>OX419757.1:29295358-30621011 GCA_948567375.1 Lunularia cruciata
TCACATGAGATGTGATTTTCGTGATTATAAAACTTTTTATTATCCTTCCGTTTCCTTTACGACTTGTGAAGTATCTTCGGATATATTCCTTGCTTGGAATTCAAGAAGAAGAAGACCTAAATAATCATATTGGCAAGAGCTGGGTGAGGTCTAGGCATGCTCTAAAGTCTCTATTTTGTTCCGGGAATTTAACTCCTCCATATTGTGCCTATATAGTAACTTCCTGTTGCTGATACGAGATGTTTGCCTCATGTGGGATATTACCAGTAGGATCACTGATATTCATTGAATGAGGAAAAACAGCTAATCAATGAACACAATAGTGTTTACCGTTAGAGAGATAAAGACACAATGAAGAAGTTAAAGCCTCTTTTCCGGTTCAACTTTGAGGGGGAAGAAGAAGTTAATTTGAATAATTACGGTAAATCAAGCGAAGTAATACTACAATGAATATGCTTGTGATGATGGATAGAAATATTGAAAAGCCAAGATATAGTCCTCAATCTTCTCGCCTAGATTGATTAAATACACCTCATGTCGTGTACTTCTTGTGTCCTATAACAAATCATGATCGATTTCTCTATATACAGTACATATGTTATGAACCCAACTAAGAATTTCTTCTTATGAAGAAGGTTTCAGACAAGGTGAAATGTCAGGATTCTCGGATGAATGTGAAGTTGTACCTCACTAAAGTATAGTGGGGCTTAGCCCCATTTTACCTTCTCCATCTCTCCCTTGTACGGTTTGATGGGTCTTCCTACCCTTCATTTTTCATACGCGGTCGTTCTTTCCCCCCTAAAGTATAATTAGTCTACTCATCATCCGAACTCGTCATGAAAGGGTTCGAAAAGGATAATTACTATTACATCAACATTTACTAAAACATCGTGCGAGGTCTGCATTGTTGATAGTTATTATCAAACCTTTGCGCATCAACTCTCCGATATTCATAGAAGCATGACTCAACTCAGTAACATGATGTTATTCCGGTTCATGTTTAAGAACCTGTTGCATGTAGACTTTCCATCGTCCTTATTAGAGAACTCGTATACACATATATTAGATGTGTTGCCCTACAGATCAGATGGAGCCTCTTGAGCCATAAAAGATGGGGGATGAAGAATGCTCGATGGCGGACTACTTTAGTTATTCATTCATTAAGTATCTTTGCTTCTATTATCCTTGGTTCACTCACTCAGGTGGACAAAGCAAATATGCATTGATAGAAAAAAAGAAAAATGCGACCACATAGAACAAATTAAGGGTGGCAAGACCCCGTCAAGCCTTACAAAGGGAAATCAAAAGAGGTAAATTGGGGCTAGGCTCCAATAGTAGCGATAGGAGAAATTTGCCCTATTCACTTGAGATATTTGAGCTATGCAAGTTGTAAGGTCTACAAACTAATGGAGCATATGAAGAAACATCACCTAGAGTGGTTGCTCTCCTATATGGATCCCATCAACCAATGCTCTTTATAGAACAATGGACACATGTTGTCTAAAGTAAACTATAAAATATGAGAATGAGAGTGATATTTTTTGTGTCTAATATGATTAGTGCTTGTGCACTCCTTGACAAATGTCATCTACATCATTCCATATAACTCTAAAACTAAAAGAACAAAAAGGTAACCTCACTGCATACCTCTATACTTGGAGACCTTGCATGCTGTTGTTATGCTTGTTGTCCATCCAAAAGGATGAATATTACTCTCTCCAAAATTACATTGTAATCACAACATCTGCCATTGTCAACTATCATCTTGGACCAAATATAAATTGATTCTCCGCCATTGCCACTACCATCATGGACCACATTTAAAGCAATTGCTTTGACACTTGTCATCTGAACAAAATATAGATGCTCTCTCTAAACGAATTATTTAGTCTCTCATGTTATAATAAACACTATATCACTAATTAGCTCATGTATAACTATCCTTTGTCCTCTACGAAGGCAGAGGATCGAACTTGCTATAGCATGGTCGGAATGCATAGATCGAAAGGGTCAAAGGTATCTTAGTACATTCATCCCAAATGTTCCCGCTAATTTATCTGAACGAAACTCTACACCTCACAGTTTTGGCACTTATGGAAGCTTCATCGTCTTATACCTGCCTGAACAGTATGTCCACAAGCCAACTAAAGTGAAACTTCCTCGTCGAAATTACCAGTACGTAATCATGAGAAAACGATTGAATGGACATTGTGCAGACACTCATTTGCTGGAAACTATCTTCAGTCCCTGGAAGGAGTTATTCTGTCCTACATTCTCTCGTGGAACGAAATTACTCCTCCGTGAAAGAGTTGCTGTACCGTATCGCAGTTACTGTGGCTTCAAGCACCGCACGGAGAGCAGAGTGCATCTCTGCTGTGGAGTATTGTGTAGGTGACGTAGTTTCGTAGTTCATGTCGTCAGTCACATGCAAAGGATATCAGTGAGGTCCAAGATTTGGTCACCACTGGGTCATACGGACGAGTGATTGCCACTGACATGTAACAGACTATTTCGAGTACCTAGAAACACTATGTGCTCATACATACGTCCTACGATCATAGTGTGCTCATTCTTTCTGCATGAGCGATTTTTACTTGCCTTTAGTGTTGATATCCGGGTTCATCGATCTCCACCGGAAGAATATCCCGAAGCATTTTAGAGTTGTTTCTTCCATCTCATTGGCTCAGCACATGACAGATGCGATATTCATCCACAGTTAGTCTAGTCTATTGTTGTTTATCGACAAACTGTGTCCCATAGATCCTTTCGATTCGGTGTACACTATCTTCAGTTTTTCATGTATAGCCCCTAGTCCGCAATGTGGCATTTCAACTTGGTTCGCTTTTTGATGTTTATCAGCGGTAGGCAGCTCCGTTAGCAGAGTGGAATTTCAACCGTACGTGAACCAGCTAAATATTATTGGTTTGAATCTACAATTCTATATCGTAGTTGTTCAATACATGTCCTTATTCGCATAGTACATATTCATATTCTGTTGATGAGCTGATTTATGCTTGTTAAGACAATTGATTCCATCTCTGAAAAGGGTCGGAAAAGTGCTCCTTTAGAGGACCGTAATGCAATGTTTTCAAAGTACGTTATGGTCAGCCCTTCGACAAGAGTTACAAAGTTGACCACACCTCAGCTAGCTTCTCACATTTAAATCAATTCGGAGAATGATAAACCTCATTGGGTGGATTGATATTGGAAAAAAGAACTCCCTAACCACAAAGTCATGTTGGTATCGCTTTACTCAAGTGAGTACTTAATATGTCAGACAATTAACTTCTGTTGAAGATAGTATGCTTATAAAAATCGCCGGTATAAGAACTCCATGAAATGACGATCTCCTTCAATTCATAACATTAACGATTAATGACTGATGACTCAAAGGAACCAACCCCTTTCTATGTTTCCCTCAGTCGATCACCGTAAATGATCCCCAAACCAAATCTCTTCTGTCCCATTGAGAAAATCCTCATTCCTTTCGGTCCTACACTTAGAACTTTTCCATGAAACTCGTCCTACAGAACTTTCATAAAGTCCAAGTCCAAGAGAATTTGTTTACCATTAAGTTTCTGAGCGAAATCATCAATATCTTGTGTATAACAAGCAATCCTAGAAAACTTGCAGATATTCGTTGAGGATTTCGTTCTCATCCTCCTATAATTGAAGGCGATTGTAAAGCACTTTTAGATTTCTTTTGGACATACAAAGATACAAAATACAAAGAACAAAATTGAATAGGCCCCACCTTTTATCAGAAATCTCACCACAATGGCTCCATATCCAAACGACCAATACCAAACCGTACAAAGTCGATCAGTCCCAGTTGAAAACATATTCCAAGGATGGTAAATTTGTATATCCTTGTCGTTTCTGTCTACTGTATGTGTCTTAGCATGCCTTGACATAATCATAACATATAACTCGGAACTTCAGTTGAATATAAGTTTGAGTAAACTTTAGTGTGAAGCACATCGCTTTTCTAGGGAAAACGGGAAAAAAATATTCCTCATATCAGATTGAAAACTAGACCCAGAAGCAAACTCCTTGAACCGACGAGATGGCAATTATTTTTGACTCACCAAGAAAAAGAGTAGCAATTATAAGTAAAAGAGGTAAACACACCAAAAGAAGTAAACACGGAAATATTTAGTCATGCCAAAGACTTTCAGCTTTAGTACTCTTTCTCTTTTCACTAGACATTGTTGGTATTTCTTCTGTACGTACATATCCGGTTAAAATATTTATCCTCTCTTCATCTACATATATTTATATTGTTGAATACCTGGTTAAAGGAGTTAGCTGGTGATAAGTTACCTTCTTTGTATTTTATATATTCTATATAGTTCAAAGCATATAATTGCCATTTTACATAGACATTAAACCGAGAAAGCTGAGTACCTTAGACCACACATTTAACAAAAGAATCAACGAAATATATTCTACATTATTTCTTTAATGAAACAGCAGAGAAGACAGTGCACATAAGCATATTTCTAGGATTGAAGTTCCTTTTAGCTCTTTATCTTTGTTGGTAGTTTTGTGCTCCTCGCCTTCTTACTCCTTGGTGCTTTTTGGGCTTTGTTGTCTTGTCATTTCCCATGTGGTATATATAACATGTGGTACCACGTTTGCTTTCCTTTAAATTAGTGGCATGGTTGTGATCATCAGTGTGTGGTGGAATGAGGCAACGGAAATTTGATGGTAACGAGATATGGATTTTCCGACACATTATATTTTACCTTTTTACATCTCTCCCTTGTACGGCTTGATGGGGTCCTCCCATCAAGACCCCATCCTTCATCTTTTCTACGCGGTCGTCCCCCCCATGACTCATTATAGAATGGACACGTTTGGAGCATTCGTATCGAGGATGCTTCTGGTGATAGTATACTTTCATATGCATATTCATTTTCCACTTAGTCACTGGTCCGTTCAACGTAAGAAATCTTTCGTACAAAGCACACACTTCTCCCTCCTCTTACAATATGGTTCACGTCACAAGTATCGGCTTCTTCCCCATACTCAGAGCCAGGCTACTGTGAACTGGAGACCATGAGTACCGTGCTATCTTTCTACAATGCCGCAATGTCCGTTTCCCCTACTGGAATGCCAGATATGCGAGACCGATTGAGTTGTCGTACGTGGTAAGTACCGTAGACAGTGTGAAAATCCAGTCCACGACTGCAAGACGTGAGGTTCAGGGTGAGAACTAGGTTGGAGTGTCATCCTCAAGTGTTGAAGTCGTAAGTTTTCGACACCTGTCCAGCCAGCTCAAGAAGGAAGTGGAATCCCAAAATCACCACAAAAGTTCCTAGTAAATCGGCACTCAAGGAATGTCCAGGTCGACACGTGGGCACTCTTGCTCAAACCGTTCACCCCATCGGATGGCAGAATGCAGGATAAACCAGGTAAGCGGATATTGTGAATAAATCTGACCACTTTTTTGATGCCACGAGTAAAAGCAAACAGGGACTGTCGGAAGTCCCTTTTGAGCTTCTTTTCCATTCTACATCTCTGGTGAAGTCGACGTGGCCACATTGGAGGCGTGTTCCCATTGGCCTTATTTTTTTCTTGGTTGACAGGTCCTTGGTGACTAGATGCTGACTGTTTGCCTAGTAGGAAGAGTGCACCTGCGAAGGCAATAACAGGTGAGATCGAAAGGGACGACCACGTAGGAATACAAGAAGATGGGAATACCCCGTACAAGGATAAAAACACAAGAGATAAAATGGGGCTAAGCCCCACTAATATCGGTTTGAGAAATAACAGGCGAGATAGACTTAACCGATTCCCATATTTGGCTAGCCGAAGGGTGATCATTATTCAAGTTGGCAAAAGACTTTAACGGACCTCCGAGTGCCACGTACTCGGACGTGGCACCCATGAGGTTAGTTGGCATGAGGTGAGTTCGTGCTGACACCCAATATTCTTGTGACCTTGGATTTTGATGTTCTATATCCCGAGTAAATCTATACATTACAGAGACCACTTTAGAAATAATCTGACGTGTTTGTGAAAATCCATCTCCACATAGGACTGTCGCTTCAAGGGGTAGGTTAAGTTGTTTGCCAACAACTCGAGGGTTGGCCAAGTCGAAGAGCCAAATATGGGGGTCGGTTAAATCCATCTATATAAATGACAACGTATTTCCACTCCGAAGATCGTTTCTGGCAGCATCCAGGCTGATAGTACAACGTCAGTTTGTAATCGAGCACCTAACGTTTGGTACTGTAGTATCAGTGAACGTAGTTAAGGACGTTCAATCGAGTCCAACGTACGGTGCTGTCACAATGAATTTAAAGCTAACACCTAACCAAGTCTGACAAAGCACTACTGTACCATACTCTTGGGTTATATTATTTGAGGTAAGAACAAATCACCACAGTAAATCCAGTTACACGGTTACTCAAAACTACAGTACTACGGTAGGCTCTGCGGGAGGGGTAGGATCTCAGGAAATCAAAGAAAAAAGAGAAAAAGGCAACCGCGTAGAAAACACGAAGGATGGGTAGACCCCATCGAGCCGTACAATGATGAGACAAAAGAGGAAAATGGAGCTAAGCCCCAATAAATCGAAGAGCATTGCAACTAAAAACTTTACTTGAAAGTTACGCGTCGGACAGGTTGTACGAGTGAGTCCTGCAAGTTTGAACTTCATAAACAGGCTTCAGGTAATACGAAATGGAAAACCGAGTCGCAGAACATTACCATTGTACCCGGTCAACACTTGAGAGAGTTCGGCTGGAAATTTGCCGCGGTCGAGGGAAGTCGCAGTGCGGAGTTAGCGGAGTTAGAAGAAGCCCAGACGTAACTCGTGGATTTGGGCACGAATATGGGACTCATTTGGAAACACGTAGAGGAGTATCCCTGTACGGTATATTGTGACGGATATCGGTCACTGCCAGCGTCACGTATCGATTCCAAAGGGGGCGGACATGAGTAGAAGATCTGACAAGCGATCGAGCCATCGAGGGAATAGGAATAGAAAATGATGAAGTTCCTGGGATTTGCTGGGATCTTTTGTTCGTTCTGGTGAAATCTAGGATTACAAAACGTCGCGGAAAGGGATGGATATTCATGACACCGATCGAACAACGAAGGAGATATGGTCCAGAGAAATGAACCATCCCTGTCTTCTCCCTCGTGTGCGGCGGGACCTGAAAGGTGAAAAATCTCCGTCGGACCCACACACAACACAATCACTGCTCGCCCACGGTCCGCACTCCGTCAGGCTGAACACATTCTCTAACTTCTGAAGCTCATGCTACCGTAGCCCCACATACGCATCGAAGGTCTCTCTCAGGGCCGTCCAATTTACTAGATTCCTAAAGCAGACATTCTGAGGCTGGCCTATAGCGGGCTAGCTTTAAAATCGGATCAGCCTTTACTGTACGGTGGGAGAGACGCAGACGAGAAACACAGGGGATAATCCGGCTGCTTCCAGGGCTGCCACGCCCTTCCCAAGGGCTGCGGAGAGTCGAGCATGAGCTCATGTTTGGGAGATATCGAGAAAGTTGTCATGATCCATTCCTTCCTTCCTTCCCAGTGCTCGGAGCTTACCGTAGTTCTTCTTATTAAAGTGGGGGTTAAGAATTGTTGTTTAAGAAGGATGGCTTGTTGATAGCATACTTAAATTCGTGGTCACGACAAGCACGGAGACATATTACGTCTTATTGTCCCAATTGACTAGATAGAAGACCAGGCTTCCTGTTATGTTGACGTCTAACGCGTGCTTCTTTAGTAATGATAGAGTAGCCTAACAAGTGCAGTACGATCACTCCTCCAAACGGTGGAGTGTTTGGTACCGCTAAATTGTTAGCGATTGTCAACTCAAGATAACACAAACCAAAATATTAGAGTCAGCAAGTTGTGCATTCATACGATCCCTGAAATATTATTCAGGTATTTTACTGAATAGTAGTGGATAGTAAGTTAGAGTTGTAGAACATTTCGGTCAAACCCTTCGTTGACACAAGACAAGTAAGCGATAGTTATCAAGAATTGACTGTTCAGATTGAGTTAAAGAGTCAAATATCGATATCAGTAGTTGGAAGGATTGTAACATTAGTTTGCGTTCTCTATACATCGTATGAAATATCTCCTACCTGATTTTGGGATAAGAACATCCATCGCGAGAGAGAATCAATTCTATTGTGAATCCAGCAGGAAAATTGTAAGATAGACGTCAAGAGTTCACATGGTTAGAAGACTACACTACACGTTTGTTCGGAAGTAGAAGGTCTGAGGAATTTAGCAGTGGGTACCATGTTGGAGTGGTAGTGTCAAAAGGTGGAGAACCGGATAGTGGGTTTATCTATTAGAGTTTGAACTGGTAATGTGTTCCCTAATGTTTTGAGAGGCTTGCTGAAAGGAAGCGATTTCCTCTTGGCTGCTTCTGTTCTCGACAATAAGATTCCCGGCAGTCATCAGTTGTAGGACTTATCATCACGAGCACATGGCGACGGTGATTTAGGTTCTACCTGAGCCTAAACCACATCCTTCTTTCTATTCAGTGTTATGGCTTCTACACTGGTTATGTCAATGGGGGGCCAACCATTGCTTTCTCTAAGTTCCCTGTAGTGACAGTGACAGTAACTGTTTCTGGCCTAAATTAGCATATTTTGCCAAGAACTTGGAGGACAGTCTTTTCTTGGATTGACGTGTTATAATATTTGTTCGATCTGGCGAACAGCACCAGCTTATCTTGCCTGTAGTGAACCGCAGTGATGCCGATGGTGTGTTCATCAGGTAGTTCAGTGAGACCTTTTACTCTTTTCTCCCTCCGTTAGACTATTACTGATCAACCTGAAATGTCCTGATCTTGAAACCTGAAATTGATGGTGCTACTGAAACTTCGGAGACCAGTGATTTCTAGCACATGACGTGTTTTAGGCGACGTTCATTCAATCTAGTTGACCAATCCGCAAATGCAGTGTATAATAAGTATCCGCCCTAAGTAGCGGGTTGACATCTCCATCATAGTTATATCCTCAAGACCATCACAAATATGACCAGGTCTTCTTGGGGAGAGAACCGGTAATTGCTGTACTGTTCAGTAGAATATATTCATATGATTGGAATTCTCGTTCAAAGGTACTACCGACCTCAAGGGACCACTTGATTACCTTAGTGGGGGCTTTCCTTCCATGTTGTCTTATGTCCGTATCCACCAAATGCACCGTGCAGAAAAGAACAACTCCAGAATCTCGATTCATGTTCGACGAGTGTTAACCATGGCCATCGTGGACACCACTGGACCAACTTGCAGTAGAGAGGTACGTTCACAAGGGTGCCCATTTTCTCTGTGGCACGAGGCTCTTCTTTCCGCCGTTGGCCAAGCAAACTCACTAATGGTGGTGAATATTTTGGCAGCCATATGTCTCGGTGGTGTCAACTTGTGCTTTTTTAAACTGTAGGTTGAAGTTAGACGACAACCAACCGCACGCCGGTTCTCTCAACCAACTCTCGGGGACCACCTTTAAAAGAGACCGCAGGTTATGGAAAGATGACAGGGCTCGCATCTGCAGAATTATGCAGAAAGATTTACTTCTTTTAGCTTAGCTCTTTTGAGTATGTGATGCTGATGAAAAGGTGACTGGTAGCAATCAAAGCCGGTATTCTATCCTGTTACCTCTCTCGCAGTTCCTTGGTAGCACCTGGAATGTCTTGCTTTTGGGGAATGCAGAGTTTGTCAACAAAACCAAGTTGGTGTGTGTCACACGGTCCGAGTGGATTCGTGCTGACTATGAAGTGCGGTCCTTTATGTAGTTCTGTCACCTGCTCCACAACCTTCATTATGTATGACAAGTGAGCAGGGTTTTCAGTGCCCCGCAATCCATCAAGAAGTATCAGCTCAAGGTAACATTTGTTATCCTCTCCGGCCGAAGATACACTTGAGTGTTGTGGGTTTCCATGGTTTTATCTTGTATGCTCCAAACCATAGTTAACGGTTGGAGATGAATCTAAAATAGAAATCTGGAACTTTGGACAACAGCTCCTCCTTCCGAACTACTACTTTTCAAAGCGGGAGTGGAAACCACACATTGGCATTGAACCTTCGTTCAGATGGGGACCAGAGAGCTATCACAGCTATATATGACTAAAAGTGCCCTGAAACTCACAGGTAGTTGATACTTGAATATTAGCATCAACAGAGATCGTCAAGCTGCGAACGAAGAGAGGAGAACCACAATCCAAGCAGCTTATTCATGCACAAACTGAAGGTAAGATCGTGTTTCACACGCATCTGTGAACTTCTGTGAGATTGAGACAATGATAACCTTCCTGGGACTGAAGAAGTCTTAAAGCATAAATCAGAACTCTAGAATTTGTCATGATTGAAAGCGGCACCACACAAAGCACTTGAAACTTGTCACCACCTTATTTGCAAACATTGTCTAAAACTGCAAACGTTGTCTGAATCATGGCTGGTCAGAATCTCTGCAGAGTGTAGCAGTTTGTATTCATCCCAGCCTGAAACCCCCTTTTACATTCATAATGTGACCAAAGTAACAGGAACAGAGGTCGATTTCCAAGTCTGACTGTCCTAGTCGCACTGTGTGGTTCATGCAATGACCATGTTTTTATTCAAACTCGAAATTGGAGAAGAAATGGAATCTATGTATTTGAACGCTGAAATTTTTTTCCAAGACATCACTGTCATTTTTATGACCAAACAATCATGAGTATAACTGGAAACACATTTCTTCATCTGGTTCTGCTGAGAGATTGAAACCTCTGGATATGACTCGAAACTCGGCAAGCCTTCCCCAGGTTGCGAGCTTGAAGCACTTGGCCAACTGCAACGAAGCAATACACCTACTCACTGGGGATTAGGCATGAACATGAGAATGCGTGGTGTCGGCTTGAGCGTCGTAAAGCCAACTAGGGCAAGTAATCCAACCACTTTACTTCTCGGAGCGCGAACCCGAGAATGCCGCGGTGATAAGGTTCCCTTCTCAACCTGCCGTCTGTGATCATCCCATGAAGCAGAGGATTCTGAACTACTGTCCTCAGACCATAATTTGAGTTGAAACAAGGATGAGGAACAATGCTTATAGCGGGGAAGCATTTTTTCCCTCGACAGAGAGCCTCAGTAGTAGGTCCCTCGTTTACATAGTAATTACGATCCGACGAGTCAATTCGTCAACGGATGCTATGAGAAATGCGTAAAATCATGAGCATTATCAGGCTTAGACAATAACACGATGTGGTCATGTGCACGCGCGGGTAACAGTAGCTAATAATAGTTGAATCAGTCTTTGGAAAGTCAACTATATCGTAGTTGGCAAGTCGAGGCAAGAACATTAGCTGGTTAGCTGGCTACAAGAAGCAGAAAATGATAGAACTATGCTTTTCATTCGGGGCAGACTGCTTCTGTCTTCGACATTGTTTCACCTTCATTGATCCAAAGAGGTGCAATTTCCGGACTTAAGTTTTAAAGGGCTGTAGGATAAGAGAGCTGGTTTGAGACGGCTCCAAAATGTGCTGCTGTTGTTTTGGTGGTTTCTGTACCGATTTCTGTGCCGCCATATCCTTTGCGTTCTGTACTCGCTTTCAGCGATGTGAATCGGATGAAGCCATCGTGTTCAGAGCTAGTGTTCCTGGTATGATTCTCAATGCACATCCATTCAATCGGCATAATTGCGGACGCTCATTTGGTCAGGTTTTGAATTTGGACGGGATTTAGACCAAGTTCAGGTTTAGGCGACCTAGTCATGATTACCGAGCAAACGCTGTGAAAAATATTTAACCAAGCACCCTGAGTTATAGATCGCATTTCTGCTCCGTCGGAACTGCTTGAGACCTTCTTGACAAGAGAACAAGAAATTACACTTGTACCAAAGTTGCAACATTCATATCTCTTGTGAGTAGTGCCGCTGTTGGATCCAAATGTCGAACTTTCCTTGGGCATCTGCAATTTAGTTTACTTCTGTGGAAATATTTTGATGCAGGCTTATCTGCGGAAGATCTTCATGTCCAAGTTGAGGACAGGGCAAACTCTCGTTCATTACAGATTGTCGGAACGAGGAATAAACGGAAAACCACACGGGATGGGGTGACAACGCAGGAATCGACATCCAGCGGACAATTTGTCAAAGTTTACAAGCTTCCGAAGGAAAATATTTCGGTGGACGAGGTTCGTGCTGAAGTGGATGAGAGGGGCGTTATTACAATCACAGTTCCAAAAGCTCGACCATGATTACTGAGGTGCAAAGTAGTGAAAGTGTTGCATTCCCCATTCAAAGCAGATCCTGAAGTTTGGGGACGTTTAACCTCAAGAAGGGGAAAACGAAGGATTGATTTTTTTGCAGTCTGCCTTTGGAGGCCAGAGTACACCAATTCTAAATCAACAAGTCCAGGAATGGGCTCCGCATCAGGTGCATTCGTTGACCTCGTTTTGTAGTATGTACACCTATTCGCTGTTGAGATAACTAGCTGCATAAATAAGACAATGTTTGCAACCGTTTCAAGTACCTAGTCCGTGAGGTGTGTCAACATGACCGAGAAGAGTCACAGAGGAGCTACATTTCAAGGTGTACATATCTACCAAGTAAGTGAAAAATAAAAGCCTAAGACTGCAACGAAGTTGCACCTTCGGCACTGTTCTCTCTGACAGCCTAGGGTTGAACAGGAGGAAGAAGGTTCACGGCTTTCTCTTGTCCGTGGAGTCATGACAGGACTGATGTTAATCGTCCGCGACGAGTTGAGCATTCACATTTAAAGTGCAGGGGATTGCAAATTGGGTGGGATTAAACTACTAGTATATCTGAAGGTGGTTCAAAGTACAGGTCGATCATTAAAACGGATGTTGATCTGATGGAGGATTCAAGTTGCGGTTAGGTGGTCTTATAGCTCCAAAAGCAATGCATGGTCAGTTTTGGTATCTGCATCGCCAATAATGATTACACTCAATAGTTATTTAAGCCAGGAACTTAGCTGTTCTTTATACTGGTGATGTCTACGATGGCTGTATGTAAAATTTGTTCTACTACGCGGTTGATGCTTATGAAAACAAATTCGTGGCCACAATGATTAGAGCTATGAAGATAAGTCTCTTTTCAATTCCTATGTCTTATCATGTACCGTACTCCAAACCTATGACCAGAGATTGTATCGCTGTAGAGAGGACAAGAGAGAGGGTTGCAAGAGTTCATCTGGATTCCTCCATTCTAATGGCCTACTTTCTCATTCAAGCTATAGAATGCATGAAAGGGTCCTGAAGTGGAAAGATTTGCTAAATATTTTTCATTAGTTTCTTCATCTTTTTGAAAGATCAACGAGTGATTCTTTGACTGAATGTTTCGACACTAATGCCTTTAGTTTTGCTCATCCACCAAATGTTCGGGGTTTGGCATTGCAACCTTTGCTGCGGTAATCTATTTGCTGTCGCTTTCTGTTGTGGAAAATCAAGGATATATTTACTCTACTAAGTGAACGGGAGAGCATTTACCTGCAGAAATTTGTTTTGATATATCATTCATAATGTGACATTGTGACATTGATGTTCCCCGACTTGTAGCCTACTTCGCTGTAACTTGCCAGTTCGATGAACAGGAAACTGTTCTTTAAGGTTGTTGAAACCTTGTCTCATCTGCTTAGGAGCGAATCCTCTTGTCACATGTAATCGTTTGCGTATAGTGTTCTCATCAGAACTTTCATGAGCCTCTTCTTGCAAATGACGAAATCGGTAGTCATCCTCCTTCCCTGAAGTATCTAATTACGGTTCAATTAAACCTTACAATGAGAGAAATCTACATGGCCCCTTATGCCATACCAGCCCTTCGATTCTGCACGAAACAACTTAAGCTGCAACTGACAATGTATACAGGTTATCTCTGGTACCTGCTCTAAAGCACATCCAGTGTGAGAGGGGCATGGGTAAAATCCACTTCCTCGCGTGCGACATTGATTCAAGAGAGCCCAAACATGCCAAAAGAAGACGAAACCTCCACATTTTCATCCACGATGAAACTAGCAAACGAATTTGACATTTGCGGGACGTAAATACAGTAAATACATGTGTGATATAATTCCTCTTTGACCACGGTTGTGAGAGTGCTGCCCACGCGCAGAAGAAGTCTAAAGTCTTCAATTCGAAACCAAAGACCACTAATTAGGTTTGCACCGACTTGCAATGTCCCAGAAACTTTATGATATGATTTTGATGATTAAAAGGAGTTAACTTACGAAGTCCACTAAACGAGAAAAAAGGCTACCGCCTAGTAAAAATGAAAATGAAGGATGAAATGAAGGATGGGAAGACCCCATCAAGCCGTACAAGGGAGAGACAAAAAAAGGTAACATGGGGCTAAGTCCCAATAGAGTCTGTATAAGAAATCTGCCCTAACGCACCTAAGAAATCCGAGCTATGCAAATCGTACGGTCTACCCACGACTGGAGCATCCGAAGAAACATCAACTAATGTGATTGCTCTCCTATGGATTGCACCAGCCACTGCCCTCTATAGAGCAATGGATATACGCTGTCTAAAGTAAACTACAAAGTATGAGAGTGAGAGTGATACCCCTGACGCCTAACATGATAAGCTCTCGTGCACTCCTTGACAAATGTGTCAAATGCCGTGTCCATCGCTCCATATAACTCCAAGGCTAGAGAAACAAAGAGGTGACTAAACTGACCTACTGATTGTTATGACGGTTGCAATTGTGTACGGTATCTTTGGATATTACTAATCATTATTAATCTGTACATTGACCTGTTGGGCTAGCATTGGGCAGAGCCAAGTGAACACACGTGTTTGCTCAAACTTGGAGCTAAGGTATCCCGATTTCCAAGTCCCCATCCAGTCCTCCATACTCCGATAAGTCACGCGGATGGCTACAACTTGTAAGCACGATGCCTTGTGCTTAATGAAATGGCAGACTATCTCACACCCATACTAAGTAGAGGCGAGGGAAGTGGAGACAACCCTTGTGGTAATTTGATGCGATGGCGCGCGTAATATATAGTGGAGTCAGGAAGTCTCGTGGGTACACGAAGGATGGTTGACTCTATAATGCTCTTCACATAAAGTCTGCTGCAACTTCTGAAGTGGGTGCCCAGGCAGGATATTCCGGAAAGAAAGCCTCGTGTATGCATGCGCCATGTTTATCGGAATATTGATGCTAACACGGGGTTTCCTGTCAGGAACGTCCGACCTTGCCATTGTGTGCTGCGTGCAGTCTAGGGATAGAGCCGAATTTCAATGTACGGGGTGATTTCCATGCTGATGGATGAAGCTGGAGCTTTTGATATGGTAGCTAGTTGGATTACTAGCTAGTTTGATCGTACCCTGTAAGTACAAGATAGGTTATTTGTGAATATCTGCTCTCACTGAGCTCAAACCCTAATTTGCTTGACATGTTCAATGACCGTCTTTACCAGTGTGCCTCTTCCCAGTTACTCTATCCCCTGCTAGGCTCGTAAGCAATGTGTAATGTGTAATGTGCAATGCTCGACTGCCGAAGCTGGAGCTTTCGAGCTTTCGATTTGGAAGTTATTTGGTTGGTACGTATGAGTATAAGATTGGTCATAAATCTCTGCATTCATAGAGTTCAAAACCCTAACTTACTTGTCATTTTTAAAGACAGACTATGTCGTTGTACCTCCTCCCAGTGGGTCTGCCCTTCCTCTCCACCATGGCTAGCTCACTGTAATTCCTGATTGAAATCTCATGTCTTTTCCGAGTACCTTAGCAAATACATGCCATTTCAATGATTCGTCTAAGACGTTGACTCCATTCCAATATCTCTTCAGTAATGAGACCAAAAACTGTGAGTTTTTGCTCTCAGTGTGGATGAGACCCTGGAACGCAGGACACAGCTTGGTCGTCGAAATGAGATCAAATCAGTGTGGGTGTTCTCGAACTGAAGCAGGTATGGCGTACAGCCAGCATAAGATCTTAGAGTTCAATTATGCTCCCGTTCATCATTCTTGTGTCCTGACGTCGTACCAGTGGTTGTAGCATACTGTCTAAACTAGGAAGCGGGATCAATCAAGAACTTGTCGCAGACTGGACCGTTCGGAGAACCATGACCCTTACATCGCGAATGTAAGAAATGAAGCCAAAGTTATCGGATGCTTCTTGTAAGTTTTTATATTCCGATTTCTTCTAGGCAAGTTAGACGGTAGACGTCCCTGCAGAGGCCACGCGTATCTTCTGCGAGTGCCAATCATCTCTTGTTCTCAGAGATCGAAGCCGCCACAGCGGGGAGGTTTAAATGCCACATTCTAATATCTTGTCTTCTCACACTCGAGTATGTGATAAGTGATCTATCTACTCGACAATCAAGAATCTGGAATTCTCACAGCAGGGTCTTCGTCAACTTCAGTTTTTGTGTTAGCTCGAGGATTGAGATTGACATGCACAGGGTTACAATCTCTTTTACCAGCACAATGCTCGCCACTGGTGCACGATGTCTGCAAGCTCCTCATATTCCTGATTATTTTTGCAGTTCGGATCCTCATCAACGTCCACAGTTCTCCACAGATCTGTTAGATTCGAAATGCAGGCAGAAACACCCGCGCTCGGGCTCCTGCAGTTTCCATCAGAACCAGTATCTCTACTCTTCACAACGGGATCATGTTTTTAAGTAGACTAAAGTTGAACATGACAGCGATTTCGTTCCAGCCAGTGTCGGCTCTGTTTTGAGGAGACGTGCATGTGGAGGGAGTGTCGTTGTCTTTCTGTGACGAAGGATGGGATTTATTAATTGCTAAACATGCATTCAGTCATCGAGAAGCTCAACCCACACTTTATCGAGAATCTCACGAGATTCTATTTATCTAATGTCTTCAAGATAACACAGCTGACTCATCAGCTTTAGCCATTCCTAAGGCTCGTGTTTATTCACGCGAGCCTTTGAACTATCGGGCTGATTCTCCACTATTAACACTCCCACGCAGTCAGATCAGTAGCGAGTTCATGCCCTATCCTTGTAACTTGAATTTGCTGAAAGAAGAGTACGAGTGTGCAAAGGTTGAGGCTGACAAACACACAACTGATTGTCATAAATGGAATTCTAAAAGGCAATAAGATGTAAGTAGAAATAGACTTTGGAGGAACAAAGAATTTATAGTCTCTATCTATAGTAATGAGGTTGAGTTGTGGATGGAAATAAAGAAGGATGAGAACGAAGAACAAGAGTTACTTAATGGTCCGACAAAGAAGCTTGAGTTAACAAAGAAGATTGAATAATTATCTAGAAAGGTAGCACTCTTTCTAGGAGAATATTAAGAAGAAATTGAGTAGAGAATGATGTGGTTAATTTGTTATGAGGTGATCTTAGGTATACCATGGATAGAGCATTACAACTCCATGGAGAATGATGTGGTTAATTTGTTATGAGGTGATCTTAGGTATACCATGGATAGAGCATTACAACTCCATGGTAGATTGGAGAAGAAAAATAATGAAAAATAGCCAATGGAAGATAATTAGAGATAGGGAAAGATCCCAAAGGCAAGAATTGCTTTTGGGTATATTCCCTCTCCCTATATATATATATATATATATATATATATATATATATATATATATATATATAGATAAAATATGGGTCTATTAAGAGAAGTTCAAAGTGTAGAGCTTGATGGACAAATTCTTGAGAATATAAAAGATGTGGTCAATGAGTTTCAAGATATTTTTTTTGATGATTTATCCGTAAGATTACCACCAAAAAAAAGAGTATATCATAGAATCAAGATACTTCTTGGGAATACATCTCCTTGTAAGGCTCCATATTGACTATCATCTCATGAGTTGGAGGAGTGCAAGGTTCAAATCAAGGAGATGTTGTAGAAAGGGTTTATCCAACTTAATGTATTAGCATATGGGGCACTTGTCTTGTTTGTGAAGAAGGATGGTATGATATACATGTGCATTGAGTACTAGGGACTACATCAACAAACGATGAAGAACAAATACCTATTAATTTACATGGATGACCTATTTGATCAACTTAATGAGGGAAAGCTATTCACCAAACTTGATTTACAAAGGAATTATAACCCAATCATGATCATGAAGGAAAATGTAAAAAGATTACCGTTTGGACAAGGTATGGTCACTTTGAGTATCTAGTGATGTTATTCAATCTCACCAACACACCAACCACTTTCATGAGTTTGATGAATGATATATTTTGTCCATACTTAGATAATTATGTTATCATTTTCCTAGATGACATCTTAGTTCACAATAGCCCAATGAAAGAGCACAAGCAATATTTGTGACAAGTCATCTAGATTCTATGATAAAATTTAGTGTATGCCAAAGTCTCAAAGTGCAAGTTTTGCAAGCATGAAGTAGATTACTTAGAATAGAGTAAGTGTAGAAGGTACCACACTTTTAGATAAACATCATTCAGAAATGGGATGCTTTAGAAGATCAAACTTAACTCAAGAGTTTCTTGGGATTGATTGGGTTCTATCATCGATTTTCCAAAGACTTTTCCAAGGTTGCACAACCTTGGAGAACCTCATGGCATTACTTTGCAAGGAAAAGAAGTGGATGTGGGGAACCATACAAGAATTGACTTTTCAAGAATTAAAAAATGTATTACTACATACACCAATCTTGAAATGGTATGATCCTACATGTCTAATCAATTTGGCTACAAATGCATCAAGCATTGCAATAGGAGAAATACTTCAACAAGAATGGAGTGATGGATGACACCTAGTTGCATATTTCTCTCAAAAATTGTTATAAGAAAGTGCAATTATCACACTACCAAACAAGAAGAGTTGGCTATTGTCATTGCACTAAGCATTGGAAGCATTATCTTGGTGTGAAGAAGAAGAAGAAGACATTTGTAGTGGAGATAGACCACAAACCATTAGTCTACCTTGAGACACAAAAAGATCTATCCAATAGACAAATCTGTTGTGTAGAGTGGAGACAATGGTTTAACATGACAATTACATATATGGAGTGCAAGAAGCAAATTTCAAATGCATTCACCTAGATGCTTATGGTGAACAATCTGGTTGCAATGGTGAAGATCAACCCAGATTTTTGGCCAAGGATTCTTATTGCTACAAAGATTGACCAATAAATTGTAGGAGCTCAATCATCCAAGGAGTCACTTTTTGTGATAGAAAGTTATGGATCCTGGATGCTCTAGATACTCTAGATCACCATTCTAGTGGAATGTCATGATTCCACCATTGCATGTCATGTTGGAGTGGACAAGACCTTAGATGCAATCAAATGCCATTATTATTGGCCCAAGATGGGCAACAATGTGATGTAATACGTTTGAAGCTACTTATTTTTTCAAGAAAATAAAGCCTCTAATTAGGCTCTTTGCAAGTCATCTTCAACCTCTCTTTACTCTTATGCAAGATTAGGAGTAGTCATCATAGACTTGGTTTGTGAATTGCCCAAGATCCACCTCAAGTTTTGATTCCATTGTAGTCTTTGTTGATTGACTTGGCAAAATGATTGATGTATGTCCTATAACCAAGAATATGACTGCACCACAATTAGGTTCATTATATTTAGCTATGTCTTTTCCCATCATGAACTATCTTGAGTGCTCATCATCAATAAGGGCCCTCAATTCATTGGTTTATTTTAGAGAACACTTTTTTGCATCTTCAAAACCAAATTTACCATATCATAGCATACCATCCATAAACCAATGGGTAAATAGAGCAAGCCAATTGCACTTTTGAAGATATGCTTTTGGTTTCACCTTTGAGGAACAAGAAAAGTGAGGCACATTACTTCCACGGGTGGAATTTGCTTACAATAATTCAATGAATGCATCTACATGGCTCATAACATTCTTCCTCATGTATAAAGAACACCCTTTCACATCTTTGAGCTTATTAAAGATCTACCTAGTGGTTTCAAAAGTTGATTGTATCAACACTTTTGTTTCTAGAATCCAACGTGGTATGAAAAATGCCAAGAACAAGTTGCAAATAGCCCAAAATTGATAGAAACAATATGCAAATGTACATGAAGCAAATGAAAATGTACAAATGCAAGCACATGGAGTTCAACATTAGGAATCAAGTGTAGCTATCAACAACCAACCTTATGTTAGTTGATTCTTATAAGCTCAAACCTTGTTTTACTGACCCTTTTCTCATCATCCATTAAATTGATGCAATTGCCTATCACTTTGAGATACCGCCACACATGAATATCCATCTAGTGTTCCATGTTTCATTGCTATGTAGATATGCACCCCAACCGCCTTATTTTCATTCCATACAAGAAGCTTGAACTTGTCCAACACTCATTGGTGACATAGAGGAATACAAAGTCAAATATATTCTCCAAAAATGCATCCGTAATATGCACCATCAGTGTATGGAATATCAATACATTGGAAAGTGTATCCATTGTATGAAGTTATATGGGAATCTGCATCTAACTTCACCAATGGACTGGTGTTAGTGCAATCTTTTGAGCAACAACTTTGCAATGACTACATTCCATCTTAAATGCGAGAGGTTTGTAATACCATTAGCTAGACATATTATCTAAAGGTAGAAATTGGCTTGTAATATCTCTAGGGATATTATACTCATTGGTTTAAGTAAGTCAGATAGAGGTGTTAATCAAAAGAGAACTTCCACTAATAAGGCGTAGGTCTAAAATACCCTAAAATTTTTTGCTAATTTTGGAAGCCTAAACAAAAGAATTAGGCCTCAAAAAATAAAAAATTTCCATCCCTTTAAAAAAATGCATTAGTTTCTCCCCCTTTTTATCTCATCAAGATTCTTTCCAATGGTACCCTATCCATACTATTTTGAGCTTCATATAAGAAGATCCTCAAAGATATCATTTAGTCAAACTTGTTTGACTAACCAAATAGGACATGGATCAACATGTCAACAATCCATGCAACTAATCTAAGAGTGTATTTTGCTAACAAGTTACCAATCTATGTGTCTAATCTAAAGGATAGCTCCCTTTGAAGGGATGTTCTTTGCTGTATTATAAAGACAAGGTGCTCCTTTTGAGCATTTGAGTATCAAGGAATGAAACCTTGTGTTTTTCTTGGGTTTCTCCCATGCTCAAAATGTTACAGGCATCTCTCAATGAGATGTAAGCATAGCTATGTAGCATGCCAAAGCTCCTACAATATAAGTAATGCCTAGTCGCATGCACATTGACAAACAGAGCAAGCTTCCTATCAATTTATTAGAAGAGTAATGAGATGTGTCATGCTTGTTACCTACCTCTCACAAAAACTTGATTGAGGTACTCATGAGTATGGTTTTGATTTTATCTTAGGTGAGTCCATGCTTGCTAACCAGATCATGTGTGAACCGCTTTTGGATCAACGTTAGAGTTGGCCAGATCTCTTGTAATCTCTATACCAAGGAGGGAAGTTGCCTCTCCAAGATCCCAAACATAAAATGTTATCAAGATTTTCTTCTTCACATACTCCATTGCAGCCAAGTCCTTTGATGCAATCAAAATGTCATCAATATAGACCAATGAAAAGACTTTTTACCTCCTCATATGGCAAGACGTAGAGTCCAACATCAACCTTGATGCTTTGAAATCCTATCTTTCTAGCTCCTTCTTTAGCCTTTTATGTTATGCTCTTGGTGCTTGCTTAAGACCATAGATTGCTTGGTGCAAACAGGATGCAATTCTTAGATCCTCATAGCCCTGATGTTAGAAAATGAAAAGCTCTTCCTCCAACTTTCCATTTAGGAATGTTGTCTTCACATCTAACTGATATAGATGCATGTAGTTTATTGCCACATTCAATAACAACACCCTCAAGGATGCATATTTTCTCACTAGAGCAAAGACCTCATTGAAATCTATTCCTTCATGCTACTTGCATCCCTTGGCCACCAATCTTGCTTTGAATCACTTGATGTTGCTAAGAGCATCTCTCTCATGTTTGAACAGCCATTTAATTGGTACACTTTTCACTCCATTAGGCAATTTCTTATAAGGTCCAAGTACTATTAGAATACAATGATGCTATTTCCTTGTCCATGGCTTGTTGCCATTGCTCTAATTGAGTTGAAGCTAGTGCTTCCTTGCAGATTGGTTGCTCTATAATAACCTCTATAAATTGATCCATTGCCTTGTACCATTCTCCTGGCAAGTAACATATTGATGAGTGTCTCTCTCATGAAGGATAATGCATTTCTTCAATAGTGACAATAGTGACATATTGGCTGAGTAGCATGTGCATCCTCTTCTTCTTCAAGTGACAATATGTTGTCCTACTTGAACTCATGTGTTCTCTCTTCTAGAGGAGCCTCATCTTCCTCATCAATATCAATAATCAAATTATCACTAACTTCAAGTTCCACTTTATTTACCATCATCTTGTGTTCTTTGAAAAACACATCTCTATTGATGATGATCTTGTGATTTGGAAAGAGCACTTTGTAAGCCTTAGAATGAGATTCATATCCAAAAAAATTGCTAAGCACACTATTGGGCTCCAGTTTTCTTCTTTTGTGCTTGTGTACATGCACATTAACCAATGCTCCAAAAGTCTGCATATGCACTACATTTAGTTTCTTCTTGAAGAATAGCTCCCACAGTGTTGTTGCTTCATGAGTTACAACCGGTGATCTATTATAGATGTAGTTGGCAGTCATCATTACCCTTCTCCACATGCAAGTGTATATTTGTGCATCTTCAAGCATTGTCCTTACCCTTTCCATCAGCATCTTGTTGAACCTTTCTGCAACTCTATTTTGCTAAGGTGTGTAGGGTGATAGAGTCTCATGGATTATGCTCTTCTTCTTCAGATAGTCTTGTTAGATAGGTGGTAGTCTAGGTATTCTTGTCCATGATTGGTCCTGATACACTTAAGTTTATATCCACTTTGAATCTCCAACATTTCTATCACATTCTTGACCTCTACAACATCAAACTTGAATTTGACAAGAGACAACGAAAAATAACTTGGAGCAATCACCTAGGAAGGTAGCAATTTACATGTTACATCCAATTGCATCCACCTCCATTGGTCCACAAACATCCATATGCAATAGTTCTATTACCTTTGTGCTCTCATGCTTTGATGTTGGTTACTTAAGACTACTAGCTCAAGAACATACGATACTTCCTCTAGGGTTATGCATGAGTTCTTCTTGGTTTTGAACATTACTTTCCCAATGCCCGATGCCCATTGCCTTGATCTGGTTGCCATTGTTGATAGGGATGTATATATAATTCTCCAAGAATGTGTAGTTATGCATCATCTCTTGGCAAGGAGAGCCATGTTGCATAGCACTAAAGTTGAGCACCCATGTACCATCATTGTAATTGTCCACCGCCATGAAGACATGTCAATTTTTCTATTCTCGGCTTCAAGCTCTTTGATTAACCTTGAGTTTGTGACAATTGCTTTTGATATGCCTCTTCTTGTTGCAATAAAATAATCTTGTTCCTCCTTAGACCTCTTGTAGGAATGGGCTTTGGCAGCAAATGCCATGACTTCTTCCTTGGACAAACTTTGGTCTAGGTGATTTTTTGCTTGTAGCACCTTGGATAGGATTGTTTCAAGCTCCAATTCCTTCATATTGTTCTAAAATTGATACAATCATCCCATACTCCTTGGGCAGACCTCCAAGAACTACTGGTGCCACTTCATCATCAGCAATGTTGTACCTTGGTGCCAAGAAATTGGCAGCAATCTCTTGTATGTGCAACATACATGGTAATGGGCTCTACATTGCTTAATTTCAATTCACTCAATTCCTTTTGTAGTTGAAGTTGTGAACTTAGCTTTGAAAATCTTCTCCAATGCATCCCATGCTTGTTTGGTAGTCTTGGTATTAGCAGGTTTGGTCAGATGATGATCTTTGGTATTGAGTACAATGAGTGCAATTGCCTCTTCATCCTTGGTGGAGTCACTTTCATTGGAAACTCCTGCCTCCTTGACCTAGTCATCATAGACTATCATCCATAGCTTCTCCTTAATTAGCAAGAATTTCATATGTATGGCCTACATTTCAAAGTTGTTGACATCCAATGCATCGATGATCTTACTTCCCCCAATCCTTAAAACATTATGTTGCTAGGCATTGGGTAGGTCCATAACCTAATGAAGGATGGGATTTATTAAGGGCTAAACAATGTGGTTTGTAGCATATATACCCTAAATAGTTCCTTATTCACTTATAGCAAAGCTCAACCCATACCTTATCAAGAATCTCACGATATCCTTATAATCTAATATCTTCAAGATAACATAGTTGACTCATCAGCTTTACCTATTCATAAAGCTTGTGTTTATTCATGCTAGCATTTGAACTATCGGACTGATCTTCTACAAATATTTTGGACTTGCAAATGTTGAAATTGATGGAAACACAAACATTATGTTGAAAGCTTTTGTGTTATCCAATCCCTTCAATACAAAAGCCAAGGAAAGGAGCACTTCATAATGACTTATGTAGGAAAAGAGAAGAATTATGATCTCTTACATAGAAAAGGAGGTGGTTCTTATGACATTTACAATGAAGTTAGCCTAAAAGTTTTGCTCTATCTTAAAAAGTATGTGATGCTATCAATCAGCAATGAAATGACTTATTACAAGTGGATGAGGACAATCAATAAAGTTTCTCTTCTTATGTGAAAGAAGGAATAATCTTCTTCTATCTCTATACTTGAGTCTATCAAAAGTTTTAATATGTTGTAGTACACCACCCGCTACCACCAACTTCATGTTATCTCCATTTGTTGTTTGCCAAGTTATCCTCTAATAGCCTTGAAAGTTGAATACAACTTCTACCCTAATATTGAACACACTCAAGACATGACAATTTGGAGCTCTTGTAGCTAAGCATCCTCTACATGGAGCATGCATAAGATGAAGAATAAAATGATGCTTTGAATCATCTAACAACATTCAAGAAGTGTACAAAGAAATATATAGATGAACTTAGATAAGTTGGTAATCCATTGTACCAAATCTTATGCAGGTATGTAACTCATTACCTTCTTAAAACAATTTGTATGTAGAGCCATGATGTACTCCAATAACAAAACATATAATGCAAAATTATGGTAAGCCCATTTTGAGTGCTTTGTCTTGATCATTGCATTATGACATGCTAGGTGTACTATATGAATGAACTTTAGTGTTGATCTTATGCAGACATTTTCCTCAATGGTCTGTGAGCCGGCCTGTCTCTCACTAAGGATGAACCTCTGATGGCTATTATGGTAGCACACCATGGACTAAGAAGGCAAAGAACCCTGACTGTATCATACTCCACCAAGGTTATCACTCAAAGACTCAAGCTAATGCTCACTAGAGAACTCAATGAGAGAGAGATAGTTGCAAATGAAATGATGATGAGTGCCTCCTCATCCCTAGTTTATATACTTATGAAATAGTTACATACCAAAGTTAATAATTACTGAAGTAGCTCAAGTTACCACGCTAAAAGTCAAATAAAATCAAAAAGCTAAAGGACTATCCATACTCATGGGAATATTCTCCTAAGCATATGGTCTTATCTTGATCCAACCAGGAAGTCGAGGATTCATTTACATGGGCTATCCTTGGACTATAAAAAAATCCAAAACAAAAAGGCTTGTGGGTCCAAGAGTTTTTAACTCTTTACTCAAAGCCAAACACCTAGGAATAATACAAAGTCAACACATTAGAATCCAAAATAGTGGTACTCATCTATTCCAATTCCTCTAAAGTAAGGTCCACTCTATCTTAGCCATGACTAACTAGCTAATCATGACTAGTATAGAACCATCCTTTATCTCTCTCTCTCTCTCTATATATATATATAATATCTCTCAAGTACTTGTAGTACCAAGCTAAATATCACAATACCACACACATGCAAAAATGGGTGTTCCAGGTCAGAGTCAAGCAAGAAAGAAGCAAAAGCTTTTTGATGTCTTTGAATATTATTTCCACATAAAGTACCATGGGGAAAATGAAGATTTTCTGCATCAATTTTCCCTAATGATTTGATTTGAATGTAAGAATGTTAGCTGGTGGTATGTAGATTCAGTTCTTCCCCAATTGACTATAATTTGATCTAGCTAATTTCATACAAGCCATGTGCTAACTTTGGTCCATTTACATTTGCACATAATTTTGGAAGATGAAGACTTTGAACTTGGTTCTTGTTTTTATCCTCATGAGGTTTTGTCCTCACCAAGTGGTGTCCTCATCATCAACTTTTCTTTGTCATAAATATGAGAGTTTAACTTTGAGACGCCTAGTCATCAAGCAGTCAATAGTGAGAGTTGAATTACACAAAGATAGACATTGCTCTGATGACCATATACTTTTATTGCTTTCAATATGAATTTTAAGTTCTCTTAAGCCTCACATATCAATGACTTCAATCTCTTAGTCCTTAATTCTACTACCTATGCTATAGCCATCCCCCCATATAATGCAGATCTCACTCAACATTTTGTTGCCCATCATCAAGCAAGATCCAATTTTATTGTAAACCCTAAAATTAACATGATTGTTATTTGTCACTCAAATTATTCTAATGAGGGATTATATATTGTAGAACTGGCCAATTGGGTAACAATATGTGCACATGTAAAATTCAGTTCACATATCTTTTCCAAGATAAGCAGTATGTTATCGAAGGAAAAATTATTGACCTATGTATGTAACACAATCACCATATCTCACAAAGCAACACAATTGATGGTGTCACACAAAAGTGTTATAAAGCCAAGTTAACACCAAAGAACTAAATTTTATGATAGAGATAGGTACTTTTGTCCCCAATGGGAAGCTTTGGTGCATGATGAGGTGGTGATATGGCCAAATCTTGACTATGAGGATAATCTCATATATTGAGTTATAGCCAAGAGGAGAAGCAAAGCTTTTGGTAGTGATCAAGATGCTATCAATGCATTCACAATGGTGGGTAAAAGAATTCCGGCCAATAGTGGTATTTTTGACATCATTTATGATGCTTCAATGAAAATCAAAGAGATTTATGTCCAAAAGCCTTCCTTGATATCATATGCCAAAATATATAGAGATTTCACAATTTTGGATGGAACCTTCAAGATAATATCATACCACTTAACCCTTACTGTTTTCAGCAACATTGATTGCTTTGGCAAAATAACCTTGATAGGAATGGCTATTTTTGCATCAAAAGCTTTGGATGGAGCAATCAAAGCCACTTGGCTATTTGGATTGGATCAAGAAGGTAATTTTTTTATGATTGATGGAGCTTCATTGTTCTCTATTACAAAATCAACATTAAAGTAGGGCCAACTCTTGTGTTTGCACCACTTTCATACAAATTTTTTTGCTTGCTACATTGCACAAGATGTTTGCAAGAGTTTCATTAAGCAATGCAATTCATAGATATTTGAGATGCTTGAGATGACATATGAGTCTGAAGCAAAATGTTACACTATAATCTCTAAGTTTGATAGTTATCCAAGTGCAATCCAATTTTTGAAGTTTATATAGAAGGAGGAAGAAAAGTTTTGTGCTACCTTTATTGCAAAGCACTTCATAGTTGGTCATATTGCATGTTAAAGAGGAGAGTCCAATATTTCATGGATCAAAGAATGAGTAGAGTCAAAACAAGACTTCAAGAAGTTCAACCTATGCCAAATATTAAATCATCTATTTAGCATTGTTTGGCATCAAGAGTTTGCAACATTTAATGAGCTCAAGACTCTTGTTCAGGTTGGCGGAAATTAGAGTAAAAATGTTAATCAATTTTGGCATGAACAATTAAATCTCTCAAATGGATATTCCTATCATCTTGTGGAATTGGATCCTTTTGCTCAAACATGGCAAGCCAAAAGACATAAGGGTCCCAAAATGCTAGCACTTGTAAGATCTACAACATTCATAGTGGATGATAGGACTGTAACACCCATTTGTACATGTGTGTGGTATTGTGATATTTAGCTTGGTACTACAAGTACTTGAGAGATATTATTTATATAGAGATAAAAGATGGTTCTACATTAGTCATGATTAGCTAAATTTAGTCATAGCTAAGATAGAGTGGACCTTACTTTAAAGGAAGTGGAAAAAATGAGCACCACTATTTTGGATTCCAGTGTGTTGACTTGGTATTATTCCTAGGTGTTTGGCTTTGAGGAAAAGAGTTGAGAACTCTTGGGCCTGCAAGCCTTTTTGTTTTGGATTCTTCTATAGTCCAAGGATAGCCCCTGTGAAGGAATCCTTGACTTAGTGGTTGGGTCAAGATAAGATCACATGCTAGTGGAATATGCCCATGTGAATGGATATTCCCTTCTACTTTTTGACTTTACTTGACTTTTAGTCTAGTAACTTGAGTTACTACGATAATAAGTAACTTTGGTGCGTAACTGTTTCACAAGTATATAAACAAGGGGTGAGGAGGTACTCATCATCATTTCATTTGTAACTATCTATTTCTCATTGAGTTCTCTAGTGAGAAATGTCTTGAGTCTTGGAGTGTTAGCCTTGGAGGAGTATGATGGAGTTGGGGTTCCTTGCCTTCTTAGTCCATGGTGCGCTACCATAATACCCATCAGAGGTTCATCTTGAGTGAGAGACAGGCTGGCTCACAAGACCAATTAAGATGCATCTAGAAGCAAAGTAAAGCAAAGTTGACAGCCATTGCTCAATATGTCAAAGTGCAAGTCGATCTAGTTCTCTTGGATATTAGGTTAAAAACTTAAAATTTCCATTATATTGCAAACAAGAGAAATATATTTATCTAGCCATGTCATTAACCAATAATAGTAATTGAATTTACATTCTCTTTATTGGTGAAGCATGAGACTTGTTTTGAGTTCTTCTCAATGTTCTTCTTAGGTTCTTCTTACAAGTTCTTTGCTTGTTGTCATCTATAGGGAAGCTTTGTGGACCTTGTTTTGGTTTTGGCATATGTCTAGCTTTTCAATGTCACAAATGCATTTATGTATCTTGGTCAATGTAATCTTCTTTTCAACCTCATCTTAGAGTTGTCCACCAAATTGAGCATGATTTTCTTGATAGATAATGTATATATTTTACATTCAAAGCATTCAAACACAATGGAAATTATTTTCTTCAACCCAAATTCTTGAGATATGGTTCTCTTATTGCTGCACATTGGCACTTCAGTTTGTTGGTAATAAAGTGAGATGTAGTTTCAAGCCTCACTTTTACTATTTGAGGTAAGTTTTGTCATTTGATGAAACAAAGAAAGAGAAAGACATGGAGTAGCAAAATGTTCAAGAGACTCTACCTTGAAGATTGCAAGACCAAAGGTTTCTTCAAAACTCAAGTATTTTGCTTTGTTTTCCTTGAGTAAACCATTTACAAGAATGTAGGAACAGAGCCATGATAGAGTGAAGCATTGTCAATGCAAATCCCAATCTTGGATAGATTCTTCTTCTCAAACCAAAAGGTAGAAGACTGAAGTTAACCCAAGATGTCCATCAATCTATGCTTAGTTTCTTAAAAAGGCATTACAAAACTTGTTGCGGTAAGAATTAAACCAATATCAATCAAACAACTTGACTTGGATAAGTGAGACTTGGATGAGTGATTAAGATAATAAGGTGTGGATTTTACTAGATTTTTACGGGCATTGTATGGATACCCAAGAAAAATTCTTGAAATACCCATAAATTAAAGATGCTGCAAAAAAGGAAACATTGTAAATATTTCTATAAGTATTCAACTAGCTTATGAACAATTTCCACTTTCCTCATATTGGTATGCAGGTTCTAATTTTATGGGAAAATATTAGATGACACTTCTAACTAATATTAAGTAACACCTTGGGTGTCATTTAGGAAGACCTAAAGTGTATACCACATGTCAAGATAACAAAATTTCTAGAATTTGAAATTAAATATGCTTCTACCATCACATTTCACTAGAATTTACAAAATCAAATATTCCTTCTTCTTGCCATTTTTATTGCCATTTCTATGATGCATTGTTTCAATGGTTGCTTTGTTAATTCCATGGTTCATAATGGGTAGATTTGAGAAATCTGCTCAAATTAAGAATGCACAAATATAATCTATTATAGTATATCTAGTTGTACTTAATCTTGATAGCATAGGAGCAATAGAAGTGTTTTGTATGCCAAGATGAAAATGATGTAATTTTTTGAGTGAACCAACAATTTGGGGAGTAGAAGAGAGAAACCTAAGTGCACTTGCTTTGCACATAGAGATTTGAGATTTGAGATTTGAGATTTTTAGTGTGGTAGAAAATATAGAATACACACATGCAATTCCTCTCTAGATTCCACTTTTGATTCTCCCAAATTGTTCACACCTCCCATTCCATCATAGACTCTAAAATTCCAAAAATTTATGAATATGATATTGTTGGGACATTTGGGATGGGAAAGGTCTCAGAGGGAAGGAGCTCAAACAAAGATGGAGAACAATTGATGACACATTGAACACGATAAGAACACGTACTCTATAGTTTGATATTAAACCTGATCACACCAATATATTGATAACAATCATTTACAAAATCAACCATTCCTTCTTATAGTTATGCTTTGTTGATTCCATAGTTCCTTATATTTTGGGTTTGATGGGAGAAATTTGCTCAAATCAAACCCAAAGTAGAAAAATCTTTTTTTATTATCAATCTTGATAAAAAAAATTTGAAGTTTTAAGATTTTTGTGATTTGCTTGGAGCCAAATGTTCAAAAACATTTTGCTAGGATTAGGGGGAAGAGGGTTCACTCAAAGTTTGCTGATAGTTTACAAGGGGGTGAGGTTTGGTAAGGGATTGCTACGTGTAAGAGTTGTTATAATGGGAGTGGGGGGTTTGTTGGGAGTTTGCTCAGGGTTGATGTCGGGGTGGGGGTTTGCTAGGAGATTGTTACAGGCAAGATTCGTAGTAGGACGTTTCATCAAGGTTTGGAGAGTAGTGAATTTCTAAGGGATTTCTGCAAGCAAGGGTGTAATATCATTTGCTAGAAAATTAACTATAGGGGAAAATGGGCTTGGTAATATCTTTAGAGACTTTTTATCTTTAGATCTCAATGTTTGCTAAGTAGATTAGATAGAGTAGTCTCCAAAAGAGAACTTCTACTAATAGAGTAGAAGCCAAAAATACACCAAAATGTTCAGAACTAATTTTGGAGGTCTAAACAAAGAATTAAGCCTCAAAAAATGGAAACTTATCTCCCTTTCCAAGGGGAATGGCATAGTCTTCTCCCCTCTTGTTTGTCTTGTCAAGATCTTTCAATGGTTCCTCTTCTATGTTGTTATAAGCTTCTTCCATGACGATTCTCTAAATATTTACATTGGTCAAACTTGTTTGACAAACCAAATAGTACAAGGATCAACATGTCACCAATCCAAGCATCCAATCTAAAGTGTAACATGCTAACATATCACCAATCCATTATCTAATCTTAAGGTGTATCTCTCTTTGAAGAGATTGTCTTTGCTATATATTAAAGACAAGGTGCTTCTTTGGGAGATCGGATTTTTTTTTGGAGTTCCAATCTTGTGTGCTTCTCAGGCTATTACAAATGCTCACCATGAGAGGTTTGCTAGGGGATTTTTATAGGGGTTTATTACTAAGGTCATGTTCCATGAGGAATTCACTCAAGGTTTAGAAACTTTTCATCCTTTGTGTATACAATTTGACTATGATCATTTAGAAATTTGGTAATCCTTTGTGTACGTGATTTGATATGCAAGCTTAGAAATTATTTTTTTGCTTTGTCTATGATTTTACTATGCAAGTTTAGTACGACAAGATATCAAGAGAGCTTGGTCTGCTTCTGATCAAAATCATGCATTTAAAAGTGGATCCTCTATACACAATCAAGAAATCATCATAATCAAAACTAAGTAATAAGCTTAGATGATTTCCAAGTAGATTCCAACACAATGAGATTAGATTGCTATACAAAAATAGAGAGTACAGATGAAACTACTGTTTTACATATATTTTAAGAATTTGAACTTAATTGAAATAGTCTTGTGCAATTATATTGAAAATTGTGGTAAGCTTTGGTTATTAAAGTCAATACTGATGGGATTGTAATTTTGATGGGATTGTAATCCCATCAAAATTATTAAGAAACTATTCCAAAGGAAATACAACAAAATTTATTATCAATACTACAATTTCATAAAAATTATCAAACAAAGAACATTTTTGGAATTAGAGATCATAAGATCCTTTAGATATCTATCAAGAGTATGGATATCAATATTGATGAATTTCCTTTCAAAATAAAAATATTGACTCAAAGATACCATGATAAAGAGAGAATCATTATATAAGAAAGAGAAGAGATGATTGACATATAATGCCTATTTTGAAACTGAATTAGAATGGTTGATCTTGGCTATATTAAGCAAAAAGAAGAAATTATAACTAAAAATATTGGATTACTTTTGAAGTGTTCATATCAAGCCTATGGATAAAGTTTAAAATCATAAATATACTTTCAAAGTAAATGTAACACATGTTAACCTTGGCCAAATATGTTGTGGATTGATCCAAGTCCAAAATTAAGTTCAATATGTCCAACCCCACTTGGTCATGGCTCCTTTCAGTTCAAATTTAGATACATTTTGAAACATGTTGAGTGATTGTCTAAGCTTTATAGTCTAAGAAGATTGAAACTTCATTGATCCTATATGGTGGCCTCACTTGGTTGTGGCTACTTGACTTCAAATTTATATACATTTCTAAATGTTTTGGTGATTGTCCAACCTTTGTAATCTAAGAAGGATGAAACTTCTCCAATCTCATACAAACTAGTGAACTAGTGCTAATCTCATGTTCTACAATGAGCATAGGTATCTGAAGGAATCCAATAATTTAATGTTTTGGAGGTCACAAAATCTAATTAGCATATGCATAGACTCTTGCTTACGTAGAAACTTGAATGCATGAGTTGCAAAAGCTTACAAAAGGTGTCTTTGTTGAGCTCCTCCTTGATACAAGGCATTTTGCTAATCTCTAAGTGACAATTAAATTGCAAGCCTAATCTGCACTCTTTTGCTAGCAAATCTGAGATGGGTTTTATTTTGTTAATCCTCATGGCAATGAGGCAAGCCCAATATTCTCTTCTCTCCTTGCAAAATTCATGCCATCCCAAACTTCTCTTTGCTCCTTGGTGAATTTGTGTAACTGTTCAAATGACTTCACAGAGGGACCTAAATCTTCTCTCCTCACCCTATACTAAATCCCTTTTCAATTTCATTCACTAACTTGCGGTTTTCACAAATTATAGACATATTTCAATTTTTTTTGGCATTGATAGTTTGTTTGCATACAATAGCTCATACCTTGTGACACAAAGCTCATACTTTTTACACCTAGCTTTTCCATTCAATTTGAATTTTGAAGATCCATATTGATTCAAATGTCAATAAGTTAATATTTACAAGATCACCCATAACCTATAAAAAGCTACATGTCATGATTTAGAATCCTATAAATATTTTACAACTATTGTCTTTACCATAAAAATTTAATTTATCTCCTTGTACCTTACCCATAAAAAATCCCAACAATATTCATAAAACATTTATGAGATTTTTATAGGAAATGAAAGGTCCATTATTGAAACCCCTAGTATACAATCAGACTGGATAAGTGACATCTTGGGAGCCAAATTTATCCAATGAGTCTTATGGATTAACTTGGATAAGTGTTAAAAACCCAAAAAAGTAATTGAAGCCACTTTTTTGGAAACCTAACTTTGCATATTAAGGTTGCAAATTTCTTTTGCATATTAAAATTGAAACTAAAATTTAAGAAGAGTTTTGAAATAAGATAGGAATATTTTTTAGAAATAGCTCTCCATAGTACACAAAATACTATTAAAGGTGATTTTTTAAAAGGTAACATAATGATAAATTTTTCATATGAGGTCCAAATGTACATGTGGAAAAGATTTTGAACAGCTTTATGATAAAATATGTTGGTATTTAGCTCACATTAAATAACTCAAATAGATCTAGAAAACATTTTGAGTTGCAATTAAAGCATAATTGACCATATATTCTAGAGTGGTAATTTTTTTTCACTTTTTCTTAACCAAATAAGGTGATCCCAAAGGCAATAAATAGGCAATAGTGAAATCTTTTATGGAAGAAAATAAATTTTAACTACAAATCACATAATTTCAAAGGTTGATTTTGAGAAGAAGAATTTTAAATCATTTAAATTTTTTATGAGAATAAATTCTATGATATAATTGTTTGAAAATACTGTTTCTCTCTTTTTCCAAGTGGTGTATCTAACACTTAAAACAATTTGATTTCAAGATTGATTGAGAAGGGAAGTTGCAAACAACTAATTATAACTCCTAAAATAGGTCATATCATTGCTATAACATGGATGATTATTATTGTAAAATATAGTAAGGACAAGTAGAAACTAGAGACATTAAAAGTTGATTTACATATTATTAGTATTGAATGGGTGACAAAATATATGTATGTAAAGTTTATAGAGTCTATTAACTCACTTTAGTATTCTCTTTTTAATTACCAAAGACAATTACTGATACAAAGTAACTAAGATAAGATATAAGATAATTTATTATTACCTTGATCCATCTCACTCAAAGACTCTTCAAGAGTTTCTCATTGTATTATAGCTCATAAATAATTTGAATATCTGGGTATCATATCCCTTAGATCTAGATTGTCTTATCTTGTTTAGTAAAATTTATTTATTTTGGATTGATTGACTCCTTATTTTCATAAATGTATGCAAAAAATCCAAGAATACCAAGAATGAAACTTCAATTCATTCCAAAAATAAATTAGTGCCAATTAACAAGTTTGAATTGAGGCTATGCTAAACCAGCCAAAGGAGTGTGTATTGTGATGTTGAAAAGAGTTGAATTCAATAATATAACACCTCCAAAGAAGCAAGAATTCAACAATAAGCACACACATAGGTTTGGATTGATGGTTGAAGCCCAAGATCTAGACTTTTCCAAAGTGACAAGTGTTGTATGTTGCTTCTGCATCAAGTTTTGCAAATATGAAGATGTTGGGTACAAGTGAAAAAATCCATATTCAATATTTTGACTTGTTCAAAACTAACTACTAGGAGTTTCATTTGTTGGAGTAACATTCAAAAAAATGGGCCAAATATCAACATTTATCAACTAATGAAAACATGAATTCCTTCTTCCATATATTGAGACTCCATTTGCCAACACTTTGGAATCTATTCTTAACAAAGATATGCATGTTGTATTCCTTTTGATAAAATCACTTGTTGAAGTCACAATTGGAAAGCTATGATTTCACTCCAATGATGTTGAAGGTATTACTTATTTGTGTGCTCTTATTATCTTTCAACCACAAGTTCATAGAAATGACAATGAAATCTTTGGATATGTAGTGACAATCAAGACATTTACTAGTTTTCTTGTGCATCAAGTACCTCTCATATGGTGCTATGTTTTGAGTGGCAATTTGTTTGATTTAGGGCACATTGGATCATTATGGCCTCAATTATTTATGATGTGTCAATGATATCATTTCCTCAAATTATGCTTGGATTTTTGTGTACTTTCCTGTGCAGGCCATATTCAATTATTGTGGCCTTGGGTATTGATGTGTCAATGATCCCATTGCCTCAAATTATGCTTGCATTTTTGTGCAATTTCCTTTCAATCTCTATCAAGTATCATTTCAAAAGTCTTGGCATTCCCAATTGCATTGGACAATCTACACATCAAGGAATGTCGTATATAGATGTTTGTTGTTGGTTCTATTTTAATGGAGCTATGAAAAACTTTCATGTACTTGCTGTTCTTTTATTTGATTGAGAAACTAGTGAAATTATGTTTTGCATCTTGGTTGAATTCATGCAAGATATTATGCATACTAAAGGGTTTAAGAAATTTCAGATTCTTCTTGTAGTATGAATACCTAAAATTATGCTCATTCCAAAAATTCTAAGAATAAATTTACATTTTGATCTAAAAATAATCTAATTTTGGAAACTTTGGAATTTCTCAAAAATAAGGAGAGATAGTGATTAAGCTAATTGATTACGTATTGAATCAACATCAAGATATTATTTCATTATTGTTGAATGAGAGACTCAAATAAGATATTTGTCAAGAATCATTGTTCTATTCTTGAGTTGCTTCTCAAGAATTGTTTTCATAGATCCCCTTATTCAACTTCAACTCCCTTTCCTTTCAATAAGTGTGATTTTCAATTTCAATTATAACTCACAATGCTTCTAACAACTTATAGTCTTTCTTTAGTCACAAAATCTCTCCAAGATTTCTTGAGCATGATAAGAATATCATAAACATCTATGCTACTTACTAGTTTACACTCAAAGTTTATAATTTATATACCATTTATAATTTTCTATACCATTTTTGAATGAATTGATAATACTTACATCTATTTTCTCAAACCTTGAAGAAATTAATATAGAGAGGAATACTCTCACTATCTTTCATTACTTTAGATGAATAGTTGAAGTTAGAAAAAATAACCTTTTGCCTATCACAAGTAGCAAATATTGAGTTAAATATAATAACCATTTGTCAAAGATATTGAAGGTCTTCCAAACCTTCTCATTTGTGACTCATCAAATTCTTAGATTTTGTAGCAACATCATGTACCTACATGCAAAGATTCAAGATACAAGAGCATTGTTGATCACAAGTGGAGGAAATTTGGTGGAGGAAATTTGATGCTACCATCTATGCTAGTACATAAGCCTATAATTCTTCTCTCCATCTAAGCATTGAGCTATTAGAGTTCAATTTGTAAAATAAAGTTTCCCTCATCCATGTTTAACATATCACAAAATTCCTAACCTTATAGCTTTGCTTATAGCCTTCCTAGCCTTATAGGTTATAGCTTTGCTTTCATAGCATTAAATTAGTCTAATAAATCTTTGGTCATCATAAGTGACCTAGCTTCTTCATGCAATACTATCACTTTAAGGACATGCCTTCCCATAATTCCATATACCCATCCATGCAAAAATTTATAAGCTTGGATCATTATTCATTACTTGGAAATTTTGGTGTGTAGTAGTTGCTTATATTGATGATAATCTTGTGTGAAATTGAAACTCAATTCTTGTTCACTCCAAGAAACCATTGATTGAGTTGTTCATCAACTTTAAGAACAATGTTGTTTCTCAATGTCTTCTTACTCAAATTGACAACTCTCATTCAATCCTCTTTTAATTTTAAAATTTGGTGTAGTGTTGAATCTTCCACTCTCTTTCTAATTTTTTATTAGCCCAATTAACAATCTTCTACAAAGATATATTTTTATTCTCATTTCTTTGTAGACCAAAATATCTCTTTTCCTCACTTTGACTCAAGAAGGTGAATTTTCTTAATCACATCATGAGTTCTAAATTTATAGATTGGAGCACACTAAGTATTTCTACACAAAACAACATTAGAATTAACAATTCAATGTGTACCCTTAATTTAGAGAAAATTTGTTGATTTCCTTATATTCTTGAAGGAACATTCCCAGATTATTGGATCCGTCACTTAGAAATTTTATCTTTTGGAAAAAGATTTAGTGTTACTACTACAAGCCAATGCTCACTCTATGCTGCCACACTCTTAAAAATTTTATCTTTTGTAAAAAGATTTGTGGTACTACTACTAAGCCAATGCTCACTTATGAGTCCCACTCTCCTTTTAGTTATCTGATGAGAAATAATCAAGATCAATAAAGCAGAAGTGAACCTAAGATAGTGGCACAAACACTAAATGTTTTTAAATCTCCTGCCATAATCTTTGATTCTCACTTATGACTTATTGATCTTGGTTTTTGGCTACCCTGTTGCTTAATTTTCCAAGGATGCAACTTTGTAAAGGACCAAGGAGAGAAATAGGAGAACTGAACACCAAAGTAGAAAATCACATTGGAACTCTTGAATGAATGAAACTTTGGATGCTTGGCATGAACTTGTGCTTTGGTGTTTATAGGAAACATACAAGGCTCTTGAGAAGTTCCCAAGGAAGCTCTCTATTAGAAGTCGTCTTCTTGGAGTGCAAGCTAAGCCAACTTGGAAGCTTCCTCCTAGGAGTCACCTACTTGGCATGCAAGTTAAGCTAGTTAGAAAACTTCTTGAGAAGATTCCTTCTAGAAGTTGCATATTTGGCATACATGTTACTCAATACTTGGAAGGTACAAAGAAGTTTCCTAGATGATTCTTGGACTGCTTGACTAATTTGGTTTATTTGCTAACTCATTAGCCTTTACTAACTCGTCCGCTAACTTTATATTATTACATATTCTCCCACCACTAGTTGGTGTTGGCCTCATCAATGGAATCTTCAAACTCCTAAATGGCCATTTTTTCATTGTGCAGATGAGAAAGAGACTCCCATGTGACATCATGAAGAGGATACACTTTCCAAAGGACTTGGTACTCAATGTGTTGTTGGTAGCCATGTCGGATGTTCCTTTTACTAAAAGGATGAATTAGGACTAAACTAAACTTTCTCTCCTCGGTCTTAGTCTTTTACATTGGTATTAGAGTAGGAATGGGATGGATGGAGTTTATGGACCACCAAATCCACTTCCGCCAAACCATTGGGATTTTCATGTCCAAATACTACCCAAGCATAGTTTCACACAATTCATCACCTTGCGCTTTGGGCAGGATTTTCTACATATGATCACCGTGCCTAAGGAGCCCTTGATACTTCCAGTTGTAACTTATGGAGAACGGTGGACATGCTGCATCTATGTGCTAATCAAATTAGATAAATTGGGAGTAGTGGGATAAAGTAGTAGTTATGGCGGCAATACTTGATGTTATCCTTGCGATGCAACAACAAATCAAGCATCTTACTTGATTGTTGGATGAATGAGATCAAGAACAACAAGAATATATAGAGAGAGCGCCAATTCAAGATGGAGAAGATCACATTTGATTTCCAAAACTCAAGGTGTTTGAAGGTAAGAATCTTCTGGGCATAGTGGAGAATTTTGTGTTTGACTGCAAATGTTACTTTGAAGCCACCAATCTTCAAGATGAATGGAAATAGATTCTCTTGGATTCTAGCCAATATGATGGTGTGGCAAAACTTTGGTGGTGATTCTGAGTAGAGCAAGCAAAATGTTAGATTGTTGCACCAATTTTGACATGGGCAGAATTCAAGGATACAATATTGGGTTGGTTTCAAACTATAAATGCCACCTGAGCCACACAAGATAAATTGGCAGAGTTGAAGCAAGTTGGCTCAATAAGGAGCTACATCACACAATTTCAAAATATCATTATGCAGATTCCATATATACAAGAAGGTGAAGTTTTAGATTGATTTGTGCGGGGATTGAAGCCACAAACCAAATTGGAGGTGACCATGCAAGAACCACAAAATGTAGAAGAAGCCATGCAATTGGCTGAGCGCTTTGATTCCTTGGTGGTGACAACTTGGTCATAACCTCAACCTACACAAGGCCTACTAGTACACTATGCACGGGTGGAAGAACCGGCACCAATGGAGATTGATGCTATCCAACAGAGACCACTTGGTGCAGTGGATAGAGAAAGATTGCGACAAAATGGAGGTTGTTTTTATTATTGCCAAGTTGGATATCACATTGCTAAATGTCCACTTAGGAATGAGCGACCTCGACAAGTTGCCTAGATGGAGTTTGTGGAAAAAAATGATCAGGGAAACAAAGAATCCTAATAGGAGATTTTGAGCTGCCTATTGGGAGCTTGATTAGTTCTAATGGGATTGAAGGCTCAAACTATGCAAGTTTGCTTCACTTGCAAGGTATGATAACTAATTGGGGTTGTAGGATTTTGGTTGATTTTGGAAGTTCAGAGAATTGCATGTTTATGCAAGTAGCAAAGGAATTGAATATTCCTATCAAACCAGTGATTGGAAGTAGTTTGATGATGGTAGATGGTAGAAAGGGTTCTACATTCCGCACCTTACATCCTGTTACTTTCAAGATTGGGAAGGATTATTTGGAGTGTATGAGGTTTTTTGTGGTACCTCTACACTATGATATCATTTTGGGTCTATCTTGGCTTGAACATCTATGGTTCAATTTGATTGGACCCAATGACAAATTCAAATACAACACCAAGGTAGGAATATCCAATTAGGTGGTCTGGCACCTCGGAGTAAGACACCTTAGAATAGTCAATCCCAAGATGGGAAGTTTGTTGAGAAGGTAGCCATAGAGCAAACTTTGAAAGTAGATGAGTCCCAAGATGGGAAGTTTGCCAAGGAGGCAACCATGGAGCAAGCTTGGAAGAGAGATGAGTCCCTAGAAGGAAAGTTGGTTAGTAAACCAGCCATAGAGCAAGCTTTGGACGAAGATAAGTCTATATTCACGGTGTGGATCAAGCCGATTGCACAAGAACAATCTAAGGAGAGCCAAGGGCCTCATCAAGCAATGGTTGATTGGATAGTTCAAAAGTTTGCAGACATGTTTTCGGATGATCTGCCAAAGGGATTACCCTCCTATTGAGGTATGCCCTTCAAGATCAAGTTATTGCTAGGGAGTACTCCAGTGAGTAGACCAATCTATCATCCCTCACTAAAGGAGTTAGAAGAGTTTCAAATAACACTTAGAAAGTTGTTAGAGAAGGACTTCATCCAACATAGTACCTCTCATTGGGGAGCATTGGTATTATTTGTTCCAAAGAAGGATGGAGGATTTTGTTTTTGTATTGATTACCATGGGATCAATTAGCAAACCTTGAAGAATGCATATCCCTTGCCTTGGATTGATGACTTGCTTGATCAACTAAGTGGAGCACACTACTTTTCTAAGTTGGATCTTTGTAGCGGTTATTGGCAAATTCCTATTGATAGAGAGGATGTGCAAAAGAACACCTTTCACACAAGGTATGGGCATTTCAAGTGAAGAGTTCTACCTTTTGGACTCACTAATGCTCCAACGGTCTTCATGGATCAGAGGCATTGGATATTGGATGGACTATTGGATTGGTCCATGGTGGTGTTCTTGGATGATAGCTTAATCTATAGTAAGACAAAGGTAGAACACGTGAATCATGTGCAAGAAGTCCTAAGACAACTACAACAATGGAAATTTCACTACAAGAAGTCAAAGTGTGCCTTTTGGCAGAAGGAGGTTACCTTCTTGGGTCATAAGATCTCATAAGAGGGGATCAAGATGGAAGAAGAGAAAATCAAGGCCATTATTGATTGGCCTACCCCGAAGGATGTTGTAGAAGTACAAGTGTTCAATGGATTGGCTAGTTTTTACCGATGGTTCATCCACTATTATACTCATGTGGCTTCACCATTGATTGACCTCTTGGGAAAGAACTCGAGCTTCAAGTGGACCACCAAGCATGAAGAAGCATTCTAGAAGGTAAAACATATGGTGTCTTCAAGACCCATCCTTTGACAATATGATCCTCAACTACCTTGTGTGGTTGATTTTGATGCTTCTAACTTTGCAATTTGGAGCTATATTGCAACAAGAATTCCCATATGGACTACATCCCATTGCCTTTGCGTCTTGCCGACTAAAAAAAGCTGAAAGAAATTACTCTACTCAAGATCGGGAACAACTTGCAATGGTATATGCCACCAAGGTATGGAGGCATTATCTCTTGGAGAAACAAGTGATCATGCAAATTGATCACAAGCCATTGTTGCAGACCTTACACTTGGAACACATGAAGAGTCCACATCATCAATGGGAAGAGCAACTTGGAGCAACTCCAACTGACCTGGATTGTACTCAAGTTTTACATCAAACTTGAGTACAGACCAGGTTGATTCCATGTCATCCTTGATGCTCTATCACGACAACCTAATTTGAAGTCTCTTCCTCTCATCACAATGGCAATTACAATGGTGTTAATTTACCATAAGATCCATAATGAGTTTTGGTCAGCTCTACAACAAGATCCCTTTTTCCAAATGGTACATGGTTGTCTGACAACAAGCAAAAAGGCCTATAACACCTTCTCCTTCAAAAAAGGCCTCCTATTCCATGCGGACCGGATCTATACACCAGCCAAAGGTGATCTCCGACTTGCACACCTTTAGGAAGCCCATGATCTACCAATAGTTGGTCACATGGAGGTGGACAAGAACTTGGGTACCCTCCAACACCAATGGTAGTGGCCCAACATGACACGAGATGTTTGGGAGTTTGTTCAGTCGTGTGAGAGTTGTCAATGCAACAAGGCCAATAACCAAAAGCCGAGTAGACTCCTTCAGCACTTCCCATTCCAACTACTCATTCGAAACATGTGAGCTTAGATCTCATCACCTCCTTGCCCAACACACAACAAGGTCACACAACAATCATGGTGTTTGTGGATAAGCTTAGTAAGCAAATCCATTTGGCACCAACGGTTGATACTGTGGATGCTCCAACCTTGGCACAACTTTACTTCAATAATGTATTCAAACATCATGGGATGCCATGTGTACTCATCTCCAACCGCGATTCTCACTTCACCAAAAAGTTTTGGCAAGCCCTCTTCCACATACTTGGCACCAAGCTTGCTTTGTCCACAGCCTAACATCCTCAAACTGATCAATAAACTGAACGTGAAAATCTCACCTTGGAAGATATGCTTTGTGCCTTTGCCAACATTCACCATACCAATTATGGGATGAATGTCTTGCAGTTGCGGAGTTTGCATATAACAATTCTAAATAGGAAAGCATCAAATTCTCTCCTTTTTTCTCAATTTTGGCCAAGATTCGCTTGTCCCAGATTCTCTCTTGCTCCTCCTTTGTCTCTGGTCCCTCATACTTCAACCTTCTTGACCACCATATCCAAATCTCTCCAACAAGCCAAATCTCAACTCCTTGTTGCTTAGAATCGTCAAAAACAATATGCGGACCACCATCATCTTGATCTTGCCTTTAAAGTTGGTGATAAAGTTATGCTATCCTCTAGTAATCTACCCCTCCTACTTGATACCCAAGTTTGTAAACTTGCCCCTAATTAGATAGGACCTTTTGATGTCACCCAAATTGTCTCTCCTTTTGCTTATCAACTAGCCTTGCCTTGTCATATGCATATCCATCCTATCTTTTATGTTTCCAAGTTGGAACCATTTGTTCCTAACCCCTCTTTTTTTTTTTTCCTTGAGTCCAACCTCCTCCTCCCCCTATCCCTATCAAAGATCATGAGGAGTACAAACTTGATTTTATCCTTATGCATCGTCACATCCAACGAGGACGCCGACAACATACAAAGTACAAGGTCCTTTGGAAAGGGTATCCCCTTCATGATGCCACATGGGAACCTCTTTCTCACCTCCAGAATGCACGGATGGCCATCTAGGAGTTTGAAGCTTCACTAGCAACAAGGACATCACCAACTAGCGGTGTGGGAATATGTAACAATGTGGAGTTTAGTGACAAAGTTAGTAGGGCTAATGAAGTAGTAAATAAGAAAAATTAACCTAGAATATTCCAGAAGTATTGAGGAAGCTTCTTAGGAAGCTTTCTAGCTAGCTTAGCTTGCACTTCAAGTAAGTAGCATCTAGAAGGAAGCTTCTAGAAGCTTCCAACTAGCTTAGCTTGCATGCCAAGTAGGTGGCTTCTAGAAGGAAGCTTCTTGAGAACCTTTATGGTTAACTTGGCTTGCACTCTAAGAAAGCAGCTTGAAGAAGCTTCTTGGGAAGCTTCTCAAGGGCCTTATATACTACTTGTAAATACCAAAGCCAAAGCTCATGCTAGGCATTTGGATTTTTCACTCATTCAAGTGTCCCAATGTGAGTTTCCATTCTCCTATTTCTATCATCAGTCTTGGTCTTTTACATATACCTTGTGCAAAAGTTAGTAATTGACACATCCTCCTTATTAATGAGACTTTTCCAATAGTCACTTTGAGGATCCAACTTGGAGAAGTATCATGCTTTGCTCAATTGATCTTGAAAGTCATCAATTCAAGGTAAAGGATATGCATTCTTCATAGTTTATTTATTGAGATCACGATAGCCAATATAGAAGCAATGTCCTCCATCCTTCTTTAAGACAAATAGTACCAATGCTCCCCAAGGAGATGTACAATGATGTATGAAGTCCTCCTCCAACTACTCTATTGGTGTTCTTCAAAGCTCTTTTGATTCCTTTTAGCAAGAGCCAAAAGATTGGTCTACTCAATAGAGGACTTGGTAATAAGTCAACTTGAAAGGCATGCCAAGATTAGAGTGTAACCCTTTTGGTAGATCATCCAAAAACACATTTACAGACTCTTATCTGATTATTTATTGCTTGATGAATCTTTTGACTCTCATTTAATTCTCCATACATAATTGGCTTGATACAAAGTGTAAAAATACAAATATCTTCCTCCGAAGCTTACTTTATAGTTACTTTATTGATAAAATTCTCATCTTAGGATTGACTATTCTTAGATGTATTACTCAAAAGTATCAGACAACCTAATCCATGAATCTTACCTTGTTGTGTTGCATTTGAATTTATTGTTGGGTTGAATCAAATTGAAACTTTTGACGTTCATACTAAGGTAGATCTAGAATACATCATAATGGAGTGATGTTATTATAAACCTCATATATTGTAAATATTCCTTCCCAATCTTGAATGTAACAAGGTATGAGATATGGAATGCAAATCCCTTTTTACCATCCACCATCATCAATCTACTTCTAAATACTAGCTTGATAGGAATATATTATTCCTTGGCTAATTGTATGAACATTTAATTCTCTAAACTACAATAATCAACCAGAAGCATATAACCACAATCAAATATCATACTTTGCAAGTGAAACAAACTTGCAAATTGAACCTTAAATCCTATTGGAACTAATCAAGTTTCTAGTAGGTGACTTTATATCTCCAATTGGGTTTCTTTATTTCCTTGATCATTGTGCTCCATGAACTCCATTTGGACAATTTTTAGGTTATCCATTCTTGAGTAAACATTTAGCAATGCACTGTCTTATTAGCAACAATAAAAGTAACCATCATTTTGTTAGATTTTCTCCTTGTTTGTAATGGCAAGTGGTCTTTGTTGGATGACATCAATCTCCATTAGTGTCAGCTCCTCCATTGTGTGTAGTGTGTTGGTAGATTTTGTGAAGGTCTAAGTCAAGACCAAGTTGTGACAACCAAAGAATCGAAGTGCTCAACCAATTGAATAGTTTCCTCCAAGTGTTTGAGTTCTTGCATGATCACCTCCAATTTGGTGTGTGATTCAAGTCCTCACAAATTCATCTAGAGCGTCATCTTCTAATATTTTTGGAATTTGCATTATGGTGTTCTAGAATTGAATGATGTAGCTCTTCACAAAACCAATCTTCTTCAATTTTGCCGATCTATCTTGTGTAACTTGTGTAGCATTTATAGTTGGAATCTACCAATTATTGCACTCTTGAATTCTTCCCATGTCAATATTGAATAAAATTGGAATAAAATTCCCGTTGAGCTTGTTCCATTCAAAATTGCTACCATAGTTTACTACTCCATCTAATTGGCTTGAAGCCAAGATAATTTAGCTCCATTCATCTTGAACTTTGTAGTTTTAAAATGATATTTACAATAAAACACAAAATTCATTGTAATCAAGAGATTCTTGTCTTTGAATACCTTGGGCTTTGGAAATAATATTTGTTCTTCTCCTTCTCAAAATTATGTTCTCTCTATCTACTCTTGTCATTGATGATATCTCTCTTTCAATAATTGAGTAAGGTGCTTGATTTGTTGTTGCAGCAATGATAACTTTGGGTATTGTTGCCATAGCTACTACTACATAAAATAACATCCAATTATCTAAGTTAACATGTAGATGCAACATGTCTACCAATCTCTCTAGGTTACAACCATTAGTATAAATGGTTCATTGAACAAGGTAATTGTATTCAAAAATTCTATCCAATATGTAAAATGATGAATTGCTTGAAATGATGCTTGGGTAGTTCATGGATACAAAAGTCCTCATGGTTTAGGTGAAATGGATTTGGTGGTCATAAATTCTATCCATTTCATTTTTGCTCTAATACCAATGTAAAAGATTGAGGAGAGAAATAAGAGAATGGAAGACTGGAGTAGAAGATCACATTGGGTCTTTTGAGTGAAACTCCAAATGCCTAGCATGAGCTTGAGCTTTGATATTTATATCAAATTTACAAGGCTCATGAATCTACCTTCTTGTGGTGCAACCTAAGCCAGCCACGAAGCTTCCTCCTCGGAGCCACCTACTTGGCATGCAAGTTAAGCTAGCCAGGAAGCTTCTTAAGAAGTTTCATTCTAGAAGTTGCCTACTTGGCATACACATTACTCAATATATGGAGAGTACTAAAAAGTTTCATAGATGCTTCTAGAACATTCTTAGATTATTTGGGTAATTAGGCCTATTTTCTAACTTGTTAGCCTCTATTAACTAGTTTGCTAATTACATATTGTTACAAACTTAATGAGTTTCTAAGGTTGATTATATTTCAAGTTATTAACCCAATTTTAGCAAGATTGAGACTATTGCAAGCATAGTAACTTAGCAAAAGATATTATATCCAGATTTGATATCTAGCTTATTGAACAAGTTACTATCAACCTTGAAGTCCAATTCATATGGTTTAATGGTCATCAATATATAGAAAGTAAGTGCTTAGTATTTTATATAGTTTGAAGACATATTCACATGGTTGCTTTTTTTGGCATTCCTGATAAGATAAAGTAGTTATATAGAACATTACCCTAACGTAAAATTTAATATTAATATAATGACAGATAACATATTTTTAAAACTGAAGCTGGTTTTTAATACCACTAAGAAATCAACATCATTCACCATGATTGTAAAAACTAATGAATTTTATAAGATCATTTTTCTTCTCATCTTGGTAATAAATTTTTTTTTTTGTAGTTTGATAACACTTGCTTGGTTTTATTGTATGTATTTTTCTTTTTGGGGTTGGAATTCCAAGCATTCATTGTCTATTTTGATTTCCTTTAAACTCAACATTCATTGGTGGATAGATATTTTGCACTATTATTATGCAAATGGTGCAAAAATCACCACATTGTTGTTGGAACTTATAAGTATGTTGGTGTAGGTAGATTGAAGAACATTAATCATATGCAATAGATTGCTAAAACATCTTGGATGAACTGAGAAAAAGGTAGGGCACACCTCTTTTTTGTAGACTTGTGACTAGAACCATGTTTGGAAACAAGATCAAGCACATGAAATAAAAATGCCAAGTAGAATACATCTAAAGGACATCTATCAGCCTAGGAAATATTTTTATAAATTTCTTGAACTGTGTGTTGAGAATTGCTATGTTGGAATGCTGTGATTTCTCAAAGTTCTTGATCCAAAAGCATTAAAAAAAGCATTGAACTCAACAACACATTCACCAATTTGTTGAAGGATAAATTTTCCACTCTAAAAACAATGTATGCTATTCTTTCTATTGACTCCTTTGCTCTAGTGCTTATTGCACTTTCTTTTGAGTCTATGTTGCCTATGCTTGATTCAATGTCTCTAAACTTTTTGCTTCAAGTCTTGGATAATTTTAAGTCTCCAATAATCAATATGTGCAATCACCTTGGTATTCAAGTACAAAAGAGTAGAAGGAAGAAAGTTTCTTCTTTACTTTACCAAAAGAATAAAACTCAAATCTGCATTTATTTTACATCATTTCTGATTGACTACATGAATGATAATTGTGATAGCTTATGAAAATCATTGGTTTAGTTTTGGTTTAATGGTTTTTTTTTAGTTGAAAATATGCTTTAACATTCATTACAATCTAGATTATATTGTTGAGTAAGAACAAGTCATCAAAATTTGGTGCTTACATAAGTAGATTAATCATACTCAACCTCACTTTGTCCTTTCACATAAGGTTGCTCTAAGATGGAATGCTAAAATAATGTTAATTGAATCTACTATGGATTTTTAAGGAGAGACTTATAGTAATCGTGCAATTTGATTCATATTATACTTCACTTTTTGTTACAAATTTAGTTTGATAGTTTGCATTGATGCTTGATATTTTTCCCGCTGGTAAAGAGAGGGAGGGATAGTGAGTGCAAATTACTATCTAACTTGTAATGGTATGTCAAGTATAGTTTGATGACCTATAATTTTTAATTTAGAAAATTTTAGAAGTTGCATTCTTAAATAGGAAAACCACTCATAGAATAATGAACATCAAGCCATGTGAATAGGTCTTGATGAAAACTTGATGATTCTAAAATTTGTTGTAGTTAGCAAATGTAAGTTTCTTGGCAATACTTGACCTACCACTACAAGTCAAACTCTAAATATATAAAGATAAATATTCTTAATAAATATTCCTGAATTTTCTCTGTTTACTAATGGAAAATATGCAAAGAAATTATTATTGCTTTGTACAAGGTGAGAATTGGAAAGTTACTCAAGTGTATTTATTAAACAGATGATATTAAACAACTCAAATTGTGTATATACACAATTTGAGAAAAATGAAGAAAAATTCTCAAATATAATAATAATGAGGTGTAAATTTCAATAATGATTTTATTTTCAATTCCATAGGAAAATGTGAGTAATATTGTCAAGAAATGCTTTTAATTAAAGAATATTATCAAAAATTGTTTTAATCAAAGAAAAGGAACATTCTTTAATCTCTAATAGATAAGAGATTAAAATTATGATCTTGTTTTATATTTTATCATGTTTTATATTCCTAAGAAATCATATTACATACAATAAGAAAAATATATCATTCAAAATATGTATGTTTTTAAGGCATACCTTAAATGAAGCAAATCTAGAATGCACTATCACTACTCTATTTAATCCTTGAATATGTCTAGGCAATTTAATCAAAATATCCTTTATGCGCTTTTGATTCTGTTTTAAGCTGAATAAGCATGTTTACATACAATCTAGAAGGAGATTCAAAACAATGGGAGGATGTGACATATAATTGATATTTTTAAGATTTAGTCCACTTTACAATTTGTACTTGATTTTGTGTCAAGTCCCTTCAATCAAGATTGAACATGATGAGAGATAGTTCATTTATCAAATATCATTAACCAAATCAAACCTATACATTACTTCATGTTCCAATTTTTCAAGGAATAATGAGAAAAGTATAGAAGAGTAATATAAGATTTAAAGCATATCTATAGGCATACAACAAGCATATGAGTTGACAAAGAAAATAGATTATCAGGGATAAGAAGGTGACTTGATATTAACTTTTAAAATAAATCATTAAAATCCAATATATTTGAACTTTTACTTTTGAATATATTTGAGTAGAATGGGATATTTTATCCTACAATATTAATTTAGTACAATGCAAAAGACCTCAAGTGTTCATATTATGTCTTTATTACTTAATTTGAGCTATTTGGATTACCATTTTGGATAGAATCTAATTGCCATAACATAAAATTCTACTAGGGTGAGCCCTTTTCATCACACAAGGGGCATGAAGACATTATGTGTATATTGTCCTTGTCCCTACATGTCATCCTAATAGTTCAATCTATCACCCTGTCCCTGCCCGTGCAAATCTTCTCCATCCACATGGGCAGTTCTGTCCTTAGTCCCATCCGTCATCTTGGGAGGGAGGAAATTTGGGGATGGGGACTACCTACACTACTACTCTAGGTGCTTACATTTCTACACTAGACAACAATTGTCTATTAAAGGTAAATAAGATTTTGTTTTGAATCATATATAAATAAACTTAAAGGCAGTTGGATAATACTTGGTTCTTAAGAGTTAGTATTACAATACTAGACTTAATGGTACTATATGAGTGCTTTATAATTTACTTAACTAACTTAAGACCTAGTTATTTACAATGGTAAGTATGGATTATACATCCATGTAAGTTGTGGATAAAGCATCATCTTCTCTATCTTCCTTTAATTGTATTTTGAAGATATTTTGAAGATATTTTGTATAACTTTGGCATTGGTCTTTGTGGTGTACAATTTTTTGCAAATTTTTTTTGTCTATATTGCTTGCTTTTTGTAACCTTTTTTTTAGGTATTATTTGAATTTATCTTTGTGCATTCCAAGGTATAAAGAAGAAAAACACAAAGAAGATGCATAATATGAAGGAATGGGTACAAAGAAGTTAAGTCCAAAGAAAGTTCAAAGGCAAAATACCAAGTACAAAAATCCATTGGAGCAAAAGACCATATATCAATTTGAATATCGCTACCACCTAATCAAAGAAAGTTCACTAAGGACTATTGACACCCATTGAAGAATTCCCATGCCTGGATAATGATTGCACAACCACTAAGGATGAATGACTAAAGAATCTTGACTATAAAATTGAGTACCCACCAAGTAACTTCACTATTTTCTAGAAATCTTAGTGATCAATCCAAAGAGTGCACATCTTCCTTATATTTTTTGTAGTTATAGCCTCTTTGGAGTCAATCATCCCTTGATAGCAAAGATGGTGAAGGTTGGAATGAGGATGAGCAATGAGGAAGATCCCAACCATATTTCTCTATGTATTTCTCTACTATAGTGATGGTGAATAAGTAGGCAATGCATTGTAAGAGTAAGTTATTCCAAAGCAACCACTTGAACTTTTTGCTATGGAATTATGAGCTTAGTTTGCTTGTTATTATGCAAGAAATAAGAAGTAGAAAGGAGAGACCATGAGTGCACCTACAAGTGGATCAAGGAGCACTTCAAGAATTGACTTGGATAAGATGCATCCATAATTAGGGGCATCACCCTTGATATCAAATTTGGGGATGAAGGTGGGAGAATTACCTTAAACTTACATTGGGTTTGGGATATGGAGTCCCTATAGAAATCTTCAAATCCATCAAATCCAAATCTACCTCTTTGATATTCTACACCAAATTTCTCACTTGTTCCTTGTCCAACCAAGACCATCAAATGTAGGTGATGTTGTTTAGCATGGTATGAAAATTTATGAGATGAGCAAATCTTCTTCATAGAATATTTCTATATTTTACATTCAAGCACTCCTTTGTAATGGGGTATTTGTACCATATCTCTCCTTACTCCTCTTCTTCACTCATCTTCACTCATCTCGTTTCTAAATCACTCCTAAATATTTTGAATTTCTCTTCTTCACTTCTCTCTCATTATTCTTCTTGCCTCTAAATCACCCCTCCCATATTTCTCTCTCACTATCTCACTCTTCCCCAAACATGGCTACAGTTGTCAACTATTTATTCTTGTTGATTCAGTTCAAAGCACCTAAACCAAAACATTTGGACTTTTCTCAATTTCTTACTCTGCACTAAATATGGCTACAATTACCAAATGTTGATTTGATATGAAACATTCAGACAAAAACCTCTAGATTGATCTCAAATTCCTTCCAAAATTCTTCTCCTCCTAAAATCTCATCAAGTTCCCATAATCTCTCTCCCAATATCTCCCACAGAAATCTCTTAGAAATGTGCACTAAATTGGATTTATAATTTTCTCTCAAGGGTGTTCCTTTGCACTCTAACACACCCATTAAAATTCAAAACTGATTGAATTGATATATCTTTCCAATGGACACCCAAACCTTGGCACCCGATTGCCTTCTCATGTGTTGTGCCAACAAAAAACCACAAACACCCACTAGTGCACATGGGTGCATACCAGGATGTCCCAATGGATCTCCAAGTGGAAACCAATTGGCATAGGTGTAGACTGCCAAAATACAAGGTTGTATAAGTGCATACCAGTGCATACAAGAGGATACAAGTGGATACTAATGCATATAGGCACGCCTTGGCGCATATCATTGATAATTTTCAAAGCTACCATATTTATATTTGAAAAACATATCTATAATACACAAAGGAAAAGTGCAAAAACTCCATGTATATATTTGAGAAACATACAAGAAAACACACAAAGTGCACAATATGTATAACTCACACGTTGGAATCTTTATTCTCATAAGGATGGAGTAGCACACCATGTTGCATATGATGAGAAAGACAATTCTACATGACCTATTTGACCTAACATGACCTATGACCCTATTTCTAGTTTCCTCTCTACCTAGCTCAAGTCTATGCACAAGGACTATCCCTTCTATATACATTTTGTCAAAATGAAATCCACATAGGTTGGACCAATTCATTGAAAAAATACATACATTGATCCACTGCAATGCTCATTTAGTATCTGGGTCCTAGCTATATATCAGTTGAAAAGGTTTTTATCCTCTATTCTTGCTTGCTTGAAAGAGTGCACAAGGTGACTCATAGGAACATATCCTAAATCTCCAAGTAGATATTCACTAGCCTCAAAGAAATAACCTATTCTTCAATGATTCAAGTCGCCCCATATTGGGGATTTCTTCAATCAGTTCATGTCATGACATGAACTGGAATTGTAGGAACTAATTGTTAATTGGTACCCGAGCATTCCTACAATCAATCTTAGGAACATCAAACTTTTTTTTGGGGTGGGCTGCAGCTTTAGCATCCCACATCTACTAAGTTTGATTGTAGAAGAAGTAATAATGATGGCGGCAGAGCACCAAAATATTAGTCAAATCATAGGAACACTAAAGCATGACCACCAAAATATATAGTCAATCGATTGCACATCAAATCATGAGCACCAAGTTATACAATCAATCACTTGCACACCAAAAAAAATGTCAATCATTAGAACACCTATTTTTTTTACCTCCAGTGACGTGTATAATCCTTCTTCTGTAGTTGCATATAACTTGCCAATTAATTGAATAATAACCCCAGTGGCTAAAATACAATCCTCCCTTGATTGTGCGGCTTGTAGCCAAAGATAACAAAGTATTATCCACCAACTCCACACAACCCACAAATTCTTTCTGTGCAAACATACCGGAGATTCTACTCTCTTCTCGATCATGCTTGCTTCCTCCTTGAGCAATTGATATTGCAGTTATTACTTGATTGGTGGTGAACTTGATTGTGTACTCCACACTAGTACTCCATAAATTTAAACTTCACACCACACATAGTCGATTCCCATGGCGACTGAATCTGTCAAGAGCTAGGGGACAACTGGATCTAGATCTGCGTTTGCATTCTCCTATGCTTCTTTCTTAATTTGGATGACCTTTAATCAAATTAGCCAAAGTATAAAAGGAGATAATGCCCATTGAAGCAAGTTGTCTAGATGCTCAGGGATTTAAATCTCCAAAATATGATGTGATAAAATCAATGCTTTATGGAGTGTAGACTCTTGGTGCTACATACCTTTGGACATGCACTAACTCCCACAACCTCAGTAAGAGGTGCATCATGTACTCCTTCACTAAATTCATCTGAACACAATTCAAGATAAATGCTCCATTCATCCAAATCTGTGCTCTCTTCTTCTTCTAACCCGGCTCTAATATTCCATTCAAGAGATTCTTTATTCTTCTATTGAGTGGACACACATGTATTGACGCGTGGCATTTGGCTATACTAGGTGAACTGGCTTTCCTTGGTGCTCGTCCTTGAATGGGACATTACTTGTCTGCTTGGGTTGGGGAGACTCATCTAGGGAGTGTGAGTGGCTAATTTTGTATACCGAGCTCTCTTTTATTAACACCTCTTGACATCTCTCGACCTAACAAGTGTCACATTTCAGACATATGCCCTCAGAATATCAATCGCAACACGTCATAAACAATAAAGAAGAGGGATGTCACCCGCCCTCTAAACTGGTGCCCAAAGGATTATTCATATCCTCTATATTGGCTTTGCGAGTAAATTTCAAATTTGAAATGGTAATTACATTATGCTTCAATAAGTGTTTATAGGAAATTTAATCACTGATTAGAATTAGAAGAGACCCATAGCCCATAAATTATATGGGAAATAAATATCCCCGAAGAATTTGACGGAAGTCCATTCTATACCCATAAAACAATCTCCCCGTCCAAGTCCAGACTCCATTACCCATAAATATGGATTATGGATTATCCGTAAAGTACGGGTAAAACAATTTCACAGTCCAGACTCCGATACCCACAAATATTTATGGACTATTCGAAAAGTTAATTACAGATATTTACAGCTACCAATAAAGTTATTTCTGAAACCCCCAAGGGTACTCAACAAGTGATGGGTTGGAGACTTTTCCATCCCACATACTAGAGATTTTCTGAAGGCTACATTGCCATCACTGAACGAGCACTGAACTGAGTCACGGTTTTTTTGGGGTCTCCAAGGGTCTTTCTTTCGCTCAGTCCCTTGAATACAAAGAAGGAAAAGGAGTAGTCCATAGTTAAATAACACAAGTATAGCGAGACCTAGAATAGAGCAAATTTGCCATGCTTTGTTTCCAAAACGTGAGATAGTTCATAGGGTAGTTAGACAAGAATACCCTATGCATTGTCCTTCAACCATGGTGCAATCATGGTCAATGCAAGGGGAAATAGAGCTGAGGTTCACTCACAGGTGTATCCAGGAGCTATGCGGTAAGATATTACCCTCGGTTGCTTGGTACGAATACACTTTGCTGTCTAATGTTCATCAATGACAGGAAGGACAGCATGCAAGTACAGGTACAAACAAGTTTGGATATCACACACGGGAGGAAAAATTGTATATGGAGTCGACTAAATGCAGAACAAGATCTTGGGGGGGGGGGGGGGGGGGGGGGGGAGGGGAGAAGATGGTAGACAGTTGAAATCTGAGATGAATATAAGTAGGTTACATCCATCGGCACAAATTGAATGGGTGTAAATTTCGTCTTACAAAAATATAAAACAATGTGACTCATTACAGAAACTAATCAGTTTGTTAAGTTTGAAATTTACTGAACGCTTGATCTCAGAAGTTCAAGATTATGTACTCCGAGTTCTAGGAATTTCGTCATCTGGTGGCTTAATTGTAATATGAAGGTATCTCCGGATTTCAGTAGGAGCATACTATTGTCTAAGTAGGGTGAAACGAACTAAAGAGTCCACGCTAACTAGTAACGGCTATGTGCTCGTCTAGTCGGATGCTTTCCACCCTACGTTGAGGCATTGAGCTCCCATTACGATACAATACACAATACAGTTACTCTATTAGCTGTTTCAAAAGGTCCCCAATCCAGCATTAATCATTAATGAAATTGGCAACATTACATGTTGAACCAACATTTCAAATGTGCGGTCCATCTGCTTCAATTATGCAATTGCAAGGAGTTTTGAGCAAGCCTACATCATTTGGCATGTAAGGGATTCAAGCGTTCGACTTTTTTGAAGTTCATATAGAATGACATGCAAAGTACAAGAACACCTAGAGGGAACACCGATCATGATCCGGAGAGACAAATCACGTGGAAATTTGTCTACACTAGCTTGGTACTATTTACAGTATTCGATCTCCTTCCAAGGACGATTTGAAATTCTGGTCCCAGGCCCTAAACATTGACTTGAACGCAGAAGCACTCGCACCCAAACGAGGCTTTGAACTCCTTCAGGCCAGCTCCTTCAAGCTTCTTTCTTCTGCTTCAAGGCTTAATCCTATTGAATCAACTGACTTGATTCACTCCTGAATCATTTGATAGTCCATCATTTGATCTCCGGCGTAGCTATGAGTTGAATTCGAAGCTGATAGCGCCTCACTCTGATTTTCTTCACCGTCAGTCCTTGGTGTGCTGCAACACTTAATCTTGTTGGTGTGAGGTCTTAGGCGTTTGCCTATGCCTGGGGGTCTGTTGACTGGTATATGACTGCCAACCTTCGAATCATTGCATGTCCATGCACACAGAATGTTCCTCTTAGCCATTTCATTCACTTTCCTGACGAACTTCAGTATTTCCTCCTTCGATGCGTCCTCGATATGCTCGGGCAGTTTCACTTGGTTCAATAGTATATCCTCCTGAAAAGCGGACATTTTAGGTTTGTAGTAATGATACTCTCTCCAGCCTCTACATCTGCTCATTGGTACTGGTTCCCAATGATTCTCTAGCATAATAGGTTCCAATTCCTGGTGAGATTTTATCAGTTTCAATGACTCATACGACAGGATGCATCGACGTTGCTCATACTCTCCACTGACTCTGGATTTTCTTCTGAGACATATGGACACCATGTTTTATACACGGGTGTTTCCCAGATGCCTCCAAGCTGGTTTGATGGAAGCAGAAAAAACGTAGCACGGGTGAGTTTTCTTGCTGAAGAAACAAGATCTGGCGGTCATGTTACTCTCGTCATGCTCCAATAATCGATCATTCTCTCATTTCCGTCCCGATGACAGTGGATTATGTTGATGCTTGTGAACGTGGACCTTCCCGAGACCTGGTAGAGCTTCCTAAGCTTACTTGATCTACTGTAGAAGGCTCCTAACATCTATCAACATCGATCCTTTATAGTGGACCAGGGCAGCCCAACGTATCTTCTCTCTCCCATTTGAGGAGATCGAGACAGCTGGGGTCGTTATGGTGATTCAAACGTCTTAACTGTTAGAACTGGCCCTCAGCAGGTTTTGTGCTGAATAAGATTCAGTTTTCACGTGACTGTTAAACTGACATCTAGAATCTCGTGCGTGGCTACCAGCGTACCGATAGAAATGAAAGCATAATATGAGTTCAAATTCAAAATCCAGAACGAATGCTTCGCTCTGGGAATAGTGATTTGAACTGGAACCGGGATGCCGCAGGGAAACTTAGCAGAAAGACAGACGATGTGTAGCTGTAATTCAAACGAGACAAGTGTCGAGCTGGCTACGGCTTTATGTAACTCAAAATGAACGGGGATTCTCGCGTCCACCCTCAAACGTATACCTGCTGACGAATCGGTAGAAGGTTGTGTATGCTTGAGAATTCTTCTAAGAGACTTCTGAGTTTGATCCCTATAAAGTAGTTTTATTTGTGGGTATAACTCGTACTATTTTGTATAGCAAGCGTGAACTTGATATTCAGTAGCCCTTGACAGCATAGCTTCGGGGTCATGTAGATCAGACGACTTCTAATTTTATGTTTGTTCAGTTGACATGTTCACCTTGGAATATACAACAACAAGGTAAAAGAAACTGGACTATTGCGGTGGCCTGAGCGCTACGACTGCACTGATCTGTATATGATCTGGGGAATTTATCTAGCTATACCTGCAAAAAGTCTTTGTGCACTTGAATGTCGAGATTGTAAGCTCGTCTCCGAATTCCGATCCGACGAGTACGACTTTTTCAGAATCAGGGAATCTTATGAAGATTTGCTGTCTAATTCGCATCGATTTGAACACGAGTATCACCAAACAGGTAATACCTACTGCAAATCCAACCAGAAATGCAGGAAGAAGGATCTATTCGTCGAGGGTCGATTGTCCATGACAGAATTGTGTCCGATTCGACGAAATACGAAATGTTCAAAGTTGCAACTCCCGGGATGAAAGGATCAGAATTTACTGGGCACAGCTCTACGGGCATACCGTACAGTTTTAGGAGGAAATCCTGGGCACAGCCATTGGTTTCCTGTTAAAACTCATCTGCTCTTGGGTAGACGCTGAGTCGACGATGAAATGACTCCCGAAAGTTTGTATAAACTGAGCTTGAAGAAACTAAGACTAGTTGTTAGTCCATCAAATTTGTCTGGAATCTTTCAATATAGCCTGTTCTTTGAAAGATCTAAAGTTTCTATAAATTGAATTTGGATAGACCAGGAGGTATATATAGAGGGCCCAAATCTGTTGCTATCCAAGAGTGAAATAGAGAAGCCCTTGGAGATTACCCAGGTCATAGGGAATGCACCTGTTGTAATCGTTTCCAGGTAAATTTATGGAAGTTCGAATTGATAAACCATACTCCAAAACCATATTGTAACCTTTCGCAAATACCACAATCTCTCTCAGGACTTCTCCCGCCCTGATAGTCGTTAACGTTGACTTCTTGAATCCTTGCAGCCCAGAGAGGTCTTGTGGTGATGGTCATCCCTGAAACCTGTTCTGGGATAGATCAAGTACTTGCAGAGATGCCCATGAGGGAATCCATAGCTATGGATTCCATCAATCAACCGCCATGGTCCTTTGCAAAATAATAATTTGATCAGATGTTAGTCATCTTGTATTGCATTCAACAAGTTCTAGATCTCTTGTTCTATGAACTGCTTCTGTCCTCATATATATCTTTGATAATATTCTTTCATAACTTCAAGAATGATTAATATTAGTATTTCAATGCTCTTGTCTATCATCTCCTTCTTATTTTCCAAAAATAAGTTTTATACTTGTTTTTGTAAGAACAATTGCTAAATTAAAAATGTTAGTTATTAATGTTTTTGAATGATTGAAACTATTAAAAGCTCTTATTAGAGATCATTGTATTTCTTTTGCAAAGATTTGTTCATTATTTTTCTCATATATTATGTCTCCAAAATAAAGAGTTTTAGGTTGCAAACAAAAATAATGATTTAGTACCTAGTTATTATGAACAATGAATTATCTATACACATATCATATGGTGAGTAAACTAAAACTGAACATGACAGTGATTTTTGCAAGTGCCATTCAATCTTGATCGTATTTTGAAATGAAGAGTAGAGGGAGTTTGGAATTTTGTTAGGAGCAGACAAAAAGTAGAAGAAAGAAGTGTCCAAGAGCCTTTGCATCCACGGAGGTTTCAGAAATAAGAATGATGGGTTTGGGATTTGGTTAGGAGCAAAAAAAAGTAGAAAAATGAAGTGTCCAATAGCCTTTGTATCCATGAGGTTCCAGAAATAAGAATGACAGGTACTTATGGGTAGAATAGTGACATCCCTAAATCTTTGTATGGGTACTTGTAAACTGAAAATTGTACAAAAATAAATCCTTCATAAAATGATGTACAAGTATTAGGTGTTTGAGGAGCATTCTATTTTAAAATCATGGGGTGAATTACAAGTGTATTAGGTAACCAATGCACCAACATGAGTGTTTAATGAAGTGTGCAGGGGAAAACAAGGAGGAAGGAGAATATGACACATGGATAGATGTCTTACCAAAACAATTTTGACTACTTCAAATTTCATATGGCTCCAACGTGGGAAGAGTTCCCAAAGTGGAAAATGTCCAATAGAAAATTATATTGCATGTGAAATTGAGAGTTTATTCTATTTGGATTTAGATTCTGAATAATTCTATCCAGCCAAAATGCAAAAATGGTGTGTTGAGAAGTTTGCACCCAAGGAGAAATTGCTAATACGAGTTGTTTGGCCTTATAGTTTGTGAAGATTTGAGCGTAGCATTGCAAGTCTATAGGAAATTGATAGTACACTATTTATCAAATGGTAAGAGTTTTGAAACCATGGAGTATAGTAGTTTATTGAATTATCTTCCAATTCAAGAGTCTATCATTTCCATCAATTTATCAAATTTTCTCTCCATTTTTGAGTTTTTCATTTCAATCAATATATCCTCTAGTGTTAAGTTGGTAGATCTCTTGAATATGGATAGTAAATTCTGTCTTCATTACTGATGAAGGGGAAGCAAAATGATTTAGAATGATAACACACCATTATGGACATATTTTAGATTATACAGATGATCTAGAGCATTTTACACAAATTCATGAGGGAATTGCAAATCCCATGCAAAAGAGCACCATCTTCAGTTCCATGGCTACCTATTTGGTAAAAAATGGAAGAGTGTTCCTTGCATCTATGATTAATGATAAACTAAAAAAAAATGGGCTCAGTATATGAAATCTTACAAAGCAATGTGAGGATGGAAAGATAAGTACACTTGAAAAGGACTCACAGACAAGGAAAAAAAAAGAGGTCGAAGAATGATCAATGATAAGTTAATACATCTTTGTTCTCATTTCTACCAAATGGATATGATCTTTGGAGGTTGTGGATCTTTCTCTGCCAACACTAGTGAGTTTGTGGATTGTGAATGAAATGAATATATTGGAAGGTGTTGAGCCTAGAGACTAGATTCAAAGCCAAATTAATATTGAGGAAGATGATGAATAGATTCATCTTCTTGCAACCACACTATTATTTCTATTGCTTGCTAAATTTTCATGGGAGTCAATTCCCTTGATTATCCCAAGCACACAAGGGTTAGAGCTAGATAGAGAAGAAGGGGGCTTACATGGGCTAGAAGAATTCATTGGCTACAAAGGTGCATCAAATGCCTCCATACCATTAGAGGAAGGCACCATACCAACGGAGTAGATGGTTCCAATAGATAAAGACATGAATCAAGGTGCCACCATACCATAGGAAGAGCTTACTCAAGGAGACAAAGAAGGAAATGGGGAGATTAAGAAAGGAGAGTTTCAAAAGAGAATTCAAAGACACTAAGCACATGAGAAATGAAAATTAGTGGCAATTGAAGCATTGAAATTTGATATGATTTGAAGAAGATTTGATTTAAAGTATAATATAAAAGAGCTAAAGTTGAAACAGAGAAGTTGAAATAAAGAAAGTCCAACAAGAAACAAAGATCCAAAGTTAAGAAGCTTCAATTCAACAAGAGTGAAGCTAAATCCAAGCATTTCTACTCATTGAATCTGGACTTAAGTAGAGACAAAAAGTCTCTCGGTGAGATTAGAAATGTTATAAAGGTTCTTTTAGAAGTGTATTCCCATCCTTACAAAAGTTGTAGCAATAACCTTGTACCTAATCACACACCTTGTGCTAGTGGTAATGAAACCAAAGATAGCTAAGACACTTTGATGTAAGAATATAGTATTATATCCACACAATGAGAATTCAACAAAGATCATGCTCTTTTTGCAAGTATGGTGCAAAATATTAAAAATGTCTCCTTGAGAATTAAAAATTGCTATTTTCTCTAATATGAAAGATTAAACACCATCTTCAAATGTTTTGTCAACATAGACTGCCAACATGGACTGGCATACATTGGAGTGGATTGACAAAAATTCATTTTCATTGTGCCAACATGTGTTTATGTGCATTGGTATGGATTGAGGGAAACTAACTATCTATTGAATTGCAGTGATAGGATTCTTAGTTTGTGCCATCAAGCATTGTTTTTCATTGGGATGCACTCAATTCTGTTGAGGGAAATTTGCTATTTGTGCTATCATATGGTGATTTGTGCTAGAATGTAAGGTCTATCATCAACTTAAATTTGGTCACAAGCAAAGTGGCTTTTGGTATCTTGACTATTCCAGCAACATTTTTTTCAGGTTAGAATTTAATGATAACAACAATATAAGATTTTACAAGTTAACTCAAGCATATGACCAGCATGAGTGGATTTGACAAGTCTTGGTCACATCCAAATGTACTTTTAGTCAACTTTTAATCTATCTGGACACCATGTTAAAACAGAGTGGATGCAATTCATTCTCATACAAATTTGTCCTACATCCTCTAGGTTTGTACAAAGTTGTGTGACATAGACTTAGTAGCAGTTGGGAAACTTGGAAGAAAGGAAAATCATAGAATTGAGATACTGCTCCTTAACTCGTAAACCAAATTTCTATGTGCGATTATACGTAGAACTGATCAGATAGACATTCATTACAAAGAAAATACGACCAAAAGGAAAGAGGAAAATTTACAAATCTAAACAGAGTAGAAAGTTAGGTAATGAATAGTTTGTGTGTTAATACCCCTGCATCTCAGATAGGATTGTTAATAACAAATTGTTTCCAAGTGACATTTACTTCACCTTTCATGATGTTTTTTCTCTATATATGCAAAAGTCACAATTCCTGTTTATTTGATGCATGCAACTAGGATATAGGTGCCTCTTTTACATTGCTTCCAGATTACAATTACCGTATGCTTTAATTTGACCAGGTGTTCTTTTATCTTGTTTACATTACACATCATGTGCACTATAGATCAGATTAGGCAAGCCTTTGACTATCGAGCTATATCTAGAAGGCTTGAGAGTCAAGGTGTCAAAGTGTAGGGCATGTTTTCCTTTAGGAATCCATTCCCACCTTGAGCTTCTAGAGGGGTGTATCACATCTACAAATGGACTATGTGTTATTGGAATGCCAATAGGATCTAAGGATTTTATCACACGCTTCTTAGACGCTGCCCTTGTAGAGAATGTTCTCCATGTTGATGACCTTCCATTATTAGGAGATCCACAAGTGGCATTTGGTATACTCTCCTCTAGTATTGCTTGTATCTCCTCTGCACAGTTCCTTCCTCCTTGACCTTCCTATCATGTCTGAGAGCCTGATAAGAGGATTATGGGAGTCTTGGGTGATATTATTGGACCAGGGACATTTGAATGTATGAGAATGGATTTGGCACATAGACAAACATGCCTATCAATCTTGTGTGGAGGGGTTGGCTTGCTTTCCATGGAGGAGGTGGCACCTATAACATTTTTGCTTAGTTGTGCTCTCTTGGCACCGCTACTTTCCTCTTGTTTTGTGGTTTTTGATAGGCTAATTTTGGAGACTTATGTGGCAAAGGTGGAGGAGTGATCTTTTTCTCTCCAAATGTTATTGAGGCAAAAAAGAGATAGTTTATCCCCATAGGCACACAAGGACCTTCCATCTTTTGCTTCACTATCATCAGATTGGACAAGAGGCTCATAGTCTTCTTTGATGTAGCAACAATGTGAGCATATGCTCCATCCTCTCTTAGTTGACTCGTCCATTCCTCAGGCTACTAGAGCGCATCTTTGCTTGTGCTTTGGCAAGGGTGCAAGCTCTTGGATCCTAGCTCAACCATGCATTAGGGCATTTTGACTTGCACTAGTTACTTTCTCTACATTGATGAAGTTTTGCTTAGGTTCGGTCCACCTTTCTGCATCTTCATTACTCACTTGTGAGTGTGGTTCTACACTAGATGCAACAGTTGTCCATATGACACAATGTCCTTTTGGAGGACAAAGGATAGTTATCCATGATGCTATTAGGGACATAGTGTTTACTATGGCACAAGAGAATGGATACTTGGCTTAGAGGGAGCATTCATATGTTTTGTAGAAAACATGTGTCAAGGCAGATTATACTTTGTCCGAGATGATCAAGTGATAGTAACGGATGTTGTGATTACAGACTCTATAAGTGATATAGTTGTGGAGGGAATGATTACCCATCCTCTTGGATGGGCTGTGAGTGTAACAATAGCGTGCAAGGTCTCCAAGTATAGTGGTATGCAACGATGTCACCTCTTTGTTCCTCTAGTCTTGGAGTTATATGGACATGACATTTGAAACATTTGACAAGGGGTGCACGAGAGCTTATCATGTTAAGCGCCCGGGTACCATTTTCACTCTCATACTTTATAATATATTTTAGACAATATGTGTTCATTGCTCTACCAAAGGTAATGGTTGATGCAATCCTTAGGAGAACAATCACACTAAGTGATGCTTTTTTCATATGCTCCAATTGTTTGTCAATAGTGCGACTTGCATAGCTTGGATATCTTAGGTGAGGTGGTGCAGATTTCTCATACTATCTGCATAGCTCTTTGATATATTAGGTGTGGTGGGGCAAATTTCTCATATCGATCATATCATGGAGGTTAGTCATATTTTACCTATTTTGTCTCCCACGTGTAAGGCTTGACGGGGTCTTCCATCCTTAGTGTTTTCCGCGCTATCACCCTTTTCTCAATTACATATAAGATTAAGCCCCTCTCATTCTCAATTACAAAAATATTTCTGCAACACGAACAAGAATGAACCTATCTATGTTTCATCAGGAGACATCGTCATCAGCTGTTGTATCACTACTATAATGCATTGCATTTAAGAGAAGGCGACCGGATGGTCAATGGGAAGACTCCATCATATGTCAAGATCTTGAAACATTGCACTCAATTGTCATCGTCTGCAACTTCTGTGCACCTTTCGTCCCCAATTCCTTAGAAGGAGTAGTATCCCAGAGGAAGGAGCTCTGTCATGCTCACCCCACTGACGAGTGCACGGCTTTTAATAGAGTTTCCCGCAGTTTCTTCCACAATTATGATTAGTCGACGCGCGAGTCGTGTAGCAACAAGCGAGCCCCTTTATTCGAACATACCCCAATTCTTGTTGGAGAAGTTTCAGTGGTCCAACCTCGACAGTTTCTGCGCTCTTAAACTTTCGTGATTATTATCAGTCAACCTATAGCGGGAGTTATCAAGCTTTCCCTTTCCTCGTGTCCCCGTTGGCGATGGACACGACGCTTATGGCTGACCGTACATGCGAAGGATAAAGGAGAACTTCAGGACACGACATTCCAATGAATCGATAGATTGAGTATTTTTCTATGAAAGTTTCGCACTCCAATTACAGTAACATATATATTTCCTCGCAGTTCATCAGCTCTCAGAACAGAGCTCGGACTTTTGGTCGTTTGCATAAGCTACAAGTTTGCGTACATAGAAACGATTTATCCTTCGCGACCTACCTGAGATTCGGACTTGGTGGTACTGCCGCAGTCACTGTGGTGAAATTACAGTTTATGGAAATGACGACACCGAGGGTGCTCGTTCTTGTCGTGGTTTTGTTAATTTGCCTCTCTCTAGTGAGTCTCATAGAATGCACTTATGATGGTACCGTTTCTCAATCGCTTCCGACTGCAACCACGGGAGATGTTCGAGCCGTTGTGAAGGTCAGGAGACGTGTCCCGGGAACTGGTAAATCATCGGCAACGACGGTGAAGCCTTGGCTGACAGAACCGCTTGGTCTCCTGGTGTTGGGTATCCTTACTGTACTGGGATTGACAATACAGCGATGATTACACAGCTGCGAAAAGACACTCTTTGCGGTGATCAACGGTGAACTTCCCCACACAGACTTGAGGTGAAGCTTCGATGGTGTCGGACTACGATTGGTGAGTCCGTATAACATCACTCGGGATTCAGTGCCTCATTGTTGGTAGACAGATAGTTTGGAGGATGGAGACGCTTATTTGTATCTTCGAACTTTAACAGACAAGTACTTCACCAATGGACTTTCTTAGCTGCTTCATATCACAATCAATTTGTTTCGTGGATAGCGAGATTTAGAGCTGTCAAGCCGTCAAAACGATGTGTTCAGAGTCTTGGCTTGTAAACGAATATTGTAAGCTAACAGGCATTTCGAGTAGGTAGGACTTATGATCATGATTGTTGTGATTCGTCATGCCGGGTTACGGTGTTCATTACATGTAGACGAGGTTACCAGAAAATTGCTCTGTTATCATCCAACGTTCAATACAAGACGAGAATTTTCTAACATTGTTCAAGTAGGATCCGAAGCGACTACAGATTTTGCCCTCTTGCGTCCTGGTGTCAGCTTTCTCATTCTCGTCGGACATGCTTCAAAATGGTCTTCTCCCTCTCAGCAAGCTCAACAATTGACTTCCGTTCCCTAAATCGGAGTTTAGTTTTGTGGCTATCCTGGGTTGGATATCATGTCAACCACTCGTGGTCTTTGAAGAGTATCGCTCTCTGGAAAATAATGTTTTCTATCGGTGAAAAGTAATATGCCACTCTCGGCCATCTTCCGCTTCACTAAACATATGGTGCCCTCCACTGTACCTGAAATTCACAATCAATGACAGTTCCTGACAGGGGCTGGTTAGATTTATTATCGAATCTCCATCCTAGAAATTGAGATATCTCAGTATGTAAGATGCATGACCCAACGCCTGTTTGAAAGGGTATGTAATAAATCAGCCTTCTGATCCACAGGCCACACACTCTGGTTAAGTTATTTGCCTAAGATCTTGTGCAAGAAGGGTTGTTATCACTTTAGAGGACTGCAAATCCCTTCAATAGGTCTTCAAAATAATAAGAGAAATTTAATCAGTATGTATTGATCATTTTAACTAGTTTGCACATTCTGGAAACTGTGGCACGTACTGAAGAGCATGCATATGGCATTGGCAGACCTCGCATTCTACCCGGTGTCTTCAGCCTTTCAAGCTATGGGTTTCTTCTTCAGGATGGTACATTTTGCATTCGTCTATTTCGCGCATTTCTACTGAGTAGCGTTTCTGGTACCCTGCACAAATAACACATTGGGCAGACCCAGTTGATGTCTGGTATATTCGACTCGGTTTATAAACCAATCAGACTTGTTCTAAGTCTGCATCATTGACATGTGCAGACTGCCAGAAAGATAGTTTGATCAATCCGCATTTGATCTTTCATCCACTGAATTACATATTCACATCAGACGCTAGCAACAATAAACTCGCAATTTATTTCCGCGGCTACATTAGGTTCCTCTTGTTTACTCCTGTTGTCGCCAATTTATTTAGGCACTCTATATGATGAAGCTTGACAGATAGATTGAGCAATTTAGTTGCACCTTCGCACCAATCTTGAACTATTAAGGAGTCGACTGTCTAACATCTTGCCCAATGTGGACAAATTAGGTTCCTGATGAGTGGAATGATTTGAAGACGTTGTAGATGAAAAAAGGGTAAATTATTCACATGCTTACTATTTCAGCAAAAGGTTACATCTATTATAGTCCTCAGAGGGCAATTCACTTTGATTATAGTGGTTGGCACACCAGTGGTGGGTTGTAATAGCCAATGTCAACTATGCATGATCAGCGAGACCAACCTGGTTTAACTCGCTAAATCTTTTTTGGTTTAAGCATTGCTCGTGTTTGCATTATAAAAGAGTACAAATGTCTTGCATCTGGGACTTGCGTTGTCTTCTAAGAAGAACGCTGTGAAAATGAGTGTTTATGATGTACCTTGTTTTAATTAAGCAAATACATGAGATTTAGGAAGTTATGGATCGAACAAATCTATAGAGCAAGCATAATAATCGAGTAAAAAATCTGTTGCTAGTTGAGTTAAAATGTAACTAGCTGATAAAATTAGTAGGATGACACTACAATTCAGACAATCGGAATGGTGACCTTCCCACCATCTTATCTTAAAATGTGTATTCCTGAAATGAGGATTTGAGAAAGTAAAATTATCGACAGGAAGGTTTGATCCAACTTCATAATATACTATGAGACAAGACTGCACGTAGACTATACTTTGTCAAACCTCAACTAAATCATGGCAATTAGTTCAATTTTCTAATGTCTCTATGCGACCATGTTCTTTGATATTATCGGAATACCTGTTTTTTCTTTCTTTCTTTCTTTCTCTTAAACTAATCATTGTTTTGAGTTAATCAATGCTTGATTTGCAAAGATACAACAGCTCACGTTAGTTTTAATGAGCTTAAAATTCTCTAAATATTTAAACTCTAAGGTTATGAAGTGTTATTTTTGTATATAATCCTCTGTACTTCTGTGATCATTCAAATTATGTGAATTGAACTATATCAAGAGAGTTATCAAAACTGACTTTGGAAATAGGGTCGAAAGTTCACTACATCAAGGAGAAATCGCTTACAAATGCTCTGGAATTATTGTTTTAACTGGACTTTGAAAGCGGACAGTGGGTACAAAGTGAGTACTTTGATAGAGACGGTGCTATTCCCCTCACACATAACCGAACCTTCCAAAACATAACGCGACACGGTTCGAGCAATGATGGACAAGGAGTGGGCAGGGCAAGGCAACGCAAGATCGGGTCCCTATTGCTACATGATCAAGGAATGTGCATGGCCATGTGCCAATTGCTGCATGATAAATAAATAAATAAATAAATAAATAAATATAAGGAAAAGGAAAAGGAAAAGTGTACAGGGCACACACAAATGCAAAGGAACAAAGAGCCTAACAAGGGAAAAAAAACAAATCGATTAACTAGTGCTCGAAAGTACTTTAAAGGAAAAGCATACTAATAACACGCATCAAAGAAATTAAAAAGAAAGAAGCTTCCTCTTGAACCGCTCGGTAAGGTCCTTCGATGATATGATTACAATGCCAAGTATGGGGTTAATTTGGTGCAAATAGAAAAATGTATTGAAAATAATACGTTTCATTTTATCAATACATTGGATGCTATATAATTGCTCTCTGAAATTAACTGAAACCACAATATTTTGAAGAGATAATTTACCAAAATTGGAGACCATTCCCGGAAATTACGTCGTCCATTAATTATGTTTAATATAGAGATACTAGCAAGTATCACCATGTGAGATGCATCCACTAACTGCTAAAATAAACAAATACCAAGTCCGGTAATATATCGAGCCAAAATAGGTGATGTCTCATGCATAAAAAGACACGCAGTGGGAGACCCTCCACGGTGTCTTTTGATAGGTCTTACAAAATGGTTTACGGGTATCAAAAAAGAAGTCCTATAAAAAAATTATATAAAATATATAAAATCTTAAAAAATCAAAATAAAATATTAAAATTGTTTTGGTAATATTCGTAAACTACACAATTTTGAGGGGTTATCTTTTTCATTAATAGCAAAATTTTATGCGGTTATGGATAACCCCATGGACCTAACAAGGGAAATATCAATCGAGTACTTTATAAAATTAAAATGATATGACCCCGATGACTTGTTACTTGTTAGGGGTAAAATTTTTAAAACACTCACTTCCTTTATGAATATCAGTAAAATATTATGGGAATTCATACAAGTACCCATAAATAACCCTAACAAGATAAATATCAGTTGACAATTTCATAAACCTTAACCGACATGACCCCGTTGACTTATAATAGGTAGAATTATTAATTTATTTTATGAATATCCGTATAATTTTACATGGATTCTTACGAGTACCCGTAAATAACTCCTACATGCTAGTTTTGAGAAGCCCCGGTAGATTCCGTAGTGAGGGAAGAGGTGTTGAGGGGTTTCAATGGTATATATGAATTACACGATGAACTTAGAGGTGAGTCGTCTTTTCCATAGAAGAATTATGACTTCTCATAACCAGTTGAGTAAATTTAAAATCACGGATGAAAATATCAACAAAGGTTCAACTCGATTTCCTGTCAAAAGAATGCCAATTTAAGAATAAACGAAACCACACTATTTTACATATCTTTCTATACATGACCCGTAAAAATCTATGCATTAACTTATCCATAATAAATTTTTTAATATGTGACTAATGAAAGATACCTATTAAACACTCTGATGTGTAAAAAAAAATTCTATAAAAGTAAATAGAATCCATATGTCAATCTCCGAAAGTATACCTCTGTGCTCTACTTTGATCTCCAGCTCTACTGGTACCCTTCATGACCCATCTTACAATGCGAGTAATGTAAATAATTATCGATCTCATGGGTGATTAATAAATTTAACACAAAATCTGGTCGTCATTAAAACATCTCCAGTTAATTATTAATATAATTCAAAACACCAAGACCATCACTCCCACATCTAAACAAAACTAATTTTGATTCGTTGTGACAATAAGAAAATATAATCTACATAAATCAACATGCTAGTCAAAAATCAAAAAATTATATATAATCTAACTAAATCAAGATGCTCGAAAAAAATCAAGTTAACTATAAATCCTCTTTCAAGTTGAATCATATGCCTTATGCAAAATTTGCTTGCATAGTGAAAAATTTTACAAGAACAAAGTGAAGAGTTTGACATGCACGGTTAAACTCGAGTTCCTTACAAAAGAATGCCAAATTTTAGGATAAACGAAACCACACTATTTTACATATCTTTCTATACATGACCCACGAAAATCTACGAGTTTACTTATCTATAATAAACCTTTTAATATGTGACTAATAAAAGGTACCTATTTAAACACTTTGATATGTAAAAATATATAAAGGTATGTAGAATGAAAATGTCAAATCGAAATCAAATGTCAAATCAAATATTTTTTTTGGAACCAACAGTCTGCAGAAGAGGGCGTAATTTTAAGTGTTTAAACTCATTATTAGAAGTACATCAACAGTAAATATATATATATGATTGTGGATATGCCACTTTAGTGCCACAGCTGCAAATTGTGGATCTTCCTTTTTTCTAAACTTTGAAAAATGGATTTATTCGATTTCCGTTGCCCAATTTTAGTGTAAGTGCAAGGTCATCAAAGAAAGATGATTCACCTCTCGATAAATTTTAATTTTATTTTAAGACAGATCAAGAGGAAACTGTATGTAATCCAGTGAAATCAAAATGCTCGGAAAAATCAAGTTACCTATAACGCCTCTTTCAAGTTGAATCATACGCTTATCCAAAATTTGCTCGCATAGTAAAAAAAATAAAAGGAACAGAGTGAAGAGTTTTCTATGCACAATTTCGTTATATAATCTCAAAATATTAAATTTTGGGAATATTTAATGATACCTTTTCTTTTCGGTATTTGTACTTCGTCGTTCAGATCATAATGTGTAGTACAGTTGCATTATCGTCTGATGTATATACCTTGCTATTTATCGTTCAACGTGCAACGGCAGATGCCTATCCATTTAATAATTCGATGAGACTGCAGTTGCGTACATTTCTGCAACGCTTCATGCGCTAGTTGTATGATATGGGTCAATGGGTAAATACCATGTTTTTGATCATTTGGAGGAGAATGCAAATGCTTACATTTTCGCAGTGTTTGATACACACTAGTAGTTGCGTGGTGAACACAATGGACTATAGAGCTGTGATCTACTACAAAATAAAGGCACCCAACTTTTGATGGATCTAAGCCTGCGGACTGGTTGTAATTTGAAAGGTGAGATAAAAATAAAAAAAGTAAAATACAAATAACAAACAGGTGAATACAAATTCCGATTCACTAATAATTTTCATAACTTCCAAAATTATATCGCATGTTAACTCCCCCCAAAATCTCTTGCATAATTATGCAACCTTGTGTTCATCAATCCCATAAACCTCACGTTGTTTTCATCAATCTCATAGAAAAGGTGAGATTTTTAATGAAATTAATGAAAAAAAGTTAGGTAACTGAATCTGTCAGGGAAGAACACATATAACATCATCGTGATGATTAACTTGATCATCTCTGAGTTAAACGGGTAAAGATTTTGCTAGACACATCAGCATAGTTTAGCGGACGCACTTCATCACACTAAACAATGGAATCGCAAGAGATTGAATGTGAAGTCGCAGGTCTAATTGACATCCACTTGACTGGGCATATAAATTTCCCTCGAGGACTAGCCATCTGTTTCGACTGAAGCTAACAAATAAAAGTGAGGTCCTTTTTACAACAAGCGAGTACATAATCGCGTGTAATGAAGGACCCACTAACTGACCGACTCACGTCTACCTCTGTCCAAAGGAGCTTTTCAGGGACATCTATGGGTGCGACGATGGTGAGTGCGATGAAAGACTAAGTTTAACTGACGCAAAGAGTGAGTACCCTGTAGCAGGCGATTTGACAATTGCAATCGGGTTTGAAAACTCCAATTCTGCAAAACTGTCACGGTGATTCCACTATGTTTAGCCTCTAGATTTGAATCCAAATTGAATCCGAACCATTGGGTTGTAAGTACCCACGAGTACAAATATGTATTCAAGCAGATGTCAGTTCTTCAGCAACAAGCCGGATAGTCGATCGCGAGCAGTAAACATTCCAAATATGCAATATCTTTGACCGAGGAACATATTAACCAGACCGGATGTGAAGACTCGGTCTTCAACATTCTCAGAATGATTGCTAGGCTAGGGCAGCATCCTATACGAGGACTCCTGATATCCTCCTATCAACGACCGAGTTCCCGCACCAGCTGCATATAGCACAATCAAGTACGTGAAGACTCCTTCTTCGACCAACGGTAATACTAAGTCCACACCTGTGCTTTCAGCGGTCGATCTAGTCGTCAACTCTTGCTTTTAGTAAGCTCAGCTTACTTGATGAATATTCTTATCTCAGCCACACAGTGCCTGAGACCCCACCATTTTAGCTTATACAATGCTAAACTGTGTATAAAGGACGAGCACCGGACCAGTTCCGTCTGCGAATTAGTCTTCAGCGTCACGGATAGTTAGTTCCCTTTAAGTGATCAGTTTCTCCATTCTACTTCATTATCTTGCTCATTGATCTTTGATGCAGTCAGTTCTATTTCTATCTCACTCTCCGGGGTGAAACTCTAAACCGTTGCACGTTCTTGTTTCATTATGTCACGAATATGACAAACAAGGGACAAGGATCAACGAACAAACTTTCATGTTGTCCTCTTCTCCGCGTGAGGCTAAGTCTCTGGGGCCATACGCGCTCCACTCCCACTCTATTCGCCGAGGAGGTGCGTATATATGGGTACTGCGTCTACTGCTCAAGCACCAACAATTAGCGCTCACTACTTACATCTCTCTCACTGTGTCTCAAAGAGGGGATCTGAATACTGTGGATCTCGCATTCAATTTCCATCAGCAGAGAAGTGAGCACCTATTTGTTTCCGAACAAACCATATAGAGTTTAACAATTTCGACTCTGTTTTCTGCTGCCTCCATTTCCCGTTTCGTAGGTTCTCCTTGATCTGAAAGGCATTTCAGTATCCACTGCATTCTCAACATGGCGGCACGCATGTTTCTGCTCTCTTGGACGTGCTTGGGACTTCTGCTATCACACGTTACCAGGACTGCGAATGCTTATGGTGATAGCACTAGTGACAGCTATTATTCCTCGACATGTCCGCGAGCAACATCCATAGTTAGAGAGAAGGTGAACGACATTGTGAAAAGGGATAAGAACATAGCAGGGGGACTTCTGCGACTACATTTCCACGACTGTTTTGTCAGGGTGAGTTGAGATTTACTTCATCAGTTTCTGCTTCTCAGTCAAGTACCACCTGGCAGTGTATACTCGTTACAATCTATGGACAAAACTAGTGCTACGAACATCATTTCGGCGGTACTTATGCAAATTACATCAATCATGGTTTCTCTCCATCTGCTAAGTCCCGGGAAGATAGAGCTTGCGGAGCCAGGGGTAAATTCACTCCTTGGAAAGTAAATTGCATTTGGATACGAACTGTATATATTCCATGTTTTTCACGTTCAATCTTTGCATTGTGCAGGGTTGTGATGCTTCCATACTGCTGAGCTCAGGAGAGAGGGATGCAAAAGCTAACTCCGGTTCGCTAAGGGGGTACGACCAGATTGACGAAATCAAGTCTGCATTGGAAACTGAGTGCCCTGGGATTGTCTCCTGTGCTGATATCGTGGCTCTAGCTGCTCGGGATGCCACAATCAAAGTTGGAGGACCAAGCTGGTGGGTAAGTTTGGGGCGCAAAGATGGCTTCGTTTCATCTGCCGATGAAGCAGACAGCGAGATACCGAGCCCCGTCTCCACCTTCGATGAATTGGTGGCCAGCTTCGCCTCTAAAGGACTTTCTAGGGAAGAGATGGTCGTTCTTTCTGGGGCCCACACCATTGGTCGGGCAACATGTTTGGCAGTGAAACCCCGCTTGTATGACTTCAATGGAGTTTCAGGCGCCACAGATCCATCTATAGACAGCACCTTTGCAGAAGAGCTTAAGAAGAAATGCCCTCAGAACGGAGACGGAAGCATTCTATCGATGGACCCGACCAAGAATTCATTCGATCACCTATACTTCAAGGCAGTTTTAGCAAACAAAGGACTGTTCACATCGGATGCCCAACTTTTGACGAGCGCTGTTGGTCAAGAGCTTGCGAACAGATATTCTCAACCTGGCTCTTCCTTTTCTTACGACTTCGCAGCGGCCATGGTTAAGATGAGTAACATCCAATGGAATTCTCAAGGAGAAGTTCGTAGGACGTGCTCAGCCGTGAACAACTAAGTACATTATTGGAAAATTAGGAACAGCGTAAGAGCTGTACATAGTACCCATGTGGGTTTAATGAAATATGTGGAATTCGGGTGTTAGTATCCGAGAGTCAAAACAGGACTTGGTCTACTTCTTAGTACTCGTAGGTCCATATGGAGATGTAATATGGAAGTGAATGATTCTTCTCTGTTTTCGTCAACCCAAATTCGTCTCGATTTGCCAGACCTTGTCAAATTAATTGGCTGGAATTTCAAATTGTGTATTAGGAATATTATCACAAATTGGTTCGGAATTCTAGCCAAACTTGATTTATAAATCGGAGCTCCAAGCTTGAATAATCTAGTGTTGATTCAGGAAAGTATATTCATGCATTAAAATACTTGTAGGCGACCGGTGGACTGGACAGTCTACAGAGTTCTATTGCTAGCTTGTAGTCTCTGTTAGGAGAAAAGTAAGATGACCGTCTCTTCAGTAGGTCTGATCAAGAATCAGAGAAGAACATTGATGGGGGAGCACGGTGTTCAAATTAGAGTTCTTCTCCAAATTAAAAAAGTAATTTTGATCTCTTCGAAAGCAGGTATACGGATGGGATTATTTGCCGCAGGAGAAAGGTGAACATATTCAGAGAGTTTAACTGGAGAACTTTGAACCAAAAGATCAAGGCATTATTGCTGCCGCATTAAGAGTGAAATCAAAGTGTTCCCGTCCGATTTCGTGGGCAAACATCGTTACGGAGAAAATTGCTTCATGATGATGGAAAACATTTCATCAGCCAAACAATGTATTCGAACTGATGGCTTTCACCACGTCAAGGTGATACTCTTCCACTGAGTTACACTCGGATGCGGATATTGATCTTATCAACAGCTGCCGGTCTAAACCCCAGTAGACTTCCTTTCCGACTGAAGTATTTGAAGTTCTCATCTATGTTAACTCACATTGTCAGGTGACTTTGTCTCAATTTTTTACTGCGTAACACGTTCAGCCAACTTCTCCTTCAGATGCCCGAGAATTCTACTCATTTTCATGCTTGTTTTTGCGAAGTCACAGGAGAATGATGAACCCGTCTGAGAATATCTGTTCACAAGCTATTGGCCACCTCCGGAGTTGGCCAATAGCTGGGCGTCTGATACGAACATGCCTCATCAGCCTAAACGGCTTCGAAGTAAAGAAAATCAAATGTTTATTTTGTTGGTCACCGACAGTGTGCTTCCGTCTCGGTTCTGAGTACAGTTCTTTTTCAGTTCTCCTACAAAGTTGCTTTCAATAGTGGATCAGTTGCGCTTGATACTCCATTATAATCATAAAAGCGCGGAAGCACAGGTGCACATGTCGATCGGGCGTGTGGGCTCCATGAAAAACGACCATTTCTTCATTTGGCAATCCTTTAGCAGCCAAACTGGTGTGCAATTCATCGAAATCGAAAATTGCTAGAGCATAAGGCAGCTGGTTGTATGAGTGTGTTGCATAAGAAACGGACCCCGACCTATCCACCGGGGTTCGATCTTCCAATATGCAAAATAATTCGTTATATTCTTTGAAATTTATATTAATTTATTTTTAGTTCCGAATTATTTAATGAATTTAGTAAGATATTAAATTACTAATCATCACAGTTGTATGTATATCATCACTTCCAGTTATTATTTATTACAGACAAGTTGCAAAATGGTGTTTGGCTAGGAGACAAAGTTCCACCCCTTGGCAAACAATAGGCTAAACGGATCACACACCTACCACCTTCTCTATCTTGATAAATTTCTATATGGGTTTGGTCACATGGCTGCATTTTCATTATTCACTGGTTTTACACTAGATGCAATAATGATCCATAACACATTATGTTTTCTTGGAAAATAAAAATTAGTTATCACCCTTGATGCCACTAGGGATATAGTGTTTGCTCTTTGTTAAATAAAGGATAGCTACTCATGATGTCATTGGAGATATAGTGTTTGCTACGACTCGAGAGTGTATATCTTATTTGGAGGGAGCAATCTATGCTTTGCTCACACCATGTGTTAGAGCAAACTTATATTTGGTCTAAAATATAAAGTTACAATGATGTTGTGGTTACAAATCCTATGGTGATGCAATTTGGAAGGAATGATTACTCATCCACCTAGATGGACAGTGACCAAAGTAGCACCTATCAAGGTATCTAAATTAGGGGTATGCAGTGAGGTCACCTCTTTGTTCCTCTAGTTATACGGAGCAATGTACACGGCAATCATTCAACACACATTTGTGAGAGATTTTGTGAGAGCTTAGCATATTAGACTTGAGGGGATATCACTTTCACTCTCATGCTTGGTAATATATTTTAGACAGCGTGTATCCATTGCTCTATAGAGAACATTGGTTGGTGCAATCCATAGGAGAGCAATCACACTAGGTGACCAATGCTGCAATCCATATGAGAGAAATCACACTAGGTGAGGTTTTTTTAGATGTTCAAATGGCTTGTAGACCTTATGATTTGCATAACTGAATATCTAGGTGTGGTAAGGGAGATTATTCATATCTATACTATTAGAACCTAAATCCATTTTACCTCTTTTATCTCTCCCATGTAAGACTTGATGGGGTATTCCTATCCTTAATGTGTTCTATTTGGTCACCTTTTCTTCATTATCACTTCCTGAGTTGGGCACTGAACAAGTTGTAGAATTATCATGTAACAAAGTAAATATAATCGGGCAACCTCTTGGCTGAGGGATGGGTGGATTTGGCAGCCTTGCACTAGAATCCAAAATCAGATATCTCAATCTACTTTAAGCTTTAAAAGATGGTTTCATTTTTAGCTTAACATATTTTTGATATTTATTTGAACTAAAATTCCATTCACTATACAATGTGAATTAAAGACGACTTACAATCCAATCCAAAGTTGTTAGTAATGGCTCATCGGCCTTGCTTAATAAGATCAATTGTTGAATGATATTGTGGATCTAAATCTTGAATCCTCCTCCTTTACGAAGTAGTTCACTAAATTTTTTGTTATATTTTACTTTTAGTGAGACATTTTACAACCGAACCTGCTATCTCTATACCTCTCAATTTTTATTTAAATTATGAGTTAAAAATTTGCCAAGTATTCAGTGCAGTTCTGTATTTTTTTGGATATGAATATTAGGGGTTTTTAAACAAGTCTATCCCACCTAATTAGTTTGAGTTTATCAAAATTAATGATATTAAGTCTATAAAATTATATGTTCTTGAAATGTACTTCAAAAGATTAATATTGATGTTTTATATGTTGATATGTAACTTAAAAGTATTAGATATACCATTTTATTACATTAGCTTCATAAGAATGAGTATGATGTAAAGGGAAAAAAATGATGAGATAATTATCAAACAACAGAACAATAAGATACACAATAGAAAATGAAGATGGACCAAATATTGATACAATGAAATCAAAATACCAGTATATTTTAATTCTTATTATGTATACTTGTGATTGATGTAAGCCTACTTATAAGCAAAGTTATTCTTAGCAAATTTACTCATTAATTCCTTTGCCAAATTAACTCCCAAGCTAAGTTATTTCTTAGTTAGTCAATCTTTCAGAAACTTCTTCAACATCTCGCAGCATAAGGTCACAAGTATTTTAAGTTATTATTCTAATCAATCCTATGAAGATTCTTAGCTACTTTGCAAATAGTCATTTATGACATTTTCTAGGTACGTTTGGAATATTGTTCATAAACAAAATATAATAATACAAAACTTATTTGAATGTATCTAGAAAATGTCACAAATTACTATTTGGAAATGACTATCAGTTAACATGCCAAAATTATACTAAATAATATAGTGGATTCAGTTTAGGGTTGCCTTATTATTAAAACAGTGATTGATCCAATTTGTAACCAGGGGGTTTCATATTTAGATTTTGTGAGCCTGGTTGAAATCCAAAAATAAATTTACAAATCCTTAATGGTGAAATGCTGGAATCTGTAAATACTTTCCAGGTATCTAAACTCGCAACATGGAAAATTTTATGAGTTATAGACATTCCATAACCTTTTATGACTTCATAATTTTTATGAAGGGATTTATTTGTCCACATGTATTAATAATATTCCACTTCACTTTGATATGCATAAAGCAAGTATCTAATTATATCGAACCTCTTGATATGATCTTTATTCCACTCAAAATTACGGGAAACATCTCTAATAGGAAATTGTGGTATATCCAATATTGGACACAATACGGTTCTATTGGGGTGCAACAAGATGGAAGTTTTTGAAAAAATAATTGTGTATGAAGTGGACCTTCTAGAGATTTTTCCCAATATCTTTGGTTACGTCTAACCTTTGGCCACAAAAATTCTTTTCCATGTTGGCATTGGGCCAAATTGTTAATTACCCACGTCTGCAATCACATGCGCACAATAGTGTCACTTGTCCCAAAGAATTGATTTTGGTAACTATTCATTGTCATGGCATTTCTCACATGTGGGAACCATGATGGCTCAACTCAATTACCTGCCAAATTGTCAATCATCCAAACACAATCTAGGCCTTGGCAAGGAAGTGAGGTTAATTCATCACAATAGGCACAACCACTCATTGGAAGACATAGAACACAATTGACTCCAAGTAGACCGTAATTTATTGAGACAAATTCAAAATTCAAGAGAGTGGAATAGATGATTGGGTGAGCCGATGATAGGGATGTGAGTGTAGAGGAGGCTAGTGGAATATAATTTGAGTACATCATGAGCAATTTGGAATGACATGTTGCCCAAGAAGCAAAAGGCATTGCCCAATGTGACCTTGAGGTCACCTAGATAGAGAAATGTGGACTTAATTGCAACATAGAGTAAACCATTAGAAAGCAATTGCAGTTCTTGCTATGGAATTGGGAGCTTACAAATCTCCCAATGGTGCAAGAGATTTGGGAGAAGAAAAACCCATATTTCTCAAACGTGCAAGGCAATGTATTTGCTTGCATAGTGGCACATTGGCAAAGGGTTCTTGGGGATGCAATTTCAACCAAAGTGCCATGTACTTGCACCAAGAATGGCCTGAACTAAATAAGGCAATGATGAACAAATTTCTAGTCTTGGACAAAAAATAAGACCAACAATGGCTAAAAGGTGAAGGGCTTCAATAGCATCACATTTGTAGCACCAAAGCTATTTTGCTTGGAGATTAGAATGGTTGTGTTGGCAGTCATAATTATTTTGGTAGTTACTCATGGACTACTTCTTGGTTGTTAGATTTCATGTTAGGGCTATTGATCATATGGTGAGACTCATTTTTGCTTGCACGTTGGATGTACCATCAACAACACCATTAGTGTTGGAGACCTAGGTCAAGTAAAGGAGTATACTTTTGATGTACATCTCTAGAGAGCTCACTTCTTTGATGTTGAGTCTTCAAATTCTAGGCTATGGTAGATAGAAACCAATGAGCTTCACTTGGAGTCCCTTAGCTAGAGTGGGTGTGGTTTGATTGTAATTGTTGGCAGATTGTTGAGTGAAGGATCAAGCACAGATCTAATTTGAGTTTGATTCAAGTGGAAGAATGAACTGATTATATCAAAGAAGTGAGAAGGGGAAATTGATTGCAAGAACTAAAGGTGTTGGTGGTATCTCCAAGCATAGCATATCATTGGTATATTTGATTTTGGTCATAGATTTCCTTGAGAGTGATTGTATGCAAAGTCCCTATTTGAGTTGATGCAAATTTAGCAATGGGGCAAACAATGTGTAGAAACACTAGCCAAATTTTGAGAATTGAGTTAGTTTGAGATAATGTTCAATTTGAGCACAAAGAGGTGAAATCAATGTTGATTTGGTGCAAATTGGAGCCTGAAGTGCAAAATTGGAGGTGGATTTGAGAATCCATCCTCTCAAATTTTGGATTTAGAGATCCCTATCTTTTGAATTTAACTTGAGTTGATAGTAAGCATAGGATTTGGTGGCCAGCCAATTGTAGAGGAGGTGCATTAGATTGGCAGAGGTTGTCCAAATTTGGAGGTCTAGTTGGCAACCAACTTGAACTTGGGCTAGAGGGACTAGGAAGGCATGAAGCTAGCAAATTTAAATGAGTTTTTGGTAGTTTTTGGCCATTGTTTGGGCAAATATGTCCACCCTTCTAGATTGTGCACAATAAGGTTTGAACCCCAAATCTCTAGTTCCTAGACTGGTGCCTTAGTCAACTCGTCCACCTTCACTTATTGTCTTATTGACTAGTCGGTTGATACTTATAAATGTGTAACTTTGACTAGGAGGAAAATTGATCACATCCTTGGTAGTTTAGCACTAGGTAGACACTCCTATTATATCAAATGCCAAATGGTGGTAGAGTTAGTCTGGTGTTGATTTATGAGATAGAGGGTTTCATTTAGACCTCCTGTGATTGGACTCCCTCCATTCCCTACTTCTTTGTTGTGCACCATGTTTGTGTGGAGTGCCTTGACTTTAGAGCATTGGTGCTTTGGTGTGCTCTTAGTAGTGACGCTAGAGTGGTGCCCTATCAGATTACCTATGTTTATCTGTGGCAAGGCAAGAAGTGATGACTTGTAGTCCAAAAAAGTGTGTATTGTGATGGTAGGTTATATTTCACCATTTCTCCTAGTGTAGTTGTCATAGTTAGAGCTACATTAGTGAGTGGTGTTCAATTGGTGGTGGTTCTTGGTAGAGAACTTGTTGTGGTTACGGTTGTGGTTTGAGTTACATTGTCACAATTGAATTCTTTGGGGATTCCAAAGGAGATATCACTACAATATTACATGGAGTGGCATTTGGTATCAACTTATATCTTAGTCTTGGTGAGAGAGGAGATGGACTCGATTTGGAGTTTGATATAAGAGTTGATTTAGTTGAGAATGTACTTGGTCCATTTGCACTATTGTTATGGAATATGGACTAGATTTATGGGGCCTCCAAAGGCCCTAGGTGCTACTTTGGTATAGTAGGTACCATTGGGTTGGATAACTTCATCCAAGAGTTTGATAATTGGTGTGATCTATAGCAAATGCAAAACTTGACCTTGTTCACACACTTCATGGCATAGAAGGTATTGTTTTAGCACTTGGAGGGTACACTATTTGATGACTATCATGAATTCAAGAGAGCTCACTTGGAGGAGATTAAGCTATGGAGATAATATTGGTCTCCAAACTACATTCCATCACTTTAAGCTCCGTTGCTAGATCAACAATACCCACAAGTTTTAGCTTTAGTAGCATTGGTGTATCTTATGGAGATGCACTAGTTGCAGATGGTATTACTACAAGTAGAGGTACCCCTCTAGGAGGCAGTGCAATATTGAGGTTTAACCCCATGGTGGAGTTATCTTAGTGCTTGAGGCAAAACTACCAAGGAGTGTGGATTGACAAGTTGAGGAGTTTGTAGGAGTTCCAAAGGAAAGTTGGAGAGAGCCTACATGAGGCAAAAAATTGCATGAGACAACTCATCAATTTTACTCAAGGAGTTATTGAAGCTCAATCAATCTACTTTTGGTATGGGATCTTGGACAATGAGTTGCAATATAGAGTACATGATGCTATGTTGTTATATGACATCTCACCTACTTTGGCAATGGTCTTTAGTTTTGCTAAGCACATTGAGCTCAACATGATGGAGGAGAGAGTAGTGACATATGGATTTGGTAGGGAGACCTCATCCCTAATTGTTACTTCTTCTAGAGTGAAGCAAAGTGCACCACATCATGTTGGCTTGCAAAGGTAGAGTGGATAACCCATATCTTATGGAGCAAGTGGATGGCCTAATGAAGCTAGACCCTTACCTTCATTTCAAGATTAGCAACAACTAATGAGTGGTGACGTTGAACTTATAGTGGACCTCACCACAAGTGAGAGTGAACTTAGGGCAATGGACATGATACCTATGATGCATCATAGCTAGCAAAGAGACAATGTAACCATTGCCACAGATTTGGTCACACAAGTAACCAATGTTTTGACCTTCACTTGAGTTACAGAATGGTAGCGTTACTATGGTAGGTGGTAAAGGAGCTCTAGGTTATGGAGGATGAGGTGGTAGATGTGATGGTAGAGGAACTACACCTAGTAAGGATGTAGTACTTGTGCTTGCTTTTGATAGAGCCATAGCTACTTGGGTTGAATAGTTAGAGCAAGGATTGGCTAGCATGGCCATAACTCAAGGGAGTTCATATTTGGGTGCTCAGGCTTTCCACCTGTAATGTTGGTGATAGAGACATCTTGGACTTTATGTATGTAGCAACATAGGTAGATGCATTTGTCATAGTGATTAGGAGTGTAGTATGGGCTTTAGAGCCTAGAAAAACATCAATGGAATTGGACCCACGAAGAAGAGAGTGTAATAGACAAGTTAGACTTCCCCAATCTTTCACACTCTTTGAGGCACTACAAACAACATCCATGGCTCCTAGGTGTCCTAATGTAGGTGTGGTAGGTTGTAATGGATTGCATGATGGATTGGATGCTACTCAAACACCTGCTACTACACATATTGAGTCTAGCACAATGTTGGGGGCAACTTAGTTGATTATGTGCTTCCCTTTTTTCTGAACCAATGACATGTTTACATTAGGAACCGACCCAACTCTAGTATTTTGATAGGTTGCCAAATTTTGCGAGAGTAAGGATGATGTGGTTCTTGCTTGTAGGGTAGAGGTGGTTCATAATGGAGCTGACTTGGATGAGGAACATGGGATCCATTTACTGACCAATGGTTTATGGTAGGTTGGAGGAGTTACCAACTAGACCTACCTTTGACTGAGCTTGGTTCACACCTAGAGTTATCTTACTGGAAAATAGAGGGGGAATATCTATTTGTAGGGACCTTCAAGGAATGTCTATACACCATAGAGGATCTTATTAGACTTTGGTGCATAGCCCTTTATGTTGGAGAAGGTTGTAATTGTTAATCTTGAGCTATGAAAGACTGACAAGAGTGTGGAGAGGAGTTAGTTGTATGGATAGGTATCCATTTTAGATCTTGATATCTCTAGGAAGTGGTTTTACACAATACATCACATGTGGAGAGCTCATTGTCCAGATGTAGCCTAGTCATTTGACTAATAGCTTTGTGGTGAGAGCTCAAGCCATTGTGACAATAATAGCATCATATGATGTGATAGTTGGTAGAGTAGTGTTATATCCTATGCATTTCAATATTGACTATTGGGATGAGATAGCCTCCTATAGACCAGATTTTTAGTCAAGTGAAGGATGTGTATGTTGCCAAACCAATATAATTTAGTAGTGGCAATCTTGGCTCACTATAGTTAGGGACCATAGCATCAATTTCAGCTTTTAGTGATTCTATTACTTGGCTTGGTGACTTATTGGAGGATACTCTAGTACCATAGGAGATCACTTGAATTTGGAGTATGAGAAGGATTTTTCTATCCACCTTGGATGTTCCACTATAGAATTCTAAGGAGGTATTGTAGTAACATGCAGATCAATTGGTGCAATAGGCCTTTAACATCCAATTGTGCATGTATGTGCTATTTTGATATTTATTATTATATTATTAATATTTATTATTGTATATTTAGTATTAAAAATACTTGAGAAATATTATTTATATAGAGTTAAAGGATGGGTCTACATTATTCATGATGAGCTACAGATAGTCATAACTAAGATAGAGGAGACTTTACTTTAGAAGAAGCGAAAAAGATGAGCACCACTATTTTGGATTCTAGTGTATGAACTTGGCATTATTCCTAGATGTTTGGCTTTGAGGAAAAAGTTGAGAACTCTTGGGCCCACAAGCCTTTTTGTTTTAGATTCTTCTATAGTCCAAGGATAATCCATGTGAAAGAATCCTTGACTTAGTGATTGGGTCAAGATAAGACCACATGCATGGGAGAATATTCCCATGAGTGTAGATATTCTTCTAGACTTTTGATTTTATTTGATTATTAGCCTAGTACCTTGAGTTACTCCAATAATTAGTAACTTTTGTATATAACTAGTTCACAAATACATAAAGTAGGGGTGAAGAGGTACTCATCATCCTTTCATTTCCAATTATCTCTCTCTCTCATTGAGTTTTCTAGTGAGCAATGATTTGAGTCTTGGAGTGTTAAACTTGGAGGAGTATGATTGCTAAGAGGTCCTTGCCTTCTAAGTCTATGTTCCACTACCATAATAGCCATCACAGATTCATCTTGAGTGAGAGATATGCTAGCTCATAGATCAAGGTGTCTTCAACCTAATCCAAAGTATTCTCACTTTGGATCTTCCATCCTTCTAAATCCAATTCATTTGTTTGAGTCTTCTTCTCCTCTAATACAAAGTCAACTTCCTTGGGTCAGATCAGATTTCCTATTTTGGATCCAAATTTGCCAATTTCCTATATCTAACCTTCTCTTCTACTACAAATATCACTTCTTATCCTAAAAATTGCCAAAAAATACATGGGTACCACATTCTGCCACAAATAGACAACTTACTTAACGAATAGCCAAGTAGTTTCCTTTCATGGCATTTACAAGGAGGAACCAATCAATTGGGCCTATATGTTCTATCTACAAGCTCAAACCCTTCATCAAGACTTCTTGGAAGGAGGACCCACTTACATAGCTCCCTTTGGGATCTATTTCTACATGGGTCTTAAGATACAAAACATAGAGGAGAAAAGGAAGTTCCCTAGCCATTACCACCTCCCATAGAATACTTTGCCTCCTAAGTTGAAAGGAATTCAATGATCAAGAAGTATTGGGCAAAAGATGCAGAATTTGCAAGGATAGGCAATTTTGTGCCAATGTAAGAATAAGCAATAGTGACAAAGACAAAAAAGAAGCATGCTCCTCTCCCAATCAAGATCACTACTCCAACCAAGAAGATGGTGAAAAAGAATCCTCACATCATCAAAGTAACTTCAAATGAGGAAGAAGGAGCATAAGAAGAAGCAACTTTGGAGGAGGACACCAAGGAGGAGGAGGAAGAAGAAGAGCAATATGATGACACTCAATCAACTCCCCAATCAGACCTATAAGCAACATGAGAGGAAGAAGAAAATGAAGAAGAAGCACAAGAGGGAACTTCAAGCCTATTACCAGAACCCTTACCTATGCTCCATGAACATTAACTTTAGGAAAGAAGCCCATAAATCCTCCAAGGACTAGGAGAGGAAGAACTTCATTACAAAGTTAAAGAAGACATTTGGCCTAAAGATAAGGAAAGAGCCAAATGAAAAGAAATCAAGATTGAAGTAGGGGATGCACAAGTACTGCCCGAGGTTCACGCAGAAGTACCTCCCCCAAAAGTGCAAGGAGAGGAAGGCATAGCAGGCCAAGCTACCACTTTTGGAGAGGACTCACTTCATAATACATTGAATGATGGTGGTTCTGCAATTGATGGAGCTTCTACTTCCCTAGTACCAAAAGAAGTGCCCAAAGATTGTAGATCATACTACCTTGGTGAGTAGCATGCATAAGGAAATCTACACAAAGAAGGCCAAAGAAGAAAATCTTCAAGAGGAAGTGAATAAATCTAAGGACTGCTTCAAAGAAGAAGCCAAGAAGTCTAAGGATAGCTTCAAAGTAAAGTCCTTGATATAGGAGTTATTTGAAGCCAAGAGATAGAATATTTCATTTGTCTCTTCACAAAAGGATTAGGAGAAGGAAGTGAATCAAGTACAAATCAAGTTGGAGAAGCTGCAAATGGAGAAGAAGGAGATGTAGTTAAACTATGAGGAACAATTGCAAGCCAGGGACAAAGAGATGGAAAACCTTTGCCATGAGATGAATGATGCCAAGACTTGGCTAGCCATCTTTGATATCTAGATGACCAAATGTGGTGGCATTGCAATTGGAAGCTCAAACAAAGGAGCTAACATTGACTTAGGAGAAGGATGAGGAAAGAGAGTGAATGCATAAGGCATTCAAATAAAACTGTCAAGCAATGGAAGAGTCAAATTAGCAAAGTATCTGGGAAGCAAAGGAAGTTTGGAACCAATTTGTAGAGCTGGTCCTAGAAGATACAAAAGGCAAAGCAATGATGACAAAGATTCAGAAACATAAGCTATAGATATATAAATTGGAGTGGAAGGTATATGAGGAGGAGCACATGGACAAGCTCCCTCTCCACCTCAAGGAACATGCACATAGGAAGTTGAACAAATTTTACAATTCTTATTTGTTGAAAATTGCAGATTACAAGGTGTATCAAGGAAGTTTTTTGGCAACTCAAGGGCAAAGGGTGTTCTTCCCAACAAAGCATAAAATAGAAGGAAATTCTCTTGGTATAAGTAGACACCATAGTGCTAGACTAGTTTTTTCTCAACAATGAGCTCTAGTAATTATAAATAGAACTTAGTAACCCTTGCAAGAACTTTGAGCATCCAAAAGAAGTTATTTGTAAGTTTGTAAGATAGGAAAGAAACAAAAAAGACTTTGACCTTGTAGAAATTTTCAGGAAAAATGACCTTTGGGTTTGTACCACCTTCCCAACTGAGTACCACTTTGGTGTAGCTTCATGGGAATATTTTTTATTCAAGCACATACACTAGGAACAACTAGCATCTTTCCTTACATTTGTCAAAAACTTAATGAGGTAGTTATGATAGTCACTTCCTCTAGCCAATCAAAGGAATGCAGCCTTGACTATGGTGCCAAAAATGCATGTGACAACCTAGTGTCAAGATTTGTGTCCTAGTGCAACTTTGGGGTCTTTCTACTAGGACAACCTTGCAAGTGTGAGAAAATTCCACATCTGCCGGTGCATGCATTTCTATTGCATATTTCTCCTTCTCCCATAGATCCTTAGAATGTCCTTTTAGGAAATAGTGATTTGGGTACTTCTCCTTTATTGATGGGGTCAAAAGATCCATCTACAAGTAAAAGTGAACAACAAATGAGGATACAACTCCTCCTTCCTCATTCATGGCTCTTGTGAGTTCTTGCACTCACCACCAAAACATAGCTTCTAAGTTTGCAATCCTTCCTTTGTAAATGTACTCAATGAATATGGACTCACTATTGTTCAAGAAAATTTTTTGTTTAGATTTGAAAAAATTCATGATAGATTTGGTAAAGTACCCTGTGGGCAAGATACTTGTATCCAATCATTCACCAACCATTCTTGGTCTTGTCTTCATTGAATACCACCTTGAACCTTTCTTCTATGCTTGAATCTGGGTGGAGCAAAGTAGTGTCTAGAGTCATGGTGTCTAGGGGGAATTCCTTGACCTCATCACTCTCTACCAATGCACCCCTATCCAAGCAAAGAGATTTTCACTCAAATTCTCCATCCTTGGATCCCTATCATGTTTAATTTCATGCAACATTTCATGATTTATAAATTCCTGATTCCATAGTAAGAATTCCACCTTCTTGCTATTGGCAGGAATCTGCCCTACAATGGAGTGACCATTTGGTCAATCTTGGCAATTTCATGATAAATTCAAGTGCTCTTTGATGGTGCTTGGGCCCTTGGGAGTGCTACAGCCATTTCTTGGCCATCCTTCCTCCTTATTTTTCTCAAAATCACTTCTTGTAAAGACTTGCTCTCTTCCTAGAATCCTAAGTCTTGCAACTTCTAACCAAAGGTGGGGAATATTCTATCCTGGCTATGACTTACACTTGTCCAATTTGGAAAAAGTGAAAAATTACCAACCCAAGTCAAGTATTTAAGTTGATGGCTTAACCATTATGAATGTTTGGTAGGTGCACCTAATGCAAGCAGTCACATCCTACATATGAGAATGTTTTAATATGATCAAACGGTCATCAATTGTAGTTCTTGATCTATTTGCATCACATTTAACTCCTTGGGATCCTTTTAATCTAATTAACTTTTAGGCCAATGCTTTTTTTTTGCAAAATGGTTTTCTAGCCAAAGGTTGTCCAAGGCTAAGTGTCTTCTTTCAAGGTGAAGGTCTTTTAGGGCAAAGGGTTCCATTGCCAAACAATTATCCAACTAAAGGTCTTCTTTGTTGAAGCTCTTTGGTGCAAGCTCTCCTCCTTGCTCCATTTCTATTGACTTCTCCATATTGAACATCTCTTGAGTCATCTTTCCCCTATATAGTGCAATTTCTCTTAGGGTTGAGAGGTAGTGACAATAACCTTTCTTTCTCCCTTGTCAACTTTTTTTCTCTTCATGTTTCCTACTAAACTAGTGAATTTGAACAAATAGATATATATTGGACAAAGGTGAGGTGTCACAATTCTTCCCAAAAAAGCACAAAGCCAAAGGTAATCCCCTTGGTAGTAGAAGTCACTATAGTGCTAGACTAGTATGTTCTAGAAAATGTCTTCTAGTAATTATACATAGAATTTAGTAACCCTTGCAAGAACTCCAAACACCCCAAAGAAGAACAAGTTCCTTTTAAGCTTGTAGGAAAGGAAAGAAGACAAAGAACTTTGGCCCTCTAAGAATTTTTAGGCAAATGACCTTTGAGTTTGTAACACCTTATTGGCCAAGAACCACTTTGGTGTGGTAACTTTAGGAGGGGATTTATGATTCATATGCATACTTTGGGGAAAGAAATAATGCTTTCACTTACAATTGTCAAAAGCTTAATTAGGTAGTTACAATAAGGTAAGATAGAAATAAATACCTTAATTGGTGGTGACAAAGTAGTTAGGTTTGGCAAGGAACCCACTAAGCCATCAGAGACCCTTCATGTAAAAGTGGAGTAGCTATAGGAAATTGTACATCAGGCTTTGGCTCAATAATTTGAGACTCAACTTTTCCATACAAATTTATGTACAAACCAAAGTCCAATCTTATAAATTTATATTCACCTAGTGCTTGGCTTGGAATGACCTTGCATGAGTAGTGGTGCAAATTGTATAATAGGAGTTCAGTTGTTTGAATCCTAAAGGAAGGGATTGGCAATTGGGCTTTGAAGGTGTAAAGTGACCTAGTGATGGATCTAATAAGTCTTAAGTACCACAAGTAAGATAGAATAAAAAAGATGGGATATTTGATTACCAACAAGACTTCTTTGATAGCATGCCTTTTGGGAAGGGTAGTGCATGTCTTTAGAATTAAAGGCTTTGGGAAAAAGTGAACCATGACCTTCAAGGTAACTTTGGTTACATGGTTTTGAGAGTGATTTATGATCTTTTTGGTTTTTCATAAAGTGCCACAGTGGGCACTTCTATCCTTGAATTGGGATTGGTTTTTGCCCAAAAGGTTAAACAACAAACAACAAACAAACAACAAACAAACTACACCTTATGATACATTCCTTTCATTTTTAATCATTTCTAACCTGTATCCTCATGGGATCAACTTGTTCATATCCATTATACTATTAGGATGTAAACATTAGGTTTTTATAGCCATCAATAGAGACAATGCATGGGATTGAGATCTCTGGAGCCTTTTAGATTATCTATTGTGAGCCTGACCTCCAAAGAAACTTTACCCTCTGGGCATTTGTCAAAGAGGTCTTTGGGGATCATGGTGATTGCTCTCCTCATTGTCACCTCTCAATAGCTTCCTTTGGTATCCTTGGCAAAAAAATTTCCTTGGTCACCATCACCTACAAAGAAAAAATTAAGTAAGTCGGCCATGAAGACAAGTCAGTGGGTATACATCCAAGTCTAAGTTCACCTATTTGCAAGGACAAGCACTAGAATGTTAGTGTAGTATCTAGTATTATTTTTCTCTCAAGGTAGTGAGATTCTTCTTCTTGAGCATTCCTCTCCATTGTTGAGCGTCTCTTAGCTATGTGTTTTTATTTCTCTTGAATGCTTGCAATTCATGAGGGTTTGAATAGTTCTTGTTTTTAAGTTCCTTGATGATATTCATTCGATCATATAACTTCACTCTTGGTCACTCCAAGGAATGTATCCTTGGCATTGGTGCATGTGGCAAAACCAATGTCAATGTACTAATATAATAAATGTTAAGAACAAATTGTTCTTGTGAGGATACTAGTTAGAAATGGCTAAGGATGAAGGAAAGTATCATTATGTCATAGTTTTTCATTATTTCTTATTTAACCTCTTGTGTAAGTCACTCCTAGAAGAGTGTAGTGTCATCTCCTATAGCACACTACAAAAAGAAGAAAATCAAAATCACTTTCACTACAAATTTGCCCAATCAGACCTTGAAGGTGATGGCTCACTTCACTCTGAGCACCTCTCCATTCCAAGGACTTTATCTTTTCAATTGCATACTACCTTTCCCAAAAGTCACAACTATGAATTCATCATCATGTGTAGCCAATTGTCCAAGAATTTCAATTCCATGGTACTTACCATGCTCAAAGTATCCCAATCAACTCATCAGCACATGCAGGTTCATTTCTTTAGGTCCCTCAAGAATCCAACATCCTGATCAATGAAAAGCATCATCATTTTGTACTCAAGCACTTGTGATCTTGTTTTGAAATTCATCACCTTTACTCCTCTTGAACACTCAACAACACATTGAAGGAAAGAAAGCTCAATCTGCAAAAATTGCAAGTACTCTTTATTGCCTACAAAGTATGCAAAAATAAACACAAGTGCCTTTGGGTCTAAGCCTTAAATAAATTTTTGGCTTTGAGCCAAAATGATCAAGAGCCTAAGTGGATATGACAACCCGACAAGTATCACTTTTTAGTAATCAATAAGTAAAGTTCATTCACACAAAGATACAAGTAAAAAATGGTCAAATACAAAGTAAACAGTAATAATGTAGTTCTTCTTGGTTGTGTCTTTAATCTCTCAAGTAGAAACCACACCTAGAAGAGAGTAACAAGCACTGACTTGCAGTCTTGTCACAAAATATACTCTATAATTGCAACCCCATCAAATTCTATCCAAACAAATCTTGACTGTGATGATTCAGATTCTCCCAAAGATTGCTACTTCACTATAAAATAACTTCACCTTAGAATTTCATTACACCTCTCCACTTAAGGCACAACTTTCTTGATTGAATTTGCTTCACATCAACCTTGCGCTACACTCACAAATGTAGAATAATACCAACTCTACAATTCCTCTCAGATCTGTCAAGGCATTACGTCAATTACACTTCACTTAGGATCAAACATAGAGAATGAAGATCAGCATTGCGGAATCCAACATTTAACAAGCACATTGACTTGCACTTTGAAATTCTCCACACACTCACAAATACATAAACAAACTTGATACTCAGAATTAAGCTTAAACAATGAACACTGAGACTCAACACTTTGCTTTATCTTTCTTTAGAAATATAAATATTGAACAACAACACACTATGAATGCCTCCTTTAAATAGGCTGAGCACTTTGATAGTTAACTAACTAAGATACCATTCCATAACAACTCTACCAACTTGCAGATCCAAAATGACAATACACCTCTTCATATCTGCCTCTTCATATCTCAAAATTGTGTCTAATCCAATCCAATATCAACCTCAACTTTGGCTTCTAAACCCGATGTTACTCTTATCACATCCCCCTCTTCACATCTCTCTTCTTCTACTAATGCATTCACTATTTCTACTACTTCTTCACTCTGAACTACAATTGTACTCATGGGCATTTGTTCTATTTCTTTATCTTTCAACCCTTTCTTCTCTAATGTCTCACGTAACTGATCCAAAGACACTTGCACTCCTACTTCTACAACTTTGGACTTCTTCTCCTCCTTCACTCTACTCCGAAGGTTCTCTAGCTCAGAGTTCACTAAATTTAATATGAGACTCACATTATCTCCTACCTCAATCATCTTCATATCTACTTGATCTCTTAAGCAAATCAACAAACTGTTCATATCTACATCCTTTGCCCTCCTCTTTTGAGTTTCTTGCACAAGTAACTTCAATTTGTGCAGTCTTGCTTCCTCCAGCTTCCCGTCAGCTTATGTACTTAGCACTGCTCTCATTCTCCCAGCAACTTCTTTTATCAACTCTGATGCATACCCTCAAGATTTTTGTGCCTTCAACTCTTCTCTATACATCTTTAACTTGTCTTCATACTTGGCTGCCAACATCTTCTTCTCCTTTGCATACTGAGCAATCTGACTCTCAGCTCTTCTTACCAGACTTCTTTGTCTTTCTTCCTCTTGGTGTTGGATTGTTAACTCCCTTTTCCATGCTTGGTCTTCCTCTGTGGCACTCTTCTTCAGGCTCTCCAACTATTGCTCCATCATAGCTGCCATCACCTTTGCATGTATGCCTTCAATACGAGCTTCACTTACTTCACCTTTCATCTTCTTGATCAACACCTTCTGCTCCTTCAACTCTTTGGTTTGACCATCCATCTCTCTTCCATGCCTATCAAAACTCTCTTGCAAATTCTCTACAGTCCTCTTCCTTTAGACTTCATCCACCCAAAGTTCTTCAGCTTCTTCTTCCATTTGGGTTACCCTCTCCTTCAAGTCTCTTACTTCCTCAATCAGATATTTCATCACTTGCAACTCATTCTTCACCTCCATATGATCTTTCTATATCTCTTTCTTCTTTTTCTTCAATAGCAGCAACAATGGACCCATGATCTTTGTCAAATACAACACCCCATCTTCTTCTTCTTCTTCTTCTTCTTGATCTTTGTACTTTGCCTCCATCAACTCTTCTTCAGCTGGAGCTTTACCTCAAAGTCTTAATCTTTGTACCTTCAATGGCATTTCTTCCAAGCTTGCTTCTTCTTTTTCTTTCACTTGGCTTGGACCTGCAAGTGCAAACTATAGTGATCTCTTTGATCTTACTCCCTTTTGGACTACCTTCTTTGGTTCTTCGTCCATCTCCTCCCTCCATATGATCAATCACCGCATGGAACTCCTTGTCATCTTCTATTGTCCCTCCATTGATTGATTGTTACACTTCATCTTCACCTTTGCTCGCACTGCTAGACTCCTCACTCTCCAATGTGAGTTCATCTTCTTTGGAGTCTTCTCTCTTTGACTTTGTCTCTCCTTTAGACTTTGTACTTGAAGCCTTGTCCTTCACTACCTCCTTACCTTGTAGGTTTAGTCTTTGGGTCTTTTTTTGTGGCAAGGGGAATGCTACTCCTTTGGGTTTAGTATGCTTCTTCATCTTTGGAATTCTTCCTTCCACCATCTTCCTTTGTCCTGTCTTGATGAGATGATTGTCATAAGACCACAATTGTAGAATGTATTGTTTCTCCTCTTCATCTGCTTCACATCAAAGATCGGGATGGAAATGCAAAACCATCCAATGCTTCTCCTTTGTTTTAAATAATCATAGGTAGAAGTGTGATGCAAACAATACAAAATAGTGTGGTGGCAAATTTGTCCTCCAATTGACAATCATCTGCCTTGTTCTCTGGTGGAAACACTTTACCCAGTTCACTTTCTCTCTTGTAAACCTTTGGTGGAAGAAGACCGCCTTCTACATGTTCATGTATGCCATTTGTTTTGGCTTGACCATTGCCATTAACACCCCCATGATGCTTTGTTTAATCTAGTCCTGGTAGGACTTCTTTCCCCAAGACTAGCTTCCAATCTGAGTCAACCCATTGAGCCGGATTTCCTCTCTTCCCTATTACTTTGGGGCCTTCCTCACAATTACTAGCAACTATCTCTGCCATGAAACTTGGAAAACTGATATTCCAGTTCCAGGCCAAAAACACAAAGTCTTCTCAAGACTTCAATTCTAGCTACTACATCTAATTGCCAAATTTCAAAACTCCTCACTGTGAGTGTGTTCTTACTCTTCTTTGCCATGATCTGCTCATGAGTACTTTGGCGTTGGAAGATTATCCCCTCTCTTGGACGCAACACTCTAACTCCTTCTAGTCTTTGGAAAATTTCACTTTCAATCGGCTTCTTGACTCGCATTCCTATGGGAAAACTACTCAGAGGGATAGGGAATCTTCTAGACATGTTTGATTTCCCCCTATGCAGTCTCAATTTTATAGAATTTTGAGGTGCAATCATTCTTCAATCAATTTTGAAATTGATTCCCACTTCTTCTACGTGTTTGTTTCTTGTCACTCTCAAAGCATTCTTCTCCTGCCTCCGCTGTTTTATTAAGTGTACTTTCTTAGCTGGCCTGACCCACAAAAAGGTTGTTACGGCTTCTTTTTATTGGCCTAAACTTCCCATTCCAAAGATGCTCTTCCTTGGGTTTGTCTCTTTGTAAGCCCGGTCTGAGTACTTTCTTTTCTCAACCCGAAGTTGACTTCTTTGGGTTTACTCCAAAAACACGTAAGTCTATTCTTTTCTTCTTCCTTTGACCACAATTTGGTTTTCTCAATACACTTCTTCTTCAAAACTCATCAAAATGAAAAATGTCTGCACCACAATGGATCTCTTGAAAATCCTAATCTACTATACACATCATTTGATTATCCTAATCTTATCTAATCTGATGTTATGCCAATCATATGCAAGCTGATTAGGTACCTAACATGTATTAAGGAAGTTTTCATATCTTCCACCTAATCTTAATTTAATAATACCCCTTTGGATATACAACTCCAAGTGCATTACAATTCTGAGTGCATTCTATGGAAGATATACAATTTTCAGTGCAGATTCTGATGTCCTACTCAAAATCCCTATATCTTCAAAGGACTTCCTTTTGGTCCAGTACCTTTGGCCTGAATTGTTAAGAGTAATGGACTATGTTTGTCTCTAAAATATCTAACTAATTGCTCTATTTGTGCTTGATACCTAGCTATTTCTAACAAGTGTTGTAGGTTTCTTGTGAACTTTCTACTGGAATGCTTAGTTAATTGCAGGGATAGGAGATTCATTTTTTCAACCTCATAGGCATGGACCCCTTGTATATGTATCTACAATTTGAGCTCTTGTCATTTTGCTTGCAATGCTCATAGTTTCACTTCAATTTCTACTTCTCAATGAAGAAAGTCTTGGCCTCTTCCAACTGATCAAGTGTCTTCTATTTGTCTTCCTCCATTTACTAGGTCCAAGTATTCCCTTTGCTTGTAGTGCCTCTTGCATTCAAGTACTCTATTCTTGTTTAGCCAATTCTTTCTTCAACTCCTTGGCCATGTGTTCTAGTTGAAGTGCCACCTCATTTTGGTATTCATGCATATGTACCTCTAAGGTTATGATCTTGTCTCATGCATCCTTCAACTCATGCCAAGTGTTTTCCATGTCTTCATCTTCACAATGCAATGAGCCTTCATAGTCTAACCGCCCTTACTTATACTCCGGTTGGATTGCTTTTAGTTCTCCTTGTAGTTTCACTTTCTCTTCTTCCATACAATCACAATCTGCTTCTATGGTGGCACTCCACTTCTTGATGTCATGATTCTCTTGCACCAAGGCATTTACCTTCTTGGCTTCTTCTTTGTTTAGGTCTCTTACCATGGTTGTCTCTTCTTTGACATGGTATCCCTTGGCTTTCCTAACATAGACCTTATGACATTTGGCTTGGTATTGGAGTAATAGGATCCCCATCAATTCTATTGCTGTTCCACTTGAGTGGACAACAAAGTTAGTTCATTCCTTTATAGGCACTAGGGTGGAAGGAAACCTTCCCCAATTTTACATTGCATTATTGGTGCAAGAATGGCAATATGTACTTCTATCTCTAAGTCTTCTTCTTTAGCATGGTTGGGATTTTTGTTTGGCATTCATGTTGCATTTCAGGCTAAAGTTCCTTGTCTATCAATCATTCAATGCATTCTTATTCTTCTATTGATCCACTTCTTCTACAATAGGGCTAAGTGGCATTGGTTCTATAAGTGCAATTGCTTGCTGTATTTCCTCTTTCAGTCCAATAGTGCACTCTTCCATTTCTTGGACCCCTTGATTTGAAGTAGACTATGCATCTTCCCATTGCTCCTCTCTCTTGTCTCTCAAAAGTAGATTTTGATGCTTGTAGGGTAAAGGATCCTTGTTCTTATTCATCTTCCTCATCATTGTCTTCTTTTTTATATTTGGCTTCTCCCTCCAATGAGAATACATCAATCGCTGGGTGTTGGACCTCAAATTCTTTGTGCACTTGGGTTGCTTCTATGAATGCTCTTCTTTCTCTTGGTATTCTTGGGAGCAGCAAGCTCCTTGTTCTATAACACCCATTGGTGCATGTATGCTCTATGGGATATTAAGTTTGACATTGCAAGTAGTTGAGAGGTATTATCTATATGGAGTTTCTACTTTAGCCATGATTAGCTAGAGTTTGTCATAGCCAAGATGGAGATGACTATAATTTATGGAAAGTAAAAAGAGTGAGCATCATTATTTTGGATTTTAGTGTATTGACTTTATATTATTCCTAGATTTTTGGGTTTGAGAAAAAAGTTGAGAACTCTTGACCACACAAGCTTTGTGGTTGTAGATTTTTCTATAGTCCAAGGATACCCAATGTGAAGGAATCCTTGACTTAGTTGTTGGGTCAAGATAAGATCACCTACTCATGGGATTATTACTATGTGTATGAATATTTCTTTAGAATTTATTTTTTTTTGTTTTTTCTTTTTCTTTTTCGACTGTATATGACTTTTAGCTTAGTAACTTGAGTTACTATAAAGATTGGTAATTTTGGTATGTAACTATTTCATGATCATCCTTTTTTTTGCAACTATCTCTCTCTGATTGAGTTCTCTAATGAGCAATGATTATGGAGATGCCTTGGAGTTCTAGCCTTGGAAGAGTATGATAGAGTTTGGTTCTTTGCCTTTTAAGTCCATGGTGTGCTACCCAAATAGCTTTCAAAGGTTCATCTTGAGTGAGTGAAAGGCCAGCTCACATTTTTGGTTTCATCGCCAAGACCTTTCTAGAAGGCAAGATAATTTTTTGTGTTTAGCTCTATATTAGACATGAGGCTATGAGAGCTCACTTAGAGAGAACATTAGAGAAAGAGAGAGCTAGACCTATGTTAGATCATATAGATCTATTTTTATACCATGTAGTTCATAATGATGTTTTTGAGGAGATATTATACATCCTTCTACATGAGAGAATTTTAAGAGATTGTGTGAGGTGGACCATAGATTTAGGGAATTGCCGTCATTGTGGATAAACTTTAAGTTCAAGATCTGGATTTGAAATGTTTTATAGATGATAGCTTGGGCTATCTTTCAATTAGCACACTTGAAATTGCTAAGAGAGCCACTACAAGCATTGAGCTAGAAATTTTAGACGTTGGTAGGGTAAATTACTCTTGAAAATTGTAGTCTCTCTAGAAAATTGTATAGAGTTCACCATTTCTTCATTTCACACTAAATTGCCCTAAATTTCTCTAAGAAAATTTAGTGATAGATAAATTACCTTCTGGCCTACAAATCAAAGAGAGTTCATTTTGGAGAGACAAGTATGAATTTTTGAAGTGAAAGGGGTAGTTTTAGACCAAATTTGAGAAGATAGGTATTTAACAGAGAGGTGCATATGCCTAATGGCTTGATAAAAAGAGCTAAAAAATTTCAAGGGAAGAGGCCCTAAAGTTTTGATCAGGTGTGCAAAAGTTCAAAGGAGTTTGAGTAACCATTTGGGAGAATTGATTGCATTGTGAGGAGGAGTTCATTTCTAGAGTATTGAGCTCTCATGCATGAGGAGTTTGAGAACAACCAAAAGCATGTTTAAGAGTTTAGTTTCATTTTGAGAGCATGGAGTGCCATTAGGAGTGGAAGTTGAGGTTTATGTAAGGTTCTCCAAGGAGTTAAGGTTATAGTAGTGGCTGATTTGAAGAAAGGAGAGCTTAGAGTGGAATTTGAAGAGTGTTGAGAGAATCCAAAAACCTCCACTGCTAGGAGGAAAGAGTAATTTAAAAAAAAAATTAATAAGGTAAGTTCATGTCCATTGAGCTTTAAGAGCAAGAGACTGAGAGAAAGGAGAGGCTTACTTGACTTGAGATTGCATGTTGGACCTTCTTCACAAAGATTGAGAGGAAAAGATCTAGGACCAAGGAGTTGTGTGAAGTTTGTGGAGTGGGAGGCTTCCAAAGAGCTATGAGTGTAGTGGAGTAATAGAAATTTTGGAGAAATTTCTTAGAGAAATTTTTATTACTGTTATAGATAAACTACCATCTTCATCAGCTAGTTCTCAAAGATTAGTGATGGAGCTAATCTTTCAATTTACGGATAAACTATCATCCATGAGGGTTCAATTAATATGCACTCTAGGATTTGATCATGCAAAGGAAATCTTGGAGCAACCTAAGTCTTTTATTTTCCTATGGTTGAATGGTGTTAGTCATGTTTGTACTCTATTAGTTATAGGGTGAGAAATAATAGAAAACAATTGTAGAGAGGAGAAAGGTAGTGAGAGGCTAAGATGGGAAAGCTTTTGATTTTCTTTGGCAGGGATGGAGAAGATGGGGAGGCCTTTGAGAGAGACTTCAAGAGAGCTTGCATAAAAAACAATGAGAGGAGAAAGAATGAGTGAGCATCATTGTGAGGCCCCATCTCTTTCCAAAGCACACCTTTTTTTCTAAAACTTAAATAAGAAAAGTGTAGAAATAGTCATTCAATAAAACAAGATGGGAGGCAGATGGTTGATTGCCTTCCATATCAAAGGAAGCTACACCTTCAAGATGAAGATGATGTGGTATGAATATGCCTTGGAAGAACTAATGGTAGTAGATCTTGATGAAGTGCACAAAACATGGCTCTTTGAGAAGGAAGATGGTCAGCCAAGAGAACCTTTGGTGAGGATCCCTTTGTCTTGAAAATAGACCTCCAGCTTGGGATGATACTCAGCTAAAAACCTTCCTTGGCCTCAAAGACCCTTGGCCCAAAGTTTCACAAATAAATCTGGCACCAATAGATCAAGAACCACAATTAATGAGCTATTTGATTGTACTAACCACTCACATGTACAAGTAGCAATGGCTTGCCAAAGAGTGTGCTTACCAAAAGTTTGTAATGGTTGGGCCATCACCTTAAATATCCACTTGGGACCTGGATCCTTTCACTTTTGCAAAGTCAATCTAAATGAGACTAATTTCACTTCCTTCACTCTTTGTGAGAAGTTTTACTAAGAATTTTGATCTTCAAGAGAGTGTAACTATGTGGGGAGAGAGAGGAACCAAGGAAGAGAAGGAGGAATCATGAGAGGATAGAAGGGAAAGGAAGTAGCCACCCCAATTTTGCCAAGGAGGATACAAAGGGCACAAGAATTCACCATCAAATCCCTAGGATTAGTCAAGTGAGACTTGTACTTTTGATGGGAGTTGGTCCATAGCAAGAAGGTCCAATTCTTGTTGTGGAATTGAGAATTGAGCAATCATGTAATATTGCATGAAATAAGAGATAATTGGGATCCAAGGCTAGTAAATTTGAGAGGAAACCTCTTCACCTAGACCAAGGAGCATTGGCAGAGAGTGTTGGAGCCTAGCAATTCACCTCCACATAGCATATGGCCTCAACCAGACTTGACCATTAAGACAAAGTTCACGGCCAATTTCAGAGATAGGAAGACCAAGAATGGTTGGTTTGTGTTGTTATTAAAGATCCTACAAGGAGGATCCTAGTTGAGTCAATCATGAAGTTGTTCAAATCCAAAAGAACAACTTATTTGAATAATACCTAGGCAATTTTCTTTGAGTACTTATACCAACAAGAGCCAATGAATTGGGCAGAAATGTTCTACAAAAGGACAAGAGAACTTGCAAGAACTATGAACAAGGAGGGAGGAGTAACTTTGATGTCCATCTTCATCATCTATTGTTACATGGGGATGGATTTTCTGACCTTAGAAGAGAAGAAGAAGTACTTGGACTACTTCTTCCCCAAGGGACATTTTGATGAGCCTAGGGAAAGAGCACTCATGGTACAAAAATAAAGATACTAGAGATGGATGCAAAGATTAGCCATACAAGGAAGAACATGGAGGTGAAAGAAGCCTACAACACCTTGGGATTTGAGAAGTAGAGGCTAAAGGAGATTGCTGTAGAGCCAATATTTTAGAAACAGCCTGCAATATCTTCTAGGCCAAAGGCAAAGGCCACAAAAAGGATCCTCGTGGAGGAAGAAGAAGTCTGAGGAAAAAGGCAGCATTGGACCACAACTAGATCCCAGTGCAGCGGCCAACAAGCAATCCTTCAAAAGGATATTAATTTTAGACAAGGACAAGGACATTCATTAGACAAGGACAAAGCCAATGGACAAGTACAATCCATCCCAAACCAAATCCCTCCCCAAACAACCAACTAACCTGAGGAAGAACAAAAGCCCACCCTTGGACATTATGATCAAGAAGTTAGGCCTTCTAGCCCAAATAATAGTATGGCAGAGAGGTTGGAGATGAAAAAATCCCCTTTGTACACACACATAGGAAAAGTGGAGCTAAGGGAGGAAGGAGTCCTTTGTGCCAAAGTGGTGCTTGAGGCAGAAGATGCATGTTCTTATCAAGACAAGGAAGGTCTTCAAGCAAAAGGTGGACTTTGGAAAGAAGACAATAGGCAATTCTGTTGGGGTTGGCACCCCTATCTCCAAGACAGAGGTGCCAACCCCAACAGAATTAGTATCTGCGCAATGGGAGCCCGTTATCTTCATAGAGATCAAGAGAGAGGAGATTGGACCCTCGGCTTTGTTTAAAATACAAATAGGAGAGAGTTCAAGCAAGAAGGAGACTAAATTGGTCATGGTGTTGCCCCTTTCACAATTAGTGGTATATAAGGTTAGTCTTGTAACCCCCATTGTTGCATCTTTGCTCTATTATGATATTTATTTTGATATTGCAAATAGTTCAAGATATTATTTATATAGAGGTAAAGCAAGCTTCTACATTAGCCATGATTAGCTAGAGTGAGTCATAGCCAAGATAGAAGTGACTCTACTTTAAAAGAAGGTGAAAGAGGAATCACTACTATTTTGGATTCTACTCTATTGACTTGGTATTATTCCTTGGTGTTTGGCTTTGAGTACAAAGTAGAGAACTCTTGGACCCACATGCCTTTTTGGTTTGGATTCTTCTATAGTCTAAGGATAGCCCATATAAAGGAATCCTTGACTTAGTAGTTTGTAGGTGAGGATAAGACCACCTAATTAGGGGATTGTTCCCATGAGTTTGGATATTCCTTCAAACTTTTTGATCTTATATGAATTTTTTCCTAGTAACTTGAGGTACTATGGTAATTAATGACACTGGTGCATAACTATTTCATAAGTATATAAGCTAGGGGTGAGGAGGTACTCATCATCTTTTATTTGTAATTATTTCTCACTCATTGAGTTCCCTAGTGACCAATGTCTTGCATCTTGGAGGTGCCCTAGAGTTCTAGCCTTAGAGGAGTGTGATGGAGTTGGGGTTCCTTGTTGTCCATGGTGTGTTACCTTAATAGCCATCAAAGGCTCATTGTGAGTGAGAGATAGGCCGGCTTGCAATTCAATCTTGGAATTAATGGAACATCTCCTCCCCTCATACATGGAGTTTCATAGGGGAATCACATATTATTTAACCCTCATCAACATCTTCATCAAACACCACAAGGAGTAAACTAAGAGAGGATGAAGGCAAGGGAGGAACTAAAATAAGGTTATGCCCAACATTTAGAGAAGGGGAAACAAAGTAATGACTTGGAACATGAGGTGGCCAAGCTCAAGGAAGAAAGCTAGGTCCTAGAGAAGAATATTGTGGATGAAAGGAGAATGAGGTAGAATACCTCCAACTTGAAGGAGGAAGAAATTCATCAACAACAACTAAAGCTTGAAGAATAGGTAAAAGCCCAAGTGGAGGAATTGATGCACTTAAGGGAGAAATAAAGAAGGTAGGGACTTACCTCATAGTAGCAAAAGTTTGGCATCAAGAGGAGTTATGCATGGCTGACATCCAGGTCTGAAACTCATTGAGAACCTGAAGAAAAAGGAGGAGGAACTTGAGAAGGATGGGGCAGCCATTTGAGGGGAAATTGTGGTTGGGTTGGGAATTTCTTCCTTTCCTCCCTTGTTAGCAAATTCATCCCCAAGTAGAAATGGATGGCAAATGGAGCTAGGTATGTGGCAACTCCATAACACATGAAGATTGCCTTGATTCCTTTGTCAATTCTCTATTATCAAACTTGGTATCTAGTTTTATTGCTCATGCAACTCCTACATCTAGGCTAAGTACCATTTGCCAAATATTCCTCCATCCAATTGTAAAGGTTCCTTCTCAATCCTCATGATGTCTTTTCTCTCTTGCCTTTCATCTCATGGATGATGGCAAAATCACTCACCTCCTAGTTCAAGAGCAAAACCCCAAATGTTTTCTCTGAATAATGTTGGTCTGATAGTGGATAGCCCACTTGTTTGATGCAAGTGCTTGAAGAATGGCCTTGTGGACCTTTTTATAGTTTCTAGGAGAAACACTATACGTCTTATCTGAGTAGAAGGAGGAAAAGTACTAAGGTTGAACTACTCCAAGTGTCAAATACAATTCAAAGTGCTACCCAAATCTGAAATTTGAGTGCTTTGAATGTCTGCAAAATGTCAAGAAAATCCTACTTGGTCAATTCCAAAGGCACAGGGGCTCTCCAAAAAGGGGAATAAGTTGAGGAGCTCTTGAATTTATTCCAATTTCCTTGGTCACTATTCAGTCCTTTGGTGGGTAAGGATCAGGTGATTGCTCATCCTTGGCACATGAAGTGTGTGCAAGAAAGGATGACTTGCTATCCTTGATGGATAGCAAGTCATCCTTTCTTGCACACGCTCTATTCTTGGTTCTCCCATATGGAAAGATTCCCAACCAATCACTCTCCCACATGCAAAACTACACGTTGAATTCTAACTGGCTTCTTGAATGTTACTACTTTCAATAGCAATTCCTTGTCTGGTTGGTGTTGTATTCAAATTTCTATATGAATTTCAGGTATGAATGTCTTTGTGTTCAAAGGCACTTGGGCCTGAGTGATTTTGCTTCATTCTTCTTTATTCCAAGTGTGGCACAGTTCACACTCTTGTCTTAATATCATGACATTTTTGTTACACAATCTAAGAATGTCACTCTTACTAAGGAAATTCTACTGGTAAATAATAACCTAGTTTTCCTCATCTTTGCAAATAAGCATTATTTTTCACAAATAGGGAATTTTGCAAAAATGTGAACACCACAAATATTGAGTGTGGAGTCTGATTGGAGTCTTTAGTTCATGACCCTCTGATATGCTTTGCAGTTTTGGTCTGGGGTGGGGGATTGAAGGGCTGAGCCCCCCAGTGGGATCTGGGTTCTTGCTGCCTGGTCAACAAGTGGGGTTCAAGGGGACAGCACTCCCTATGGGGTCTCTAGGGTGCTGCCCCAGAAGAAAATTTTGTTTTCATGAACTTATATGAGCGTAGTGGTGCATAGTATCATGTATGTCAAAGTCCACTAATGAGATGAGTGCAGCTGTGGATGTTGGCTGAACAACATAAAATCTCTTGGCTGAAGATTCTTGGCTGAACCACAAAAAATCTCTATGTATGTTTCTTCTTGTTGTGCAATAATTGAGCTTGTTTCCTAGACTATAGATTTTTATTCCTTACAAAAGAAACCCAATCCATAGGTAAAGTACTCTAGGATCTATTTTTTTCTCAAGAGACTACAACATCCTCCCAAATTATATATGTATGTTTGTAAAAGAATGTGTACATCTCTACAACAATATCCAAAAATATTTTTTTTACTCTCTTTATTGTCGTATCATTGTCATTTTTCTTTTCCTTGATAATACCTTATTCTATTCTTATCTTGTTGAATTTGAATTCTTGTATATCATTCTCATTTCCTTTTTTAGAGATGTCAATTAACCAAAGTGTAAGACATGATTCGAGATGATCTGGGAGATGTTTAAAAACTTACAACCCAAGAAAGTAAATAAAGGATAATAGTATGTGAGAATTACTCAAAAAAATAAAATTTATAATAATAATACTCATTGTGAAATTTGAGTAAACAGAATAGACTGATTTTCTTTAGAAAGGAAATATTATATGAATATATTATATATTTATATATTAGCTTCTACCCAAAATGAATATATATATGAAATTAATATTCTGGAATCACTTCCCAGCCCACTTAGCAATATTTTACAAGATTATCCAATTACAAGGGAATATATTTCAACATCATATGAAAACCAGTAACATCCTATTTGAAATCCACTATTCTATTTGTAATATAAACGATCAATCTTCAACACCACGTTGATGCTAGAACCTGGACTGTTCACGAACAGTCCAGGAACTGTATTTATTGAAGGTTGAGAATTAATGCTACACCTAAAGATCTATAAAAAACGAAAATTAAAAATTCAAGTAGTACTAAATTGTATCTATCGAATGGAATGTTCAATAACTCATATGCGTTGAGAGGAAAGAGCGGAAGGATTTGAGAATGCTTGAGGTAGACAGGGTGGTTCTCCTTCGCTCATACCAACTGTGAGTTGTATGTCGACAGACTTCCCATTGTAAACGTGAAAGAGACTAGCGTATAATCCTGTTGTATTTCGATTCATTGTAAATTTTCGACGTATATTGAATGTATCCTTCAGGCAATTTTACAACATGGTAGGAGTATTAAAATGCGAGTTTATAGTGAAACCCAGTTATTAGTAAACGTATTAAGAGTATCAGATGACACTCGCTTAAAAAAGTACTACCGGAAACACTGTAACTTTCAATGCAGAGATCGCTTAAAAAAATGCTACAGGAAATCATGTAACTTACATCAAATGCAAACAGAGTAGTGGATTGTTTTGCAGTGTAGATTGTTTTCAGACGTTACAATTACTCTTCTCTAAAACTTTTAACTTAGATATTGATTTGTAATTATCTTTTATTATCGAATTCACAATGTGCACATAGAGTTAAGAATTCTGACCCAAAAGCCACATTATTTGTAACTGTTCTTCCCTCGACAGTCACCTGTACAAAATAGAAGCCATAGTACTCTGCATGCCTACAATGATTAAGCAAAGTAAGAAATCAGAACTTTCACGGAGAAGAGTCATTTCTCAAACCTCATGAAGTAAAAAAGCTCTAAAACTCTAAAGTCATGAAGGAAATGAATCAAGATTTCTCTCTCTTTCCTGGTGTGTGCTGTGAACAATGTCACTTGATTTATAGGACTTGTCGCAACATACAAACACTTGCTGTCCTGTTTGTCCCCAACGAGATCCTAGCCTAGGTACAGTATAGTAGTCTGATTCGATGCAGCCTTTGGTTGGACCTTGGGAATGTCTCGGTCGTTCGAGATCGTGCTACGGGTCTTCTCTACCCGTAGGCATAGAGAGGGGGTGACCATCATCTGCATTGCTTATAGTCCATCTCGTTCGATAACTTCTCATGAACGAGGAGGAGGTCAACCAGTCACTTAACCATGATCAGCTCAGTTTTGCCCTGTAAATGGAAAGATTTTCTCATAGCTTTATTGCTGAATCATGTCTGCAAAGGTGTTCCTACCTAATGGTGTTCCGTGCTCTTCTTCTTCCCCGCGGAGTTGACAAGGTCTCTATATTCCTTCAGTCAATACTCATGAAATTGGTCAATTCCTTCTTGTTGTGCATCCCTTCTTATTTATCTGTTCCTCTAATGATAGTCTTTAACTATTGAGATCAACCCTACAAAGGAAAGAAAGACATAGGGAGAGAAAAGGAGGAAGGTAGAAAAATATACTCACACATCTCAATAAATGCACAAGAATTAAGAATAAATGCGGTTCATAGTCACGGCATCAAAAATAAAGGAATTTTAATCCCTTTCAATATTGGTTACAAAGGTCAATGGGAACCTCTCTCCCACTCAATTCTTTCCCTGTCCAATCTGTTCCTGAGTCTACCTTGATCCTCCCTTCTCCTGATTATCTCCTTCTAATCAGACCTCTCCTGGCTAGCTTCATGCAAATCAAAGTTACCTAAAATCCCCCTTGATTCTTTTTCCCATATGCACATATATTCAAACTCATTGCAAATTCTCTCAGCTTCAAAGGTTAACTTCTTCTATTGCCCCCAGGAAGAACAAACACATTCACTATGTCACCTCAATTTGTTGTATCGTCAAATATCTCATGGATGATTTGAGCCGCAGATCTAAGCATCACAGATGAGACAACTTGGAAGGATGAGGCTCTACATCCTAACAACTCTTCCACTTTGAAGACTGATACTTCTTGACTATACATCTTTCAAAAGATAATAAACTTCTTATGCTTGATCTACATACCTTGTGCAACATTACTATCTAGTTATCCTTGGAATCCAATTGATACTATACATAGCCTTAACTTCTTTGAAATGATAATCTGTGTCAACATATCAATGGAGTTCTTGGTACCTTGAATCTTTTCAAGTGACAAATTATCATCTTCAAGTAACTTCTGGATGAAATCATATCTAGACTGTGTATTTAGTTCTAGCATGAAACATTGGATTCTTTGCTAAGTGAAGGGCAATTTGATTGTCCAAGAATAAAACACTACAATTTTACTCTATGTCTAGCTCCTTTAGAAGGTTATGTAACCAAATCATCTCCTTACTAGCTTCTATAATTGTAACATATTTTGCCTCACTTGTCAACAAGCAATAAATTTTTGCACCTATGAGAACCAACCCATTGCTGTCCCACCTATGGTTTAAACCTACACTTTTGTGCATTTTTTGGTATCTATATCACCCCCCAAGTCTGCATCCACAAAACCTTGTATTGTATGGTTGCCTCTATTGTAACAAAAACCTTTATCTTTGGTACCTTTCAGATACCTAAAATCCCACTTGATAGCCTCCCAATGTTGTCTTCCTAGATTAGCCATGTACCTACTCACAACTCCCACTGCATGTGCAATATCTGGTCTAGTACATGTCATTCCATACATTAGGCTACCTACAACTGAAGCATGCGGTGCCTTTAACATATCCGTTACCTCTTCATCATCCTTGGGTGACTATTCCTTTGATAGTTTAAAGTGCTTTGCCAAAGGTGTCTTCACATAACTTGCATCTATCATGTTGAATATGTCCAGCACCTTTCCAATGTAGCTACCTTGAAAGAGCTTCAACATTCTAGCCATCCTATCCCTGTCAATCTCTCGCCCAAGTATCTACATTGTTGCACTCATGTCTTTCATTGCAGACTCTCTTGATAATTCTTTCTTCCATCTCCCAACCTCTATTATATTTGGTCCAATTATCAACATACCAAATTAAGATTATAAAACTATTATCAAGATTCTTGAGATAACAACAACGATCTATTATTGATCATGACTTGGCAAAGTTCTTGTGCCATAATCTTGGTGTCTATTTCACACCATATAGGCTTTTTTGCAACTTGCATACCAAGCTCTCCTTGTTAGAGATTGCAAAGCCAATAGGTTATTGCATATAGATGTCTTCATCAATCTAACCATCTAGAAACACAGTAGTGACATCCATTTACTCCAAATACAAGTCTTTTGTTGCCATTGTACTAATTGTTGAGTGTTTAACTACTAGTGAAAAGATCTCAGTGTAATCAATCCCTTCCTTCTATTGGAAGCCTTTCATAACTAACCTTGCCTTGTACCATTTGCTACTAGTGTGTTCTTCTTCTACCTTGTAGACCCACTTATTATGTGATGCCTTCTTGCCTGCTAGTAGTGAGCTGAGCTCCCAAATTTACTTTTATCCAATGACCTCATTTTGTCCTTCATGGCAAGCTCCCACTTCATCAATTCTTCAATTTGCATGGCTTCTTCATAACATTCAGTTTCACCTCCATATGTCAATAACAAGTAATGTAGAGAGACATAATACCTCACTAGTGGTCTTGTGATTCTTGTAGATCTCCTCAACTACGTTGCACATGCTTGAGATTGTGGTAGAGTAGTTTTTGAGCTTTTATGGTTTCTTTGAACCCTTATGATAACATCTTCCTTTATTATCTCTTGCAACTCAACTTGATTATTTTCTTTGCTCTAGTCATCTACACTATCAAAATCTAGAGCGTTTCTATCCTTGTAAAAAGACACTCATTGAATATCACATCTTTGCTTTTGATGATTTTCTTGCTCTCTACATCACTAAATGTGTACCCAAGGTCATATGTGACATATCTAATAAAAAATCCACTTCATAGACTTTGTATCTAACTTTTCCCTTTTCTTTGCATTGACATGCATGTAAGAGACACACCCAAAGACTCACAAGTGTGACAGATTCACCGGTTTTTCTATTCACCCCTCTTCAGGCAACTTATGGTCTAAGGGAACTGATGGACCCTTTTTTACCAAGTATGTTGTGTTGTTGATTTATTTAGCCCAAAACACCTTGTGCAGACCAACATGGATCCTCATGTTATAAGCTCTTTCATTTAGAGTTCAATTCATACGCTTAACCACTCTATTCTGTTGTGGTGTGTTTGGCAAGGTCTTCTCCATTCTGATTCCATGTATTACGCAAAATTCCTTGAACTCACTACCATTGTCAGATTTTGTTTGCTTTAGCTTTGAACCAGATTCACTTTTGACCAGGATTTTCCACTTCTTGAAAGTGGCAAACATCTTGGATTTGCGCTTCAAGAAATATATCCAGACCTTCTTGTTCAAGTCATCTATAAAAGTGACGTAATACACAGAACTCCCAAGAGATGCAACAAGAGAAGAACCCCAGACATTTGTGTGTACAAGCTCTAACTTCCTTATCCTAGGTGCTCTTCCACCCTTCAAGAAACTAACCTTTTTTTGCTTCCCAAATATGTAGACTTCACAAAGACCTACATCAAAGGTTTCAAATTTGGTAGCTTGTCCTTCTCCACCATCACCTTCATCCATTTCTCGCTAATATGCTCAAGCTTGCAATGCCAAAGATTACCATTTGATGCTATATCTACAAGTTCCATTGTGTCCTTGGTGTTGTTGGTCATGTAGAGAGTACCCAGCTTGTTCCCTTGTGCAGCCACCATTACTTCTTTGGTGATTTTCCATGAACCACCTACAAGGGTTGTGACATACCCTTCATTGTCAAGTTGTCCATTGAGATTAGATTCCTCTTCAAGCATGAAACATACCTAACATTTACTCAGACTGATTTGTTGTTTTAATATAAATATCACTTCTCTCCACACTGTCCAAAGGCTCATCATCCTCAAGATAAAATTTTCCAAAGCCACAAGTAATGCAATTCAACATACACTCCTTTTGTGAGGTAGAGTGAAAAGAAGCTCTTGAATCAAGAATCAAGGTCTCCATAGGATTGTCTGCACTAAGAATCAATACATCGTTGACTTTTTTTGCAATTGCATTCACTCAATCCTCATTCTTCTTCTTGCTTGGATTCTTCTTTATGAGCCCACAATTCTTTCTTGTGTGCCCCTTCTTACCACTATGTCAACATCTATCACCTTTTGATCTAGACTTGTTTCTACTTCATTGTCACTATGTTGCATAGTTCTTCCTCTATTTTCAAAAGTATTCAGTGCCAATCCAGATTTTATGATCTACTCTTTCCTTCTAATATCTTCACTGAGTATCAGATTTTGGATCTCCTCAAACCTTTGTTTGTTTGAGCCACAAGTACTCCTTACTACTATCATAGTTGCACTCCAGCTTTCAGGCATAGAGGATAGGAGAAGCACACACACTTCATCCTCAAAACTGATTTCCATTGTACTTAACTGGCTTGTGATCAGATTGAACTCATTAATATGATCTATGACAGAGTGACCTTCAATCATCTTCAAGTTGAATAGACATCGTATCAAGTACACATCATTGGAAGATGATGGTTTTTCATATATGTTAGACAAAGCTCTCAATAGATCTGCAGTAGTCTTTTTCTCTAGAACATTGAATGCCACATTTCTAGCTAATGTCAGGCTCACAACTCCCAAAGCTTGGCAATCCAGCAAATCCCAGTCTTCCTATAACATGAGCTCTAGTTTTACACATCCAAGTGGTACATGAAGCTTTTTCAGATACAAGTAGTCCTCAAATTAAATTTTCCAAAAACCAAAGTCTTTACCGTAGAATCTATCTATCTTGACTTTTCATTCTTCTCCTACCATTGCTCTCACTCTTTCCTTCAAACATATAGCTTTGATACCAGTTGTTTGGTATCCCTTCTTATTTATCTGTTCCTCTAATGACGGTTTTTAGCTATTGAGATCAACCCTATGCAGGAAGGGAAGACATATCAAGGAAAGACATGTCTGGGAGAAAAAGAGAAAGAGAAAGGTAGAAAAATATATTCACAAGTATCAATGGATGCACAAGAATTAATGTGGTGGTTCAAAGTCACTTGCTCCTACCCAAAACAAGTTACACAGATCAACTGGAAGTTCTGTCCCGGATCATCTACCTCTTTCCTTGTCCAATCTATTCTTGTGTCTGTTGTGATATCCCTTTCTCCATATTCTCTCCTTATCGTCTGATCTGATCAGATCAGACCTCATATCTCTTCTGGCCAACTTCATGCGAAATCAAAGTTACCTAGAGTCCCACTCTTCGTTCACTCGGATATTAGACTCATAGCAAATTCTCTCCGCAGGTGGTAGGGTTACTTCTCTTCTATTGCCCCCCGTAAGAACGAACACATTCACTGTGGTTACCTTTCTTCTCTTGCCCCAAAGAAAAACGAACACATCCAGTCGAATGGTTACTACTATTGCCCCAAATAAACACGAACACATTCACCACGTCACCCCAATTCTTTTTCACATCCGCGCAAATTCTCTGTGCAGGTCGAAGGGTTACCTTCCTTCTATTGCCCCATCTATTGCCCTACGTAAGAACGAACACATTAACTGTGTCACCCCTAGCACATTCATTGCGTCACCCCATTTTCCTGTATTGTCGAACACCTGGCTCGACTCCTGGCTCGACTCAGGGAACATATTCCATGGATGATCTGAACTCCGCTGCAGAGATGAAACAAATCGGGCGGATTAGGCTCTACATCCTAACACTTTTCCCCAGGATTGGGCTAGTTTATATAAGGATTTAGATATGCAGGGAATCACAAAATCAAGTTGATTAAGCAACAATTGAATCTATAAGTGCCTTCAGTCCGCTCGCCCATCACTTCAAACTTTTGAAACAATTCTGAGTTTAGCTGCAGCACACAGAACAGTTCAGAATTTGATATCCTCTAGGAGCTCGACAATTCTACTTGTCCGGAATTTACTTCTTTTCACCATGGAATCCCAGAAACGTTTGTGCACTGACACTTGTGGCGCTTCTTCTCTTAGCAACTTGTGCTAGTACAAGTGCCCATTCGGATGCTGATAGCTATTATTCGACGACTTGCCCCCGAGCGACATCAATCGTCAAGGAGACGTTGACAAGATTGTCAATCAGGACAGAAATCTCGCAGGAGTTACATTTCCACGACTGTTTCGTAAGGGTGAGGTCTGATGAACGCCGAACCTTGCCTTTTTAAGCTTTGTCAACCGGCACCTTCTTGCTTATAGGAAGTCTGTTTCATTGAATATTCACATCCTATATCCCGTAGCTTTCAACGACATGACTACAAAATATCGATCTCAAGCTCTCGATCAAACGTTTTGAAGGGTTTGCGTGAACGGTAAACAACTTCAGAAAGTAGCAAATTTAATTTCGGTCCTTCAAATGCTTATTATGTTATTATATTATTATTATGATTTCTATGTTTCAGGGTGTGATGCTTCCATACTGTTGAGTTCGGGAGAGAGGGATGCACGAGCTAGTTCAGGGTAAGGGGGTTGACGAAATCAAGTCGGAAGCTGAGTGTTCTGGGGCGTGTCGTGTGCTGCTATTGGCTCTGGCTGCTCGCGACGCCACAGTCAAGGTGATTAGTTGCCAGATTGCAAGGTTGCCACACGTGAAATTTCTATTACGGCCGTGGTTTCTTGCACCTTAAATTGCTCATATAAGATAGCTGTAACGACATATATTTAACAGTTGACAGTACGCAGAAAATTTCTACTGCGGCCGTGGTTTCTTACACCTTAAATTTCTAATATTGAAGACCTTAATTGATGGATATGCAGTTGTTTCTTGTTACTAACACAAAGGATTCTTCTGCAGGTTGGAGGAGCGAGCTGGTAGGTCAATTTGGGACGCAAAGATGGCTTCGCTTCTTCTGCGGTAGAAGCAGACAACCAACTACCTTTTCCTCTAGTGACCTTCGAGGAATTGGTGGCCAACTTCGCTGCCAAAGGACTCACGAGAGAAGAAATGGTCATCCTTTCAGAGCCTACACCGTCGGTCGATCGACTTGTGCACCAGTGCTTCCCCGCTCGTATGATTTTATTGGAGTCGCAGGCGCGACAGACCCATCTATGGACAGTAAATTAGCGGATGAGCTGAAAAGGAAAGGTCCTCAGAATGAAGAAGGAAGTGTACTGTCTATGAATACACTAAGAACAAATTCAATCATCTTTACTTCCAGGCTGTTTTGAGCAACAAAGGTCTGTTCGCCCAGCTATTAGCGAATTCCGTGGGTCAGGAGCTTGTGAACATATACCCTCAACCGGGTTCATCATTCTCCAGTGACTTCGCAGCAGCAATGTTGAAAATGAGCAAAATTGCGGGATCATCTGAAGGAGAAGTTCGCAAAACGGGAATATCTGATAATACTATTAAAAAAGAATATTATTAGAAAGTTCTTAGCTCTTCCGATTCAGAATTAAAGAAGCGTACGTTGGTGAATATTTTTTGTCGAGATAGAAGTCTCCAGCAGGATTGGACTGGCAGCTGTAATAAGATTGTTATTCCTTTGAGATGAAAACTCCGCATCTGAACACATTGTTCCAATGATAGGAAAATTCTTTCTGGACGAAATAAAATGGATTCTATAATAGCCTTTAAGATACAACAGATCTTCATTGCGCGTCCAAAGGACATATCGAGATTTTGGTTAGGAGTTATTTGCTTTGATCTGCGTGCACTACTCTAGTAAGTGAGAAATTGCAGGATTCCTTCTTCTTTGATATCACTCACTCGTATGCAGTGGCCTCACATTGTCAATGTACGGAAATGTTCTAGGAAAATACTACAAAACCATTCACTTCAAGTTTCTCCATATCCAGGCGAGAAATGATTTTTGATACTAATAGAAACTTGAGTACCCTGGTACATATTTACGCAATAGCCTCACGACTATGTCAAAACTTACATCGAACTTTATCCATCCTGCAAAAGCTCGATCTAATTCATACATTTCTCGATGCTTCACTTTTCCTCCTCAGTTGCGGGCTTTGTATCAGTATTCGGAGTCTCAGTAGTCCCAATCAGAGACCTTGTGTCAACCCAAACATATGTCAGCATTCCAGCTTTCTCCAATTTGAAAGTTAATCGATAAGCTGATCCGGGGCTCTCATTGCGGCAACTGCTTTGTTCATGGCAGCATTCCCAGCTGCAGAAAGTATCGCTAAGGATCAGCTTGAGCTTCTTTAGCGGTTGCCCCCTTTCTCGATTGGCTAAGCGTTAGCAGTCCAAGTTTATACTTTGTAAATTACCTCTGTTGAATAGAACTGCAGGGCATGTAGATGCGCAAGGACACGAGCAACTGCCTTCGATATATCTATCAAAATTACTTGCTGAGAGCTAAACGTACTAATTTAACTTAATTAACTAAAGAGAAATTACAACCTTTATTGCAAATGACAGTCATCCATGAAACTACAGCTAACTTTGCAATCAATTTGATACTTGAAACTATTATTACTGGTCCTACTACTTCGTGAGTTTTATTTAGGACGTGCGTTTACTTACCTTCCAACTAATAATAGTTATAATTGTGGTTTAAATCCAAATCTTACAGTTCTCCAAATGGTTACATTAGTTGATCAGAATCGAAATACACTCGGTGTTCGCCGAGAAGGTGATGTAAAATATGCCCTATAATAAAGTAGTAAATAATCTAGTAACAGAAATCGATTGTGTATGAGTTCCTTACCATTTACTCATCATCAATTGCTACCTGTTTATAGCTAGATATTAATACAATGTCAGGCATAAAATATTTTCTAAAAGTACTTTAAGGTTTTTCTTATGGGGATCACCCAACAAGATGAAGTACACCCATGATCGTTTTATTCGATTCAGAACTCTCCCATCCTTCATTCATACTTTTTCTCCAAAAAGAAATTCATCTGGTGAGTTCTGAGTCTCACCAAGAACTCAAGACCCTGTCAATATCACATCCGGGTGGGTGGCCGACGGCTCAATGTCACTTCCATCTATTTCACGCACTGTAGTTTCTCCCCTCACCTCCGGATCCATCTTCATCTGCTTCAGAAACGAGATGACTTCTGTTCAGAGAATCCTGAGCAGAAGACTGTTTTTCATGTTCAGAAATGCGTTGGAAAATCGTCAAGTAGCATCACGGAACCCCGAGGATAGCACCGGCAATGAACGAAGCTCGAGTAGGGTAACCATCATCAACATAGCGTGAGCTTTATAGAAGGCACCGCTGCAGAGAGAGATACTTTAGGAGCCATGAGCCCTCCAGTCAGACGGTCGTGTACAGTATGGGGACCTCACCAGGGCAGACACAAATACTCCTGCTCATAAAGTTAGCCGGAACTTCAACTTTATCAACCTTGAATACATATGCGAACCAATGGAAAATAAAAACTGTCACCTCCTATCATAGCGAGCGCTTCCATCATCTGTAGAGCATTTTGCAGAAGGATTTGAATAATCTCTGTCATTTAAGAAAATTGCCATGAGCTTATAGCAAGTTCGTTATTAAAACGCCGTTAATAATGCATGCCCTTCTTTTATCGTTATGCAGGCTTGCACAACACTGATGCATAATGTGTCCTGAAGAAGAGGAAGATCTAGAAATGTAAAGCAACTGTCACACAGCCGTCTTCTGGTATATCGAGGAAACTCGTTCTACACAGCAGAAGGCAATAAACCTCAAAGTTACTCTTATCTGGTTGTTCAGAAGAAATTGTTTTACAAAATTCAATGTATTGACAAACGGATGTTGATTCAGATCCGCATGCACAGAATAACAAAGCTAGATATCTGCTGAAGCTTTGCCACCTAGTGGCTGATCCTCGCTTCTTGTCAGGTCAGCTTCAGGATCTACTGTGTTATATCTCAGGATGACACTGATTCTGAAATCTCGTCAATTCAACGCAATCGATACGGAAAGAGTCCCCGAATGGAGGAGTTGGCGGTTCGAATTCGGGGATGCTTAGTGACTGAAATCGCACTTCTTGTGAGATCAGTTCCTTTTATCCCAAGGAGATATTATTGTAATCGGCACATCGAATCCTGACTCTTTCAATTTCAGAAAGACCACTCAATGGAGTGGAGTCGGAGCCAATTCTGGCATCTATTAAGGTTTCCTACCTGAAATAATCTTTCGCTGTTCAAGATCTAGTTAATAAATTTACACGTCTTTCTGATTCTCCAAGCAGACCCTGTCAACGGTTCAAGCTTGCTCACTTTCACCATGGCAGCCGCGAATTCCTCGAACCAAGTCGATCCTCAGGTTGCAAATTCTCTAACAACGCTTTACCAGTAGCGTTGGTGATGAGGGCAGAATCTGTGATAAAACGCCCTTGTTCCCGTGATATATATATATTCTGAAAAACGCTGGTCAAATTTAACCAAGATTGCGGTTGAGACAATTCGTGTATTATAATGTCTTAAGGTAACCTATATCTGGGTCCAGAAAGAATAATAAGTTCTCGCGCATTGAATCCTTTGCGGGCGAAGTTATCCACCAATTAGTTAAATTTCAAAGCTTGGAATGGGAGATTGGCATTAGGCATCATCAGGCAAAGACACATTCCCATCCCTTCGGCCGAGATATTCTGGCCAGCTGGACCTCCGACTTGCAAAAGCAATGAACAGTCCATAGGAGTCAATGACGAGATGACTTCATTCGGATGAGCGCTAGCATTATATGTACTCGAGGCAAGTGTTGAAAACCTTCAGAGTTATTGATAGGAAATTTGCCCTGCATTTACAATAAAACATATAAACACTGTAAATCTAGTTGTAAATCTAGTTGTCTGAAATGAGGAATGGAATACTTGGAGGTTAGTATGAGAGATTATAAGCTAATGGAAAGCTTGATAGTGTTGTATGGCTTTACTTTTCCATACTGCTACTCGATCTTCTCGACTATATTGTTAATATTTTGATAAAATGATTAGCCTGCTCTCTCAAAAGTAAACCTAAATACTCTAACCCTAACTAATGTCACCTAAATTCAAACTCTAACACCTATATCAAAGCCTCATATATTACCATCTGAAATATACTTTCGCCAGTACTAGTACTAGGTATGTCTTTCGTTCTCTTGATCAGTAACATGAGATGGTCCTTTAAACTATTTATTTTCAGTGTGGTGTCATGCTTCTCAAGAGCGACAATGTCTGCAACATGAGACAACCCCTGAACAAAATGTTGGATAACTTCCTTGATCACATCGATTTCAAGGATTCCGCTGATTTCGAAATTTTCATGCCATTTTCTATCGCGGTGTAAGCGGTGGAGCTGAGCAGAATGGAGCCATCACAACCCTGTGAAGTCCAAATTAGGATATGTTCTTGTCCTTCAGCTTGACTAAACTCTTTTCTTCAAGCAGTGAGTGCCTTCAACATTTTCTAGAGTTGAATCTCTCCATTAAATGCAGTATTCTTATAGCCTTTTGACTCTTGGGGTCTTCCCGAATGCTAAGCGATTGAAAGCTCCAGCAAACGTCTTGTCGGTTGCTAATATCGTATCTACCACTGCAGATACTTTTGTTGTCACTTGGGGACAACTATACTGATAAAACGTTTCAGAGAGCGCTGCAACATCGGCAGCTGCAGCGCCTGTGTGAAGTGCTGCCAGAAGCACGAAACCGGAGAAGACGAAAGATCTGTGTAACGCCATTGTTCTAATTGATGGTGCAAAATGTCCTTCTGCTCTCTGGACAAACAGAATGGAGGACATTGCAGTAAACATGTCACAAGGTCAACCTCAAATGTAGAGTCGCATGTGTACAACGTGAGTGCTTCTAAGCAGTGCTAAAAATCGCATTGCAAGTTGAAGTACAGTCAGTCAATTGAAATTTATTTCTGAAACCAATAGTTCCTACCCTGAGATTGCCGGCGTAAGCTTTGACTACGAGAGACCAAAACACTCAAGGTCGGAGTGCTGCAAGTGCTGGATACTTGGCAGCAGAGGTATTTATACTCTGAGTTTTTCCTCCCGACAAATGTTGTAGTGATGATGAGCCAACGTGAATTAAAATTATAATAGGTTTAAAGTGATGAGTTTATAGAACGTGGCCAATGGAACCGCAAGTCTTGCTCCTTTTATCAAAGTCAGGGGCGACTGCGTAGGCAGAAAAAAAGAAGAAGATGGAAGACCCCATCAAACCGTACAAGGGAGAGATGAAAAAGGTAAAATGGTGCTAAATCACAATAGAGTCTATACAAGAAATCTGACCTCCTGCACCTAAGATATATGAGCTATGGAAATCATGTGGTCTACAAACAACTGGAGCGTCCAAAGAAGCATCACATAGTGTGATTGCTCTACTATGGATTGCACCGGGCACTGCCCATATAGAGCAATGGACACACACTATCTAAAATATGAGAGTGAGAGTGGTACCACCGGCACCTAACACGATAAGCTCTCGTGCACTCCTTGACAAATGTGTTGAACGCAATGTCCATCACTCCGTATAACTCCAAGGCTAAAGGAAAAAAGAGCTGACCTCACTGCATGCCCCTATACTTGGAGACCTTGCGACCTTACGACCTGCTGCTGCACTCGCCGCCCATTCAGGGGGATGGGTAATCACTCCCTCCAAAACTATATCTCGCGTAGGGTCTGTAACCACGACATCCGCTACTATCACTTGATCATCTCGGACCACATATAAGTCTACCCTAACACGTGTCATCTACAAAGCATACAAACGCTCCCTCCAAGCCAAATATCCACTCTCTTGTACCATAGCAAACACTATGTCCCTAATAGCATCATGGGTATCCCTATCCTCCAAAAAGACATCGTGTAATATGGACCACTACTACATCTAGTGTAGAACCACACTCACAAGTGAGTAATGAGGAGGCAGATGTGTGGACCAAACCTAGGCAAAACCTCATTGCTGTAGAGAAAGTAGAGAGTGCAAGTCAAAATGCCCTAATGCACTATAGAGCTAAGACCCAAGAGCCTGCACCTTTGGCAAAGCAAGAGCAAAGAAGTGCTCTAGTAGCGTGAGGAATGGACAAGTCAACTAAGAGAGAATGTAGCATATGCTCACACTATCGCTCCACAAGGAAGATTGTAAACCTCTAGTCCAATCTGACAATAGTGAAGCAAAAGATGGAAAGTCTTCTTGTGCCCATGGGGATAGACTATCTCTCATCTGCCGCAATAACATCTGGAGAGAAAAGGATCCCCCTCCACCTCTATCACATAAATCTTCAAAACCGGGCTATCAACAACCACAAAACGAGAGGAAAGTATAGATGCCGACAAAGTCCAATTACCCAAAAATGTTATAGGTGTAGTCTCCTCCATGGAAAGCAAGCCAACCCTTCCATACAAGATTGGCAGAGCCATCTGTCTACATGCCAAATCCCTTGTCACACACTCAAATGTCCTTGGTCTTCTAATATCACCAAAGACTCCCATTATCCTCAAATGTGATAGGAAGGACGAGGAGGCGAGCACTTTACAGATGGGGTAGGATGGTTGATGAGCAATACTAGAGGAGAGTATACCAAATGCCACCTACAGATCTCCTAATAACAGAAGGTCATCCTCATGGAGAACATCCTCTGCAAGGGCAGCGTGTAAGAAGCGTAAGAAAATCCTTGGATCCTATTGGCACTCCAAGCACGCGTAGTCCATCTATAGATGTAAAACGCCCCTTTGGAAGCTCAAGGGAGAGGAATACCTAAAGGGGACCATGCCCTGTACTTTGACACCTTGACTCTCAAGCTTGCTAGATGAAGCTTGGTAGTCGAGTGGTCAAAGGCCTACCTAATCTGATCTACAAGATCCATGATATGTGTATCATTTGCCAAACAGGGAAATACACAACCTTGCATGGCCAGAATAGTAGATAAGAGAGCTCTAAAGTGAGCCATGGCAAATAAGAGTCCCCCTAAAGGATCTTTGTAACGTGTACCCACAACTTACTCCAAGATGGTGACTCCTTCCTGTGAACCACCGTGTTGGTAGTGAAGGGAAGCAAGAGAGCCATAAAAAGACCGCACAAAAGGAATAAGACTCACCAAGGATCCACCAGCCTCCCTAAGCTCTCTAAAGATGGATGCTCATGAGATGCTATTAAAAGCATTCTCAATATCCACCTGTAGGACAACCCACTCCGGATGGATATCTTGGAGTGCCCTAATGCCTAGAGATATAGCCTCACATCCTCTAGGTGTAACTACTCCAAATTGATGTGGTCTAAGATGTTGTCAAAAGTGAAAAAAATACTAAAGGACTATGGTATGATTGACCAAATGCAAAAAGATCTCTCCAATAGCAATCAGTCTAATGCTCCACGTGTCTTTCTCCATCATGAGAAGTCAACTAGCACCTAACACTCGACTAACAAACATAGGAATTTCTCCTCTTGCTACTAATGTAGCCATCTGAAACAACTCAATACAACCACTAGAAGGATCATCTACTTGAATGCAATCTCTAAGGTACTCATAAAGCATCCCTGACAAGCCTCTTGAGGAAAAGCACGAGGTAGTGCACAATGCTTCTGCAAAAGTGACCCATCAAGACATAAAGGCTGCTCAGGTTGATAATCTAAGACCTCTAGTGGTAGTCCTTCTATTGCTTTAGGATGAAGTGATCATAGGGAGGAGATAGTCTCATAAGTAGGGCTCACCATATACAAAGGATGTAACACTTGTGCTCTACTTAACTCTCTTGCTTGGCTGAATGTCCTACACCGGCATAATTAAGTGGACTTTGTGGTATCCTATGGTGAAAATTGTCTCTTAAAATGTGTAGCCCAACAAACTCATTCTAAAGTGCAGCCCAATCCTCCACAAAAAATGGACAAAATCTAGCAGCCAGCTCTCTATACCGCGCACATCTCCCTCTAGCATAACAAAGATACCATCGAGGGAGTAAGAGGAATAGGAACCATGCTAATTCGTCCAAGGGATCATGTGCCAAACGATCAAGTGGTAGACAAAAAGCTTGTCTAGACTCATCATGGAGTGTGTGGAGTAGCCTATAGAATAGATGTTGACATGGAAAACTAGTCTCAAATAACCCTAAAATGCAACCTACTTGAGAAACTAACCACCCCCACGACTCAATCTGTATTCTTGGAACGATCAACAAAAAAATAGAAGAAGCATGCATAATCATGTGTCTCACTATAGTCAATGTGATTTTTTGCCTCACATGGGCATCCCAAGTGGTCCAATCATAGTCTTTGTGCATCCTTCTCATATGTGTCTTTACCCCTTTCAAGGTAAAGCATTGGTGACACACCGGGCATAGTGTATCTCGAGCCGCTCTAAGCGGTCCTACGTGGGAGATGTAGCCATGGCTAGCACAAGAATAACAATAGTAACATATGATACTTCCCTCTATATCCCTCCATACTTGCAAAATCACAACAATTCACATACCAACTCACATAAGAAAATATAATCTCTCCAAACCCTAAAAACTATAAACTCTTATAACTTTTAATTTTCATCTCCATAATTTTTTAACTAAATTTCCATGGAACTTAATCATGAAAACCAAGAGATTGAAAAAAAATTCACAAATCATCACTCTCACTATGTAATGATCACTCTAAGCCCTAAATAACCTAAAAAATTCTTATAACTTTCTACTCAATTTTGCATAGTTTTCAATCTAGATACCAATGGAACCAAAATTGAAAAAAAAGCATAATAAACTATTCACTCAAATGCTATATGCCAGAGAGCACTCTAAAATATAGATCTTTTGTCTCACATCTCTCTCCTCTCCACACTCTCCCAAACTCCTTCTAACACCTCCACGACCGATGCTCCTTTTATCTAGTATACATATCATTCAACTGAATGTATATTGGAAGCATATGGCAAGCCGCTACAAGCATTGCTATTTCGTTCCAAGTAGACTATTCTTTAAATTATATCACCCTTGGCATGGAAACCGTGCATGTGTAATTAGCTCTGAATTTTATCCAGATCTGTCATCTCGAGTTCATGAGGCAATCTTTAGACTAAATGCTAATGAACACACTATCGTGTTATGGATTCCGTAATACATTGGAAGAATGGAGTGGTTCGGGACTACGGAGAGAGCATCGTGGGCTCCTAATAGATGTTGCAACAAAACTGGTGCCGGTGAAGGCAAGAATACTGAACCGAGTTCTGGTTTTGTCCACTTTTTGTATTTCTTCGTACCCACGTATATCAATTACTCCAAGCACTCCGTGTACATGTTTATGTGCGAAACGATAATCTATTAACTCTTTCAAGTTTAACAAGTTAATCAAAACGGGAAGAATCATGGGAGAGAACGAGATCTGGAAAATTGTGGAGTGAATTGTTTCATTGAACTGAAAATGTGCTATTATCATAATTCATGTGAATATAATCGGAATTCTGAAGTGATGTTTGGTGTATTTTGGTTCTTGATTACATACGAGAGATTTATCGAGAGATTTATCAAAATTTGAGGATCCTTGCTTATAGTGTATGAAATATTTGCTCATAACAACCAGAAACTTGATAAATAGATTTCTTCATTTTACAAAGCCATCACTTTGGGATATTGTCAAAATGACATTTTTGGCCAAAATTGATCCCTTTGGTTGCCTAAAAAGTCCAATTCTCTTTGATGGACCTTTTTTGGAATGATAGTATCACAATATAAGGTTGATTAACAAAACCAAAATTTTATGACAAATGCATATGTATATGCATCTCCGTATTTACTTGTACAATAAAGAAAGGCAAATATTGAAGAGTAAAGCTAATAAATACTAGAATTTTAGAAATTTGAAGCTATTTTGTTTTAATTCTTGTAAGAAATTGAATTTTTAAGTCAAGGTATTTTCGACATTGTTCTTCCTCCTCACATTTAGCTTTTAAGTACCATGTTTTAAATAATCAAAAAGAACTTATAACCTCAAATTTTGGAGTTTTATAATTTCTCCAAATTCTAAAAGTTAAATGATATATTATTTTATGCATTTTTCTAACATGTCGTGCATATATACATTAATACACAACATATATTTTTTTCAACATCATGAATTATAGAAGCACAACTTATACAAAACTCATACATAAATTCTAAAGTACCACAATAATCAATTCACACTCAACTTGAATCACACTCAATTTGGATCAGAAATCAATCCTCCACTTAATGGTCTACCAATAACAAACCTTGATTATAGTCAAGCGACATCCACTCTAGCTAAGGGTCTCCAAGTGACACTCACTCTATGTGCCATAACCAAGAGCTCGAATGAGTTGGTGTTGGTGCTTGGTGGTGTTGGTTCTTGGTGGGGTACTTGCGGTTGTGGTTGCGATTGTTGTTTGTGGTTACTTTATCATGACGGAGTTCTTTGGGGATTCCAAAGGAGATAGCCCTATAGTACAAAATGGGTTTACTTGGAGTAGTGCTTGGTATCAGCTTGTATCTCAAGTCCAAATGGGGGAGGAGATTGACTCTAAGTTTGAGTTTGACACATGAGTTGATTCAGTTGAGAGAGCCCTTGGTGTATCCGCACCATTGTTGTGGGACATGGACGAGGTTTATGGGGCCTTCAAATGCCCTAAGTGTTACTTTGGTACAGTGGGTAACATTGAGTTGGATGACTTCATCTAGGAGTTTGATAGTTGGTGTGATCTATAGCAGATGCGGAACCCAACTTTGTTCACACCCTTCATGGCATAGAAGTGCTTGTTTCATCATTAGGAGGGTCCGTTGATGGACAATTACCATGAATACAAGAGAGCTCACTTGGAGGAGATTGAGTTATTGAGACAATATTGGTCTCCAAACTATGTTTCTATCACTTCAAGCTCGGTTGCCAAGAGTAGATTGGCAGTACCCACGAGTTCTAGCTCAAGTGGCATTGGTGGAGCTAGTGGAGGTGCACTAGTTGGAGTAGTGCTACTATGAGTGGGAGTATCGCTACAAGAGGTGGTGTGATACCGTGGTTTAACCCCATGGTAGAGTTCTTCTAGTGTTTAAGGCCAAACTACTAGGGAGTGCGGATTGACAAGCTAATGAGCTTGCAAGAGTTCCAGCGGAAGGCTAGAGAGAGCCTATGCAAGGCATACACTGGCATGAGGTGGCTAATCAGTTGAGTTTCACTTAGGGAGTTCTTGAGGCCCAAGCAATCCAGTTTTGGTATGAGATACTCGATAGGGAGTTACAATGTAAAGTTCATGATGCTACATTGTTTCAAGCTACTTCGCCCATTTAGGCATTGCTCTCTAGTTTGGCTGAGCATATTGAGCTCAACATGGTGGAGGGGAGAGTGGTGACATCTGGATTTGGTAGGGAGACCTCATCTATAGTTGTGACTTCTTGTATAGTCCAACAGAGTGCACGACATCCAATTGGTTATTGCGGATAGGGTGGACAGCACAAATCCTATAGAGCAAGTGGAGTGTTTATTGTACTTAGACCCTTCCGTTCATTTTTGGGTCAACGGCAATCAATGAGTGATGTTGTTGCTTGTTGGGCTTGTGGTGGACCTCATCACATGAGAGAGTTCCCTTAAGGCAGTGGACTTGATACCTCTGGTGCATCACAGCCAATGCAGAGGCAATGTGAGCATTGCCATAGATTTGGTCACACTAGTGACTTGTATTTTGACCTACACCCGGAGTTACGGAGTGGTACTTGGCTGCTATGCCAGGTAGTAGAGGAGCTCTAAGTCATGGAGGACGAGGTGGTAGAGGTGGTGGTAGAGGATCCACACCTAGTAGAGGTTAAGTACCTACAATTACTTCTAATACAACCATGACTACTTGCATTGAGCAGTTGGAGCAGAGATTGGCTGGCATGGCCATAGCTCAGAGGAGATCAAATTCGGGTGTTGAGGCTTCCACCTCATATGCTTGTGATAGAGATGCTTTGGACTTCATGTGCAAAGCAACACATGTGGATGCATCTATGGTAGTGACTAGGAATGCAGTACGTGCTCCAAAGCCTAGAGGAGCATTAGTGGAGTTGGACCCACACAGAGGAGAGGTTGGGAGACAGGTCAAACTTCCCCAATCTTTCATGCTCTCTAAGGCACTACAAATATCATTTGTGGCTCTTAGACGTCCTAGTGTAGGTGTGGTAGGTGGTGATGTGGTGCATGATGGACTACCTACTAGTCAGCTACTTGCTACGACACAAATTGAGTCTAGCATGATGTTGGGTGCGGCTCAGCTTATTATGCGCTATCCTTAATTTTCAGCTAGTGACATTGGGAGTTGATTCAACCCCAATGTTCAGATTGGTTGCAATGCTTTGCAAGAGTAAGGATGATGTGGTTCTTAATATTAGAGCAGAGGTGGTTGACAGTGGAGCTGACTTGGTTGAGGAGCATGGGATCCACTCAACGACCAATGGTTTATGGTAGGCAGTAATGGCTAGATTGGAGGAGTTGCCAACTAGACCGGCCTTTGAGAGAGCATGGTTCACACTTGGTATTGTCCTATTGGATAACCAGAGGGGGATTTTTCATTTGGTGGGACTTTCAAGGAAGGTCTATACACCATAGAGAGTCTTATTAGACTCTAGTGCACAGCCTCTTATGTTGGGGAAGGTTGCAACTGTCCGTCTAGGATTACAAAAGACCAATGTGCAGAGGTGTACATTTCAGATCCAGACATCTCTAGGAGGTGGTTCAACATAATACATCACACGTGGAGAGCTAGTTGTTTAGATTCAGCCTGGTCATCCGATTGATAGCTCGGTGGTGAGAGCTAAGGCTATTGTGACAATAGTTGAGTCATATGATGCGCTAGTTGGTGGAGCAATGTTATACCCCATGCGTTTTAGTATTGACTATTGAGAGGAGATAGCCTTTTATAGACTAGGTTGGCAATCAGGTGAGAGATGAGTATGTCGCCTACCAGTACGCTTTAATAGTGGCAGTCTAGGCTCACTACAGTTCGAGACCATGGCAACATCAATTTTAGCTTTCAATGGTGCAGTTACTTTACCTAGTGATTTATTGGAGGAGAATGCCCATGCAAAGGATACTCAAGTACCAGAGGAGATTGCTTGGATTTGGAGTAAAAGTGAGACTGTTCTGTAATACCCATTTGTGCATGTGTGTGATATTGTGATATTTAGCTTGGTATTACACGTACTTAAGAGATATTATTTATATAGAGATAAAGGATGGTTCTATATTAGTCATGGTTAGCTAAAGTTAGTCATAGCTAAGATAGAGGGGACCTTAATGTAGAGGAAGTAGAAAAGATGAGCACCACTATTTTGGACTTTAGTGTGTTGACTTGCTATTATTCTTAGGTGTTTGGCTTTGAGGACAGAATTGAGAACTCTTGGGCCCGCAAGCCTTTTTGTTTTGGATTCTTCTTTAGTCCAAGGATAGCCCATGTGAAGGAATCCTCACTTAGTGGTTGGGTCAAGATAAGATCATATGCTTAGGGGAATATGCCCATGTGAATGGATATTCTTTTCTACTTTTTGACTTTACTTGACTTTTAGTCTAGTAACTTGAGTTACTACGGTAATTAGTAACTTTGGTACATAACTATTTCACAAGTATATAAACAAGGGGTGAGGAGGTATTCATCATCCTTTCATTTGCAACTATCTCTCTCTCATTGAGTTCTCTAGTGGGCAATGTCTTGAGTCTTGGAGTGTTAGCCTTGGAGGAGTATGATGGAGTTGGGGTTCCTTGCCTTCTTAGTCCATGGTGCGCTACTATAATAGCCATCAAAGGTTCATCCTGAGTGAGAGACAGGCCAGCTCACATTTTTGGTTTTGTTGTCGGGACCTCTCTAAAAGGCAAGATAATGTTCCGCGTTCAATTTTACATTAGGCAAAAGGAGGCTATGAGAGCTCACTTGGAGAAAACATTAGGAGAGGAAAGGGCTGAACTTATGTTAGAGAACCAAGATCTATTTGTATACCATGTAGTTCATTATGATGTTTTTGAGGTGATTTTGTACATCTTGTACACATGAGAGGAATTAGAGAGATTGTGTGAGGTGGATTGTAGATTTTGGAGATTAAGGTGATTTTGGGCAAAATCTCAAGTTTGAGATCTCAATTTGAAATTTCTACATATGATAGCTTGGGTTATCTTTCAGTTAGCACACTTAAAATTATTATGAGAGCTACTACTCGCACTGGGCTAGAATTTTTGAAAGTTGATAGGGTAAAGTGCTCCCGCAACTGCATGCTCTCTGGAAAATTGTACAGAGTCTTCCATTTCTTCAATTTTCAATGAATTGTCCTGAAAATTTCCAAGACAATTGACTACATTGTATTCTACCTTTTGCCACAAAAATTAGAGAGAGATTGCTCTTGCGCATGGAGTTATGAGTTTTTGAAGTGAAGGGGGTGGTTTTCATACCAAATCTGAAATATGTGTGCTGGATAGAAAGGTGTCTTGGCCAAGTGGATCCATGAAAAGATCTGAAATTTTGCAAGGAGGACACTCTAGAGTTGTGATTAAGTGTGAAAAATTTCAAATGACTTTGACATACTAGTTGGGAGATTTGAGTGACATTGTGAGGAAGGGTCAATTCTGTAGAGTGGAGATCTCATGCATGAAGAGTTTGAGATCAAGAAAAAGCATGTTTGAGTGTTTAGATTCATCTTGGGAACATGGAGGGTCATCAAGAGTGGAAATTGAGATTATGCAAGGTTCCCCAAGAGTTTGAGGTGATTGTAGGGGTGGATTTGAGAAAAAGAGAGTTTACAATAGAATTTGAAGAGAGTGTTGAGAGTATCCAAAAACCTACACCTCTTGGAGGAAAGAGTGAGTGTAAGTGTTTTCTATGTGGAGAGAAGTGACATAAGGCAAGTTCATGTCCATTGACCTTTGAGAGCAAGAGATTGAGAGAAAGGAGAGGCTTACTTGACTTGGGTTTGCATGTTGGACCTTCTTCACCAAGATTGGGAAGGAGAAGATCTAGACCAAGGAGTTGTGTGAGGTTTGTGGAGTTGAAGGACTTCCAAAAGGACATGAGTGTAGTGAAGTAAAATCACTTTTGGAGACTTTGGTGAAGGATCTTGGAGAGAGTCTTAGTACAGCTACAGAAATACTACCACTTTCATCAGCTAGTTCTCAAGATTAGTGATGGAGATAATCTTTCAACGTATGGATAAACTATCCATGAGGGTTTGATTAATATGCACTCTAGGATTTGATGTTGCTATAGAAATCTTGGAGCAACCTGAACCATTTTTGTTCCCTAGGGTGGATTAATCTCAAATGGTGTTAGTCATGTATATACTCCATTAGTTATAGAGTGAGAGAAAAGAAAAGAGAAAGAGAAAAATTGAGACAAGAGAAAGATAGTGAGGGGTTAAGATGGGGAAACTTCCGGTTTTCTTTGGCAAGGATGGAGAAGACGTGGAGACCTTTGTGAGAGACTTCAAGAGAGCTTGCATAGGGAACAATGAGAGGAGGAAGAATGAGTGGGCTTCATTATTACCAGATTTCTTTGAGGATGCAGCACTTACATGGTATGAGTCAGAATACCAAAAGAGAGAAAGGAGAGATGGGGAAGAAGAGTCTTGGGAGACTTTGACTTTAGCACTCATTGAGAACTTTCTTCTTGATATGAATTATGAGAGATTGATGAGTGAGGTTACATTTCTCAAGCAAGGAGATGGAGAGAAAGTGAGAGTCTATGCGGAAAGAGTGGAAAAGTTAGAGTCCAGATTTTGCAAAGTGTTGAGGAAGCGTGGGGATGATGTGGAGATTACAATGATTGGCATAGGGGCCATGCTCACCAAGAATTTTGTGGGAGGGTTGAGACCACAAATTAGAAGCAAGGTGAGATATGAGAAACTTTCTTCCAAGCTTGAAGCTATCAAGATTGCAATTTGTATGGAGGAGAGTTTGGAAGGGGATGAGAGTGATTTGGTGGTGAAGAAGGTTGTGCATCCTCCTCAAGGCTACAATTATGGTGGAACTTCTGATACTTTGGTGACAAGGGTTGCAACACAAGTAGTAGTTGCTCTAATTCTTGCACCTCCACCAAAAGATCCACTTCAAACCATCACAAAACAACTTGCGGATCTCAAGATCACTGTGGTGCAACTATGGGAGAAGAGAGAGGTGGATCAGAATGTAGGGAGAGGGCCTAAGAGTTATGGAAACTATCCATATAGAGGAGTTCAATCAGCCAACAATTTCAATGATAAAAATTGTTTTGGTTGTGGAGGAAGAGGCCATATCCAAAGGAATTGCCCAAATTCCACTTACCATGGAGGAAGGGGTTATGAGGGAGCCAATAGAGAGAAAGAGGGTGGTAGTGAAACCCAAGTGGCTCCTAATCCAAACAAAGGTAAGGGGATAGTATCCATAGATGTAGTGGAGAGCAAGTATGAGAAGGGAGAGTGCTCAAACTCCAAGAGTGTTAATTTGGAGCTTTTGGCACAAGAGAAGAAGAGAACTCGTTTTGCAGAGGATATTCACTCTTCTCAAGGATTTACTCCAAGCAAGGATACTTCTATGTCTACTAGGAGCACTCGCACCTCAACACCATCAACAACAAAGACTCCAAGGAAGAAGTTGGGGATGGAGGATTTCTTGATTTCAAAGCAACAATGGAACTACAATGTGTTGGAGGATGTTGGTAGTCACAAGGCTAACATCATAGAAGGCCAATTGATTGCTTTGAACCCTACCTTGAGAAAGGAGCTTAGAGGTGGTTTGAGTTCTACAAGGAGCAAGAGGAAGAAGAAGGCAAAAGTTCTAGTATCAATGGGGGTGGTGGATATGCCAAGCCAGCACCATGGGAGGCTTGTGAATATGCCTCCAAGATTGATATGAGAGTGAATGGTCACAACATCAAGGATGCATTGGTTGATGGAAGATCAGAAGTGAATGCCATGTCAGAAAGGTTGATGAAGAAGTGGGGTATGATACCCTCAAGACCTTCAACATTTGTGGTGAGCATGGCAAACAAGCAACAAGTTCGACCAGTAGGGGTGATGGATAAAGTGGTAGTTTCAGTTATGGGAGTTCAAAATCTCATGACTTTCCAAGTCTTGAAGGATTCAAGCTATGACTTACTTCTTGAGAGGCCATGGTTGAGAGCAGTATGCACAACTGATCGATGGCACAAAGGGTACTTGAGGATTGGGCCATCAAACCATAGAGTCACAGTTCCTGTGACTAACACCACCAACACTTCACATTCAGATACACCATCTTCTGATTATTGGGAATCAGATTCTGAAGAAGGAGCTTCAGGTGTGGACACAAGCATGGAAAAGGAGACTTCAAGGGTTGCACCACAAGTAGTAGTTGCTCCAGTTCTTGCACATCCACCAAAAGATCCACTCCAAACCATCATAGAACAACTTGCGGATCTCAAGATCAATGTGGTGCAACAATGGGAGAAGAGAGAGGTGGATCAGAATGTAGGGAGAGGGCCTAGGAGTTATGTTAACCATCCATATAGAGGAGGCCAACAAGCCAACAATTTCTATGATAGAAATTGTTTTGGTTGTGGAGGAAGAGGCCATATCCAAAGGAATTGCCCAAATTCCACTTACCATGGAGGAAGGGGTTATGAGGGAGCCAATAGAGAGAAAGAGGGTGGTAGTGAAACCCAAGTGGCTCCTAATCCCAACAAAAGTAAGGGGATAGCATCCATAGATGTGGTTGAGAGCAAGTATGAGAAGGGAGAGTGCTCAAACTCCAAAGGTCTTAATTTGGAGCTTTTGGCACAAGAGAAGAAGAGAGCTCGTTTTGCAGAGGATGTTCACTCTTCTCAAGGATTTACTTCAAGCAAGGATACTCCTATGTCTACAAGGAGCACTTGCATCTCAACACCATCAACAACAAAGACTCCAAGGAAGAAGTTGGGGATGGAGGACTTCTTGATCTCAAAGCAACAATGGAACTACAATGTGTTGGAGGATGTTGGTAGTCACAAGGCTAACATCACAGTGGGCCAATTGATTGCTTTGAACCCTACCTTGAGAAAGGAGCTTAGAGGTGGTTTGAGTTCTACAAGGAGCAAGAGGAAGAAGAAGGCAAAAGTTCTAGTATCAATAGGGGTGGTGGATACCAAGCCAGCACCATGGGAGGCTTGTGAATATACCTCCAAGATTGATGTGAGAGTGAATGGTCACAACACAAGGATGCATTGGTTGATGGAGGATTAGCAGTGAATGCCATGTCAGAAAGGTTGATGAAGAAGTGGGGTATGATACCCTCAAGACCTTCAACATTTGTGGTGAGCATGGCAAACAAGCAACAAGTTCGACCAGTAGGGGTGATGGATAAAGTGGTAGTTTCAGTTATGGGAGTTCAAAATCTCATGACTTTCCAAGTCTTGAAGGATTCAAGCTATGACTTACTTCTTGAGAGGCCATGGTTGAGAGCAGCACGCACAACTGATTGATGGCACAAAGGGTACTTGAGGATTGGGCCATCAAACCATAGAGTCACAGTTCCTGTGACTAACACCACCAACACTTCACATTCAGATACACCATCTTTTGATTATTGCGAATCAGATTCTGAAGAAGGAGCTTCAGGTGTGGACACAAGCATGGAAAAGGAGACTTCCACGGAGGAGGATGAATCTAAATCTGATTCAGATGTGTATCCTTTGTGTGCTATGGATTTTGCACCTAAGCCAGAGGTTTTGAAGGACCCAGATAAATCACCATTGACACTTGAGGAGGTAGAGAGAAGGTTATCTACCCTCAAGTATGGCCCAAATGTTACCAAGGAGGAGAAGGTGAGATTTGAGGAGATTTTCCGCAAGTTCATCCATGTGTTTGCTTTTAGTTACATGGATTTGAAGGAAGTCACCTTGGAGGAGCACAAGATAGAGGTGGAGTCACATGCAAAACCAATCTGCCAAAAGCAACGTCGCATTAGCCCACCAATATCTTTGGTTGTGAAGGAGGAGATTGATAAGCTCAAGGAGGCTGGATTTATCTTTGAGGTAGAGAATTCAGAATGGGTGTCTCCAATTGTCATTGTGAAAAAAAGAATGGCAAGCTTTGGGTATGTGTGGATTACAAGAAGCTCAATGTTGTTACCAAGAAGGACTACTACCCATTGCCATTCATTGATGAGATCTTGGAGGAGGTTGCAGGTCATGAGAGGTACAGATTTGGAGATGGTTATAGTGGATACAACCAAATGAAGATTGCACCAGAGCATCAACAACTCACCATGTTCACCAAACCTTGGGGAACTTACGCTTTCAAGGTCATGCCTTTTGGGCTTTGCAATGCTCTAGCCACATTCCAACGGTTCATGAACAAGGTATTTGAACCTTTCATTGGGAAATTTGTGAGAGACTTCATTGATGACTTTTGTGTCTATGGGAGCAAGGAGGAGCACTTTGAGCACCTAATCAAAGTCTTGCAACGCTTGGATGAGGCAAATGCATCACTCAACCGAGAGAAGTGCATTTTTGGATGTGAAAAAGGTCTACTTTTGGGGCACATCATTTCCAAGGATGGAATAGCAGTTGATCCTAAGAAGGTGAGGAAAATCTCAGACCTTCAATTTTCTTCAAGCTTGACAAAGTTACGCCAATTCTTGGGGATGGATGGATACTATAGGAGGTTCATCTTCTCATTTTCCAACAAAGCTTATGCATTGACTATCTACATGAAGAAGGGTGTAGATTACATGGTGATTTTGGAGGACAAGGAGGCTCTCAAAGCTTTTGAGGAGCTCAAGCAATCCCTTGTTGTAGCTCCAATTTTTGCTAAATCTGATTGGAGTAAGCCTTTCATCCTCTACACTGATGCTTCTAATGTAGCTATAGGATGCACTCTTAGTCAATTAGACCAAGATGGGCATGATCATCCAATAGCTTATGCTAGTAGGCAGATGGTTTCAGCAAAGAAGAACTACTCTGTCACGGAGAGAGAAGGGTTGGCAGTGATCTTTGATCTCAAGAAGTTTAGACACTACTTGATTGGAGGGAAAGCCACCATTGTCACAGATCACAAGGCTTTGAAGTACATCTTCAACAAGCCTAATGTTGAAGGGAGACTAGCAAGGTGGATGATACTCTTGTCTGAGTATGACTACACCATTGAGGATAGGCCAAGAAAGAAACATGCAAATGCTGATTTTTTATCTAGAGCCTATGATCATGATGGAGATGAGCCAGTGGATGATTCTTTCTCGGATGAGGAGCTCATGACAATCTCAATCACTCAAGAGGTTCCAATGGAGTACAAAGAGATTGTGGATTTTGTGACAAGAGGTAACTATCCAGAAGGGATGCATGCTAGGGAGAGGAAGGCCCTTGCAGCAAGATCTAGACCTTACACAATGGTGGAGGATATTCTTTTCACCAAGGAGCAGATGGTCTACTTCGAAGAGCAGTGGGTAAGGAAGAGTCTATCCTACTCATAAAGGAGTTTCATGAAGGTTTAGTATGTGGAGGACACTTTGCAGGAAAGGTGATTGCTTTCAAGATTCTAGATGCAGGTTACCATTGGAGAGGGATTTTCAAGGATTGTCTTGATTATTGCAAAACTTGTCATGTTTGTCAAGCTTTTGCTAGAAAATCTACATCCACTCCACCACTTAGATCAATTCCATTGCTAGGACCTTTTGAGAAGTGGGGAATTGATTTTGTAGGTCCTCTCAATGGAACCCCAAGGATCAATTGGTACATTGTGGTAGTTACTGATTACCTTACCAAGTGGGTTGAGGCTAGACCATTGAGGGACAAGAATGAAGATGAAGTGGGTAGATTTCTTCACGAACGCATTATCACTAGGTTTGGATGCCCTTTGGAGTTGGTTTCTAATAGAGGAGGAGAGTTTACAGGAAGCATTACTACAGCCATGCTACAACATTTCTCTATCACACATAGAGTAACTACATCCTATAAGCCAAATTCCAATGGCTTGGCAGAGAGAACCAATCAGACCTTGTGCATGATGTTGGCCAAAGATGCAGAAATGGAGGGGGCTAAACATCATTGGGACAAGAGGATTCATGCAGTTTTGTGGGAGTATAGGACAACCATGAAGACTTCCACCGGATATTCTCCATTTCAATTGGTGTATAGTATTGAGTCTACCTTACCTATTCACTTTGATCTTCCTACCTTCCAAAGCATTCATAGGAGATTGAAGAAAGCACAAGGAGGTGATGCCGAGAAGTCAAGGAAGGATCAACTCATGGAGTTGGAAGAGGCAAGAGCAGTTGCTATGGTTCAAGTGGAGCAAGCCCAAAGGAAACAAAAGGAGAGCTATGACAAGAGGCAAGGCAAGTAGAAGGTGTAGTCTTTCAAAGAAGGTGATTGGGTAATGTTGTTTGATTCCATTCGATTCAAGAGAGTGCACAAGAAGTTTTTGCCTAAGTACTTTGGACCTTTCATAGTGGAGAAGGTGTGGGGCAATTACACCTATGATCTCAAGGAGTTGGGAGGAAGACACTTTGATAGGATTAACCATGATAAGTTGAAGATGTATCATAGAAGGTAGAGAGACCTTCACTTTGAGGACAAAGTGAAAACTTAGTCCGGGGGTAAATGTAACACCCATTTGTGCATGTGTATGATATTGTGATATTTAGCTTGGTATTACAAGTACTTAAGAGATATTATTTATATAGAGATAAAGGATGGTTCTATATTAGTCATGGTTAGCTAAAGTTAGTCATAGCTAAGATAGAGGGGACCTTACTTTAGAGGAAGTAGAAAAGATGAGCACCACTATTTTGGACTTTAGTGTGTTGACTTGGTATTATTCCTAGGTGTTTGGCTTTGAGGAAAGAGTTGAGAACTCTTGGGCCCGCAAGCTTTTTTTTTGGATTCTTCTTTAGTCCAAGGATAGCCCATGTGAAGGAATCCTTGACTTAGTGGTTGGGTCAAGATAAGACCACATGCTTAGGGGAATATGCCCATGTGAATGGATATTCCTTTCTACTTTTTGACTTTACTTGACTTTTAGTCTAGTAACTTGAGTTACTATGGTAATTAGTAACTTTGGTACGTAACTATTTCACAAGTATATAAACAAGGGGTGAGGAGGTACTCATCGTCCTTTCATTTGCAACTATCTCTCTCATTGAGTTCTCTAGTGATCAATGTCTTGAGTCTTGGAGTGTTAGCCTTGGAGGAGTATGATGGAGTTGGGGTTCCTTGCCTTCTTAGTCCATGGTGCGCTACTATAATAGCCATCAGAGGTTCATCCTGAGTGAGAGATAGGCCGGCTCACAAGCCAGAGTGGGATCATGGGTTCATCATCTTTGTCTTTGGTGGACAAACCTCACACCTAGAGAGGTTCTATAGTGCACTTGTGACGAGATTCAACAACTAGACCATATCATTGTTGATGACATATTGGATGTTGGGTGTCAATCTCAGATGGTGGTAGTGGTTGATAGGTCACCTATGGCGATGGTGAACCTAGTTGGATAGCCTAAGGTTATTTTTCCCACACTTATGAGTTTCCCAAGCTCTTATGCTTTTTGAGAGTGAGGTCATGGATTGGCTTGGGACTCATAATTACAGTAGTTGGTGGAGCCTAACGTTGATGAGAGAGAGCGGGCGATGGGTTTTTGCATTGGTATTACCACTATTCTAGCAGTGTTAGAAGCATCTAGGCATAAGGTGCTAGGTCAGGCTATGGACCCTAATTGTTTGACTTGGATTATGAGCCTTGGCTTGGCAGAGCAGCAAAGGATGTGCTTGATAGGCATCACCACTCAGACACTTGTGAGCCCTGTGCCTATTGAGACGATTTAGGCTCATGCTAGGGCCAATGGACCAAGCGGAAAAGGTATCCATGGGACACAACCAGTGGCTACTAGGGAGAGTGGTCTACTTGGAGTCCATCTAGGCGAGCATGGGCTACTTGGATTACATTCTTGGTCTACTTGGGATGTTGTTAGAGGACATGTGGAGCTTGTAGCCAGAGTGGAGGGAGTTTTTCATATAGAAGTTAGGACCTCTAGTAGTGGAGAGCATGCCACTATTGCTCCTAAGGGCCCAGTGTAGCAGCCAAGCCGCACGTCTTCCACTCCTACTACAATTATAGAGGATACTTGGGAGCTAGATCTTGGACCCAAGCTTATAGGAGAGGAAAGATTGAGGGTTTGGAGGTTCTTGAGGAGCTACACAAGTTGTTTTGCCTTCAGTATGAAAGATTTTGGTGCTCTAAAAGGATCTGGTATTTGGACTGAGCTGACTAGCAATACACCAATTTTTCGATGGCCTTATCAATATAGTGATATGGAGAGGATATTGATTCAGAACCAGAGTAGTGACCTTTTTGAGGCTATTTTGGTAGAGATTTCACATGGAGAGTATGCATCAACAACAATGATGCAAGCCAAGAAGGATATGCATGGCAACTACACAAATAGGCAGATATGTGGAGATTACCGTCTTATCAATCAATAAACTATGGCTGATTGGTATACCATGCCTACACCGGAGGAGATCTTTGATGCAATTGGGCATGCAAAGGTCTTCAGTACTTTGGATCTTTGAGCATGATATCATTAGTTGCCAATCAGAGAGGAGGATAAGTCCAAGATAGCATTTTGGGCTATTGATCCTCACTACAAGGATGTGTTATATTGGTGGAGGTTCTTACCATTTGGGTTAAAGAACGCTCATGCTGAGTTCTTGAGGGTCATGGATAGGATCCTAGCTGGATTGGATTTTTCTTGGTGCTATATTGATGACATTTTGGTTTATAACACTACTATGGAGGAGCATGAGAGACAATTGTTGGAGGTGTTTGAGAGGTTGAGATCTCATGGACTCAAATTACATCCTAGGAAGTGTAGATTCTTCCATGAGCAGGTTAAGTATTTGGGTCACACTATCTACCCCGGAGGACTTGGTGTTCAGTAGACCAAAGTGGAGGCTATTGCACGTATTTCTTGACCTATGGATGTGAGCAGAGTAAGAGCATTCCTTGGTAGAGGTTCTTACCATTTGGGTTAAAAAACGCTCTTGCTGAGTTCCAGAGGGTCTGTGAGCCGGCCTGTCTCTCACTCAGGATGAACCTCTGATGGCTATTATGGTAGCGCACCATGGACTAAGAAGGCAAGGAACCCCAACTCCATCATACTCCTCCAAGGCTAACACTCCAAGACTCAAGACATTGCTCACTAGAGAACTCAATGAGAGAGATAGTTGCAAATGAAAGGATGATGAGTACCTCCTCACCCCTTGTTTATATACTTGTGAAATAGTTACTAATTACCGTAGTAACTCAAGTTACTAGACTAAAAGTCAAGTAAAGTCAAAAAGTAGAAAGGAATATCTATTCACATGGGCATATTCCCCTTATCTTGACCCAACCACTAAAGCAAGGATTCCTTCACATGGGCTATCCTTGGACTAAACAAGAATCCAAAACAAAAAGGCTTGCGGGCCCAAGAGTTCTCAACTCTTTCCCCAAAGACAAACACCTAGGAATAATACCAAGTCAACACACTAAAATCCAAAATAGTGGTGCTCATCTTTTCTACTTCCTCTAAAGTAAGGTCCCCTCTATCTTAGCTATAACTAACTTTAGCTAACCAGGACTAATATAGAACCATCCTTTATCTCTATATAAATAATATCTCTTAAGTACTTGTAATACCAAGCTAAATATCACAATACCACACACATGCACAAATGGGTGTTACATTTACCCCCGGACTAAGTTTTCACTTTGTCCTCAAAGTGAAGGTCTCTCTACCTTCTATGGTACATCTTCAACTTATCATGGTTAATCCTATCAAAGTATCTTCCTCCCAATTCCTTGAGATCATAGGTGTAATTGCCCCACACCTTCTCCACTATGAAAGGTCCAAAGTACTTAGGTAAAAACTTCTTTTGCACTCTCTTGAATCGAATGGAATCAAACAACATTACCCAATCACCTTCTTTGAAAGGCTCCACCTTCTTCTTGTCTTGCCTCTTATCATAGGTCTCCTTTTGTTTCCTTTGGGCTTGCTCCACTCGAACCATAGCAACTGCTCTTGCCTCTTCCAACTCCATGAGTTGATCCTTCCTTGACTTCTTTGCATCACCTCATTGTGCTTTCTTCAATCTCCTATGAATGCTTTGGAAGGTAGGAAGATCAAAGTGAATAGGTAAGGTAGACTCAATACCATACACCAATTGAAATGGAGAATATCCAGTGGAAGTTTTCATGGTTGTCCTATACTCCCACAAAACTGCATGAATCCTCTTGTCCCAATGATGTTTAGCCCCCTCCATTTCTGCATCTTTGGCCAACATCATGCACAAGGTCTGATTGGTTCTCTCTGCCAAGCCATTGGAATTTGGCTTATAGGATGTAGTTACTCTATGTGTGATAGAGAAATGTCATAGCATGGCTGGAGTAATGCTTCCTGTAAACTCTCCTCCTCTATCAGAAACCAACTCCAAAGGGCATCCAAACCTAATGATAATGCGTTCATAAAGAAATCTACCCACTTCATCTTCATTCTTGTCCCTCAATGGTCTAGCCTCAACCCACTTGGTAAGGTAATCAGTAACTACCACAATGTACCGATTGTTCCTTGGGGTTCTATTGAGAGGACCTACAAAATCAATTCCCCACTTCTCAAAAGGTCCTAGCAATGGAATTGATCTAAGTGGTGGAGTGGATGTAGACTTTCTAGCAAAAGCTTGACAAACATGACAAGTTTTGCAATAATTAAGACAATCCTTGAAAATCCCTCTCCAATGGTAACCTGCATCTAGAATCTTGAAAGCAGTCACCTTTCCTGCAAAGTGTCCTCCACATACTAAACCTTCATGAAACTCCTTTATGAGTAGGATAGACTCTTCCTTACCCACTGCTCTTCGAAGTAGACCATCTGCTCCTTGGTGAAAAGAATATCCTCCACCATTGTGTAAGGTCTAGATCTTGCTGCAAGGGCCTTCCTCTCCCTAGCATACATCCCTTCTGGATAGTTACCTTTTGTCACAAAATCCACAATCTCTTTGTACTCCATTGGAACCTCTTGAGTGACTAAGATTGTCATGAGCTCCTCATCCGGGAAGGAATCATCCACTGGCTCATCTCCATCATGATCATAGGCTCTAGATAATAAATCAGCATTTGCATGTTTCTTTCCTGGCCTATCTTCAATGGTGTAGTCATACTCAGACAAGAGTATCATCCACCTTGCTAGTCTCCCTTCAACATTAGGCTTGTTGAAGATGTACTTCAAAGCCTTGTGATCCGTGACAATGGTGGCTTTCCCTCCAATCAAGTAGTGTCTAAACTTCTTGAGACCAAAGATCACTGCCAACCCTTCTCTCTCCGTGACAGAGTAGTTCTTCTCTGCTAAAACCATCTGCCTACTAGCATAAGCTATTGGATGATCATGCCCATCTTGGTCTAATTGACTAAGAGTGCATCCTATAGCTACATTAGAAGCATCAGTGTAGAGGATGAAAGGTTTACTCCAATCAGGTTTAGCAAGAATTGGAGCTACAACAAGGGATTGCTTGAGCTCCTCAAAAGCTTTGAGAGCCTCCTTGTCTTCCAAAATCACCATGTAATCTACACCCTTCTTCATGTAGATGGTCAATGCATAAGCCTTGTTGGAAAATGAGAAGATGAACCTCCTATAGTACCCAACCATCCCCAAGAATTGGCGTAACTTTGTCAAGCTTGAAGGGAATGGAAGGTCTGAGATTTTCCTCACCTTCTCAGGATCAATTGCTATTCCATCCTTGGAGATGATATGCCCTAAAAGTAGACCTTCTTCACATCCAAAAATGCACTTCTCTCGGTTGAGTGATGCATTTGCCTCATCCAAGCGTTGCAAGACTTTGATAAGGTGCTCAAAGTGCTCTTCCTTGCTCCCATAGACACAAAAGTCATCAATGAAATCTCTCACAAATTTCCCAATGAAAGGTTCAAATACTTGTTCATGAACCGTTGGAATGTGGCTGGAGCATTGCAAAGCCCAAAAGGCATGACCTTGAAAGCGTAAGTTCCCCAAGGTGTGGTGAATGTGGTGAGTTGTTGATGCTCTGGTGCAATCTTGATTTGGTTATATCCACTATAACCATCTCCAAAACTGTACCTCTCATGACCTGCAACCTCCTCCAAGATCTCATCAATGAATGGCAATGGGTAGTAGTCCTTCTTGGTAACAGCATTGAGCTTCTTGTAATCCACACATACCCAAAGCTTGCCATTCTTTTTCTTCACAATGACAATTGGAGACACCCATTCTGAATTCTCCACCTCAAAGATAAATCCAGCCTCCTTGAGCTTATCAATCTCCTCCTTCACAACCAAAGATATTGGTGGGCTAATGCGACGTTGCTTTTGGCAGATTGGTCTTGCATGTGACTCCACCTCTATCTTGTGCTCCTCCAAGGTGACTTCCTTCAAATCCTTGTAACTAAAAGCAAACACATGGATGAACTTGCGGAAAATCTCCTCAAATCTCACCTTCTCCTCCTTGGTAACATTTGGGCCATACTTGAGGGTAGATAACCTTCTCTCTACCTCCTCAAGTGTCAATAGTGATTTATCTGGGTCCTTCAAAACCTCTGGCTTAGGTGCAAAATCCATAGCACACAAAGGATACACATCTGAATCAGATTTAGATTCATCCTCCTCCGTGGAAGTCTCCTCTTCCATGCTTATGTCCACACCTGAAGCTCCTTCTTCAGAATCTGATTCCCAATAATCAAAAGATGGTGTATCTGAATGTGAAGTGTTGGTGGTGTTAGTCATAGGAACTGTGACTCTATGGTTTGATGGCCCAATCCTCAAGTACCCTTTGTGCCATTGATCAGTTGTGCGTGCTGCTCTCAACCATGGCCTCCCAAGAAGTAAGTCATAGCTTGAATCCTTCAAGACTTGGAAAGTCATGAGATTTTGAACCCCCATAACTGAAACTACCACCTTATCCATCACCCCTACTGGTCGAACTTGTTGCTTGTTTGCCATGCTCACCACAAATGTTGAAGCTCTTGAGGGTATCATACCCAACTTCTTCATCAACCTTTCTGACATGGCATTCACTGCTGATCCTCCATCAACCAATGCATCCTTGATGTTGTGACCATTCACTCTCACATCAATCTTGGAGGCATATTCACAAGCTTCCCATGGTGCTGGCTTGGCATCCACCACCCCCATTGATACTGGAACTTTTGCCTTCTTCTTCTTCTTGCTCCTTGTAGAACTCAAACCACCTCTAAGCTCCTTTCTCAAGGTAGGGTTCAAAGCAATTAATTGGCCCACTGTGATGTTAGCCTTGTGACTACCAACATCCTCCAACACATTGTAGTTCCATTGTTGCTTTGAGATCAAGAAGTCCTCCATCCCCAACTTCTTCCTTGGAGTCTTTGTTGTTGATGGTGTTGAGATGCAAGTGCTCCTTGTAGACATAGGAGTATCTTTGCTTGAAGTAAATCCTTGAGAAGAGTGAACATCCTCTGCAAAACGAGCTCTCTTCTTCTCTTGTGCCAAAAGCTCCAAATTAAGACCCTTGGAGTTTGAGCACTCTCCCTTCTCATACTTGCTCTCAACCACATCTATGGATGCTATCCCCTTACCTTTGTTGGGATTAGGAGCCACTTGGGTTTCACTACCTCCCTCTTTCTCTCTATTGGCTCCCTCATAACCCCTTCCTCCATGGTAAGTGGAATTTGGGCAATTCCTTTGGATATGGCCTCTTCCTCCACAACCAAAACAATTTCTATCATAGAAATTGTTGGCTGGTTGGCCTCCTCTATATGGATAGTTTCCATAACTCCTAGGCCCTCTCCCTACATTTTGATCCACCTCTCTCTTCTCCCATAGTTGCACCACATTGATCTTGAGATCCGCAAGTTGTTCTGTGATGGTTTGGAGTGGATCTTTTGGTGGAGGTGCAAGAACTGGAGCAACTACTACTTGTGGTGCAACCCTTGTCACCAAATTATCAGAAGTTCCACCATACTTGTAGCCTTGAGGAGGATGCATAACCTCCTTCACCACCAAATCACTCTCATCCCCTTCCAAACTCTCCTCCATACGAATTGCGATCTTGATAGCTTCAACCTTGGAAGAAGGTTTCTCATATCTCACCTTGCTTCTAATTTGTGGTCTCAATCCTCCCACAAAATTCTTGGTGAGCATGGCCCCTATGCCAATCATTGTAGTCTCCACATCATCCCCACCCTTCCTCAACACTATGCGAAATCTGGACTCCAACTTTTCCACTCTTTCCACATAGACCCTCACTTTCTCTCCATCTCCTTGCTTGAGAAATGTAACCTCACTCATCAATCTCTCATAACTCTCATCAGGAAGAAAGTTCTCAATGAGTGCTGAAGTCAAAGTCTCCCAAGACTCCTCTTCCCCCTCTCTCCTCTCTCTCTTTTGGTATTCTGACTCATACCATGTAAGTGCTACGTCCTCAAAGAAATCTGGTAATAATGAGGCCCACTCATTCTTCCTCCTCTCATTGTTTCCTATGCAAGCTCTCTTGAAGTCTCTCACAAAGGCCTCCACATCTTCTCCATCCTTGCCAAAGAAAACCGGAAGTTTCCCCATCTTAACCCCTCACTATCTTTCTTTTCTCTCAATTATTTTTTTCTCTTTTCTTTTCTCTCACTCTATTACTAATAGAGTACATACATGACTAACACCATCTGAGAATAATCCACTCTAGGGAACACAAAAGGTTCAGGTTGCTCCAAGATTTCTATAGCAACATCAAATCCTAGAGTGCATATTAATCTAACTCTCATGGATAGTTTATCCATAAGTTGAAAGATTATCTCCATCACTAATCTTGAGAACTAGCTGATGAAAGTGGTAGTATTTCTGTAGCTGTACTAAGACTCTCTCCAAGATCCTTCACCAAAGTTTCTAAAAGTGATTTTACTCCACTACACTCATGTCTTTTTGGAAGTCCTTCAACTCCACAAACCTCACACAACTCCTTGGTCTTAGATCTTCTCCCTCCCAATCTTGGTGAAGAAGGTCCAACATGCAAACCCAAGTCAAGTAAGCCTCTCCTGTCCCTCAATCTCTTGCTCTCAAAGGTCAATGGACATGAACTTTCCTTATGTCCCTTCTCTCCACATAGAAAGCACTTAGACTCACTCTTTCCTCCAAGTGGTGTAGGTTTTTGGATCCTCTCAACACTCTCTTCAAATTCTATTGTAAACTCTCTTTTCCTCAAATCCACCCCTACAATCACCTCAAACCCTTGGGGAACCTTGCATAATCTCAATTTACACTCTTGATGACCCTCCATGTTCCCCAAGATGAATCTAAACACTCAAACATGCTTTTTGTTGATCTCAAACTTCTCATGCATGAGATCTCCACTCTGCAGAATTGACCCTTCCTCACAATGTCACTCAAATCTCTCAACCAATATGTCACAGTCCTCTGAAATTTTCCACACTTGATCACAACTCCAAGGTGTTCTTCCATGCAAAATTTCAGATCTTTTCATCAAGCCATTTGGCCTAGACACCTTTCTATTCAGCACCCATATTTCAGATTTGGTCTGAAAACCACCCCACTCACTTCAAAAACTCATAACGCCCTGCGCAAAAACGATCTCTCTCTAATTTTTGTGGCAGTAGGTAGGATACAATGCACTGAATTTTCTTGGAAATTTTCAGGACAATTCACTAAAAATTGAAGAAATGGCAGACTCTGTACAATTTTCCAGAGAGCATGCAGTTGCGGAAGCACTTTACCCTATCAACTTTCAAAAATTCTAGCCCAGTGCGCGTAGAAGCTCTCTCAATAATTTCAAATGTGCTAACTAAAAGAGAACCCAAGCTATCATGTGTAGAAATCTCAAGTCCAGATCTCAAACTTGAGATTTTGCGCAAAATCACCTTAATCCCCAAAATCTGCAATCCACCTCACACAATCTCTCCAATTCCTCTCATGTGTACAAGATGTACAAAATCACCTCAAAGACATCATAATGAACTACAGGGTATACAAATGGATCTTGGTTCTCTAACATAAGTTCAGCCCTCTCCTCTCCTAATGTTCTCTCCAAGTGAGCTCTCATAGCCTCCTTCTGCCTAATGTAGAATTGGACGCGGAACATTATCTTGCCTTCTAGAGAGGTCCCGGCAACGGAACCAAAATGTGAGCCGGCCTGTCTCTCACTCAGGATGAACCTCTAATGGCTATTATGGTAGCGCACCATGGACTAAGAAGGCAAGGAACCCCAACTCCATCATACTCCTCCAAGGCTAACACTCCAAGACTCAAGACATTGCTCACTAGAGAACTCAATGAGAGAGATAGTTGCAAATGAAAGGATGATGAGTACCTCCTCACCCCTTGTTTATATACTTGTGAAATAGTTATGTACCAAAGTTACTAATTACCGTAGTAACTCAAGTTACTAGACTAAAAGTCAAGTAAAGTCAAAAAGTAGAAAGGAATATCCATTCACATGGGCATATTCCCCTTATCTTGACCCAACCACTAAAGCAAGGATTCCTTCACATGGGCTATCCTTGGACTAAAGAAGAATCCAAAACAAAAAGGCTTGCGGGCCCAAGAGTTCTCAACTCTTTCCCCAAAGCCAAACACTTAGGAATAATACCAAGTCAACACACTAAAATCCAAAATAGTGGTGCTCATCTTTTCTACTTCCTCTAAAGTAAGGTCCCATCTATCTTAGCTATAACTAACTTTAGCTAACCATGACTAATATAGAACCATCCTTTATCTCTATATAAATAATATCTCTTAAGTACTTGTAATACCAAGCTAAATATCACAATACCACACACATGCACAAATGGGTGTTACAGGTCATGGATAGGATCCTAGCTGGATTGGATTTTTCTTGGTGCTATATTGATGACATTTTGGTTTATAACACTATTATGGAGGAGCATGAGAGACAATTGTTGGAGGTGTTTGAGAGGTTGAGATCTCATGGACTCAAATTACATCCTATGAAGTCTAGGTTCTTCCATGAGCAGGTTAAATATTTGGGTCACCCCGGAGGACTTGGTGTTTAGTAGACCAAGGTGGAGGCTGTTGCACGTATTTCTTGACCTATGGATGTGAGCAGAGTAAGAGCATTCCTTGGATTGGCAACTTCTATTACTACTATATTAGAGGATTTAGTGCCACTGCCAAGGCCTTGACCAAGCTGACCAAGCTTACACATGAGTGGTGTTAGGGAGATGAGTAGGAGAGAGCTTTTGTAGAGCTCAAGGAGAGGTTGACATCTGCTCCTATTTTGAGGAGACCGATCAGAGGACAACCATTTCAGGTTTCACACTAATTGGAGTATATTGGAGCTTGGAGCAATGCTTACCCAACATGATGATGAGGGGAAGGAGTTTGTGGTGGCCTATGCTAGTTTCTCCAACAATTCAGCAGAGGCAAAGTATAGTTCATATGAGGGAGAGTGCTTGGCAGCAGTTTGGGCAGTAGCACAGTTTTGATGTTACCTATTTGGCAAACCCTTCACTCTCATCATTGATCATCAACCACTGAAGTGGTTGATGGAGTCCGATAAGCTTTTAGTGAAGCTTGCACGATGTGCTTTGACTTACAAGAGTATGATTTCACGATTATTCACATACTTGGAGTGGTGAACAATGATGCAGATGGGTTGAGTAGAAACCCATGTCCTAGCCAGCAAGATCAGACCAGAGCACGTTGGCATGGTGAGATAGATGAGGAGATGGTGCCATGCTTGCATGCATCTGCCTTTCTTTGTATATTTTCTGAAGCTTTGGTGGTATCTCTCTCAATGCATACAAGAGGAGTTATTGAGGTCATATGTCTGGAGAATGGAGATAGTGGTATAGTTTTGTAACACCCATTTGTGCATGTGTGTGGTATTGTGATATTAAGCTTGGTATAACAAATACTTGAGAGATATTATCTATATAGAGATGAAGGATGGATCTATATTTGTCATGATTAGCTAAAGTTAATTGTAGATAAGATAGTGGGGACCTTACTTTAAAGGAAGTGGAAAAGATGAGCACCACTATTCTAGATTCTAGTGTGTTGACTTGGTATTATTCTTAGGTGTTTGGCTTTGAAGAAAGAGTTGAGAACTCTTGGGCCCGCAAGCCTTTTTTTTGGATTCTTCTATAATCCAAAGATAGTACATGTGAAAGAATCCTTGACTTAGTGGTTGGGTCAAGATAAGATCACATGCTTAGTGGAATATGCCCATGTGGATGGATATTCCTCTATACCTTTTGACTTCACTTGACTTTTAGCCTAGTAACTTGAGTTACTCTAGTAATTAGTAACTTTGGTGCGTAACTATTTCACAAATATAGAAACAAGGGGTGAGGAGGTACTCATCATCCTTTCATTTGTAACTATCTCTCTCATTGAGTTCTCTAGTGAGCAATGTCTTGAGTCTTCGAGTGTTAGCCTTGGAAGAGTATGATGGAGTTGGGGTTCTTTGCTTTCTTAGTCCATGGTGCGCTACCATAATAGCCATCAGAAGTTCATCCAAAGTGAGAGGCAAGTCGGCTCACATTTCAGCAAGACATTCATGATGATATCCTAGTGATAGACTATCTTTGCATTGGTGTTGTGGGTGGCACAATTGGGGCCAAGGGGAGAGACAATGTCCTTCAGCAAGCCAAGCAGTTCAGATTGGAGGGCAGACACCTTTTGCATGTATGGGAGGATGGTAGAGTGAGAGTAATACCAATTCCATCTCAAAGACTACAATTGGTCTGATATGCTCATGAGGAGCTAGAGCTAGGAGATTTTGGAGTAAAGCATACATATAGCTTACTCTAGAGTCATTATTGGTGGCACAGTATGTGGACCAATGTAGAGCAGTTTGTTGCCAGATGTGTGGTTTGTGACCAAGTTAGAGCATCATTCAATTACACCCATTACCTATCATGGGATTGGGTTACCATTGGAGTTTGGACTTTGTTGGACCTTTACTATTGAATATGAGAATCATCGGTACATTTTGGTGATGGTGGAGCACTTCTCCAAGTGGATTGAGTTGGTGGCACTTCCTAACATGTCTAATGAAGGGACGGCTTATTTGTTCCTGGATTGAGTTCTCAGTCATTTTGGCGCACCAATTGAGGTTTTGATTGATCAAGGTACAAAGTTCTTAAGGGAGTTTCAGGTCTTGTGTGATAAGGCTTTGATTGATCATTTTACTACCACCTAAGATCACCCTGAGGCAAATGGCTTAGCAAAGAGAGTGGTTCAAATAGTGAAGAGAGGATTGCAAAAGTATGGTTTGCAAAGAGGCCACTTGGGAGATTAGAATCTCAAGTTACCTTGGTTGGCCATGGGCTATCAATTCAGCTGGCAAGCCTCCTTAGCATCCTTCTCCTCTTACTTCTACTCTATGGACAAGATCTAGATTTACCTGCAGCCATTTGTTGAGATGCTACTTTAGTCTTTGACTTGGATGATCTAGATGTATGGGTTGAGTGCATGTTCTCAATGGGCAAAGATCTTTTGGAGAGTGATGCCAATGGTCTTTGAGAATTTAGTGATTGCTCAGCATAGAGATACCTTACGTTATGCTACTATTTGAGGAGGAGGTAATAGACCCTCAATCCGTTGATTTCATCCAAGTCACTATGTATATCTATAGTAGATAACACCAACAACACTTGATGTTTCTACAATCCGCACTATCTTGCAAGTGCATAAGGTTTTGTCATTTGGAGTCCATCTAGTGCATTTGTGTTGGAAGGACATGATGGTGTTGTTTAGAAGAATCATGTGCACAATTGTGCACCAAACTACCTCCTAAACATTGATGGTACCATGGACCCAAGCTTGGCACTTATACGGGGAAGCTTGAGGTGTATGTTATGTGGCTCTTTTGGTGGAGCTGCTACTATGTTAGTGTGTGATAGTTGTTTGAGAGGATGGCATATGGTATGTAGGACTCCTCTCCTCATGGTGGTTCCTCATGACAATGGTTATATCCTTGATGTACTTGACCTATAGCTAGTTCATCCTTTATATGGTATAGATTGCAGACAAGCGACTAACAAATGGGGCTCGATAGTACCCAACCTCTTGATCTTTGCCCATCATAGGGTATACCATATACTTGGAATAGATGGCTATCTAGAGTTAGAGGGACCTAACCGCCAGCTAAGGGGGTAATTGTAGCACTTTAGAGTCTATGTACAACTTATGTGTGAGGCATGTGTCTATAGTGTATGATGTTGACAATGCTATATGTTGTGTAGCGATGTACATATGCATGATAGTTTATCACGCCATTTGTGGTGTTACATCTAGATTACTTGGACACTAGAGTAGCAATGATAGTAGTTAGAGGTATTTTGATAGTTACCCATAAACTACTTGCCGTTGGTCAGATTTTGTGTTTTGGGTATTGACTACATAGTGGGTCCCACTATCACTTGCACAATTTGCACTATCAAGTGTGTTGTCAGCAAGACCGTTGGTATGAGACCTAGGTTGAAATCAGGAGTATACCCTAGGAGTGAAACTCAAGAGAACTCACTTCTTTGTTGTTGAGCCTTTGAGTTCCTGGCTAGAGTGGATAGAAAGCTGGCGAGAGTCACTTGGAGTCTCTTAGCTAGAGTGAGTGTTGCTTGATTATAATCAGTGCACAATTGTTTGCAAATCATTGAGTGACAGGTCAAGTACTGATCTGATTGAGTGTGATTCAAGTTGTGTAATCAAACTGATTATTGTAGCACTTTAGAGTCTATGTATGACTTATGTATGAGGCATGTGTCTATAGTGTATGATGTTGACAACAATGTATGTTGTATAGCAATGTATATATGCACAACAATGCATACTTCCTCTTGTGAATACTACCAAGCAATAAGTGTGATATCCAAGATGACTAAGTAATAGACTTTGGATGCTCATCCTTACACTAGTCTCCTGATGGTACAAAGGCTCCACTCTACATGCACCAACTTATCCGCATGTTTTTGTAATATCTACTCAAAACTCCACAATGGAACATCCAAGGTGGATAGAACAATCTCACTCATACTCTAAATTTGAGTGATCTCCTTTGGTATTGAGGATCCTCCACATGGGAATTCCCCTCCAATAAGTCACTAGGCCAAGTAATAGAACTACTAAAAGCTAAAATTGATATCATGGTCCATGACTGTAGTGAGCCAAGATTGCCGCTACTAAAGTGCACCAATAGGCAACGTATATATCCCTCACATGACTACTAAATTTGCCTATAGGAAGTTGCCTCTTCCCAATAGTCAATATTAAATATGGTATAACACTAATCCACCAAATAGCACATCATATGACTTTGCTAATATTGCAATGGCTTGAACTCTCACCATGGAGCTATCAATTGGATGATCTGATTGAATCTAAGCAATGAGCTCCCAACATGGGATGTATTGTGTAGAACCATCCCTAGAGATGTTTGGATCTAAAATGTACATCTCTCTACATTGGTCTTCTAGAGTCTAATAAGACCCTTTTGTGATGTATAGACCTTCCTTGAAGGTCACACCAAATTGAAACTTTGGTTTTCTAACATAACAACTCCAAGTGTGACCCAAGCTTGCTCAAAGGCAAGTCTAGTTGGTAACTCCTCCAACCTAGTTGTTTTTGCTTGCCATAACCATTAGTAGCTAAATGGATCGCATGCTCCTCAACCAAGTCAGCTCCATTATCAACCACCTTTGCTCTAGAAGCAAGAACTAGATCATCCATATGCTCATAAAGTATGGCAAACAACTAGAACATTGGAGTTGGATCAACTCTCAATGTAAATATGTTATTGGTTGAGAACAAAGGGAAGAACATAATCAATTGAGTCACACTCAACATTGTGCTAGATTCAATCTATGTAGTAGTAGATGGTTGACTAGTAACTATTTCACCATGCACTCTATCACCACCTACCATACCTACACTAGGAAGTCTGAGAGCCATGGATGTTGATTATAGTGCCTCAAAGAGTGTGAAAGACTAGGGAAGTCTAACTTGTCTTCCTCTCTAACCAACCTCTCCTCTTTATGAGTCCAACTCCACTAATGTTCATGTAGGATCTAGAGCATGTACTACACTCTTATTCATTATGATAGATGCATCTACTTGTGTTTCTCCACACATAAAGTCCAAGACATCTATCACCAACATAAGAAGTGGAAGCCTTGGTATTTGAATCTTATCTCCTCAGAGTTATGTCCATGCTAGCCAATCTCTACTCCAATTGCTCAATCTGAGTAGCCATGGCTATATTAGAAGCAATGGTAGTTACTAGGCCCCTACCAAGTGTAGATCTTCTACCACCAACTTTACCACCTTGTCTTCCATGACCTAGAGCTCCTCTGCAACCCACCATAGTAGCCCTACCACATTGTAACTTTGGGGGGAGGTCAAAGCCTTGCTCACTAATGTGACCAGATTTGTGGTAATGGTTACACTATCTCTATGTTGGCTACGATGTACCAAATTTTTAGGTCCATTGCCCTAGGTGCACTCTCTCTTGTGGTGAGTTTCACCACAAATCCAACAAGCAACACCACCACTCATTAGCTATTTCTGATCCAAAAGTGAAGGTAGGGTCTACAAGCACTAGGCCCAAATGCCAAATGGCATTTGTTATTTGATATAATAGGAGTGTATATCTACTCCTATGCTACTAGGATGACTAAGGATGGTATCAAACTACCTCTCCTAGCCAAAGCTATATGAGTATATATGTTAGGCTACCAATCATTATGACAACAAATGAGGGTGGACCACTTGGCTAGGGCACCAATCTTGGAACCAAAGATGTGGGATTCAAATTTTGTTATGCATAATCCTAAAGAGTGGGTAGATTTTGCCAAAAATTTACCAAAAACTCAACTAAACTAACTAGCCTCATACCAACAAGCTAGGCCTTTGTAACCTCTTTAGCCCATAGCTCTATGCCTTAAAGCCTCTAAATGCCCAAATAAGGTCTTTCTTCTTGCAAATTTCAACCTTCACCAATTTGGCTAACTTTTGCCAAATTTGACACCTCTAAATTTGACCAACCTCTGCCAACTTGACCTCTAAACCTAGATGACCTCCACCAACTTGAACCTCCAATCTAATATAAAAATTGGACAACACTTTTGCATACTATCTGCCACATTGTCAAATTTGCAACAACTAAAACAAGACTTTTGGACATGATCCATACAACTAAATCATACAATGATCTAAATGCCCAAATGAGGCCTTTCTTCTTGCCAATTTGAACCTTCACCAATTTGGCTAACCTCTACCAAATTTGACCAACCTACTCCAACTTGACTTCTAAACCTAGCCAACCTCACCTCTAAACCTAGCCAACCTCCATCAACTCAAACCTCCAATTTGATAGAAATCAACCTCAATTTTGAAAATTTAGGAAACTCTTCTATACACCATCTACTCCATTCTCAAATTTGCAACAACTCAAACAAGAGTTCTGCATACAATCCACCCAACTGAATTAGACAACGATCAAGTGGCAATGATTGAAGGTACCATCAATTTGCTAGGCTTTGGAATACAACCAATGCCTTAGTTCCCTCACCCAATTTCCCCTTGACTCTCATTTCTTTGATGTAATCAATTCACACTTGACTTATATCACACTCAACTTGGATTAGAAATCAATCCTCAGCTCAATGGTTTGCCAACAACGGGCCTTAATTACAATAAATCACACTCACTCTAGCTAAGAGACTCCAAGTTATACTTACTAGTTTTTATCCACCATAGCCAAGAGCTCAAAAGCTCAACATCAAGGAAATGAGCTCTCCAAAGTTGCACTTCAAAGGTGTTCCTCTCTTCTTGACTTGGATCTATAATTTGATAGAAATTGACCTCAATTTTGAGAAGATTGTGCAACACTTCTGCACACCATTTGCCCCACTATCAAATTTAGCAACAACTTGAACAAGACTTCCATACACAATCCATACAATTGAATCAGACAATGATAAGGAGATAACAATTGAAGGTACCATCAATTTGCCAAGCTTAGAGATACCATCAACATATTAGTTCTTGCATCCAATTTCCCCTTGACTCTCACTTCTTTGATGTAATCAGTTCACACTCGACTCAAATTACACCCAACTCAAATTACACTCAACTTGGATTAGAAATAAATCCTTAGCTCAATGATTTGCCAACAATAGGTCCTAATTACAATCAAGCCACATCCACTCTAGCTAAGAGACTCCATGTGACACTTGTCAACCTCTATCCACCATATCCAAGAGTTCAAATGCTCAACATTAAAGAAATGAGCTCTCTAGAGTTGCACTTTAAAGTTATACCCTCTTTCCAATTTGGATCTCCAACCTTAATGGCACCATTTACGGCACATCTAACAATGTTGCAAATATCATGACAAACATATTACACCTAGTATATAAAGAATAACCATTTCTAATTTGTTTATTGCATGGCACTCTAGCTAGGTCTATGTAAAGCTAAAGGCGGAGTCTAAGTCTATGGTATACAAACTTAGGTGTGCATCACTTATTATAGTAAATATAGGCAATATACACATTTAAATATGCTTCTTATACAAGCAACTCGGTAACTATGGAAGAAAAATATATAGTTTTAATACATTTGTGTCTTTAATTTAGTTCAAACTATAAATTATACTTTCTAAAATATTATAATAAAAATGATTGAATAATATTAAAATGTACTATTATAGACAAGTTCTTCTCTAGAAATAGAAGAGGAAATTCAAGAAGGTGAAAAAATACTAGGTTTGACTTTATAAAGAAGATTTTGTATAAAGTAAAAATTCTACAAGAGTAGATGTGATGCTATTATCATAAAATAAGGGTAATTAATAAAATAAAAAATTTATGAAAAATGCATCTATACTATATGTATGCTTCTCATTATTTACTTGTATACAAAGAAAGGTAAATATTGAAGAGTAAAACTGATAAATACTTTAATTTATGAGTTTCAAGAGTAAATTTATATAAGACTTATACTTCAATTGCCACTATTGATGCAAATTTTCATAATGTGAATATTTCCTATTTAAGGATAAATATTACATAAGCATGAATTAAAATATCAAATTCATATGGGAAAGTGCACTTTGCTGATAAATGAACATTTATTTTTCACAAGTTAACACATTTATTTCTTCAATATGTATGGAGATAATTATGGTTGATATAATATATTGTAGTATGTGTATTAAATCATCCATAAAAAAAAATTTACTTATAATCAAGATCTCAATTGGTGCACCAAAATGACTAAAAACCCAATCCAAAACAAGTTCTCTCTTGATTGGACTTGTAAGGAAGTACCACCAACTCAATCCACTTGGAGAAGTGTTCCATGATAACCAAAACATATTGATGATGATTCAAAATCAATGGTAAAGGTCCAGACTTCAATAGTAACCCAATCCCATGTTAGGTAATGGATGTAATTGGAGCATAAGAGTATTGAATGATGCTCTAACTTGGTCACAAACCACACACATGGTAACATACTACTATACATTGGTGTACATGCCATGCTACCAATAATGAATTTGAAGTAAACTATATGTCTACTTTATTCCAAAATGTCCTAGCTCTTCATGAGCATGTTGTACCAATGTTAGTCTCTAAGATGGAAGGGGTAATACTTGCATCCTACCATCCTCCCATACTCAAAGAAGATGTTCCCTTTCATTAAAATACTTGGCTTGTTAAAGGACACGGTCTCTCTCCTTGGTACTAATTGTACCACCTAGAATACCAATGTGAAGATGTTCCATCACCAAGATATAATTAATATCTCATTGACATGTTGTCTTGTTGTGGTTTGCATAACTAGTGAAAAAAGAAATAGTATGGTTTATCTCCACATTATTGAAGTAGATTGTAGGACGGATCACACGGTTGAGCTATTGCCATGTGAGAAATCTATATACATGTATATGATTGGCCATGTGGATTATGGTCTTATCATCTTTGAGTGTTCTCATGTATATAGGTGGTGGGAAATTTGAGAGAAAGGGAGTGTGTATTTTTAGTTTTAGGAATCTCGAGCGGGAGGAAGATCTAGAGAAATTTGTAACAAAGCGTGGGTGATAGAGCATTGGAGGAAAACTAAACTTTATCTCTCCAAATCAGTTAGAGTTGATGCAACAATATTGTTTAGCTAATGCATCAGTTATAGCTGATGTAACAAGTTCTATTGAAAATATTTTCATAACCTTTGTAGAGCATTTCTATCTTCACTCATAATTGAATGTCAATCCTCCTATTTTTGTTACTATGATTGAAGATTTTAGATTTTTGAAGTGTTTGTGAGAATTATGTGTACATTTGATCCAAAAATTTGAGGAAAGTTACCAAGAATCATGAGCAAACCTTCAATTAGGGAGTTAGAAATTAAGGATTTTGAAATAAGAGTGGAAATGTAATACTCCGAGGACAAGAGAAGAGAGAAAACATAGATTGCACACTCAAACAATCGATGCCCCAAGGGAGCACCTTCTCTTTATTATATAGACAAAGAGGATCTCCGCCAAGGAAGCTCCACCATAGGATTAGGGACACAGATGGGTGACATGTCAGCAAGCTCCACCATTGGATTACTTACTTGGATGGGTGACATGTCTGGTCTAGGTCCTATCTGGTTGATCAAACAAGCTTTGACCGGAGGGAATCTTTTAGGGAATCTTCTTGTAGGAATCTCAGACTCACGTGAGTAAGGTACCATTGGAAAGCTCTCAATGAGACAAAGTTGGGGGGAGGGAAGGCCAGCCTTTCCTTTGTTGGGGGAGGACTCTGCACATTTTCAAGGCCTAATTCATCTGTTTAGGCCTCCAAAATTGCCTTCAAAGATTTTAGGCATATTTCGGTTCCTACTCTATTAGTAGAAGTCCCCTTTTGGTGATACCTCTTTCTGATCTGTTTATTCCATCATGTGTAACATCCTTCCAGATGTTACCAAACCAATTCTCACCTTTAAATCATATGTCTAGCTATTGGTTCTAAGGTTCTCAAGTCTATTTCGGTTTCTGCCCTATTAGTAGAAGTACTCTTTTGGTGATACTTCTATCTGATCTATTTCAACCAGCATGTAAAACATCATTCTAGATGTTACCAAACCGAATTTCACATCTAGATCATATGGCTAGCTCTTGATATTATAGGAAACTACAAAAAATTGGCCAATTTTGAGAGCTTGTCAAAGATATTTTAGTGATCAGATTATGACTTTCTTTATAGCTTTGGAAAGCTATCTCATAAGCTTTTCAATGAGTCCTAGATCATCAAATCAGAGTAACACAAGAGAAGTTATTATCATTTGAGTTGCATAGAGTTTTCACCATTCAAGAGGCATAGAATTTCTCCATTTGGAGTACAAATTGGTTTGGTGGTTGGAGTACAACTTGGAAGAAACTTGGAGTACAAAATGAAATTAGCTTGAGGACAAGGCAGGAGGCTTTACTGATTTTTGCCAAAAAAGCATGGAGAGTTGTTGTTGAATTCTTGTGGTTGGATCTTCTCCATACTTGCATGCTTGTTTGTATGCCCAGTTGGCTTGGATTGGTGTACAAGTGTTGCGTTTAGACTCTTACCTTCCAAGAGTGTTGTGTATTTCTCCTTGGTAATGCTTGAAGTGATGACCAGTAGACCAAGATTGCATGTTATAATGACAAGTTAGGTTGAATGTTACTCCCATATTTAGTAGAAGGAATACTAGATACAAGAGTGGAGGGTTCCAAAGGTTGAGTAACAAGTGCGCCCAAACTAGTAGTGAAAATTTTACATACAACCTCTTATCCATAAGCTCCATAGTTAGGCCCCTTGTGTGCTCCAAAAGAGAAAGGCAAAGTATGACAATTGGTGAACTTGACATGAAACTTTTGGGTGGAGAGTTAGAAAAGAGGTTGCTGGTGGATATAGACAAGAGATCAAACAAGAGCATAAGGGATTTGGGTGCTAGTACCTCTATAAAGACATTCACATTAAAACTTGATCTAGCTACATCATAGATGTTTCAAGCATTTGCATTATATATGTAGCAACACCAAGTTACATGTCACACAATTTGTAGCATCACATCTTGATTGCTCAGACTCTGGAGTAGTAGTGTTTGTAGTCAAGAGTATTTTGGTAGTTACTCATTGACTATTTGTTGACAATCAGATTCCGTGTTCAAAGTATTGACTACATGGTGGGACCTATTGTCACTTGCACCATTTACATTGTCAGGTGTGTCATCAATGGGACCATTAGGGTTGGAGACCAAGGAGGTATACTTTCAAAGTGCAGCTCCAGAGTGCTCACTTCTTTGCTGTTGAGCCTTTGAGTTCCTAGCTATGATGGATAGAGGCCGGGAAGCATTACCTATATTCTCTTAGCTAGAGTGGGTGTGGCTTGATTGTAATTAGTACCTAGTTGTTGGTAGATATTGAGTGACAGATCAAGTACTGATCTGATTGAGTGTGATTTGAGTTGTATGAACAAACTGATTACATCAAAGAAATGAGATCAAAGGGAATCAGGTGCAGGATTTGAGGGTGTTGGTGGTATCTCCATATCATTGGTAGTTTGATCAAGGTTCAAATTTTCCCTAAGATTGATCGTGTGCAAAAGGTCTTTGAATTGATGCATATTGGTAATGAGGCAGATCATGTGCAAAATTTTGCTAAGAAGATCATCTATTTCAAGTAGTGGTGTTTCTTTTGAGATCAAGAGGTGAAAGCAAGACCAATTAGGTGCAACTTGGGCTTAGGAAGTGAAATTGAAGGTGGAGTTGCGAACCCATCTCCGTGAATTTGTGATTTGGAGAACCTTGTCTTTTCAATTTGGCTCAAATGGAGAGTTAACAAAGGATTTGGTGGTCAATCAACTTTAGGGATTTATGTCAAATTTGTGCTTGAGTTTGAAGAGCTTGGCCAATTTAGATTTAGAAGAGGTTTGCTAGATTTGGAGAGGGTTCAAAGTGGCAAGAAGAAAGGTCTAATTTGGCATTTTGAGGCATAAAACTATGGGCTATGAGAATACAAAGGCTTAGAAGGGCCAGCTTGCTAGCATGAGACTAGCTAATTTAGAGTAGATTTTTGTCATTATTTGGCAAAATCTGACCACCCTACTAGATTGTATCCAATAGGGTTTGACATCTAGATCTCTGGTTCCTAGATTGGTGCCCTAACTAATTGGTACACCTTCACTTGTTGTCCAAGTAACTATTTTGTTGTTATCTATATACTTATAGCATTAGCTAGGAGAGACAATTTGATCCTATTCTTGATGATCCTAGTAGCTTAGGAAATAGATAACCCATATTATATCAAATACTAAATGGTGGTAGAGTTAATGCAGTGTTGTTTTTATGAGATGGAAGGTTTTTGTTTAGATTTTGTTTTCTTGTGATTGGACTCCCTCCATTCTCTACTGCATGTTTGTGTGAGGTGCCTTGACTTTAGAGCATTGGTGCTCTGGTGTGCTCTTGGTAGTGAGGTTGGAATGATGATCAGTCATACTACCTATGTTTCTCTCCAATGAGGCAAGAAGTGATGACCTATAGACTGTGACAGTACCTACTGTGGTTATAAGTTACAAGTTGCCCTTTCCCTAGTGTATTTGTTGTAGGCCGAGCTGAATTAGTGGATGACATTTGGTTGATATGTTGGTACTTGGTGGTGTTGGCACTTGGTGAGGTACTTGTGGTGGTTACGATTGCTAGTTGCAGTTTCTGGTTATTTTGTCACAATGGAGTTCTTTGGGGATTCTAGAGGAGATAGCGCTACAATGCATAGTGGGTTTACTCGGAGTGGCACTCAATATCAACTTGTATCTTAGGTCCTAATGAGGGAGTAGATTGACTCTGAGTTGGAGCTTGACATAAGAGCTTATTCCATTGAGAGTGCACTTAGTGTGTCCGCACCGGTGTTATGGGACATGGATGAGATTTATAAGGCCTCCAAAGGACCCAAGCATTACTTTGGTACAGTGGATACTATTGAGTTAGATGACTTCATCCATGAGTTTGATAATCGGTGTGATCCACAGCAAATGCAGAACCCAACATTATTCACAACCTTCATAGTGTGGAAGGGGTTATTTTAGCACTTGGAAGGTCCACCAATGGACAACTACCATGACTTCAGGAGAGTTCACTTGGAGGAGATTGAGCTATGGAGACAATATTGGTCTCCAAACTATGTCTCTATCACTTTAGGCTCTATTTTTAGGGATAGATCAACAGTACCTATGAGTTCTAGCTCTAGTAGCACTGGTGGATCTTTTGGAGATGGTGCTACTATGAGTGGAGGTACTACTACAAGAGGTGGTGTAGTACCAAGATTTAACCCCATGGTGGAATTCTTCCAATGTTTTAGGTACAACTACCAAGGAGTACGTACTAACAAGCTGAGGAGCTTGCAAGAATTCCAACATAAAGTTGGAGAGAGATTACGCAAGGCATACACTTGCTTGAGATGGTTGATCAATTTTACTTAGGGAGTTCATGAGGCCCAAGCAATCCAATTTGGTATGGGATATTAGACAAGGAGTTTCAATGTAGAGTCCATGATGCTACATTATTACATGCTACTTTGCCTACTTTGGCAGTGGTCTTTGGTTTGGATGAGCATACCGAGCTCAACATGGTGGAGGAGAGAGTGGTGACATTTGGATTTGGTAGGGGAGACCTTATCCACAATTGTTACTTCTTTCAGAGTGCAGTAAAATGCACCACACCATGTTGGTTTTTGAGGACAAGGTGGATAGACCAAATCCTATGGAGCGAGTGGAGGACTTAGTGTAGCTAGACCCTTACCTTCATTTTTGGGTCAGTAGTAGCCAATGAGTGGTAGTGTTGCTTGTTGGACTTGTGGTGGACCTCACCACAAGAGAGAGTCCACTTAGGGCAGCAGACTTGTAACACCCATTTGTGCATGTATGTGGTATTGTGATATTTAGATTGGTATTACAAGTATTTGAGAGATATTATTTATATAGAGATAAAGGATAGTTCTACATTAATCATGATTAGCTAAAATAGAGTGGACCTTACTTTAAAGGAAGTGGAAAAGATGAGCACCACTATTCTGGATTCTAGTGTGTTGACTTGGTATTATTCTTAGGTGTTTGACTTTGAAGAAAGAGTTGAGAACTCTTGGGCCCGCAAGCCTTTTTGTTTTGGATTTTTCTCTAGTCCAAGGATAGCCCATGTGAAGGAATCCTTGACTTAGTGGTTGGGTCAAGATAAGACCACATGCTTAGGGGAATATGCCTATGTGGATGGATATTCCTTTATACTTTTTGACTTTACTTGACTTTTAGCCTAGTAACTTGAGTTACTCCAATAATTAGTAACTTTGGTGCGTAACTATTTCACAAGTATATAAACAAGGGGTGAGGAGATACTCATCATCCTTTCATTTGCAACTCTCTTTCTCATTGAGTTCTCTAGTGAGCAATGGCTTGAGTCTTGGAGTGTTAACCTTGGAGGAGTATGATGGAGTTGGGGTTCTTTGCCTTCTTAGTCCATGGTGCGCTACCATAATAGCCATCAAAGGTTCATCTTGAGTGAGAGACAGGCCGGCTCAGATGATGAACCTCTTACCCAAAGAGGTTTTAGAATGTGGTTATGATGGGATTTAGCGACTAGACCATCTCACTATTGATGACATCTTGGATGTTGGGCGTTAGTCTCAAATGGTAGTAGTGGTGGATAAGTCACCTATGGAAGTGGTGAACCTAATTGGATACCCACAAGTTGCTTTTCCCACACTTATGAGTTTCCTAAGCTCCAATGCTTTTCAAGAAGGAGGTCCTGGACTGGTTTGGGGCTCATAATTAGAACAATTGGTGGAGCCTAATACCAATGAAAGAGAGTGGGCAATTAGTTCTTGCATCAATATTATTGCTATTCTAGTAGTGTAAGAGGCATCTAGGCATTACGTGTTAGGTTAGGCTATGGACTGGAATTGTTTGACCTGGATTGTGAGCCTTGGCTTGGCAGAGCATTGTAGGATGCGCTTGATAAGCATCACCACTCGGAAACTTGTGAGCTTTATGCCTATCAAGATGATTCAGGCACATGCGGGGCAATGGACCAAGTGGATAGGGTATTTTTGAGACACAACCAGTGGCTACTAGAGAATGGTCTACTTGGAGTCCATCTAGGTGAGCATAGTCTACTTGGATTACACCTTTGGTCTACTTGGGATGCAACTAGAGGACATATGGAGCTTGCAGCCAGATTGGAAGGAGTTTTTCAAACTGAGGTTGGGACTTCTAGTGGTTGGGAGCATGACACTACTGCTCCAAAGGGCCCAATGTAGTAGCTGGTCAATATGTCTCCCACTCCTATGATATTTACAAAGGATACTTGGGAGCCAAATCTATAACACTCATTTATGCATGTGTGTGATATTGTGATATTTAAATTGGTATTACAAGTACTTGGGAGATATTATTTATATAGAGATAAAGGATGGTTCTACATTAGTCTTGATTAGCTAAAGTTAGTCATAGCTAAGATAGAGGGGACCTCACTTTAGAGGAAGTGGAAAAGATGAGCACTACTATTCTGGATTCTAGTGTGTTTACTTGGTATTATTCCTAGGTGTTTGGCTTTGAGGAAAGAGTTGAGAACTCTTGGGCCCGCAAGCCTTTTTGTTTTGGATTCTTCTATAGTCCAAGGATAGCCCATGTGAAGGAATCCTTGACTTAGTGGTTGGGTCAAGATAAGATCATATGCTTAGTGGAATATGCCCATGTGGATGGATATTTGTTTACTTTTTGACTTTACTTGACTTTTAGCCTAGTAACTTGAGTTACTCTAGTAATGAGTAACTTTGGTGCATAACTATTTCATAAGTATATAAACAAGGGGTGAAGAAGTACTCATCATCCTTTCATTTGCAATTATCTCTCTCATTGAGTTCTCTAGTGAGCAATGTCTTGAGTCTTGGAGTGTTAGCCTTGGAGGAGTATAATGGAGTTGGAGTTCCCTGCCTTCTTAGTCTATGGTGCGCTACCATAATAGCCATTAGAGGTTCATCCTGAGTGAGAGATAGGCCAGCTCACAAATCTTGGATCCAAGCTTACAAGAGAGGAAACACAAAGAGTTTTGAAGTTCTTGAGGTGCTTCACGGGTTGTTTTGCCTTCAATATGAATGAATTGGGTGCTCTAAAGGGATTTGGTAGATTGAGCTTACTAGTGATACACTAGTTTTTTGACATCCCTACAAGATATATTGATATGGAGTGAGCATTGATTTAGAGCCAAAGTAGAGACCTTTATGAGGTTGGTTTGGGAGAGATTTCACATAGAGAATATGCATCAGCTATAGTGGTGCCTACCAAGAAGGATATGCATGACAACTACACAAATAGGAAAATGTGTAAAGATTATCATCTTATCAACTGAAAGACTAGGGCTGATTGGTTTGCCATGCCTACACCAAAGGAGATCTTTGATGTGATTGGGCATGCAAAGGTCTTTAGTACTTTGGACCTTCAAGTGAGATATCATCAACTGCCAATCAGAGAGGAGGATAAGTCCAAGATAACATTTTAGGCTATTGATCCTCATGGCAAAGATGTGTTATATCAATGGAAGTTCTTATCATTTGGTTAGAGAACACTCCTGTTGAGTTCTAAAGGGTCATGAATGGGATCCTAGCTGGATTGGATTTTTCTTGGTGCTATATTGATGACATTTTGGTCTAGAGCATTATTGTGGAGGGGTATGAGAGATAGTTGTTGGAGGTGTTTGAGAGGTTGAGATCTCATGGACTCAAATTACATCTTGGGAAGTGTAGGTTCTTCCATGAGCAAGTTGAGTATTTGGGTCACACTATCTACCCTGGAGGACTTGGTGTTCAATAGACCAAGGTGGAGGTTATTGCACGTAATCCTCAGCCTAAGGACGTGAGTGCAAGCAGTGCAAGCATTAGAGTGCAAGCATTTTGTGGGTTGGCAAACTTCTATTGCCACTATGTTAGAAGTTTTAGTGCCATTGTCAAGGCCTTGACAAAGCTAACCAAGCTTACACAAGAGTGGTGTTGGGAAGATGAGCAAGAGAGAGCTTTTGTAAAGCTCAAAGAGAGGTTGACATATGCTCCTATTTTGAGGAGATCGATCAGAGGATGACCATTTTAGGTTCATACTTATTGGAGTATGTTGGATCTTGGAGAAATGCTCACCCACCATGACAATGAGGAGGAGTGTATGGTGGCCTATGCTAGTCACTCCAACAATTCAACAAAGGTAAAGTATAGTTTATATGAGAGAGTGTTTGGCAACAATATGGGTAGTAGCATATTTTTGATGTTACTTGTTTGGTAACCCCTATACTCTCATCACTAATCATCAGCCACTTAAGTGGTTGATGAAGCCCAACAAGCTTTCAAGGAAGCTTGCATGATGGGCTCTGATTTCATTGGAGTATGATTTCATGGTTATTCATAGACTTGGAGTGGTGAACCATGATGGAAAAGGGTTGAGTAGAAACCTATGTCCCAACCAGCAAGATCATATCAGAGCCTATTGGCATGGTGAGACAGATGAGAAGATGGTGCCAAGTTGGCATGCATCTGCCTTTCTTTGTATATTTTTTAAAGCTTTGGTGGTATCTCTCTTAGAGCATATGGGAGGAGTTATTGAGGTCATAGATCTAAAGAGTGTAGATGGTGGTATAGTTCAGCAAGACATTCATAATGATGTCTAAGTGATGGACTATCTTTGCACTAGTGTTCTGGGTGGCACAATTGGGGCCAAGGAGAGAGACCATGTTCTTAAGCAAGCCAAACGGTTCAGATTGGAATGCAAACACCTTATTCTTGTATGGGAGGATAGTAGAGTGCAAGTAGTACCACTTCCATCTCATAGATTACAGTTGGTCTGTCATGCTCATGAGGAGCTAGGGCATTTTGGAGTAAAGCGTACATATAGCTTACTCTAGAGTCATTATTGGTGGCGCGGTATGCAAACCAATGTATAGAAATTTGTTGCCAAATGTGTGGTTTGTGACCAAGCATATGGCATGTATGACTCCTCCCCTCATGGTGGTTCCTCAAGTACAATGGTTATGTCCTAGATGTACTTGACCTATAGTTAGTTCATCCTTTATACGGTATAGATTATAGATAGGCAACTAACGATGAGGCTTGATAGCACCCGGACTCCCAATCTTTTGCTCACCATAGGGTATACCATATACTTGGATTAAATGGCTATATGGAGTTAGAGGGACCTAACCACCAACTAGGGAGGCGATTGTGACACTTGAGAGTCCATGTATAACTTATGTATGAGTTGTGCTTCTATAGTGTGTGATGTTGATAGCAATATGTGCTATATAGCAATTTATACACGCACGATAGTTGTCATGCCATTTGCAGCATTGCACCTTGATTGCTCAAACTCTAGAGTAGTAGTGTTGGTAGTCAAGAGTATTTTGGTAGTTACTCATAGACTACTTGTTGATGGTCAAACTCCATGTTTGGAGTACTGACTACATGGGGCCCCACAGTCACTTACACCATTTGCATCATCCGGTGTGCCATTAGTATGACCATTAGGGTTGGAAACCAAGAGCAATACTTTTGAAGTGCAGCTCTAGAGAGCTCACTTATCTGATGTTGAGTCTTTGAGTTTCTAGCTATGGTGGACGAGGCCAAAAAGCATCACTTGGATTCTCTTAGCTAGAGTGGGTGTGGCTTGACTATAATCAATGCACCGTTGTTGGTAGACTATTGAATGACAAATCAAGTACTGATCTGATTGAGTGTGATTCAAGTTGTATGAACAAACTGATTATTGTGGCACTTGAGAGTCCACGTATGACTTATGTGTGAGTTTTGCTTCTATATTGTGTGATGTTGATAACAATGTATGTTATGTAGCAAATTATATAAGCATGACATGTGGAACATAAGGAGGCATGAGCTACTAAAGTTTTGCAATCAATTGTGGGATGTTGAATCAATTTGATGAGAAGAACATCTCAAAATACTTGAAGTATTACTCAAGGAAGATGGAGCTCAACAAGGTTCTTGAACAGGAGATGATACATACATTTGAGCTTGTAATTATCTTAGAGCTATGTGTACACATAAAGGAGATCATTTGAGCTCATGAAGGCAATTGGGAAAGATTCTCTCTTCATCTAAAAGAGGAGTATTTCTTGGAGGATGCAAATAGGGTAACAAAGAAGTCATTCATGGAGTGAGTGAACAAAGCTGCCAAGGGGTTGAGTGCAACTAAGCTATTTTGGGAGTTTGAGAGAAAATATTCACAATTATCTTGAATGGAGAAGCTCAAGCTTGAGAATGACAATGTGGAGTTGTTCTTACAATTATAAAGGGCAAACAGCAAATAGCAAACTATAAAGGGAGTTGGAGGTCTTGCTAGAGGATGGTGGATTTACATCTAATTGGAGAAAGGTCTCAAAGAATGTCAAGCAAGAATATCGTAGAAGGAACGTGGTAGTAAGACCAAAAGTATTACCACCAATGGTCACAAGGGCTCCAAAACAGCCAATAATACCTCGTAACACAACTCCAAGTGTCCTTAATCCTATTTTTTGAACTCCATTACAAAAAATCACCATCAATGATTTGGTGAAAGGGATGAGAGACTTGCAAATCAAGTTGGCAAGGTTGGGGGAGAAACAAAGCAGTTTTGAAACCAAAATTATGACAAAGCAAGGCTATGTGCAAATGTACATTTGGTGTGATGGTATTGAATACACTAGGAGGGAGTGTGGTGACTTTGCTGATACTATTCAGCTAGGAGTGGTTTTCTAGAAGGATGGGAAGATTGCTTTGAAAGAGACGAGAGAAATCCTAAAAACAAATTTTGAGAAGGGAGGAATGCAGAAGGTGGTTGGAGGATTTCCTATCACAAAAAGCTACTACATCAGTTGAGGCCATTTCCTATGGAGTGGAGGTAGTGGGGGTGGAGATGAAGCATTTTTTAAGCATGTAGATTCAAGAAACATGTGGAGCAATGCTCTATGCACAATGGGGAGCACCGCAAGAAGAGAACTACTACAAGTTGCTACCAAAATAAGGCAGGCCACTCAATGGGCTGATCCAATGGATATTATGTCAATTCATGCCTAGTTGGCAAGAAACAACATGAAACTCTTGAAGAAAAGCAAAGGAGAGATGACATCGAGCTTGGTGAAGAAAGAACAACTCAAAAAAGACAATTGAGGAGAGATCGACTCCATCAAGAGGGTGACTTCCAAAGGCAAGGAATGGTACTTCCATGGGAGGAGGTCATGGAGGATACCTTGTCTTTTGATTCTGAAAAATCAGTGAAGGGAAAGGGGAAGGACAAGGATAAACCACCCACTTACAAGCTTCAATTTGATATTGAAGGGGCTATTGACTTAAAAAGAATACCAGAAGAGAGATTACTCAATGCCAAGGTGGAGTTTACTCTTTAGAAGATCCTTGGGATTGCCAAGAAGGATTTCATGATTTCATCATAGGCACCATCAACTGCAAGTGGCAATTGATTGGAGAAACCGCTTTATCAAATGCTCTTGATACTACTATTACCAAAGAAGAGGAGTTGGAGCTAGCTTGATGCTGCAACAATTAGAAGGTCAAATTTGCAATGGATGAGGATGACAATGAGTTCTCTAGCCACTATACTAGAGTGAATTGGGCCAAAGATACCACTAAAACCTTGGTCAAGATAGACAAAATGATAGATCTTGGGTTGCTCTTATCAATCACGGATCAAAAATTAACATTGTTGCCAAGGAGCTCTACAAGCATGGGAAATGACCAATTGATATAGAGCATGGTTGGATGATTAGAGTAAAAAATAACAATAAGAGAGAGATCTATGGTGCTTGCCTAGATGTGGTTACTGAACACAACTTCTTTGTTCAAGAGACTACATCATATCCTATGATCCTTGGACAACTGTTCATTACAATGGTGAGGATAGATACCAAAGTCTTTGATGATAGTTTTGTCTATGATTGGATCAAAAGGCAAGATGGAAAGAAAGCATTGCAATTTCTTACCATACCTGCAAACCACAAGTGCAACTAGGATAACTTGAGGGGTGGTTCTCTATCTACAATGATAGTGGAGTTCAAGGATTTTCTCCAAGTACCACTATAGGGCAAGAATATAGTGGTACATCAAAGAAGGTTCTTTTCTCTTCAAAGAGGAAGTACCTTATAAACAAGAGTGATGAGGATTTTTAGAGTGAGTTTGGTGTGTACACAACGTGCCAATTTGCACAAATGGGAGCAAAAAGTTGTGTAAGAACATGAAAAAGAGTTAAAAAGAGTGGGGTTGATTGATGAAGATGATACCATATCAAGGATGTAAATGGAGATAGAGTTGGAGGATCCTCTAGGAGAGATCAAGAGGATGGAGCTTGAGCATGAGCATGAGCATGAGGATCAAGTGGTGGAAATACATTTGAGTGAGCTCTATTCAACAATATAGTCTTTTTTTGGTTTTGAGGCTAAGGTGGGAACCACATACAAGAGAGTGGAGAGAAAGATCATGCCTATAGCTGAACCTCTTCCAAGTGACTTTTATCAGCATGTCCAACATGCTCAAAATCAAAATAGCTTAAGGGATCCAAATCAAATAGATCACAAGTTCACCAAAGCTACACTCAAGGAGTTAATGGTTGGTTCATCAAAATTTCTTCTACCAATGGAGGAGAAAACATATTTGGGAGATGTTGAGTCAGCATGGGAAAGATTTCTCTTTAGAGCTTTTTGAGATTGGGTGTAGGTCCAAGCATTGTGACTTTGATGATCATCTTTACGGTTCCACTTGCACCTTGGGACTTGAGACTTCTAGTACCTAGAGCTTACATGCCAAAACTTATGGAGCTCTTGAAGGAGAAAACTGATGCAAACATCCAAGAGCCAACATTTGCACCTCATTCTAGTTTTTGGTTTACATGCCTAAGAAGAATGGAGCTTTGGGGTTCATTCAAGATATATAGCCAATGAATTGAGTGACAATGTCACTCAATTCAAGAACATGGGATAGGGCCAATTGTTGGAGAATTTGTTGAAGCTTTTGTAGGTATAGCCATATATTCTTTGATAGATCTACACTATGATTATGACCAATTCCAACTTGCAGAAGGGATTAGTGACATTACCACAATGAGTTGATGAGGATGTGCATGTTGTCACAAGGAGCAACAAATTTGTTGCACACATCATGAATGGAATGAATAAACTTCTTAGGAGTTTGTCCGGGAGAAGACAATGTCTTTCATGGATGATATTCTAATAAAAGAGTGCATAGAGAAATAAAAGGATGAGGTAGTGGATCAAAGAGTGTGACATAGGTTTGTAGATTATCATATTTTAGATTATGATCAAATCCTATCATAGCTTGAGGAGGTTCATTTGACCTTATGAGGTGCTAGATCCAAGTTTGGGGTTGAAGAGGTGGTCATTGTTGGTCATTTATGTGGATGGTTTGGTTGCAAACCTGGTCCAAGCAAGGTTAACTCAATTCAATAGATGAAAGACATATGCAACTCACCAACAAAAGTGAGGAAATTTTTGGGAGCTTGAGTGTTTTATCATGTGGGGATTCAGCACTTTGTCCATGTAGTAGATCCTCTCTACTGTTTATTGTGGAAAATTCAAAATTTTAGATGGGAAGAGAGACACACACAAGCGGTTAAGAAGCTAAAACAATTGTTGTCCTCTCCACCTATACTATGACGGATCAACTACAAGAACAAGAAAACTATAACACGCACGGTTAATACTAGTCCCATAGCTATTGGTTAGGCAGTAGGGCAAGCTGATGAAGATGGGAACCAATATGCAGTGCATTTTGGGGCAAAGGTGTTGAGTGAGCATTAAAGATTATACCTTCAAGTTAAATGAGAGCAATGTGGAGTGGTTACAACAATGAAGACTGAGAAGGACTACCTTATTGGTGCATTGGTTATAGTGGAGACAGATTGTTCTCAAATTAGAGTTAGATTCCTTGAGGGACCATCATGAGAGGAGGAGTCAAACATGCCATATGACATCCTTGAAAACAGCTATCATGCACCAACATAGTAGTAACTCCACTAAAAGAGCCGTATAATATACACCGCAAGCCTACATGTACAGGTGCCAAGCTTGGGTTCATAATGTCATCAATGTTTGGGAGGTGGCATGGTGCATAATTGTGCACATGATCCATCCAAAAAACACCATCACATCCTTCCAACATGAGGATTCCAAAAGGCAAAACCTCATGCACTCTCAAGATAGTGCAGCCTATAGTAGCATCAAGTGTCGTCAGTATTATCTATTGAAGATATACATAGTCACCTAGATGAAATCAATGAATCAAAGGTCTATAACCTCTTCCTCAAATAGTAGCATAGTGTAAGGCATCCCTATGTTGATCAATTGCCAAGTTCTCAAAGGCCATCGGCATTACTCTCTGAAAGATCTCTACCCATTGAGAACATACGTTCACGCATATGCATGGATCATCAAAGTCCAAAACTACAATAGCATCTTGATGAATGGTTGTATGTAGATCTGGATCTTGTCCATAGAGTAGAAAGTAAGGAGAGAAGGATGCTAAGGAGGCTTGTCAGTTGAACCAATAGCCTATGGCCAACCAAGTTAATTGTAGATCCCAATCTCCCAGGTGGATTCTCCATAAACCATACTTATGCAATCCTCTCTTCACAATCTGAACCACTCTCTTTGCTAAGCCATCTGCCTCAAGGTGATCTTGGGAGGTAGTATAATGATCAATCAAGGCCTTGTCATACAAGACCTGAAACTCCCCCAAGAACTTTGTACCTTGATCAGTCAAAACCTTAGTTAGTGCACTAAAATGACTAAGAACTTGATCCAGGAATGAGTTAGCCGTACGTTCATTAGACTTGTCAAGAAGTGCCACCAAGTAAATCCACTTGGAGAAGTGCTCCACCATAACCAAAACATACTGATGATATCTCACAATCAATGGTAAAGGTCCAACAAAATACTAATTTTATCTTAGTAAGTAAGATTCTTCTACTAATAATTTGGATGATTAAAAGGAAGTCTATGGGAGTTTTATAAGAGCATCATCTAATGATGATCTTTTTGGAAAATTTGATATTATAGATAATAGATTTATTTCAATTCTTTAGATAGTGTAATTTATCCCAAAAAAATGATTGTTGTAGATAATAGAACTTAAATTTAATTTTCATGATAGTGTTATATTTCCAAGATTGATCATGAGCAAGCACATGAGTATATCATGTTCTAAGTTACAGTAATAACTATTATTATTCTTATATTCTTGACTTGGAACGGTATAGACTCCGAGCTAGTCTTTGAAATGATAAACTCTGTAGAATGGAGTGCTCGGAAATAGTAAACATTGATAAGAGTTTATCTTGTATATATTTGGAGGTATCTAGGACAGTTGGTTAGTTCATTTGTAATTGTTCATTCTTAATAATTGAAAATAAGTAATTAATTGTATTGAAGTGTTAATGATCATGAAATAGGACTCGCATGGGTGAGTTAGTTTAAGAATCTTTTTCTCTTTATAGGTTTCACCATTCTGTCATATTTCGCGTAAATTAATCCATGATTCATATCAAATAATATGATTTATCAGAAGAAAAACGCGACTCCGTAGAACACATTAAGGATGGTAAGAAAATTTATCTTACTTTATTTTACTACAAAGGCTATCAACTAATTAAGGAATACATATTTCTTTACAAACAATAAGACCTTCATAAGTATATATTTTCTCCATACCACTATCAATATAATCACTAAGTTTCTAAATAGTTATGCTATTCCAAAATGTTCTCATATACACTCTCAACAAAAAGAATTTTTGGGTCAGGGCTTGTCTCGAGATTCAAGATACAATTGTCATACATAACTACTCTTATCGATTTCTAGTCCGTAACAGTACTCATTTCGGGAGTCCAATCGCGGTCATGACACGTCCCACAGAAGCCTCAGTTTGGGGCCCAAAGGCCCACAAGGAAACGGAGGACAAATTCGCAATATCACTCTTCAGAACTGTGTCATGTCTCCCGATCTCTGACTATTTCTATGGTCCTCTGCCCGCAGGGCTGTTTCAATTGGCCTGCCAGCAGTTCTGCTTCTCTGCAAGGAATCGGCTGATCAGCTCAGCTCTGATGAAGGATATTTGCTCGTGGTATAAAACAGAGAATTTTGTTGGCATGTGTATGGGGCATTTCAGAGCATTAAAATATTCTTGCTGCGCAGAAATCTTGGAGAAGTGGTATGGTACCCCTCCGCACTGTCTTTTGGAAGTCAGCTAATCTGCTGCATTATGTTCCTTCGCCCCTTTTGGAAAGCAGAGGTGCACAAATTTGGATCCTAGGTAGAGGACCAAGATTTGTGGTCAGGAACTCCAGTTGCCATCCTCACCAGACTCTGGCGGGAAGCGCAAGATTGAACGTGAGGACTATAGCTCATTCTCGGGAGCATAGTTCTACCATAATGTCTACGACGATGGAAGATGGAACAGGGACCAACGGAAATGCAGCTGCTGAGGAACTTGAGCGAACAGAGCCAACCGCGCGAAAGCTGCTTACTCTGGTGATCATTCACTGTGATGGCAAGGTGCTGCTCGGGATGAAAAAGCGAGGGTAAGTCCTCTTTACGAACGTGTTTAAGATTCTGAACCCAGTTTAAGATTTATAGTTGACAACGAGGTGGGCGATTGTAGCTGATTATGAGGTGCAAAGCCGGACAATTTGTTCAGTTCTCTGAAGCCACTTCTGTCGTGGCAGATTTGGCAAAGGATACTACAATGGTTTTGGAGGAAAGGTCGAGAAGGGCGAGACTATAGCTGAAGCTGCAGCGAGAGAGGTCAACAATGTGCTTTCCCACGGATTGATTGTGCACCCTTGCTTTGCACATTAGATATGATTCACTTTGTCTCCTCATATAGATTGTATTCAAATTTTGCAGCTACAAGAAGAATCTGGTGTTACCGCTGTGGATATGGAGAAGCGGGGAATTCTGACTTTTCACTTCGATAACGATCCACTTTCTTGGGAGGTAAACCGTCTAAAACCGTTCCAGCACATCTAAGCTAGTAATCACCAAACCCGGAATTTGGCGGTGGTAAATGATCAAGAGCAGGAATAGAGAAGCCTAAAGAACAAGCAGACTTCATGAGCCAACGGATAGAGTATAATAATCTCGAAATAGGAAAGTGTTCTAGGTTGATGCTACACAAACAGCATCATCCTTATTAGGAAGTCCACTTGATGTCCTGCTTTACATTCAGATAGGCAGGTTCTATACATCATAGTATAAATGAAGTACGATTTCAAACTTGGCCCAGGTTCCGGAAAATAGTAAAGGTAATTTCATGGGTAATCTCATGCTTGATTGGATCTTCCCATCAGCTTTTAGCGTTTCGTCTCCTTTTGTCGAGGTAAAGGAGTTTCATCGCTCTGACTGGTATTTGTACCGAGTCTCGCGGAAATACATGAATCATCTCAGTTGGTTGTTGCTTACAGGTCCATGTCTACTATGTTTCTGAGTTTACCGGTGATCCTTGCGAAACAGAGGAGATGGCTCCAGCCTGGTTTCCTGTCGCTGATATACCTTATGGTATGTGTTAGTAGTGCATGTGGGTAATGCTTAGAGGGATTGCATGACTACTTTGAAACTGTGGATTTCGTTATTCGTATTTGCTGGACAGTTGCTGACTCAAAGCGTTGTTATTTTACAGACATAATGTGGTCAGATGATGTGATTTGGTATCCACTATTGTTGTCAGGTCTATATTAGACCCTTATTGCTTTGAATTCAAAATGTGATTCGTTTCGTTCATAATTTCCTTGTCCAACGACCGACTGTTGATTCAAACACACACCGGATTCGTTTTGTTTGCCCCTACACCTCAATTACCTGCTTCCTATTTAACGACTTTGTCGAATTTGTCTGTTTCTTTGCACCTGCTTAGTTTAGCCCCTCCTATTCTTTGCTTCCAGAAGTCTCTTCAGGTCTTAGTGCTTATATAATCGGATAATACATTCATTTGATCTCAGAGGCACGATACTTGTGATATGTCGCCTGCGTGAAGAAATATAATCCATTTCTTGTACAATCACCAGTAGACCTACACTTACTGATGGTAACTTGATTTCCAGGTCAGCAATTCAAAGGTGACTTCTACTTCACCAACACTACCACATTGACGTCTCATACGATTCAAGTGGTCTCGAATTTGTAACCTTGATGAAATGTAGCTCAAACTTGGCTCATTCACCCAAGGACCTAGGAACCAGCTCCTTGCACCAGTTGAGGCGGTGCTCGGCTTGTTGAAATATGGCTCAGTAGACATTGATTTTGATCATAAAATGGGCAATCTATTCACAAGTGTTTACTGTTAGGGAGTCGCATTGAAGTACGCTCCCAGCACCTTCTATTTTTCTCTTAGCGAGCATTCCGTGTCAAAGAACAGGAAGAATCATGCGAATTAGAGTGGACCTTGATTAATACTCTCTCCATATAAGGTCTTCCACAGTTTTCTACTCGACTTTACATCCATGGGAAATTGTCCTCTGTATTGGTGACCATGCGGACTGTAAGGTAGTTTCACACGAGCAACGATAGAGGGATCTCTCCTCTACTTCCGACTTCAAATGTAGCAAACGCACTCCCACAATATGCAGTAAGCCGAGCAGTTGCAAATGTCTGGCCGTTCCAGTTTAATTCATATGTACCTTCATTTCTGATTTGTTACTTGAATTGCGTAAGTCAGGGAATAATGCGAACACTACACCGTACCTTAGGGAATACTTGGTTGCTATACCAATGTGTCAACTGGACACCATCAGCTATACTTTTACTGGAGAAAGGCTTTTGACCGAACCAATTGAACCAATTGATTCTGTAGTGATGAAGAACTATTCGGTGGAATCCTGCATTCAAGGTTCCTTCCAGGGTCTGCGAGCTTCCAGCTTTGGTCCGCTTTCACGCTATACTAGAATATCTGGCTAAACTCTTACTTCAAACTATATTCGAACGACAAAGTAAGTTCGCCCAATATGATCGCTTGGACACAAAGAGTCCAATAGAGTTCATTGGCAACAGTTGCAGATACGACTCTGTTGCCCACAATCGTCAGATAATATTTTTTATGTGATTGCCAATTTCTACACAGTGGTGGACATTGGAATGCGTATCCAATTAAGTGATCCAATTGCGTTCAAAGACATTTATAGTTATCAAGATAACCTAATATCACAGCATTCACCGACGAAACAAGAGATTGAGACTACGATAATGAAGAAAAAGAGCTTCAAGACTTCCAAGACAGTCGGCTACTTTAGTTTAACGACAAATCCATACCTTATTAATAAGAAATGATAAAAAGATAGGGGCAAAGACTTGCCTTCTCTTCAAAAATGAGTGGGCTATATAATATTCTATCTTCTTAATGGGCGACCACAAGGCGTCTGATGAGATGATTTCATACTCCGTTCCTTATACTTTTTAGTCCTCTCACGAAGAAATGAGTTGACCTTACCTTCATACTGAATTTTTCTCTGCACTTTATGCTTGGAAGCTTGTAGAACGCGGCATCCCGAACCATACCATTACAGGAGATGGAGAGCAAGCGACCAGCACAAGGACTCGAGGGGACTTCCGTATGGAGTTGTGTCCTCCCAAGGTTCCCGCAATGCTTTGGGGTTAGGAAGTCATATATCTTAAGGACTTTTTAGTATTTTCGGAAAGGTCTAATTCTCTAAACTGGGTGCAGAGAAACTTGAGATATTCTCATTATTAATACTTATAAGATCCAGATTTGGCAGCTTAAAGTGCAATTAAAATCTGTAATTTAGGTGAACTTTTAGTTTTATAGATAGAAATAGATATATATTTTCAAAGCCTACAGTTACTACTTGTAAGAGCGTTTTGTTGCACAAAAAGTGACATCCCGTTCAAAATTTTATTTCTTGACGACCCCCTAGAACAAAGAAGTTTAAACTCATGCTCAAAAGATAAGAGGAAGCGGTTTCTCTTTTACTGAAAAGTTCCTTCGATAATTTAGAGAATATTCGAATGAATCTATAGGAAGAAAACCGTCTTCCCGAATCTAGGGATTCCTCGAAATAAAAGCATCTTTCTCCGGGAAATACCTTTTAAACGAAAGGTGTGATTCCTGCAATAATTTGCTGTAGTCAAAACCGATCATTTGAAAATATCTCTTTCGCTTGAATGCTGCTTCCCGAGTATGTTAGACGTAAACAATAAGCATTTCAAATACTTGAGAAAATTCTTATATAACATTTAATTGGTCTAGAATCTGGACTCTCGTGCTAGTTTAGGCAGTACTCGCAAAGATTTTCTAATCCGACCAAGTAGAGAAGTGTTTGAAACAAGCTCTAAGAAATGGTCGGATAAAAGATAATCAATACTGCAGTTCTGTTTTGAAGGTACAATGTTCAGTCACTGCAGTTTACTCAAGATTGTTGTATTATGTCAATTAAATATCATGACCAAGTTCTTCAAACTCCTTAGTTCCTAATAGTTCTTCGAAGGTATTGTCAAGCAAGCCTTTCTGTTAGGAGTCTCAGAAATTGTACAAACATTGTTTAAGGCAGAGGAGTCTTTCTCAAATGAATATGCTCCGACACCTCAAATAACATACATCACAAAGTGATTCCAGATGTAGAACTTTTGATCTACAGAAATGACATTCCAGATCCCCAGTTGTCTATCTGGAAGTTTTTACTCCTCCAATTTAGTAAAACGGACAAGCTGGCCGGGAGTAGCATACATCAAGTTGAGCTATCGAGCATTTTCAAGTCTAAAAACCACAACTTTGTAGCTTTTCAACATCTCCAAAATTTAGAAACTCTACTTTCACTATCTTCTGATCGTCACAAATGTCTTCCGGCTGCATCCTCTTTTCCTCATCAGATAGAGAGTCAGTACACTGAGATCCTAATGCGAACTCCAAACATCTGCGTTCTAAGCAGCATTTAGCATCAACAAATGACCGCGAGAAGTCTGATTCAATCTCTTCAACATGCAGTATACTTCTCACTCACTATTTAGTAATACCATAATCATGGCAGGCTCCAAACTGTTACTACACAATGAGGTAGGAGTTTCAAATCTTCTACCGGTCCAAGTTACAACACGGACTCCCAATTAGGTTATTACCCCCCCTTCTGCTCCTACCGCTCACCTCGCCTTGCATACATGGACCTGCTTACATTTCTGCCAACTGTTGATGTCTATTCGATTGATTGAGTCTAGAGAGAAGGCTAGAGTTTAAACGTGTCATGACAAACGCTAACCTGGTCGGATCCTAATATAGCGATTTAACTTGGACAAGCACCCCGTACCCTTTAGTGTGAACAGTTTCGGTACTCACTAGGCTAGGTGATCCATCCCTGTTGATCACCTAGCCCAGTCAAGAACAAAATCTGAAGCTCGGGGGAAACTCCTAGAAGACGCGTCTGAATTACCTTTGGGAGTCTCAATCTCCTTTTCCATTCTCCAGAAATATAGATGGGTATGATGACTAAGACCGCTGGGCACGTGAACCACGGCTATTGACTAGGATGTGATAGACATGTGCTCATCGGCACTGATGGCTTTTTGCAAATATTTTACAGAGGTTGCAGTTCAGACTACACACTCACGAGCCCTGAGACGTTCGGCGTCATAATCTCGTCCACGACTATCAAAACTTTGCAACCACGACTGCCCGCATCTGTTACCTCCTTCAAGCTCTGAGCAGAAAGCACGTGGCACAAAGTAGTGAGTCCCTGATTGTTATAATTGGATCAAATTCTTACGAGCATGAAACTCTGTAGACTAAAGCTACTGTCGTGAATTACTAAAACCTTGACCGAAACTGACTGTCTTGATTGCATATCGGGTAAAGGTTGAGTGACTGCCTTAAGGTGCATACCATCTTTGAAGTTCGCATTCGCGTGCGTGAGATGACTATCTCTCCAATGATGTCAAATGCTGCGTTTGAGATTTAATATCCGCATATCTGAAACCTCTACTTATTTCTCACCAAGCTGTGGGTTGGGGACTCTCGTCTACAGGTAAGTTGCTCCTACGTAATCTGCATGCTGTCTGGCCAACATAGTATGATAGAGCCCAAGCATCGCCCGAGCTAACCATATTTTGCGTTCGTTGAGGATGGAAGAATCTGGAAGGATAAGGAGCGCCTGTGAATCCTGGTGTAAGAGAACAGTTGATTCCCCATTTTCTGCCCTTCAGCCTGTCGGGGTACTTCTCCAGATATCTAGTAATTTCATCGGCCCGACTAATGATCTGGACCTCTTTGCAACAACAGGAGGCAACACAGACGTTTACTTGGGGGTGTACACGCAGCTACACAGGATGTCATCCGCCGGAAGGGAATACAATCAGATGCTAATGGTTGATGGATGAAATATACACCAGATAATGATATACAGAGAAAGCACAGTCAACTTGGTGGAGTGCCTTTCTGTTCATTCCTTTCAAGATGTTGCATAGCTTCTTCAATACTCGAGCCTGAACTTGAAGACGAGTCTCCTTTTACTACATCCTGGAATCCTTTCCCCTTCCCCAGATCATGAGAGACCTGCTTGTCAAATGTACCAGACGCTGAGCATTCCCCTTGTACATACTCTCGATAATGAAGTGCCTCCTTATCAGATGAATCATGATCTGAAGACTCTTCATGTAAGGGCCACTCTATTCGTTCAGGCTGGCAAGGAGACGGAACTGGCCGTGCAAAGTATGTTGGATATTCTTGTCCTGGCATTAGCACTGATACCGCCTTCGAGTAACTATTCGACTGCAAAGAAAACCACGTGAAAAGACGATGAGTATTCTCATGAAAGATCAGACAGAACTTCGGTCTTGTTTATCTGCTGTCCAGAACTTTCATCAAAATCATCTAAGATATTAGTCATGGGGCAATGCGGTCCGCTTCACAGCACGATGCTCTGGCTACAGTACGCGACCGCCGGATGTCCATAATAATAGCTTGACAGTACATAGAAAGATTCATGGCAACAAGCTACACGTGTCCAGCTATTTTGGACCAGAACAAGTAGCTGAAAGTGCGGACACCCACAATCTCAGGTCCTGAGCAACAACTGTTATCTACCACCGATTGCTTATCGCATCTGTCAATCCCAACTCATTGACCAAAACCCAAGGCTTAAGCAGCACATGAACAGGGAGGGACTCGAGGACTAATCGGTAGCTCCAGACACCCTCTGCATTCGCCTCTTATTTCGGGCTCATTGGTGTCTCGAATGATCGGACCAGTTGAAGAAATACTAACTGATCATGACATAAACCTACGGCCTAATGTGATTTGAAAACTTGCACTTCGGGGAAGACAATGCTCGACATGTAACAAGATGTGTCACGCAAGCTCAAATCGTTTTTCCAACTGATATAACAGTAGAGAGTGTACAGTGTGTACTGCAGAGGCCAGGTGTGATACTTTAACCTGTGGAAATAAAACCGTCATCCGTCTGCTCCGCCGGTATCCAGGAGATTGAAAGACGTTGAACTAGAGGCCAGCTGTGTATCACGAAAAGTGGAATAAAGAGTGACTTACGTGAGAAAGCTCAGGTTTCTGAGAATCTGTTGAGGATTCTGGTATCGAATCAGCTTGTTCTTCATCCCTTGCGGCACGGTTGGAACGATGAGGTCGAAAGATCCTCTCGAATATAGCCATCACCAAAAACATCGCAAACAGAACCGCAGTTGCAATAAAACCGAAGGACACAGCATTGAGAGTTTGATTTGCATGTCTGAAATGCTGAAACGGAGAACCAAGGGGGGGCGCAGACGGCGCTCCGTTCATTTCTGCCATGGCAATCAGAGCAACTGGAACTTCGCTCGAAAATAGGTAAAACAAACCCGTTGCTGCTCTGAATCCCTTCGCCTAAAATCTCTCGAGTTGAATAATTCCAGAGTCAACTAAAAGATGTGCCGGTGGATAATATCGTGAAGTTGTCGCAACCTTACGCGAAAGTAGCTGGCGCTTCAACGCTTTGAGCTCATGGAAATAAGAGCTCCAATTCCCATGGCAGCTTATCATGTACGAGCAGTGGCTTCACAAACTAAATTTTACTTCTAACGGAACTTCAGCACAAATGCTTTCTCTTCCTTCTCCATATATCAGACAGGGTCAGCTCAATCCACCACGGCCCCGAGTCAGAACTCAAGCATTTCGAGCACTCTGCTCTCTAAATTGTCCTGTACTGTTGTAAATTGTACTGTTCGTCTGACGAGAAGTCTCACTTACAATTTCAGTCCCGTTAGTTATCTGTCTCGTTAGAACAGCCAGCAAGAGTTAGCTGCTGCTTTCAAGCTAGGAACCAACAGGAAATCCCACACGTCTTCTTGATCTGGGGCTCCATCAGACCACATTGCCATCCAATTAGACAGCGGTGTGAACCACAAAGGCAGAAAATCACACCACCACGTGCACTTATCCAGTGTCTTGACTTCTGCTTTTCCTACCATCACCAATCTAATCCGTACACTAGCCGAAGAACGACGGCGACAAAATTTTGTTTCAAATGGCGACACCAAAGTCACCACCAGGAAAACAACTCCAAGCTCAAGCTTGCAGCACACTGTCCTCTCGATGGCAGCCAACACCAGCCACCAATGAAGAAGACTCAAATCGATACTTTTCTTAGTCCTAACGACTGCTGAAGTCCAAACAGAGCGACGAGGAAGTTTCCCGGTTGTCTCCGAGAGACGTGTGCTAAGACTTCTGCCCTCGCAGCACCGATCGCATGATTATACAGAATACTTCGATCTATAATCAACTCACGCTGATGGTGCCGCTTCCTCCTGCACAACGCATTCCCCTCCCTCTCTTCAACTCTCCCCAGTAGCAGCTCGATCTCGACACAGGTAGAGCTTTCTACCTCCCAGCCACTGTGCACCAAGTAAAAGCGAGTCTGCTTCTGCTGTCGGACAAGTCACCAACGCCGAGAAGCCGCTTTGCATAGGCTTGAACTAATTACCCATCGTCACTCCAACCTTATAGAAGCCTCTCTTTACTGCTGTACGTCTTAACTACGTACAGCACGTAGTTGTGCAATCCTTCCTGCCCTCCCATGCGGTTGGCGCCTTGTTCTGCTTCTACCGTATGTGAAATCTTGCTCCTATCAAATTCATGCATGTGAGCGACACGTAGATAATAATGGGCCTAGATTCAGGAGAGTGTTGCTGGACTTTCCGGCGAAATAATGCTCTGGTGACTCCATTGCACCTGTGACACGAATATGCAAAGCTCGAAAGCCTTCCATAACTTTGCTCGAATACGATGCACCAAACCTTAGCTGCGTGTGTCGATTAACTGGTGCAGTCACACTGAAGTATCTTGATTTGGTATGACTAGGTCCTTCATTCAGAGTGGGAGGAACTTGGGAGCCACTTACATTCGACAACGTGATCGACGACTCTCAAACACGACCTGATTGCCGTAGGTATCATAATAATTTGTTCAAAGAATTGACGACTTGTTTCATCAAGCTCATAGGATTATCTCAGCACATGAGTGGACCTTAATATTGCCGTTACTCCTGAATTATTTGCAGAAATATGAGGAAGTGGAATCTCCACAAAGACCTAAAGTCCAGTACAAATGGTTAACTTTCAAATAGTCTTTTGGAAATAGATCTAATCGATTCAACAGCTCATGATGTTGGAGAGTGCAGTTGCTATTCGCACATTTTATTTCGAGTTAGACGACACGCTACACCTATAAGCTTTTATTCAGATGATAGATACAAACAGCGGTGCGACTAGTATCCTCCGTGGCGCTTCGATCGATATTTAACTCGTGTTATATTGCACGGACCAAACTACCATACATGAAATAGTATAAGTCAAGACAGGATCTAAAGTAAGCTACGGTGCCGTACTGCCGAGTCAATTCGCTCCATTCGTAAATTTCAATTTTCACTCGTGTAAGTTTTCTCGTAATCTAAATAAAATTTCTGTGCGATAAATCTAATTAAGTAGAGTGAAAGGACTATTCAAGAAAATGGACAAGAAAATAAAGGGCCTATTCATTTATCTTCCTTTTCACTCATTCTCAATAATAATCTAGTATACAAAGGTTAATGTGATTTATTACTGTCAATGAGTGAAGTCAGAGAATGAACGAACTAAGTTGGCGGTTCAAATTCGTGTCTAATTTTCCTCAATCCAATTCGACAAAATATTCGTCCTTGACAAGATCCTTTCTGGTTTACAAAAGAGAAGATTACGATGGTGCGCAAAATTTTAGTGCAGGAATTGACTTGGCATGAAGGTAACATAAAAATACTCATAAATGATAATATCAATTATTTTATCTAAACTGAATTAAAATAGAATGGTTAAAGACAATTACGTTGGTTTCGAATTGCTCATCCCTGGAGCGATTAGTCTCTGAAGTACGGAATTATTAGTGATATCAAGCCATCTGGATAATAATCAACCAGATCTGACAGTTTATTCTTCCAGCCATCCATCCAAGTAACGGCCTCCTTCCAGACGCTTAAAACGTCACGAGAATAAGAACGATCTTCAGAAACTCCTGTTAATACGCATTACTGTATGCTAATCAAACCCTTCCTAATCAGTCCTTTGTCTCAATGGGATTCCTAGCCGTCGATTGAGGTACCCCACAACTGAACTTTGACCGATTGGCCGTGTGCAAAGTTGGTGCGTAACGGGCAGCAGCTATCACTGGAGATCACTCGTGGTTCTATTAAATTCACGAACTGCATAGAATAGTGCACCGTATTTCATCTCCGCAATTGATCCCAGCAAAGACAACAATCAATCAATCATAGGTCTACAGTTTACTTAAATTCTATCAGAGACAGTCGTGTTTCGTACTGTATCGGGGAAAAAAAGGCGACCGCGTAGGAAAAATGAAGGAAGTCGTGTTTCGTACTGTATCGGGGATAGGTACAAATCTCCATGTCAGTTCAAGTTCAGACTCGTCAGTCTAGGCATTGGCCTGGGATGGGCGTATCGATCACCACTCTTCTGAATTCTCTACAACCCCGGTTTGTCCCTGGAATTGTACTCAACTACTTTGACTACGGTATGAGTGAAACTGTTTTGCCTTTTCAGTTAGATCTGTCCCGAAGTACTGTATAGAGTTGGGACCATACTAGTGTCCACTGATGTCGAGGGTGGGCAGAATGTGTTTATTATCCGGCTTCATGAGCATCTTTGTGAGAATTCTGCAAATTGGTAGATGTTTAGACACGTATGTACTGTCTGTCACACCAGTATCTTTGTGTGGCAGACAGTATCTTAGTGAAATACGTCACATTTTCAGGAAGTGTCATTTGAGATCGTGCAAAAAGTACCAGGGATATTGCAAAGATATTTGTTATACTATCGACTTTAGTAATCGAACCTTTAAAATCCAGAGTATGTTTTGTCTGGTGAGTCAATACTTCAATTCGATGAACTTGAGTGAAGATCAGATTACACCCTCATCAAATAATCAAAATTTCCAGAAAACCCGACATTCCAACACCCGTCTCCGAACGTCCACTGAGACAATACATAGATAGAAAAGGGGCTCCGGCTTGCAAAGTTGCATGTTTCGAGGTTGGTGTTTAACAAACTATTTCAGAAGACTATATGCTTATACTGATCTAGATTCGTGAAACACCCGATACAATATATGTCTGAAAATGTATATCAATGTATCAAAGACGATCAGTATATGTAACGCCTTTCTTATTGACATCACTCAACTTTGCTTAAATTTATGGTCCTCTAGTGTTAACGACACCGCTTTCAGCCCCCTTCTTCATAAATGAACTAAAAGACGTAGTTTCTTTCTGTTGCCTCCGAGTTTTATTTGCTATTGAATAAGGCCGTGCTCACTAGTGCCATATTTCTGTTTCAATTGTGGTTGTTTATAAAAACAAATGCACAGTCCAATGTGTTTCTACTAGGCGTACTTTTTTTCAGAAATTTTGTAAAGCTATCATATTTTTAGATGTGATAGATAAGTATCTTCTCGCCTTCTCCTATGTTTAGTTGTGAGTATAAACTTTGAACAAGAATAATAAATACAGAGGATCATCCTTTTTAACCATCACGATCTCCATTGATCATACAGAAGACAAAACTAAACCCTATACCTATCAAGACAAAACATTAAACTAAAAAGAATTATAATTCTAAATATGAACTATATTATAGAAGAAACATATCTTTGACGCACTCTCTGATTCACCTCATTAGTAGTAAAATATTTATTATAGTGATAGGACCAATGAAAGTAAATACTTAGACGAATAATGGAACAAGGTATAACAGGATACATATCCTAAATTTGCTTCTTATTTCCAAGAATAATTTAGCTTGTTCAATAATCAGCTGTCCTGGTCTATATCATTTGTTTCCTACTATGGTGTGCAAAGAAATTGTTTTGCCACAGATTATTGTGGAATATTCTGACCTGGGAGTAGACAGTCTTAGACTGTCTACTTCCATCATAGACATAGACTTCTACTATGGAATCTATACGCTAATCTATACGCTTTCACCAGTATAGAAATACGAGATAGAATTGATACTATCAATCAGGGAAAGTAGTCCGTATAAGGTGACTGAACCTATTTTCTGACCAGACCATCTCAATAGATTTTATAGACTCATTGAGTGGAGTACTCATCTAATAAACCTTTACGCGTGAAACTTCTGTAATCTCTTGTCCTGACAAGCTATAACTCTGCCGTATGACAACATCCGGTATAATAACTTGAGATTTGCAGCTTAGGATTGTAGCCGGAAAATCGTACGTGTTCCTATCCACTGGAGACATGCTTTCCTCGGTACACGAACATTGAGAACGTTCTTTGTTATATATTGAATCATTTATTCGTCTGTTTATCTATAAGTTTCATGCACACTTCTCTTGATACTAGTAACTTGAAGTGAAACCAGCAAATTCCTCTTCCATGTTTCATGCATACGTTCAAAATAACTCAATTCCCTCAACGTCACTTTGCGTGTAGGGATGGATAAGTTCTCATTCAATTCATACTTGCACTTACTATCACTATTCTTGTGCTAGCCATGGCTACACCTTCCCATGTGAGGTCGCCTAGAGCAGGTCGGGATATACTATGCCTAGTGTGTTACCGACATTTTACTTCGCAAGGGGTAAAGACCCATGTGGGAAGGATGCACAAGGACTATGATTGGACCACTTGGGAGGCTCACGTGAGACGAGCGACCACATCAACAATGGTGAAACTCAGGATTACGCACGCTTCGTTTATACCTTCATTGATCGTTCCAGGGATACCGATCGAGTCGTGGGAGTGGTTAGCTTCTCAGGCGGGTTGCATTTTGGGGTTATTTGAGATTAGTTTTCCATGTCCACGTCTATTCCATAGGCTACCCCGCACACTCCATGATGAGACTAGACAGGCTTTTTGCCTACCACTTGATCGTTTGGCACGTGATCCCTTGGACGAGTTAGCATGGTTCCTATTCCTCCTACTCCCTCAATGGTGTATTCGTTATGCTAGAGGGGGACGTGCGGGGCATAGAGAGGTGGCGGCTAGATTTCATTGCTTCCGAGCGGGGGATTGGGCAGCCCTTTAGGAGGAGTCTGTTAGGGCTACACAATTTAGGAGACGGGCATAGCCATAGGATACCACAAATTCCACTCGATTACGACGATGTAGGACATTGGGTCAAGCGGGAGAGTTTAGTAGAGCAGCACGAGTGCTACACCCTTTGTCTATAGCGAGTCCTACTGATGAGACCATCTCTTCCCTACGCTCATTGCATCCAATAGCAGTAGAGGGACTACCACTAGAGGTCTTAGATTATCCGCCTGAGCAGCCTTTATGTCTTGATAGGTTGCTATTTGCACAAGCATTGTGCAATGCCCCTCGTCGTTCCTCGGGAGGCTTGTCATGGATGGTTTATGAGCACCTTAGAGATTGCTTCCAGGCAGATGATCCTTCTAGTGGTTTTACCAAGTTGTATCAGGTGGCTGCCGTAGTAGCAAAAGGAGACATTTCTATGTCTGTTAGTCGGGTGTTAGGTGCTAGTCGACTTCTCGCGATGGAGGAGGACACGGAAGGCATTAGACCAATTGCTATTGGAGAGATCTTTTTGCATTTGCTCAGTCGTACCATTGTCCTTCAGCATCATTCTCACTTTTGATAGCACCTTAGTCCACATCAATTTGGAGTAGCTACACTTGGAGGATGTGAGGCTATATCTCTAGGCATTAGAGCACTCCTAGAGATCCATCCGGAGTGGGTCGTCCTACAGGTGGATGTTGAGAACACTTTTAATAGCATCTCACGTGCATTCATCTTTAGAGAGCTTAGGGAGGCTGGTGGATCCTTGGCGAGTCTCATTCCTTTTGTGTGGTCTTTCTATGGCTCTCTTGCTTCCCTTTACTACCAGCATGGTGGTTCACAGGAGGGAGTCATCGTCTTGGAGTCAGCTGTTGGTACACGTCAGGCAGATCCTTTGGAGTGGCCCTTATTTGCCATGGCTCACTTTAGAGCTCTCTTATCTACTACTTTGGCCATGCCATGTTGTGTATTTCCCTCCTTGGCAGATGATACACACATCATAGGCCCTGTAGATCAGATTAGGTAGGCTACCTTTGACTACTTGACTACCGAGCTACATCTAGTAGGCTTGAGAGTCAAGGTGTCAAAGTGTAGGGCATGGTCCCCTTTAGGTATCCCTCCCCACCTTGAGCTTCCAAAGGGGTGTATCACATCCACAGATGGACTTTGTGTTCTTGGAGTGCCAATAGGATCGGAGGATTTTGTCACACGCTTCTTGGACGCTGCCCTTGCAAAGGATGTTCTCCATGTGGATGACCTTCCATTACTAAGAGATCCGCAGGTGGCATTTGGTATACTCTCTTCCAATATTTCTCATCTACCTTCCTACCTCATCCGTACAGTTCCCTCCTCACTGTCCTTCCTATCACGTCTGAGAGCATTTGATAGGAGGATTATGGGAGTCTTTGGTGATATTATTGGACTAGGGACTTTTGAGTGTGTGACAAGGGATTTGGCACGTAGACAGACGGCTCTACCGATCTCATGTGGTGGGGTTGGCTTGCTTTCTATGGAGGAGATGGCACCTATAGCGTTCTTGGGTAGTTGGGCTCTCTCAGCACCCCTACTTTACTCTCATTTTGTGGTTGCTGATAGGCCGGTTTTGGAGACTTATGTGACAGAGGTGGAGGGAGGAGCCTTTTCTCTCCAGGTGTTATTGTGGCAGACAAGAGATAGTCTATTCCCATGAGCACAAGAGGGTTTTCCACCATTTGCTTCACTATCGTTAGATTGGACTGGAGGTTTTTAGTCTTCCTTGATGGAGCTACAATCTGAGCATACGCTACATTCTCTCTTAGTTGACTCGTCCATTCCTCAAGCTACTAGAGCACGTCTACGCTCTTGCTCCGGCAAGGGTGCAGGCTCATGGATCCTAGCTCGACCGTGCATTAGGGCTTTCCGACTCGCACCGGCTACTTTCTCTACAGCGATGAGGTTTTGCCTAGGTTTGGTCCACCCATCTGCATCTTCACTACTCACTTGTGAGTGCGGTTTTACACTAGATGCAGCGGCGGTCCACATGACACGGTGTCCTTTTGGAGGACAAAGGATAGCTACCCATGATGCCATTAGAGACATAATGTTTGCTATGGCGCAAGAGAGTGGATACTTGGCTTGGAGGGAGTATTCGTATGCTTTGCAGATGACACATGTCAGGGCAGACTTATACTTGGTCCAAGATGATCAGGTGATAGTAGCGGATGTCGTGGTCACAGACCCTACACGGGATACAGTTTTGGAGGGAGTGATTACCCATCCCCTGGATGGGCGGCAAGTGCAGCAGCAGGTCGCAAGGTCTCCAAGTATATGGGCATGCAGCGAGGTCACCTCTTTGTTCCTCTAGCCTTGGAGTTATATGGAGCGATGGACACGGCATTTGACACATTTGTCAAGGAGTGCACGAGAGCTTATCATGTTAGGCGACAGGGGGTACCACTCTCACTCTCATACTTTGTAGTATATTTTAGACAGCGTGTGTCCATTGCTCTACAGAGGGCAGTGGCTGGTGCAATCCATAGGAGAGCAATCACATTAGGTGATGTTTCTTCGGATGCTCCAGTTGTGTGTAGATCGTACGACTTGCATAGCTCGGATATCTTAGGTGCGGTAGGGCAGATTTCTCATACAGACTCTATTAAGGCTTAGCCCCATGTTACCTTTTTTGTCTCTCCCTTGTACGGGCTTGATGGGGTCTTCCCATCCTTCATTTTTCCTACACGGTCTCCTTTTTACCTTATAGATAAGTTCGGAATTGCCCCTTCGTTTGGTCTTCCGAAGACTCAGATGGGGCTTGCAATCTGTCCTGAAACTGTATGACCGATGATATAGTTTTCCAAACCCATAGGTGTTTCATTTAGAAAGATTCACCAAATATATAGTAATGCGAATCTTGGTGTTGCCTTGAATCAAATACTTGGAGGTGATATTTAATCAAAGTCCGCTTCTGAGTCAGTAGGTGTACCTTACGCAGCTTTTGATAGCAAGCACTCATTTTGCCATGTGATCTAGGCAGCAATTTTGTTGCTTAATACTATAGTGAGAGTCCAAATAGTACTCGATACTCACATGTTTCAAACGAGAAAAAACAAAACAAACGAATAGACACAGCCTTAGTGTTCATGAATCACACAACTAGATCACCAAAGGTACAAAATAATGCCTCTTATCATGAACTCATCACTTTCGTCTTGTATTGTTTGTAATCGCAAAGTTAAGCAGGTAAATCTAACTGAATGATTGATCTTTGATCTCCCTACTTGGTTAATTTTATTCTCTTTTCCTTGAGTTATCATTCTACTGCATTTTCACACATTATTACCAGATAAGATGAATTATACTTAGAATAATGTGTTTCTTGCGGGTTCGCTAGAAAACAAAAAGAAACACCAGATAAGAGGAATCGTGCTATACCTTGAAGATCTCGTGGGCTACTACTTGAGAAATAAATATCATTGTCGACGTCAGAACACACCTCACTGCTCTGTGCCCCATCATCAGTAAGATTTCTGAACAGTTTATTCCTGACCGTATCATTTTCAGGAATTTACATCTCTCTGTACGTATATGGTGCAGACTGCCGGATCTGACCGCAGGTTGTATTATGATGATTGTGAATTTATATGCATCACATCTCTTGTGGAAAAAGACATCTTACCTGATCTATAAACTCGGTTTATGGATCAGGTAGAATCTAGTGACATTATAACTTTTGATCGAGAGATTACCAGGAAGCGACCAGACCACTTACGGGTTCCAGATTCATCACTCCAGCTCAAAGTGTATAATTTAGTTTAACGCCTTGGTCCAAAGAAACGTTTAGGATTTATTGTGCTTAGCAGAACAATGAAAAATGAAATTGAAATACAATGATCTAAGACTTTGAGACCAGTTTGGATAGGCGACTAACGTATCTTGACTAGGATCTTGACCCTTGACTAGACTAGATATGCCCATAGTTCCAATTTACTTGTTTTTAAAAGACGATTGTCACCCTACTATACGAATACCCGGATAGGCATCTATAGTGTATAGTAATAGTGTCGACCGTCATCCCCGAAAGGAGCCGGAAGGGGAAACGGACAGCCCTCAAGAGTAGGTTCCCTTAATGGCGTTCCGTGCTAGATGTTTCCTTAGTGGACGATCTTGAGATTCTACTACTGTAGGACCTGTGAGCACTGGTCTAAACACTGGAAACGAACCAGCAAGATCTTCTCGCCTGTCATGTTGAAATACCCCTACCTTTTGAAAGTTTCGGGAGGAGAGAGGGAGAGATGTGAGAGGAAAGATCTATATTTTTTGAGTGCTCTTTAGAGTATAGCTCTCGCGTGAACAGTCAATCTTGGTTCCATTGGTACCTAGATTGAATACTATAGAGAATAGATAGAAAGTTATGAGATATTTTAGTTTTTTTAAAGTTTAGAGTGATCATTACATTGAGAGTGATAAATCTGGAATTTTCATTTTTAATCTCTTTGTTTTATGGTTGAGTTCCATGAGCATTTAGTTCTAAACTTTTGGAGATGAAAATTGAAAGTTATGAGAATTTATAGTTTTTAGAGTTTGGAGGGATTGTATTTTCTTATGTGAGTTGGGATGTGAAGAGCTATAATTTTGTATATATAGGGAGATAAGGAGAGGAGCATCATGTGTTATTATTACTATTCTTCTGCTAGCCATGGCTACACTTTTCCGTGTGGTGCCGTCTAGAGTGACTCAGGATACACCATGCCCGGTATGTCATCAATGTTTTACCTCACAAGGGATAAAAACCCATTTGGGAAGGATGCACAAGGACTTTGATTGGACCACTTGGGATACACACGTGAGGCAAACAATCATATCGATAGCAGTGACACTCGAGATTATGCACTCATCTTCTATCCATTTGTTGACCGTTCCAAGGATATCTATCAAGTCGTGGGAGTGGTTAGCTTCTTAGGCGGGTTGCATTTTGGGGTTATTTGAGACTAGTTTTCCATGTCCATGTCTATTCCATAGGCTACCCCACACACTCCATGATGAGGCTAGACAAGCTTTTGCCTACCACTTGATTGTTTGGCATGTGATCTATTGGACGAGTTAGCATGGTTCTTATTCCTCTTACTCCCTTGATGGTGTCTTCGTTATGCTAGAGGGAGACGTGCAAGGCATAGAGAGGTAGCTGCTAGATTTTTTCAATTCTGAGCAAGGGATTGGGTGGCCCCTTAAGAGGAGTTTGTTAGGGCTTAAAGTTTTAAGAGACAGGTGTCATCACAACATACCATAGAATCTACTTGATTACGATGGTGTAAGACATTTGGTTAGGCGGGAGAGTTTAACAAAGTAGCACGAGTGCTACACCCTTTGCTATGGCTAGTCATATTGATGAGACTATCTCTTTCCTACACTCACTACATCCTATGGCAATAGAAGTACTACCACTAGAGGTCTTAGATTATCAACTTGAGCAGCCTTCACGTCTTGATAGGTCACTTTTTGCACAAGCATTATGCATTGCCACTCACCTTTCCTCATGAGGTATGTCAAGGATGGTTTATGAACACCTTAGAGATTGCTTTCAGGCAAATGATCCTTCTAGTGGTTTTATCGAGTTGTTTCAAGTGGCTATAGCAATAGCAAGAGGAGAAATTCTTATGTCTATTAGTCTTGTGTTAGGTGCTAGTCAACTTCTTGCAATAGACAAGGACACGGGGACACCAAACCAATTGCTATTGGAGAGATCTTTTGCGTTTTTATCATTTGTGTCATTTTCCTTCAACATCATTCTCACTTTTGATAGCACCTCAATCCACATCAATTTGGAGTAGCTACACTTGGAGATGTGAGGTTATATCTTTAGGCATTAGGGCACTCCTAGATATTTATCCAGAGTGGGTTGTCCTATAGGTGGATGTTGAGAATGCTTTAATAGCATCTCACAAGCATCCATCTTTAGAGAGATTAGGGGGGCTGGTGGATCCTTGGCAAGTCTTATTCCTTTTGTGTGGTCTTTTTATGGCTCTCTTGCTTCCCTTTACTACCAACACAATTGTTCATAGGAGGGAGTCATTGTCTTGGAGTCAACTATTGGCACATGTTAGGAAGATCCTTAAGGGGGACCCTTATTTGCCATGGTTCACTTTAGAGCTCTCTTATCTACTAATTTGGCTAGGTTGTGTATTTCTCTCCTTGGCATATGATATACACATCATGGGCCTTGTAAATCAGATTAGGCAGGCCTTTGACCACTTGATTGCCAAGCTACATCTAGTAGGCTTGAGAGTCAAGGAGTCAAAGTGCATAGCATGGTCCCCTTTAGGTATCCCTCTCACCCTGAGCTTCTATAGGGTGTATCACATCTATAGATAGACTACATGTTCTTCAAGTGCCAGTAGGATCCAAGGATTTTGCCACATTCTTCTTAAATATTGCTCTTGTAGAGGATGTTCTCTATGTAGATGACCTTTGTTACTAAGAGATCTGCAAGTGGCATTTGGTATACTCTCCTCTAGTATTGCTTGTTGACCAACTTACCTCATTTGTATAGTTCTCCTCTCCTCGTCCTTCCTTTTGTGTTTGAGAGCCTTTGATAAGAGGATTATGGGATATTATTGGACCAAGGACATTTGAGTGTGTGATAGGGGATTTGGCATGTAGATAGATGGTTGTACAGATCTTGTGTGGAGGGGTTGGCTTGCTATCTATGGAAGAGATGGTACCTAGAGCATTTTTGGGTAGTTAGGGTCTCTTGGCACCCCTACTTTCCTCTTGTTTTGTGGTTGTTGAGAGGTCAATTTTGGAAACTTATGTGATAAAGGTAGAAGAAGGATCATTTTCTCTCTAGATGTTATTGTGACAAACAAAAGATAGTCTATCCACGGGCATTTTCCATCTTTTGCTTCACTATTGTCAGATTGGACTAGAGGTTTATAGTCTTCCTTGATGGAGCGATAGTGTAAGCATGCACTACATTCTCTCTTAGTTGACTCATCCATTCCTCAAGCTACTAGAGCATGTCTGTGCTCTTGCTTTGGCAAGGATGCAAGCTCTTGGATCCTAGCTTGACCGTGCATTAGAGCATTCCAACTTGCATTAGCTACTTTCTTTATACCAATGAGGTTTTGCCTAGGTTTGGTCCACCTGTAACAATATGGAGTTTAGCAACATAATTAGTAAGGCTAAAAAAATAGAAAATAAGCCAAATTATAGTATTCTAGAAGCATCTAGGAAGCTTCTTAGGAAGATTCCCAACTAGTTAACTTGTGCCCCAAGTAGGTAGCTGCTAGAAGCCTCTAACTAGCTTAGCTTGCATGCCAACTAGGTGGCTTCTAGAAGGAAGCTTCTTGAGAAGCTTCCTACTGAACTTGGCTTGCACTCTAAGAAAGCAGCTTAGGGAAGCTTCTTGAGAAGCTTCTCAAAGGCTTTGTATGCTACCTATAAATACCAAAGCCAAAGCTCATGTTAGGCATTTGTAGTTTTCCCTCATTCAAGTGTCCCAATGTAAGTTTCCATTCTCTTATTTCTCTCCTCGGTCTTGGTCTTTTACACCACCCATCTGCATCTTCATTACTCACTTGTGGGTGTGGTTCTACACTAGATGCAATAGTGGTCAATGTGACAAAATGTCCTTTTGGAGGATAGAGGATAAATATCTTTGATGGTATTAGGGACATAGTGTTTTCTTTGGCACAAGAGATTGGATACTTGGCTTGGAGAGAGCATTTGTATTCTTTGCAAATGACACGTGTTAGGGCAAACTTATACTTGGTCTGAGATGATTAGGTCATAGTAGAAAATGTTGTGGTTACAGACCCGACATGCGATACAATTTTGGAAAGAGTGATTGCTCATCCCCCTGGATGGGTAGCAAGTGCAATAGTAGGTCATAAGGTCTCCAAGTATAGGAGTATCCATGTTCCTTTAGCCTTGAAATTATATGGAGCAATGGGTTTGGCATTTGACACATTTGTCAAGGGGTGCACGAGAGCTTATCATGTTATGTGCCAAGGGGTACCACTCTCACTCTCACATTTTTTAGCATATTTTAGACAACATGTGTCCATTGCTTTATAAAGAGTAGTGGCTGGTGCAATCTATAAGAGAGCAAACACACTAGGTGATGCTTCTTTGGATGATCCAATTGTTTGTAGACTGTACAACTTGCATAGCTTGGATATCTTAGGTGCAATATGGCAGATTTCTCATATAGACTCTATTGGGGCTTAGCCCTACTTTACCTTTTTTGTCTCTCCCTTCTACAGCTTGATGGGGTCTTCCCATCCTTCATGTTTTCTACGTGGTCACCCTTTTTATTCTTGAAAGTCCATTTCCCACTAAACTTATATCTCAATTTGAGTACTTGAAACAATCTCCAAGTGAAAATTTATCTATATGATGCAAAATGACCTATCCATACCTTGAGATATAACTTGACCCAAACTGCCTACATTTTTTTTCTGCACAAATAGACCTTTTCCTAAACTGTCCTAAAAAGTGTAAAACTCACTTCTCAACTCTAGCCATAAATAGATATAACACCATATGATTGTCAAGATGAAGTTCAAGCATCAATATTGAATAGTTATTGGCTTATCAAGGGTATAGACTTTGATTGGGAGTAGTTGGTTATGATTAATAGGGTCCTAAGAATTATTGTATATAATTTGTTATCTACAATGCATGTGAGAAAAGAGCATCACAAGGGAGTATTTGATCATAACAATAATATATTAGGATAGATATTTACTTGAAGGAAGGAAATGTAGTTCAAAGTTATTTAAGCCCCATCTTTCTATTGGTGCATGATGTATGTGGCTTACCCTAGATAAGCCAGTAGTATTATTGGCTCAACTATTGGCTTATAGTAATAGTGTAGGTAGTGTAGTTCATCATGCTTGTCTATTGTCTCCAAACTGCCTCTAGAGTAGGATGGAGAAACTTACAACATAAGACTAGGGAAAGTTGGTGTGCAATGACATGGATGACTGAAATGTGCACTAATACTCCTAGTTTGGAGGAATAAATAGGTACTTGCTTGCTAAACTTTGAGCCAATCCTTAACCGCCAGGTTTTCCAATTCTCATGGATGAAGAATGTGATTGAATAATGCAATGAAGAATTCATTGATAGACTTTAATTCTCTTCACAAGAGAGCATTTGATAGTCATCATAGAGGTTCTTGGGTAAGTAGGATTAAGCTATAATACACCACATACAACATGGAACTAGAAGTTTTTGTGTCTTCCTTTCCTTCTCTACACAAGTTTTCTATGCTTTGCAAGAAGGTCAGAGTTTTCAACTCCAAACTATGACAGACTTTCAACTACAAACTTCTCGGTTGAAGTCTGTAGCAAATATTGTACCACATCCATTGAATTCTTTCCTAATCATTTTATGTTGGATGGGTGACATCATGACTTATAGACATTATAAGCAAAACCAAGCCGGGACAAACTTTCAAGAACAAAGTTTTTGGTTCAAGTTTGTAACAAAGATCATACCAAGTACACTAAACTCTTCTCTTAGTCATATTACAATGGATGGATGGCATCATCACTTATAGACATCTTACTTACCTTTAAAAGATGATTATTTCCCTATAATATTGTAGGTATCTTACGTCATCCAAGTGTAAGTACCCATTGGAGCAAGGTTAATCCCCACATTTTGGGTAAGCCCCCAATCTTATTTACTATTAATACTCCTAATATGGAGGAAGCAATAGATACTTGCTTGCCAAACCTTGGGGCTGTCCTTAACCCCCAGGTTTCAAACTCTTATGGATGAAAAATATGACATTAAAATTCAGGATAGACTTTGATTAGGTGCATCACAAGGAACATTTGATTGTGATTGCAAAGGTTCTTGGAAATTTTTGTCTAGAATTTGTTATCAATAATACATGTGAGAAAAAAATATCACAAGGAAGCATTTGATTATAATAAGAGTATATTGGGATGGACATTCACATGGAGGGAAGGAGATGTAGATCAAAGTTTTTTAAGCCCCATCATCTTTGTATCAGTACATGATACACATGGCTTGCCCTAGTGTCACTTATGTAATGAAAAATACCATATTTAGGAGTCATACAATAGATTTCAAGATACATACTATGATTTGGTGATCAAAGGCACAAGTTGAAAACAACCCAAGACACATTCCACTTTTCTCCTCAGTACTTTGCAATGATCATAGTAAATGGAAACATCACTTTTGCAGCTAGGGTACATGGAAACTACTCCTTTGCGTAATAAGGTCCAAGAAATTTCATCCTCTTCTTCTCCTCTTTGTAATACTTTGATTTGACTCACCTTATCTATGGTAACTTTTCTCAAATTTTTATGTCCATGTTCTCTTGAGTTATTTGATTCTTTTATCAAGATAATTCCAAATATCATATTATCATGAAGTTTATTGTGAACAAAGACTGAGTACAGAATTGGTTATTAAAGTGCTAATTAGTTCTTGGGTCCATTGGTCAATTTCATTATAACTAAAATAAACTGAATTCTGAATTATAGAATGCTCTCTGAGTTTTTGAGAATTCTACTAATAGCCCAATTAGGTAGTTTCCTTAATAATACACTACCTGCTACATACTTCCCATATTTTATTAGTAAAAATATCAAAAATATTCATTTTATAGCCAAATGTGATCTTAGAAAAAATCAAAATTATACTATCTTGTATGTATGATAATTATCAGTGATAATTTTGGAATTTTAAATAAAATAAAAGTCCAAATATTTTTATATTGAAATTGTTAATTTCAAAAGTTATGGCGGTCTAGATTAAAGATTTTGAAGATTAGCATCACAATGGCACCACTTCCAATCACAATTCTTGCAGCTACAAGCACCTCTATGTGTAATGCCTCTCAAGTACATTAGAATATAAACTTTATATACTCAATTAGATTGGAATTATTTGAATGAATTTTAGTATTTTCTATATTTATTTTTAAGTGAACTTATAATGATATCAAGTTTATATGAATTTGGTGCTTGTCTTTTCATAATTTGGACTAAAGATTTTGTCTTCAACTCACTAAAACTCATTTAATAGAAATATACAAATTATTAGTCCTTCCTTGTCCTATATTAAACTGAATGCATTAGGAAATCTTGATTGAAACTCATTCAACTTAAGAACAACAAGCAAGAATAACAATGCATGCCTTGAAGGCTTGAAGAAGAAAGGACATTTTTATCTTTATGATTACAAAAAGCAAGAAAGAAAATAATATGCAATAAAACTTTGAGCTCAATAATCTTGGATTATCTTAAAGTCAAATGCTCTCAAGTTTTCTTTGACAATACATAACTAAAAAACCTCCTAAGATAGTAAGGATGTTATTGATTGTCCCTACAATTACAAAAAGAGAACATGATATCCATGAATAGCATGACAACATAAGGACAAGATAACTCTTGAAACATGTGATAAAAGGCCATGGCAATAGATTGATTTGTGTGTGTCCAATCATTGATAAAACTTTGCTTCAAAGTTAAAACATCTTTAAAGTTGCTATTGAATATACTAAAGCAAAAATTTTAGATTTTGCTTTATGTATTGCAAAAATAATAAGAAATATACTTAAATAAGTACCAACTAAAGAGTTGAAACACTTGGCAATTGTGATATGTTGCATAGGTTGTCAATCAAACTTTATTTAAATGTCCAAATACACAAAAAAGCATGTAATAAGAACTTTGAAGTATCATATCTGAAATATCTCTCTAATAGAGAATTTTTCATGTGTTTGTTAATAGAAATATACAAATTAAAGCCTGACAAAGATTGGAAACTAGGGAATATAAAAGAAAAGAGATGGATTCAAAACTAAATATGTATTCCAAATGTTAGAGATGACACAATCTTGTTATTTATACTTGAGATAGTATATGCTTTTGCTTCTTAAAGAAATTAGTCATTAGCCAATTAGTCATTAGTGATTAGCCCTCCAAGTTACTCAATCTTTATGAAGTTTCTTCAACATCTTATGGTCCAAGTCTCTGAGATGGTTATGCAGTACCTTACTAGATTACTCTATCCCTAGAAGAGTTCATATGTACCTTCTATTTATTCCTTTATGAAACCAGGTATAATCCAAGTATCTTAAAAAAATTTTAGTAGTCTATGTGAAAAAATTCTACAAATTACTATAATATTTCCATAATGTTACACATTCTTCTTTTGAAAATGAATAATGTCCTAGTCTTGTTATTTTGCTTTGAGTTCTTGAATAACATCTTGAATGCTTGGAAGATGATGAAGGGTTTCCATTTGGTACCATAAGGTGTATATCACTTTCAAAGAAATAATTATTCTATATGTTTGCAACTACAACAACTAATCATACACAAGGCCAAGATCTGATCAACTTCATAATCATCATGATTTTCAACATGATTGAAGGTGAGAGGGGTTGGATTTGAAAAGGAAAAAAGGATGGGTGAATATAAAGGATCTTAATTTAGAAATATTGAAGAGATGATGATTCCAAATGTCATGAAGAAAATCAAGTTGATAAGAAGTACTTAAATACTTTCTCTTATTGATTGATATAATCTCATTAAAATTCAAATGAAAATAGTGCCAAGTTTGTCTCTTACCCAATAAACACCTCAAGTGACAATTTTTGTGTACCATATTCTAAAAGGAAGGAAAGTTTGTATTAAGCACTATAAGAGATAAATTTTACTCTAAAAGTATTATCTTATTCACTAGCAAAATCTCTCATCCTCTCCTTAATTTGATCATTCCTCCTCTAAAATAGCACACAAGGAGAAACTTCAGCAATGGCAATAATGAAGGTCCTTCCTTCGCACTCAAAAAAAGTCTTCAAAGATCAACACCATAATAGTGGCACTTTCAAGTAGAAAATATCACTATTTACTTAGCAATAACAAGTAGTGCTTATAAATTCTCATTCCACTCATTCACTCTATTTTCCAAGCTAATTAAGCAATGGATGCCCTTCACATCTTAAGCTCCTTGTTATATACTCACCAAAAGTACCATAGTAAGTGCCTAGCGGGAAAATCCCTAGGAAAGGTATCTTAGTTCAATATGCACTCAAATGAGTTTTTGCCTCACATGCATTTCCTTCTTGTGGAAGCTTCCAAGCATATTCCTTATGAATATAGGACTTCTTCTAACTACAATATATTTTTCCTTCTTGTGGAAGCTTCCAAGCATATTCCTTATGAATATAGGACTTCTTCTAACTACAATATATTTTTCCTTCTTGTGGAAGCTTCCAAGCATATTCCTTATGAATATAGGACTTCTTCTAACTACAATATATTCCAAGATGAATTCAAATCTCTCTAACTTGACCACCGTCCACTACAAAAGGTCACCTAACTTAGTTAAGCCAATAGGATTTTGACAGCTCTTATATCCAAAGTTAATTTGACAATGTAAATTCAAGATGTAGGTAATATCCCAATATAATTATATAAAATCCACTTTAGGGTTCCACTTAAATATAAAAATTATTTTAAGAGATATTACTCCTATTAAATCAAATTTAAAATTCACCAAGGTTCAATTAAGTATCCAATAATTAAATTTTAGATCTTTCATCCTATTTATCTATACTAATTTAATTAAAGATAACACTTACTTTACTATTACTAAACTTATCTAGGTATAATTAATTCAAAACAACCAAAATAGTTTTAGCAATATAGTGCACTAATCCAACTTGTCAAGGATAGATTTTTTTTGGTTTAATCCAATATTTAAACAATATGGAGTTTATCAACAAAGTTAGTTAGGTCTAATGAAATAACAAATATGACAAATCAGCTTAGAATATTTTAGAAGTATCTAGGAAGCTTCTTGGGAAGCTTCCCGACTAACTTAGCTTGCATCCCAAGTAAATAACTTCTAGAAGGAAGCTTCTAGAAGCTTCCAATTAGCTTAACTTGCAAGCCAAGTAGGTTGCTTCTAGAAGAAAGCTTCTTGAGAAGTTTCTCAAGAGCCTTGTATGCTTTTTATAAATACCAGAGTTAAAGCTCATATTAGGCATTTAGATTTTACTTACATTCAAGTATCCCAATGTGATCTTCCCTTCTCCTATTTCTCTCCTCGATCTTGGTTTTTTACATTGGTATTAGAGCAAGAATGGGATGGATGGAATTTATGGACCACCAAATCCACCTTTGCCAAACCATTGGGATTTTTGTGTTTAAGTACTACCCAAGCATCATTTCATACAATTCATCATCTCATGCTTTGGGTAGGATTTTCTACATGTGATCACCTTGTTTGAAGAACCCTTGACACTTCTGGTTGTAACTTATGAAGAAAGGTGAACGTGTTATATCTATGTGTTAATAAATTAGATATATTGGGAGTAATGGGATAGAGTAGTAGCCATGGTGGCAATACCCGATGTTATCATTGCTATGCAACAACAAATCAAACATCTTACTCAATTTTTGGATGAACAAGATCATCAATGACAAGAACATGTAAAGAGTGCACTAGTTCAAGATGGAGAAGATCAATTTCCAAGACCCAAGGTGTTTGGAGGCAAGGATCTCTCAAGCATAGTGGAGAATTTTTTGTTTGACTGCGAATGTTACTTTGAAGCTACCAATCTTCAAGATGAACGGAAACAAATTCTCTTGGCTTTTAGCCAATTGGATGGCATGGCAAAACTTTGATGGTGATTCTAAGTGGAGTGAGCTAAACAAAAAATTGTTGCACCAATCTTGACATAGGCAGAATTGAAGAATACAATAGTTGGTTGATTTCAAGCTATAAATGTCACATGAGCCGCATGAGATAAGTTGGTGGAGTTGAAGCAGATTGGCTCTATAAGGAGCTACATCATGCAATTCCAAAACATCATCATGCAGATTCTAGATATACAAGAAGGTGAATTTTGGATCAATTTGTGAGGGGCTTGAAGTCACAAACCAAATTGGAAGTGACCATGTGGGAGCCATAAAATGTAGAAGAAGTCATGAAGTTGGCCGAGTGCTTTGATTCCTTGATTGTGGCAACTTGATCTTGACCTCAACCTACATAGACCAAAACACTACACACGGGTGGAAGAATCAACACCAATGGAGATTGATCTTGTCCAATAGAGACCACTTGGTACCGTGGATAGAGAAAGATTATGAGAAAATGGTGATTGTTTTTATTATTGCCAAGTTGGACATCACATTGTTGAATGTCCACTTAAGAATGGACGACCCAACAAATTGCCTAAATGGAGTCTGTGAAGCACATTGATCAAGGAAATTATAAATCCCAATAGGAGATTTTGAGCCACCTATTGGGAACTTGATTAGTTCTAATGGGATTGAAGGCTTGATCTATGCAAGTTTTCTTCACTTGCAAGGTACAATATCTAATCATGGTTGTAGGATTTTGGTTGATTCTGGAAGTTTAGAGAATTGTATATTTATGCAATTAACAAAGGAATTAAGTATTCCTATCAAGCTCGTAATTGAAGTAGATTGATGATGGTGGATGGTAGAAAGGGTTTTGCATTTTGTACCTTATATCCCATTACCTTTAAGCATGAGAAGGAGTATTTGGATTGTATGAGGTTTATAGTGGCATCTCTACACTATGATGTCATTCTAGGACTACCTTGGCTTGAACATCATAAGGTTCAATCTGATAGGACTCAACAACAAATTCAAGTACAACACCAAGGTAGGAATTTCCAATTAGGTTGTTTGGCACCTTTGAGTAAGAATAGCCAATCCAACAAGGAGTTAAGGAAATTAAGGAAAGCAACCATAGAGTAAGCTTCAAAGGAAGTGAAGTCCCAAGGTGGGAAGTTTGTTAGGAAAGTAGCCATTGAGCAAACATTCAAGGAAGATAAGTCCTTAGATGGGAAGTTTGTCAATGAAGCAATTATAAACAAGCTTTGGAAGAAGATAAGTCTATTTTTGCAATGTGGATCAAGCCAATTGCACAAGGAGAATCTGAGGAGAGTCAAGAGCCTTATCAAGCAATGGTCGATCAAATAGTTAAGGAGTTTGCGGACATGTTTCTAGATGATCTACCAAAGGGATTACCTTCTGATTGTGGTATGCTCTTCAAGATTGATTTATTACCAAGGAGTACTCCAATGAGTAGATCAATCTATTGGCTCTCTAAAGGAGTTGGAAGAGTTGCAAACAACACTCATAGAGTTGTGTAATACCAAGGGTTAGCCATATGATCTAGATGTGAAATTCGGTTTGGTAACATCTAGAATGATGTTATACATGATGGTCAAAATAGATCTGATAGAAGTATCACCAAAAGAGTACTTCTACTAATAGGGCAAAAACCGAAATAGACTTGAGAACCTTAGAACCAATAGCTAGACATATGATTTACAGGTGAGAATTGGTTTGGTAACATCTGGAAGGATGTTACACATGATGGACTAAACAGATCAGAAAGAGGTATCACCAAAAGGGGACTTCTACTAATAGAGTAGGAACCGAAATATGCCTGAAATCTTTGAAGGCAATTTCGGAGGCCTAAACGGATGAATTATGCCTTGAAAATGTACAGATTCCCCCCCAACAGAGGAAAGGCTGGCCTTCCCTCCTCCTTGGTTTGTCTCATCGAGAGCTTTCCAACGGTACCTTACTCATGTGATTCTGAGTTTCCTACAGGAAGATTCCCTAAAAGATTCCCTCCGGTCAAAGCTTGTTTGACCAACCAGATAGGACCTAGACCAGACAGGTCACCCATCCAAGTAAGTAATCCAAGGGTGGAGCTTGCTGACATGTCACCTATCTATGTCCCTAATCCTATGGTGGAGTTTCCTTGGAGGAGATCCTCTTTGTCTATATAATAAAGAGAAGGTGCTCCCTTGGGGCATCGAATGTTTGAGTGTGCAATCTGTGTTTTCTCTCTTCTCTTGTCCTCGGAGTATTACAATGGTATTAGAGCAAGTGTTCTAGTCCAAGAGAGTGGATCACCCCTCTTGGAATAGCACGAACTACTGAAACTGAGTAATTTGAGATAGAGAACATAGAGTAATTGCTAAACTTAGGAAGGACTTAAGAGAGCGGATGGGATGGATGCGCCGGGGGGACAATTTCCCGCACCTAGCTTTCCATTCTCAAACCCATTCCACATCAAGGTTATGTACATCCAGCGTGAGCAGATGAGAGTATCGCTAGTTTATCACTTTGGTGCGGAATTCATGGATAGAGTGATGAACTCACCAAACCCGGTGATTCTACCTGTGGTAATATATGACAGAGAGTGGGATTTGACGATCTACATTCTATTATGATAATATGGATATGAATGTCCCAAATCCTCTCCCTTTCAACACTCAAGTAGAAATCCGTTATGTAGTGAGGCCGAAATTGATGTTTAGAGATTTTGTGGTTAGGAATTTTGGTGAGGAGTATTATCAACGAGTGATAGCTTCTGAGGTCCCAATGGTAGTTCCAATAGTTCGTGCGCCTTCCAGAGTGATTATATTGACTTTGTATTGAAGTAGACGTTAGCAATTGGGTGTTGCAGGAACCATGGATCCGCAGTTGCAAGAGCTGGTGCAAGGAATGCAAGGGATGTTGAATGAATTTCGAGAGATTAAGATGACCATGGAGACATTGCAAAGTCAAGTGCAGATCCTCAGGAACGATCAAGCCATGCAAGAAGAAGAGCCGTCTCAAAACCCAGTACCTGCGACTGAAGTACTTGGAGAGGCACTTGTGCCTACGAACCCTATCAACGATGAAGCCACATTGCTACTCCGGATGAAGAAGACCTGCAACATTGAGGCTTACAAGGGGCAGTGTACGATGGGAGTAGTGGAGAATTGGATCTCGAGAATGAATCGATATTTTTGATTGTTCTCAACAGAGATCACAGAGCATGTTGCAGGCGTGTTTGCATGTGGGTACTTGACCGATAAAGCCCTCACATGGTATGATGCTTGGGAACAATCCATGCTGGCAAAGAGAAGGGAGGTCACATGGACAACAATGCAAGAAGGACTGCTCAAGAATTTCCAATCGATGGATTCTGTGCAGATGGCTCGAACCCGACTATGGGGATTGAGACAGAAGAATAGCGTACAAGAGTATGTGGAGGCATTCCTGGATCTACAAGTCGCAATTACCGACATGAGTCCAGCAGAGGCTCTCGACAATTTCAAACAAGGGTTGAAAGAGCGGATTCGCCAAGAAGTCATGGTCCAAAACCCTTGCACGGTATTTGAAGCTATTGCTTGTGTGCAAAGAATAGCCGGAGCATTAGGTGGAGGTGAAGGAGTAGTTCCACCTCAACATTATTGGGCAGAAATGCCACACATGGGTGGACCAGTACCGATGGAATTGGGCAACCTTCGATTTCGGGATCGAGGAGCACGGCCGCTTCAAGGAGAGCGAGGACGGGTAGAAGAACGAAGAGATGGAGTCCCACGAGGAGAAGGGACTCGAGGAGAACAATGCCATTGTTACAATTGTGGCCGTATTGGGCACATATCTACCAATTGTCGCACTCGTTTCCCTAGAGGCCCTCGGCCTTTGTACAGGGGATCTTTGAACAACATGGAGAGGCACACTGAAGAGGAGGAGGTGGAAACCACTTTGGAAAATGAAGATCGCCAGTAAATGTACCTTGCGGCCTTACTGGCTCAATAAGGAAGCAGAGAAGCGAGGGAAGGAAGAAGAATAATGTGCAAAGATCCCGAAAGGCAACCTCACAATTGATTGTCGTGAATGGAATCCTAGAAGGTAATCAAGTGAGAGTATTAATAGATCCGGGAGCAACAGAGAATTTCTTGTCTTGCTCTGTTGCAATAAGCTTGGGAATGGATCTAGAGAGAGATGGAAGTGAAGAAGTAGAGTTACCAAATGGGCAAATAGAGAGGATTGAATCATTACCTAGACGGGTAACCCTCTCTGTAGGAGAATATCAGGAAGCAATTGAGTGGCGAGTGATACAGTTAGCCCGTTATGATGCAATTTTAGGCATGCCATGGATGGAGCAGTACAACCCAATGGTGGATTGGAGGAAGAAAGTAGTGAGAACCCACCAATGGTCAATCATTGGGGTTAAAGAAAAATCACACAGGTAGAAACTACCTCTATATGTCGTAGGGACGACAACTGTCTGTAAAACCGATAGATGTTTTCTGGGTCTAATAAGAGAAGTCCAGAGTGCACAACTTGCTGGACAAATTCCTGAGAAATTGAAGGATGTAGTGGATGAGTTTCAAGATGTCTTTCCCAATGATCTACCCTCAGAATTACCACCTAAAAGGCGAGTAGATCACAAAATAGAGACACTCCCGGGGAAGACACCTCCTTGTAAGGCCCCATATCGCCTATCACCTCATGAGTTGGAGGAGTGTAAGACTCAAATTGAGGAGATGCTACAGAAAGGGTTCATCCAACCTAGCATATCACCATATGGGGCCCCTGTCTTGTTTGTGAAGAAGAAAGATGGTACAATGCGCATGTGCATTGACTATCTGGGTCTCAATCAGCAAACAGTGAAGAACAAATACCACTTACCTCGCATGGATGACCTGTTTGATCAACTCCATGGAGCGAGATACTTCACCAAATTGGACTTGCGGAGCGGTTACAATCAAATCCAAATTGCAGAGGAGGATGTGTACAAAATTGCCTTTCGAACCAGGTATGGCCACTTTGAGTATCTTGTGATGCCTTTTGGCCTCACCAATGCGCCTGCCACTTTCATGAGCCTAATGAATGACATATTTTGTCCATACTTGGATAAGTCTGTTATTGTCTTCTTGGATGATATCTTAGTATATAGTAGCACGATGATAGAACACAAACAACATCTACGAGAGGTCCTCCAGATTCTAAGACAGAATCAATTGTACGCCAAAATCTCAAAGTGTGAGTTTGGCAAGTCTGAAGTAGACTACTTAGGGCATAGAGTAAGTGCAGAGGGCATTCAAGTATTGATAGATAAAATAGAGGTCATTCAAAAATGGAGTGCCTCAGAAGATCAGACTCAACTTAAGAGCTTCTTGGGGTTGACGGGATTCTATCGTAGATTTGTCAAGGACTTCTCCAAGGTTGCATAGCCTTTAACGGCACTACTTGGCAAGGGGAAGAAGTGGACATGGGGAATTGCACAAGAGTTGGCCTTTCAAGAATTGAAGGCCGCCTTGCTACATGCACCAATCTTGAAGTGGTATGACCCAAAACGTCCAATCAAGTTGGCTACGGATGCATCAGGCGTAGCAATAGGAGCAGTCCTACAACAAGAGTGGCATGACGGATGGCATCCAATTGCATATTTCTGTCGAAAGTTGTTACCGGCAGAGCGCAACTACCACACCACAGAACGAGAAGAGCTGGCCATCGTTCTAGCAACCAAGCATTGGAAGCACTACCTAGGCGAGAAGGCATTTGTAGTAGAGACAGACCACAAACCTCTAGTCTACCTCGAGACGCAGAAGGATCTATCTCGTCGCCAAATTCGGTGGGCAGAGTGGCGACAATGCTTCAACATGACGATCACCTACGTGGAAGGTAAGAAGCAACTTGCAGATGCATTCACCCGCATGCCAATGGCCAACAACTTGGCGGCAGAGGTGAACATTAACCCTGAATTCTGGCAAGAGATTCTAGCTGCTACAAAAACTGATCCACAGATTGTAGAAGCGCAATCGTCCAAAGGTGTCACCATCGTCCAAAGGTGTCACCAGCACCCAAGGACTCACCTTTTGAGAGGGCCAATTGTGGATCCCAAATGTCCCAGAATTACGCACCACCATTCTAGCGGAATGTCATGATTCGGCCATTGCAGCTCATGTCGGAGTGGACAAGACCTTGGAGGCAGTCAAGCGCCATTACTATTGGCCCAAGATGAGCAGCAACGTGATGGACTATGTGCGTAGCTGCCTACTTTGTCAACAGAACAAAGCTTCTAATCAAGCTCCTGCAGGGCTCCTTCAACCTCTTCCCACTCCTACCCAACGTTGGGAACAAGTGAGTATGGATCTCGTCTGTGAATTACCCAAGACCACCTCAGGGTTTGACTCCATTGTGGTCTTTGTGGACCAGCTCAGCAAAATGATTCATGTACGCCCCACCACCAAGGAGGTGACTGCTCCACAACTAGCTCAACTATACTTAGATGCAGTCTTTGCTCACCATGGCTTGTCTAGAGTACTCATCACCGATAGAGGCACCCAATTCACCAGTTTGTTTTGGCAAACACTCTTTGGTTTCTTCAAAACCAAGTTGGCCATGTCTACAGCTTACCACCCACAAACAGATGGCCAAACAGAGCGGGCTAATCGCATGATTGAAGACATGTTACGCGGCTTCACCTTAGAAGAGCAAGAGAGGTGGGACACCCTACTACCATTGGTGGAATTCGCTTACAACAATTCAGTGAATGCCTCCACCCAAGTCACTCCGTTCTTCCTCATGTATGGTGAGCATCCCTTCACACCTTCTAGCTTGATGAAGATCCGTCCAATGACTACCAAGGTTGATGCAGTCAACACATTTGTTTCTAGAATCCAACAAGGTGTGGAGAGCGCCAAGCACAGGTTACAGATTGCACAAAATCGACAAAAGCAGTATGCTGATGCACACCGTAGGCACATGGAGTTCAATGTTGGGGATCAAGTGTGGCTATCAACAACCAACCTCACATTAGTTGGATCTCGTAAGCTCAGACCTCGTTTTATTGGGCCTTTCTCGATTCTTCGTTGCATTGGCGCTGTGGCCTATCACCTTGAGCTACCACCACACATGAAGATCCATCCAGTGTTCCATGTCTCCCTATTACACAGATATGCTCCCCGATCAGGCCAAGGTACTTCCACACAGGACATTCAACCTTGTCCGACAGTCATTGATGGCACAGAGGAATATGAAGTGGAGCGGATTCTCCAAAAGCGCATGCGTGGTACTCGCCATCCGCGGGTGGAATATCTAGTACAGTGGAAAGGTTACCCCCTCTATGAAGCAACCTGGGAACCCGCTGCCAATTTGGCACATGCACCGGTGTTGGTGCAAGCATTTGAGCAACAATTGCACAATGAGGACGTTGCGTCTTAAAAGGAGGGAGGTCTGTAATACCAAGGATTAGCCATATGATCTAGATGTGAAATTTGGTTTGGTAACATCTAGAATGATGTTATACATGATGGTCAAAATAGATCTGATAGAAGTATCACCAAAAGAGTACTTCTACTAATAGGGCAAAAACCGAAATAGACTTGAGAACCTTAGAACCAATAGCTAGACATATGATTTACAGGTGAGAATTGGTTTGGTAACATCTGGAAGGATGTTACACATGATGGACTAAACAGATCAGAAAGAGGTATCACCAAAAGGGGACTTCTACTAATAGAGTAGGAACCGAAATATGCCTGAAATCTTTGAAGGCAATTTCGGAGGCCTAAACGGATGAATTATGCCTCGAAAATGTGCAGATTCCCCCCCCAACGAAGGTAAGGCTGGCTTCCCTTCCCCCTTGCTTTGTCTCGTCGAGAGCTTTCCAACGGTACCTTACTCATGTGATTCTGAGTTTCCTACAAGAAGATTCCCTAAAAGATTCCCTCCGGTCCAACCAGATAGGACCTAGACCAGACATGTCACCCATCCAAGTAAGTAATCCAAGGGTGGAGCTTGCTGACATGTCACCTATCTGTGTCCCTAATCCTATGGTGGAGTTCCCTTGGAGGAGATCCTCTTTGTCTATATAATAAAGAGAAGGTGCTCCCTTGGGGCATCGAATGTTTGAGTGTGCAATCTGTGTTTTCTCTCTTCTCTTGTCCTCGTAGTATTACAAGTTGTTGGAGAAGGATTTCATATGATATAGTACATCTCCTTGGGGATCACCGGTACTATTTGTTCCAAAGAAGGATGAAGGACTTTGTTTTGTATTGATTACCATAGTCTGAATAAACAAATAGTGAAGAATGCATACCCTTGCCTCAGATGATGATTTTCTTGATCAATTGAATGGAGAATGATATTTCTCCAAGTTGGATCTTCACAATGGCTACTGGTAAATCCTTATTGATAAGAAGGATGTGTAAAAGAATGCTTTTGCACATGGTATGGGCATTTTGATTGGAGATTTCTACCTTTTGGGCTCACTAATGTTCCAATAGTCTTCATGGATCAGATGTATCAAGTGTTGGATGGACTATTGGATCGATACGTGGTGGTGTTCTTGGATGATATCTTAATCTATAGCAAGATAGAGGTAGAACATATGAATCACGTGCAAGAAGTCCTAAGATGACTATGATAATGGAAGTTTTATTACAAGAAGTCAAAGTGTGCCTTTTGGCAAAAGGAAGTTACCTTCTTGGGTCACAAGATCTCATTAGAGGAGATCAAGATGGAAGAGGAGAAAATCAAGGCCATCACTAATTGGCCTACTTCAAAGGATACTACTAAAGTATGAGCATCTAATAGATTGGCTAGCTTTCACTGATGGTTCATCCACTATTATGCTCATGTGGCCGCACCATTGACCAATCTATTGGGGAAGAACTTGAGCTTTCAATGGAAAACAAGCATTCTAGAAGATAAAACATAGGGTTTATTCAAGACCAATTCTTCAACCATATGATCCTCAACTACCATGTGTGGTTTGATTTTGATGCTTCTAACTTTGCAATTGGAGTTGTGTTGCAATATAAATTCACAAATGGATTGCATCCAATTGTCATTGTGTCTCGTAGATTGAATACAATGGAAAAGAAGTATTCTACTTAAGATTGGGAACAACTAGCAATGGTATATGCCATCAAGGTATGGAGACATTATCTCTTGGGGAAACAAGTGGTCATGCAAACTGATCACAAGCCCTTGTTGCAGACATTACATTTGGAACACATGAAGAGTTAACATCATCAATGAGAGGAACAACTACAATTGTTTGACATCAAACTTGAGTACAAACCCAATCGGTCCCATGTCACCCCTAATGCCTTATCACAATTACCTAATTTGAAGTCTCTTCCTCTCATCATGACAACAATTATGACAGTGTTAGTCAACTCCAAAGTCCAAACAAAGTTTAAGACAACTCTATGACAAGATCCATTCTTTCAGATGGTACAAGGTCATCTTGCAACAAGGAGTACAAAACCCTCTCTTTCAAGGAAGGTTGTTTATTCCATGAAAAGTGGATCTATGTTCTAGCCAAAGGTGATCTCCAACTTGTGCATCTTCAAGAAGCTCATGATTTACCAATTGTTGGTCACATGGGTGTGGACAAGACCTTGGGTACCCTCCAATGCAAATGGTGGTGGCTCAACATGTCAAGAGATGTTTGAAAGTTTGTCCAATTGTGTGAGAGTTGCCAATGCAACAAGGCCAGTAACCAAAAAGTGAGTGGACTCCTTCAACCACTCCCCTTCCATCTACTCAATGGGAACATGTGAGCTTAGATCTCATCACCTCCTTGCCCAAGACAAAGCAAGGTCACACAACAATTGTGTTGTTTGTGGATAAGCTTAATAAGCAAATCCATTTGGCACCAACAATTGATATTGTGGATGCTCCAACCTTGGCATAAATCTACTTCAACAATGTATTTGAGCATCATAGGATACCACAAGTACTCATTTTTTACCGTAATCCTTGATTCATTGGGAAATTTTGGCAAGCACTCTTCTAGATACTTGGTACCAAGCTTGCTTTGTCCATAGCCTATCATCCTCAAACTGATGGACAAATTGAACATGAAAATTGCACTTTGGAGGATATGCTTTGTACCTTTGTCAACATCTACCATACTAATTGGGATGAATGTCTTGCAGTTATGGAGTTTGCATATAATAATTCCAAACAAGCAAGCACCAGATTCTCTTGTTTCTTCTTCAATTTTGGCCAAGATCCACTTGTTCCAGGTTCCCTTCTTGCTTCTCCTCCATCTCATGTCCCTCATACTTCAACCTTCTTGACCACCATATCCCAATCCCTCCAACAAGCAAAATCTCATCTCCTTGTTGCTTAGAATCCATAGAAACAATAAGCGGGCTACCATCATCATGATCTCACATTTCAAGTTGGTGATAAATTCATGTTTTCTTCTAGTAACCTACCCCTCCCACTTGATACCCAAGTTTCTAAACTTGCCCCTAATTGGATAGGACCCTTTGATGTCACCAAAATTATCTCTCATGTTATTTACCGACTTGCTTTGCCTTGTCATATGCATATCCATCTTGTCTTTCACATTTCCAAGTTGAAACCCTTTGTTCCTAACCGATCTTCTTTTTCCTTTTGGGTCCAACCTCATCTTCCTCCCGTCTCTATTAATGATTATGAGGAGTACATAGTTGATTGTATCCTTCCGCATTGCCACATTCAACAATGCCACCAGCAACATATAGAATACAAGGTCCTTTGGAAAGGGTATCCTCTTCATGATGTCACATGGGAATCTCTTTCTCATCTCCAGAATGCATAAACTGCCATCCATGAAATTGAAGCTTCAATGGTGTTGAGGATATCACCAACTAGCAGTAAGGGAATATGTAACAATGTGGAGTTTAGCAATAAAGTTAGTTAAGGCTAATGAAGTAGAAAATAGGAAAAATTAACCTAGAATATTCCAAAAATATCTACAAATTTTCTTGGGAAGCTTTCTAGCTAGCTTAGCTTACACCCCCAAGTAAGTAAATTCTAGAAGCTTCCAACTAGCTTAGCTTGCAAGCCAAGTAGGTGGCTTTTAGAAGGAAGCTTCTTGAGAAGTTTCTCAATTAACTTGGCTTGCACTCCAAGAAAGTGGTTCAAAGAAGCTTCTTGAGAAGCTTCTCAAGAGCCTTGTATGCTCTTTATAAATACCAGAGTTGAAGCTCATACTAGATATTTGGAGTTTACCCACATTCAAGTGTCCCAATGTGATCTTCCATTCTCTTATTTCTCTCCTCTATCTTGGTCTTTTACACATATGTTGAATGCAAACGTATGCTTCAACCTTTAAATGTATTGCAATCTTAGCTAAGATGTAAAAGACGGAGACCAAAGAGAGAAATAGGAGAATGGAAATGCAAATTGGGACATTTGAATGAGTGAAATCTCTGAATGCCTAGCATGAGCTTTGGCTCTTGTATTTATAGAGAGCATACAAGGTCCTTGAGAAGCTTCTCACAAGGTTTCCTTGAGCCGCTTTCTTGGAGTGCAAGCCAAGTTAAGTGGGAAGCTTCTCAAGAAGCTTCCTTCTAGAAGCTGCTTACTTGGCGTGCAAGCTAAGCTAGTTGGAAGCTTCTAGATGCTTCTTTTTAAAAGTTACCTACTTGGAATGCAAGCTAAGCTGCCAGGGAGCTTCCCAAGAAGCTTCCTAGATACTTCTGGAATGATTTAGGCTAATTTGTCTTATTTGCTACTTTGTTAGTCCTACTAACTTCATCGGTAAACTCCATATTATTATATATTCCCTCATTGCTAGTTAATGATATCCTCTTCACTAGTGAAGCTTCAAACTCTTGGATGGCCAGTTGTGCATTTTGGAGATGAGAAATAGGTTCCCATGGGGCATCATGAAGGGGATACCCTTTCCAAAGGACCTTGTATTCCGTCTCTTGTTGATAGCCTCGTTGAATATGGCAACGCACAAGAATATGATCAACTTTTTACTCCTCATGATCATTGATAGGGACAAGAGGAGGGGGAGGTTGGACTCAAGAGGAAAAAGAAGAGGCATTAGGAACAAAGGGTTTCAACTTAGAAACATGAAAGATAGGATGTATGTGCATATGACAAGGCAAGTCGAGTTGATAAGCAACAAGAGAGACAATTTGAGTGATATCAAAGGGTCCTATCTAATTAGGGTCAAGTTTACAATGAGAGCACGACCTTATCACCAACTTGAAAGTTGAGATCACGGCGATGGTGATCAACAAGGAGATGAGATTTGGCTTGTTAGAGGGATTGGGAGATGGTGGTCAAGAAGGTGGAAGTATGAAGGACATGAGATGGGAGAGAAGCAAGAAGGGAATCTAGAATCTAAGGGGAATCAAACGAGTGAGTCTGTGCCAAAATTGAAAAAGAAAGGAGAGAATCCGGTGCTTGCCTGTTTAGAATTGTTGTATGCAAAGTCTACAGCTACAAGACATTCATCTTAATTGGTATGGTGAATGTTGACAAAAGCACAAAGCATATCTTCCAAGGTGTAATTTTCATGTTCATTTTGTCCATCAATTTGAGGATGATAGGCTATGGACAAAGCAAGCTTGGTGCCAAGTATCTAGAAGAGTGCTTGGCAAAACTTTCCAATGAAGTGAGGATCACAATCGGAGATCAGTACAAGCGGTATCTCATGATGCTTGAATACATTATCAAAGTAAAGTTGTGCCAAGGTTGGAGCATCCACATTATCAACTGTTGGCGCCAAATAGATTTGCTTAATAAGCTTATCTACAAACACCATAATTGTTGTGTGACCTTGCTTTGTCTCGGGCAAGGAGGTAATGAGATCTAAGCTCACATGTTCCAAAAGAGTAGTTGGAATGGAGAGTGGCTGAAGGAGTCCTCTCGGCTTTTGGTTACTGGCCTTGTTGTGTTGGCAACTCTCACATGATTGGACAAACTCCCAAAAATCTTGTGCCATGTTGGGCCACCACCATTGTCGTTGGAGGGTACCCAAGGTCTTGTCCACACTTATGTGACTATTTGTTAGTAAAGCATGGGCTTCTTGAAGGCTCACAAGTCGGAGATCACCTTTGGCTGGAACATAGATCCGGTTCTCACGGAATAGAAGGTCTTCCTTGAAGGAGAAGGTGTTGTACTCCTTGTCGCATGCTATCAAATGGCCATGTACCATTTAGAAGAAGGGATCTTGTTGTAGAGTTGATCAAAACTTGTTATGAACCTTTGAGTCAATTGACACCATCGTAATTGCCATTGTGATGAGAGGAAGAGACTTTGAATTAGGTCATCATGATAGAGCATCAGGGATGATATAGAACCAACCTAGTTTGTACTCAAGTTTGATGTCAAACAATTGAAGTTGCTCTTCCCATCTACGATGTTGACTCTTTATGTGTTTCAAGTGTAAGGTCTGCAACAATAGTTTGTGATCAATTTGCATGATCATTTGTTTCTCCAAGAGATAATGCCTCCATACCTTGGTGACATATACCATTGCAAGTTATTCTTGATCTAAAGCAGAGTAATTTCTTTCAGTTGTATTTAGTCGGTGAGACACAAAGACAATGGGATGTAGTCCATCTGGGAATTCATGTTGCAACATGGCTCTAATTGCAAAGTTAGAAGCATCAAAATCAACCACACAAGGTAGCTGAATATCTTATGGTTGAAGAATGGGTCTTGAAGACTCCATATGTTTCAACTTCTAGAATACTTCTTCATGCTTGGTGGTCCACTAGAAGCTCAAGTTCTTCCTCAAGAGGTTAGTCAATGGTGCAGCCACTTGAGCATAATAGTGGATGAACCGTCAAAAAAAATTGGCCAATCCATTGAATACCCATACTTCTGTAGCATTGTAATACTCCAAGGACAAGAGAAGAGAGAAAACACATATTGCACACTCAAACATTCGATGCCCCAAGGGAGCACCTTCTCTTTATTATATAGACAAAGAGGATCTCTTCCAAGGAAGCTCCACCATAGGATTAGGGACACAGATAGGTGACATGTCAACAAGCTCCACCCTTGGATTAGTTACTTGGATGGGTGACCTGTCTGGTCTAGGTCCTATCTGGTTGGTCAAATAGGCTTTGACCGGAGGGAATCTTTTAGGGAATCTTCCTGTAGGAATCTCAGAATCACGTGAGTAAGGTACTGTTGGAAAGCTCTCGACGAGACAAAGCAAGGGGGAAGGGAAGCCAGCCTTTCCTCTGTTGGGGGGGGGGGAATCTGCACATTTTTTAGGCCTAATTCATCCGTTTAGGCCTCCGAAATTGCCTTCAAAGATTTTAGGCATATTTTGGTTCCTACTCTATTAGTAGAAGTCCCCTTTTGGTGATACCTCTTTCTGATCTGTTTAGTCCATCATGTGTAACATCCTTCCAGATGTTACCAAACCAATTCTCACCTTTAAATCATATGTCTAGCTATTGGTTCTAAGGTTCTCAAGTCTATTTTGGTTTCTGCCCTATTAGTAGAAGTACTCTTTTGGTGATACTTCTATCTGATCTATTTTGACCATCATGTATAACATCATTCTAGATGTTACCAAACCAAATTTCACATCTAGATCATATGGCTAACCCTTGGTATTACATACCTCCCTCCTTTTAAGACACAATATCCTCATTGTGCAATTGTTGCTCAAAGGCTTGCACCAACACCGGTGCATGTGCCAAATTGGTAGCGGGTTCCTAGGTTGCTTCATAGAGGGGGTAACCTTTCCATTGTACTAGATATTCCACCCGTGGATGGTGAGTACTACGCATGCGCTTTTGGAGAATCCGCTCCACTTTGTATTCCTCTATGCCATCAATGACTGTCGGACAAGGTCGAATGTCATGTGTGGAAGGACCTTGGCTTGATCGAGGAGCATATCTGTGTAATAGGGAGACATGAAACACTGGATGGATCTTCATGTGTGGTGGTAGCTCAAGGTGATAGGCCATAGCGCCGATGCGACGAAGAATCGAGAAAGGCCCAATCAAACAAGGTCTGAGCTTACGAGATCCAACTAATGTGAGGTTGGTTGTTGATAGCCACACTTGATCCCCAACATTGAACTCCATGTGCCTACGGTGTGCATTAGCATACTGCTTTTGTCGATTTTGCACAATCTGTAACTTGTGCTTGGCGCTCTCCACACCTTGTTGGATTCTAGAAACAAATGTGTTGACTGCATCAACCTTGGTAGTCACTAGACGGATCTTCATCAAGCTAGAAGGTGTGAAGGGATGCTCACTATACATGAGGAAGAATGGAGTGACCTGGGTGGAGGCATTCACTGAATTGTTGTAAGCAAATTCCACCAACGATAGTAGGGTGTCCCACCTCTCTTGCTCTTCTAAGGTGAAGCCGCGTAACATGTCTTCAATCGTGCGATTATCCCGCTCTATTTGGCCATCTATTTGTGGGTGGTAAGGTGTAGACATGGCCAACTTGGTTTTGAAGAAACCAAAGAGTGTTCGCCAAAACAAACTGGTGAATTGGGTGCCTCTATCGGTGATGAGTACTCTAGACAAGCCATGGTGAGCAAAGACTGCATCTAAGTATAGTTGAGCTAGTTGTGGAGCGGTCACCTCCTTGGTGGTAGGGCGTACATGAATCATTTTGCTGAGCCGGTCCACAAAGACCACAATGGAGTCAAACCCTGAGGTGGTCTTGGGTAATTCACAGACAAGATCCATACTCACTTGTTCCCAACGTTGGGTAGGAGTGAGGAGAGGTTGAAGGAGCCCTACAAGAGCTTGATTAGAAGCTTTGTTCTATTGACAAAGTAGGCAGCTACGCACATAGTCCATCACGTTGTTGCTCATCTTGGGCCAATAGTAATGGCGCTTGACTGCATCCAAGGTCTTGTCCACTCCGACATGAGCTACAATGGCCGAATCATGACATTCCGCTAGAATGGTGGTGCGTAATTCTAGGACATTTGGGATCCACAATCTGCCCTCCCGAAAGGTGAGTCCTTGGGTGCTGGTGACACCTTTGGATGATTGCGCTTCTACAATCTGTGGATCAGTTTTTGTAGCAGCTAGAATCTCTTGCCAGAATTCAAGGTTAATTTTAACCTTTGCCACCAAGTTCTTGGCCATTGGCATGCGGGTGAATGCATCTGCAAGTTGCTTCTTACCTTCCACGTAGGTGATTGTCATGTTGAAGAATTGTCGCCACTCTACCCACCGAATTTGGCGACGAGATAGATCCTTTTGCATCTCAAGGTAGACTAGAGGTTTGTGGTCTATCTCTACTACAAATGCCTTCTCGCCCAAGTAGTGCTTCCAATGCTTGGTTGCTAGAACGATGGCCAACTCTTCTCGTTCTATGGTGTGGTAGTTGCGCTTTGCCGGTAACAACTTTCGACAGAAATATGCAATTGGATGCCATCCGTCATGCCACTCTTGTTGTAGGACTGCTCCTATTGCTACACCTTATGCATCTGTAGCCAACTTGATTGGACGTTTTGGGTCATACCACTTCAAGATTGGTGCATGTAGCAAGGCGGCCTTCAATTCTTGAAAGGCCAACTCTTGTGCAGTTCCCCATGTCCACTTCTTCCCCTTGCCAAGTAGTGCCGTTAAAGGCTGTGCAACCTTGGAGAAGTCCTTGAAAAATCTACGATAGAATCTCGTCAACCCCAAGAAGCTCTTGAGTTGAGTCTGATCTTCTGGGGCACTCCATTTTTGAATGACCTCTATTTTATTTGTCAATACTTGAATGCCCTCTGCACTTACTCTATGCCCTAAGTAGTCTACTTCAGACTTGCCAAACTCACACTTTGAGATTTTGGCGTACAACTAATTCTGTCTTAGAATCTGGAGGACCTCTTGTAGATGTTGTTTGTGTTCTGTCATTGTGCTACTATATACTAAGATATCATCCAAGAAGACGATAACAGACTTAACCAAGTATGGACGAAATATGTCATTCATTAGGCTCATGAAAGTGGCAGGCGCATTGGTGAGGCCAAAAGGCATCACAAGATACTCAAAGTGGCCATACCTCGTTTGAAAGGCAGTTTTGTACACATCCTCCTCTGCAATTTGGATTTGATTGTAACCGATCCACAAGTCCAATTTGGTGAAGTATCTCGCTCCATGGAGTTGATCAAACAGGTCATCCATGCGAGGTAAGGGGTCTTTGTTCTTCACTGTTTGCTGATTGAGACCCCGATAGTCAATGCACATGCGCATTGTACCATCTTTCTTCTTCACAAACAAGACAGGGGCCCCATATGGTGATATGCTAGGTTGGATGAACCCTTTCTGTAGCATCTCCTCAATTTGAGTCTTACACTCCTCCAACTCATGAGGTGATAGGCGATATGGGGCCTTACAAGGAGGTGTCTTTCCCGGGAGTGTCTCTATTTTGTGATCTACTCGCCTTTTAGGTGGTAATTCTGAGGGTAGATCATCGGGAAAGACATCTTGAAAATCATCCACCACATCCTTCAATTTCTCAAGAATTTGTCCAACGAGTTGTGCACTTTGGGCTTCTCTTATTAGACCCAGAAAACATCTATCGGTTTTACAGACAATTGTCGTCCCTACGACATATAGAGGCAGTTTCTGCCTGTGTGATTTTTCTTTAACCCCAATGATTGACCATTGGTGGGTTCTCACTACTTTCTTCCTCCAATCCACCATTGGGTTGTACTGCTCCATCCATGGCGTGCCTAAAATTGCATCATAACGGGCTAATTGTATCACTCAACACTCAATTGCTTCCTGATATTCTCCTATAGAGAGGGTTACCCATCTAGGTAATGATTCAATCCTCTCTGTTTGCCCATTTGGTAACTCTACTTCTTCACTTCCATCTCTCTCTAGATCCATTCCCAAGCTTATTGCAACAGAGCGAGACAAGAAATTCTCTGTTGCTCTCGGATCTATTAATACTCTCACTTGATTACCTTCTAGGATTCCATTCACGACAATCAATTGTGAGGTTGCCTTTCGGGATCTTTGCGCATTATTCTTCTTCCTTCCCTTGCTTCTCTGCTTCCTTATTGAGCCAGTAAGGCCGCGAGGTACATTTACTGATGATATTTGTTTTCCAAAGTGATTTCCACCTCCTCCTCTTCAATGTGCCTCTCCATGTTGTTCAAAGATCGCCTGTACAAAGGCCAAGGGCCTCTAGGGAAACGAGTGCAACAATTGGTAGATATGTGCCCAATACGGCCACAATTGTAACAATGGCATTGTTCTCCTCAAGTCCCTTCTCCTCGTGGGACTCCATCTCTTTGTTCTTCTACCCGTCCCCGCTCCCCTTGAAGCGGTTGTGCTCCTTGATCTCAGAATCAAAGGTTGCCCAATTCCATCGGTACTGGTCCACCCATGTGTGGCATTTCTGCCCAATAATGTTGAGGTGGAACTACTCCTTCACCTCCACCTAATGCTCCTGCTATTCTCTGCGCACAAGCAATAGCTTCAAATACCGTGCGAGGGTTTTGCACCATAACTTCTTGGCGAATCCGCTCTTTCAACCCTCGTTTGAAATTGTCAAGAGCCTCTGCTGGACTCATGTCGGTAATTGCAACTTGTAGATCCAGAAATACCTCCACATACTATTGTACGCTATTCTTCTGTCTCAATCTCCATAGTCGGGTTCAAGCCATCTGCACAAAATCCACCAATTGGAAATTCTTCAACAGTCCTTCTTGCATTGCTGTCCATGTGACCTCCCTTCTCTCTGCCAGCATGGATCGTTCCCAAGCATCATACCATGTGAGTGCTTTATTGGTCAAGTACCCACATGCAAACACGCCTGCAGCATGCTCTGTGATCTTTGTTGAGAACAATCAAAAATATCGATTCATTCTTGAGATCCAATTGTCCACTACTCCCATTGTACGCTGCCCCTTGTAAGGCTCGATGATGCAGGTCTTCTTCATCCGGAGTAGCAATGTGGCTTCATTGTTGATAGGGTTTGTAGGCACGGGTGCCTCTCCAAGTATTCCAGTCGCAGGTATTGGGTTTTGAGACGGCTCTTCTTCTTGCATGGCTTGGTCGTTCTTGAGGATTTGCACTTGACTTTGTAATGTCTCCATGGTCATCTTAATCTCTTGAAATTCATTCAACATCCCTTGCATTCCTTGCACCAACTCTTGCAACTGCGGATCCATGGTTCCTACAACACCCAATAGCTAACGTCTACTTCAATACAGAGTCAATATAATCACTCTGGAAGGCGCACAAACTATCGGAACTACCATTGGGACCTTAGAAGCTATCACTTGTTGATAATACTCCTCACCAAAATTCCTAACCACAAAATCTCTAAACATCACTTTCGGCCTCACTATATAACGGATTTCTACTTGAGTGTTGAAAGGAAGAGGATTTGGGACATTCATATCCATATTATCATAATAGAATGTAGATCGTCAAATCCCACTCTCTGTCATATATCACCACAGGTAGAATCACCGGGTTTGGTGAGTTCATCACTCTGTCCATGAATTCCGCACCAAAGTGATAAACTATCGATACTCTCATTTGCTCACGCTCGATGTACATAACCTTGATGTGGAATGGGTTTGAGAATGGAAAGCTAGGTGCGGGAAATTGTCCCCCCGGCGCATCCATCCCATCCGCTGTCTAAAGTCCTTCCTAAGTCTAGCGATTACTCTATGTTCTCCACCTCAAATTACTTAGTTTCAGTAGTTCGTGCTATTCCAAGAGGGGTGATCCACTCTCTTGGACTAGAACACTTGCTCTGATACCATTGTAATACTCCAAGGACAAGAGAAGAGAGAAAACACATATTGCACACTCAAACATTTGATGCCCCAAGGGAGCACCTTCTCTTTATTATATAGACAAAGAGGATCTCTTCCAAGGAAGCTGCACCATAGGATTAGGGACACAGATAGTGACATGTCATCAAGCTCCACCCTTAGATTACTTACTTGGATGGGTGACCTGTCTGGTCTAGGTCCTATCTGGTTGGTCAAACAGGCTTTGACCAAAGGGAATCTTTTAAGGAATCTTCCTGTAGGAATCTCAGAGTAAGTGAGTAAGGTACCATTGGAAAGCTCTCAACGAGACAAAGCAAGGGAGAGGGAAAGCCATCCTTTCCTCTGTTGGGGGGGGGGGGGGAATCTGCACATTGTTGAGGTCTAATTCATCCATTTAGGCCTCCGAAATTGCCTTCAAAGATTTTAGGCATATTTTGGTTCCTACTCTATTAGTAGAAGTCCCCTTTTAGTGATACCTCTTTCTGATCTGTTTAGTCCATCATGTGTAACATCCTTCCAGATGTTACCAAACCAATTCTCACCTTTAAATCATATGTCTAGCTATTGGTTCTAAGGTTCTCAAGTCTATTTTGGTTTCTGCCCTATTAGTAAAAGTACTCTTTTGGTGATACTTCTATCTGATCTATTTTGACCATCATGTATATCATCATTCTAGATGTTACCAAACCAAATTTCACATCTAGATCATATGGCTAACCCTTGGTATTACAAGCATCCTTTGGAGTAGGCCAATCAATAATGGCCTTTATTTTCTCCTCTTCCATCTTGATCCCCTCCGATGAGATCTTGTGATCCAAGAAGGTAACCTCCTTTTAACAAAAGGCACACTTTGACTTCTTGCAATAAAATTCCCATTGTTATAGTCATCTTAGGACTTCTAGCACATGATGTACGTGTTTTACCTCTATCTTGCTATAAATTAAGATATCGTCCAAGAACACCACCACTTACCAATCGAATAGTCCAACCAACACCCAATGCATCTAATCCATGAAGATTATTGGAACATTAGTGAGCCCAAAAGGTAGAACTTTCTACTTGAAATGCCCATACCTTGTGCAAAAGGTAGTCTTTTGCACATCCTCCCTATCAATGGAGATTTGCAATAGTCGCTGCAAAGATCCAGCTTGGAAAAGTATCATGCTTAACTCAATTGCTCAAACAAGTCATCGATCCAAGGCAAGGGATATGCATTCTTCACTGTTTTCTTATTGAGCCCATGGTAATCAATACAGAAACAAAGCCCTCCATAGCTCCCCAAGGAAAGGTACTATGTCGTATGAAGTCCTTCTCCAAAAAATCCATAACTCCATTGTTTGCAACTCCTCCAACTCCTTTGGTGAGAGCCAATAGATTGGTCTACTCACTATAGTACTCCTTGGCAATAACTCAATCTTGAAAGGCATACCACAATTGAAGGGTAATCTCTTTGGCAAATCATTTGGAATTACATCCGCAAACTCTTGAACTATCTGATCAACCATTTCTCTTGGCCCTCCTCAAATTGTCCTTGTGCAATTGGTTTGATCTACACCGCAAAAATAGACTTATCTTCCTCCAAAGCTTGCTATGGCTGCTTCACTAGCAAACTTCCCATCTAGGGACTCATCTTTCTTCAAAGCTTGCTCCATGACTACTTTCTTGGCAAACTTCCCATGTTGGGACTCATCTCCCTTCAAGGTTTTCTCTATTGCTACCTTCTTGACAAACTTCCCATCCTAGGACTGACTATTCTTAGGTGTCTAACTCAGAGGTGCCTAACATGCTAATCACAAATTCCTACCTTTTTGTTGTACTTGAATTTGTTCGAATCAAATTGAATCTTATGACATTCATGCCAAGGTAATCCTAGAATGACATCATAGTGTAAAGGTGCAACTACAAACCCCATACACTCCAAATACTCCTTCCCAATCTTGAAGGTAATTGGATACGAGGTACAAAATGCAGAACCCTTTCTACCATCCGCCATCATCAATCTACTCCCAATTACTAGCTTGATAGGAATAGCAAATTCTTTTACTACTTGCATATACATGCAATTCTCTGAACTTTTGGAATCAACCAAAATCCTACAAACCCGATTAGATATTGTACCTTGCAAGTGAAGCAAACTTGCATAAGTTGAGCCTTCAATCCTATTAGAACTAATCAAGATCCCAATAGGCGGCTCAAAATCTCCTTTTGGGATTCCTCATTTCCTTGATCATTTTGCTCCACAAACTCCATTTGGGCAACTTGTCGAGGTCACCCATTCTTAAGTGGACATTCAACAATGCAATATCTAACTTGGCGACAATAAAAACAACCACCATTTTGTCGCAATTTTTCTCTATCCGTTGTACCAAGTGGTGTCCATTGGATAACATCAATCTCCATTATGCCAATTCTTCCACCCATGCGTAGTGTATTGGTAGGCTCTGTGTAGGTAAAGGTTAAGACCAAGTTGTTGCAACCAAGGAATCAAAGCACTCAGCCAATTGCATGGCTTCTTCCATGTTTTGTGGTTCCCACATGATCACCTCAAATTTGGTTCATGACTTCAAGCCCCTCACAAATCAATTCAGAATTTCACCTTCTTGTATATGTAGAATCTGCATGATGATGTTATGAAATTGCATGATGTAGCTCCTTATAGAGCCAATCTACTTCAACTCCACCAATTTATCTTGTGCGGCTTGGGTGGTGTTTATAGTTTGAAATCAACCAAGTAATGCATCCTTCAATTCTGCCCATGTTAAAATTGGTGCAACAATTTGTCATTTAGCTTGCTCTACTCAAAATTGTGCAGATTCCATATATACAAGAAGGTGAAGTTCTGAATTGATTTGTGAAAGTTGATTGATTGAGTTGAAATTGATTTGTGAAAGTTCTCTTGGCTTCATCAAGAGTGATGAATTATGACTCACAAATCAATTCAGTTGATTACTATTTCCATTATAATATAAGCCAAGAGAATCTATTTCCATTCATCTTGAAGATTGTTAGCTTCAGAGTAACGTTTGTAGTCAAACACAAAATTCTCCACTATGCCCAAAAGATTCTTACCTTCAAACACCCTGAGTTTTGGAAATTGGATTCGATCTTCTCTATCTCAAATTGGTGCTTTCTTTATGTGTTCTTGTCGTTGTTGTGCTCGTTCATCTAACAATTGAGTAAGGTGTTCAATTTGTTATTGCATAACAATGATAAAATCCAGTATTATCGCCATGGCTACTACTCTATCCCACTACTCCCAATTTATCTAATTTATTAACACATAGATGCAACACGTCCACCATTCTCCATAAGTTACAACCGGAAGTATCAAGGGTTCCTCAAACAAGGTGATCATGTGTAGAAAATCCTGCCCAAAGCACAAGGTGATGAATTATGTGAATCGATGCTTGGGTAGTACTTGGAGACAAAATCCCAATGTTTTGGCAGAAGTGGATTTGTTGGTCCATAAATTCCATCCATCTATCCCATTCTTACTTTGATACCAATGTAAAAGACCAAGACCGAGGAGAGAAATAAGAGAATGGAAACTCACATTGGGACACTTCAATGAGGGAAAACTCCAAATGCCAAGCATGAGCTTTGGCTCTGTATTTATAAGGAGCATACAAGGCCTTTGAGAAGCTTCTCACGAGGCTTCCTTGAGCCGTTTTCTTGCAATGCAAGCCAAGTTAAATGGGAGAGCTTCTCAAGAAGCTTCCTTTTAGAAGCCGTTTACTTGGCATGCAAGCTAAGCTAGTTGGAAGCTTCTAGAAACTTCCTTCTAAAAGTTACCTTCTTGGGGTGCAAGCTAAGCTAGCCGGGGAGCTTCTTGAGAAGCTTCCTAGATACTTTTAGAATGATCTAGGCTAACTTGTCCTATTTGCTACTTTGCTAGTCCTACTAACTTCATCGCTAAACTCCATATTGTTACATAAGTTAAATATGCTAGAATATGTTTTCCTCAAGACCTACCACTGTAACTATATCTCTTGGTGGTAATTCTCTATGATCTTAGGTGGTATTTTACCACTGAATTTTGCAATATTTATGATGATGTAATCTTAACAAGTAATTACTTCTATTATAAAATATTTATTGGTCAAGTAATTTAGCTTGTATCAACTCAAGTATAGATTATAAAATCTTTGACCATCTTTTGCATTCAAGTAAATTCCAATTAGTTCTTGGTCTATCTTTCTTTTATTTCTTCCTTATGTATTATTTCAAATTCTAGTTTTATACAAGTGTTATATTATTGCAAAACACCTTCACTTGATCATAATTAAAATTTTGTTGCATGATCTTTCTTTGTTGCTTCAAGGAAGAGATAAGAAAGTTAGATGATCATTCTCTTGCATGTATCTTCCTTTATTACAAAACTTATTTCAAGGCTTAACACATCCAAATCAAATCTAAATATTTTTTTTCACTCTTATAAATTTCATGAGAAAAAGCATGCAAGATCTATTACCTTCTATTTATTAAGAAAGATAGTCCCTTTACTTTATTGTCTCCAAATAATTCTCCATTCCAACTTTAGTTTAAGTGCATAAGTACTTTTCTTTACAATATAGCACCTTTAGTGGAAGTTTCTCTCTATACCACCTACTTTTCTACAAAGAGCATCAAGAGGAGAAAGTAGAAAGAACAAGGAGGAATAGTACTTCACTTGGTCATTGGAAAGAATTTGATCATAAATATAGTAAGGGCAAATTCTATCTTAGTTATAAAAAATTTAGTGATACAAAAGGAATTCCTCTCATTGGTACACCTTCCATGCACATCCACTAACTTTCCATATCTCTTTTCACCTCTTTGTGTATAAACAAGATGGATTACTACACCCTTATCTAGTAGAATTTTCTCTCTTGCCCACCACTTTCTTATAAAGGAGGAAGAGAGATGATTACAAAGGACTTAAAAGAGAAATTATTATAAAAAAATATAGCAATAATAAGTATAACAAGGAGAAATGACTTTACTCAATTATATGCATGTTATATAAATAAAAATTAGCATATATTGGTTTCTAACAAGCAAACCAATGAAGGACTCCTACAATATGATGTTTAGTCAATTATCTAAAGATGAGTTTGAGAAGATCTATATATTTGGCTATTACTGAACTCAAAATCTGGACTTGGTATCTCACTTCTAAGGAACTTAAAAGAGAAAGTTCAAGTAAATATCTTTGGCCATCAAGTGCCATATAGCTCCTTCTTAACTGAAATTGGGATTTAGGAGAACTCATTCAAAGGTTGACTAAGATTAGATGCTCATCCTACTCTCATCATCAACTCTAATTTGGGATTGGGAGACATCATTCAAAGAGAATTTGCAATAAAATTTAGTCTACCATCTATGTAGTACTTTCAAAACTCAAATTTTGGACTTTGGGATCAATTAAATCTTCAATAAAAGGATGTTAAGGAATTTTTTGTGGGCCATCAAAGGCCACCACTCTGATAACCTAATATGTACCAAAAAGTGACATAATGGTGAGAAACAAGTTGTTCCCTCAAGGATACATGTAAAATTTGACTATATTTGAAGAGAAGTGTCACAACTTATAGTTCTTTATTGTTAGCTATTTTACCTCTTGGGTAAGAACCACTCTCCCAAGAGATAAAATAGTAAAAGAGACTAGTGTCATCTCCTATGGTGCATTATGGCAAAAAGGAAAACTAAAAAGATCACTTTCACTACAAATATGTTCCAACTATCACTTGAAGGTGATGATTCAATCAATCCCAAAGTGGCTACTTCACTATGAAGACTTCAATGCCAAAGAATATATTCTACCCTTCCTAGAAGGAACAACTCCAAAGGCTCTTTGCATTGTTGCAATTCTTTGTCTTTGCTCTTGTGGTACTATTCAACACTATAGTTCATTTCTGATCCATCAAGGATTGCTTTGCCCCTTTGGAACTCTCAAGGATCCCATACCCTAGTCACAAGTATAAGTAATCCACCCACCCATCTTAGTAACTCAGGCCTTTTTACAAAGTTTCCTCATAGTCACTCAATGAAGGCATGCATCAATACTTGGAATTATGCAAAAGCAACAAAGAGCTTATGGACCTTTTGCTTTATTTGCATTCAAGGTAAATTATTAATGGAAATATTTACACAAGTTGAACCCTTAAATAATTCCTTCCTACTCAAAGCCTAAGAAATCTAATGGTTGAAAAAATCCAAAGATCTTCTTGGATATCCTTACAACGCAATGATAATCCTATCTTCTTGTCTTATCCTATCTACTCACATGTAGATTAATTAGGTGCCTTATATGTGTCAAAGAAGCTATCAATTCTTCCCTAAAGACAATTGCAATTTTTTTCTTTGGATCAATAATCCAAAGGTTACATCTACAAAGATTGTACAACTAAGAGGAATGTTTACAATTACAAAGAACTTCTCTAGCAAAGATCTTTGGCCCAAGGTACTATTGCAAATTACAAATTTTCCTTTACAAGTCCTAATGATGATTTTGATCTTCTATTTGTAGTCCATGATTTCAAAGACTAAAGTATCATAGGATTTTGAGAACTTCCTATCTACATGCTTCCAAAGCCTAACTGCTAATTGGTCCATCTTCTCATATAGAGTCTAGACTTGCAGCTCCAACTTTTGTAACTTTGTCTTTGTCACCTTGAATTGCCTCTTCCATAATTACTACCAATTTATCCCCAACTTTTTTGATCTTTTGGAGGTACTTCACCTCAGTTTTTTAAGAGTTGTGGTTCAAGGATTGAACTTCCTTAATCATTTCCTCCAGCATTCATAGTTGATCTGCTGCCCTTGCAACCTTCTCCTTCTTAAGTTCTTGAGCTAGACTTTCAAGTTGGTAGCCACCTCTTTCTTATATTTGGCCATCTACACCTCCAACATGACTATCTTATCTTAGCGGTTCCTAACTCTCCCCAAATTTTAACCATCTCTTTGTCTCTTGCCTTGAGTTGCTCTTTGTATCCTTGTTGTTTCTTCTTGTGTTCAAGCCAAAGAGCTCTCATGTCTCTCTATGGCTTTCAAATGTCTTCTTTGCATTAGGTTTGATCTACAACAAGGGAAGTGTTTTAATGCTTCACTTTGTACTTCTCTTGCATGAGTGCATTCATCTTTCGGCACTCCTCCTTGCAAAAATTCTGATTTGTCTCCATATCTTCTTTCCACTTGTCATGCTTCACTTTCATTGTTTTACACATTCTTGTGCAATCTTTGGATAAGGAAGTTGTATTTGGTGAAATTTGCATAAGCCTCTTGATACTAATGTAGGATTGTTTGCATAAGCTTTAGCACTGGTCCAACCAAATTGACAATGGAATTCAAGCCATCCATCATTGGTGCTCCTCCTACTTGTGCAATTTCTTCTCCTTCTTTTTGATTCACTCTACTTAGAAGATTCTTTGTCTTCAAATTCCATCTTCTCTTTGGTATCTTTGTGTACCTTCTCTTTGGCCTACTTCTACCCTTTGGTGTCTTGGTCTCCTTGAATTGGCTTTAGGGGCTCTTGGGTCCAAATTTGTGCTTCCTCTTCTTACTTGTCTTCAATTTAATCTTCTTGATATGCACCTTGTTATTTGGGATTGAGAGATTGAGCATCTTTGTATTGCTCTTGGTCGGATGTTGAGTCAAGCAAAGTATGAAATTGTCTTCATCTCCTTCTTCTTCCTTCAAAGACTTATCTACAACTTTGGAGTTCTTCCTTGGTCTCTTGGCTAATCCTTGAGATCTTGATAGTGCCAATGTCTTCTCTTTGATCATGGTGATTCTATCTCCATCCATTGGTAAAACTTCTTCTTTTGTGAATATTCTTCATATGCAACCTAAGACCTTTAAATTATTAACCTTCCTTTGGGTTGCACAATGAAGTACCTCATTGGGTGATAAAGGCTCAAGAACTTCCTCCTTTCTTCCTTGCTCAGTAGGTTCAACCCCATGTAGAAGTATATGGATAAGGGAGCTAAGTAAGTGGCTCTGCCGTCCTCCTCAAATTCCATGATCATACTCCTAGCTTGTAGGTAAAACATGTGTGCCCAATTCACCACTTCCCCTTGGTGTGTATACTTGACAAAGATGGCATATATAGTGATAATTGATTTGGATTGTTCTCTTTGGCCTAATAGTTTCATGATTGCTTCTACAACTGCACTTTGAGCTAGATCCTTATAACTACCCACCCTCTAGCTATTATTGGTAGATCCCTTTTTATTGAAAGATATCAAGATTTTTTTGTTCACCTACTTGTCTACATTCCCAAATTGATGTTGAGAATCATGCTTCTAGAATGAGCCACATACAACGCAAGGACATTCTTCCAATGTTCTTTTGTTTATGCAAAAGGGTTCACCAAAGATCACTTGTTGGTCTCTTTGTCCTACTTCTCATCTCATAGATAATTCAAGCATTGCTAAGTTCCCAATTCTAGAGCAAGAAGGAGAGATGCTTGCTTTGGACTAGCTCACTCTTGCAATATATCACCCACTTATTCACAATTGGGGCATGGAGAATTACTTCAAAGATCTTTCTATTAAGTCTAATAGTAAACACCATGTTTCCTAATGGAGTGATGCAAGCACAAAGAACTAAATTCTGACAACTATAAAGGCTACAAAGACTGCAAAGAACTGTGAAGATATAGAATTACTGATTGCTCTTGGTGTAGTTCAAGGCTTAAAACTCTTGGCAAAAATTGAAATTGCTCAATAGGTAATCATTTTCACGGGCAGGGTGTTCCATCATTGGTCTTTAGTGGGTAAGCAAGACTTGCTAGTAATCTTGTGTTTCATACTAGGACACAACATATTTTGAGATGCAACATTACTTCATTAGAGAGAACTTACTAGCAGATGAGATACAATTGAGCAAGTAGCTGAGATCTTTACAAAGACATTATCTAGAGACACATTTGATGTGTTTTGAGATCAGTTAAGTGTATTATGCCTTGATAGGAGCTTGAGGGGTAGTGTTAAGACTCCAAGCTCTCTATAGGTGTGAACTAGTACCCAATTAGATTGAACTTGTATAGCATTGCATTCATACTTAGTACACTTGTAATAGAGTTAGCTAGAAAGCCTTGCCTATATGGCACATTAGGTTCTTGGCCTACTTTACTTTGTAGGTAGTGCTTTCTTCTCAGATCTGCATATATACTAGGGGGCGCTACCTACCTGGATCATTCCCTTGGTTTATCCTCTCTCTCTCTCTCTTTTTTGTGACAGATCAAACCTTTATCATTTCCATTGTTTTACACATTTAACTACTACAATTTTTAATTTTTTTCTTCAAGTTGCAATCTCTTTTCCATCATGTCTCTTTTTATTACTTTCATATGATACCCATATCTTGAGCTTTTTAAAGGATGTAGTTTGAGCTTTGTCTACTCTTACACTCTACCTAAAGACCTTGGGTTTAAAGGTCCAAACTTGAACATGCAAGGTTTGGAGTTCATAAGCGATCCTCATTCCCTCAAACTTCCCACTAGAGTTCCAATTTTCAATAAAAGGTTTGAAGGTTTTAGGTTTTCTTCTAGGAAATGATAATTTTATAGCTCATTTATCTCAAACAATTTGGTTCAAGCTACAAACTACCACCTACACTCATTCAATCTCTTAGTTGCAAAACACACAAGTGGTCTTTTCTATTTTGACAATTTTTTTAATCTTTAAAGCCTTGTCATGACATTTGTAGTGCCAAAGCTAGTAGGCATGGATGCTAGAGTATTAGTCTTGGCAATCATATTTATACTAGTAGTTGCTTAGAGATTACTTAGTGAGGGCTAGATTTTGTGTTAGGGCTATTAATCACACCATTAGAGCTAAGATTTTCACTATCAAGTGTGCCATTAGAGACTCCATTTGGGGTTGGAGTTTTATGACATTTCAAGGAGTATACCTTCAAGATGCAGCTCCATAAAGCCCACTTCTCAAATGTTGAGCCTTTGAGCTCCTAGTTATGGTGGATAGAGTTCAGCAAGTATAACTTGAACCTGATTTTGTGTTAGGGCCATTGATCACATCATTGGAGCTATCATTTTCACTATCAATTAGGCCATCAAAAGTGCTATTTAGGGATGAAGTTCTATGTCATTTTAGGGAGTATACCTTCAAGGTGCAGTTCCATAGAGCACTTCTCTAAAATTGAGCCTTTGAGCTCTTGGTTATGATGGATACAATTTAACAAGCATCACTTGGAGTCTCTTAGTTAGAGTAGGTGTGGTTTGACAAGGTAATCATAGCATATTGTTGGCAATATATTGAATTGAATGTTAATTTTCTAATACAAATTGAGCTTATGATAAATTGATTATTGTAGCACTTTATAATTCATGTGTCATATTATATATGAGTTGTGTTTATATAGTGTATGATGTTGACAATGATGTATTTTGGGTAGCAATGTAGATACATACAAAAACCTCCTATTTTGCATATACTTACACATCTAAATATAAAATCATACTATATCTATATACTTTTGATAATACTATATGCTAGACTTTCTTCACTTTAGTAGAGCTATGTAAGCTCTCACAACTATTAGATGAGTGGTATAAACTACACATAGCTTCTCTTACAACCATAAGAGGATGCAATCTCATATTATAAGATGTTATTGCACCAATAGCTCACTTAGAAGCATGTGTTGTAATGGCTCACTTTCTTGTAGACACATTCTTACACCATGGTTTCCTTTTTTGTTGACACCTATCAAGATAGTGGAGTCAAGAACTTATGATTTCTAGTCATATCTTTGTTTTGCTTATGACCTACTACCAAGCCTTGCATGTACAACACTCCTTGCATTTATTGACTTTGTATCACTAGACTCTAGGAAGATTTAGGTAGATCTTTATGACCATATGCACACTCACTCCCTTACAAACATCCTCACTTATGTGCCTTTACTTGATAAGGCAAGGATTCTTATTGTGGAGGGAAAGGCTATGGAACTTTGCTCTATATCTCCCCTTTGATTGAGTACTTTTGTTTCATGTTTGAGGAGTTTATTGCAACACTTTGCTTGCATTTGGGTTTACCAAATCCAACACTTCTAGAGCTAACAAATCAATGTGCTTGTGGATCTACATATGACACACATGGCATACACATCTTACGATGTGTCATAAATGGAGAGTCTAGTAGAGTTCATGATGCCATCCAAGAAACAATAGCACAAATCCTATGATCAATCCCAAAAATAAATTGGGACCTCCTCCTTTGCAAGTAAAAGTAAATATATTCACATTCATGAATGGATTATATATCTTGTTTGATGTCATGGTTGCAAACCCCTTACAAGCAAAAGCATTGGTATTGGCATTCAAGCTAGAGCTAGTTGTAGCAATCCTTGCCACTAGGGAGAAGGAGGAACTTTACGCTCCATGACTATCATATGATATCTTCGTATCTTTTCCTAGAGAGATTTTTGTGCACCTTTATCTCCAATTCAATAGCTTCCTTGGAGAGGTGACACAAGGTTCTTGATAGAAGAGAGGAACTCTGGCTATTTCTCTAGCCACACTCAACTCTTATTTTTTAATAGAGTCTGTCATTCTACAACACTCTCATGCAGTGGGTCCTCATAGATATACAATGGCAATAGGAACTTCACATCACATCACCATCTTCCCTCCTCATTTTTATTGGATATACCTTTTGAGGACCTATATCCTATAGTTCAACTACATGTCTTTGATTTATCTTATTACTCTCACAAACAACACCATGATATTAATAATAAAGATAGATTGGTTTCTTATGGAAAAGGATACTTGAATTTCCTGAATGTAAGACTTTTCTGGAACTTTGATGACCCAAGTGGTTACTTTTCTTTGAAGTTTGATGGACTTAAGTACTCACATGATGTTATTTTTGATGCTTTAACTTATCTAAATGATGGGATATATGAAATTTTTCTTTTTGTTAAAATTTATATAAAATATATAGAAGTTATTTGAAATTTAAAGCATGTCATATTTTTATAATAAAGAAGGAATTATTTAAAGAGTAAATAAGAAAAAACCAAAATTCAAGAAAAATATAGAGAAGTAAAAATGCATCCAATAAATAACCCAATATACGATATAACATATAAATAAATAAATAACTTTGGAGTAATATATAAAAATACTTTCCAGGTTCTGCTCATTAGTGCCGGCATTATTCCTCATTCCTTAAACTTGTACCATTTGAGTGGACCTCAAGAAAAACTCACTAAAATGATTTCAGCTCGCCACTTCAATGGAGGTGAGGAAGTACCTGCCCGTCCGTCCGTCCGTCAATACGGTTCTCAGTCCTCTCAGTACAGTAGCATCTCTCTTCTCGCTTCGGTGTCAAACATCTGTCTCTTCGTTCGTTCTCGACTATGAGTGAGTCGATAATTACGAATCAAACGCGGAACATAGAGTCGAGTCAAAGGAGAAGAAAACCTTGAGAAGCGTGGCGAATCTCCAATCGAAGCAGAAATGGCTTCTAAAGAGGCAGTGGAGTCCACTCCTCCACTTGTAGCTGATGTATCGGAGCCGACTCCTTCCTCTATTGAAGTTTTTAATGATGTTCCCGCCGATCACTTTCCAAGTAAAGTCACTTCAAACCATGGACATGATAATTGCAAGCCTGCTGTTTGCATTGCACACCAATAATCCCGACCGAGAAGGCAAGACTGGTGGTATTGTTACACTGACAGTTCTATCCTGAATTTCTGTATTTCTGTATTTCGGTTTAGGATGACATTGGACGAGAAGTACGGTTTAGTGCGTAGTATCGGTGAGGAGTGTATTCAAGAGAGGAGCTTCGTAATTTATTGGAGAAAAAGAAGGATCCTGTCGCTTATGATGGTTTTGAACCTTCCGGGAAAATGCACGTTGCACAGGTATCCATCATTCTTTCGAAATTGAGATGCCAGTTGTTGATGTTTGTCGAGGTCAGGTCTTGAACTCGCCTATATTGCCAACGAATTCAATATGCGGATTTTCTTCTGCTTTTCTCGTTGTTGTACTGTAACTGAGTTCTTTACTAGTCAATTTCCACTCTGTTGGTCGGCTTCTATAACTTGTAATAGGAGGTAGAAAGGGATGGCGACTGTGCTCAAACCTGCCTACTATAATTTTAACTTATTAGAGTTCAGTTTATGAATTCTCATTACACGCTTGGACCTGACCTCATTCAGTCTACGCACTGAGCCTCTGAAGCCCTGTCAAAGTCCCGAGAGCTTTGCTGTGAAACCGAGCAATTTGTTAAGGAACTGACTGATGACTGATTTTGAAATGAAGAAATATGTCGACAGCCAGGACCATGACTGCTAGTTTCTGGCTACTTCTCACCTGTGCTCACTGTCAGTCTGTGTCTGAAATCCTGTGACAGGAGTTCAGACCCAGACCAACCATTTGATGAATATTTCAGGTGCTCATTATCAGTACAATTATGCGGAGCTGGATAACTGTACTCGTCATCTTAGTCTATGACCTTACATATCTCTGCTACCCTAATGTGCCTGGTAATTTGGTGTATTCTGATTTCAATAATGATCACAGCTCCAAACCTCACGGGTTTGACTCACAGAAGGAGTATACCTTTAGAGTACTGTGACGAAGTCTTTCGAGCATGCGGCGAGACAATTTGCTGACTACATTTTATTTTTCTTATGCCATGTTTCACGTCAAAAGTAACGAAATCGCAATGTGGAGATTCTCTGTATCGTCCTCTTTCTTGGTGATGCTCAAAGCTTCCATTGCTCTATTTGGTATGCGGGGTGTAATGAAGATGATCAAACGTTAAGAAAGTCACCAAGGTTGGCTGCAATTTCAAGTTCTGGGTTGCTGATTGGTTTGCTCAGCTCAACAACAAGATGGGTGGAGACTTGAAGAAGATTCAGACCGTTAGGCGCTACATGGTAGAGATTTGGAAGGCGGTCGGCATGAATACGGAGAGAGTCGAAATTCTGAGGACATGTGAGGAAATCGATCGCCGGCTCGATGAATACTGGCCTCTAGTCATGGACATCGCACTACGCAATAATCTATCTCGCATTAAAAGGTCTGAATGTTTGTCTGGAAATTAAAACAGTTTGTCCAGTGGTATTGGGTCGTTGGAGGCTACTACATTATGTCAACGGCTTACATCGGAAACGTACTAGATCCTGAACTGGCAGATGCCCCTCGTAGGTGCTCTCAAATCATGGGACGTATGACGAGGATGACCTAACTGCTGCCCACATTTTCTACCCTTGTATGCAATGTGCGGATGTTTTCTTCTTGTAGGTTTATCTCCAAATCTTAACCACCTCCGAATCTCCAAATCACACTACTTGGTGATAGTTGATGTCTAAGAACTTCAGGGCGTATGGACAGGTTCTTTAGCGCCAGTGAGATGCATACGTCTATTCTTTTTACTGTTGTTCATCCTTATTGGGAGTAGAACGCTGGCATGGTCATCACTTGAGGTCATGCGTCCTGATACTTCTGTCCTTTTGTGTGCCTTACAGGCTGATATATGTCAACTGGCATGGATCAACGCAAAGTAAATTTTCTGGCGCGTGAGTATTGCAGTGACATCAAGCGAAAGATGAAACCCATCACCCTCTCACACCGTATCCCTCATCGTGTTGTCATGGATTGGTCTCGTCGGTGAATTTGCTCCCAGCGTTGTACGGTACTAGTGAAAATTGCTTTGAATATTACTTGGGAAGAAAGAGAGCTCCTTTGTTGTCTCCTTAATCGCCAAGCAGATATGTTGCCTGGCTTGAAACAAGGTCAGGAGAGGATGTCAAAGAGTACGGCAGACTCTGCCATTTCTATGAAGGATGAGGAAGTAAGGGTGATAACGCTGTTTATATCGGTTTATCTTACAGCCTCTAGTACAGTAACAATGTTTGTGACTCCTAACAAAATGGGCAACCTAGTCGCCCCTGTGAACTATTTAACATCTATGACGAAATATGGGACGTAGCATTATTATCACTGTTTCATGTGGATAAGCACCGAATTATGTCGCACGAACTCCACAATCTCTCGTCGAGAGTGAAGTGAAGACGAAAATCAACAAGGCGTACTGTCCATCTCTAATTGCTACCGGCAGCCTCTGCTTTGAGTAGACAGCTTACATCGTATTGCCGTATTTCAACGAGTTCGTAGTAAAACGCAAAGCAGAGTATTGTGGAGTCAAGTAAGTTTGAACTTTATTCAACTTCAATCTTTAACGGTTCGTAGAAGTTTTTTTCTTAGACCACGTTTTTCAAGTGAAGAAGATGACTGAACCCAATTTGTTTTTGTTGATATCCTCATACCAGGATGTTCCAATATTGTTGTCTGTCCAAAGCCGCCCTAAGATAATGTTATTTTTCCACCTTAGGGTCTACAAAACAGCCGAGGAGCTGAAGGACTATCACGGAGGACTATGTTCGCTTCACCCTGGCGATTTGAAGTCTGCTTTGATCAAGGCCATCAACAGAATACTACAGGTAGCACCTCTCTCATGTAAAAACAGTGCAACTGTTGTTTTTGAACTTCTACTTGTATCTTTGTCAAAGTTAAATATTTGTCTTACTCGGATGTTGTGATCCAACAGCCTGTAGGAGAGCACTCTAAAACCAATACTGAAGCCAAAGAGCTGCTCGAGAAAGTGAAGGTATTAATCTATTCATTCACTATTTCTTCAACGTGAGTTGATACTGTTTCTCTGTCCCATTCCCGAAAAATCAGTATTGAAATGTTCTCCGGACTCCTATTTTCTGATGCCATTAGAGCTACACGTTTAATCTCATTAGACGCTAAGAGTCCATTTTCATATTTAGTTGTTATTTGAAAATTTAGGGTCAAAATATCATTTTCACGACTATTTTCTTTGTCGTTAAATTCAATAACTCCCAGACAAGACCTTCTTTGCAAGAACACTCACTAACACCTTCTGTTTCTCTTCACTAGGGAAATCCACTACCAAAATGTGAGTGCATGATCACTCTTTTTTCTACTCGATTTTCTGTTTTTCAACGGCTTGCAGACCCTTCTAGAAGGCCTGAGACGCATATGGTGCTAAGAAGGCTCTCCTCGTTTGTATGCACAGGAAGTTCTGTCTTGATACCAAGTGAAGAATACATTATAATCACTGCGCACATAAACCGGCCAGTTCCGATAGACCAACCGATAATCCAGCCTGTTCTGGTACCATGTGAAGAATAAGTTATAATGCTTGCTCACACAGAACTAGCTTGTTACACACACCTCTCTCTCTTTAATCACTTGTTCATCATTCACATTTCAATCCTTAATCTGAATATTGGGAAGGATCAATATGTAATGTCAGAATTTCCTAATAACTTTTATATAGTCATTAGAATGTATTGGGAGAAAAGGATTGGACATAAGGTAGAGTCTGGTTTCAATGGGAACTCCCTGAATATGCAGGGGAGATATATGTTGGTAGTAAATGTGTTGATCAGTTGGACACCTGTGAGAGAATGAGGAGAGACTCTTGGATATGAAATGACGTAAACAAACAACGAACAACTTGAGTGTGAATCCATGTATATCCATATCCCTATAGATACTAGTCCAGTGGGAGAACGAAATTGACTAATTTCATGAGCCTCGATTGTAGGGTGTAGAAGGTCCTTGTCCCGTCCGTGGGGAAGAAGAAAGAGCTTAGAAAGGATCAAGTAAGAACACCTTTGCAGACATGATTCAGCAATAAATCTGAGAGGGTAGTCTTTCGATTTACAGGGCAAAACTGAGCTGCTCATGAGTGAAGTGACCAGTCCATGAGACCCTTTGTTTCCTGTGTCCCGAGAAAAGGGGTATTTCCAGGCTCGTACCATAGAGAAAAGAAAGAGGTGTGGACTTTTGGCAGCATATGGTATAAATACAGTGGTTTGGAAACGACACATGTTTTTCCTTGTGTTTATCGATGGCGGCACATGTTGATCAAGCTCAACCATATTTTGCTACTAAAAAAACGCCGGTATGTAGCCTAGGATCTCGTTGAGGACTAACAAACAACAGGACAGGGAGTCTATGTTGGTAAAGTCCTTCAAATCACATGACATTGCCCACAACCTACATGAGGAAAGAGAAATCTAGATTCGTTGCTTCTAACCTAGAATCTTTCTATCTCATAAGGTTGGAGGAATGACTTATTGAGACTTCTGAATTCTTCCTTTGCTTCATGCACTTAGGCATGCAGAGTACTATGGGTTCTAAAGGAAACAGGTAACTGTGGAGAGAAGAGTTGAAATTGATGGGGGTCAGACTTCTTAACATCTCATCTGAACACAAATCCAAATGAAAATTAAGAGTGGTGTACATGTAAACTGGAATCGACAGTTGAACAAGTTTCCAAATAGATATCTAAATTTAAATGTTTGGAAAAGAGTAGTTTTACCTTCTCAAACAATTTACACTGTAACACTGTTCAGCTTAATGTAAATTACATCATTTTCAGTAGCATGCAAAAGTGCGAGTGCCTTTATATAATTGTCATACGTATATAAAGAACTGGGTATCACTAGTAACTCGCATTTTAGATACTTCTTTTTCCATATTTCTCCAAATAATTACAGAACACAATTGAACAATCTAAAAATATACAATGTATCGAGATACAAAACGAATATACGGTACTCTCTTTAACATTTACAGTGGAATGTCGACGACATTCCATTCACTGGTGGCATGAGCGACATTAAACCACGCTGTCTACCTCGTTGGAAATTCTCAAATTCTCCTGATTATTACATTCCAATCGATAATTTAGTGCTATTTGAATTCAAGATCTAATTCTCCAGCACACGGAAGATATAATAGTTTAATTTTCGTATTTGTGGCATTACACTTGTAACATTAAATTTTGACCCTCACTAGATACGGTGTAGCGTCTACGTTCAAGCTTCTATGTGTTGTTCGAGATTAATAGCTTATGGATAGAACAGTGAATATCAATTAGGGTGTTACTGGTTTCTTTAATATTTCCAACACGTATTTATCGGTGATTTTTAAAAACTCTACCGAGTGGATTGGGAAGTGAATAAAAAATATTTACGATAAATTTTATTTTTATATTCAGAAGGTGAGGTAAAAGATGAATTAATTTTTTTTTTAAATTTTCTTTTATAGTAAAGAAATATTCCATTTAAAATTTGATAATTATTTCATGGTTGTTTTTACCAATATAGAAGAAAGACATTATATAATATTGAGAATTTTATTGTTTTTTTCATTTTTTTGTCACTTATTTTTCTTGTTGTAATTTCTATCTAAAAGATTCTTAATCTCTTTTGAACCGTCTCTACCTATATCTTGCATATCCGCTTGTTGATGTTTCTTAAATGCTTTTTCTTATGAAAAATCTACATCAATAAAAATGCAAGAAGAAAAGATAAACTCCAAAGAAAAATGATTTGATAAGGAAAGGGATAACGAAGACATTGAGAATAAACATTGGAGATTTATCATTGAGAGGGTATACTTTAGAATACATACACATAACTAAAAGATATCATACACCTTATAATACACGGTTTGTTATGAAGTATCTCAATTGATTGAATCTCAATATATTCAAGCACTTAATAAGCATGTATATCCGATGCTTTCCTTGGCAAGTTCTTTAAAATTGAATCAAAATTAATCTTTTATTTCATACAATGTTACATGTTACAAAAATAAAAATAATCACAATTGCTCTAGGTAAAACTAATCACAACAAAAATGATTGATTAGTGTATAGAGTTCTTAGGAGAGTCTTGTGTGACAAGGCCTTGATTGAGCACCATATTACTTCCCAAGATCACCTTGAGGTAGATGGTTTAGCGTAGAAAGTAGTTCAGATTGTGAAGGGAAGATTCCATAAGTATGGATTGCAAAGAGGTCACTTTGGAGATTGGATCTCCAATTACCTTGGTTGGCTATGGGCTATTGGTTCAACTTGCAACTCTCCTTAGCATCCTTCTCTCCATACTTCTTACTCCATGGACAAGATCCAGATTGACTTGTAGCCATTTGCCATGATGCAACTTTAGTTTTAGACTTGGATGATCCTGATGTATGGGTGAACACATGTTCTTAACAATTGGAGATCTTTTTAAAGAGTGATGCCAATGATCTTTTAAACTTAGCAATTGCTCAATATATGGATACTTTACATTATGCCATTATTCAAAGGGAAGTCTATAGACCCTTGATCTATTAGTCCTATCTAGGTGATTATGTATATCTTTAGCAAAGTACATCAAAAACTCTTGATGTAACTATAGGCCACACTATCTTGAGGGTGCATGAGATTTTGCCTTCCAAAGTCCGTATGTTGGAAGGACATGATGGTGTTGTTTGAAAGGATTATGTGCATAATTGTGCACCATGCCACCTCCCAAAAATTGATTGTTTGATGGACCCCAACTTGGAAATTGTACATGTAGGATTGTGGTGTATGTTATGTGGCTCTTCAGGCACAGTTGCTATTATTTTGGTGCAGAGTTGCTATTATGTTGGTGTGTGATAGTTGCTCAAGAGGATGGCATATGATATGTTTGACCCCTTTCACTCATAATGGTTCCTCAAGTGTAGTGGTTATGTCCTCAATGTATTTAACACTATAGCTAGTTAACTCCTTATGTGATATAGATTGCAAGCAAGCAACTAACAATGTGGCTTGATAGCACCTAGCTCAATGATCTTTGCTTACCATAGTGCATATTACATACTTGGAATATATGGCTATCATGAGTTAGAAAAACTATTGTGAGTCTTTAGAGTTTATACGTGACTTCTATATAAATTGTGTTTTTATAGTAGATGATGTTGAAAAAAATGTATATTGTGTAACAATGTGTATACACACTACAAATAAATTTTGGATATCACTATATAGCTCCAAAACTACCCAATTCCAAACCACTACAGTTTTAGTACGACTTAGCTTATATAAGATGAGATGCTCAGCGCTACTATAGCTATTTTGACTTCATTTGCATTGTATTATTTTGACGCTATTTCCTCATTGACAGCCTAAGGTCTGCACACATTCTGTATGAGACCGTGGTCTCTTTGAAGAATATGTGTATGATTTGCCTTGTAAATTCCACATTTAACATTCAGTCTCTCGTCACCTTCACTTACGTAACTGTTCATATGTTCAGATTTTCATCTTCACCTGTCATAAGTTCCTTTCGATGTAGTACACGGTATGACTACAATCAACATCAGACTCATGGCCCTTTGCCTATCATATGTATTGATTGATCTCCGTCCAAATTGGTTGCTAAGATCACCTGGTCCTCCCTTCATGGGTAGTAAGTCTGTGAATTAGTCAACTGTGTTTGCACAGTAGACTAATTTTTGTTTGCACCAAATGAGCCTCCATGGGCTGGCTGAATTATCTCTAAAAGGAATTTGAGTACGGTATGTGCAAAACACTCTCGAACAACACAGTTCATGGCTGTTAAATTGGAGCCTGTTAAAAGGGATCATCCGACTGAACTAACTCTCACAAACCATTCGGTAAAAAGCCGAAACAGTGTAATGTTTACCATGATGACCCAGATTATGTGAGAGCAGATTTCCGGATGAATATGACATGATGGGAAGCCTGATCAGTTCCGAGTATTTCTGTCGTTCTCAATTTTTTCCATTTCTGGTACTGTGCTCCCAAATAAATGATCCCAAAATGAGTTCAATGATCTACACTTTCTCAAGTTCGACATATATGTGCATGTCGATCCTCGATCCATCGTCTTTGACCAGTCAACTGGTAATGAAACTAGTAAAGAGGTTCTAAATGCAGTCCGAAAGTTCTTGGATGTGGTTGACCCGACGAACCGAAATAAATGGATAGCATATCCAGTTTTTTCATCTCCTTTCAGCATCAAGGAGATGAAAAAACTGGATAGCATGGATCCTGTAGTAGCGGGCAAAAGAATATTTTGAAGCGAACGAACATTCGATTCTATCTCGACACCATCTCGACCAAAACATAGTGAAGAATGAAGATCTGATACTTCGGAACAGCTAGGTCTCATTCATGAGTGGCTACAATGACACAACAGAAGAATCAATGACACTGAAGATCAGAGCATCTAGAGTCAACTTGGCACATGGAGTAGAGGATTTACCTCCACCAAACTTGACGTCCACTTTCGTCTTGGGACTGAGATGTATTTAACAGCCTTCGTTGAGAAGGTGGAGACCTGAAACGCTGGTTTCAGGTCTCCACCTTTTATTCTTTTCTGATTCGTGGTTGTTATATGTCACATCTGACAGGACATATGTATCCAGATGCTGGTGGAACCAAGTCCCACAACAGGATGAAGCGTATACTAGATATTTTGGTTTAGGTATTTATGAGACAACATACTCTTCAGGCAAGTCGATAATGAATCACGAACTTTTGTTGTGCTGTGAGTGACATCACTAGACCACGGTTATCTTAAATGGTGATGTATTGTCGCATTCAGACACGTGGAGCTACTTCAAGATTGACTTCACAGCATATAGAAGATGTCTGTTGTTTTACGGGCACATGCATTCATCAGTTTGCATGGAGTTTGTTCTCCTGTGTGTATGCTTTTATCAACTTTTCATTCGCCTTCTAACTCCAGACATTCGAACTGATCGATTCCATATCTGGCTTTGACTGCACGCTACCCTCCTTTCCTTATCCAGGAGAGTGTTCCATGTAAATTGAGCACATCCAGTTTCTGGTGCACCCAGAACACGTGGTCATGATTTTCATGATTTGCCATGATTTTAGAAGGACATCAACACCGAGCACTCTTCATGGAAGTTGACATCATTTGTATCCGTTCAATATCCTTTGTGTTTAATTTTGGATCTTACAGCAGAATTATTTCCTCAGCTGACAAATGTGAAAGTGGAGTACGATCCAGTTCCAGAACGGGAGATACTGAAGAACAGGTGGCATCTTGGAGTGGCAGATGTTGAGGCTTATGGTGGCCCTTGCTCGTAGTTATCTTGCGATGGTTTCTTTCTTTCTTAACCAGCGCTCAGCTCATTCTAAAATAAGCAGGATTTAGTTGATAGGGATGGATAAGACTTTTGCCGAAGATTTTCGTGAACTTCCCTCTCAGGTGGTTCAGCCAACTTCCTACGTATTATGTATTCTGTCACTGATGACCAGCAAATTTGACACTTGAATACTGAACGCCTTGATCAAGATCAGATATGTATGTACTGATCTCCTTGAACCACTGAGATTTGAAGTATTTGAACCATTCGTGGTTTCAACCTTGTTACGCTTGCTCTTTGCTTCATTTGCCTGGTCTGAAACCAACAATCATATTATCATCATTGACTTCTCTCTTGTGGGTTCTAAAGCTCTACAGTTGTTGTGAAGCCGTAGCTCTTCAGCTGTCAGGTACTATGGCTTGTCTTTACAGTAGAAGATCTTCTTTCCTGTTTGATTTGCGAGTCTTAAGAGCTAAGTACCTACACCACGAAAATATCATGTAGAGCTATCGCAGCTGTGGGTATCGTACTCGCTCACTATGATGCGGAGTTCGATATAACTCATCTCGGACTACTTTCAGATCGAATTGAACTTCAGCAGTTCTCATTTTCTTGACATCAAGACGTTTGTGCACACTTTATAAGAAGATCATAATCTACCTATAGAGCACAAGAAACCGTCCGTGCACCGAAACTTGCGTTGACCAAGTAGAGAAAGACTGTTTTGTGCTAAAAGAGTTAGCAATTTGATTAGATGGAGATACACAGTAGCGCTTGATGACGTGAAATAAGTAAGAAGGTCCTAATCTTGTAAGCTCTTCATGATGTCGGTGACAGTGTACGCAGCTTGAAGCAAAAACCCATGCAGATATGATTTTGATAAAATGTCCCAACATTCCAGCTAGGGGGTGAAGTTTGCTTGGTACCTAGTTTGCAAAATTACGCAAGTTCTATATCTTGTTGTGGTCTAAACAACGATTATAATTAAAGGTTCTACAGGTTTAATCTGCATTGTGTTTAAGTTTGTCAGGTTGATTAAATCCCTGGTAGTTAAGTAATGCAGATGGATGATGACACCTGTTTATCTTTCTGTACGAAATAATAGACTAGACGTCTACTTCAATTTAAATATGGTCATCAAGTAAAACACAACGGAGAAGAAACCAACAAACGACCGAATCTTGGTACTGTCTGCTGCAAATCCGTATGATCTCCGATCAAGTGATTCCTACCTGTTCAACGATGATAATAGCAATCACTCAAAATTGACTTCGATGGAGATGAAACCACTGGTTCCAAGGAATTGGTATTTGGACAGTGTGTTCCTGGTAAATGAATTGTACTACTATCCAAGTCAACACAGACATCATTGTATCTTGATCTCACTACATTAGATTGAAATGCATGTCAATCATCGTCGTCCAAACCCATACCAACTGATTGTGCGTTTAGACATCTTGTTCCATCCATCTCACCATAAGTGTCCGGGTTCCACAAAAGAGGTATGAACAACTGGCATGATATATGTCAGATAAGACTTCCCAGTTCTTATATTGCTAAGTTCAAGAGACTATTCTAATTCTAAATCTCCTTATAGATGAGTAACTGAACAACAATCATCTTTTTGGTTCTAAATGACACCTAATTCGCGTCCATACAATATCCCCGAAGCGAACATATGCACCACTTAATAAACTAGTATCTTTTTGGTTGGTCCTTTGTTAACTGCCGTGCAACTTGCAAACTTTAAACTTCGGAAATATATAGCAAGACTAGCAACGACAGAGATGATACCCGTGCGTTCCCCAAAGAGGGTAGGTGAGGGACTGTAAGGCCGACCAGGTGCCTGGTGCACAAGGTAATCGAAGAATCTATGGCCTACAGGGCCACAGATTCGTCGACCAGGGAAGTGCATGTGACTGCTCTCCGTCCATTTCGGCATCCATCAAAGTGGTGACCGACATTCAGGCTCTCTGCTGGCGCCGTTCCATTCATTGCGGTCTCGACGGTCGAGCTATCCACTTGTTACCCCTTCTGTGATTCTCTGCTCTAGATTGCACGCCTGCTGCGGACGGCCCGGCCTTCACGAACTTGATTACAAGATTGCAGCATCTTTTGGTTTGCTCGTCGGCAGCTACAAGATTGTTGCTAATCGCGCGTTTGGAAACCAGGGGATGTTGATGGGGATTGATACATAACACAGAGGATTGGTGTTGTTGATGTTGGTAATGCTGCTTGTGAGCAGCAGCGGTGTTGAAATTGAAGTGCGGAGTAGTAGTTAGCACGCGGCATTTTGATTGAGGTGCAGGGAGAGAGTGAGTTTGAGAGGGAGCCATGGCTTTAGCTGTGGGAATTTCTGAAGGAGTTGCTAGTTTAGCGGGCTTTAGGTCGGATGCCTTTAAGGAACATTGTCTGTCTGCAAGTCATGGTTTCACTTCTTCTCCTTCTTCATGGATCACGACTAGCAAAAGGTTTCGATCTTCCCCGGAGCTTATGAGGGTTGTCATGACGTCGACCTTGCCTTCCAAGTAAGTGAGCTGGATGGGGAGTGATGTCATTTAGGTGTCGAGCATTGGCTTGGTTTGTCTTCAGGGATGAATCCAGTCAGTCGTGAAGTTGATTAGTTTCCATTCGATTTTCAGGGAGCAGTTGGTGCAGTGTTACCAATGACATTCTGGTACGGAATTGGTAACCAAAATGGAGTACTTTTTCCAAACAGGCACACAGCTTTCAACTCTCTGAATTTGATAGACTTATTTTCCTGTAGCGGTGGACTAAAGAATTCAAGGAATCAGGGTCCCAATACTTGTGTCAGTGAGCATGCACCTGAGACTATAAAGTCATAATTCGAGTGAAAGTACAGAATAGAATGTGTTGGACAAAACTGTATGGTGGTACGTAATGCTGCAATCAATTATATCGAAATTTGTTTCGTGCCAATCCACCTCTCGCAGCATGTGGTGGTGAATTGGAGCTGCTCAACCTTTGCTGGAAATTGAGTTTTCCTGGTTAACCTTGTATTAACTAATACTCTCCATCAATTTGCAGAAAAGTCTCTGGTATATACGTACCTCGTGAGACACACACACAAGTGCTCCATTCTATATCTCCCCAGAAACTTGAAGTGGTCAAGTCTTTGGATTCATGGGCCGAAGGGACCTTATTGCCGTTTTTAAAACCTGTGGAGAAATGTTGGCAACCTCAGGATCATCTTCCAGATGCTTCGTCTGACTCATTCTATGACGAGTTGAAGGAGCTGCGAGCGAGAGCTGCTGAATTACCTGATGATTACCTCGTCGTTTTGGTTGGGGACATGATAACCGAGGAAGCGCTTCCGACTTACCAAACTATGCTCAATACGCTTGACGGTACGAAAGATGAGACAGGTGCTAGCCCCACGCCTTGGGGTGTCTGGACTCGTGCTTGGACAGCCGAGGAAAATCGACATGGAGACCTTTTGAACAAGTACCTTTATTTGACAGGCCGTGTGAACATGAAATCTATCGAAAAGACTATTCAGTATCTGATCGGATCAGGCATGGTAAGGACTCCATGCGGAATCTGACTTGGCTTGAGCTATCCCTTGTATCGGTAAATGGCCCCAAAGCAACCTCTGCATCCACATTCAGGTTTTGTCACAGTCGCCGACTGTCCATCCCAACTTCCTCGATCTTTGGTTTATCTCTAACTACTTTTGTGCTTTGATATTGAACAGGATCCTCAAACTGAGAACAATCCATATCTCGGTTTTGTATACACATCCTTCCAAGAACGAGCCACATTCATTTCACACGGGAATACAGCGCGGCATGCAAAGGACTATGGTGATAATAAGCTGGCTACAATATGCGGACTCATTGCAGCAGATGAGAGGAGACATGAGAATGCCTACTCTAAGATCGTGGAGAAGCTTTTTGAGGTGGATCCCGATGGTACAATGTTGGCCTTCGGAGACATGATGAGAAAGAAAATTGCCATGCCGGCTCATCTGATGTATGATGGAGAGGATATAAACCTTTTCAACAGATTTTCCATGGTTGCTCAGAGAACCAACACGTATACTGCCAAGGACTACGCGGATATTCTAGAACACTTAGTGGCAAGGTGGAACGTGGAGAAGGTTGAAGGCCTCTCAAGCGAAGGTAATAAAGCCCAGGATTTTATCTGCAGTTTGGCGCCCCGTATCAGGAAGTTGGACGAACGAGCTCAATCGAAGGTTAAGAAAGGATCAAAGACCGGAGCCTTCAATTGGATCTTTGGCAGGGAAGTCCAACTTTGGTAATTGCAAAGTTTTTTTGCTGAATGTAAAACGCAGAGAAACACACATATATCGAACATCGGAAGTTGCAACGAATCATAGCCATCAAAACAGCTACAATGTGGAGCGATATTGACGTTGTAGAATCGAAAGTACATAGCATTTGTAGATTAACGAAGTACATAGCATTTGTTTCGATGTCGGCTTATTGCAGCTCAATATTCATATTGTCTGGCGTGATGTCATGACTGGACTACAATAGAATGACAGTCCATTTATCAGTCTTTAGGCTTATGATAGCAAGTTTTGGGGAATACAAGCCACGACAGAAGGCGGCAGATATGAGGAGAGAGCTGAGAAGTATTGGACCCAAAGTAGATCGATGGTGCTGTAGGTACAGCTTGGCAGTCTCAAAGTTGTTATGGATATTATCTGATGGACGTTGTTTGAGACTAATAATCCTCGATCTTTTGTGCTGGTAAATTATCTGTTCTGTTCTGTTCTTTGACAAAGGATACAGGGGGCATATGATATCCCTGCCAATTTTTCCTACTTTAAGCACATGTAGCCGCTTGAGGAGTCTAGCAACGTGCTCTCACAATGGAAACCACACATTCAAGTTGCCAAGTAGCAGGATCAAATTGAACAAAGATGGATTACCTCGGGTGAAACTCTTTTAGCGCATAAAAGTTTCACCCGAGGTTCACACCTCATCTAAAATGCCGTATAGGTCAATTCTTTTGTGTATCAGGATACGTGTATTTGTCTGATGAAGGTTGTATGACGCCGTAACAACAAGACGGACCGTTGGAATAAACAAAGAGAAATATGGTCCGAACCTTCTGGGCTTTCCACTGCGAATCAACAAGAACGAAATATCAGTGCCATTTTTAAAACTGAAGTCCTGCTAGACGTTTCTACACTAGTGAAGAAACATCATCATGAAAATTGCGGGAACTGTAACTAAGAGAAGCAGCAAACTCTGCAGACTAAGTATCATTCTCCTTGCTGGTATACGACTTTTGAGTTGAGGCTTGCAATTTCGTCCATGATGTAAATAGTGCCTGGATGGCCGACTACTAAGTAGAAGCTGGACTAGTAACTCTTGAGATGTTGAATATCTTCTACTTTGAATCCTTACTACGGGCACTGAAAATGATCTACAAAGACGAGCAGGTTCTTGGCGTCCCCGACACTGATTTGTTCCGATAGTATGGCTGGAAGCAATTCCGACATCAAACGGAGAGCTGCTGATCATACGAAACATCTAGCAGCCCATCATGGTGAGCACACCATCACCCTCACCATCTCATGAACTGTTGAGACAATTTTCAGATGAAGAACCACTTGAAGCCTGCTGCTACTTTGAAGCGTGCCGCTTTCAGCAACCTGACGATAACGGAAAGACTATTTTTTCACATAGAGCACGCCATTCATGCAGGTCTTGTATTGCTAATGCACAAGTCCAAAATGAACGCACTGTCGGGTTTGTGACGCACACATTGATACGGCACTGGCAAAGTGTTGTGATGAGAAAAAGTGCTCGTTGTTCTCTACTATAGTTTGATGAGAACCTTTGCTCCTGCTCTTTGAAGTAGATGGTTTATTCTCAGTCATTCTGACTTTTAATGTATCAAACATCCTAGCACTCAGATTTCCTAGTCTCACCAGAGCAGACATTCATGATTGCACACAACAAGACTCAACTCTCTCTTAGCTTTCAAAGATAGTACAGGCAGTTCACTCATGCAACACTAATAGCCTCCAATATTGAGATATCATAGAATATTGCTGAGATGATGTTAGGCAGCTCAGGGCTTCACGAAATATAGAGAGGAAGTGTTAGGAATCAACCCAGGAGAAGAACTCATGGCTGGGATTATATTAATACATAGATCTGAAGGGTGTGCTACTATGATGAGAACCACGCTTCCTATTCTTTGAAGTGGAAGGTCTATCACTCCCTCTTATCTCTGATGTATCATACATCACTACTGCAATACTAGACCTCTCTCTTTGTATCATAGCTCACAAGCATCAAATAGGTTCTCTCACGTAGCACTAGTAGCCTCCAATACTCAGATGATGGTAGGCAGCTCAGGATTTCACGAAATGCAAGGAAGAGGAGTCGGGAATCACCCTTGTTGAAGAACTAACTGAAACAAGAGCATAAAACACTCGTATATACGCTTAAGAAAACCCTAGGGGGTTGCTTTGCTTAACCCTAATTAGGGCTGTGCCTCTCTTTATCCCAAGTAGAAGATATTTAGCAAGGATTCTAGAGGATTCTAACAAAACCTTAAAAACAAAAGAAGTCCCTAAACTAGAGATTAACTAAACTAACACTCCAACTTAATGAGAGTTTAGGACTATTCCCATTTCTACTACACATTTTATGTGTTTATCTTTAGGTAATGCTTTTGTAAACACATCTGCTGTCATCTCCTATGTAGGACTGTAAACTAACTTCACAACATTCTCCTTTTCTTTCTCCTCTACAGATCTTCTTCCAATCTCAATATGCTTAGTCCTTGGGTGATGTACAAGATTTTTGCTGAGTGCTATACTTCATGTATTGTCACAGTACAATGTAGTAGGACTTTCCTGCTCAAAACCCAGCTCCTTAAGAAGTCTCTCGTTCCAGATGACTTCTTGAGTAGCATTTGAGGCAGCCATAAATTTTACCTCAGTAGTAGACAATGCAACAGATGTTTGCTGTTTACTATGCCAGCTGATTGCTCCACCACTAAGCATGATTACATATCCACTAGTTGATATGCTATTATCTGTGTCATATTCCCAACTAGCATCTGTATATGCTTCAAGTTTAGAAGCAAGTATGTTCTCTTGCTTTATGTACTCCAAGAATGCATCTTGAGTACCCTTTAAGTACATGAATACTCTCTTTATACCTTTCCAATGTACTTGTGCATGGTTGCTAGTATATCTAGCTAGTGCTCCCACTGCATAGCATATATCTGGTCTTGTACAGACCATGATAAACATTAGAGAACCAAGAGCACTCTGATACAACACTTTGTCACATAGATTCACCTCCCCATCTATGATTCTGATGTGCTTCCACCCTAGATCAAGAGGTGTAGAGACAGGATTCGCCTCAGTCATCTGATACTTAGCTAGTATGGATCTCAGATACTGTGGTTGACTGATCCGGATCCATCTTGCTTCTTTGTCTCTGCTCACTTTGATTCCCAAAACAAATTTTACAAGACCAAGGATAGTCATCTCAAAAACAGAGCACAAGAAATCTATCACTCCTTTGATAGATTCTCTATTCCACAACAGTAGTAGATCATCTACATATACAGCTATGTATACATCATCTCTAGGATACACATTCATGTCAAAATCTGCTTGTTTGAAATCCTGCTCTCTCAAGTATGAGTCTAGTTTCTCATACCAGGCTCTAGGAGCTTGCTTAAGACCATATAAAGCCTTCTTAAGCAAGCATACTTTTCCTTTGCCTTCAGTATATCCATCTGGAACATCCATATAGATAGTCTCTCTCAAATCTCCATTCAGAGAGTCTGTTTTCACATCTACTTGCTCCACTTCCCAATCTCTCTCTACTGCAAGAGCTAGAAGCATACGAATAGATCCATACCTGGCAACTGGTGCAAAAGTTTCTGAATAATCTATTGATGCTTTTGGATTGAAGCCCTTTGCAACAAGTCTTGCCTTGTACTTTAGTACCTTATTCTTAGCTCCACGTTTGACCTTGAAAACCCATTTACAGCCAATTGCTTTCCTACCTGGTGGTAAGTCAACTAGTACCCATGTACCATTAGTCTGAAGAGACTTCTTCTCTTCTGCTATAGCCAACTCGCACTGACTCAAATCTGGTCTGAGCATAGCTTCATGTAGAGTTTCTAGATCACATTATTCATGACAAATGTATGATTCATCTAACATCTCTTTTGATAGAAAGCCAAGTCTGTCAATAGGTTTTCTATCTCTCTGTGATCTTCTTGGCTCTATGCCTAGAAGTTTCATGTCATCTCTTGACATCTCTGGAATCTCACTCAAAGATTTTTCATCTGCTGTTTGCTTCTAGGAGTCATCTTCTATAGTATCAAGATCAAAAACCACCTTCTGTATAGGCCTTCTTTGGTACACCTTCAGACTCTTCTTTGGTGAACCATCAGCTTCAGGTAGAGATTGCTCTTCTAATGATTGATCTGAAAAACTGACTCCGCAACTTGGGAAGATGGGTTGATCAGGCTGATCAAACTGATCAGCTTTCTTCTGCAACTCATCATTGTTCTCACTCCAAGTCCTCAATTCATCAAAGAGTACATCTCTACTTCTGATGATCTGTCTTGACTTAGGATTGTACATAAGATATCCTTTCAGTCCCTCTTCATATCCTACAAAGAGCATTCTCTCAGCCTTCTTTGTGAACTTCCTCCTTTGCTCCTTGGGAATATGAACATAGGCAGGACATCCAAAAACTTTCAAAGCTGAAAGATTAGGTTTCTTACCACTCCAACATTCTTCAAGAGTTCTTCCTTGCAATGATGTGATAACACTGATATTTCTAAGGTAATTTGCAGTGCTAATTGCAGCACCCCAAAACTTTCTCTCCAACTTGGCATGTTGGAGCATGGCCAATGCTTTGTCCACCAGTGTCATATTCAACCTTTCTGCAACTCCATTCTATGCAAGACTGTCTCTGGCAATATAGTCAGGGAGAATTCCTTTCTTTGACAGAAAAGAGAGGAATTCCTCATTCTTGTACTCTCTGCCTCCATCTGTTCTCAATTGCTTGACTTTCCTCCCAATTTGCAACTCAGCCATGGCTACAAACTTCTAGAATTTTTGTAGTACTTCATCCTTGCTTTTCATGAGATAGATAAAGCTCTTTCTATTGTAATCATCCACAAAGGAAATATAGTAGGCTGCTCCACTCAATGACTTCTCAGTCATGTATCCCCATACATCAGAATGTACGACATCTAGAAGACCAGAAGCTCTAGATGAAGATTTATTAGGGATAGGAGCCTTGTGTGCCTTACCTTCTGCACACCCAATGCATGACTCTAGTTTTCCTTTGGGATCCAATTTCAACCCATCCACTACCTTCTTTAAAGCATATAGGTTTTCACTGACAAGTGCCCTAACCTCAAATGCCACAGATGGATATCATTTCTGTTTTTTTGCTACCAATGCAGAATCAGAACAATCAACTTCTATCAACTTACACAACTTCCCTTTGGCAGTGCCATATCCAAGGACCAGCTCTCCTTTCTTCAAAGTGCATTGTGACCTCAATGTGACCTCCATGTTCTGCTCTCAAACAAAAAATCCACTCCATGCTCCATGAGGCAATGTCTAGATATCAAGTTCTTGGTGTAATCTGGAACATAGAGCACATCTTCCAAATAGCTCTTACAAGAACTTGTGTTAGATCTTCCCATGAAGGCAATAGAAACTTTGCAAGTTCTTAACATTGGATTCAGAATCCTTGGTCCACAACAAACACTCTTGGGAATCTTTAGAGGTTGAAGAATAAAGAACATCTCCTTCTGGTAACATATATGAGAGGTGGCTCCAGAATCCAAAAACCATCCAGAACCATTTGAGGACAACTGCAATTCTGCCAACATTCCACAATCTGGATTCAGAATCCTTGGTCCACAACGAACACTCTTGGGAATCTTTAGAGGTTGAAGAATAAAGAACATCTCCTTCTGGTAACAGATATGAGAGGTGGCTCCAAAATCCAAAAACCATCCAGAACCATTTGAGGACAACTGCAATTCTGCCAACATTCCACAATCTAGCTCTTCTATTGAGTACCCCTCCTCATCGCTTTTTATCTCATTGCACTCCTTTGTGTTGTAAGCTGAACTCACAAATTTTTGGCCTCTTGCTGGTTGAGGTCCCTTGCCTACCTTCTTCAACTCTTGTTCTCTCCTTTCTCCTCTCTTGGGACATATAGGTGCAACATGACCTTTCTCATGACAGAAATAACAGATCACGTTAGCAACACTACTAACCCCTTTACCAGATTTACTCACTCTGATTTGCTCACTCTTCTATCTGGCACTCTCCTTGACTAAGAAGAAGCACTGAACAGAGCAAAATCTCCCAAATCATTAAACTTCATCTCTAGGTCCTCTCTGTCTCTGCTAAACACCAGCAATCTGTTTATCACATAATCCCATGTGACAACTTCATTCTTGAGTTTGAGCCAGATCTCCCAACTCCAATCATAAGTGTCTACTAGGTCTTTGACTGGCTCTTGCATAGCCTTTAGCAAAAACCTCCTAGTAGTAGAATGTTTGATTCTCTCCTCCTTGTTGGACTCAAGCTCATCTATATCATGAGCTTCTAATGCCAAGTCTAAACAATCATAACTATCTAGACTTTCACATCACAAAGCCTAGGCTTTGTAATTAGTGTTTCCTAGTTTCTTTAGCTCTTTGAGTTCTCTTATCAACCCCAATGGTGATTGTGGGCCCAAAACCTGATGAGGACCATACTTCCTACTCTTTGAAGTGGAAGGTTTATCAGTCCCTCTTATCTTGGATATATCAGACATCACTACTGCAATACTAGACCTCTCTCTTTGTATCACAACTCACAAGCATCAAATAGGTTCTCTCACGCAGCACTAGTAGCCTCCAATACTGAGATGATAGTAGGCAGCTCAGGATTTCATGAAATGCAAGGAAGAGGTGTTGGGAATCACCCTTGTTGAAGAACTAACTAAAACAAGAGCAGAAAACACTCTTATAGACACTTAAGAAAACCCTAGGGGTTGCTTTGCTTAACCTAATTAGGGTTCTGCCACTCTTTACCCTAAGTAGAAGATATTTAGTAGGGATTCTAGAGGATTCTAACAAAACCTTAAAAACAAAAAAAGTCACTAAACTAGAGATTAACTAAACTAACATACTATACTATTCATATAACTCATGTAACTCATGGAAAACATGTGAACATAATGCATGAACTATAATTCACACATGAACAGCAACTCATGTGAATAGTATCCGCATGAATAGTAACTACCTCATCTTATTCTAACAAGAAGTCACTAAACTAGAAATTAACTAAACTAACATAGTCAACGCTTCATTGGTTTGAATTGCACTGACCATCCTCACCGTCTTCTAGACCGAGATTGCCTATATAAGGTTTTCTGCTGTCAACAACAAGCAACGACAAGCAATCACTTGATCTACTCATGAAGCATGTTATATAGAATAAAGGGCGACCGCGTAGGATAACAAGAAGGATGAAAAGCCCTCATCAAGCGTATGAGGATGAAACACAAGAGGTAAGTTGGAACTTAGAGGTAAATTTCTCGTACCGGTATACCATAAATCTATCCTACAGCACCTGAGCAAATCGTATGGAGTACATATTACTGGAGCATTTAAAGAAACATCATGAGATAGATTGGTATGTTGAACAGTGTTATTCACCCCGGTCTAATACTTTCTAATATTTCTATTTTCAGCCAAAGTGTTATTTGTCTTCTCATTTGTATGAAAGTTTCATGTTTTCCCGATAAGTGTCTCATTTAATGCATTGCACCAGCCTATGCTCCCGCTAAAATAATGGATACGTGCGGGTCTAAAATAAGTTTTTAAAGTAAACTACAAATTAAGAAACGGAATAGAAAGGGAGAGTGGTAATTGGTAACGTCTATTATGAAAGGCTCTTGCACACTCCTTAATTATTAGCTCTTGCACCTTCCCTAACTAACAAACGTGTTGGACACTGCATTTGACACATTTGTCAAATTGCAGTGTCCATGCTAGACTAGAAAAAAAAGAACAAAAAACAAAACATTATGTAGTCAATTCTTGAATAACTCCGTCATCCATAGCAACAATTGTTGTTTATCAAATGCAATGTCCATGCTAGATGCAAAAAATAAAAAAATCCAAAAAAACCATTATGTAATCAATTCTTGAATACATGCGGGTCTAAAATAAGTTTTTAAATTAAACTACAAATTAAGAAATGGAATAGGAAGGGAGAGTGGTAACTAGTAAAGTCTATTATGAAAGGCTCTTGCACACTCCTTAATGATTAGCTCTTGCACCTTCCCTAACTAACTAACGTGTTGGACATTGCATTTGACACATTCGTCAAAATGCAGTGTCCATGCTAGACTAAGAAAACAAAAAACAAAAAACAAAAAACAAAACATTATGTAATCAATTCTTGAATAACTCCGTCATCCATAGCAACACATTCGTCAAAATGCACTGTCCATGCTAGACTAGACTAGACTAGACTAGAAGAAAAAGAAAAAAAAAACAAACAAACAAAAAATTATGTAATCCATTCTTGAATAACTCCGTCATCCATAGCAACAATTGTTGTTGGTCTAACCTAACGAATATGTCAAATGCAATGTCCATGCTAGACTTAAAAGAAACAAAAACAAAACATTATTTAGTCAATTCTTGAATAACTCCATCATCCATAGCAACAATTGTTGTTGGTCTAACACATCGCGATTACCACAGCCATAACTCTTGTGGTTTCGAGTTATATGGAGCAGGATTATCGCCGTCGGAAGTGCATAAATGGCTTTGTTAACTTTTCGGAATGTAATATTATGAGCTGTTTTGAGTTTTTATATAGCAAAGGTCGATTTTTTATAATAGAAGCTGGACTCGAAGGAGACAAACGCTTGACTTGGTTCAAAGAGGTGATACTTTATTGAGCAATAAATGTTTACTTTATTAACCAATGTTGTTTAATAACGGTTTCCAACGGATAAAATTTTAACAATAAGAATCAATGATTTATGTTTAGCATACTTCCTTAGTTGGTGATGCTAGTTTGAAAGTAAACAGGAGGATACTTTCAAACTAGCATCATTGTTCAATGATCTACTAACCTCAACAGCAAGTCCTGGTCTACTTTCATGTACGGTATCAAACCTTGGGTTTGCATTTGGAAGATTCAAGGACTCAAGGCAAGCTAACGATATCCGTAATGTGCAGATACGTAATGAACAGATCAACTTCACTTATTGCTGTAGCCCACCAGATTTAAGCGTAACTCCGCTGTTAAGTAATTCTCCTAGTCAATGTGTCCGAATCAATTCTATCTCAAAATCCTACTGGTGCCTGATTGAGCTCCGAGTAAAGGACAAGAAGAGCCATGAGAACGTAAATGCCTTGCCGTAGCAAAGGCATTTACCTTCAACAATTCATCATTAAACAGAGAGTGTTTTCTGTCACTGAAAAGATTTGGTTGGAGTTTAATGAAGAGGAAGTTCTTGGTGAATAGAAGATGGGTTAGCGTTTGCTGAGGAGAAGGGGATCGTATCGAGTATCGTTGTTGATAATAAAAGCAACTTACACCAGAGAGCTGCTCATGGATGGAACTTTCCAGTTGGGGGCCTAAACCAAAGAAAGTACCGGAAAGCATGTTGAAGGGCTTCTACAGATGAGAGAAAAGAAGAACACAAGGACTCGTCTCCTAATCCAAGAAAAGCGAAATAAAGTAGTGCTGAAGTGGAAAATCCAAACGACAACATAATCATTGCAAAGAAACGATGTAGGCCAAAGCTAAGATAGCACGGATTCTGTTCTTGATCGAGTTTAAAGGTAGAAACTTGAAGTCAGCAGACGAAGCATTCGGTACCCAGCAACGTGCTACAGACCACGACAAAGAACGAGAAACAACAACACCTAATCAGAAAGAGAAGTCTGTAGAACTGGGCAGACTCGATCTAATGGCGGGGATAATTGACGTTGACGCAAATGACATCGGAGCAATTCATTTGCGTCAATGTCAATCAAAGGGCGGGGGGGGGGGGGGGGGGGGCCCTGGGGCACAGTTGCGGCGAAATGGCCGAGGGAGGACAGAGTTTTATTACTGTAGACGCTATTGTGAGTATCCAGAAACGACGGGCAAGAATGAACGCTTGGGAAAGTCAAGGGCGGAGTGAATGAGAAGATACGCTCCTGAGGAGAGAAGGAAATGATTAGAATATGTCAATGATGTTCGTTGTAGTTGAGCTGGATATCTGAGGAGGAGACCCGAGACTGTTCCGAGTAGTAGTTTAAATTCACAGTTCGGCAATAGCAGTAGCGCAGAAATCACCGAGAAATGGCGAGAGATGGGATGCTTGATGAAGAAGGTCTGTAAGGAAGGGAGGGAGGCAAAGCAAGAAGGACAGGAGGGAGAGGAGTTGGGATTCCGAAGTGGGGAAGAGATTGAAAAAGTTTGAAAGATGGGTGGGTTATGCTCGTGCTGTTTTGGGGGACCGAAGGAGACTGAAGAAGATCGAGCGAAAATGACAGAAGCACAGAACAAAGCAGGCCTTGCTGCACAGCAAAGGTGAGTTACATCGGATTCTGAATGCCTTTACCATCGACGGAATTGTATGAATCTGACGAATTTCTGAGTATCTGCGATAAGTAAAAAACCTGGGAATTGGTACTGTGATGCGTGAGTAGCAGTTCTCTGGTTTATCTACGAGCTGTGATAATTAGCTTCAACGACAGAATTTCTGAGTTTGGATATCAATTTCAAGTTCAAGTATTGTAACAGGCTATTGGATACGTATATTGTGTGAAAAATAGTGATGCTACGCTTCAACAAACGATTCAATTAAAAAAGATGTTGATCAGGAGAAAGTTTTTCACTGGATTGAATCATTGAATTTCAGTAGACCTTTCACAGTTATCTTTCCCTAAGTAGACTGGTTTCAAATCTACGAGTCAAGCAAGCAGTACGGCTGTGCAATTTTCTTACCTGATTTATTGCAGCAAGAATAAGGAGAACAAGGAAACGATGAACTACTTGTTATTGAGTGAGTAGCATCTAACAATTGTGTCGATGAGAGATGAGCTCTTAAGGTCCAATCCTGTACAGTCTATCGAGTATCGTACATACCTAAGCATAAGACTGGAGATCTCTGAGTTTTCTTCATATTTTTCTTTCTGTTAGGAGCAGAGACTTTTGATCTACATCCATCGTTCAGTTTCTATAGAAAACGAATCATTAGTCCTTGCCTGGCGTTGCAAGAATCAGCTCACTTTTGTTGTTCTACCATAAAGGAGTTATTTGGAACACACAAATACCTGTAGAAAACGAAATCAACTTTGATTATAGGGGGTTGGGCTTCTATCTTGATATAATTCTGAGATAAAATCAACAGAAATATCAATAGAAATAATGTGGAAAATTCTTTTGAACTGTTAGATATCTAAGCTTCTCTGGTCGCATTCATGACGGTAGGGCTATTTAAGCTGCCCAGACGAAGTTTTCAGATGGAGTAAACATCAACACAGTGTCTTTCTTCTAGGGTATTGAGGACCTGACGACGATTTCCCAGTATTTCTTCGACTCCCGAAAGAACAAAGAACAAAATCGTTTCCTGCTAGATGGTCGAAGACATAAAAATAAACTTTAAAGTCAATAGTCCAATTTAAACGAGTGTACATTTAAAGTGAAACAAAAGTAAGCTGATGAAGAATTATGAAGATTATGGTGGATTTGAATTGATAAATGTATGCTCGAAAGTATCAAGTCAACTGGGAAATGCATGTAAATTCTAAACAGTTCAAGTGTACTTTTATGTTTGGAAGTCACCTTCACGGAACCAAAATAGGAACCAAAATACCGTCGCCTGGTAAACCTACGCCTTTGAGGAACTTTGCGAAAGCGAAGGAGACGGAAGAAGATCGAGCCAAGACTACAGAAGCAAAAACTAAAGCAGGGCTTGCTGCACAGCAGAGGTGAGAGAAGTTGGAGTTCTTCTGTCAGATTCTCTAAGAGGGAGTTTAGACATTTAAGATCATTCGTTGAAGTTATGGGGACGGTACACTGGAAATTTCTAGGTAAGGGGTTCAAGTCTAATGGAGCTCGACGTATGAAAACCTTGATGAATCTGAATTTTACATACTTCAAACGTAAAGGGTTTCTTAATCGGAGAAACGGTATGCTGAATCTGAAAACCTCCACAAGTGAATTGTATGCATGCAAAGTCAACTGTACGAAGTTCAGATACTTCGCCTGCAAGGTTTGTTTGACGATGTAAAGGTACGACTTGGAGGGACCTAGTGTGAAAATCTTCAAGTCAAAGAAGTAGAGACAAACTCTGACAATGCATTTTGTTGTTCCTCTTTCTTCTAATCGATTGATGCACCAAAGTTGACTCTCAACGGAAGAGAATACATCAGGATAAATTTGTGTGGATTGTAGATGTTACGTACAGCAGAGAACTTAAAGCCTGATGTACGGGATGTTTCTAACCAGGTATTGTAGCTGTTCTGGTTTCTTGGTAGTGGGTAACATCCTACTCACACTAAGCTGTGGTTGTTTGATTATGTCAGGCAGGAGGCATTTGAAAAATCTGCAGCAGGGAGAGCCGCCAAGAAGGTAGCAGCTGAAGCTGCCAAACCTTTGCCTCCACCGAATAGGGGGGAGGCAGGTCTCCGGGTACGTTCCCCACTCACAGTTATCGATTTTGCAGTTCGTGGTTTGTTTCGCGATAGCTTTTCAATCTTCCTCTCAGATCGTGCCTCTGGGAGTTTGAGTGGATTTATATTGTGTGACACGCAGTCATTGACATCTGTACGTCGCTTTTGCTATCCGCAGTGGCAAATTGGCTGATTGACTCCAGTGGCGATAGATTGCGGTATCAAGTGAATATGTTTTTTGCCTCTTGCTAGCAGCTTACGGATATCCATGAAACATACTCCAGTGAACTGTCTCACATAATTATCTTACAGGTTAATTAAACAGCCTTCCATATCTCTGGTTTACAGGGATAAAACCAAACCTCACTCCACTTCTTGTCTATAGCACAGCCAAAAAGCAAAAGTTCCGAAACTGTAAAAACATTTTATAGTTGTAGCCATAGAAATTCAGTACAAATGCTTTCTGTTCATAATTTTTTAAGACTATACTGTCAGAAGATTGGGCATTCTTAACACTGCGATGTTTTGTTCTGCTATTTCTTCCAAATGGAAGGTTATTTTATTTTTTCCTTAAACTTAAGGTATGTATCATTACCTAGTTCACTTCCTCCAAGTCATGGGGAAGTTCTGGTAGCGTGTTTGTAACACCATGTATTATCTTCTGTGACATATGAAGTCCCTTCTGAAGTCCAACGCATATTTCAGGATGCCATGGCGTTTGAGCTTGTATCTCTCATCTGTGGTCCACTCCTGTGTATGCTGAGCAGGCTACTTTCTGTGACATCTGGTGAGATTTCATAAGAGCTGAGAGATTATTACACCTATATACACCAGAACGCAAGAGATCGCAAGAGAGTTCAAGAAATTGTGCTTTAATTCGTAATCCTTGCCCATAAATAGACTTGTGCTGGTTGCCCTGTAAGCAAGATCAACTGATTAAAATTCTGAGGCTCATACTCGTATTCATGAGTTTGTCAAGTGTAGTTATCAGATCAAGTTACGTATTGGAGGAAGTATTTTGGACATTGGACCTTGCGCTGAATTTTAATTTATAAAAGCTGACAGAGAGTACACCTACGTAGACCAAAACGTTTGATAATGACCTCTAGAGTCTGAAGACAGTTATGCTTTCAATTCGTAATCCTTGCCCATAGCTCAATTGCGTAGTTCTTGTGGTGGTTGCTCTCACAGCAAGATCAACTCTCAAAAGCCTGAAGTTCATACTAGTTGTCAGACCAAGTTCCGTTTGGGAAACCTGTTGTGTAGTGCTGGATCGAAACGACTGCAGTCTTGGTTTCAAATGGTCATGCTCCTTTTTCCCATTGACTATGGAATCATGGACTCTGTAAAAGGTCCTGTCTGATTTGTTGATTTTGCATGACAGTATGCTTCCCAATGTCAGTTTCAATGCACTTTCAGGATATAGTACGAAGGAGAGATTTAGAACTGTCCACCTTAGAGGGATATCCATCCGGACTTGTGCAAAGGTTGGCTCGGGTTAAAACTCCTGGTGTCCTTTCTGTATCAAGGAGCAACGGTTCCGGAAAAAGGTGCAATTTTCACTTAATTTCACACTACGTTAAGTTAAACCAGTTATAAAAGACATGTATTGCATTGGGGAGATTGTACTTCTGAGCTCCACTCTCTCTATTTTCTCTTCTCTTCGCATAAACAGAAGCTGCATCTTGAGAAATAACATCAAAACTACACTTACTATAAGTTACTGACACTTACTTTCTCTGTCCAAGAATCATAACTGGTTCCACAACTGTGAGGTGTCCACGTATTTGGTTTCTTGATTTATATTTTCGTTAACCGGCGGTTAGGTATACAGTCAGTATTCACTCCGAAACAATGCAAAAAAGGAATATAATTATGTTTTATTGCATATCTGCATCTATTCTGATCCAAATAGTTCTCTAAATGCAAAATATGGTTGTGCACGGTGGCACCCAGTATTGGGTGATGAGATGATTTTTAATATTTTATTTTTCCGTGTCCAAGCAAATATACATATTACAATAACAGAAGCGCTCGCTATGAAGCACAAAATGTCTTATAAACACTATAAGTTAGTGAGTTTGTGCGCAATAGGATATATTTATAACTAGGAGAGTAAATTTGGTTTTAAATCTATGTAAAAAAATTACATTCAAATGTTTATTTCCTTTCATCTTTCTTACAGCATTCAATTTTTCTTCTGCATACTAGCTTGAGAAGGACCATTGGAAAAAAGACCAAGAAATAACTAGCTGATCAGAGTTTTTGAACCATTACTTGTCATTGTTCTTTTTACTTGTTTTTCTTAGGTGTTTTGAGAATGGTGTAATATAATATATAATATTCATTATGGGTTGTCAACTTTTGGTCCATCAATTGCAAATCATCCCATAATACCTCCTTTCAATTAGTGATCAGTTAATTCTGAATTTTCACTATCTCTTGTTAAGACTATCACGCAAGCAACAGAAATTTTCCTACAGGAAAAGTAATTAGTAATTTTACCTACTTTTTGTATTTGAACATTAGTCTTCTATAGTTTCTTACACTGATAATTTTTTTTTGTTTCCAGTGGATCGTGCAAGATCCATCAATGCTCATGGTGTTAACATGTTTTTTGATTCATATTCTAAAATCATACTTATAAAACAATTCTAATTTTTTTTTATCAATGGTTAATTTTAAATTCCAAGACAATTCTTACCTTTTCTCTAATTTATTTGTTTACATATATAAAAATGAAAGAAATAATGATTTAGATGTTTTCCTTAGTTGTTTGATTTGAGTTAGGTTTAGATTGTGACTGCTTATCAAAGTATATTCTCTTCTTCTTGTTTCTATTGTAAATCTTTTGATATCTATACATGTACCTGCTCCCTTATAATACAATGGAACTCCTTAGTTCTATATTTCATTCACATGGTTAGAGTTTCTTATTTTGCGTTATATTATTAGAAAGTAAACTATATTTGCAGTGGACACAAACTATCTTATCAACAAAATATCCTTTTTATATACTCGACCATGTATCTTCTTACTTTTCAATTGGAATCCACTTTAATAATTGAATAAATTGCAAAATAAAAATACATTACTGTCTTAATTAAAGAGAAGTTTAACTTCTCTCCTACCTTTCTTTAACATTATTTCTTACCTTCAATTTATAAAACTAAATCAATTTTTGATGTATTGAGGAGCTTAATCTACTCCAATCTTGTACATAGTTTTTAATTTTTTTTTAAAGAACTAACTGGTCACTATTTGTGATGAGTTGGCTCTTACGTCCCTCTCATAGTAGATGAAATATCAATGTACAGCTGACTATTTAAACCTTTTGTTGTGCATATATACATCGATACACAACATACATCGCTGTCAACATCACACACTACTCACACATAAGTCATACATGGATTCTAAAGTGCCATAGTTTGTTTACACAACTCAAATCACTCTCAATCAGATCAGTACTTGATCTGTCACTCAATAATCTGCCAACAACTAGGCACTGATTACAATCAAGCCACACCCACTCTAGCTAAGAGACTCCAATTGATGCTTGTTGGTTGTGTGTCCACCCTAACCAGAAACTCGAAGGCTCAACATCAGAGAAGTGAGCTCTCTGGAGGTGCACTTTGAAACTATACCCCCTGGACTTGAGCTAGGTCTCAAACCCTAACGGTCCCATTGATGGCACACCCGACGGTCCAAACAGTGCAAGTGATGGTGGGCCCCACCATGTAATCAGTACTCCAAACACAAAATTTGTCAGTCAACAAGTAATCTATGAGTAACTACCAAAATACTCTTGACTACCAACACTACTACTACAGAGTCCAAGCAATCTAGGTGCGACACTACAAATGGCGTGATAGTTGTCATGCGTATATACATCGCTACATACATCACTGTCAACATCACACACTATAGAAGCACAACTCACACATAAGTCATACATGGACTCTAAAGTGCCACAATCCTCCCCTCCCTTCCCTAGCTGGCGGTTAGGTCCCTCTAACTCCAAATAGCCATCTACTCCAAGTATATGGTATACCCTATGGTGGGCAAAAGATCAGGAGGTCGGGTGCTATCGAGCCCCATCGTTAATTGCCTACCTAAAATCTATATCATATAAAGGATGAACTAGCTATAGGTCAAGGGAGGTGGCATGACACACAATTGTGCACATGATCCTTCCAAACAACACCATCACGTCCTTCTAACGCAAGGACTCTAGATGGAAAAACCTCATGCACTCTCAAGATAGTGTGACCAATGGAAATAGTCTATTGTAGATATACATAGTCACTTGGATGAAATCTACGGATTGAGGGTCTATAAACTCAAATGGTAGCATAGCATAAGGTATCCCTATGTTGAGCAACCACCAAGTTCTCAAAGGCCATCAATATCAATCTCCAAAAGATCTCTGCCCATGGAGAACATGTGCACATTCATACATCTGGATTGTCTAAGTCCAAAACTATCTCAATGAACATCTCAATGAATGGCTGTAAGTAAATCTAGATCTCATCCATAGAGTAAAAAGTAAGGAGAGAAGGATGCTAAGGAGGCTTGTCGGTTGAACCAGTAGCCCATGGCCAACCAAGGTAATTGGAGATCCCGATCTCCCAAGTGGCCTCTTTGCAAACCATACTTCCACAATCCTCTCTTCATTGTCTAAACCACTCTCTTTGCTAAGCCATCAACCTCAAGGTGATCTCAAGTGGTCGTACAAAGATCAATCAAAGTCTTGTCACATGAGACCTGAAATTCTCCCAAGAACTCTATTCCCTAATCAGCCAAAACCTCAATTGGTGCACCAAAATGACTGGAAACCCAATCTAGGAACAAGTAAGTCATCCCTTCACTAGACTTGTCAAGAAGTGCCACCAACTTAATCCACTTGGAGAAGTGCTCCACCATCACCAAAACATATTGGGATGTCTCATAGTCAACGGTAAAGGTCCAGCAAAGTCCAAACTCCAATGGTATCCCAACCCCATGATAGGTAATGGGCGTAATTGTGACGTAGGAGCATTAAATGATGCTCTAACTTGGTCAAAAACCATACATTTGGCAACAAACTATTGTATATTGGTCTTCATACCGTGCTACCAATAATGAATTTAGAGCAAGCTATATGTATGCTTTACTCCAAAATGTCCTAGCTCCTCATGAGTATGACGGACCAACTGTGGTCCCTAAGATGGAAGTGGTACTACTTGCACTCTACCATCCTCCCATACACAAAGAAGGTGTCTGCCCTCCAATCTAAACTGCTTGGCTCGTTGAAGAATAGGGTCTATAACACCCATTTATGCATGTGTGTGGTATTATGATATTAAGCTTAGTATTACAAATATTTGAGAGATATTATTTATGTAGAAATAAAGAATGGTTCTACATTATTCATGATTAGCTAAAGTTAGTCATAGCTAAGATAGTGGGGACTTTATTTTAGAGGAAGTGGAAAAGATGAGCACTACTATTTTAGATTCTAGTGTGTTGACTTAGTATTATTCCTAGGTGTTTGGCTTTGAGGAAAGAGTTGAGAACTCTTGGGCCCGCAAGCCTTTTTGTTTTGGATTCTTCTATAGTCCAAGGATAGCCCATGTGAAGGAATCCCTGACTTAGTGGTTGGGTCAAGATAAGATCACATGCTTAGTGGAATATGCCCATATGGATGGATATTCCTTTCTACTTTTTGACTTTACTTGACTTTTTGCCTATTAACTTGAGTTACTCCAATAATTAGTAACTTTGGTGTGTAACTATTTCACAAGTACATAAACTAGGGGTGAGGAGGTACTCATCATCCTTTCATTTGCAACTATCTCTCTCTCTTTGAGTTTGCTAGCAAGCAATGTCTTGAGTCTTGGAGTGTTAGCCTTGGAGGAGTATGATAGAGTTGGGATTCCTTGCCTTCTTAGTCCATGGTGCGCTACCATAATAGCCATTAGAGGTTCATCTTGAGTGAGAGACAGGCCGGCTTATATGTCTCTCTCCTTGGCTCCAATTGTGCCACACACAACACTAGTAAGAAGATAGTCCATCATTAAGACATCATCATGAATATCTTGCTAAATTGTACCATTATCTCCACTCTTTGGATCTGTGATCTCAATAACTCCTCTTGTATGTGTTGAAAGAGATACAACCAAAGCCTCAGAAAATATACAAAGAAAGACATATGCATCCCAACCTAGCACCTTCTCCTCATCTGTCTCACCATGCCAATGTGCTCGGGTCTGATCCTGCTAGATGGGACATAGGTTTCTACTCAACCCATCTGCATCATGGTTTACCACTCCAAGTCTATGAATAAATGTGAAATCATAATCTTGTAAAATCAGAGCCCATCATGCAAGCTTCCTTGAAAGCTTGTCAGACTCCATCAACCACTTCAGTTGCTGATGATCAATGATGAGAGTAAAGGAGTTACCAAATAGGTAACATCAGAAATGTTTAGGGTAACCCAAATTGCTACCAAGCACTCTCTGTCATATAAACTATACTTTGCTTCCGCTGAATTGTTGGAGAAACTAGCATAAGCCACTACAAACTCCTTCTCCTCATCATCATGTTGGGTGAGCACTACTCCAAGCTCCAATATACTCCAATCAATGTGAACCTAAAATGGTCATCCTCTGATTGGTCTCCTCCAAATAGGAGTAGATGTCAACCTCTCCTTGAACTCTAAAAAAGCTCTCTCCTGCCTATCTCCCCAACACCACTCTTGTGTAAGCTTGGTCAGCTTTTTCAAGGCCTTGGCAATGGCACTAAATCCTCTGACATAGCAGCAATAGAAGTTTGCCAACCCAAGGAATGCTCACACTTTGCTCACATCCGTAGGTCAAGGAATACGTGCAATAGCCTCTATCTTGGTCTGTTGAACACCAAGTCCTTTGGGGTAGATAGTGTGACCCAAATACTCAACCTACTCGTGGAAGAACTTACACTTTCCAAGATGTAATTTGAGTTCATGAGATCTCAACCTCTCAAACACCTCCAACAATTGTCTCTCATGCTCCTCCATCGTAGTGCAATAGACCAAAATGTCATCAATTTAGCACCAAGAAAAATTCAATCCAGCTAGGATCCTATCCATGACCCTTTGGAACTCATCAAGAGCATTCTTTAATCCAAATGGTGAGAAACTCTATTGATATAATACATCCTTGCCGTGATGATCAATAGCCCAAAATGTTGTCTTGGACTTATCTTCCTCCTTGATTGGCAATTGATGATATCCTCTTGAAGATCCAAAGTACTAAAGACCTTTGCACGCCTAATTGCATCAAAGATCTCTTCCGGTGTTGGCATGGCATATTGATTAGCCCTAGTCTGTCATTTGATAGGACTGTAATCTCCACACATCTGCCTATTTGTGTAGCTGCCATGCATATCCTTCTTGGTTGGCATCATTGTAGCTGATGCATACTCTTCATGTGAACTCTGCACCAAACCAGCCTCAAAAAGGTCACTCTTTGGCTCTAAATCAATGCTCTTTCCATGTCATTGTATCTGTAGGGATGTCAAAAAAGTGGTGTATTGCTAGTAAGCTCAATCCAAATATCAAGTCCCTTTAGAGCACCCAATGATTCATACTAAAGGCAAAACAACTCATGTAACACCATAAGAACCTCCAAACTCTCCGTCTCTCCTCTCTTGTAAGCTTGGGTCCAAGATTTGGTTCCCAAGTATCCTTTGTAGTTGTCATAGGAGTGGAAGACATGATGACTAGCTGCTACATTGGGCCCTTGGGAGCAGTAGTGTCATGCCTCCAAGCACTAGAGGTCCCAACACCAATGTGAAAAACTCACTCCAATCTAGCTATAAGCTCCATATGTTCTCATTTGCATCCCAAGTAAACCAAGGGTGTAATCCAAGTAGCTTACCTGGATGGATTCCAAATAGACCACTTTCCCTAGTAGCCATTGGCTATGTCCCAAGAATACCCTTCCCACTCAGTCCATCATCCCAACATGTGCCTGAATCATCTCAATGGACACAGGGCTCACAAGTGTCCGAGTGGTGATGCCTGTCAAGTGTGCCTTACGTTGCTTTGCCAAGCCAAGCCTCATAATCCAAGTCAAATAGTTCAGGTCCATAGCCTGACCTAACACCTGACACCTAGATGCCTCTAACACTACTAGAACAATGGTAATATTGGTGTGAAAATCCATTGCCTGCTCTCTTTCATTGGCGTTGGGCTCCACCAACTATTGTAACCATGAGTCCCAAACCAATCTAGGACCTCCTTCTCAAAAAGCATGAGAGCTTGGGAAACTCATAAGTGTGAGAAAAGCGGCTCTAGGTTGTCCAACTAGGTTCACCACTACCATAGGTGACCTATTAGCCACTACCACCATTTGAGACTAACGCCCAATATCCAAGATATCATCAACAATGATGTCGTCTAGTCGCTGAATCCCATAATAAGCACACTGTAGAACCTCTTTAGGTAAGAAGTTTTTCCACCAAAGACGAAGACAATGAGCCTATGATCCCACTTTGGCTACATCCAACAAAACAGCAAGTCTCATCCAAGAATGGACCTGATGCATACTCGCCACCACTCGAGTGCAAGAATCACCCATCAAAGGGACATTTTCCAAAATGTAAGTTGGAGAAATAGACGGATGAACCTAGAGATGTGGTAGTATCTATAACATCTCCCAAAACATACCAGAACGGGGATTCTAAAGACCCAAACCTTGGCCAGTGCATGTATATCCCTAACATGGCCATCCAAAAATCACCAAATGAATAGGCTCATGTCTTTCCAAATCATGCGCCCCCAATAAGGAAATGTCTATTGGTAGGGCCTTCTGGTAACCTTTGACTACTACCATCGGTAATAACTTAGGATACCAATCGGCCAAGTGTGCCACATGATGTAGAGAGACTCGCCAAGCAATCTCATCTCTCTCTGCATACAAGTACCTCTATACTAGTATACCCACCTGTAGTACCACAGCTAGTCCAATAATAATCTCATCAAACAATTCCAATAGATATACTCCCTCTATTGGATATTGCCAAGCAATGAGTGTGGTATCCAAAGGTGTCAAGGTAATAGACTCTGGAGGTTCATCCTCACACTAGTCTCTTGGTGGTACAAAGGCTCCACTCCAAGCCTGTTACACCAATTTATCTACATGTTGTTGCAATGTGTAATACCAAGGGTTAGCCATATGACCTAGATGTGAAATTTGGTTTGGTAACTTCTAGAATGATGTTATACATGATGGTCAAAATAGATCAGATAGAAGTATCACCAAAAGAGTACTTCTACTAATAGGGCAGAAACCGAAATAGACTTGAGAACCTTAGAACCAATAGCTAGACATATGATTTAAAGGTGAGAATTGGTTTGGTAACATCTGGAAGGATGTTACACATGATGGACTAAACAGATCAAAAAGAGGTATCACCAAAAGGGGACTTCTACTAATAGAGTAGGAACCAAAATATGCCTGAAATCTTTGAAGGCAATTTCAGAAGCCTAAACGGATGAATTAGGCCTTGAAAATGTGCAGATCCCCCCCCCCCACAATAGAGGATAGGCTAGCCTTCCCTCCCCCTGCTTTGTCTCACCGAGAGCTTTCCAACGGTACCTTACTCACATGATTCTGAGATTCCTACAGGAAGATTCCCTAAAAGATTCCCTCCGGTCAAAGCTTGTTTGACCAACCAGATAGGACCTAGACCAGACAGGTCACCCATCCAAGTAAGTAATCCAAGGGTGGAGCTTGCTGACATGTCACCTATCTGTGTCCCTAATCATATGGTGGAGCTTCCTTGGAGGAGATCCTCTTTGTCTATATAATAAAGAGAAGGTGCTCCCTTGGGGCATCGAATGTTTGAGTGTGCAATCTGTGTTTTCTCTCTTCTCTTGTCCTCAGAGTATTACACAATGCCTCCTCTGAACTCCACAATGGAACATCCAAGGTGGGTGGAACAATCCCACTTGTACTCCAAATCCAAGTGATCTCCTTTGGTACTGGAGTATCCTCTGCATGGGTGTTCCCCTCCAATAAATCACAAGGCCAAGTAACAAAACCACTAAAAGTTAAAACTTAAGCTGCCATGGTCCCAGACTATAGTGAGCCAAGATTGTCACTATTGAAGTGTAATGGTAGGTGACATACTCATCCCTCACCAGACTGTCAACTTGGTCTATAGGAGGTTGTATCCTCCCAATAGTCAATACTAAAACCCATGGGGTACAACATTGCTCTCCCAACTAACACATCATATGACTCAGCTATGGTTGCAGTGGCTTGAGCTCTTACCACCGAGCTATCAATTGGATGACCGGGCTGAATCTGAACAACAAGCTCTCCATATGTGATGTTTTGTGTAGAACCACCACCTATAGATATCTGGATCTGAAATGGAAACCTCTCCACTCAATCTTCAGTAACTCTAGACCAACCATTGTAGCCTTCCCCAACATAAAGGGTTTCGTAGCAGAGTCAAGTAAGACCCACTGTGGTGTATAGACCTTCCTTGAAGGTCCCACCAAACAAAAAATCTCCTTCTGGTTATCCAATAGGATAACCCCAAGTGTAAACTATGCTTGTTCAAAGGCTTGTCTAGGTGGTAACTCCTCCAATCTAGTCATTGTTGCTTGCCATAAACCACTAGTTGTTGAGCAAATCCTATGCTCCTCAACCAAGTCAACTACACTATCAACTACCTCTGCTATGGTATTAGGAACCACATCATCCCTACTCTCACAAAGCATGGCAACCAATCAAAACACTGGGGTTGGGTCAATTTTCATTGTACACATGTCATTGGCTAAACTAAAGGATAGTGCATAATCAATTGAGCCGCTCCCATCATTGTGCTAGACTTAGTATGTGAAGTAGTAGGTGGCTGACTAGTAGATAGTCTATCATGCACCCCATCACTATCTACCACAATTGCACTAGGATGTTTAGGAGCCATGGATGTTGTCCATGGTGCCTCTGAGAGTATAAAAGACTAGGGAAGTCTGACCTATCTACCAGCCTCTCCTCTCTGTGAGTCCAACTCCATTGATGCTCCTCTAGGCTCTAGAGCACGTATTACACTCCTAGTCACTATAGCAAATGCATCCACTTGTGCTGCTTCGCACATGAAATCCAAGGTGTCTCTATCACTACCATATGAGGTGGAAGCCTTAGCACCCAAATCTAATCTCCTCCAAGTTATGGCCACGCAAGCCAATCTTTGCTCCAACTGCTCAATGCAAGTAGCCATGGCTGTATCAAAAGTAAGAGCAGGTACTGCACCTCTACTAGATGTAGATACTCTACCACCACATCGTCCTCTATGACATGGAGCACCTCTACCACCTGCCATAGTAGGTGGTAGAGGAGCCATTAGCTCCATAACTTCGAGTGTAGGTCAAAGCACTGGTCACTGGTGTGACCAGATCTATGACAATGCTCACATTGTCTCTGTGCTAGTTGTGATGCAAAAGTAAGACCACATATCAAGTCCACTGCCCTAAGTCCACTCTCTCTTATGGTGAAGTCCACCACAAGTCCAACAAGCAACACTATCATTCATTAGCTATTGTTGACCTAAAAATGAAGGTAAGGGTCTGGCTATACTAGGCCCTCTACTCACTCCATAGGTCTAGGTTATCCTCCTTGTCCTTGGAAACCAACATGGCGTGATGCACTCTATTGCATTCTAGAAGAAGTAACCACTATGGATGAGGTCCCCCTACCAAATCCAGATGTCACCACTCTCTCCTCCACCATGTTGAGCTCAATACGCTCAGCCAAACCAAATACCACTGCCAAAATAGGCAAAGTAGCTTATAACAACACAACATCACGGACTCTATGTCGCAACTCCTTGTCCAATATCCCATACCAAAATTGGATTGTTTGGGCCTTAGTAATTCTGTGAGTAAAACTGATCAGCCGTCTCATGCAAGTGTATGCCTCGTGTAGGCCTTCTCCAGCCTTCCATTGGAATTCTTGCAAGCTCCTCCGCTTGTCAGTCCGCACTCCTTAGTAGTTTTGCCTCAAACATTAGAAGAACTCCACCATGGGGTTAAACTTTGGTACTACACCACCTCCTATAGTATTACCTCCACTTATAGTAGCACCATCTCCAAGAGATCCACCAATGCTACTAGAGCTAGAACTTGTGGGTATAACTGATCTACCCCTAGAAACTAAGCTTGAAGTAATGGAGATATAATTTGGAGAGTAACACTGTATCCATAGCTCAATATCTTCCAAGTGAGCTCTCTTGAACTCATGGTAGTTGTCCATCGACAAATCCTCCAAATGTTAAAACAAGCCCTTCCATGCCATGAAGGATGTGAACAAAGTCAGGTTTTGCATCTATTACAGATCACACCAACTATCAAACTTCTGGATGAAGTCATCCAACTCAATAGTACCCACTATACTAGAGTAACACTTGGGCCTTTAGAGGCCCCATAGATCTCATCCATGTCCCACAATAACGGTGCAGGCACACCATGTGCATCCTCAACTAGGTCAACTCCTAAGTCAAACTCCAACCTAGAGTCAATCTCCTCTCTCACTAGGACTTAAGATACAGGTTGATATCGAGTGTTACTCCTAGTAACCCCACTACGTACTGCAATGCTATCTCCTTTGGAATCCCCAAAGAACTCCATCATGACAAAGTAACCAAGAATTGAAACTCACAACTATAACCGTACTCCACCAAGTGCCAACACCTGTAAGTGCCAATACCACCAACTAAACATCACCGACTAATGTAGCTCTAACTATGACAACTACACTAGGAGAAAGTGCAACCTATAACTTGTCATCACAACATGCACTCTCACGGTCTACATGTCATCATTTCCAACCTCACCGGAGAGAAACATAAGTAGTTTGACTGGTCATCACTCCAACCTCACTATTGAGAGCAAACCAAAGCACCAATGCTCTAAAGTCAAGGCACCTCACACAAACATTGTGCAAAAATAGGAAGCATAGAACGGAGGAGGTCCAATCATGAGAAATCTAAACAAAAACCCTCCATCTCATAAATCAACATTGGATTGACTCTGCTACCATTTGACATTTGATATAACATGATTTCTCTACTTCTTAAGCTACTAGGATCACCAAGAATAGGATCAAACTATCTCTCCTAGCCAAAGCTTCAGGTGTGAAGATAATAGTGGAACAATCATTAGGACAACAAGTGAGGGTATACCAGTTGGCTAGGGCACCAATCTAGGAACCAAAGATCTAGGAGTCAAACCTTGTTTGCGTATATCTAGCAGGATGGGCAAATTTTGCCAAGCAATGACCAACATCTACTCTAAACTAGCTTGCCTCACGCTAGCAAGCTGGCCCTTCTAGGCCTTTGAAGCTTCTAAATGCCAAAATTTAGCAAAATGAGGCCCTTCTTCTTACCACTTTGAACCCTCTCTAAATCTGGCAAAACTCCTACAACTCAAGTGAAACTCCTCTAAATCTAGCCAACAAGCAAAACTCCTCCAAATTTGGCCAAAATCTAACATAAACTCTAGGAAAAATCTGACAGAAATCCCTAAAGTTGGCTGACCGCCAAATCCTACACTAACTCTAAAATTCAGCCAAATGAGGCTTTTCTTCTTGCCACTTCAAACCTCTCCAAATTTGGCAAAACTCCTCAAACTCAAGCAAAACTCCTCCAAATCTGCCCAAATTAAGTATAATCTTCCACAAAAATTGTAAAATTTGATGTAAATCCCTAAAGTTGACCAACCACCAAATCCTCCGCTAACTCTTCACTTGAGCCAAATTGAAAGACTTGGAGAAAAGGCAAAATTCAGCCAAATGAGACCTTTCTTCTTGCCACTTTGAACCCTCTCCAAATTTGGCAAAATTCCTCCAACTCAAGTGAAACTCCTCCAAATTTGGCCAAAATCTGATGTAAACTCCAACAAAAATTTGACGTAAAATTTGGCACAAGTCCCTAAAGTCGGCCGACAGCCAAATCCTCCGCTAACTCTTCACTCGAGCCAAAGTAAAAAACCAGGTTTCTCCAAATCACAAATTCATGGAGTGGATTCCTAACTCCATCTTCAATTTCACTATCTGAGCGCGACTCGCACCAAATTGGTCTTGCTTTCACCTCTTGAGCTCAAAATCACACATTGCTTAAAAATTGCTTCTCTTTGCTCAAAATTTGGCTAGCGCTTTTGCACATTGTCTGTCTCATTGCCAAATTTGCATCAATCAAACAAGCTTCTGCACACTAGGGAAAACTTGAACTCCGATTGAGCTACCAACAATCAGCAAGTCTTGGAGATACCTCTAACACTCTCAGTTCCTACACTCAATTTCCACTTACCTCACTTATCTGATGTAATCAGTTTGTTTACACCACTCAAATCACTCTCAATCAAATCAATACTTGATTTGTCACTCAATAATCTACAAACAATTGAGCACTAATTATAATCAAGCCACATCCACTCTAGCTAAGAGACTCCAAGTGACGCTCGTCGGCTTTCTATCCGTTCTAACCAAAAACTCAAAGGCTTAACATCAGAGAAGTGAGCTCTTTGGAGCTGCACTTCGAAACTATACCTTGGACTTGAGCTAGGTCTCAAACCCTAACGGTCCCGTTGACGGCACACTCGACGGTCCAAATGGTGCAAGTAATAGTGTACTCCACCACATAATCAGTACCTTGAAAACAAAATCTATCAGTCAGCAAGTAGTCTATGAGTAACTACCAATACTACTACTCCAGAGTCCGAGCAATCTAGGTGCGACGCTACAAATAGCGTGACAATTTTAAAGAGGAAAAATATTAAAAAAAAATCTTGTCAATGGAGTTCTCCTTTATGCTAATTTGCCAAGATATAAAATATTTCCATACAATTTTTCAAACAAATATAGATTTATGTCATTTTCAAAAAGAATCATTATCCATTGTGAATACTACCTCTTGATTAATTTGACGGTCAAATGATGACTGATGAGATTCATACTCAATTTTCTAAAATTCTATAACATAAAGAATTATTATTTTAATTTTTAATTTATTTTTATATATCAATTTATTTATTGATTATCTATATGTATCTCTCTCTTAATAATCTGATTGAATTTAGGTACCTATTGATCAATTGGAGAGCTAGTAAAGGTAATAATTATAATTTATTGCTAAAAGGAGGTAATATAATAGTAAAATTATGAATTTAGGAGGGAGGATTTTGCATCGTCATTGACGGATAGTTGAATCTATTGATTGAAGATCATCGATATATATTTCTATATGGGAATTTATGTTTCTTTTTAATTAATATTTCCTAGAGTAGTTTATGATTTTATGTAAGTACAGAATTACCAGTAGATGAGAAGAGAAATATTCCGATGACGATTATATACTTCTATTCATTGCCCGCGATCAGTACAACCATAGTTGAAGTAATTTATAGTTTATAAGTTTCTTATTTCATGGATAACAATCTAACCAATCATAATGAGTGATGTCTTACATTGGGTCAAGCGGGTGAGTCATGATTCATGTATTTGATAATGACTTATTCTTCTAAATAGCCTACCTTCATGCTACTTCTCTTTTATATATATATATAAGAAACTAAAAATAAAATTTACAAATTGGGTAATGGAAAGTGACATCAATTTATTTATGTTTACTCTTTCTTAAGTTGCACAGTATAATTTATTGCGTTAACTTCAAAATAGAGAACTAAAAAACTGTATCGAATTTTGTATATGACGCATACAATGTGGAATTGATCGGATTCCTTGATTCTAAAATTATCTGATGAGAAAATAACAGAAACATTGCACTCTCAAGCTTCGTTGAACATTTATCCGCAATGTATTTCATAGAAAGTCTCAATTTGAATTTTTATTATATTGCATTTATGAAAATACTGAGAAAGTCTTTCCTACTCTTATGTTATTAAAAATTAAACATTTACGAAGTTTTTATTTTTTTAATGCTGAATCCACATACTAATTGACAGCTATATTATCCCTTCCATATACACAGCGCGTGGCATCTCCCCCAAAGATTTGCACAAACGAATGGGGTAAACTAAACTACAGTAGAGAGTCAGATGAACTGGAGGTCAAGCACGGGGGGAGGAAGCGGACGGATGTGATGGATGTGGGGATCTGTGGCCGGAAATAATGAGGAAGGCGATTGGGTAAAACAGGATAGCGGGGAGCAATGATCCTCTGACCTGGCACATTCACATTGGAACGCTGGAGGTGCCAGAGGAACTCTCTCTGAACACCACCGTGTGGAGCGATTGTCCAAGGGGGTATGGTGTGGTAAACTTATCGAATGCTACCGCTTTTGTCGATCGATTCAAGACCGGAAGAAATATCCTGTGTCGAAGAGCTGCATTGTTGCGGGGACTAGCCACTGCAGCAGTTATGGCGGCAGTCAGAGCAGCTGTTGGGGCTCCCGGAGTTGCTGCCGTCGCCATTTCTTTGGCTGTGGAGCAGAAATCCTCGCAGTCTACGTCTCTAGGTGAGTCTTGTCTGTTTATGTTTGCTTGAGATATCAAAAGTCGAATAAATTGTTTTTTGTGTGCTGCGGAGGTGGTGGAGACGAGAATTCATGCTCTCATTCTTTGTTGAAATTCGTGGGTTTTTAGTCCTTTTGTCTTTGGCGATTTTGAGGTTCAGGGTTTCGAGATAGTGTGCTGTTGGATAGATTTATTGTGAAGATTTGTGTCAGGGATTTTCTGAAATTGAAGTACAAGCAGCAATGGTGGAAAATGCGTGGTAGATATGGCTCTCATCGATCATTTAATCTTTTTCCTTCGGTATTTAGGTTACGCTTCGTCCAGAGGAGTGCTTGCTGGATGCAAACTGCAATGCAAGTGTTTGAAGGCTCAACGGCGAGGAAAGGGACGTGCTAGATTGACTGTATCCAATGTGGCCACCTCCGAGCCCCAAACACAGGTCCGTTCTTCGTTTGTGGTACTCCATCTTTGACTGGTTCTAAGAAGAAGGTTTGGCTCTTTGAGTCTTCCATTATTGATGATTTCCAGTAGAAAACGACAACTTAGCTTGTGGTTGTCAATTTGAACTTTACTTGGGGAAGATTGGAACTTCAAAAAATTGCACTGTCAATGAATCGAAAAGCGATATCTCTTTGCTTCGTCTAATTTAACACGAAGAAAAGAGCTTCAAATTCTCAATCTTCGATGTTAACGAACTTCTAGAAGAGCGCGTTAACTTAGCTTTGGGAATTCAATGTGAATTATGCGTGAGGAAGACAATTGGCACCTTGAATCTTTCCTCGATAGTGATTCTAGAAAAAAAAGCGAGCTACTTTAATTTCTCTAAATTTTGCCCTCATTTCAGGCCGTACCGGAGAAAAAAGCAAATGACAATGCGAGGCCCGTGTATCCATTCACCGCCATTGTTGGGCAAGACGAGATGAAACTGTGCTTGATTTTGAATGTTATTGACCCAAAAATTGGAGGAGTGATGATTATGGGTGACAGAGGTACTGGTAAGTCTACCACCGTGAGGGCCCTGGTAGATTTGCTACCAGAAATTAAGGTTGTTGCTGGAGATCCTTTCAACTCCGACCCAGAGGACCCGGAACTCATGAGCGAAGACGTTAGGAAGAAGGTTCAAGGGAACCAAGAACTTTCCGTTATTTCCACTAAAATCAACATGGTGGATCTTCCTTTGGGAGCCACCGAGGACAGGTTAGACTCATTCTCTTTACCTATTATTGCTTTATAACGGGCGCCATTTATTTCCATATGACTCCCCCTGCAGTAAATGTCAGGTTGATTTGGTCATTGCATTTCTTGCAGATTCCTTGTTGAGCCCTAGTGTCTCACTATACCGAGTTGGTGCATGTTTTGTTGTTTCAATCCGTTAGGTTAGTCAGATATATGCTGCCGGAATTTCAGCACTAGCCTTCTGATCGCATGGGATTTGCCAGCCGATCGATGATGTCGTAAGTGAACAGTGCAACTCATGTTGTTAGTGAACCTGCATCTTGCTTATTGTGCTAGTGTCAGGAGACAGAGCCTTCCATCTTTTATGTTTAACAACCAATCCTACTTCCTGCTTGTTTGCCGGTACTTTTCAGTTGGCCGCCGCCCTCCTTTTCCACACCTGTGTATCGGTTGAATTGACCTTCTTGTATATTGTGCTCACCTCTATGAGTGGCGTTCAATGTAATGCGTCTCAGGGTTTGCGGGACGATTGATATCGAGAAAGCTCTTACCGAGGGAGTGAAAGCCTTCGAGCCCGGTCTACTGGCCAAGGCTAACAGAGGAATTTTGTACGTTGATGAGGTCAATCTTCTGGACGATCACTTGGTGGATGTCCTACTGGATTCTGCAGCTTCTGGCTGGAACACTGTCGAAAGAGAAGGAATTTCCATCTCTCACCCGGCCCGTTTTATCCTCATTGGATCAGGGAATCCCGAGGAAGGAGAGTTGAGGCCTCAATTGCTGGACAGGTTTGGCATGCACGCTCAGGTATGCTCATGTATAACTTCTTTTTCTCTAGTTAGCTTCACTCACCTCCTTAGAATTCTCTGTTTTGTTTCGTCAGACCTCATTTGCCGTTTTACCTGCAGCTTTGTCCTGTGAACGTGAAGTTGAGTTGCTTGCTCCTTGTTTGCTCCAGGTCAAGACTGTAAGAGATGCTGAATTGAGAGTTAAGATCGTGGAGGAGAGAGGCACATTTGATCAAGACCCAAAGTCATTCAGAGAGACATATAGTGATCCCCAACAAAGTTTGAGGGAGCAAATATTCGCAGCACGAGCTCGCCTCAATAGTGTGAAGGTACCATACGATCTCCGTGTGAAGATCTCACAGGTTTGTTCAGAGCTAGATGTTGATGGTCTTCGTGGGGATATTGTTACTACCAGGGCAGCCAAAGCTCTTGCAGCTTTGAGAAATAGGGACGAAGTAACAGCGAAGGACATTCTTACGGTAATTCCGAACTGTCTTAGGCACAGGCTCAGGAAGGACCCACTTGAGTCCATCGATTCTGGTCTCCTTGTGGTAGAGAAATTCAGTGAGGTGTTCGGGTTCTCCTCCAAAGTCGCTACCTGATTAGATATTGAGCTTTCCGTTTGTGAAGCAAAAGTCTTGTCCTTTGGCTAGTTAAGTTCTAGCTGGTGTATACATAAATTTAGTACTAGCTACTTACAATTAAAGTCACAACAATCATTTCACATATGAGCAGTGCCGGGAATAGCATTAACATGATCGTTTTGAAGTTGAGTTCAATTTTTATTGTACAAGATGTTCCTCTTTATGGTATCGATATGGTTGGAATACGGAACTCCATTCACGCGGACCTGTGTTGTCCATCCTAATAAGAGCTAATAGGGGAGGTTGAGCATAGCAGACAGGAGATGCGAACACGGGTTGTGCATAGTCCATTTTCCTACAGTGAATACGTTATACTGTTTACTCTATACCCTGGTGTCGGCTTCAGCTTGGTCCCTGACTCCGAATTGTATCAGACTTTGGACACTTGCCAAACGTTGCTTCGTCTAGTTCTGCACGGATGTATAGAAGAACTATGCGAGCCTTGTTGGGACCCAGGAGCTTCATACCCTTCCCGTTTCGGACTCTTCAATCGTTTTCATGAAATTGAGGGAAGACCAATCTTTGTCAGAACACGAAACCTCTCTGGAAAGATCTTCATGCGAATTATTGAACCGAATGACCGCCCATAGTGGTGAGCGAAGATCCGTTACGACCGAAGATCTGGAGGAAGGTAGTCAGGTATGATTCCGAGTGGTGGAGATACAAATGACAACGAAGTTCGATCTGACAAGAACTCCCTCTTTGATGGAGGAAACAGAATTTGACTTATCCTTCTTTCTTATAAAGAATGCAAAGAGATCTTACAAGCAGAAAGTTTCCGTGTCCATTTTATTATAAATAACCGCCTACAGAGCAATAGTCGCCAGCCCTGCCGCCTAAACTTGACAGAACTTCTCGTTCCGGAAGTGCTTGAAGTGACTCACAGCCGAGGACGCAACTTTTGTTGGTCCCATCTACTTGTGGCCATCATCTATACCCACCAAAGAATAAACAAAGAAAAAGAATAAACAGAATAAAGAAGAATAAACAGCCGTATTACTTGATGGACACAGTAATACCAAAGATTGCTCCCGTTAAATTTACTTTCATCCACCACCCAAGTGCTTACAGGACCGAAAGCATACCAGAAGGCTGCAACGGAGCATACCTAGAGAGAGTATATATATATATATATATATATATATATATATATATATATATAGTTCTGATATACAAAACCTGGATATCTTAGATGTAGTAGAGCAGATCTTTTATATCAATATTATAGGACTTACGTTCATTTTACTTTTTGCACTCATGTCCGACTTGATTCGACGGGGTCTACTTACCCTTCGTGTTTATTGGAACTTAATTCCATTTTACTCTTTTTTTTCACTTTGTACGGCTTGACTCAACGGGGTCTTCCTATCCTTCGTGTTTTCTACGCGGTCGCCTTTTCCTCTCTTTATAAAGTATATACAATCCCTAAGATTTCCAGGTACCCAAAGCACTGTGGAAAGTCTAAGCAGGGTAGAAGCCAAGTGGTTGAAAAGACAGCAGGATGGTACCGTGTAGAGAATCTCATTACTGGTGTCTCTGATATCGAGACACACTGATGTGGTCTCGCAAAGGAGTCGTGAAGGTTGAATGGGGTCTGGTAGGTTTCTCTCAACGATGTGCAATCAGACATGCACGCGTAGTTTCACTTTCCGTCCGCACCGAGGGACGACAGTCGTTACAGCAGAAAGGACGACGACAAGACTGATCTTCCCACCTCCACTAAAACAGCAAGAAAACAAAGAAATCGGTTTGACGATTCTTCTACTCTGCAGTTCGGCACAGGTTCTTCTTCTACTCCGTGTTGAGGCACAGATTTTGAGGAGGTAAGAACCGCCGAGATCTTTCCACTTTTCCACATCTCCAGCTCCAGCTCGCCACTACTGCAACAGCAAGGAAACAAAGATGACATCCCCTCGAGTCGCAAGCTTTTCCCCCTTGGATTTGCGTCGGTTTGTAGACCCTAGGTTCCTTTGGGTTCCGTCGTGTTCGGTTTCCTCTAGCACTCTAGCTTGGTGCTTTGTATTATTTTTTGCCTTCCTTCGGATATATTTTTGGTGAAAGGCGCCCGCTTAGGATATATTTTTGTGTGTTTCTATTTCGGACTAGTCGGCAACGGACAGAAAATCCACCTTTTGCTCGGCTTGTAAATGTACCAGGGACAGTCTCCTCTCCTAAAATCTCGGCGCAAAAGCCCATACTGTAGTTTCGGAATTGAAAGGCTTGTTTTTGTCTTGCACCCGGAGTCGACCAGTACAACCATACTTGAAGGATGATGGACCAAGATTTTATACTCACGGTTTCCTACTATTTGCATCTCGAGAAAATACCAACTATTCATAGCCTAAGAATACATCTATGGGAATACTATCTAACTATTGTCTGCAGTGGTCTATAAGATAAATCAAGAAAATTCCATGTTATTTGTGGTGGTTGCAGTTGAAGGATAAATCCATGTTTTGTGAAGAAAAAGGCGCACTGGCCCAATAAGTACCTGCAAGAATGGAGGAAAAGGAATACAAGCTCACCAATAAGTGCAAATCCGGGGAAGAGCTAAAAGCTCTAGGAAAAGGGGCAAAAGGGCTACAAAGCTAAGCCCACTTCTGTTCCTCAGTAGAGTACTCTACACAAGAGACATGTAAAAATGTATATGGGAATCTATATATGTATGGTGTGGTAGAGATCCTCTAAGGGTAAGTTTGGTAACTGTGAGGGGAGCACCATCGTTGAAATTGGGGTGCCCACTACTAATGCCCGTAGATGAAGACTCAAAGCCTTTGATCTCTAAAGGGTGATAGAAACCTTATGTCGGAAATAAGAGGTAAGCATGGTGGATGAGAAAGCCAATGCACTTCTCCTATGTAGTGAACCCTATTGCGCCTCTCAAAGGAGGCTATCAAATTGATGATGAACGTGGCCAAATATCCTCACTTCTAGGGGGACAAAGGTGTCAGAAGCAAGTTGTGGGGCATAGTGGTCCTCCATGATGGTGATCACTATGACTCCTGCCTAGATGCTAGCTCATGCCAAGGACTCTGGTCAAAGTGGGTTCACCATCACCACATCATACAATGTACGCCAACTATCCTTGAAAGTGACAATGTCTATCTGCACCCTCTAGTGAGGTGGGATTGGAATTATCATCCATCGTTCAATCGGAACCTGTGAGCGAGTAGATCATAGGATCTAGGCCACCACATCCCTAATAGCATCATGGACTCTAGTAGACTCTCTCCCCCCCCCCCTTTGGCACATTGTAGGATGTGGATGCCCTCAACATCCAACGTATTGGTATGGGCAAGAGTGTTGGATGTGATAGACCTAGCCAGAGTTGAAGAGCTGTGGTGAACTCCTTTGATGTGAACCGGAGGTCCTCAACCAAAGAGGAAGAATGAAGCCAAGATCCAGCCTCCTTCCTACCACAAGAGAGGATCCTAGCTCGATCAAGTAAAGGCCCGTCAGTGAGGATACTATAAAGGATGTGAGTGTGCATATGCTCTCTAAGCTCTGCCTAAATCTTCCTAGAGTCTAGGGGTGTACCTTGTAATAAAATGGGATGCACCTTGTATAGGAACATATATGTCATAAGGGGAGCCACAAGAGCATGGTTTGGTATGGCCAAGAGTGTTGGATGTGATAGACCTAGCCAGAGTTGAAGAGCCATGGTGAACTCCTTTGATGTGAACCGGAGGTCCTCAACCAAAGAGGAAGCATGAAGCCAAGATCAAACTTCCTTCCCACCACAAGAGAGGATCCTAGCTCTATCAAGTAAAGGTCAATCAGTGGGGATACTATGAAGGATGTGAGTGTGCATATGCTCTCTAAGCTCTGCCTAAATCTTCTTAGAGTCTAGGGTGTACCTTGTAATAAAATGGGATCCACCTTGTATAACAACATATATACCATAAGGGGAGCCACAAGAGCCTAGGCTCTTAGGTAGGTTATTGGTGCAATAGCCTCCTATGATGTGATATCGTATCTTCCTATGGCTATGGGAAGATCTATCTACAATCAATGCATATCATTTGCAAATTGTGGGAGCATACCTGGCCCTAGGAGTGTAGAGAAGGCATGGTAGATGTGACTATCAAATGATTGTAGATGTGGTTGGAGAACCAATGTGAGAGGGTATGTACATGCCAAAAATGATGGTCTTGGGACATACTATCTCAATAAGAGTGAGTAAGCCATTTGTGTGTTTCTCAACCAAGAGAGTAGGTGGGCATGGGTAGTAGCATGACCCAATGTATTTGAGATATATGAGCTACAAAAATCCTCATCTCCAAGAGTGGAGCCTAATACCTCAAACCTCCTATTGGAAATTGGAATCTTGATGGGAAGTCAGAGGGAGTGAGGATTGTATGTGAGCTCTAGATCTTGCATTTATGATTCTGAACTTGTAAATCCAAGGTCTCAAGACTAAGTGTGAAAGCATGCACTATATGGACTACATCCTCAATGGAGGCCCAAGATGTGGGTATCATTTGATAGGGATGGAAAAAGATATGTGAGGAAGGCAATTGCCACTTCTTGCAAAGCTATGTAGTGAGCTATGGCAAATAAGAGTCCTCCTAATGGATACCCTTGGCATGTACCCTTTGTAGATGCTAATTGAATAAACTCTCTTATGATAGTATGGTAGCTATCAACAATTGTGTCTCAATGCCATAAAAAGTATGCACAAAAGGAATCAAAGATGGGATTTGCTCTCTTGTACAACAAAGAGCTAGAACCAATGTTAGATGAGAAATGGTATTGAAGGTATTTGAGATATCCACTTAGATGACCATCCAATTAGGATGGAGGTCCAAGGAAGCTCTAATGCCTACAATAACCATCTCACAACCACCTTGCATGGCTACTACATATTGATGAGGAAACAAGAAAAATGAAAAGGAGTGGAAAAATTTTAGGCACATGGTGAGTGACACTCGATGCAAGAATACATCCACTCTGGCTATGGAGCACCAACCCAAGGCAAAATGTTAGCAAAAGGCAAAGAGAGGGGAGAAGCTTGAGTATAGCAAGTCAAGGAAGAGACAATCCCATAAATGCTCAAAAACTAGTCATAAAGGAACACCTACTAAGAAACATGGAGAGTGAAGTAGAGCGTGGGCGAAGAAGGAATCCATAAGCTATAACTCCTCATCAAGGTGATAATCATGGACAAAAGAAAGAAGGTCATAAGTGGCGGCTAGGTGGAGGTCCTATAAATCTCAAAGAGTGTCAATGGAAAAGGATGTTGGTCTAGAGGGTGAGAGTGCCTATATTGCTTGTTGATACGTCCTTACCTATCCTAACATCAAAGAATGGCATAATGTAATATTAGGAGCTAGCCATATGATCTAGATGTGAAATTTGGTTTGGTAACATCTGGAATGATGTTATACATGATGGTCAAAATAGATCAGATAGAAGTATCACCAAAAGATTACTTCTATTAATAGTGCAGAAACTAAAATAGACTAGAAAACCTTAGAACCAATAGCAAGACATATGATTTAAAGGTGAGAATTGGTTTGGTAATATCTGGAAGGATATTACACATGATGGACTAAAAACATCAGCAAGAGCTATCACCAAAAGGAGACTTCTACTAATAGAGTAGGAACCAAAATATGCCTGAAATCTTTGAAGGCAATTTTGGAGGCCAAACTGATGAATTAGGCCTTAAAAATGTGCAGATTCCTCCCCCAACCAAGGAAAGGTTGGCCTTCCCTCCCCCTTGTTTTTTCTTGTCTAGAGCTTTCCAATGGTACCTCACCCACATGATTTTGAGATTCTTATAGGAAGATTCCCTAAAAGATTCCCTCTAGTCAAAGCTTGTTTGACCAACCAGATAAGACCAGGACCGACATGCCACCCATCCAAGTAAGTAATACAAGGGTGGAGCTTGCTGACATGTCACCTATCTATGTGCCTAATCCTATGGTGGAGCTTCCTTGGAGGAGATCCTCTTTGTCTATATAATAAAGAGAAGGTGTTCCTTTGGGACATCGGATGATTGAGTGTGAAATCTGTGTTTTCTCTCTTCTCTTGTCCTTGGAGTATTAAACATAAACAATAATGCTATGGAGGTGGAGCATGAGCATGTGTAGACTCTATGATCCATTTGGCTGTGACTTGTGCTCAGATGATGTACTCCTATAAAGTAGGCCAATCTTCTTATAGAAACCAATGACTTTGAGAGGTAGTCTCACAATGTCCCAATGCTCCTAGAATTGCCACCATTTAGCATTTGATATAATATAAGTGTCTATTGTGACAACCCAAGCAAAGTCCAATGAGAGAAGAGAGTTAGTAGGGTCCAAGTAGATACATTTCTCTCCTAATCATCTACCAAGATAGCATGTAGGAGTATGGAAAGCATGGAGCCCACTAGCTAGTAGAGGGGCATCAAGATCCTTGTATACATTTTAGGATGGGAGAGACATAGGAGAGCTTGAAGAGGGTCCAAGGAGTGGAGCTAAGACTATGACTCTGGTGGTGTTTGTAGTTGAAGGGTTGGAGTATGAAGGGAGTAGGTGGTGAAGTGACCATTGTTCTCATCTATAAGCATCTAGCTTGCACTCGATGTTATGCCAAGCTTACTTCCACCCATATGCAATTAAGACAAGAATGCATAAGCCTTTGGTGAGGTGGGATGTAAGGGAGTGCTAAAGGAACCAAAAGGAGGGATTACAAGAAGTGGTGGTAGGATGTCCGAAGGGATGGGGGGATCAAAATGAGTGGAGGTGATGGTGGAGCTAAGAAGGAAGAAGGAAAGGTAGTGGGAGGAAGGGGTAATGGGTAGAACCTAAGGAATGGAGGATCCTTCATAAGAGAATCCACCATAGTAGGTTCCTCATTGGTGGATGACAAAGGACATGGAAAGGAAGAGAAGTGGTTCCATCAAAATGCCCTTATAGGAGTGTGTTGAATAGGAGGCACCTAGAGCCATATCCTAAATGCACGTAAAAGGTATGTGATAGTCCTAACTACCCGTGCCAAAGAATGAAGTGGAGGCATTGGGAAAGATGTCGACAATTGAATAGTCTCCCAACTCCTAGGAGAAATAATCCAAAAAATGACTAAAATATATCTACATCCAGTCCCCGTACTAAGAAACCAACGGCCAAAAGATGAACACACTTATTGTAAAAGACCAAGGAGAGAAATATGAGAGTGGAAAATTAAAGTAAAAGATCAAATTGGGACTCTTGAATGAAGGAAAATAAAAAAAACCCAACATTAGCTTAGGCTTTGGTATTTGTAGGGAACATATAAGGCCCTTGAGAAGCTTCTCAAGAAGTTTCCTAAAGTTGCTTTCTTAGAGTGCAAGCCAAGCTAATTAGGAAGTTTCTTGAGGAACTTTTTTCTAGAAGTTGCCTACTTGGCTTGCAATCTAACCTAGTTGGGAAGCTTCCCAAGAAGCTTCCTTCTAGAAGCCACCTACTTGGCATGCAAGCTAAGCTAGTCGAGAAGTTTCTCAAGAAATTTCCTCCTAGAAGTCACCACTTGGCATGCATATTACCCAATACTTGGAAGGTACCAAGTAGCTTCTTATACTTCTAGAATATTCTTATAGAATATAGATACTCCTAAAATATTCTTATAATTTCTGGCTAATTTGGTCTATTTGCTACTTTGTTAGTCTTGACTAACTTGTCTATAAGCTCCATATTATTACATATTCCCCCACCGCTAGTTGGTGATATCTTCATCACCCTAGAAGTTTCAAACTCCTGGATGGCCATTTTTACATTTTGAGATGACAAAGAAACTCCCAAGTGGCATCATGAAAGGGATATGCTTTCCAAAGGATTTTGTGCTCAATATGTTGTTAGTAGCCGTGTAAAATGTGGCAACTTGCAAGGATATGATCAACTTCATACTCCTCATGATTGCTGATAGGGATGGGAGGAAGAAGGGTTGGATATGAGAGGAAAAGGAAGATGGATTATAAACAAAGGGTTTCAACTTGGAAATATGAAAGACAAGGCAATGCAAGTTGATAAGCAACAAGAGAAATGATTTGGGTGATATCAAATGGACCTATAAAATTAGGAGCAAGTTTACAAACTTACTTCTAATTCAAGTGGAAGGGGTAGGTTACTAGAAGAAATCACACCCTTATCACCAAGTTGAAAGGTAAGATCACAATGATGGTGGTCTGCATATTGTTTTTGACAATTTTGAGCAACAAGGAGATGAAATTTGGCTTGTTGTAGGGATTGGGATATTGTGGTCAAGAAGGTGGAAGTATGAGAGATATGAGATGGAGAAGGAGTAAGAAGGGAATCTAGAACAAATGGGTCTTGGCCAAAATAAAGGAAAAGAGAGAGAATCCGGTGCTTGCTTATTTGGAATTATTGTAAATAAACTCAACAGTTGTAAGACATTCATCCCAGTTGGTATGGTGAATGTTGGCAAAGGCATGAATCATATCCTACAAGGTGCAATTTGTACATTTGGTTTTTCCATCAATTTGAGGATGATAGATTGTTGTAATACTCAGAGGACAAGAGAAGAGAAAACACAGATTTCACACTCCAACACTCCATGCCCCAAGGAAGCACCTTCTCTTTATTATATAGACAAAGAGGATCTCTTCCCAAGGAAGCTCCACCATAGGATTAGGGACATAGATAGGTGATATGTCAACAAGCTCCACCCTTGGATTACTTACTTGGATGGGTGACATGTCTGGTCTAGGTCCTATCTGGTTGGTCAAACAAGCTTTGACCAGAGGGAATATTTTAGGGAATCTTCCTGTAGGAATCTCATAATCATGTGAGTAAGGTACCGTTGGAAAGCTCTCGACGAGACAAAGCAAGAGGGAGGGAAGGCCAGCCATTCCTCTATTGGGAGGGAGGAATCTGCACATTTTCAAGGCCTAATTCATCCGTTGAGGCCTCCGAAATTGCCTTCAAAGATTTCAGGCATATTTCGGTTCCTACTCTATTAGTAGAAGTCCCCTTTTGGTGATACCTCTTTCTGATCTGTTAATTCCATCATGTGTATCCTTCCAGATGTTACCAAACCAATTCTCACCTTTAAATCATATGTCTAGCTATTGGTTCTAAGGTTCTCAAGTCTATTTCGGTTTCTGCTCTATTATAATACCAAGAGCTAGCCATATGATCTAGATGTGAAATTTGGTTTGGTAACATCTAGAAAGATGTTATACATGATGTTCAAAATAGATAAGATAGAAGTATCACCAAAATAGTACTTCTACAAATAGAGCAAAAACTGAAATAGACTTGAGAACCTTAGAATCAATAGCTAGACATATGATTTAAAGGTGAGAATTGGTTTGGTAACATCTAGAAGGATGTTACACATGATGGACTCAAAATATCAAAAATAGGTATCACCAAAAGGGGACTTCTACTAATAGAGTAGGAACCAAAATATGCCTAAAATCTTTGAAGGCAATTTTGGAGGCCTAAACGGATGAATTAAGCCTCAAAAATGTGCAGATTCCCCCATAATGGAGGAAAGATTGGCCTTCCCTCCCCCCTTGATTTGTCTCGGCAAGAGCTTTCCAATGGTACCTTACTCACTTGATTCTGAGATTCTTACAAGAAGATTCCCTAAAAGATTCCCTCTGATCAAAGCTTGTTTGACCAACCAGATAGGACCTAGACCAGACATGTCACCCATCCAAGTAAGTAATCCAAGGGTGGAGCTTGCTGACATGTCACCTATCTGTGTCCTTAATCCTATGGTGGAGCTTCCTTGGAGGAGATCCTCTTTGTCTATATAATAAAGAGAAGGTGCTCCCTTGGGGCATGGATTGTTTGAGTGTGCAACTTGTGTTTTCTCTCTTCTCTTGTCCTCGGAGTATTACACCTATTAGTTGAAGTACTCTTTTGGTTATACTTCTATCTGATCTATTTTGACCATCATGTATAACATCATTCTAGATGTTACCAAACCGAATTTCACATCTAGATCATATGGCTAGCTCTTGGTATTACAGACCTCCCTCCTTTTAAGACGCAATGTCCTTGTTGTGCAATTGTTGCTCAAATGCTTGCACCAACACCGGTGCATGTGCCAAATTGGCAGTGGGCTGCCAGGTTGCTTCATAGAGGGGGTAACCTTTCCATTGTACTAGATAGTCCACCCGCGGGTGGCAAGTACCACGCATGCGTTTTTGAAGAATCCACTCCACTTCATATTCCTTTGTGCAATCAATGAGTGTCAGACAAGGTCAAATGTCTGGTGTGGAATGACCTTGGCCTGATCGGGGAGCATATCTGCGTAGTAGGGAGACATGGAACACTGGATGGATCTTCATGTGTGGTGGTAGCTCAAGGTGATATGCCATAGCGCCAATGCGACGAAGAATCAAGAAAGGCCCAAGCATTCTCAAGAAAAAGATTGGATCTAGATCCCACTCAATTGGGCCTTGAAGTGCTTGTGACACCTTTGGATGATTGTGCTTCTACAATCTATGGATCAGTTTTTGTAGCAGCCAGAATCTCTTGCCATAATTCAGGGTTAATCTTAACCTCTGCCACCAAGTTGTTGGCCATTGGCATGCAGGTGAATGCATCTGCAAGTTGCTTCTTACCTTCCACATAGGTGATTGTCATGTTGAAGCGTTGTCGCCACTCTGCCCACCAAATTTGGCGACGAGATAGATCCTTCTGCGTCTCGAGGTAGACTAGAGGTTTGTGGTCTGTCTCTACTACAAATGCCTTCTTGCCCACATAGTGCTTCCAATGCTTGGTTGCTAGAACGATGGCCAACTCTTCTAGTTCTGTGGTGTGGTAGTTGCGCTCTGCGTTTAATAAATTTTGAGAGAAATATACAATTGGATGCCATCCGTCATGCCACTCTTGTTTTAGGACTGCTCCTATTGCTACGCCTGATGCATCTATAGTCAACTTGATTGGACGTTTTGGATCATACCACTTCAAGATTGGTGCATGTAGCAAGGCGGCCTTCAATTCTTGAAAGGCCAACTCTTGTGCATTTCCCCATGTCCACTTCTTCCCCTTGCCAAGTAGTGCCGTTAAAGGCTGTGCAACCTTGGAGAAGTCCTTGACAAATCTACGATAGAATCCTATCAACCCCAAGAAGCTCTTAAGTTGAGTCTGATCTTCTAGGGCACTCCATTTTTGAATGACCTCTATTTTATCTGTCAATACTTGAATGCCCTCTGCACTTACTCTATGCTCCAAGTAGTCTACTTCAGACTTGCCAAACTCACACTTTGAGATTTTGGCATACAACTGATTCTGTCTTAGAATCTGGAGGACCTCTTGTAGATGTTGTTTGTGTTCTGTCATCGTGCTACTGTATACTAAGATATCATCCAAGAAGACGATAACAAACTTATCCAAGTATGGACGAAATATGTCATTCATTAGACTCATGAAAGTGGCAGGTGCATTGGTGAGGCCAAAAGGCATCACAAGATACTCAAAGTGGCCATACTTGGTTTGAAAGGCAGTTTTGTGCACATCCTCCTCTGCAATTTGGATTTGATTGTAACCGCTCCGCAAGTCCAATTTGGTGAAGTATCTCGCTCCATGGAGTTGATCAAACAGGTCATCCATGCAAGGTAAGGGGTATTTGTTCTTCATTGTTTGTTGATTGAGACCCCGATAGTCAATGCACATGCGCATTGTACCATCCTTCTTCTTCACAAACAAGACAAGGGCCCCATATGGTGATACACTAGGTTGGATGAACCCTTTCTGCAACATCTCTTCAATTTGAGTCTTACGCTCCTCCAACTCATGAGGTGATAGGCGATATGGGGCCTTACAAGGAGGCGTCTTCCCCGGAAGTGTCTCAATTTTGTGATCTACTCGCCTTTTTGGTGGTAATCTTGAGGGTAGATCATTGGGAAAGACATCTTGAAACTCATCCACCACATCCTTCAATTTCTCAGGAATTTGTCCATCAAGTTGTGCACTCTAGACTTCTCTTATTAGACCCATAAAACATCTATTGGTCTTATAGACAATTGCCGTCCCTACGACATATAGAGGCAGTTTCTACCTGTGTGATTTTTCTTTAACCCCAATGATTGACCATTGGTGGGTTCTCACTACTCTCTTTCTCCAATCCACCATAGGGTTGTACTGCTCCATCCATGGCATGCCTAAAATTGCATTATAACGAGCTAACTGTATCACTTGCCACTCAATTGCTTCCTGATATTCTCCTACAGAGAGGGTTACCCATCTAGGTAATGATTCAATCCTCTCTATTTGCCCATTTGGTAACTCTACTTCTTCACTTCCATCTCTCTCTAGATCCATTCCCAATCTTATTGCAACAGAGCGAGACAAGAAATTCTCTGTTGCTCCCGGATCTATTAATACTCTCACTTGATTACCTTCTAGGATTCCATTCACGACAATCAATTGTGAGGTTGCCTTTCGAGATCTTTGCACATTATTCTTCTTCCTTCCCTCGCTTCTCTGCTTCCTTATTGAGCCAGGAAGGCCGCAAGGTACATTTACTGGCAATCTTTGCTTTCCAAAGTGATTTCCACCTCCTCCTCTTCAATGTGCCTCTCCATGTTGTTCAAAGATCGCTTGAACAAAGGCCGAGGGCCTCTAGGGAAATGAGTGTGACAGTTGGTAGATATGTGCCCAATACGGCCACAATTGTAACAACGGCATTGTTCTCCTTGAGTCCCTTCTCCTCGTGGGACTCCATCTCATTGTTCTTCAACCCGTCCCCGCTCTCCTTGAAGCGGTTGTGCTCCTCGATCCCGGAATTGAAGGTTGCTCAATTCCATTGGTACTAGTCCACCCATGTGTGGCATTTCTGCCCAATAATGTTGAGGTTGAGCTACTCCTTCACCTCCACCTAATCCTCCTGCTATTCTCTACGCACAAGCAATGGATTCAAATACCGTGCAAGGATTTTGCACCATGATTTTTTAGCAAATCTGCTCTTTCAACCCTCGTTTGAAATTGTTGAGAGCCTCTGCTGGGCTCATGTTTGTAATTGCAACTTGTAGATCCAGAAATGCCTCCACATACTCTTGTAAGCTATTCTTCTGTCTCAATCCCCATAGTCGGGTTCGAGCCATTTGCACAAAATCCACCAATTGGAAATTCTTTAGCAGTCCTTCTTGCATTGCTGTCCATGTGACCTCCCTTCTCTCTGCCAGCATAGATCGTTCCCAAGCATCAAACCATGTGAGGGCTTTATTGGTCAAGTACCCACATGCAAACACGCCTGCAGCATGCTTTGTGATCTTTGTTGAGAACAATCGGAAATATCAATTCATTCTCAAGATCCAATTTTCCACTACTCCCATCGAATGTTGCCCCTTGCAAGGCTTGATGTTGCAGGTCTTCTTCATCCGGAGTAGCAATGTGGCTTCATCGTTGATAGGGTTTGTAGGCACGGGTGCCTCTCCAAGTACTTCAGTCACATGTATTGGGTTTTGAGACGGCTATTCTTCTTGCATGGCTTGATTGTTCCTGAGGATCTGCACTTGACTTTGTAATGTTTCCATGGTCATCTTAATCTCTCAAAATTCATTCAACATCCCTTGCATTCCTTGCACCAACTCTTGCAATTGTGGATCCATGGTTCCTGCAACACTCAATTGCTAATGTCTACTTCAATATAGAGTCAATATAATCACTCAGGAAGGCGCACAAACTATCGGAACTACCATTGGGACCTCAGAAGCTATCACTTGTTGATAATACTCCTCACCAAAATTCCTAACCACAAAATCTCTAAACATCACTTTTGGCCTCACTACATAACGGATTTCTACTTAAGTGTTGAAAGGGAGAGGATTTGGGACATTCATATCCATATTATCATAATAGAATGTAGATTGTCAAATCCCACTCTCTGTCATATATCACCACAGGTAGAATCACCGGGTTTGGTGAGTTCATCGCTCTGTCCATGAATTCTGCACCAAAGTGATAAACTAGCAATACCCTCATCTACTCACGTTGGATGTACATAACCTTGATGTGGAATGGGTTTGAGAATGGAAAGCTAGGTGCGGGAAATTGGCCTCCCGGCGCATCCATCCCATCCGTTGTCTAAAGTCCTTCCTAAGTCTAGCAACAACTCTATGTTCTCCACCTCAAATTACTCAGTCTCAGTAGTTCGTGCTATTCCAAGAGGGGTGATCCACTCTCTTGGACTAAAACACTTGCTCTGATACCATTGTAATACTCCGAGGACAAGAGAAGAGAGAAAACACAGATTTCACACTCCAACAATCCATGCCCCAAGGAGCACCTTCTCTTTATTATATAGACAAAGAGGATCTCTTCCAAGGAAGCTCCACCATAGGATTAGGGACACAGATAGGTGACATGTCAGCAAGCTCCACCCTTGGATTACTTACTTGGATGGGTGACATGTCTGGTCTAGGTCTTATCTGGTCGGTCAAACAAGCTTTGACCAGAGGGAATCTTTTAGGGAATCTTCCTATAGGAATCTCAGAATCACATAAGGTACCATTGGAAAGCTCTTGACGAGACAAAGCAAGAGGGAGGGAAGGCCAGCCTTTCTTCCATTGGGGGGGGAATCTACACATTTTCAAGGCCTAATTCATCCATTTAGGCCTCCGAAATTGCCTTCAAAGATTTCAAGCATATTTTGGTTCCTACTCTATTAGTAGAAGTCCCCTTTTGGTGATACCTCGTTCTGATCTGTTTAGTCCATCATGTGTAACATCCTTCCATATGTTACCAAACCAATTCTCACCTTTAAATCATATGTCTAGCTATTGGTTCTAAGGTTCTCAAGTCTATTTCGATTTCTACCCTATTAGTAGAAGTACTCTTTTGGTGATACTTATATCTGATCTATTTTGACCATCATGTATAACATCATTCTAAATGTTACCAAACCAAATTTCACATCTAGATCATATGGCTAGCTCTTGGTATTACAATTGCAAGGATGTGATGAGATCTAAGCTCAAATGTTCCAATCAAGCAGATGGGATGGGAAGTGGTTGAAGGAGTTCACTTGGTCTTTGGTTGTAGGCCTTGTTGCATTGAATGCTCTCAGAAGATCAAACAAACTCTCAAACATCTTGTGCCATGTTGGACCACCACCGTTGGCTTTGTAGGGTATCCAAGGCCTTGTCTATGCCCATGTGACCAGCAATTGGTAAGTCATGGTCCTCTTGAAGAGCACAAGTTGTAGATCACCCTTGGCTAGAACATACATCTGATTCTCACAAAAAAGAAGAACTTCCTTGAAAAAGGTGTTGTATTCCTTGTCATGTGCTGCAAGACAACCTTGTACTATTTAAAAAAGGAGTCTTGTTGTAAGGTAATCCTAAACTTGATTTGGACTTTTGAATCAATTGGCACTATCACAATTGCCACCGTGATGAGAAGAAGAGACTTCAAATCAAGTCATTGTGATAAGGCATTGGGGATGATATGGAACCTATCGGGTTTGTACTCAAGTTTGAGATAAAAAAAACTATAGTTGTTCCTCCCATCAATGATGTTGACTCTTCATGTGCTCCAAATAGAATGTCTTCAACAAGGGTTTGTGATCAATTCACATGATCAATTGTTCTCCAAGAGATAATGTCTCCATACCTTGGTGGCATATACTATTGCTAATTGATCATAATCTCAAGCAAAGTAATTCCTTTCTATGGTGTTTAGTCCGTGAGACACAAAGGCAATGGGATGTAATCCATCTGGAAATTTTTGTTGTAACACAACTCCAATGGCAAAGTTAGAAGCATCAAAATCAACCACAAAAGGTAGTTGAGGATCATATGGTTGAAGAATGGATCTTTAAGACACCATATATTTTAGCTTATAGAATTTTTCTTTGTGCTTGGTGGTCCACTAAAAGCTTGAGGTCTTCTCCAAAAGGTTGGTCAATGGTGTGTGGTCACATGAGCATAGTAGTGGATGAACCATTGGTAAAAACTTGCCAATCCATTAAATGCCCGCAATTTTGTCATATCCTTTAGAGTAGACCAGTTAGTAATGGCCTTGATTTTCTCCTCTTCCATCTTGATCACTTCCTATGAGATCTTATGACCCAAGAAGGTAACTTCATTTTGCCAAAAGGCACACTTTGACTTTTGCAGTAAAACTTCCATTGATATAGTTGTCTTAGGACTTCTTGCACACTATTTATGTGTTCTACCTCCATCTTGCTATAGATTAAAATATCATTCAAGAATACAATCACATACTAATCCAATAGCCCATCCAACACTTGATGCATTTGATCCATGAAGGCTATTGGAGCATTTGTGAGCCCAAAAGGTAGAACTCTCTATTCAAAATGCCCATACCTTGTGCAAAAGGTAGTCTTTTGCACATCCTCTCTATAAAAGATAATTTTCCAATTGCAGATTCAGAGATCCAACTTGGAAAAGTATTGTGTTCTACTCAATTGATCTAGCAAGTCATCAATTTGAGGCAAGTGATATGCATTCTTTACTATTTGTTGATTAATATCATGGTAATCAATATAAAAGCAAAGTTCTCCATCTTTCTTTGGGATAAATAGTATTTGGTGCTCCCCAAGAGGGTTTAGATAGGGATGGGAGGAAGATATAGTGTTGGTGCTCCCCAAGACGATGTACTATGTTCTATGAAATCCTTCTCTAACAACTCCATCAATGTTGTTTGAAGCTCATCCAACTCCTTCAGTGAGAGCTAATAGATTGGTCTATTCACTTGAGTAAGCTCGTCCACTCCTTTGGGAAGAGCAAATAGATTGGTCTATTCATTAGAGTATTTCTTAGCAATAACTCAATCTTGAAGTGCATACCATTATCAAAGGGTAATCTTTTCAATAAATCATCAAGAAACATATTTATAAACTCTTGAACCATTTGATCAAGCATTGCTTGATGAGGCTTTTGGTCCTCATCAGATTCACCATGCACAATCAATTTGATCCACACCGCAAAAATAGGAATATCTTCCTCCAAAGCTTGTTGGATGGTTGTTTTATTGACAAACTTCTCATCTTGGGATTGATTATTCTTGGATGTCTTACTCAAAGATGCCAAACAACCTAAGCAATAACTTTTACCTTTGTGTTGTACTTGAATTTATCATCAAGTTCAATCAAATTGAATCTTATGACATTCAAGCCATTGCAAACCTAGAATGATTTCATAGTGTAGAGGTGCTATTACAAACCTCATACATCTTTTCTACCATCTACAATCATCAATCTACTTCTAATTATTGGCTTAACAAGAACATTTAATTCCTTTGTTAATTGCATGGATATGCAATTATATGAACCTCCATAATCAACCAAAATCATACAATCACAATCAAATATCATATCTTGCAAATGAAGCAAACTTGCATAGGTTGATCTCATTAGAACTAATCAAGTTCCTAATATGTGGTTTGAATTCTCCTATTGGGATTCTTTCTTTCCTTGATCATCTTGTTCCACAAATTCCATCTTGTTGATTTGTTAGGGTCATCCATTCTTTAGTGGACATTCAACAATGCGAGGCCCAATTTGGCAACAATAAAAACAACCACCATTTTGTCAGAATATCTATAGAGCCAAGTGATCTCCATTGGATAGCATCGATCTCCATTGGTATCGGCTCCTCCACTTGTGTGTAGAGTGTGTGCATGTTTTGTGAAGGTCAAGGTCAAGACAAGTCGTTGCAACCAAGGAATCAAAATGCTCAACCAACTACCTGGCTTCTTCCAAGTGTTTTGGCTCCCACATGATCACTTCCAATCTGGTGTGACTTTAAACCCCTCACAAATTGATTCAAAGATTCACTTTCTAGTATATCTAGAATTTTCATTATGTTATTCTAGAATTAAGTGACATAGCTTCTTATAGAACAAATCTATTTCAATTTTGCTAATCTATCTCATGCAGCTCGTGTGGCAATTTATAGCTTGGAATTGCTCAATTATTGTGCTCTTGAATTCTTCTCATGTCAAGATTGGTATAAAAAACTACCATTTAGCTTGCTCCACTCAAAATTACAACCATAGTTTGCCATTCCATACAATTGGCTTGAAGTCAAGAGAATTTGTCTCCATTTATCTTGAAGATTTGTAGCTTCAAAATAACATTCACAATGAAAAAAAAAATTCTCCATTGTGCTTAAGAGATTCTTGCCTTCAAATACCTTGGACTTTTGAAATTTGATTTTCTCTTATCCTTCTCAAAATGGTGCTTTCTCTACATGCTCTTGTTGTTGATGGTATCTTTCTTCCAACAATTGAGTAAGGTGTTCAATTTGTTGTTGCATAGATAACTTTGGGCATTTTTTCCACAGCTACTAATCTATCAAACTTGTCATGCATATATACATTGCTGCACAACATATATCATTGTCAACATCATACACTATAGAAGCACAACTCACACATAAGTCATACATAGACTCTAAAGTGCTACAATAATCAGATTGTTTACCACTCTCAACTCAACTCAACTCAACTCAACTCAGTACTTGATCTATCACTCTACAAACTGCCAACAACTAGGCACTGATTACAGTCAAGCCACACCCACTCTAGCTAACAAAATCCAAGTGATGCTCCCTGGCCTCTGTCCACCATAGCTAGGAACTCGAAGGCTCAACATCAGAGAAGTGAGCTCTCTGGAGTTGCACTTCGAAAGTATACTCCTTGGACTCGAGCTAGGTCTGAAACCCTAATGGTCCCACTGATGGCACACTCAATGGTACAAATGGTGCAAAGTGACGGTGGGCCCTACCGTGAAGTCAATACCCCAAACACAAAATCTGACAGTCAGAAAGTAGTCTCTGAGAATATGGCATATGAGTAGTCGGAAAGTAGTCAAATATGCCATATGCCATCTTCTCAAACAGCTATCACACAGTAACATAGTAGTAGCTCCACCAGAAGAGCCACATAACATACACCTCAAGCCTGCATGTACAAGTACCAAGCTTGGGTCCATAGTACCATCAATGTTTAGGAGGTGGCATGGCGCATAATTGCGCACATGATCCTTCCAAAAAACACCATCATGTCCTTCTAACACAAGGACTCTAGATAGCAAAACCTCACACACTCTCAAGATAGTGCGGCCTGTTGAAATATCAAGTGTCTTTGGTGCTATCTGCTATAGATATACATAGTCGCCTGGATGAAATCAACAAATCGAGGGTCTATAACCTCCTCCTCAAATGGTAGCATAGCGTAAAGTATCTCTATGCTAAGCAATTGCCAAGTTCTCAAAGGCCATTGGCATCACTCTCTGAAAGATCTCTGCCCATTGAGAACATGCGCTCATCCATACATCAAGGTCATCCAAGTCCAAAACTACAATAGCATCTCAACAAATGGCTATAGGTAAATTTGGATCTTGTCCATAGAGTAGAAAGTACGGAGAGAAGGATGCTAAGGAGGCTTGTTGGCTGAACCAAGAGCCCATGGCCAACCAAGGTAACTAGAGATCCCAATCTCCAAATTGGCCTCTTTGCAAACCATACTTTTGCAATCCTCTCTTCACCATCTGAACCACTCTCTCTGCTAAGCTATCTACCTTAGGGTGATCTTGGGGATGTAGTATAATGATCAATCAAAGCCTTGTCACACAAGACCTGAAACTCCTCCAAGAACTCTGTACCCTTATCAGTCAAAACCTCAACTGGTGTACCAAAATGACTAAGTACTCAATCCAGGAACGAGTAAGTTGTCCCTTCACTAGACTTGTCAGGAAGTGCCACCAACTCAATCCACTTGGAGAAGTGCTCCACCATCACCAAAACATACCAATGATGTCTCACAATTAGCAGTAAAGGTCCAGCAAAGTCCAAACTCCAACGGTAATCCAATCCCATGATAGGTAATGGGTGTAACTGTGGTGTAGGAGCATTGAATGATGCTCTAACTTGGTCACAAACCACACATTTGGCAAAAAATTGTTGTACCGTGGTCTGCATACCGTGCCACCAATGATGACTTTGGAGTAAGCTATATGTACGCTTTACTCCAAAATGGCCTAGCTCCTCATGAGCATGATGGACCAATTGTGGTCTCTAAGATGGCAATGGTACTACTTGCACTCTACCATCCTCATATACACGCAAAAGGTGTCTGCCCTCCAATCTGAACCGTCGGGCTTGTTGAAGAACATGGTCTCTCTCCTTGGCCCCAACTATGCCACCCACAACACCAATGAAAAGATAGTCCATCACTAAGACATCATCATGAATGTCTCGCTAAACTGTACCAATATCTTCACTCTTTGGATATGTGACCTCAATAACTCCTCTTGTATGTGCTAAGAGAGATATCACCAAAGCCTCAGAAAATATACATAGAAAGGCAGATGCATGCCAACTTGGCACCATCTCCTCATCTGTCTCACCATGCCAACTTGCTCCGATCTGATCCTACAGGCTAGGACATGGGTTTCTACTCAACCCATCTGCATCACGGTTCACCACTCCAGGTCTATGAACAACCATGAAATCATACTCTTGTAAAATCAGAGCCCATCGTGCAAGCTTCCTTGAAAGCTTATCGGACTCCATCAACCACTTCAGCGGCTGATGATCAATGATGAGAATGAAGGGGTTACCAAATAGGTAACATTGGAAATGTGCTACTGCCCAAACTGCTGCCAAGCACTCTCCCTCATATGAACTATACTTTGCCTTTGTTGAATTGCTGGAGCAACTAGCATAAGCCACCAAAAACTCTTTCCCCTCATCATCATGTTGGGTGAGCACTGCTCCAAGCTCCAACATACGCCAATCAGTATGAACCTAAAATGGTTGTCCTCTGATCGGTCGCCTCAAAATAGGAGCAGATGTCAACCTCTCCTTGAGCTCCACAAAAGCTCTTTCCTGCTCATCTCCCCAACACCACTCCTTTGTAAGCTTGGTCAGCTTTGTCAAGGCCTTGGCAATAGCACTAAATCCTCTAATATAGCGGTGATAGAAGTTTGCCAACCCAAGGAATGCTTGCACTCTACTCACATTTGTAGGCCGAGGAATACGTGCAATAGCCTCCACCTTGGTTTGCTGAACACCAAGTCCTTCGGGGTAGATAGTGTGACCCAAATACTCAACCTGCTTGTGGAAGAACCTACACTTCCCAAGATGTAATTTGAGTCCATGAGATCTCAACCTCTCAAACACCTCCAACAATTGTCTCTCATGCTCCTCCACAGTAGTGCTATGGACCAAAATGTCATTGATATAGCACCGAGCAAAATCCAATCCAACTAGGATCCTATCTATGACCCTTTGGAACTCAGCAAGAGCATTCTTTAACCCAAATGGTAAGAACCTCCACTGATATAACACATCCTTGCCATGAGGATCAATATCCCAAAATGATGTCTTGGACTTATCCTCCTCCTTGATCGGCAAATGATGATATCCCGCTCAAAGATCCAAAGTACTAAAGACCTTTGCATGCCCAATTGCATCAAAAATCTCCTCCGGTGTAAGCATGGCATACCAATCAGCCTTGGTTTGTCAATTGATAGGATGGTAATCTCCACATATCCACCTATTTGTGTAGTTGCCATGCATATCCTTCTTGGTTGGCATCACTGTCGTTGATGCATACTATCCATGTGAAATCTCTACCAAACCAGCCTCAAAAAGGTCACTACTTCGGCTCTGAATCAATGTCCTCTCTATATCACTATATCAATAAGGACGTTGGAAAATTGATGTATCGCTAGTCAGCTCAATCCATATATCAAGTCCTTTCAAAGCACCCAAATCCTTCATACTGAAAGCAAAACAACTCGTGTGGCTCCTCAAGAACCTCCAAACACTCCGTTTTTCCTCTCTAATAAGCTTGGGTCCAAGATCTGGCTCCCAAGTATCCTCTGTAATTGTAGTAGGAGTGGAAGACGTACTGATTGGCTGCTACACTGGGCCCTTGGGAGCAATAGTGTTGTGCACCCAACCACTAGAGGTCCCAACCTCTGTGTGAAAAACTCCCTCCAATCTGGCTACAAGCTCCATACGTCCTCTAGTTGCATCCCATGTGGACTAAGGATGTAATCCAAGTAGCCCACGCTCACCTGGATTGACTCCAAGTAGACCACTCTCCCTAATAGCTACTGGATGTGTCCCAAGAATACCATGTCCACTTGGTCCATCACCCCCAACATGTGCCTGAATTGTCTCGATAGGCACAAGGCTCACAAGTGTCCAAGTGGTGATGCCTATCACTGCTCTGCCAAGCCAAGGCTCACAATCTAGATCAAATAGTTCAGGTCCATAGCTTGACCTAACACTTGACGCCTGGATGCCTCTAACACGGCTAGAACATTGATAATAGTGATAATACATTGATAATATTATACCTGTGCAAAAACCCATTGCCTGCTCTCTCTCATCAACATTGGGCTCCACCAATTACTATAACTATGAGTCCCAAACAAGTCCATGTCCACTTTCTCAAAAACTATGAGAGCCTAGGAAACTCATGAGTGTGGGAAATGCAGCTCTAGATTGTCCCACTAGGTTCACCACTACCATAGGTGACCTATCAACCACTACCACCGTTTGAGACTGATGCCCGATATCCAAGATATCATCAACAAGGATGTGGTCAAGTCGCTGAATCCCATCATAAGCACGTTGTAAAACCTCTTTGGGTAAGAGGTTCATCCACCAAAGACAAAGACAATGAGCTTGTGATCCCACTTTGGCTGCATCTAACAATATAGTTGGTCCCATCCAAGAATGGACCTGATGTGTACTTGCCACCACTCTGGTGCAAGAATCACCTATCAAAGGCACGTTCTCCAAAAGGTAAGCTGGAGAAACGGACTGATGAACTTGGAGATGTCGTAGTATCCGTAACATCTCCTAAAACACACCACAACAAGAATCCTAAAGATCCAAACTACAGCCCGCATGTGTATGTCCTTGACATGGCCATCTAGAAATCACCAAGTGAATAGGCCCATGTCTCTTTAGGTCATGCACCCCCAGTAAAGAAATGTCTACTGGTAGGGCCTTCTGGTAACCTCTTACTACTAACATCAGTAATAATTATGGATACCAATACACCAAGTGTGCCACATGATGTAGAGAGACTCACCTTGCAGTCTCATCTCTCTCTACAAACAAGTACATCTGTACTTGTATACCCGCTTGTAACACCGCAACTAGTCCGGTGCTAATCCCATCGAACAACTCCAATAGATATATCCCCTCTATTGGATACTGCCAAGCAATGAGTGTGGTATCCAGAGGTGTCAAAGCAATCGCCTCTGGTGGCTCATCCTCACACTCATCTCTTGATGGTACGAAGGCTCCACGCCAAGCTTGTTGCACCAACTGATCTACATGTTGCTACAATGCCTTCTCTAAACTCCACAATGGAGCATCCAAGGTGGATGGAACAATCCCACTTGTACTCTAAATCTGAGTGATCTCCTCTGGTATTGGAGTATCCTCTACATGGGTGTTCCCCTCCAACAAGTCACCAGGCCAAGTAACTACACCACTGAAAGCTAAAACTGATGATGCCATGGTCCCATAATGCAGTGAGCCAAGACTGCCACTACTGAAGCATATTGGTAGGCGACATACTCGTCCCTCACTAGACTGCCAACCTGGTCTATAGGAGGTTGTCTCCTCCCAATAGTCAATGCTGAAACCCATGGGGTATAACTCTACTCCTCCAACTAGCACATCATATGACTCAGCTATTGTCGCTATAGCTTGAGCTCTCACCACCGAGCTATCAATCGGATGACCAGGCTGAACCTAGACAACAAGCTCTCCATGTGTGATGTACTGTGTCAAACCACCACCTAGAGATGTTTGGATCTGAAATAGACACCTCTCTACATCGGTCTTTCGTAACTCTAGACCGACCACTGCCGCCTTCCCCAACATAAGAGGTTGTGCACCAGAGTCTAACAAGACTCTTTGTGGTGTATAGACCTTCCTTGAAGGTCCCACCAAATGGAAAATCCCCCTCTGGTTATCCAATAGGACAACACCAGGTGTGAACCATGCTCTCTCAAATGCGGTCTAGCTAGCAACTCCTCCAATCTAGCAGCTGTTGCCTTCCATAAACCACTGGTCGCTAAATGGATCCCATGCTCCTCAACCAAGTCAGCTCCACTACCAACCACCTTTGCTCTAGTAGTAGGAACCACATCCTCCCTACTCTCACAAAGTGTGGCAACCAACCGGAACACTATGACTGGGTCAACTCCCAATATAAACATGTCATTGGCCAAAAACAAATGACACCGCATAATCAGTTGAGCCGCCCCTAACATCATGCTAGACTCACTCTGTGTAGAAGTACGTGGTTGACTAGCAGGTAGTCCATCATGCACTCCATCACCACCTACCACACCTACACTGGGACGTCTAGGAACCATGGATGTCGTCTACAATGCCTCAGATAGTGTGAAAGACTGGGGAAGTCTAACTTGTCTCCCAACCTCTCTTCTTTGTGGCTCCAATTCCATTGATGCTCCTCTAGGCTTTGGAGCACGTACTGCACTCCTAGACATTGTTGCAGATGCATCCACCTGTGTTGCATTGCACATGAAGTCCAAAGCATCTTTATCACCAGCATATGAGGTGGAAGCCTCAACACCCAAATTTGATATCCTCTGAGCAATAGCCATACTAGCTAATCTCTACTCTAACTGCTCAATCCAAGTAGCCATAGCTGTATCAAAAGTAAGGGCATGTACTACACCCTACTAGGTGTAGATCCTCTACCACCACCTCATTCTCCATGAATTGGAGCTCCTCTACTACCTGCCATAATAGCCCTACCACTCCGTAACTCCAAGTGTAGGTCAAAACATTGGTCACTAGTGTGACCAAATCTGTGGTAATGCTCACACTGCCTTTGTGCTAGCTATGATGCACCTAAGGTATCAGGTACACTGCCCTGAGTACACTCTCTTTGATGGTGAGGTCCACCACAAGTCCAACAAGCAACACCACTACTCATTGGCTATTGTTGACCCCAAAATGAAGATAAGGGTCTAACTTCACTAGGCCCTCCACTCGCTCCATAGGATCTAGGCTGTCCACCCTATCCTTGAAAACCAACTATGCATGGTGCACTCTGCTGCACTCTAGAAGAAGTCACAATCATGGATGAGGTCTCCGTACCAAATCCAAATGTCACCACTCTCTCCTCCACCATGTTGAGCTCAATATGCTCAGCCAAACCAAAGATCATTGCCAAAGTGGGCGAAGTAGCCTGCAACAACGTAGCATCACAAACTCTACATTGTAATTCTTTGTCCAGTATCCCATACCAAAATTGGACTGCTTGGGCCTCAATAACTCCCTGAGTGAAACTAATCAGCCACCTCATGCAAGTGTATGCCTTGCATAGGCTCTCTCCAGCCTTCCGCTAGAACTCTTGCAAGCTCCTCAGCTTGTCAATCCGCACTCCTTGGTAGTTCTGCCTCAAACATAGGAAGAACTCTACCATGGGGTTAAACCCCGGTACCATACCACCTCTTGTAGCGGTACCTCCACTCGTATTAGCACTATCTCCAGCTAGTGCACCTCCACTAGCTCTACCAACACTACTTGAGCTAGAACTTGTAGGTACAATCGATCTACTCTTGGCCACCGAGCCTGAAGTGATGGAGACATAGTTTGGAGACCAATATTGTCTCCATAACTCAATCTCCTCTAAATGAGCTCTCTTGAACTCATGGTAGTCATCCATCGGTGGACCCTCTAGATGTTGAAACAACCCCTTCCATGCCATGAAGGGTGTAAACAAAGTCGGGTTCCGCATTTGCTACAGATCACACCAACTATCAAACTCTTGGATGAAGTCATCCAACTCAATGGTACCCACTGTACCAGAGTAACACCTAGGGCCTTTGGAGGCCCCATAAATCTCGTCCATGTCCCACAACAACGGTGCGGACACACCAAGTGTACTCTCAATTGAATCAGTTGCTATGTCAAACTCCAACTCCAACTCAGAGTCAATCTCCTCCCTCACTCGGACTTGAGATACATGTTGATACCGAGTGCCACTTCGAGTAAACCCACTACGTATTGTAGGGCTATCTCCTCTAGAATCCCCAAAGAACTCTCTTATGACAAAGTAACTACAACAGCAAACCAGAACCACCAACTGCAACCGCAAGTACCCCACCAAGTGGTAACACCACCACGTGCCTACACCAACTAAGCACCACCTACTAATGTAACTCTAACCAAGATAACTACACTAGGGGAAAGAGCAACCTGTAACTTGTCATCCCAACACGCACTCTCACAATCTACAGGTCATCACTTCCTACCTCACCGGAGAGAAACAAAGATAGTCTGACTGGTCATCACTCCAGCCTCACTACTGAGAGTACACTAGAGCACCAACACTCAAAAGGTAGGGCATCTCACACAAACATGGTGCACAAACAAGAAGCAAAGAATGGAGGGGATCCAATCACAAGAAATCTAAATAAAAACCCTCTATCTCATGAAACAACACGGGACTGACTCTACCACCATTTGGCATTTGACATAAGAGAAGTTTGTATCTAAGTCCTAAGCTACCAAGATCACCAAGAATGGGATCAAACTGCCTCTCCTAGCCAAAGTTACAAGTGTATAGATAATAGTGGCAAAGTCATTAGGACAACAAGTGAGGGTGGACTTGTTGGCTAGGGCACTAGTCTAAGAACAAGAGATCTAGAGGTCAAACCCTATTGCATACAATCTAGCATGAAAGGTAGATTTTGCCAACCAATGACCAAGATCTACTCTAAACTAGCTAGCCTCACGCCAGCAAGCTGGCTTGTTAGGCCTTCGTAGCCTCTCATAGCCCATAGCCCATAGCCCTATGCCTCAAAGCCTCTAAATGCCCAAATGAGACCTTTCTTCTTGCCACTTTGAACCTCCTCCAAAATTTGGCAAAACTCCTCCAAACTTGCAAAGGTCCTCCAAACTAGCAAAACTCCTCTAAATCTGGCCAAAACCTTACATAAAATCCAACCAAAATCTGATGTAAAATTTGACATAAACCCTAAAGTTGGCTGAACACCAAATTCCCAACTAACTCTTCACTCAAGCCACATTGAAAACATGGGTTTCTCCAAATCACAAATTCACTAGAAGTGCTTCCCAAGTCCACCTTCAATTTTACTTTTTGAGCCCAACTCACAACAAATTGGTCGTGCTTTCATCGCTTGAGCTCAAAATCACAACCACAGCTCAAAATTTGCTCCTTCTCTGCTCAAAAATTAGCCAACGCTTCCGCATATTGTCTGCCTTACTGCCAAATCTACATCAAGCAATGAGCTTCTACACACCATGGAAAAACTGAACTTCAATTGAGCTACCAATGATCCACCGAGCTTGGAGATACCACCAACACTCAAAGTTCCTACACTCAATTTCCCCCTGATTTTACTTCTCTGATGTAATCAGATTGTTCAACACTCTCAACTCAACTCAACTCAGATCAGTACTTGACCTATCACTCTATAAATTGCCAACAATTGGGCACTGATTACATTCAAGCCACACCCACTCTAGCTAAGAGAATCCAAGTGACGCTCGTTGGCCTCTATCCACCATAGCCAGGAACTCGAAGGCTCAACATTAGAGAAGTGAGCTCTCTAGAGCTGCACTTTGAAAGTATACCCCTTGGTTGGACTCAAGCTAGGTCTGAACCCTAACGGTCCCATTGATGGCACACTCGATGGTACAAATGGTGAAAAATGATGGTGAGCCCCACCGTGAAGTCAGTACTCCAAACACAAAATCTGACTGTCGGAAAGTAGTCTATGAGAAACTCCTGAAATAACTCTAACTACTATCACTAAAACTCTAGTGTCCAAGCAATTTAGATGTGATACTACAAATGGTGTGACAAACTACCTACAATTATTATCTATCTAAATTAACAAGTAGATGTAACATGTCCACCATTCTACATAAGTTATAATTGGAAGTACCAAGGGTTCATCGAACAAGGTGATTATATTCAAAAAGATTTACCCAAAGCATTAGGTGATAGATTGCATGAAATGATATTTATGTAGTAGATGGATACAAAAATTCTAGTGGTTTGGAAAAATTGATTTGGTGGTCCATAAATTCTATCCATCCCTTTCCTACTTTTATACCAATGTAAAAGACCAAGGATAGAAATATGAGAATGGAAAATCAAAGTGAAAGATCACATTAGGACTCTTAAATGAGGGAAACTCTTCATACCTAGTATTAGCTTGGGCTTTGGTATTTATAAGGAATATACAAGGCTCTTGAGAAGTTTCACAAAGTCATCTTCTTAGAGTGCAAGCCATGCTAACCGAGAAACTTCTCAAGAAATTTTCTTCTAGAAGCCACCTACTTGGCATGCAAGCTAAGCTAGGAAACTTCCCAAGAATCTTTTTCATAAAAGTCACCACATTACTCAATACTTGGAAGGTACCAAGTAGTTTTTTAGATGTTTCTAGAATATTTTTATAATTCTTGGCTAATTTTTTACTTTGTTAGTCTCAACTAACTCGTTTGTAAATTCCATATTGTCATACCATGAACAAACAACACATGAACATAATTGGAAGAAAATTCAAAACTACAAAACTAGAAAAATAAGGAAGGGAAGAAGTAGCCCATTTGCTATTGAAGGAGAATCTCCATTTTACAAGCTTTGTCTCATCTAGTACAAGAACCTTTAGTAAAAAGAATAATTTGATAAAAGAACTATCTAGTAGAGGAAGTTGATGGTATAAGAACCCTTTGAAACAAAAATGCTTTGGCACAAGAACTAGATCTCACCGAATCCCTAATTTTTCCCATTGTTTCTCCTTTGGCCTTCTCCAACCAACATAGTGTCCTAGCCCCCTAAGCAGTCAATCAAAAAGTGGAAAAAAATATTATTCGCCTTTTGCTACTTTTGTCTTGCACTCCCTTCATTGCTACTCTATTGTAGCATGTACCAATTGCGAACCCTCCGTTGTTTCTCTACTGTAGTATGTAACCCCAATTGAATGTTGTCCGATTGTCATAAATGCCTTGTGCTACTAAACCCGATCCTCCTCCTTACGAGCCCCTTTACAACTTATTCTTCTTGGCAAATCACCATGAAACACAAGAAGATCAAATGGCTTGTTCCTTCGCCACCACCGTTGGTCCCTATGATTTATCTTTCTCTCTCTTTTCTGTTGCAACCTTAACTACTCTCTTTTTGTGGTTTTCTTCACCGAACTCAATTGGCAGATCTACATATGATTTGAATATTTTTGAGGTGGAATTTATGCTGCCCTTCAGATGAACCTTGTCCTTTCCTTGATTTCTAGACAATTTCGTTCATTGCCCAGTCCATTTCCGCAACCTTGCATGCTCGAGAAGTTCTCAATGGTATTTAGATGCCCTCTTAGTTGCAATTAATTGTCTTTTCTCCCGGATCACCCTAAGCATTGTTTAGAGAACAATTGTGGCTTCTGATCAACGTTCAGACAACACTCCAAACCTTTTCCTCACTCAATACTCCTGAATGGCTCCAGAATCAATACGTGCCTAATACTAACAATATACCATGTAGTGGCGGAAGATCAAAAATGTTTTGTATGGTATCTCTTCTTTAGACTGAGACATCTCTCTTGCTTTGGGTATCATATACCGGTAGTAAACTTCAAAGGTCTCTCATTCAGTTGTGTTTGATAGTTCTTCAGATGATCTCAAGACCTTGCATCGTTGTCATGTTTGTTCAGTTCCGGACGTAACGATATTCATTTTTTATTTTTTATTTTTTATTTTTTATTTTTAAATATTAAATATATTCTAGCGAAAGAATTTTATAGATTAATATATTTAATAATTTTTATTTTAATTAAATTTTTAGATCTATTTTATAAAATTATTTAAATGTAAAATTATTGATGTATAATATAGTGTTATTCTTTAATCTAATATAATAAAATTCAAAAAAAAATTGTAAATAATAAAAAATTTATTTATGATATTTGTAAAAATACTGAATATTTTCAATTAATGTACCCTTAAAATTTTAATGAATAATAATTCTTTTGATGTGTCTCAAGGTTGTGCATAATCCACGTAAAATTTGACGGGCCACGATAATGGTGACTCGTTAAATATTCCATAGGTATGGATATTGCCTATACAATTCAAGTATCCCCGATGCACACCCTTAGCAATATTTCGGACTTCCGGTAAATTTTGTTACATGTACCCCGTAATGCACTAGTGTATTTCCAGATGTATACATGTGTGAGAGCTACTCATGGCCACCGACCACACAGAACGGAGATGGAAACTGGAGCAGAGCAGTGCGAATCCAGAGAATCCCGAATGAATATATTTAATAGAAGAAATAGATGAGAAGCAAACGACTACTTTTGTTTCCATAAGGTTGGTAATATTTCATCTCTTGGTTCATTGACAAGTATTCAGCTTCATTCTACATACCATAGCTAAATGGTGAATAGCCTGGCTCTCAAACGAGGAGTTATGATTTACATATTTAGTTCAACAAAGGGAAAAGCGAGTGTCACATGAAACGAATGGTATCATTGAACAACTCCTTGTTGTTATAGGGAACCGTGAGCTAAAATGAGGTAAAATTGTAAGTTAAATTGATCGGAATGATCGTTGCTCCCCGTACGGGGAGCAACGGAGCCCCGTGGCCAGTTCACGGACGGTTAAGCACTACAGATAACTTACAAATATAACTCAAGATATATTTTAGATTTCAAATTCTGCTCATCTATTTGATAATGTACAAGAATTCTCATATTATAATTTATGGTATAGAGGGAAACATCTGTCAACATTAACTTGGGACCAAATGGAGAGATATTGATTATGATTGGTTGGCTATATATATATATATATATATATATATATATATGTGTGTGTTAAGTGGAAAAGTTTTTTATTTTTGGTAATTAAGACAAATAGCAAGACCCTCTAACTATCTCAAATCCCAAATCTAAGCTTTTTGACCAAAACCAAGCCATTAGGCGTGCAGTTCTCCAAATTAGCACCATGGAATTTGAGAACTTAATTACAGAGATTTGTGAAAATATATAATTCATCTATCTAACCCATAATATATATCCAATGATGGAAACTTTGCATAATATATAACTCAATCTAGTTATTTAACTCCTTGCATATATTTTAAGCTAGCTTTTCGTCTTCTTTGCTATTGTTTGGATGAGAGTGTCTTCTTTGAGATCAACTGGTAGCTATAGTATCTCTTCAACATCGACAACAAGCAGCAGTCATCTTGAAACATCTTTATCGCAACATTCTAAATGTTCTATATTGAACAAATGCTCATATCTTTGTTGCATAGTCCATCTTTTGTATCTAATCTAAAAGTCCAAACAAAGTCTTAAAAAAGTTCCTAGACAAAGCTAAGTAGATGTACTATGGAAGATCTTTCTCAACAGCCATATTATGATATTCTTTTATCTTGTGTACGTTCAAGCACATCCAAATGGTACATCACTAAGGTAGTTTAAGTAGCTTTAAGCAATTTCAAGCTGATTTTGGACGTAATGAGAGGTGCACCGCATGCTCCTCAACATAAGAAAATAATCAATCTAAAGCAGATGCAAGGAATTTCAAGAAACATATATGTCAAGCATTTTCAAGTAAATATATGTGGTTTCTTGCGTGTTAAGTATGCATGGTATACACCGTTTATACCTTGGACAAGAAATTTAGATAATGTCAGGCATGTTGAAGCATCTGTTGCATGACTCTATACAAAGAACCTAGAGAAATTTTAGGCGCTTCAAGCAAATTGAGGTGTACACCATATACCTTGGCATAGAAAATGAGACAAAGTTTGGTGCTTGTACCTCTACAAAAAAGAATTCAAGTATAAAGAGCAAGAGCTTCATGTTTCTTAAGTAAGGTGTTTGGGTAGAGCCATAGAACTCTTGCTTCTGTTGAGCTCAATTGTTCCGAACTATTAATATTATGAATAATATCGTTGATCATTTGTTTTTACCTAGACTAATATCATGCTTTGAAAAGCCACCGTAGATCAAAATCACAAACAAGTATTCCTATGTGAACAAGATATAAGAAATGATGAATAATAGAATGACAATCAAGAGGATGAAGCTCCTTAAGATGTAGAAACTGACTCTTAGAAGGATAGTGAAATATAGTTGGATCAGTCTAAAAGATGTTCATGAGAATTTAATGTATATTTACTTTTGTGGAAATCTTAGATAAGAATGATTGACGGAGCCGATGTTTCAACATGTGACTTATGAGTATATATTGGAAGTCTTAATGAAATACACACCAATTTTTGAAAATTATACAGTGGATACCCAAAATTTAAGGTTATTTTTTGTTTAATTCAAAATAGTTTCCAATAAAAATTTTCCAAATATAAACTTCTCTATGCTAAATTTCTCCGTGATTGTGTTGTTTAATTATTCTTATTGTTCTTAGTTGTATTTATTTCTGTTTACAGGCTGTTATTAATTAATTTTACCCATAGATATAAAATAAATTTTAGATGCAATCTGTCATGATTGTGATTGACCTTTGTTATTCCTTCCATTACATAAAGAAGAGATGGATTAGGATCTACCTTTGTAATGTCCTTTTCAATATGTATAGGAGAGAAAGTGGCACCTACATTGGTCCAAGATATTTATGGCAAAGATATTAGTTTGACTTTAAAGAAGCGGATAGAAAAGTTTTAATTGATCAATTAAAAAATTTATATCTTTAATATTTCATCATTATCTTTGGTAGATTTAGTTATGTCATGTCTTTTCTAACGAGGAAAGGAGACGACCGCGTAAGATAACAAGAAGGATGGGGTAACCCATTAAGCCGTACAAGGAAATGACATAGAATGTAAAGTGGAGTTAAATTCCAACAGTGTCGGTAAGAGGGTAAGAGGAATCTACCCTACACCACCTAAGATATCAAGCTAAAAAGAAAGAAAATTTTATATGGAAAAAGGGAGAAAAAACAATATATTTATCTCTTGACTTATAGAAAAGCTAGTAAATCAAAATTTCATTTTCAACATATTTCATACCACTTTTTACATGTTTTTCTACTAGACATTCATTGTTAAATATATTTTAAGGTACTAATTGTAAATAATTTGAATTGTCTTCTAATGCACTTCTATCTTCTCTTCATATCTTGGAATCTTGGGTAAAGTGATGGAAATTGAAGAGATTGATTAAGCAGAAGGAGAAACCAGTGTGCTTACATCTATATTACAACAATATTGATGTTTCGTGCGATTTCTACATGGTGTATTCTTTTATCTTTGTATGAAAAAATCAAGTTTGAAATTATTACCAAAGAAAGCTTAAGTAGTGTCTTTATGCTTTGCATCATCCTGAGTTCTTAAAATTGGTACCTCATTTAACTAATTTTATTTAGCTCCTTAGAGGATTACTCTGTATAGTCGAATTTACTTTCCCAATTTTTCATCTCTAGAAAGTGATTTTGGACTGATATCTTGGTGTAATATCTTGTCAATACCTCTTCATATTGGGTCGAGATGAACGTCAAAGACGTCCCCCCCCCCCACCTCCCATCATCCTCATAATTAGAGGTATGATATTTAAATATGAAAGGAAGAATCTGAAAGTTTTAATACTTCCATTCTGCTTTGCAAAATCAAAAATATACTAGGGGATATCTGATCTGCTTCGTATGATTATTACTTTAACAACATTCAGTACTCTTATGGAAACATAACATATCTCGCTCATCCGCGACCATTTTTAACGCATCTATAACACGTGTGTGTATATATATATATATCAGTTATCTTTAGGCTCGCGATATCAAATTAAGAGTTTGGATGTATGTTGTTGCAAATTTTTTATTATCGAATAAAGTATTTTGGATTTTATACTGGTGTCTTCCATTGCGGCCCCTGAATTTCAACCCAGTAGGAACTCGAATTTTGCCACAAATGTCGAAAATGTGATGCCGAACGTTGCTAGGATGACGCAGACCTGCAAGCCGGATAATTCCGGCTCTTAGGGTTGGGGCTGGAAGCTTTCCGCTCTTTTTTTTTATTGTGTCCAGAAGACACGCGGTAGACTAGCTGATAATACTTATGCATAGAAATATTTGACTCTAGTGGGTGAGGCTAACTAACCTAAGCTTCTTCCATAAACAATCGCTACATATACTCAATTATACTCCTGCAAAATTACTTAGACACTAGAGCAAAAGCAGATTTGCAGACCGCTTGTGATTACCAAGAATAGGAAGAAGTGAGCATAAATATAGTCCGATGCTTTGAGTACGTTGGAGCTCTTCAACGACCATCCAAGTAATACTAGAGCTTGCCATTTCCGGATAGATGCCGTTGATATAATATTCTAATACCGCAAACATTCATTGAAGAATATTCGCTGCCCTTTCAAAGAAATGGTCATCTGGAAAGGATTCATACCTCGCTAGTCTTGTTCGCCGATGTCAACTTTCGAAATCACAAATTAAGAAAATGATGAAATGGAAGTGGATGTTTATCCGCCATAGTCCATGTCCATATTTCGCATGTTTCAGATTCCGCTTAGTGCATCAGATAGTTGCTGATGCATTAAGGTTCTTGAAGTTCTTAAATAGATATAAGGTTAAATAATAGCGAATATCGGATTATAGCTTAAATGTATGTAGCTATGACATATGAAATACCTCTCATCCCAAATTTTTAAAAGTGTAACTGAACCATCAACTTTCGTTGGAATCAGACAACTAAAGACTGGTAGCGGAGAATTATGGTTAAGAATGATTTTGGGTGGAAAATTGGTGCGAGAATTTCCACTTTGCGTCCAAGTTGGTCAAGTAAATACCTGAGACCTTATTGATGGAGAAATGCTATTCTGAACCGACGGCTACCGTACTCCATCAAAATAGAAATTATTGAACTATGATAACTTCCCTAACTTCTGGTATTACATGTAGGAGGAAATGGAGACGGAAAGGGAAACTGAAATCGGTAACGGAAAGTAGAATCCGGAATATGGATGAATATGAATTCGTTCAGAATATGGATGCAATCGTGACATTGATTCAGTGAGGAAATAATAAAACAATGAATATAAAGTCCAAAAGATTCAAAGAGTCAAAAGCTGAAAATGCAATACAGTCACGTGCAGCAATCTAGGAAAAATCTGACTAGTCCACAATACACTGATCCAATATAAACTAATCTTTATCATATACTTTATTAAAATTAAAGTCTCAATATGCAAAAGAGTAGAGAAGTCCCTACTACTAATTTGATGTCCATAATATACAGATCCAAAATAAACTAATCTCTATCATATACTGTATCAAAGTTAAAGTCTCAATATGCAAAAGAGTAGTCCTTACTAGTAATTTGTTGTCTAACTCTGATTCTCTCATAACAAACTTACTTAAGAAGTACATTGTGTTCATCTTCAACTTTGCACCTGGAATACAATGTACAAATCTTCAACTAGTTCAATATCTATATGTTTCCATCTCCCTTCTTCTACAACAAGTCTATGAAAGCTAATCATATATTGAGCAATGATATTTTAAAATGAAGTAGATATCTAAACCAATTTTCTCATAATACATCAACATAAAATACACAAACTATTGATTGAACACCATCTTGGCATAAAGTTCATGGCATATGCAACATAAGAATTGCTCCTTAATCACCTCCAATAGTGAAATAGGTTCCAACTTCCCAATGTTGCTCAAAACCATTTCACCTTGTAGCTCAAGCAACCAAAATCCACATACCAACCAATACATTGTGTAGCACAAAGAGCATGATAAGGGAGTATCTCATGCTCCATGACTCTCTCACTAGACACATATGTGAGAGCTAAGAATAAAGCTTCAGCCTCAAGAGGCAAAAAGCCCTATCTCAACAAGCAGTAAAACATAAGGAGTTTGAATCTTCATACCAAGTTCATCACATAAGACGACTTTCTGAACCTTCTTAATCTTTTGCCATTGAGTCTTCTTAGTACTAGGACCCAAACTTGAGCACCATCAAGAAGCATAGGTTGCACAAGAGATCTGAACAACATCTTCTTCAACTCCCATTTGACAAGATGAGCAAGTCTAGAGTGATTTATAAGTAAATGAAAAGCTCTATATCTTACACAAAATATGTTCTTGACACAAGTAGACTAGGTATAGTCATGAGAAAACTCAATCATGTTTAGTACTTGTAAGAAAAAACTTGCTATAAAGGCTTTCCATCAAAGAAGAAAGGCGTGACACCTTTAGAACCCACCACAATCACCTTACACTCGTCTAGGTTCATTTCCATCTTTGTTTGGTTACAAAACACAAGGAAAAAATCCAACAAATTTTGTAAACTCTTGAGATTAGTAGAAAGGAGGACTATATCATTTGTATAAAGGAGTGCAAGTATCATCAAAGAACCAACTTGCACACTTGTAGCACTTGCTTTCAAGAGTACTCTCTCCATATCATAGATGAAGATCCCAAACAAAGTTGGAGATAAAAAGTAATTTTGAATCACACCCATTATGCCAAGGACATCTTGAGAGCTCAAGTAGTAGAGTCTCATAATCACATTCTCATAGAGATAACACCAATCAGATCTTGTGAAACTCCAACTTCACTTAGAGTTGGCTTACTTACCTTATCAAAGTCCTTCTTGAAATCAATCTAAACAACATAGAGAGCTCTCCCAACACCCTTGAACCTCCATCACGACAAATGGAGCACTAGTAAATGGTTCAAAGTACTATAGCTTCATCTGAAACCTTCTTGGTACTTGGGATGGATGTTGGACTTCTTGCATTACAATAATGGAACATACACTTTTAGCATCCATCTAAGGAACAAATAGTCACTTACAGTTTTCTCAGTTCATTGTTTTTTCTTAATTTTTTCAATGTACACTATCACTTATAATGCAATTACATTAACTGCTCACTTTGTCCTTGAACACCTTAGCCTTCCGTTAAATACTGCAAGTCATACAGTGCAAGAGATATAAGAAACATTCCCTCTCATTTTGCTTGGATATTTTACTGCAGAAGCGTGAGAGTTCAGTGCATTCAAATTCAATGTTTTCACTTCCCATAAATATCCCATAAATTTTTTGTACATGGAGTCTTAAAATCCCATAAAGAGACATTCTGTGTAGACACATGAGTTTTATGGCCAATACCTGTAGTCCCATAAAATTGTACATCAAATTTTGTACCCAAAGTATTTTATTCCAAACCCCTAGTACAATCCATAGAAGAATAATTTGAGTGAATTTTTCATGCATCTAAAATATTATTGTCCGTTAAACCTTTACTTCAATCCATAAAAGAATAATTTGAGTGAATTTTTCATGCATCTAAAATATTCTTTTCTGTTAAACCTTTACGGGTACAGTAACTGAAACCCACACCTCTTTTACGCGTACCCATAAAAACTATCACTGAAGTTCAGTAAATTTTCTGTAGTTTCTGAATTTTGAAGCCCCCTATTGTTCCTTTGAGACAAAACGCTCTCGAACAACAATTAGAAAATTGCCAATCTTCAGTGACTAGATTTCACTTCTGTGGATATGTGTGAGAGTTGATGTTGCAGCTTTTGGTGCACTCTTATAAAGCATGGGAACGTGAGTTCACCCACTCATTCTCTAACGGCATGGAAAACACTCCCGCAATTTTTTGAGAAACGCATAAGAGTCCTGTAGTTTATGATAGGTAAAAAGTGTAACTTTACAGTAGTTCATGATACAGTTGGAACTGGATCATCGGAAGCGTCAAAAAGGGAGGCAGGGTTGTCCATGAATATAAACCACATCTTTTTCTATTAACAAGTTATAGGTGAGATAAGCTAGAGATTGTGGTGGTTTTATTATCACGTTCATTGCCTATTTCAGATAGAAACTCTTGATCATTTTGAAATAGTTTTAGGTCTTCGGTTCACTTAATCGTATAGAATGGGACTCACTTTTACTTTTATAATATTTTCACTTCTTATACCAAATAAACTCTTAGAAATTTTATCCAAGAATTTCGCACTGAGCTTTGAAAATGATAACTCAATTTAGTTTTATTACTTATGAACTTTACCTATCATCCACGGCCTAGCGTTGTTTCTTCTTTATCGCCCTATACGCTTTATTTATTTCTTTTTCCTTCGGGGTTTACTAGTTTGGCTCTGTTTTTCTGCTTATATGTACATGTAGGGATGAAGCCTAGATCTACAACTACGAGATGATTTAATACAATACCTAAAGTTACAGATTGTTTACATCATGGTGAGATATGACCTCCAAGTAACTTGACTGATTTGTGAGGTGGGGATCAATCATGGAGTAGTAGTTGAAAAGAATTCCATTCCAAAGACTTGATTTCACAAACAAAAGAAACCTTGCCAGGTTTAGGATCTGATGGAGATCCCATTAACATGCATCGTGAAAATTCCTACTCCTACATCTCATATCTTGAGTACCCTAGAACTTTGGCACGACGTTCCTGTCAAGAGCCGTTAAGAAGTTTCGAAACATAGCCCATTAAAACCGGTTGCTTGAAATGTAATATATATATATTACATTATTGTAAATCAAGGGTAGTGCACTGAGGTACATTTTTTATTGACGTTTAGTCTCTTGTACTTTATCCTAGTTCGGACTGATAGGGTTTTTTAATCCGTCTTTTTATTCTATGTGGTCTCTTTTCTTTCTTTTCCTTTTTTTATTATAAATCAAATCGTGCAGTGCCACACTTCTGCGTGTGAACACACATAAACAACATGAAAGAGAACAGAGGTGTCACATTGAAGAAAGATGAGACAGACGGCTATAGCGAAATGAATGACGAAGCTTACTGCTTAGAATTTTGGACAGGATCCTATCGTAAAGACACGCCGTCGTAACCAACCGTGTATCACGTCTCATACTGTGCTGGATATCTTAGGTGTTACAGGGCATATTCCCTTTATCGATACTATTAGTGCGTAGCCTCATTTCACCACTGATGGGTCTCTCGTTCCTTATCACACGCGGTCGCATACTTCTTTGCTTGATATCAAGTGTGCAAGAGGGGGTTTCAGAAATAGTTTTGACGGATGTTTATGGGATAAATACCAAATTTCACAACTATTTTTAGTGAACTCGGTAAAGACGAGGTGCTAATAAATAAATGTATCGTAAATTGCTATATGGTATATCACATGTAATTTGTATTCATTTATAAAAATAAAGTACTATATTATGGATATTTAGGATATCCGTAGTGAAATAAATGATTATCAAAACAGATGATGTGGTTTCTTGAGATAATTATCATGTTCTTTTGGTGTGTGATTTTTAGAGTGAGGTTTATGAAATTTTTTGGCAGATCCAAAATGCCGCTCTCAACTATTCAATTTCAAATTCACCATCTGCTAAGGCGAATGCTATGTGCAAATGCTCCTCTCGGTAAACTAAACTGGTGGGTTCTGTAGTTTTGCATTGGCGTGTTGGTTCATTTCCATAGATTAGTGCGGCGAGGGAGATAACACGAGTTATGGAAAATCATTTGAATCATCTTGCGGCAACCAAAAAATTAATTGGAGGTTGAGGAATTTTACTCCAAGAGTGCAACAAAAATTTAGCAAAACCTGATTGCAATGTAAGCTCACATTTGGATGCAAAATCAACAGGTGCTATCAAGTGACTACCAGCGGAAACAAGCGGCTACAAGTGCTAACGAGCTTCGAGCTTCGGGAACCATCGAGCTGCTACAAATAGCTACGGGTGCCTACGAGCTGCAACGGGCAGCACGGGCAGTGACAAGCAACAATGAGCAGCAACAAGCAACAACAAGCCGCAACGAGCAGCGACAAGCAACAACAAGCAAAAACCCATTTAATCCTAAATTAACACATTACCAACACATTATCAAGTGGCTAGTAATAGTAACGAGCAACTATCAGCGGCAACAAGCAGCTACAAGCATCATCGAGCGGCTACAAGCAACGACAAGCAGCCATGAGCAAAATCTCATTTAATCCTAAATTAACACATTAAACCGGGCGGCAACAGGTGCAGACCATATTCACCCTAAACCAGACATTTTATTAACCCTAATATGTAATTAATGCATTGCGGTGTGACAATAGAAAACTCCATATCCCTTATTTTCTACAAACCACCTCTTATGGAGTTTGCTAATAATAAGGAGCTTGGCCAGAACTCCCTTGTGGGACTCTTTCTTCCTCCTGCCCACACCCTGTACCAATTTAATAAACACTTTGTAATAATCTATATGAAAGTAGACAGAACTTCATATAACTATTTCTGAAACCCCCAAATGGACATCTCTCGCACACATTGGCTTAATGCTCACCACTAGAATAACAACCGAATCAACCAACTATTGGCTTGATGGGGTCTCCACATTTCACATCCTTCTTGTTATCGTTCGCGGTTGCCCTTCCACAAACTGTTGGAGAATGCACAAAGTTTCCGTGAAAGATAGTATGTGTATCAAGCTTTCAAACTCAAAGTTTTCTTTCTTTGATATTCTTGATCTAGTTGCGTACTGCGTTGCATTTTAAATGTACTTTTATAACCTAGTTATAATGCATAATATATTTCATCTTTTCACATCAGATTATTTGGCTGGCAATATGCATTTACTCTAGATTACTATCTTACTTCAAATTACTTTTATCCATCTTAAATTACTTTTAACCATTTAAATTTCTATCTTTTCTGTTTCTGAAAATAACCATTAGAGGTTGAATATAATGTGGATTGAACTCTTAGCATTTAAGAAATGGATTTAACATAGAAATTTCATTATTTATGTGTAAGTTATCATCTAAAATAGTTACACTATTTCTTGATATGTACAGTGAGGCTCTAAAATTTATATGAAATTAAATTGAAATTAGAAGTTAGAATTCAAAGTTCTTATATAGTATAGAAAGCAACCTATTTATTCGATGAAAGGAAATAAATTTTTTATCAGATAGGAAATTGATAATATAAATTAATTATCAAGTTTTGCATTTCTAAATAATAAAGTATAAATGAAATAACTATGTTTAAATATATGCATGTCTTCAAAGTCTGGAAACGATGCTCTAATTTAAATTTATTCTAGCAAATTTACGAAAAACGATGATCACAATATTTCATTCCTTAAAATCTTCTTATATAAGGTTCATGATAAAACCCGCTCGTGTCTTTGATTCTTGTCTGATGATTAGTAAGTATGTATTACATACAATTAGTAAAAGACTTGGTAGAACAGAAAGGACCCATGTGATGAAATTTTATAGAGCCACTACTTAATAGGTCTTCTTTTCATATTTTACACCTGTTGTTGTTTCAAGTCCTCTCAATCTAAATTCAAGATAAGAATGATAATTCTGTAGTAAAATATGATCAACCTAACCAAAACTACCTTTGTACTTCATATTCCTTTGCTTCTTTTTACTTGTTCAGGAAGAGGAAGCACGAGCAAAGGAATAATAAAAGGATATACACACATATAAAGAAAGAGCATAGAAGGAAAAAGTATCGATGGATAATCTAGGATAAAAAGGCCACATGAGATAAACTAGTGGAGGTGAAAACGCGACCGCGTGCGAAGAAAAGAAGGATGGGAAGACCCCTTGGAAGGAGTTACAAATAGTTGGACTTTTACTTTACGATGACAATCGGTAATTTGTGTTTCAAACTTAGAGTAATAAGTTATATAATGTCTCAAAAGAATGAGGCTTAGCCCCACGTTACCTTTTTTCCTCTCCCTTGTACGGCTTGACGGGGTCTTCCCATCGTTCGTTTTTCCTACGCGGTCGCCTTTTTCCTTCTCCATCAAAAGAATAAATATAAATAATAAATCTCTCAAAAGAATTTTATGTTTTTATTTTGCACTTTCTCAATCTAAGGTAATTATTATTTAGCCTAAATCCGGAGCAGATGACAAGTATATTCAAAATTTTGCTCATGATGACATTACTGACATGAAACTGTCTTATTCCAAAACCTGACCTTTTCTTCTGAATCGAGCATGTAAAGTTGCTCCTCTGTGCTCCCGGAAACTTGTTTTCATTGGATAGTCATAGTAACTACAGTAGTCGTAGTAGTCGGGTAGTCTCTGTTACAAAGTTTCACGAACCGACAGGAAGTTTGTCATGTACCACAGTCACCACCCGTCTGTATGGCAGTTAAAGCATGGATATGGTAGTCAACTGTACAAAGTACATATATACTCGCCGCACCGTCGAGTAGTTTCATAACGTACGGATGTCGAAAGCGGCGGTTAAGTTATTTGGTTGTTGGCAGTGGGATACGCTGACTAGTTCTTCAAGGAGAAAGGAGAAAAGAAAAAACTCAAAACCCAAAGGCAGATGACGGTGAGCTTACAACGAGGAAAATGAGGTGCTCGTTTGGGTGTAATTATCTTAGATGTCATGGTTTCTCTCTGATTCTAAAGGCAGAATGAAGAGTGGATCTGTGAAGTAATCACGGGTATTTCTCGACAGCGTCTTACTTCTCTCTGGTAAGTGTAATGGCTCATTACATGCAGCAACCATTTTCGAGCCGAAGGTCCACACCAATACATATACGAAACCATTTCATCAGGCTTCCATCTTTTCGTGTAGACGGTTTACACTGGAACCCGATCCGCTTCGAACACATTTTGGTTCCTTGAAGGGACCAGAGTTTGGAGCCAGACTGCTGCAGATCCAATCCCGATAATGTATTTGACCGTACACTTAGTGGCAAAACATACTGCCATGCTACCAAGTCGAGTCCTCACAAAGGAAGAAGAAAACAATTATTCATAAGGTCTGATCATTGGATATTATGAGTCTTCCGATAATTGTCAATTTACTCATTTCAAACAGTAGAAAATAACACCTATTCGCTCCTTACAGAAGTTTTGTCGTATTGTTTTCTTAATCATTAGGCAAAAATAAGTTTACAACCAGTAAACTCGAAAATTTATGTTTATGTAATTAGCTTGAATGCACTGACTCGATTATCGTAAAACTGAGTACTATGAGAAATGCAGATTGTCCAGTTTTAAACTCAGGTATGAATGGAAAATGAAATTTCGAATACGCGAAGGGATATGGACCTGATATTCTGCTCGAACGTCGCTCGAGCAGAAGCCACCATGAACGGAGTTGCTAAAAGTGGAAATGGTCTCGAATCTTAAGGGTCCACCTGAGGTACCTACCGGAAGCAGCTGGCACGTGGTTTCCACCCCGAAGGATCCCGAGTGGTCTGTACTTTGTCCCGTGTGGGCATGGTCCAATATCTCAGAGCGGCCCTTCCACTGGGTTCGGACGAAGAAGCTTCAATAATAATAAAATATTGTAACATTTAATATAAGTTCAAATATCTGAACATATTTGGAATCCAAATTTTTGTAGAATGTCTTAGTTACGTGATAATCCAGATTTCTCAGAAGAAGATCTCATACGCACCACAATAATTAAAATACGAGATCATGAAAAGTCATGAAAACAATTTGCAATTCATAGTCAAATGGAGGTCGGGACGTCGCTAAAGGTAAAGGCGCTGTCCAACTTCTTTCCACGAGGGCTCCGGTGAGAAAAAGGCGACCGCGTAGGAAAACTGAAGAACGGGAAGACCCCAATCAAGCCGTACAAGGGAGAGGAAAAAAAAAACATGGGGCTAAGCCCTATGGTAGGGTGTGGCGTATTTGTCAAATACTTATTACACGTGTAAATTTATAATAATTGTACGGCAGTAAAGTACAGCTTTGTCTCGATTGTACGTTCAAGTTTATTGACCAACGCAATTAAGCAAGAGCAATACCATTACATCGCAAGTTAACTTTAACGCCCACCAGCATTAATCTCTCTCCAATCTCAAGTTATTCAAGCCACAAGCGGGGGCTTGTGTTGTTTGGTTTGGTTTCGTGCAAAACATGTATTTTAAAAGTTGAGAAAAAGGCGACAGCATAGAACACATGAAGATAGGAAGACCCGTCAAGCCGTGGAGCGAGACAAAAGAAGTGAAATGGGGCTAAAGCTCCCATAGTATCGATAAGAAAAATCGGCCCTTCCGCATCTAAAGTATTCGAGTTATGCAAGGTAAAATTTATGTGGACCTTATGCAAGTCACAAGATCTACAAAAGTTGAGAAATTCGTCAATAGAAATTCCCAAACGACAAGAAGTGGATGGAAGCTTTCTAAGGAAAGCCAAAAGCATGGGTAAACTGGAAAGGTGGTAGAGGAGGACCCCCTTTTCCCGAGAGAAATAGAGGAGTGAGTACGAAGTAGATTGGATTTCGGCCTGAACAGTAGCAGCGCAAAGCTGGATAGATAAGGCAAGGCAGAATAGTGGTAGGCCTCAACTTTAACCGTCTGAGGGTGGAGAATTCGCCGGAAGTGGAGCGCAGTTGAATGTAGTGCGCAATTAGTCAGATCCTGCCGCACATCGGGGATCATGAAGCCAAAAACGGCGAGCGGAGAGAAAAGCGGAACACTATGTTTGGATGGAGTGACGCGCGGCCGGAAATAGTGGGCTGTAGGACCACCAGAGACGACGTCAAGTGTCAGTGACAGTACCTACTCTCAACATAACAGCCCCTCCCCTCTCTGAACAAGAGCGAGACATTGCGTTACCTCTCAAACACAGACACGAGCGACCTCAATCGGAGAAATCCCGTTTAGTTAGACCTTCAATTTCACCATTTCTATTTCGTACCCAAGGCTTTCGCGCATGCCTAGTTCTTCTCACTGGGTTTGTTCTCCATTTTGGAATGCCGAGCGCCAGCACCAGCAGGAGTATTCAAACTGGAAGTTTATAGTAAACCGAAGTTGTGCAATTTGGTCGCACAAGGAAGAGAGATAATTTGATTGGGAAGGGATTGTTGAGGTGGCGGTCGACAGCAGAGGTATGTTTTGAGCTCGGTCCATTCCTGGTCTAGTTATGTGAAGGCTATGAATGCGATACTCTAGGGAAAGCTCGTCCATTGCTCTGACAGTGCTGCTGGGGATTTGCGTTTAAGAGCTCGACTGCTAGTTTCTTGTCATGTCAAGGAACAGTATGCGCTCCGACGCTCATGGCGTTTTGGTTCCACCATTTACAGCCGAGCTCACAGACGGTTTGATGCTACATTGAGGAAGGGGAAAAAACTGACATTTCACACTGATATGGTCTTTGCAGTGTTGGGACCGCTTCCATGAGTGACAGTTTCTACTTGTCAGATCAGTAGGCTCTAAACTTTGAAGTATCAGGAGCGTCCTTGCAATATGCAGACTTGTTCACGGAATGCATCGCTGGTGGAGCAGGTTCTCGATGCCGGTGTGAAGGAAGGTGCCGATGGGGACGTAGGATGTAAAGTAGGAAATGAATTTGTATCAGGGGAGACTCAGCGAGCCGGGTGGATGATGATGAGGAGGTGAAGAGTAGGGGATATTTATCTCGATTCAGGTGTGCCTAGATTGTGCGAAGCGAACTTTCTGACTTTAAGTGAGAAGCAGCGACAGCAGAAGCGACCGTGCAGCCTCAAATGGAATTCGAGAAGGGATCGCTGATCGATAGGGCTCAGAGACGAGCGGAGCCGGAGTATAGAGTCCCGTCGAACGAGAAGAAGAGCCTGAAAAGTACGAGTACGAAGAAGAGCAGCTTCAAAAGCTCCAGTGCTGGAAGATTCGGTATTTCGTTGCCTTGCAGCGTCCCGGTATTCTTATCATGTGTCCTTGCCATGAGTGTCTTCATTCTCGACATAAATCAGTACATTTTTGGGACATTTCATTGCAAAATGAACATCTTCAACTTCCAATTTCTCTACCCATCCAATCCCGGAGTCGAAATTGTGTCAAACGCTTTACTTCCTCATCCTCGTTATTATATCAACGAGAGTACGGACGGAGTGAAGGTGCAGATTGATGAGGATGGAAACTCCGAGACACTGAATGTGCGGATTGATGAGGGTGAGAACACCGAGGAAGTGAAGGTTCGGATTGATGACGGTGAGAAGACCGAGGACGTCCCTGTGGCCGTGACACTGTCGGAGACTTTAGTTTCAGGAACGGAGCAACAGTCAAGTCTACAACAGGGCACTGATAGCGAATCTGACGACGACAATGTGGAATCACTCAGAGACGTCAAATCTGTGGCCATTGGCACTACTCCAATTATTAAAGCTTCAGATATGGAGGAATTCGACAGAAATAAAGCTAATTCTGCGGATGATTCACCCTTGAGGTATGAGAACTCGAGTCGCATGAACCACCAATTGGCTCAGGCTAGAACTCAACTCCTTCAACAGGCAGGAGTGGAAGCCGACTCCAGTAATGCGGAAGCTGCGGGAACTAGCGGATTCATCAGTGACTGGGTTGACGATGATGAGACCAGTAACAGCAATCTCTATTTGGAGGAAGCCTCCCCAACTATCAAGACCGAGTGCGACATCTTCTACGGGCACTGGGTGTATGATGAGACTTATCCTCTCTACCCTCCTAGTTCTTGTCCCTTCGTGGACGAGGGGTTTGATTGCACAAACAATGGTCGCCCCGACTCGGAATACTTGAAGTGGCGGTGGCAACCCTACGATTGTGATATGCCAAGGTTTGTCGATGCACACTATACCCTCTCTGCACTGATTTTTTCTGAATTTCAAATTTTGTTTTGCGGAGGCCTTGAGAACTGAACTTTTATGACTTCTCGTCGTGTCTAAGTCAAGAGCTTGTGGAGCGCAGGTTCAATGGTACCGATATGCTGGAGCGCTTGAGAAACAAACGCCTGTCATTTGTTGGGGATTCTCTCGGTCGGAATCAGTGGGAATCGATGTTGTGTATGCTATACCACTCGACTGTAAACAAAAGTGGGGTGTTTGAGGAATACGGGCAGCTTATTTCCAAGCACCAGAGCTACCTGTCTTTTCACTTTCAAGAATACAACGCTACAGTGGACTTTTACAGAGCACCATTCCTCGTGCACCAAGGAAAAAGACCAGCCGACGCTCCCCCCTATGTGAAGACGACGCTTCATGTGGACCGCATTGACAACAGTGGCAAAAAGTGGAATCGTTCTCAGCTTCTTGTATTTAACACCGGACATTGGTGGACTTATGCGAAGACACTGCGTGGGTGAGTTTTTTCGGTCATGCTTCTCACCAAGCTTCAAAATTTGTATACATCCGCTATTTGTTGATCACTAATCTTGTTACACGCGTGCAATTACAGGCACTGTTATTTTGCCAGAGGAGGTAAAGTTGTAAATATGGAGATCATTGAAGCGTTCGAGGAGGGGATGCGGACATGGGGCTCGTTCCTTGACCGGAATGTCAATCCCAAAACGACTCGGGTCTTTTACCGCAGCTTTTCTCCCACCCATTTCCGGTGAGTACCAGAACTTTGTTATACTAATAGCCCTCGTAATTAACCTGCTAAATCGAAACGCTCTGGAAAACCATAATGTAAAGAAACTTACGACCACGGTTATCGTTTTGCAGCGGGGGCCAGTGGAACACGGGTGGACAATGCAATGTCGAGACCACGCCTTATACCAATCGCACGAGGAACGACATCTACCACCCTCCCACAGAGAAAGTCCGCATTGCTGAGGAGGTCGTTAGTACTTTGAAGACTCAAGTGACTCTTCTCAACGCAACGGAGCTCACAGACTATAGAAGAGACGGGCACCCCTCGAAGTGGACGCAGACTGCCGGTACCTACGGATCTGGTGTCAATGGCTCTCGCTACCAAGATTGCAGCCATTGGTGTCTTCCAGGCGTTCCAGATACTTGGAACGAACTTCTGTATGCATCTTTGGTTATGCATCCAAACACACATTACGGTGAGAGAGATTCTTCACACAAATGCATATTTGATGCATGATGCATGATGCATCATAGTAATTCCAACGAGAAGAAGCGTCTGCTCTGCACGATTTCTATGATGTCAATGATCGTCAATACTGACATCGAGTCTCGTCTCGTTTGCAGATCGAACTCCGAGATCTCATAAGTCCACCAGACAACATAAAAAGCGAACAATAAGACATGTCATACCCAAGAGTTCGGGAGCAAAGGAAAGAAAAGGAGAAATGTAGAGCTTTACGACGAGTTGTATTATAGAAGGGATAATTGTCAAGATATCCCTGGAGAATCGAGAAATGCCGAATCAGCCCTTGTTATTTTGTAAATGGCAGAAATACTCCTACGTCTTTGGGCGGGCCATTCTAGTCCTTTTGATCTTCGCTCTCAACGATTCCTTTCCTCCACCGGCTAGGCTTTAGCACGAGCGTCGAGATTGAGACGTTGAGGAGTGCACCAATTTTGTATGAATGTCATTATTCTGAAAGTAAGTATATGTGTACCATGAACCATAAATGAATTAATCATTTCACAGATCAATCTCCACACCAGCTTAAAGAGGCTGAAAATAATTGCACTGAGGGATGGGAGTTGACTTCTTCATGAGAGTTCTATAATGATCCGGCCATTTGCATATGGAATGAGATTTTGGGCAGTTATATACCAGTTTACACTATCCATAAATATGTTGTTACAGTAAAGAACATCTATCAATGTCGGTCAGAGATTTTGGATATTGCTTTGGACCTATAGTCAAAAAGTAAAAGTGGAGGAGTTCGATGATTGAGTAATTGATTTAGTATTTGGTTAAGAGGAGCAAGGCATGTGCTCAACATATTTGCAGTCTCGTATTTGAGGAATACTGGATAGATTTCCATATACAATACGATAAGAAATCTCAAGAGTGTTTATAAAGGATATATTAAAAGAGTACTAAAATAGGAGGGAAAAAGAGCACAAGGCACAAAAAAATTGCAATAGAATAAAAGAATGTGAGCTCAAAAGTCCCAAGCTTTCAAAATAAATAAAAATTTAGACAAAAAGAATCAAAGCTTGAAGAACTAAAATGGAAAAAGTGCACCAACAACAAGAACATGGAAAAGTGCACCAACAACAAGAACAAGAGAGAGTAGCTTACTATTGAACCATGTGATAGAGGTCTTCCAATAGTATGCTTGGTAAGTGTGGAGTGAAGACACTAGTCATGCTAGGTGTGCCTATTGTAATTGCTCATAGGTGAAGACACAAAACCAAAGCGCGTTGTAATGATCAATAATAGAATGTGAGCATGGTGGAGGAGAGAGCTCTTGCACCTCTCCTCTACAAAGAACCCTATGTTGCATCCTAGACGAGACCATCCATATAATGATGTAGGCACCCAAAAAGCTCAATCGCTAGGGTACAAAGGTGAACAAAGGTATCTAAGGATAACCAGTGTGCGTAGTGGTACTCCTTGCCCTTAGAGGCAAAGGTGGCTGTTGCTCTTGCCTATATGCTTGCTCATACCAATGACTTTGCTCGTAGAGGGTTAGCCATCACCATATGCAAGGTGCGAAGACCATCAGTGAAAGTAATAATATCTATTTGCACCCAATAGATGAGAAGTCTTGGTCAATACAACCATCGTTCAATCTAAACTTGGGCTTGGAAGGCATAAGTGCCTAAATCCACTAATGAGATAAGATCTAACATAAAAGGACGGCCTTCATATAAGAAATTTTTTGCTAAACGAGTAACGACTAGAGCCCATACTCTGATATATGCTATTGGTGCTGACCTCTTGCCTAATGTGGTTGCATCTGCCCATGACTATGGGAAGAGCTATATGCTAGCTACACCACTCATCTTAGATCTATAGGAGTATACATGGCCCTAATAAGGTGGAAAAGGTAAGGTGGATAATATTGTCAAACATTTGCAAATGTGACAACAATGCCTATATAGGCAAGACGGTCCCTACCAAATATGACGCCCTAGGTAGGTAACATTGAGTAAGAGTGGAATAGACTACATGGGTATTCCCTTACTGGGGTAGTAGCATGGGTTGTGAGCATTGGTGAGCATGGGTTGTGGCATGTACTAAGGTGTTCGATAAGAATAAACTACAAACTACAAAATCCTCCTTAGATAGGAGAGCCCAAAACTCTCAAACCACCTATAAGGAATTGGAATCTTGATGGGAAGTCAGAAGGAGCAAGGACCGTGCTGGGGGGCCAAAGCTTGCATTACTGTTCTATATTCATGAACCTAAGGCATCTAAGTTGAGTGTGAAAGTAAACACCACTCTAACTACATCCTCTAAAAGGCCCACAAAATGAGTGTCGTCCAAGATGGATAGGAACAAACAAGATGGAAAAGTTGTTGCAACTTGTTGTAAAGTTGTATAATGTGTTATAGCAAAGAGAGTCCCCTCTAGGAGATCCACTTGCCTTGTGCCCTCAGCTGATCTCAATTGTGAGGAAATTTCTTGTAGCGGTACATTGATTATAGAATAGAAGTTTCTTGATACCATAAAAAGTATGGACAAACGGGATCAAGGAGTGGACTTTATGTATAGTTAAGCAAAGTGCATGATTTTTTTTTTGGATAATAGATGGTATTGGAAAAATTATCTTAGACAGCCTAGAAAATCAATCTGGATGGGTGTCCAAGAATGCTCAAATGCTCCTAGTGGCAGCTTTGCAACTCCTTGGAGTAGCCATAACAAATTGATGGAGAGATAAGAAAGAAAAGACTACTACAACTATAAGAAAATACTGCAAGAAACTAGACACAAAAGAACATTCCCAATGGCAATAGAGACACACACTTGAGGTCTCCTTTGCAAGAGAAAGGAGACAAGAAGCACCAATTAGATAAGCTACTCCAAGGAGCACATGACCAAAGGCAATGCACTACTAAAAGGCAAAGAGAAGAATAAAACCTAAATTTAGAGCATTTAGGGAGAGACAATTCTAGATACTCAAAGACTAGCCTTGATGACCCATTGAGAAATAAGGAGAGTGCAATAGAGCATGGGTAAAGTAGGACTCTTTCAAATGTGATTCCTCATATGCTTGATAATCATGGAGGAATGAAAGAAGGTCCTTAGTGGTAGGTGGATGTATGGTTTGTAAGTCAAATAACTTTTCAAAGGAGAAGAGCACTAGCTAAGAGGGTGAGAGTGCTTGGGCTGCTTGCATGTACTCCCTTATCTGACCTAACATCAAGGAGTGCCAAAAGCGATGATGCTCTAGAGATAAGGCATGAGGCTATGGAGTCCCTAATGATGTACTCCTCTTGGAAGGTTGCACAATCTCCTCTCAAGAAACTACGGATCCTAGAGGTAGTCTCTCAATGTCTCAAGGCACTTCCATGAGTTGGAAGGAGTAATGTACACTAAGAAAAATGCTAATAATGTCCAAGTAGAGACATCTCTCTCATGGTTATCAGCCAAAATAACACATAATAGGAAGGAGAGTGTGGATCCAACAAGAGAACATAAAGGCATAGGGATCTTGCTATACACTTGTGGTAGTGAAAAACTTGGTAGGCATGCTTGGATAAGGTCCAAAAGGTGTAACCAAGTGTATGAGTTGGGAGGAGCATGCAAAGATCCTACTAGAGTATGGATGGGGCCTTGGAAGTAGGAATGGAAGTGGACTCCACTTGCATACGTAAAAAACAAGATCTCCCTTTGTGTTGGGCAAGACAAATCTTTACTCTTGGACAATCTAGATGGCATTTTGTGTGACCTTAATAGAGCAAGATATAAAGATATATGTAGGGGGTGTTGGAGTCATATGAGTGAGAGGAATCTATGCTTGATCTTATAAGGAAGCTATAAGAGTGGGAGGATTGTATGAGGTGGAGGGAGGTATAAAGTGTCCATGATATGAGGATGAGGGATAGGGAACACAAGTGGTGGAGCATCTTTCATAGGATGGTCCTTCCTTTTAGGGCACCCCATTGGTATATGAGAAGTAGATGACTTGGGGATCAAAAGAAATCCATTGAAGAGTGTACAAGATATCTTATTCTAGATAAATATCATCCTATTCACTAAATTTTGGATTAGCAATTAGGATATGAAATCTCAAGAGTGTACAAGATATCTTATTCTAGACAAGTATCAACCTATTCATTAAATTTTGAGTAATCCAAATCCTTTCGATGGATTGAAAGTTGGACAACTTGATTCCACAACTTAAACATTTAGTTTGAATTAGATGGATAATTGGACTTTGAGATAGAACTTGATAATAGATATTAAATTAAAATCATGTATATAATTTTTTTTTTTTTAAAGATATAGATATTAAATTTTTTATTGTATTCAACTAGTTAAAGAGATTAAAAATTCTAATATTTATCAAATCTAAAAGTAAAATTTAATCTACTATCTAGTTTAAGTATTAAAAGAATAAAAACAATATATTTCAAAATCAATTTTTACAACATGTGTCAAAATCAGATATACTTTCATCTTATCAACTAAGATCTAAAAACATAACTAATCATAAAGAAAACTTAAATCATATGAGCATTGCAATCAAACTCAAGCATCAAAGCAAGATTTAGTCTAACTCTAAACTAGGTTATACCTAATACTCAGAGTGCGCAAAAAATCAATATATTGTTATCTATCTAGGATTGTCTATCTATGGAGTTGTGATCTCATGATAAACCTATTGTTAATTTTGGGTTTGGATTTCCAAAAGATGATACAAGCATCTACACTATTCTTTTAGGACATGATTTACCATCATATAAAAGATCTTTTATCACAAATATATATATATATTTTTGGATAGACATAGAATGTTCTTTATACCCAAACAAGCATTAGGAGAATTGTGTTCAAAATATCAATATTCTCTTTTTTGCAGCTTATATACCTCTTTTAATTTCTACTAGACTTCATGTAATCTTCCACATCCATGGGTTCAAGACTTATAGCCTTAGTAATATAATCCAAGGTTTAATGATAAGCATTTTATTCTTAATAGTATATCCAAGGCACAATCTTGGTTTTTTTCTTTCACTTGGTGAACCAACAAAAATCTTTGTCTTTCATTTTCTCAAATAAGCTCACAATAAAATCAAATAATATTATGACAACAAATAGGAAATAAAAATCTCTTGCATTTCTTCAACAATAAGCTCACCAACAAAGACATCTTGTAACCCAAAATGAATGGAGGTTTTATTATGCTTCACATAATTTTCACTCTTGTATAATGATTGGTTCTTGGTGAAAACATTTGTAACCTTTGTCTTGGTTTCATATCCCATCTACTTCTTGGAGTTTAATGTGAGTTTTTTTCTCAGTATGTTATGATGTATTCTAGACCTTTCCCATCAGATTCACCTTTCATCTCTCTAAGATGCTTCATATAGTTCTTGAGATAAACAAGTATCTTGGTGGACTTTGGATGTATGTTAACTATAGATTTATACTTGTGTGAGTCTAAAATAATAAAATAATATAATAAAGAATTTTTCTCAGATATCAGGATATTTCTTCTCCACAATCACTTCTATAAAAAATTAAGGCATATTATAACTCACTCTTACTTAGAAATTTAGAATATTTCCCTAAAGAGAAAACCCAAAGTGAATTATAATTGTAGGTACATTAAATTCAACAATACATCTATAATTAACCACTCCATGCATAAAGGTGCTTTCATTACCTCTAGAAACATGTTTACTATTAAAACTAGAACAAGGAATTTCTCTTATCTTTTACTAAGTTATCCAAAAAATGAGTAAATGCTATGGAGGAAGACTTAATTCACTTATATTACCGCCCTTAGCATATGCCTCTATTTTATCCTTTTTTATACACCAAGGCATATATATTCTTACTTGAAGTGAGTACAAGCTTGCTTCTTTGTGAGATTAACATTAACTTCCTAGCTTAGTTACCTAAACCTTAAGAAAGTTCATTCAAAGTCTTATAACCTATATTTTAAGAAGATTATTAATGAACTTACTAGCCAAACCAATCCCTCAAGAGTTTCTTAGATACATTCTTAATATTCTAGGATGCAAATTCTTAGCTACTTTCTAGATAACAAGGAAAACAAGCATAAGATATAATATGGAGTTAAATTGAAAAGAATAAGTACAAAAATGATGTATGAAAGTAGAGTAAGATCACACCATGAAAACTTACCCTTTTTTGTGATAAAGAAAAACTACCTTCCCCAATGAAATTGTTCATTTCTTAAGGTTAATAAGAGTTATAATAGTTGCAAAATAAAAGATGGATACTACTAGAAATTGAGAATAGCAAGGATATGGTGTTTTATAAAGGAGTTAAAGGGAGTGTTCTTTAAAACAAACATAAGACTATTAATTTCAAAAGGTTAAGTACTTTGTGTAAAACACACCTCAATGGCCTTAATTGGAGGTCTATAGCAGAATTTATGAATATTTGAATATCCTAAACATTTCTTGATTTGGAATGAGTTTGTGAAGAATTCCCTAGCCTTTGACCAGAGGTACTTGAGGAGGAATTGAAGACCATGCTCTAGACCAAGCTTTTCTGAATAAGGAAACTATTATTGAAGTCCATGAGTTGTTTAATCAAGATGCAAGAGCATATACCAGTCAAGAAGAAGGAAGAGCAAAAGAGAAGGAACCAAAAATTGAATAGAGGGAGAAGAATCTTGGAGAGGTGAAAGATTATTTAGTAGAGCAAATCAAGAATGGTTTGAATAGCTTCATGGTGCAAACCAACATGCACAAGTTGAAGTTGCAATTATAGGAGCTGAAGACAAAGAATATGAAGGATGAGGATGTAGATAGGTTGGTTTTTAAGCTTTGGGGCCATTGTGATTGAGAGTAGGAGAAGCGCATGATACCTTGTTGTTGAGCAATGCTAGGTTAGAGACTATATTAGAACATATAGTTAAGTTAGTGATGTTGCATTTGGCCAAATTCTCTTTGGTGCACACTTATGCTTGGTGGCAATTAGCCAAAGAAAAGCAGTACTTAGTGTAAATAGGAGCACTACAAAGAATAAGAAGTTTTGCTAGATTGTACATAGACAAAGAATTATAACATACTAAGACCAAGAAGAGAGGTAGTAGTTTTTCTAATTGCCAATAATTGAATGTTAGGTAGGTTTCTAAGCTTTTTAATTCCCAAGGGAATTGGATATTTAAAGTGTTTTCCATTCCATAGGAACAAAATGCAAATAAAATGAAAGAGTAATCATTCTTTGTTGTTTCGCTTAATTCAGGTTGCAATATTAGTCTTCTCTTTGTGTATGTTGAGGAATCTTTGTAGTGGGTTATGCTAAGTTATGTGTGATCCTTGATATTTGAGCCATGTGTATTACTTTCCTTGGTAAAATCCTATGAAAGCAATGCCTTGATGTGCCTTAATGATCTACAATATTGACAATATGTAGCAAAAGCAAAGACAAGAACCAATCATAGAGGCAAATAGTTTTTTCCTAGGAACACATGCCTTTGGGAAAGGGTAGAACATGGTTCTTTGGAGTAGAAATCTTCATAGTGAATACAACCACTTTGCATTAGGTTGAATCATCACATTCAAAGAATATTTGGAATTTATCCTTTGTGATTGTGATTTTCATTTTTTTCCTTTTGCATTGTGCCTTCTTGGTATCATTACACTCTTTTGGAAGTGACCCTACTCAAATGGTTAAACAAGAAATAGTAAAGAACTTCATTGTATTGCTTTCTTTTTGTACCTAATCATTTTTGAGTAGTATCATTGTGAGAACAACCTATTTCTTACTATTAAATTATTATTTGGTTGATATTGTGTTTTTACATAATTAGTCTAATAAATATGGCATTGATTGCATAAAGCAACATTGGAAACTTTATCAAATCTCATCTAGCTAATTCATTGTTATTAGTTTTCAATGTAATAATTACACAACTACACATAATGACTTAAAAAAGTTGCCCATTGTAAGTAGCCACATACGAACCTTTGTGTAATAGATTGAGGACAGAAATAGAAGAATGGAAAATAAAATTGAGAACTTTAGAGTGAATGAAACTCCAAATGCCTGAATTGAGCATCCATTTTGGTATTTACAGCAATAATTACTTATTATAAGTTCCACAAGAAGCTTCCCAAAATACAAGTAAATATAAGTTCCACAAGATACTTCCTAAAAATTTTCCTTTTAGAAGTTGCTTTTCTTGGAGTACAAGCTAATCTAGCTATTTACTTAGCACACAAACGACTTAATCCTTTGGAGGCTTCTAGAAGCATCTTAGATATTTCTAATATGTAATTAGAATTCCTAAATACATGCTAGTTATAACTCCTTGTAGCTATACTTAGCTTATTCTTACTTGATATTATTACATATTCCACATTTTTAGTTGGTGCCATATTTGTCACCATGGAATCTTTGAACTCCATGCATGGCCATTTGAGCATGGCCATTGAGCATTTTGGACATCTCATTCCATTTATTGTTAATTTGAGGGTGATAGGTTCTAGACAATGTGATCTTAATGTTGAGTACCTTGAAAAGCACTTTCTAAAATTTACCAATGAATCAAGGATCTTGATCAAAGATGAGAATATGTGGCATCTCATGGTATTTGAAGACAAAAGGAAGAAGATGTGGGTCAATGTTGGAGCATCCATTTTATCCATAGAGTGCATCAAGTGAACTTTTTTGCTAAGCTTATCAAAAAACACCATAATTTTTGTATGGCCTTGGTCCATTTTAGGCAAGTATGTGATGAGATCTAAGCTCACATTTTTCCCCTTGGACAAATGAAATTGGTAGCAGTTGAAGTAGTCCACCAGCTTTTTGGTTACTTATCTTGTTGTGTTGGCAACTCTCACAAGATCAGAAATTTTTTTTAATCTCTTATAACATGTTTAACCACCACTATCAATGATGTAGAGTACTTAATATCTTGTCCATGCCTATGTGACCAAAATTGGTAGGTCATGCACCTCTTGAAGTTGCATAAGTTGTAGGTGTCCCATAGTTGAGTTTGAACAAAGGTTTAGTTCTTGTAAACTAGAAGGCCAACCTTAGAAGAGAAGGTGTTGTACTCCTTGTCATGTGCTACAAGGTGATCTTGCATATGATGAAAGAAATAATCTTGTTGTAAATTAGTCTTGAATTCCATTTTGATCTTTTAATCAATCAACACTATGGTAATTTCCATTGTTATAAGAGATTTAGGAAGGATCTTCAAATCACATCAAGACATTGAAAATGACAAGGAAATTTCTTGGTTGTACTCAAGCTTGATATAAAAAATTGTAGTTGTTTCTCACATTGATGATGCAAACTCTTCATGTGCTCCAAATGAAAAACTATTATAGTGCACCCATTTCAAAAAAATTGCAAATTTTTTTTTTTGTGTTCTTTTTATAGAGATGTTCCTTTTTATAGAGGTGTTCCTTTCTTGTTTGAGGAAGAAACCTTCATATCTAGGAGATTATTTGCATTTATCACCTTACATGGCAAGTGTAAAAAGAAGAATACTACAAAGAATTGGACAAGTACAAAGAGTAGACCAAACCAAAGAGGGTGGGTCTGAAGACTCTTTTCCAAAGAGTTTTGGAACTGAAGACCATACTACAAGTTCAAACTCACTTGCCACATGCAAGTAAAGAACCACCACCAAGAACCATTAAAGGCTGCCAAGTAGTTCTCACATGTGGATAAGGACTGCACACCTACTGAGGAGCATTGGACAAAGATCCCTGACTATAAAATTAAGAGCAAGAGCAAGTAATCCTTTCTTCTGCAAGAACTTTTATGCAAGTTATTCTATTTTTGGTAAGGAACCTCCTTGAGAGGAACCTAAAGACAAAGTAGAAACTAAGTAGTCTTTGGGGTAGAAAATATCCATGTTAGCAACTTCTTCAATAAATAGTATGATGAGAGGAGAAAAAGTGATGAGGAGAATCCTTCTAATAATCCTCTGCTACCCAATGGTAGACTGATGAGGAATTTTTTTCAAGAGAAAATCCTTAAGGAGCAAGCATCTAACATTCTTGCTCTAGGATTGGAATTTAAACTCACTTTCCATGATTCAAGAGATGAGGAGTAGAATATAAGTAGAATATAAGAGAGTGGGAATGTGAGGGGAAATCCAAGAGAGTGGAGTGAGGAACATTGGAGGATGGTCCTTGTAGTAGAGGCAAGATCTCATAAGGGCTTACACTAGATACCAAGTTTGGAAGATAAACTCAACTCCCAAATAGCCAACTCATTTGTAGAACCAAGACACCCCAACAACAATTGGAGGATGTGAAGTTACAAAGACCCAATGCAAAGAGAAATAGTCTCTTTACTTATGAAATATTCAAACCAAATAGACCACCTACCTCACCATCAATAAGGTGATCTTCTTTGACTAGATGTATGAAGGAGCAATAGCAAATTGGGCATACATGTTCCATCAACACACCCAATCAATGCTTTGTGAATTGGAAGACAATGGAGGAGCTACCTACTTGGTCACCTTGGCCATTTATTTCTACAAAGTGTCAACTTGCTGATCAAGGAAAAGAGGAAGGAATTCACTACCCACCTCCACCCCAAAGACTACATCTTGCAACCTGAAGGAAGAGGAACAATCAAAATAATCCAAGAAGCAAATAAGGAATTTGCTATCATTGGTAAGTTTTTGAAGGTAAAGAAGGACATGGTTCACAAAAAGAAGAGGAATAATCTTTCATCAAGACCCATAAAACCTACAAAGAGAGTGAGAAGAAATCTGCAATTAATTGATGTTTCTTTGGAGGAAGATGAAGCCAAAGATGAAGTAAATAAAGAAGAAGAGGATGAGATAACCCTCCAAGGGTCCAAAATAAAGACCAAGAGAGAAGATGAATAGGGAAGAGAAAAATTTGCTCCATAAAGTAAGGTGAATCATGAAAACAAAGATCAAGAAGACTTTCAAAACAAAGAAGAATAGGCTGATTAGGCTGATCAATCACCTAAGATCACCTTCAGAGTTGGAGGTGACTAAAACTAAAGAATGAGCCACCAAGGAAGAAGAGATTGACATCCAAGGAGAGGATGTCCTTGGAAGAGTAATCCACAAAGAAGTTGAAGTACTTGAATCAAAACCAATCATATCCTTTGATAGTGCTGCCTGTTTGATCAATTTGGTGGGATCCTTGCTTACCTACTTGCAGATGATTTTGCCATAATACCAAGAAAATTGGCCTAAATTTAAAGATAACACTTAGTTGGTGAACAAGCTTTATGCTAATGATTTGCAATGAAAGCAAAGAGTGACCATTGTCATGGTGAGGCAAAGAAGTACCAGGTCTTGTAAAAGGATGAAAATAGGAGAGGGGACATGCTCCTATAAGATGAATGACCTGAAGAGAGAAAAGAGTTTGCTGGAGAATGCAAAGAAGGATCAAGATTCAAACATCCAAATACTACAAGAACATCCAAAAACATCCAAAGAAGAGATGAGTGCTCTTTGGATTGCAAGTAATATCAGAAAATTGTGGCTCAAAGTAGGATTGTAGGATAGGAGCATAGAGATCCTTTGACTTAAACAAGAAAGGGAAGAGGAAAATATGAAAAAAACCAACCTGCCAATTATGTTTGACAAATACCAAAAAGAAACTAGTCTTTGGTTAGGCTGCAAGGAGAATTGTGAAAAGAGAATGAGGAAAGTGCTATTGATAGGAAGATGATTCAAGAAAAAATCAATGAGGAAATGTAGAAGCAATCTTGATGACAAAGAGATTCAAGAACTAAAAGACCTTTGGGACCAATTGGTCGCAATTAAGGAAGAGACAACAAAAGGTAGAATGACAAAGAAAAAGCTACACCAGCTGAAACTAAAAGTAGATATGTTGGAAGAGAAGACCCAAAGAAGACCTAAAGATGGATATATTAGCTATCAAATTTAAGGAGCATGTAGGCCAAAAGTCCACAAAGTCATGTGATACTTTGGTACTAGAAATAGCAAATTATAATGAGAGAATAAGACTTCTCCTTAGGAAATCTAGAGATGAAGGAACTTCTTTGTAGTAGTTTAGTGCCAAAGACCCTTCACTGAAAGAAGTCTTAGTAGTTACAAGATCTTCTTAGTTGTAGATCTTTGTAGTTATTATCTTTAGTAGGAAGAACTCTGAAGGTGAAAAAGAAAGATTTCTTTTGGAGAGAGTAGATAACCTCCCTAGCCATGTGGATAGTAATTAGTAGTTTACATGTCAACAAGATAGGATAACACAAAGATAAAATAATTTAATGTAGATGCAAGGAAGTGCAATCTTGATAGACTCTTGCACTTCCTCCACCAATAGATATTTTTTAGTTAGAGTATGAAGTATGAAGCTTTCACTCCCTATAAATGTTCACTCAATCAATTTAAGTTTTGTAGAATGAAAGAACTAAGAGCTCTTTGTTGCTTTGCTAGATTTTGAGTATTGGTTGTTTATCTTTGTAGAGTAGAGGTGAGGAAACTTTGTAGTAGGAACCCAAGTGATTGAGTGTGTATGATCACAAGCACTTGCAAATAGTATGTTTGATACTTGATTGTTTTGAAGGAACAAAGCAAGGCTTTGATGAGTCTTAAGGGAATTGTATTGTTGAGAAGTACCACAAAATAAAAAAAAATAAAGATTAGTCACCAATGCAAAGATCCTTCAAATGGTGTTGTGCCTTTGAGAAGAATGGAATGTGATCTTTAGAGTAGAAGTCTTTATAGTAGACTTAGCCTCTTTGTAGTTGACTAGATCATCACCTTCAAGAAATAGTTGGAATGTAGTGTACGTGAAAATGATTTTGGATTTTTCTTTTAGCATAGTGAGGTGTAGTTGGTGATATTACCCTCTTTTGGTGAGGTTCTTGTCCAAGAGCTTAAATAAGTAACAATAAAGAACTACAATAGTGACACTTCTATTCAAGTCTTGTAATTTACAAACCGTATCTTTGTGAGAATGACCTATTCCTTGCTATTATATTGTAAACACTGGACAACATTCAATTATCACATCCATAATAAAGGTTTGTGATATATATATATATATATATATATATATATATATATATGCATTATCACTTGTTTCTCCAAGAGGTAATGTTGGAACCAAGAACTAATATCTCCATGTCTTCATTACGTAAATCATTGCAAGTTGTTCTTGATCTTGAGCAAAATAATTCATTTTTGCTATGTTTAGTTGTTAAGATACAAAGGCAATAGGATGAAATCTATTTTAAATCTTTTGTAAAAACACAACAATGACCTCAAAGTTAGAAGCATCAAACTAAACCTCACAAGGAAGTTGAAGATCATATGGTTGGAGGATGGGTCGTGAAAGCACTATATCCTTAAGTTTCTTGAATGCTTCTTCTTGTTTGGTGGTCCATTCAAAGCTTGCTATCTTTACCAAGAGATTAATTAACAATTTTGTAGTGCCCAAGAAATTTGAATTTTCTTACTTTGCTATGGTTTTCTTTGTTTAGGCTAGAGTGAAGACCAAAATTCAAACCTCAAGGAGATAAATCTCATAAAATCAGATTTTTGAGTGTGGACTTTGTCTTTCAAAGATATGCATATTCATCAAACTGAAGTCGTCATAAATAATAATCATCAATTTCAATGAAAGTAAAATTTTGTCTTCATAATATTGGACCCTTATCTTTGGAAGATGGGATGGACTATCTTTGGAACAAGAGGACAACCTTTTGGTGAAGAAAGACCAATGGTACCTAAAATTCAAGCACATGTAGAGACTGCTTTTAAGGATTACTCACATGAGTGGAAAGTGATGGGTTACTTAAGACCATTTTGAGCAAGGGAGAAAAATTCACCATAAACTTGAGATTCCTGTAATGGAGAAGTTTCAGATTTCCTTATCTTTCCATTCTTCATAAATTTTCACTTCTTGCAATCCAAGTGAGTAGAGGAGGTACCAAGAATCACTTTGTTAAGAGATTGTTTCCTAGCACAATGGTGAAGACTACTTCCACTTGGGTTACTACGAGTGCTCTTAATTTGAAGACCCAAAATATCAATCCATGGGAAATAGCTGCCCAAAGAGTGAATTAGGACTATACCTTGGGTGCTATGGCTATAAATCTTTGTTTCATGAAGAAAGTAGTACCGGCTGGACTGACAAAAAATTTGAGAGAATGGACACATTTCCATTGGAGAAAGACATTAGGCAGAAAGTTAGGAGTGACAAGGGGTTATAACTTTGAATCTTGGTTCAACTTGAATAGCAAGATGCAAGCAAGGATTGATAAGGTATTTGCACATGATAGTGTGGTACCTACATTTTTTGTTTTTTTATGGTTAATAGTGTGTAAGAGACAAAGTAAGCACGGAAAAGACAAATTGCAAACAAAGAAGAGGTGAAAGTAACTTCGGAAGAAAGCCAAAGAAGCTGACATCGGATCCGATGATGGAGGTACTTGGAAGAGGAGTACGCCGGAAGCAGGCCAAAGATCATCGTCTTCAGGTTGGAAAATGCAGGAATGATGAAAACCGTTTAACAACCTCGGTACGTGGCAAGAAAGTACATTTCAAGAAACGGCGGGGGCAGAAGAAGCATGTCTTGACAGTGACCGGGAGAGCACGTAGAAGAGAGAAACTCACAGATGAAATTGACTGAAGAATGACTGCAATTTGGGGCAGTATAAAATTGCAAATGCGCAAGGGGAAGTTGAATTCGTTGAGTAAATTTCCAATTCCTTTGAGTAGTCATCCTGCAGGAATGCGTGTCCGAAAGCCCGTCAAGAGTGAATTTTTCCAAAACCCTAAGGGAGTTAGAGTGTCTCGTCCAGGAGAGGGGTTGATCTTCCAACAACGTAGAACGAGAGAACAAATCATGGCAAAGAAGGTGGCCAACGCGCTGGCAGTGAGAGGTTTTGCAATTCAAAGGGTAGATGTAGTAACAAGGATCAAAGTCTTGGTGAACCTTTGTATCACCTTTTTAGCTTGGAACTGAAATTTCAGTTTCCCGTGAGTAATGGCAGAAATTGCTGCCAGTTATTGTGAAGAGGGTCCCGAAGTGGAGGGGAAGAGAGGCAATCTGGCTCTATGGACTGAGTCGGATTGGAAGTTGGTCCTAGGGAGAGAAGCAAGAGAGCCAACAGGAATCACCTTCTATCAAAAGTGTGATGCTGCAGAGGAAACGGCGGCAATTTGTAATTTGTTTTTCGCTCCAAGAACTACGAATGGGTACAAGGTGGAGTCCTATCGAGACTCGATCCAAAGAATTATCGTAGGGGTGATGATGGCCATGTTCAAGCCGGAGCAAACCACGTATGTAACCATGCAGCAGGCGGTCTTCTTCCACTAGATGTTTGCAGGGGTACTTGTGAATTGGGCAAAGTGTTTCCATCACCGAACCAGGCAGATGGTAGTGAATTGGCAAATGGGCTCGCCACCGCATTATTTTGCGCCATTCGCAACACATTTCTACTTCGGCCTAAACTTGCTCTCTGAAGACGAGTGGCATCATATGGTCTCCCACATGCACTCTGATTTGAGATGAGAAGCCGACAAAGAAGAGCGACAGTACATGCTTCAGCTGAGGGCAAATGACAAATACTTTGCAAGAACGGGACAGTGGAAGATCAAAGATGTTGCAAGTTTGAAGACAAAGAAGAGAAGTAAACCCAAAGAAGCTAAACCATTGCCCATCTAACGTAAGACACGGAGGCTGATGTTGAAGACCTCTAACGTTGTGAGAAGAGCATCTTCGAGATCGGAGTCGAGTAAAGAAACTGAGTCGCAAGAAGAAGACTCAAACGAAGAAGAGCTCACGTTGAAGAGTGGGGAGTCGGGTAGTGAAAGTGAGGGAGAGCCCAAAGTCTAGCAATTGGTGGTGGTGAGTGAAGCTGGCAAGGTAATGGTGGAGAACAAGCCAAAACCCGAAGCAAAGAAGGAATATCCCGTGGGCCCAAGTTCAAGAGGCCAAGACAAAGATAGTGCTGACACTATGAAGATACGAAGGTCAAGACCTCGGATGAAGGAGCCGATGACACAAGAAAAGACTCCAAACAAAGGAAGCAATGATGAAGAAGAAACTTTCGGCTGGATATCATATTTAACGACGCTGGTCACACCATTGCTGGAAATGTTGAAGGAACATCAGAGAGGAATTTCCTAAGATTGCAGAAAGGGGATGTATGAGTTGCAGGTGGTAAAGCATCTTCTGAAGGAAGTGAAAGAGCTTGAGGTGCATCAAATCTAAAGAAGTGCGGAAATTAAAGATCTTCGAAGGAAGGAAGACTCGAGGAAGAAAATGCTGAGCGAGCTACAAGAGAGTTGTGCAGAGAAGGAGAAGAACCTGCAAAAGCAAGCCGGAGAGTTGAAGGAGCAGGCGATGTGGCTTAGCAAGATGCAGGAGGAGGTGAGTAATGTGCGCGTCGAGAATGTCCATTTTAAGGCATTGAACATTGTGATGGAGCAAGAATTGGACAGCTTGAAGGAGAGTGCCGCTGCAAAAGATCAAGCATGGCAGAGAGAATTGGCATCCAGGCAAGAAGAAGAAGAGCGTTTGCGTGAACTTGTCAAGAGTGCGGAGCAGCAGAAAGTGCAGTATGCAGAGGAGAAGAAGATGCTTGCTGCAGAGTACAAAGACGAGTTGCAAATGTATCGGGTGGAGTTGAAGGTGGAGCGTTCTCGAGGATACGTATCGGAATCAATAGGGGACCTTGCTGGGAGATTACGAGCAATTTTAAGCATGGAGGCTAAAGGAAGATTGGAAGAAGCTTGTCTGCATGAGTTGAAGTTACTTATGCAGGAAACTCGGAAGCAAAGGAGCCAAGGATGTGGACATGAACACCTTGTTGATTTGGTTGAGAGAACGAGTAGATAGGAAAATGTTGGAAGTAGAGAATAATGTTAGTGTTAGATTAGATCTAGTCAATTTGGAATTAGAGAAGATCCGGAATAGTGTGACAGTAAAGAAGAAACCCGATGTTGCAGAAGTAGGAATTCAGGTGTCATCGGACTTGAGAATTGACACATTAGAGAAGAGTGGGTCGGGAAATAAGAGTGTAGATGGAGTAAACCAGAGTTCAATTACAGATTGTAGTGAAGAAGTTGTAGAATTAGTAAAGAAATTAGTAGAACTAAATCAGTCATACCCGAAGAAGGTGGAATAGCAAGAAGATCATTGGGTTTGGAAGCCGATGATAAGGTCGACATTGGATCAGGATAAAATTCAATTTTAAGATAGGAAGGGTTAGATATGAAGAGTTAGATTATCCTTTGGGATCTATAGGTAGGAAGAGATGTTAGGAAGCGGTGCCTAGGTAGGCAAATCTGCCATTTGCTTCGGTATTTAAGTGGAACATTCGCAATACAATGTTATTCAGTATTCAACTTTCTGAAGATAGATAAAGCAAAGTGCTGGTTTCAGTACTCGTCGCTTAAGCTTAATTCTGATTTTCAATTTTGTGTTTGTATTGGTGAGTGTGTGGAGAATTCCGAAGAGCAAGTCAGTGCGTCTGTGGATGTTGGAATCTGCAGCCTTGATCTTCATTTTGTGTGTTTGATCCTGAGTGAAGTACATCGGAGCAATGCCTTGACAAATCTGAGAGGAATTGTAGTGTTGTTAGTATTCTGCATTTGTGACTGCAGTACGAAGTTGATGTGAAGCAATTTCAATCGAGGAAGTTGTGCCTTTAGTGGAGGGGTGGAACACAATTCTAAGGCGAAATTGGTCTTCGCAATGAAGTGCCGTCTTCGGGAGAATCTGAATCATCACAATCAAGAGTTGTTTGGATAGAATTTACTATGTTGTGATTATGTGTGTGTATTCCTGACAAGTTGTTAAGATTGTGAGCTTGTTACTCTCTTCTGGGTGTAGTTTCTATCTAAGAGATTAAAGAAGCAATCAAGAAGAATTGCAATTGTGACTTTTGACTTTGTATTTGACCAATTCTAGACCGTATCTCTGCGGGAACGAACTTTACTTACTTGATTACCGCAAAAGTGATATTTGCCGGGTTGTCATATGATTTTTTGGCACCGCTGCCGGGGATACAAATCTCAGAAGTGGAAGAATACAAAGCCAAATTCAAAACTGGGTGTTCATGCAATATGAATGTCTGCATCGAGAGAACAATGAGACGAGAGGGCTCGAAGACGAGTGGTGCAGCGTGAGGAAAATGAATGTTTGAAAGCCCCATACACTTCAGACAAAATTGAACAAGAAGAATTGGACTTTCAACTTCTACATGAAGTACAAGCAGCCATGTGCGAACTTGATCAAAAGAAACGCGAAGGAGGTTGGCAAGGCTACTTTTCATCCCCGTCTGCCAAGACCAAGAAAGACTCAAGCGGGCAGACACACGCGCTACGACCCAGTACACCGACTTCCCCTAAAGTTGTAAAGGAAGTCGATTTCATTAAGAAGTTTGTTTGAGAAAAGACAGCTCGAACACTTACGGAGGAAGAGTGTCAACATCTGGTACAAAAAATTCCTCAGTTATCCCAAAAAATATTTGAAGATCAGACGGAAGCTGTGGACCCTCTTACTTCTGATTGGGTTGAAGTCAACACCACCAAAGAAGAAGAAATTGTCGAAGACAACCCCAATTTGAACTCAACGAATTGGAACCCATGGGCAGACAACACGACGTCCATACCAAGTAGCTCTGTGGTTCCCGTAAGTTCAAACTTACCACAACCAAATCTGCCGCACCAAACAATGTCTTTGTTACCCGTGACCCGACATGCTTATCAAAAGTACAAAGGTACAGAGCAAGACAAAGATCCTAACGAATTCATTGAGGAATTTGAAGTCATTTCCTTTGCCAACAAGGAACATGACTCTACGGATCGACTGCGGATTTTTCCAAGTCTGCTCCAAAAGAAGGCTCGCAATTGGTATACTCATGTAATGCAAAAGGGATTTACCCTAGCGGAGTGGGCAGACTTACGGAATGGCTTTGTGGAACGATTTTGGGAGGTGGATTATGACACGAGTGTCTTCGCAGCACTAAATGATTTGGATCAAGGAAAGAAGGAAAAATTGAGAGATTACTCTGAGCGGTTCATGGCCTTATTAAACCAAGTTCCGAAGCAATCCGGGGTGGTGGGGTATTCCGATGCCCAAGCCATTACCTGGTTTCTCGATGGACTTTCACCGGAGATTTGAATCTTTGCTAGGGAGAGAAATGTAACCTCTATGGACAAAGTCCTCAAACATGTTGCCCGATATGAGGCAGCTCATTCTAACTCGTCCAGTAATCAAAGAAATCGTGAGAAGAAAGGCAAAAAGCCAAGACAAAGAGCTCCACGTAGTACTTCTCCTTCTTTGGAAGAATCCTCCACTTCTTATAGTTCTTCTTCGGAATCCGACAAAGAACCCAAGCAGAGAAAGATACAAAGACGTGGGGGAAAGAAGCCCGTAACACCGCCAGTAAAAAATACATCCAAGGCAGATCACAAGTTGGAAACTCTGATTAAAGAGTTTGCGGATTTTAAAATTCAGATGATTGGGGCGAAGGACTGAAGAAAACCCCCGTCATTTGGACGACCAAACGTATGGTGCACGGCGTGTGGTAATACGGAGTGTTTAACTCACACGACATTTCCAATGCAACAAATAGATTGGGTTCTTGGATGGGATCAAGGCGAAGAAGAAGATATGGTATATCAAACCCAAGATACACAGCCTCCATCAAGCCCATCATATCAAGGTCCCAAGTTTGGACCACGGGAGTACAATCCTACTGTTCCTCCACGAAGACCCCCGATTGGTGGTCAAAATAGACCTCAAAATGTGGCACCAGGTGCTTGTTACAATTGTGGCTCAATGGGACATTGGTCTCCAAATTGTCCGGAGCCAAGATGAAAAATGGGGTACGTACCCCTGTGTGGGAATTGCAAAGGATCGGAGCACACAGGAAACCAATGCCCGCAACCACCCAATCCAAAGCCCCCTGTCAAGTATGTTCAAACTCTTGCTGAGCATGCTGCGCTCCAAGCTAATGGGGACACTAACGTCAATTGTATTACACTCGAGGAAGAGAGGCCTCAAGAAGGGAGTCCATCTTCAGAAGGGGATTGGCCGGACCTCAAAATTTTGGAAGTAGAAACTCGTGCGGAGAGAAAGGATCAAGGTTCCAAAGAAACAAGTATGTCATCATCTTCCTCCCGGAAAATGACGAGACGGCGACCAAAAGCTATTCTCTCCGCAAAAGAAGAAAAGGTCCTATCGAAAGCTAAAGCCAAAGCTTTGCAGAGAGAAATTAAGGAAGCAGTACTACGCACACGGGAGATGAGTGTGGAGGCAAATGTGAAGACGCAAACCCTCGTATTTCCGGCAGATATAAGGTCTGAAGTAAAAGATCTGATTCAGGCCAAAGTTGGTCAACCTGATGATCATCGGGTCAACCACCCACGCCCACCGGTTACCATCCTCAAGCATCCCGAAGTTCGCTTTGAACCGGCACACAATTCAGAACCAAAGCCAAAGACGAAGCAAGAGAAATTGGGAGGAGTCCCACAGTACGATATTGTGGCAGATATGGCGTCTACAAGCGCGAATGTCACGTTTAAGCAATTATGGGAGGACAATAAGCTCTATAAAAAGCAGCTAAGCTCAGCTCTCAAGAAAGTGAGGGCAATGACGAAGAAGGACTTGCCCGCAATTTATTGTATTGAACAAGAAGACTTGGGATCTCCCGAGGTGGATGCAAAAATAGCAGGCTGCATGATTAGATCCATACCCATTGATTTGGGGTCGGGTGTAAATGTCATGAAAAAAGACACTGCACATCGACTGGGGTACACAACATTTGAACCAACACCCCGGATTCTTAAGTTTGCGGATCAAACCAAGAGACGGCCCTTGGGCATGCTGTCAAATATTACCATGATCATCGGAGGGGTGCCTTTTAAGTTAAACTACATTGTGTTAAGACCTGTAACCAAAACTGGCTACCCTCTCTTGATTGGGAGGCCCTGGTTGTATAGTGCCCAGGTTATGGTGGATTGGCACTAGCAAAAATTACGATTCAAAGACATTTCGTCTAACAAACAAAAGCTGGTAACGGTAAGTTGGATGAAGGTGCCTCATCTTGGGGAAACTACTTCGTTAGAAGACGAGGATGAATCCGAAGATTCATCGTCTTTATCTTTGGAGGACTCCGAAGCCGATGTCCAAGTAAATTATTTGGAGTGCTACAAGGTAGACGTCGACGATGAAAACCCATATGACATCACCTTGGGCAAACAAGACTTGGAGGAAGGGGGTTTGATGGCAGTACGACTCGGGTTGAGCCGAGTAAGTCATGTAGAAGGTATCATTAACCCCGATGACTGTCAAGATGCGGTCTTGACTGAAGAAAAGATTTTAAAAATTTCAAAGACAGTCACCGCAGAGGAGTTGGCAGGATACACTGCCTTGTTTATAGAGTTCCAGGATGTATTTGCCTGGTCTATCGACCAAATGCCAGGAATTCCACGAGAATTTGGCGAGCATTGAATTGATTTGGTTGAAGGTGCAGTTCCCGGTTCGGTAAAGACAATACCGCCTGAACCCGAAGTACTCTCTCCTAGTAAAAGATGAAATTGATAAGTACTTAGGGGCCAGAATAATTTTCTTGGTTCTAAGCAGTGAGTGGGTTTCACCCATTGTCATCATTCCAAAGAAGAAGACCGGGAAAATTCAAGTGTGCCAAGATTTTTGCAAATTAAATGCAGTCACCAGGAAGGATCATCATCCTTTATCATTTACACACACAATTCTGGACCAAGTAGCTGGTCATCCATGCTATAGTTTTCTTGACGGATTTTCAGGATACAATCAAGTATCCATTCAAGAAGAAGACAAGGACAAAGCCACATTTATGACTGATTGGGGCACTTTCGCTTACAATCAAATGCCCTTTGGGTTGTGTAATGCTCTTGCTACTTTCCAAAGGATGATGAATTCAATATTCAAAGATTTCCTGCGAAAATTTGTGGAGGTCTTCATTGATGATTTTTGTGTGCTTGGGCAAAGAGATGTACATATAGATTACCTTCGCCAAACTTTCGAGAGGTGTCGTTTTGCTGGTTTGTCATTACACCCAGAGAAATGCTTCTGCGCAATGAAGGAAGGAATTCTTCTGGGGCATCGGGTATCAAACCGAGGAATTGAAGTGGATGTTGAGAAGGTCAAAGTAATTACAGCGTTGGAATCCCCGAAGAACCTCCGGGAGCTGAGAGCCTTCTTAGGACATGTCAGATACTACAAACGCTTTGTGTCAAACTATGCCATGCTTGCTGCACCACTTACCAAGCTTCTGAAGAAATCCAAAGATTATTTATGGGGAGCAACTCAGGAAGAAGCTTTCTAGGTATTGAAGAAGAAACTGGTTGAAGCACCAGTCATAAGGGCCCCAAATTGGGACGTCCCTTTTCATGTGTATGTGGGCACTTCGTCCATGGCCATCGGAGTTGTCTTAAGTCAAAAGGACGAGAAGAAAAAGGACTACCCGGTGTATTATGCCAGCCGACAATTTTTGGTTTTTGAAAAGAACTACTCAACAACTGAAAGAGAAGCCCTCGGTATGGTGTATGCCTGCAAGAAATTTTGCCACTATCTGTTAGGATACGAATTTGTCTTCTATGTGGACCATTATGCACTGCAACACTTGGTCAAGAAGGCGGATTTGTCCAGGCAAATTGCACGATGGATCTTGTTGTTACAAGAATTCACATACACTGTACAAGTACGGAAAGGAGCTTTGTATTCAAATGCAGACTTCTTATCCAGGTTGGAAACTCAAGACCAAGATTTGGAAATTGATGATTGATTTCCTGATGAAGACCTATATCATTTAATGACGGTGCGGAGTATGCGGTATGCAGCAGAATATCATTATTTGCATACGTGCCATTGTCTTGAGGGGCGGGATCCGGAAGAAAGGGCAGTCTTCCTTCGGAAAATGGGACCGTACCAATTAAAACATAACATTTTGTTTAAAATGGGCAAAGATGAGATACTTCGGAGATGCCTGGAAGCATACGAAGTAGGAGGAGTCATTGAATCCTTGCACTCGGAAGCATCGGGGGGACATTATGCCTTGAAAAATACGATGAAGAAAATTCTTTCAGCAGGATATTGGTGGCTTACGATGTATAAAGATACCCATGCCCATATTCGGAGTTGTGACGCCTGTCAAAGAACATGGAAACCGACGGTGACTTCCCAATGGCCTTTGAAACCAATTTTGCCTCTAGCCCCATTTGAAAAAATGGGATATTGATTTTGTGGGACCTATTCAACCAGTAACTCGTGTCACAAGGAAGAGGTACATCTTAGTATGTACAGATTATGCCACCAAGATGGTGGAAGCAGAGGCAACACGAAGAGATGATGCGTAGACAGTAGCAAAATTTTTCTTCTAAAACATCATTTCCCGTTATGGGTGTCCTCTGGAATTGGTCAATCATCGAGGAACTCATTTTTTGAACTCAATGGTGGAAGCATTAACCAAATACTTCTAGATTCAGCATCGGAAGACCACTCCTTATAACCCGAAAGCAAATAAACTCACGGAGAAAGCCAATGGATTATTGTGTAAAATTTTAAATAAGGTGACAGTCAATTATGCCTATGACTGGGATACAAAGTTACCTACAGCATTATGGGCATATCGAACAACAGAAAAAATTACTACCAAGCAAACTCCTTATTTTCTGACATACGGATTGCATCCCATATTACCAGTTGAGTTTGAAGTACCGACATATAGAATACTTTGTGAAGAACATTTGTCGGAGGAAGAAAGTCCAGATCTTTGGATCCATCAACTGATGTGGTTAGAAGAGAAAAGGGACAATGCAATGCAAACTACAAAGGAAATTCAAGAACAACGGAAAGTTCAACACGATAAAAGAATCAAACCTGTGACTGTTCAAGAAGGAGATCTGGTATTATTATATGATAATCGCCGCCTATTTTTTCCAGGAAAATTACATCTGAGGTGGATGGGACCGTATCGGGTGATGCACATTTATGATAATTGTTCTATTCAACTCGCAGACCTAGATGGCAATCCTTTTGCAACTTGCATCAATGGTTGGAGGGTTAGAAAATATTGGAACCCCAACCCAACATTGTATAAAAACCCGGTGGTTGGTGTTCACGGGGACGCTCACATTTGAGGGAGGGGGTATGTGGTACCCACATTTTTTGTTTTTTTATGGTTAGTAGTATTTAAGAGACAAAGTAAGCACGGAAAAGACGAATTGCAAACAAAGAAGAGGTGAAAATAACTTCGGAAGAAAGCCAAAGAAGCTGACATTGGATCCGATGATGGAGGTACTCGGAAGAGGAGTACGCCGGAAGCAGGCCAAAGATCATCGTCTTTGGGTTGGAAAACACAAGAATGATGAAAACCGTTTAACAACCTCTGTACGTGGCAAGAAAGTACATTTCAAGAAACGGCGGGGGTAGAAGAAGCATGTCTTGATAGTGACCGGGAGAGCACGCAGAAGAGAGAAACTCACAGACGAAATTGATTGAAGAATGACTGCAATTCGGGGTAATATAAAATTGCGAATGCGTAGGGGGAAGTTGAATTCGCTGAGTAAATTTCCAATTCCTTTGAGTAGTCATCCTGCAGGAATGCGTGTTCAAAAGCCCGTCGAGAGTGAACTTTTCCGAAACCCTGAGGGAGTTAGAGTGTCTTGTCTAGGAGAGGGGTTGATCTTCCAATAGTGTAGAACGAGAGAACAAATCATGGCGAAGAAGGTGGCCAACGCGCTGGTAGTGAGGGGTTTTGCAATTCGAAGGGTAGATGTAGTAGCAAGGATCGAAGTCTTGGTGAGACTTTGTATCACCTTTTTAGCCTGGAACTGGAATTTCAGTTTCCCGAGAGTATGTAATGCTCCGAGGACAAGAAAAGAGAGAAAATACAGATTGCACACTCAAACATTTGATGCCCCAAGGGAGCACCTTCTCTTTATTATATAGACAAAGAGGATCTCCTCCAAGGAAGCTCCACCATAGGATTAGGGACACAGATAGGTGACATGTCAGTAAGCTCCACCCTTGGATTACTGACTTGGATGGGTGACCTGTCTGGTCTAGGTCCTATCTGGTTGGTCAAATGAGCTTTGACCGGAGGGAATCTTTTAGGGAATCTTCCTGTAGGAATCTCAGAATCACATGAGTAAGGTACCGTTGGAAAGCTCTCAACAAGACAAACCAAGGGGAAGGGAAGGCCAGCCTTTCCTCTGTTGGGGGGGGGGGGAATCTGCACATTTTCGAGGCCTAATTCATCCGTTTAGGCCTTCGAAATTGCCTTCAAAGATTTCAGGCATATTTTGGTTCCTACTCTATTAGTAGAAGTCCCCTTTTGGTGATACCTCTTTCTGATCTGTTTAGTCCATCATGTGTAACATCCTTCCAGATGTTACCAAACCAATTCTCACCTTTAAATCATATGTCTAGCTATTGGTTCTAAGGTTCTCAAGTCTATTTCGGTTTCTGCCCTATTAGTAGAAGTACTCTTTTGGTGATACTTCTATCTGATCTATTTTGACCATCATGTATAACATCATTCTAGATGTTACCAAACCAAATTTCACATCTAGATTATATGTCCCGGTCCCGAAGTGGAGGGGAAGAGAGGCAATCCGGCTCGATGGACTGAGTCAGATTGGAAGTTGGTCCTGGGGAGAGAAGCAGGAGAGCCGATAGGAATCACCTTCTATCGGAAGTGTGATGCTGTAGAGGAGATGGCGGAAATTTGTAATTTGTTTTTCGCTCCAAGAACTACGAATGGGTACAAGGTGGAGTCCTATCGAGACCCGATCCAAAGAAGTATCATAGGGGCGATGATGGCCATGTTCAAGCCGGAGCAAACCACGTATGTAACCATGCAGCAGGCGGTCTTCTTCCACTAGATGTTTGCAGGGGTACCTATGAATTGGGCAAAGTGTTTCTATCACCGAACTAGGCAGATGGTAGTGAATTGGCAAATGGGCTTGCCACCGCATTATTTTGCGCCATTCGCAACACATTTCTACTTTGGCCTAAAATTGCTCTCTAAAGATGAGCGGCATTGTATGGTCTCCCACATGCACCCTGATTTGAGACGAGAAGCCGACGAAGAGGAGCGACATTACATGCTTCAGTTGAGGGTGACTGACAAATACTTTGCAAGAACGGGACAGTGGAAGATCAAAGATGTCGCCAGTCCAAAGACAAAGAAGAGAAGTAAACCCAAAGAAGCTAAACCATCGCCCATCCAACGTAAGACACGGAGGCTGATGTTGAAGACCACTAACGTCGTGAGAAGAGCATCTTCGGGATCGGAGTTAAATGAAGAAACTAAGTCGCAAGAAGAAGACTCAGACAAAGAAGAGCTCACGTTGAAGAGTGGGGAGTCGGGTAGTGAATTGAGGGAGAGCCCAAAGTCCAGCAATTGGTGGTGGTGAGTGAAGCTGGCAAGGTAATGGTGGAGAACAAGCCAAAACCCAAAGCAAAGAAGGAATATCCCACGGGCCTGAGTTCAAGAGGCCAAGACGAAGATAATGCTGACACTATGAAGATATGAAGGTCAAGACTTTGGATGAAGGAGCTGATGACACAAGAAAAGACTCCAGACGAAGGAGGCAATGATGAAGAAGAAACTTTTGGCAGGATATCATATTTAACAACGGTGGTCACACCATTGCTGGAAATGTTGAAGGAACATCGGAGAGGAATTCCCTAAGATCATAGAAAGGGGATGAATGAGTTGCAGGTGGTAAAGCATCTGCTGAAGGAAGTGAAAGAGCTCCAGGCGCATCAAATCTAAAGAAGTGCAGAAATTGAAGATCTTCAAAGGAAGGAAGACTCAAGGAAGAAAATGCTGAGCAAGCTACAAGAGAGTTGTGCAAAGAAGGAGAAGAACCTGCAAAAGCAAGCCGGAGAGTTGAAGGAGCAGGCGATGTGGCTTAGCAAGATGCAAGAGGAAGTGAGTAATGTGCGCGTCGAGAATGTCCATTTTAAGGCATTGAACATCATGATGGAGCAAGAATTGGACAGCTTGAAGGAGAGTGCCGCTGCAAAAGATCAAGCATGGCAGAGAGAATTGGTGTCCAGGCAAGAAGAAGAAGAGCATTTGCGTGAACTTGTCAAGAGTGCGGAGTAGCAGAAAGTGCAGTATGCAGAGGAGAAGAAGATGCTTGCTGCAGAGTACAAAGACGAGTTGCAAATGTATCGGGTGGAGTTGAAGGTGGAGCGTTCTCGACAATACGTATCGGAATCAGTAGGGGACCTTGCTGGGAGATTACGAGCAATTTTAAGCATGGAGGCTGAAGGAAGATTGGAAGAAGCTTGTCTGCATGAGTTGAAGTTACTTGTGCAGGAAACTCGAAAGCAAAGAGCCAAGGATGTGGACATGAACACCTTGCTGATTTGGTTGAGAGAACGAGTAGATAGGAAAATGTTGGAAGTAGAGAATAATGTTAGTCTTAGATGAGATCTAGTCAATTTGGAATTAGAGAAGATCCGGAATAGTGTGACAGTAAAGAAGAAACCCGATGTTGCAGAAGTAGGAATTCAGGTGTCATCGGACTTGAGAATTGACACATTAGAGAAGAGTGGGTCGGGAAATAAGAGTGTAGATGGAGTAAACCAGAGTTCAATTACAGATTGTAGTGAAGAAGTTGTAGAATTAGTAAAGAAATTAGTAGAACTAAATCAATCATACCCAAAGAAGGTGGAATAGCAAGAAGATCATCGGGTTTGGAAGCCGATGATAAGGCCGACATCGGATCAGGATAAAATTCAATTTTAAGATAGGAAGGGTTAGATATGAAGAGTTAGATTGTCCTTTGGGATCTGTAGGTAGGAAGAGATGTTAGGAAGCGGTGCCTAGGTAGGCAAATCTGCCATTTGCTTTGGTATTTAAGTGGAGCATTCGCAATACAATGTTATTCAGTATTCAACTTTCTGAAGATAGATAAAGCAAAGTGCTGGTTTCAGTACTCGTCGCTTAAGCTTAATTCTGATTTTCAATTTTGTGTTTGTATTGGTGAGTGTGTGGAGAATTCCGAAGAGCAAGTTAGTGCGTATGTGGATGTCGGAATCTGCAGCCTTGATCTTCATTTTGTGTGTTTGATCCTGAGTGAAGTACATCGGTGCAATGCCTTGACAAATCTGAGAGGAATTGTAGTGTTGTTAGTATTCTGCATTTGTGAGTGCAGCACGAAGTTGATGTGAAGCAATTTTGATCGAGGAAGTTGTGCCTTTAGTGGAGGGGTGGAACACAATTCTGAGGCGAAATCGGTCTTCGTAGTGAAGTGCTATCTTCGGGAGAATCTGAATCATCACAATCAAGAGTTGTTTGGACAGAATTTACTATGTTGTGATTATGTGTGTGTATTCGTGACAAGTTGTCAAGATTGTGAGCTTGTTACTCTCTTTTGGGTGTAGTTTCTACTTGAGAGATTAAAGAATCAATCAAGAAGAACTGCAATTGTGACTTTTGACTTCGTATTTGACCAATTCTGGATTGTATCTCTACGGGAACAAACTTTACTTACCTGATTACCGCAAAAGTGTTATTTGCCGGGTTGTCATAGATAGGCATTCCACCATAGATGGTTATTGTGCAATTATGAGAACCTAATTTGAAGGGAGATTTTGAGTGCAATCATGAAGATCTTCAAGGCCCAACATACCACCTATCTTACCAACTTGTAGGTTGTGTTCTTTGAACACTTATTTTTGGAAGGACTTATCAATTGGGAGTAGATCTTCTACAACTCTGTGTAGAATATGTACAATATGTTTGATGGGCCAAGAACACACTACTTGAAAATAATTTTTCTTGAACTTTGTGGTGCATTTCTACATCAGTCATGGTTTACTCACCAAGGAAGAAGTTGGAATTCTTGGATCACAAAGTGTTACCTTCTTATTTTGAAGAAGACCCCAAAGGCTTGCACCAGATAGAGCTCTTGTGGGAGGTGGATGAGAATTATTGGAAGACAAGAGAGTGTGTGAGTTTGGTGAAGAAGGAGAAGAAGTGAAAGTTCCACAACACTCTCACCACATCAAGAAGTATGCCATTTGGAAGAGGGAAAAGAGCCTTCAAGCTATCCAAGGAGCTAGATGAAGAAGAGGACACCTGACCCAAAGAAGAAGAGGAAAGCTCTTTGGAAGTACATGAGATGGATTTTGACCAAGAGGAAGAAGCATTGGAAGAACCACAACACAAAGAAGATACCAAGAGCGAAGAAGGAGAGCACCCTGGAGAAGAAAATGTATGGGAAATCAACAATATCCTCACCTCCTAGCAAGATTCACCAAAAAGAACCAAGAAAATACATATTCAAGATTTGGGGAAAGAAAGTAATTTCAATGAAGATGAAGATATTCCAAAGAACGTTGAGGAACCATTACAAGAACTTGGGCAAGGAAGTACTTCCCAATCCATCAATATTGTAAGGTGGTTGACCAAGAAGGAGGAGTCATATGTTATTTGTGAAATCCTTGGGATAAAGTATGCTCATGACATCTTGTTGCCTTTGATGATGGTTACTCACTATTTGAGATATGATAAGAAAATCCCGTAGATATTGAGATATTCAACTTTGTGCATGCTCAATTGGAGCAACATAAGTTGGAGGTAGCTTCCTTGAAGAGAAAAGTAGTTGAAATTTGTGAAGAGCAAAAGACACAAGGTATGGAGTCAATTGCCTTGCAAGAAGAGCTAGATACCGTGAAGACTACTCATGAAGAGCAAGAGAAGAGTAAGCAAATCAAAAAATTGGAGAAGGAATTGATCACAATGCAAGCATTGTTGCAAGAATTGGATGAAGAGAACTATTTGATGAAGAGTCAATTTGAGACACTTAGGAAGACTGAAGTAGATCTTTGGAAGTTGGTATCCAAAGAGATGGTGAAATCTATGGATCTGATCCAGCAATTAGAATTGCAAGTGAGACAATTGATGATTGACTAAGCATTTGAGGCAATCTAGAAGGCAAACTATGAGGAAGTAGTCAATGCCTACCAAAGGGAGACAAGTCTTTGCATCACCAATTACCAAGAAATATTGAAGAGCTTGCAAATCAGATTGGAGGCAGAGCACCAAGAACTTGTGACTACTATAGTCTATTTGAACAACAACAAAAAAGAGAAACTCCAACTCTTGGTAGTAGCTCTTACTTCTACACCAACCAAGACTCTTCAAGATGGTGAAGTGAGGATAAGATTGCTAGTAAAGGAGGCAAGGGAGGACTATAATGCCCATTTGTGCATGTCTATGGTATTGTGATATTTAGCTTGGTATTACAAGTACTTGAGAGATATTATTTATATAGAGATAAAGGATGGTTCAACATTAGCTAGAGTTAGTCATAGCTAAGATAGAGGGGACCTTACTTTAGAGGAAGTGGAAAAGATGAGCACCACTATTTTGGATTCTAGTGTGCGGACTTGGTATTATTCCTAAGTGTTTGGCTTTGAGGAAAGAGTTGAGAACTCTTGGGCCCGTAACCCTTTTTGTTTTAGATTCTTCTATAGTCCAAGGAAGAGGGCCTAGGAGTTATGGAAACTATCCATATAGAGAAGGCCAACCAGCCAAAAATTTCAATGATATAAATTGTTTTGGTTGTGGAGGAAGAGGCCATATCCAAAGGAATTGCCCAGATTCCACTTACCATGGAGGAAGGGGTTATGAGGGAGCCAATAGAGGGAAAGAGGGAGGTAGTGAAACCCAAGTGGCTCCTAATCCAAAAAAGGTAAGGAGATAGAGTCCATAGATGTGGTTGAGAGCAAGTATGAGAAGGGAGAGTGCTCAAACTCCAAGGGTCTTAATTTGGAGCTTTTGGCACAAGAGACAAAGAGAGCTCATTTTGCAGAGGATGTTCACTCTTCTCAAGGATTTACTCCAAGCAAGGATACTCTTATGTCTACTAGAAGCACTTGCACATCAATACCATCAACAACAAAGACTCCAAGGAAGAAGTTGGGGATGGAGGATTTCTTGATTTCAAAGCAACAATGGAACTATAATGTGTTGGAGGATGTTGGTAGTCACAAGGTTAACATCACAGTGGGCCAATTGATTGCTTTGAACCCTACCTTGAGAAAGGAGCTTAGAGGTGGTTTGAGTTCTACAAGGAGCAAGAGGAAGAAGAAGGCAAAAGCTCTAGTATAAATGGGGGTGGTGGATGCCAAGCCAACACCATGGGAGGCTTGTGAATATGCCTCTAAGATTGATGTGAGAGTGAATGGTCACAACATCAAAGATGCACTCGTTGGATCAGCAGTGAATGCCATGTCAGAAAGGTTCATGAAGAAGTTGGGTATGATACTCTCAAGACCTTCAACATTTGTGGTGAGCATGGCAAACAAGCAACAAGTTAGACCAGTAGGGGTGATGGATAAAGTGGTAGTGTCAGTTATGGGAGTTCAAAATCTCATGACTTCCCAAATCTTGAAGGATTCAAGTTATGACTTACTTCTTGGGAGGTCATGGTTGAGAGCACCACGCACAATGGATTGATAGCACAAAGAGTACTTGAGGATTGGGCCATCAAACCATTGAGTCACAATTCCTATGACTAACACCACCAACACTTCATATTCAAATACACCATCTTCTGATTATTGGGAATTAGATTCTGAAGAAGGAGCTTCAGGTGTGGACACAAGCATGGAGGAGGAGATTTCCACAGAGGAGGATGAATCTGAATTGGATTCAGATGTGTATCCCTTGTGTGCTATGGATTTTGCACCTAAGCCAGAGGTTTTGAAGGACCCAGATAAATCACCATTGACACTTGAGGAGGTAGAGAGAAGGTTAGCTACCCTCAAGTATGGCCCAAATGTTACCAAGGAGGAGAAGGTGAGATTTGAGGAGATTTTTGCAAGTTCATCCATGTGTTTGCTTTCAATTACAAGGATTTGAAGGAAGCCACCTTGGAGGAGCACAAGATAGAGGTGGAGTCACATGCAAGACCAATCCGCCAAAAGCAATGTCGCATTAGCCCACCAATATTTTTGGTTGTGAAGGAGGAGATTGATAAGCTCAAGGAGGCCAGATTTATCTTTGAGGTGGAGAATTCAAAATGGGTGTCTCCAATTGTCATTGTGAAGAAAAAAATGGCAAGCTTTGGGTATGTGTGGATTACAAGAAGCTCAATGTTGTTACCAAGAAGGACTACTATCCATTGCTATTCATTGATGAGATCTTAGAGAAGGTTGCAGGTCATGAGTGGTACAATTTTGGAGATGGTTATAGTGGATATAACCAAATCAAGATTGCACCAAAGCATCAACAACTCACCACATTCACCACACCTTGGGGAACTTACGCTTTCAAGGTCATGCCTTTTGGGCTTTGCAATGCTCCAGCTACATTCCAATGCTTCATGAACAAGGTATTTGAACCTTTCATTGGGAAATTTGTGAGAGACTTCATTGATAACTTTTGTGTCTATGGGAGCAAGGAGGAGCTCTTTGAGCATCTAATCAAGGTCTTGCAACACTTGGATGAGGTAAATGCATCACTCAACCCAGAGAAGTGAATTTTTGGATATGAAGGAGGTCTACTTTTGGGACACATCATCTCCAAGGATGGAATAGTAGTTGATCTTGAGAAGGTGAGGAAAATCTCAAACCTTCCATTCCCTTCAAACTTGATAAAGTTATGCCAATTCTTGGGGATGGTTGGATACTATAGGAGGTTCATCTTCTTATTTTCCAACAAGGCTTATGCATTGACCATCTATATGAAGAAGGGTGTAGATTACATGTTGATTTTAGAAGACAAGAAGGCTCTCAAAGCTTTTGAGGAGCTCAAGCAATCCCTTGTTGTAGCTCCAATTCTTGCTAAACCTGATTGGAGTAAGCCTTTCATCCTCTACACTAATGCTTCTAATGTAGCTATAGGATGCACTCTTAGTCAATTAGACCAAGATAGGCATGATCATCTAATAGTTTATGCTAGTAGGCAGATGGTTTCAGCAGAGAAGAACTACTCTATCACAGAGAGAGAAGGGTTGGCAATGATCTTTGGTCTCAAGAAGTTTAGACACTACTTTATTGGAGGGAAAGCCACCATTGTCACGGATCACAAGGCTTTGAAGTACATCTTTAACAAGCCTAATGTTGAAGGGAGACTAGCAAGGTGGATGATACTCTTGTCTGAGTATGACTACACCATTGAGGATAGGCCTAAAAAGAAACATGCAAATGCTGATTTTTTATCTAGAGCCTATGATCATGATGGAGATGAGCCAGTGGATGATTCCTTCCCAGATGAGGAGCTCATGACAATCTCAGTCACTCAAGAGGTTCCAATGGAGTACAAGGAGATTATGGATTTTGCGACAAGAAGTAACTATCTAGAAGGGATGCATGCTAGGGAGAGGAAGGCCCTTGCAGCAAGATCTAGACCTTACACAATGGTGGAGGATATTCTTTTTCACCAAGGAGCAGATAGTCTACTTCAAAGAGCATTGGGTAAGGAAGATTCTATCCTAGTTATAAAGGAGTTTCATGAAGGTTTAGTATGTGGAGGACACTTTGCAGGAAAGGTGACTACTTTCAAGATTCTAGATGCAGGTTACCATTGGAGAGGGATTTTCAAGGATTGTCTTGATTATGGCAAAACTTGTCATGTTTATCAAGCTTTTGCTAGAAAGTCTACATCCACTCCACCACTTAGATCAATTCCATTGCTAGGACCTTTTGAGAAGTGGGGAATTGATTTTGTAGGTCCTCTCAATAGAACTTCAAGGAACAATTGGTATATTGTTGTAGTTACTGATTATCTTACCAAGTGGGTTGAGGCTAGACCATTGAGGGACAAGAATGAAGATGAAGTTGGTAGATTTCTTTATGAACACATTATCACTAGGTTTGGATACCCTTTGCAGTTGGTTTCTGATAAAGGAAGAGAGTTTACATGAAGTATTACTACAACGATGCTACAACATTTCTCTATCACACATAGAGTAACTACATCCTATAAGCCAAATTCCAATGGCTTGGTAGAGAGAACTAATCAGACCTTGTGCATGATGTTGGCCAAAGATGCAGAAATAGAGGGGGCCAAACATCATTGGGACAAGAGGATTCATGCAATTTTGTGTGAGTATAGGACAACCATGAAGACTTCCACCGGATATTCTCCATTTCAATTGGTATATGGTATTGAGTCTACCCTAACTATTCACTTTGATCTTCCTACCTTCCAAAGCATTCATAGGAGATTGAAGAAAGCACACAAAGGTGATGCAAAGAAGTCAAGGAAGGAACAACTCATGGAGTTGGAAGAGGCAAGAGCAGTTGCTATGGTTCGAGTAGAGCAGGCCTAAAGGAAACAAAAGGAAAGCTATGACAAGAGGCAAGGCAAGAAGAAGGTGGATCCTTTCAAAGAAGGTGATTAGGTAATGTTGTTTGATCTTATTTGATTCAAGAGAGTTCAAAAGAAGTTTTTTCCAAAGTACTTTGGACCTTTCATAGTGGAGAAGGTGTGGGGAAATTACACCTATGATCTCAAGGAGTTGGGAGGAAGACACTTTGATAGGATTAACCATGATAAGTTGAAGATGTATCATAGAAGGTAGAGAGACCTTCACTTTGAAGACAAAGTGAAAACTTAGTCTGGGGGTAAATGTAACACCCATTTGTGCATGTGTGTGGTATTGTGATATTTAGCTTGGTATTACAAGTACTTGAGAGATATTATTTATATAGAGATAAAGGATGGTTCTACATTAGCTAGAGGTTGTCATAGCTAAGATAGAGTGGACCTTACTTTAGAGGAAGTGGAACAGATAAGCACCACTATTTTGGATTCTAGTTTGTTGACTTGGTATTATTCTTAGGTATTTGGCTTTGAGGAAAGAGTTGAGAACTCTTGAGCCCGTAAGCCTTTTTGTTTTAGATTCTTCTATAGTCCACGGATAGCCCATGTGAAGGAATCCTTGACTTAGTGGTTGGGTCAAGATAAGATCACATGCTAGTGGAATATGCCTATGTGAATGGATATTCCTTTCTACTTTTTGACTTTACTTGACTTTAAGTCTAGTAAGTTGAGTTACTATGGTAATTAGTAACTTTGGTGCGTAACTATTTCACAAGTATATAAAAAAAGGGGTGAGGAGGTACTCATCATCCTTTCATTTGCAACTACCTCTCTCTCATTGAGTTCTCTAGTGAGCAATGTCTTGAGTCTTGGATTGTTAGCCTTGGAGGAGTATGATGGAATTGGAGTTCCTTGTCTTCTTAGTCCATGGTGCACTACCATAATAGCCATCAGAGGTTCATCTTGAGTGAGAGACAAGCTGGCTCACAAGACAAGCACAAAAACATGGTGAAGTAGGTGTGTGACATTATGGAGGAGATGCTAGTGGAGTTTGTAGAGAATACTACCACTATAGATGAAGTACATGAGCTCTAACTAGCATATCAAAAACTCATGGAACCACTTGAAGATCAAACCTTGGAGTGGATTTCCTTAGGACTTAGGACTAGGATTGAGATGAAGTTTAGAGAGTTGAGAGAGAGCCTACAATTGAAATTTCTTATATCAAAGCTTGTTTGATGAGGTAGTGGAAACATTAAATCTAGAGGAGAAATTAGAAGATGCATCAAAGACCTTAGAGCTGGTTGGTGAGATAGTGGAGTAACACATTGTCTCAACCGTGACCTCTTAGAGTTATGCCTAGCAGTGGCCATGAATTTGCATATGTGGTTCTTGTGTTCTTCCTCCCAAGACTTTGCATATGTGGTTCTTGTGTTTTGCCTCCCTCTTACTATAAATTGAAACTAGGGTAGACTCCATGCATCATGCACCAATACCAAAGCCCCAATATGTTATTATTAGGGCTTGGTAATGCAAGGTAAATAATGGGTAAAATTCAATGTGTCAAATTCAAAAAGAACCAATGAAGAAACTATATGTATTCTACAACAATGCTCTTTGTATCTTGTAGTGTGTTGGAATAAATCAAGATTTTAATTATACTATGGTTTTAGTCTTAGGAGATTGAGTGTAATACCATTAGCTAAACAGATTATCTAGAGATAGAAATTGGTTTGGTAATATATTTAGGGATGTTATATACAATGGACTAAGTAGATCAAATAGAGGTATCACCAAAGGAGTACTTCCATTAATATGGTAGAGCCCATAAACACTTTGAAAATTTTAGAGCCAATTTTGGAGGCCTAAACAAATGAATTAGACCTCTAAAGATAAAATATTCTTTCCCTTGTAGGAATAGGTCATGCTTTCTCCCCTCCTTTTTTCTCTTGTCAAGATCTTTCCAATAGTACCTTACCCATGCTGTTCTAAGCTTCTTATAGGATCTGTTCAGAGCTTCTTATAGTAGATCCTCCAAAGATTCTCTTTGGTCAAACTTTTTTGACCAACCAAATAGGACAAGGACCAATGTGTCACTAAACCATGCAACTAATCTAAGGGTGGATCTTGTTTAAATGTCACCAATGTATGTATTTGATCCAAGGATGTAGCTCCTTTTTGCTATATAATGAAAACAAGATGCTCCTTTGGGGCATCGGAGTATTGAGGAATGAAAACCTTATGATTCTCTTGTGTTTCTCCTATCTTCAAACCATTACATTGAGTCAAGTTGTTGTATCTTGGTCCTTGTTGTCACTATTTGACCTTGAGCTACAATTTTCTCATTTTGTGTTATGGTTTTTCTCACTAAAATACTTTGGTCTCCAAGACAGCCATGTGCCAAAGAATTTATGGTATGCAATCAATACATAGATGTAATATGTGATCAAATTCCAACATACATGAATTGCTTTACAAGTAATGTTGAAGCTCCTTCATAATGCAAAAGGAACATTGGCTACTTTACAACAAGAAGTCAAATTCAAACAAACTTAAGTTCAATCACAAATTGTGTTGAAGCTCATGAAGTGATTTTTGTATTCCAAATCCATAATTTTGTGAAATTGTTGTGTCCAATCATTTTCCTATAAGAAAAGAAAGCTTTCAACTATTATTATTATTATTATTATTATTATTATTATTATTATTGCAACCAGTGGTAAGGATTGCAACTTTGCCACTACTACTACATCTTGTGTGACAAATAATCTCCAAGTGATTTGCTTGTTGAGACACATTTGGTTAGACTTTTATGCATTTCCTTCCTTCTTGTTTTTGGGGCCAAGAGCCTAAAATTAACCAACATATTTCATGATGATGATATATAGTGAGGGTGCAAAGTACAATTATTATCTAAGCATCAATAATTGCTCTAGCCATGGCTCTTGCATATGAACCACCTTAGCCAAAACCTACTTAGACATAAAGAGGTGGCCAAAAGCATTAGATATTGATTGGCTCACATCATGATCAGGTCTTGTTTCAACCTAAGAGTAGTAGTTTAAAAGGCAAAACCAATAGAAGATGATTGTATTGATGGTTCCATAAATCTTCTATCAATACATCTAACCAATATGACAACACAGACTTGTAAGTTATTTGATATCCACTCCCCAATGACACCATCATTAGGCTATAACACATCTCCATTTCTAGTGATTTTGAGATCATCAAAGATATCTCAAAATTGGCTACCATCATAACAGCTTAAAGATGTCTACAACAACTAATAGAACCAGAATGATTGCAAGATTAGGCACAACACAATAAAACTTCTTGAGAACTATCCACTCAAGACCCCCAATTCAAATAGTAACAACCAATCTTAGTGTATTTTTGTACATGCAATATCATTTCCAGCAATGCAATATTAGCAATGAAATATTAAGCCAACCCAAGAGTGGGAGTGCTCAAGATGTATCAACTTGGTAAACATAATAGCCAATTATGTTCTAGTACAAAAATTGTTGGAGCTTGAGATTTAATTAATAAGACAAGCAAGAAAATGTCATTAGTCATGAAGAAAACTGCTTTTTTTGGTTTCTTAAAGTTGAGGAAACCCATGATGAATGGCCCAGACCAAATATCCAAAGATTGTATTCCTAACCAAGTACTTATATGGAGAGAAAATATCAAGGAAGCGTGTGCTTCAATATCAAGATACGTTACATCACTCAATTGTTCAAAATGATTCATGTTTACAAAGACATCATTAAGCATGGGAAGTATGATCTTTGGTAGCAAGAGGTAATTCATTAAAATGATTAAAAATTGAACAAGTATGGGAAAATCTCATGGAAAATTCTTTCCACATGTCCATGGTGTGTACAATATGTTTGATATTCCATATCATACTACATATATAGACTGTTGAATAGAATGTGCCAAAAGCAATCACTTCCTCTCAAAATAATTACATATCTCCTTGAAAATCACTGATAAGGCTCAACTCAACTCAACTCAACATTCATTCCTTGCAAGCTATTTCTCATACTCTAAGATATCTTGTTTTCAACCAAAAGAGAACCTTCAAAAGCAACCAACAATAATGTTTTCATTATTGTCTAAAGATCCTAAACCTAGCCAGACAATGCTGAGCTTTTCCAATGAGCATATAAGGTTAGAAGTCAAAGCTTCTACCCTAACCTCCATAAGATCATTCTTAGCATATTACTCTTAAGGCATTATTGCACATTGGTGCTGACCTTCATGTGTAGTGTCATGAATATACAATTGTGCAAATTGTGGACAATCTCCTTTAATAAGAGAAATCAAACCAATATTATTGTATACTCCATCCACAATACAAAAGGAGTATGCACCACTACCATGGGTAATTTTCTCATTGATGTTCATACATTGATGTGAATGCAAAAGCAAAGTTATATATATGGATTTGCACATACACTTTATGGCATATGAATCATTGCCAAACTAAATAAATTTTCAATTCATGTAGCACTATGATTTTTCCACTCTCATATCATAGCAAGAGAAAAAATAATTGCATTGAGTTAATCTTGAGGTGCACTCCACATTTCTTGCTTTGCAATGTTGGCATTCATTTCACCTCAATCCCATCATCCAAGAGCATGGGTGTTCATTGTCAACAAATATCAACAAGGCAATTGACAAATCTGCTCCTTGTAAATGTGCACATTGATTTACATGTTGGACTTGTTGTTCAATCCAAGTTGGACATCCATTAGAGTGTGCATAAGATTCTAAAAATAAAACAAAAAAAGCACAAAAGCTTTGAAAAATTATGACCAAGGGCAGAAAATTAAACAGTTGCATTGTGGTTCAAGGTATGGTGAAAAACAATGGTTTTTGTAGAGAATCTCAATGTATTATCAAATGAATAACCAAATTTAGGGATTTTAGATCATTTCAAGATTCAAATGTTTTTAATGGTTTCTTGGATGTATTATGGGTTTCTAGCTAAATGCACTATATTTAGTGCTCTAGGTGAAGGAATTCAAGGTTGGATAAGTGAGTGACGAAATAAATGTTTGTTTTGCCAAGAAGCACTTTGAAAGGGCAGTTGATATTACTGTCTAGTTTGCACTTGTCCTAACAATTGGTTTCCTCTATTTAAATGGTAATACAAAATTCATCTAGACCTCCAACTTTTGTGGTTGATATAGAATTAGAGACCAGTGGTAGGGAAGGGGCATAAAGTGAACCAATAGAATAATAAAGATGCATATAAGTAGTTGATAAGAATCATTGTCACAACCTGTCTCTAGAATTGACATGTAGGTTGGTTAAGTTGTGGATATGATTGCAAACTGACAGCTGGTTGTCTTGGAAAGGATATAAGAAAAGTGAAGTGTAGTCTCAATTGAATAGTAGAATTATAGGACTTAGGAGTAGTAGAATTCTTAAAGTGAATTGTAATCTCAATTGCATCGCAATTGTAGTACTTGACTATTATTGGGAGAAAGTGCATGGAACATCAATGCAATGGAAGTTCCACCAATGAAGGACCCAAAGTCAATTCCACCTATCTCCATAGAAGAATATTTCTAGTGATTGCTTTTATCTTGAACCTCGTGTTGACTTCTCAAAAAGTGATTTGAGCAACATTTGATTGACCTTGTCATCTAGTTTTGCCTATACAGTATTAGCTATCAAATCTTCCCACATTAAGACAAACATTGATTTATCCACACAATTACATAACAATATGGAGTCCATAGACAAGTTAGTCAAGACTAACAAAGTAGCAAGTAGGCCAAATTAATCAAGAATTATGAGAATATTCTAGAAGTATCTAGGAAACTATTTGGTACCTTCCAAGTATTGGGGAATTTGTATACCAAGTAGCAACTTCTAAGAGGAAGCTTCTTGGGAAGCTTCCGGCTAGCTTAGCTTGCACGCCAAGTAGGTGGTTTTTAAAAAAAGCTTCTCAAGAACCTCCTGGTTAGCTTAGCTTGCACTCTAAGAAGGTAGCTTTTAAGACGCTTCCTAAGAAGCTTCTCAAGGGCCTTTTATGTTCCTTAAAAATACCAAAGCCCAAGTTCATGCTAGGAATTTGGAGTTTACCTCATTCAAGAGCTCCAATGTGATCTTCCATTCTCCTATTTCTCTTCTTGGTCTTTTACATTGGTATTAGAGAAAGAATGGAATGGATGGAATTTATGGACCACCAAATCTATTTCCCTCAAACCATTAGAATTTTTGTGTCCATGTACTACCAAAGTATCATTTCATGTAGTTCATCATCTCACACTTTGGGAAAAATTTTCTAAATGTGATTATTGTGTGCGATGAACCCTTGATACTTCCAATTGTAACTTATAAAGAATAGTAGACAAGTTATATCTACATGTTAACTTAGATCATTGTGGATAGTTTAATAGAGTAATAGCCATGGCGGCAAAGTTATCATTATTATGTAGTAAAAAATTGAGCATCTTACTCAATTTTTAGAAGAAAGAAACTATTAACAAGAAGAGCATGTAGAGAGAGCACTTTTTCAAGAAGGAAAAGAGAAAATATAATTTCCAAAGCACAAGGTATTTGAAGATAAGAATCTCTCAAGCATAGTGGAGAATTTTTTGTTTGATTGTGAATGTTATTTTGAAGTTACAATTCTTCAAGATAATAGAGAGATAGATTCTCTTGGCTTCAAGCTAATTGGATTGAGTGGCAAAACTATGCTGGCAATTCTGAGTGGAGCAAGTTGAACAACAATTTGTTACTCTAATCTTGACATTGGAAGAATTTAAGAGTGCAATAATTAATTAGGAGATGCCAAGCTATAAATGTTGAATGAGATAGATTGACATATTTTTAAAATAAATTTTTTTAAAGAATTGAAGTAGATTGGTTCGACAAGAAGCTACATCACTTAATTCCACAAACACCATAATGAAAATTCCAAATATACTAGAAGCTAAAGCTCTAGATTGATTTGTGAGGGGTTTGAAATCATGCACCAAATTAGAATTGACCACGGGGGAGCCCATACACTTGGAAGAAGCCATGCAATTGGCAGATCACTTTGATTTCTTGGTTGCAACAACTTGATCTTGACCTTGACCAAACCTGCCAACACACTATACATAAGTGGAGCAGCCAGTACCAATGGAGATTGATGCCATCCAATGGATACTACTTGGCTCTATAGTTAGAGAAAGATTATGATAAAATGGTGGTTATTTCTATTGTTGCCAAATTGGACATAATATTGTTGAATATCCACCCAAGAATGGACAATCTCAACAAATTTCCCAAGTAGAGTTTGTGGAGCATTGATGATCAAGGAAAGAAAGAAGACTAATAGGAGAGTTCAAGCCACTTATGAGAAACTTAATTAGTTCCAACAAGATTGAAGGCTCAACCTATGAAAGTTTGCTTCACTTGCAAAGTATGATATCTGATTGTGATTGTAGAATTTTGGTTGATTTTGGAATTTAAGAGAATTATTTATCCAAACAATTAACAAAGGAATTAGGTATTATTATCAAACCAATAACTAGAAGTAGATTGATGATGGCAGATGGTAGAAAGGGTTTTTCATTCCGTACCTCACATCTTGATATATTCAAGATTAGGATAACGTATTTGGATTGTATGAGGTTTGGAATGACACCTCTATAATATGATGTTAGTCTAGGTTTACCTTGGCTTGAACATCATAAGGTTCAATTTGATTGGACCCAGCAACAAACTCAAGTATAACACCAAGGTAAGAATTATCAATTAGATTTTTTGGTACCTTTGAGTAAGATACCTAAGAATGGTCAATCCCAAGGTGCAAAGGTTGTCAATAAAGCAACCATAGAGTAAGCTTTGGAGGAAGATATTCTTTTTTTTGTGATATGGATCAAGCAACGGTTGATTAAATAGTTTAGGAGTTTACTGATGTGCTTCTAGATGATCTAGCAAAGGGGTTACGTTCTAATCATGGTATGTCCTTTAAGATTGAGTTATTGCCAAGAAGTACTCCAATGAGTAGACCAATCTAATCGGCTCTCACCAAAAGAGTTGGAGAGCTTCAAACAACACTAACAAAGTTATTGGAGAAGAATTTCATATAGTATAGTACATCTTCTTGGGGAGAATTGGTATTGTTTGTCCCAAAGAATGATGGAGTACTTTGCTTCTATATTGACTACTGTTGCCCCAATAAACAAATAAAGAATACATATCCTCAAATTGATGACTAACTAGATCGATTGAGTGGAGCACAATATTTTTCCAAGTTGGATCTTCAAAGTGGCTATTGGAAAATTCTCATTGATAGAGAGGATATGCAAAAGATTACCTTTTCCACAAGGTATAGGCATTTTGAATGGAAAGTTTTACCTTTCATGCTCACTAATGCTCTAGCTATTTTTAGAGATTAGATGCATTAGGTGTTGGATGGGCTATTGGATTAGTACGTGGTGGTGTTCTTGGATGGTATTTTAATCTACAGCAAGATGTAGGCAAAACACATGAATCATGTACAAGAAGTCCTAAGACAACTATACCCATGGCAGTTTTACTATAAGAAGTCAATGTGTGCATTTTGTCATCTTGCAGCACACAATAAGGAATACAACACTTTTTCCTTCAAGGAAGCCTTCTATTCTATGAGAACCGGATCTCTATGACAACCAAGAGTGATCTATGCCTTATGCACCTTCAAGAAGCCCATGATTTACCAATCATTGGTATTGAGTACAAAGTCCTTTGGAAAATATATCCCCTTCATGATGCCACACATGACCTTCTTTCTCATCTCTACAATGCACAAATGGCCATCTAAGAGTTTGAAGCTTCCATGGTAATGAGGATGTCACCAACTAGCAATGAGGAAATCTGTAACAATATGACATTTACATACAAGTTAGTCAAGACTACAAAGTAGCAAATAAGCCAAATTAACTAAGAAATTATGAAAAAAATTTCTAGAAGTATCTAGGAAGCCACTTGGTACCTTCCAAGTATCAGCTAATATGTATGCCAAGCGGTGACTTCTAGAGAACTTTCCAACTAGCTTAGCTTGCATGTCAAGTAGGTGGCTTCTAGAAGGAAACTTCTTGAGAAACTCCCCGATTAGCTTAGCATGCACTCTAAGAAGTTAGCTTCTAGGAATCTTCCTAAGAAGCTTCTCAAGAGCCTTGTATGTTCACTATAAATTCCAAAGCCCAAGCTCATGTTAGGCATTTGGATTATCCCTCATTCAAGAGTCCCAAATGTGATCTTCCATTCTCTTATTTCTCTCCTTGGTCTTTTACAACAATAGCTCTTGAATTCCTCATTTACTCAAATAGAATTAAAAACCTAAATTTTACTTGCCCTAAATTTTAGTGTCAAATTATTTTTTGATTGCCTTGAATACTTAGACCCAAACCTCCAAAATTTTAGGAATGAGATGGTTTCAACCCCATAACAAATCAGATTTGTACTTTGGTCTAGTTCTAATTTGTCATAATTTTCAAGAGTAATAGAATTATGGGATTCAGGAGCTGGCCATAGTCCACACTATAAAGAGCATTTCGCAATAGGTACTCCTTTGAAATCAAAAGATAAATAAGCATATGGATCCATAAATCTGCTAGATAAATAAGAAAGATAACTAGTGCAATCTTGAAGGTCTCAAAAAGGACACAAAATAATAGAAATATAAAACCAAGTTGAAAATAACGAGTAGTAAAATTATGGAATTCAAGAGCCTGCAAAAATTCTTACTAGAAACAACATGTCATGAAACATCATACTTTAAAATCAATGAGAAATAAGTATGTGTTGGAAGTTTTACCGATAGGAAAAAGAATTTAGCTTAACTTGTCTCAATAAAGCTACAGCAAAGCAAAGTCTCTACCTATAGTTAGTATGGTTGAAGAGACAGAAAAATAAAGCATACACAACTCCAAGGAAGAAAGATAACAAAATATCTCACCAATATCAATTGTAGGCAAGCAATATAACAACTGACTACAATTCAAAAGATGGAAGATAATTGACTACAATTCTAAAAATTTGGAAAGCCACAAGGCATTCAGTTATGAATATGCAAACTGAAGGATATGCTTTAGAGGTGAAAGACCTGCTCCTTTGTTTTGCAGCTAATAGAATTTGTTGAGGCCTAAAGTTGGAAGTAATCAAAACTTATTAAATACCACTTACTTGCCAAACTAAACTTACTAAATATTGTTAGCCATACTGACCATTATCTCATAAGATAACCCCGTGATAGAGAGCTTACTTTGCTCTTTATTGCTCAATGGTCACATACACATTAATCTCACAAACATATTAATGATCATAATAATGTTAAAGCAATAAAATATTGACAAGAAGGGGTAGCCTATTGTAATGACAATAGCTAGACATATCATCTAGAGTCGAAAATTGGCTTGGTAACATCTGGAAGTATGTTATGTATGATAGGCTAGATAGATCAAATAGAGATGTCACCAAAAGAGTAATTCTACTAATAAGGCAAGTATAATACCAAGAGCTAGCCATATGATCTAGATGTGAAATTCAGTTTGGTAGCATCGGGAATGATGTTATGCATGATGGTCAAAATAGATCAGATAGAAGTATCACCAAAAGGGTACTTTTGCTAATAGTGCAAAAACCAAAATAGACTTGAAAACCTTAAAACCAATTGCTAGACATATGATTTAAAGGTGAGAATTGGTTTGGTAACATCTGGAAGGATGTTACACATGATGGACTAAATAGATCAGAAAGAGATTTCACCAAAAGTGTACTTCTACTAATGGAGTAGGAATCAAAATATGCTTGAAATCTTTGAAGGCAATTTCAAAGGCCTAAATGGATGAATTAAGCCTTGAAAATGTGCAGACCCCCCTTTTAACTAATGAAAGGCTGGCCTTCCCTCTCTCTTGCTTTGTCTTGTTGAGAGCTTTCAAATAGTACCTCATCCACAAGATTCCTCAAGAAGATTTCCTAAAAGATGCCCTCTGATCAAAGCTTGTTTGACCAACCAAATAGGACCAAGACCGACATGTCACCCATCCAAGTAAGTAATCCAAGGGTGGAGCTTGATGACATGTCACCTATTAGTGTGCCTAATCCTAGGGTGGAGCTTCCTTGGAGGAGATCCTCTTTGTCTATATAATAAAGAGAAGGTGTTCCTTTGGGGCATTGGAGGTTGAGTGAAAAATTGTGTGTTTCTTATGGTATGTTTCTTTGTAGGTCATATCCTCGGAGTATTACAATGGTATCAGAGCAGGTGTGGTCATCCAAGAGAATGGATCACCCCTCTTGGAAGAACATGGGCTACTAAGACCGAGTAATTTTGAGGAGAGACATCTTGGTGTAATTGGTAGATTAGGAGTGCTAAAGAGAGGATGGAATGGAGGCTCTGGGAGGACAATATCCAACACCTCACTTTCCATTCTTAAATCCATTCCACATCAAGATTGTGTACATTCAGTATGAGCAAGTGAGAGTGTATCTGGTTTTTCACTTTGGAGTAGAGTTCATGGATATAATGATGAATTTGCAAAACCCAATGATTCTCCCTATAGTGGTTTATGATAGAGAGTGGGATTTGACCATCTACATTTATTTGTGATGGATTTGGATGTCTCAAATCCTTTCCCTTTTAACACTCAAGTAGAAATTTGTTATATAGTGAGACAAAAAGTGATGTTCAGAGATTTTATGGTCATGAATTTTGGTGAGGAATATTATCAACAAATGGTAGCTTCAAAGGTCCCAATGGTAGTTCCTATAGTTCATGTGCCCTCATATTAACTCTCTATTGAAGTAGACAATAGTAATTGAGTGTTGTAGGTACCATGGATCTGTAGTTGCAAGAGTTGGTGCAAGGAATGCAGGAGATGTTGAAAACATTTCAAGAGATTAAGATGACCATGGAGGCCTTACAAGGTCAAGTGTAGACCCTTCGTAATGATCAAGCAATGAAAGAAGAAGAGCCGTCTCAAAACCCAATACTTGCAATCAAAGTACTTTTTTGATCTAAAAGTTGCAATAACTAACATGAGTCCAACAAAGGCTCTCAAAAATTTCAAACGAGGGTTGAAGGAGCAAATTTGCCAAGAAGTCATGGTTCAACATCCTTGAACGGTATTTGAAGCCATTGCTTGTGTGCAAAGAATAGCAAGGGCATTGGGTGGAGATGAAGGAGTAGTTCCACCTCAGTATTATTGAGTAGAAATGCCACACATGGGTGGACCGGTACCGTTGGAACTGGGCAACCTTTGGTTTCAAGACCAAGGAGCATAACCACTTCAAGGAGAGCGGGGATGGGTAGAAGAACAGAGAGATGGAGTCCCATGAGGAGAAGGACCTCAAGGAAAACAACGCCATCATTACAATTGTGGCCATATTGGGCACATATCTACCAACTATCATGCTCGTCTCCCTAGAGGCCCTTGGCCTTCATACAAGCAATCTTTGAACAACATGGAAGGACACATTCAAGAGGAGGAGGTAGAAATCACTTTGAAAAACAAAAATCACCAATAAATGTACCTCATGGCCGTACTAGCTCAATAAGGAAGCAAAAAAGCAAGGGAAGGAAGAAGATGAGAGTGCAAAGGTCCCAAAAGGCAACCTCACAATTGATTGTCATGAACGGAGTCCTAGAAGGCAATCAAGTGAGAGTATTAAAAGATCTTGGAGCAATAGAGAATTTCTTGTCTCACTCTATTGCAATGAGATTGGGAATAGATCTAGAGAGAGATGAGAGCAAAAAAGTAGAGCTACCTAATGGGCAAACATAGAGGATTGAATCATTACCTAGATAGGTAACACTCTTTGTAGGAGAATATAAGGAAGCAATTGATTGGCGAGTGATACAATTAGCTTGTTATGATGCAATCTAAGGCATGTCATGGATAGAGCATTAAAACCCTATAGTGGATTGGAGGAAGAAAATAGTAAGAACCCACAAATGGTTGATCAGTGGGGTTAACAAAAAATCACACAAGCAAGAATTGCTTGTTTATGGCATAAGGATAGTAGCTAATTTGTAATACCAATAGATGTTTCATGGGTCTAATAAGAGAAGTCCAGAGTGCACAACTCAATGGACAAATTCTTGAGAAATTAAAGGATTTTGTAAATGAGTTACAAGATGTCTTTCCCAATGATCTACTTGCAGGATTACCACCAAAGAGGAGAGTAGATCATAAAATTGAGACACTCCCGTGAAAGACACTTCCTTAAAAGACCCCATATTGCCAATCACCTCATGAGTTGGAGGAGTGTAAGAATCAAATTGAAGATATGCTGTAGAAAGGGTTCATCCAACCCAATGTATCACCATATGGAGCTCCTTTTTTTGTTTGTGAAGAAGAAGGATGATACAATATGCATGTGCATCGACTATTGGAGTTTCAATCAACAAATAGTGAAGAAAAAATACCCCTTACCTTGCATAGATGACATGTTTGATCAACTCAATGGAGCAAGACACTTCACCAAACTAGACTTGCAAAGCGATTAGAATTAAATCCAAATTGTAGAGGAGGATGTGTACAAAACTGCATTTTGAATCAAGTATGGCCACTTTGAGTATCTCATGATGCCTTTGGGCCTCACCAATGCACTACCCACTTTCATGAGTCTAATGAGTGACATATTTTGTCTATATTTGGATAAGTCTATTATTGTCTTCCTAGATGACATCTTAATATACAATAGCACAATGATACAACACAAACAATACCTACAAGAAGCCCTCCTGATTCTAAGATAGAATTTATTGTTTGCCAAACTCTCAAAGTGCAAGTTTGGCAAGTCTAAAGTAGACTACTTAGGGCATAGAGTAAGTGCAGAGAGTATTCAAGTATTGACAGATAAAATAGAGGTCATTCAAAAATGGCATGCCCCAAAAGATCAGACTCAACTCGAGAGCTTCTAGGGGTTGACGGGATTCTATCATCAACTTTTCAAGGATTTCTCCAAGGTTGCACAGCCTTTAACGACACTACTTGGCAAGTGGAAGAAGTGGACGTGAGGAATTGCACAAGAGTTGGCCTTTCAAGAATTGAAATCCGCCTTGCTACATGCACCAATCTTGAAGTGGTATGACCCAAAACGTCCAATCAAGTTGGCTATAGATGCATCAGGCGTAGCAATAGGAGCAATCCTACAACAAGAGTGGCATGACAAATAGCATCCAATTGCATATTTCTCTCAAAATTTATTACCGGTAGAGTGCAACTATCATACCATAGAATGAGAAGAGCTGGCCATTGTCCTTGCAACCAAGCATTGGAAGCACTATTTGGGCGAGAAGGCATTTGTAGTAGAGACAGACCATAAACCTCTAGTCTACCTTGAGACGTAGAAAGATTTATCTTGTCACCAGATTTGATGGGTAGAGTGGTGACAACACTTCAACATGACAATCACCTACGTGGAAGATAAGAAGCAACTTGCAGATGCATTCACCCGCATGACAATGGCAAACAATTTGGTGGTAGAGGTTAAGATTAACCTTGAATTTTGGCCAGAGATTCTAGTTGCTACAAAAACTGCACAAATTGTAGAAGTGCAATTATTCAAAGTCATCAATAGCACCCAAGGACTCACCTTTTGTGATGGCAGATTATGGATCCCAAATGTCCCAAAATTACGCACTACCATTCTAGCAGAATGTCATGATTTAGCCATTGTATGTCATGTTAGAGTAGACAAGACCTTGGATGCAGTCTAACGCCATTACTATTGGCCCAAGATGGGCAACAACGTGATGGACTACATGTGCAATTGCCTACTTTGTCAACAAGACAAAGCTTCTAATCAAGCTCTTGCAAGGCTTCTTCAACCTCTCCCCACTCCTACACAACATTAGGAATAGGTGAGTATGGATCTTGTATGTGAATTACCCAAGACTATCTCAAGGTTTGACTCCATCGTGGTCTTTGTGGACTGGCTCAACAAAATGATTCATGTATGCCCTACCACCAAGGATGTTACCGCTCCGCAACTTGCTCAATTATACTTAGATGCAATCTTCTCTCACCATGGCTTGTCTCGAGTACTCATCACCAATAGAGGCACTCAATTCACTAGTTTGTTTTGGAAAATACTCTTTAGTTTCTTCAAAACCAAGTTGGCCATATCCACATCTTACCATTCCTAAACAGATGGACAAACAAAGCAGGCTTATTGCACTATTGAAGACATGCTACGTGGCTTCACCTTAGAGGAGCAAGAGACGTGGGACACCTTACTCCCATTGGTCAAATTTTCTTACAATAATTTGGTGAATGCATCTACCCATGTCACTCTGTTCTTCCTCATGTATGGTGAGCATCCCTTCACACCTTCTAGCTTGATAAAGATCCGTCTGGTAGCTACCAAGGTCGACACAGTCAACACATTTGTTTCTAGAATCCAACAAGGTGTGGAGCGTGCCAAGCACAGATTGCAGATTGCACACAATTGACAAAAGTAGTATATTGATGTACATTGTAGGCACATGGAGTTCAATGTTGGAGATTAGGTGTGGTTGTCTACAACCAACCTCACACCCATTGGCCTTGTAAGCTGAGACCCCATTTTATTGGGCATTTTTCTATTCTTTGTCAAGTCGACGTTGTGGCTTATCACCTCGAGTTACCACCACACATGAAGATCCAACCAGTGTTCTATGTTTCCCTACTATGTAGATGTACACCCTGGTCGGGCACCATCATTCCACACAAGACATTCAACCTTGTCTGACACTCGTTGATGGCACGGAGGAATATAAAGTAAAACATATTCTCCAAAAATGCATGCGTAGTACTTGACATCCACGGGTAGACTATCTAATACAATGGAAAGGTTACCCCCTCTATGAAGCAACCTAGGAGCCCACTGCCAATTTGACACATGCATTGGTGTTGGTGCAAGCATTTGAGCAACAACTGCACAATGAGGACGTTGTGTCTTAAAAGGAGGGAGGTTTGTAATACCAAGAGCTAGCCATATGATCTAGATGTGAAATTCAGTTTGGTAGCATCAGGAATGATGTTGTACATGATGGTCAAAATAGATGAGATAGAAGTATCACCAAATAGGTACTTCTACTAATAGAGCAAAAACCAAAATAGACTTGAAAACCTTAGAACCAATAGCTAGACATATGATTTAAAGGTGAAAATTGGTTTTGTAACATCTCGAAGGATTTTACACAAGATGGATTGAATAGATCAGAAAGAGGTATCACCAAAAGGGGAATTCTACTAATAGAGTAGGAATCAAAATATGCTTGAAATCTTTGAAGGCAATTTTGAAGGCCTAAACAGATGAATTAGGCCTCAAAAATATGCACCCCCCCCTCCCCCAAACTTCTTTTAACTAAGGAAAGGTTGGTCTTCCCTTCCTCTTGCTTTGTCTTGTCGAGAACTTTCCAATAGTACCTCACCCACGATATTCCTCAAGAAGATTTCCTAAAAGATTCCCTCCGGTCAAAGCTTGTTTGACCAACCAGATAGGACCAAGACCAACATGTCATCCATCCAAGTAAGTAATCCAAGGGTGGAGCTTGTTGACATATCACCTATTAGTGTGCCTAATCGTAGGGTAGGGCTTCCTTGGAGGAGATCCTCTTTGTCTATATAATAATGAAAAAGTACTCCTTTGAGGCATCAGAGGTTGAGTGAAAAATTGTGTTTTTCTCATGGTATGTTTTCTTCTTAGGTCTCATATCATTGGAGTATTACAACAAGAGCCAAAAATAATTTGAATTTATAATACCAAAAGCTATACATATTATCTAGAGGTGGAAATTGGCTTGGTAACATCTGGAAAGATGTTATGCATGATGTGCTAGGTAGTTTAGATAGAGGTATCACCAAAAGAGGACTTCTCCTAATAAGGCAAGAGCCAAAAATAACCTAGAAACTTTAGAGCCAATTTTAGAGGCCTAAACGGATGAATTAGACTTTGAAAATGTGCAAATGTCGCCCAGCAAAAGAAAGGTTAGCCTCTCCCTCCCCCAATTTTGTTTCATTCAGAGCTTTCCAACAATACCTCATCCACACAATTTGGAGCTTCTTACAAGAAGATTCCCTAAAGATTCCCTTCACTCAAAGATGGTTTGACCAACTAGATAGGATAAAGACCGACATGTCACCCATGCATGCAACCCATCTAAGGGCAAAGCTTGCTTATAGGTCACCAATCTATGTATTTGATCCAAGGTTGGAGCTTCCTTTGGTGGTGTCTCCTTTGAACATAGTCAAGGTGCTCCTTTAAGGCATTGGAGGTTGAGTGTAAAATTGTGTGTTTCTTCTTTTGTGTTTCTCTTCGGGTCTCCTATCCTTAGAAGATTACACCTATGGGTGAAATCAATAAACTATCTATCTATCTATCATGAATTTGACTCACCATTCAAACCTTTTGAAATATCGAGTAGATTGATGGTTACAATATAAGCCAATGCAAGTTGCACAAATATCAACAAATAAGACTAATAGAAGTGGTTGATCAAAGAGGCATACTTCATGTGTTGTCACTCCTTCCCACCAAGTGAAAACCTATAACTCAAGGTCATCCAAGTGCCTTCTTGTGAAAAGGTAAAATGAAAAGGATATCAAATATGTTGTATTGTCCAATCTATTCCATGATTCAGATCCAAAAACTCCATCTCCTTAAGATTGGCTACATTAAATTTTCTTCTACATACCTTATGGTGAGCACATCATAGTTTGGTTCATTGCACCTTGATTTCTTATCACATGACCACAATACACCCATACAAGAGGAAGAAGCAATGGTTTACTCACAATTGACCAAATTCAACTCAAGCATAACCTGATCTGAACACCAACTTTCCCCAATGGAACTTTCTCCATTGGTTCTAGAGGAAGATAGACATGGATGACAAAGTACCTTATCTTAGTTTAAGGATGACAAAATGCATTACTACTATAGGTACTTTATGTAGTAGAGAAAAAATCATCTTTTAAATGTAAGCCAAGTGTCATCCAAGAATACTATCACATATGGATCCAATAGATCCTCTACCAATCAATGCATTTGATCCATGAAAACTATTAGAGCATTAGTGAGCCCAAATAAGAAAACACTCCATTCAAAATATACATACCTTGAACAAAAAGTAGTCTACTTTACATCTTCCACATCAATTAGAATCAACCAATAGTTGCTTTAAATATCCAATTTAAAGAAGCATTGTACTCCTTTTAGTTTATCCAACAAGTCATCAATCCAAGGCAAAGAAGACTCATTTTTCATGTTTTATTTATTAGTTTCATGATAATCAATATAGAATTGAAGCACTCCATCTTTCTTTGGTGCAAATAGTACTGGTGCATCCTTAAGTAGATGTGTTATCTATATTGTTTGAAATCTTTCTACAACAATTCAATCTTTTAATTGTTTTTTTAATTCTTTGGTAAGAGCCTATAGATTGGTCTACTCATTGTAGTACTATTAAGCAAAAGATCATTCTTGAAGGGCATAATACATCAACATGTAACTCCTTTGGAAGATTGTCAAGAAATATATCTGTAAAATCTTGTATTATTCAATCAATCACTTCTTTTTTGAGGCTTATTATCTTCATCTTTTTCTCCTTGCAGTATTGATTTGATCCACATAGTAAAAACAAGAATGTCTTCTTCCAAAGCATATTCTATAACCACTACATTGACAAACTTCTAATATTTGGATTGACTTCTCTTTGGTGTCTTCCGCAAAGCTACTAGGTAACCCAATCAATAATTCTAACTTTGGTGTTGTACTTGAATTCTCCATCAAACCCAATTTACTTGAACCTTACAATGTTCAAGCCAAGGAAAACATGGAATGATATCATAGTCTAGGTGAACTATTATAAATCCTATACACTTTAAATACATTTTCCCAATCTTATATTCAACAAGATGTGAGCTACAAAATGGGCAACCTTTTCTACCATCCACCATCATCAATTTATTGCTAAATACAATTTTGATAAGAATATGTAATTTTTTTTCTCATTACATGGACATTGAAACTCTCAGAACTTAGATAATCAATCAAACAATGTCATATAATGACAATTTGATATCATACATTGTAAGTGAAACTAACTTGCATAGGTCAAGCTTTCAATCCCGTTGGAACTAATTAAGTTCCTAGTAATGGCTTGTTAGCTTATGACAACCTAGTGTCAACATAATAATAGTAAATGATAAAAAAAATTTATTCTCATGAGGATGTGGAGTGGAAATGACTAGATTTGAAGGAAAAGTATCACAATATCATAGTTCTTTTATTTTTGACTATTTAGCCTCTTGGAAAAGAACCACTTTCAAAAGAGAGTAGAGTCATCCACAATGGCACTCTATAGAAAAGAGAAAATAAAATGACTTTCACAAAATATTTGTTCCTAGTTAATCTTGAAGGTGATGTTTCACTTCACACCAAAGGTCTCTTCCTCCCAAAGAGTCTTTTTACCTTGAAGGAAAATCCTATCCTAAAGGTCAGTTTTACCCAAAGGTCCTACTCACTCTAAATTTGCTGACTACATACTACCCTTCCAAAAAAGCATAATCTCAAAAAATCATGAAATTAACTATCTAATTGGCTTTTCTATTTTGTGGTACTTTCAATGCTCCAATATTCCTAGTACCATTTTTTACATTGTCTTGCTCTCTCTAAACTTCAAGAATAACTTGCTCCAAAATTGTGCAAATTTCCTAATATGTATTCACTCAATCACACATTTCTACTACATGCTTCCTCACCTCTACTAACCAAAAATGAAATCAAAAATGCAAAATGTAGGCAAATCAACACCAAAGATTGTGGAGGTCCTTGTACTCAAAATTTGATTATGAAGAAGCAAACAAATTTAAATTGGATCACAACCCACATATTCAAGTCTCTACTTCTTGATGAAGAGATTTAGTGGGTAAGGGACACAAGAAATCTTCTAAATACACCTACATCTCTCATTGTTGATCTTATCTACTAATCCTAGCTTATTTTTTCATACTAAATTAAGAACTATCAATGCATCCACAACTAGCTCAAAATGGTTCTTTGTTGCTTTCTTGTTTGAATTTAAATTCAATTTATAGGTCAAAGATCTTTGACTTACAAAAATTTTAAAGTAAAATATTCTACACCAAAGATCTATCTAGCCAACAATACCTTTAAGGCCAAAGGTTTTTTTAGGTTGAAGGTGTTTCTAGACTTAGTCATTGACTAGATTTTTCATTGGCTTAGACTTCTCTTCATCAAGAAGTTTATCATTTCCTTGTACTATGCAATTGACTCAAGTTGGGCCTTGGTGGAATCTTTGAACTTCTTTGCACTATGTTTGTGAAGCATGTCAAAAATTTACTTCAATTGCTCGTCCATGTATACCATTGCCTCCAATGCATGTACTTGGGATGTCAATTCACTCAACATCAACTTTTGTACTTGAGCTTCCATCTACTTCTTAGTTATCTGACCAATTGACCCTATGTCATCTCCATTTGCACCAAGATCTTGGTCTTTTTCCATCCAACTGCCTTCTAAGTTCTTGTTGCTTGCTAGTATTTCTCCAAAAATCACTTCTTGATCTTTCTCTGACTCTTATTTTAAAAATCTCGAAGACAGTTACTTCGGAGGAGTTGGCAGGATACACTGCCCTATTTATAGAGTTCCAAGATGTATTTGCCTGGTCGATTGATGAAATGCCGGGTATTCCACAAGAATTCGGAGAACACCGGATTGATCTGATTGAAGGTGCAGTTCCAGTTTGGCAACGACAATACCGTCTGAACCTGAAGTACTTGCTTTTGGTGAAAGATGAAATCGACAAGTACTTAGGGGCCAGAATCATCTTCCCTATCTTAAGCAGTGAATGGGTCTCCCCCATTGTCATTGTCCCGAAGAAGAAAACAGGGAAGATCCGAGTGTGCCAAGACTTCCAAAAGTTAAACGCAGTTACAAGGAAAGATCATCATCCCTTGCCTTTCAACGATACAATTTTAGATCAGGTAGTTGGGCATCCTTGTTATAGTTTTCTTGATGGATTTTCAGTGTACAATCAAGTATCCATTTGAGAAGAAGACAAGGATAAAACTACATTCACGACCAATTAGGGCACTTTTGCTTACAATCAAATGCCCTTTGGGTTGTGTAATGCTCCCGCTACTTTCCAGCGGATGATGAATTCAATTTTCAAAGATTTCCTACGCAAATTTGTGGAAGTTTTTATTGATGAATTTTGTGTGTTTGGACGAAGAGATGTACATTTAGATTACCTTCGCCAAATGTTTGAAAGGTGTTGTTTTGCCAACTTGTCATTACACCCGGAGAAGTGCTTCTTTGCAATGAAGGAGGGAATTCTTCTGGGGCATTGGGTGTCAAGCCGAGGTATTGAAGTTGATGTTGAGAAGGTTAAGATAATCACAGCTTTGGAATCCCTGAAGAACATCCGGGAGCTGAGAGCCTTCTTGGGACATGTCGGATATTACAGACGCTTCGTGTCAAACTATGCAGTGCTTGCTGCACCACTTACAAAGCTTTTGAAGAAATCCGAAGACTATCTGTGGGAAGCAAATCAAGAAGAAGCTTTCCAGGTGTTGAAGAAGAAATTGGTTGAAGCACCAGTCATGAGGGCCCCACATTGGGACGTCCCTTTTCATGTGTATGTGGACACTTTGTCCATGGCCATTGGAGTCGTCTTAAGTCAGAAGGACAAGAAGAAGAAGGACTACCCGATATATTATGCCAACCGACAACTTTCAGTTTCTGAAAAGAACTATTCGATGACTGAAAGAGAAGCACTCAGAATGGTGTATGCCTGCAAGAAATTTTGTCATTATTTGTTGGGGTATGAGTTTGTCTTCTATGTTGACCATTATGCATTGTAACATTTGGTCAAGAAGGCAGATTTATCGGGACAAATTGCAAGATGGATCTTGTTATTACAAGAGTTCACGTATACTGTACAAGTAAGGAAGGGAGCTTTGCATTCAAATGCGGACTTCCTATCTAGGTTGGAGACTCAAGACCAGGACTGGGAAATTGACGATCGGTTCCTTGACGAAGAGTTGTATCACTTATCAGCAATGTGAAGTACAAAGTATGCAGCTGAATATCATTATCTGAATACTCTCCATTGTCCTGAGGGGATGGACCCGGAACAGCGGGCAGTCTTTCTCAGGAAAATGGGGCCGTACCAGCTTAAACACAGCATTTTATTTAAGATAGGCGAAGACGAAGTACTTCGGCAATGCTTGGAGTCATACAAAGTAGGAGGAGTGATTGAATCTTTACACTCCGAAGCATCGGGAGGACACTATGCTCTGAAGAATACTGTACAGAAAATTCTTTTGGCAGGGTATTGGTGGCCTACAATGTACAAAGATGTACATGCTCATATCCGAAGCTGTGATGTTTTTCAAAGAACAGGGAAGCCAATGGCTACTTCTTAATGGCCTTTGAGACCAATTTTGCCTTTGGCCCCATTTGAGAAATGGGGGATTGATTTTGTGGGTCCCATTCAACCAGTGACCTGAGTCACAAGAAAGCGATACATTTTGGTGTGCACTGACTATGCTACCAAGATGGTCAAAGCGGAAGCAACTTGCAGAAATGATGCTGAAACTGTGGCGGAATTCTTCTTTGGAAACATCATCTCCCGATATGGGTGTCCTCTAGAATTGGTCAGTGACCGAGGAACACATTTTTTGAACTTTGTAATAGAGGCATTAACCAAGTACTTTCAGATTAAACATCGGAAGACGACTCCTTATAACCCAAAAGCAAATGGCTTAACGGAAAAAGCGAATGGGTTACTTTGTAAAATTTTGAATAAGGTGACTGTCAATTATGCCTATGACTGGGATACAAAATTACCAGCCGCGTTGTGGGCATATTAAACGATAGAGAAGATTACAACCAAACAAACTCCATACTGCTTGACATATGGCTTGCATCCCATATTGCCAGTTGAATTTGAAGTTCCGACATATCGGGTTCTGTGCGAAGAACAAATGTCGGAAGAAGAAAGTCAGGATCTTTGGATTCATCAACTGATGTGGTTAAAAGAGAAAAGAGACAATGCAATGCAAACCACAAAAGAAGTACAAGCACAGAGGAAAGTCAGGCACGATAAGAGAATCAAGCCTATGACTGTACGAGAAGGGGATTTGGTTTTGTTATATGACAATCGCCAAATATTTTTTCCCAGGAAAGTTGCATTTGAGATGGATGGGTCCCTATCGAGTTCTTCATCTTTACAAAAATGGGTCCATGCAGCTCGTAGACTTGGAAGGTAATCCTTTTGCCACTCGAGTAAACGGGTGGAGAGTTTGGAGATATTGGACCATAGACTCGGAAATTTCTAAAGTTTCACCCAAGGTCTATGTTTGCAAGGACGCTCACATTTGAGGGAGGGGGTATGTGGTGCCCACATTTTTTTTTTCAAAATTAAGGAGACGAAGTGTATAGAGAAGTCGGATTGCGCCTGTATGGCCGAAGAAGGCAAAGAAAAGAGTCGTCGGGATGAAACCCGAAGTAAAGTGACTTCGGGTCATAAGGCGAAGTATTTGGAAATGCCCTGTCAGCATACAACCCAAAGTAAATTGTCTTCGGATCAAGGGGAGCTCAACCCGAGGCAAAGATAGTCTAACAACCTTTCATTGGGGCGAGAAATTCAAGAAGGGGTTGTTTGAAAAATGGCGGATCATACACACGGAGGTTGATTGACAGTGATAGGTGCATGTTGGAGGTGTGATTTCTTGGTAGGAACTCAAAGTGACGGAAGATGAAGAAGCGCAACTCTATAAAAATTGAAATTGCAACGATGAAATGTCAAGTAATTTTCCTTTGCCGTTGAGGAGTCGTCTTGCAGGTGATCGGGGAAAGGGAAATAGAGTTGGCCTCATGTTAGTGCGCAAAGGAGAAGTTGCGAGAGTGAAATCAAGAGAAAGTGAGAAAGTAGAAGAGATGGGAGGAGGGAAGAAGAACTCTGAATTCGTAGTGAGAAATCATGCGATTTGGAGATTAGATGTGATAGCGAGGATCAAAGTCTTGAGCCGACTTTGGATCACATTTCTAGCATGGAATTAGAACGTGAGTTTTCCAAGATTCATGACACATATCATCAAGAGTAAGTGTCTTGATGGACCCGAGGAAGAAGGGAAGAGAGGAAATCCGGCTTCCTGGACAGAGTCGGATTGGAGACTCGTACTCGGGAAGGAGGCAGGCTTGGAGAAAGGAGCCACGTTCTTGGGGAAAGGAGAGATAGCTCAGGAGACGCAAGGGGTGAGAGATGCCTTCTTGTTGAAAAGAACAAAGAATGGGTACAAAGTTGAGAGTTACAAGGATCCAATGAAGAGAAGGATCATGAGTGCTCTCATGGCAATCTTGAAGACGGAGAGAACGACTTATGTGATAAAACACCAAGCGGTGTTCTTCCATAAGTTGTTTGCAGGAGAACCTATAAATTGGGCAAGGTGTTTTCACGGGAGAACGAGGCAAATGGTGTGGAATTTGTGGGATAAGTCGCCTCCACACTACATTGTGCCGTTTGCAGCACACTTCTACCTTAGGCTCAATTTGCTGAACTCGGCGGAGCGGACTCGGATGGTGTCGCACTTCCATCCTGATGTGCAAAAGGAGGTCGACATTGAGGAGCAGTAGTACATTCTCCAAATCCGGAGCACGGATAACTACTACACAAAGATAGGGAAGAACGTGGAGGTTGTAGTGAGTACTCCGACGAAGAAGAGGAGTCAGCAAGGAGAAGCCAACAACAGCAAGAAACCTCAGAAGATGCAGAGAAGTAACCCGAGGTGAAGTATGGTGGTAATTGAGTCGGAAGATGAAGACTCAGAAGGCAAGGCCAAGCTGAAGATGGAAGACTCGGAACATGAGGAGGAACCTGAGCTGACATTGCAGAGTGGAGATACGAGCAATGACAATGAAACAAGAGGAGAGATGACATCGGTGCCAGCGGCTAACAAAGAAGAAGAAGAAGTGCAAGCCGAGTTGGAGGCCAAAGACAACTCGCCGTTGGAAGACGAAGTCCTGGTGCCTGAGGAAAGGAAGATCGCAGTGCAGTGAGGGGTTTGCTCGAGACATAAGGCAAAGTGTGAAGCGGGGCCGAGTAAAGTGAAGGAAGAGGTAGGAGAAAGCTCAGGAAGCAAAGCGTCAATCCTGATACGAAGACTCCAGAGAAGAAGGTGAGTATCAGGAGAAAAGAGAGACCACTCTGCGGGAGGAAGTAGTTGCCAGTGATGGAGTGGAGTACCTGCAAGAGGTAGTGTGCCCATTGTTGGTAAAGTTGGAGCACAAGAAGAAGGAGATGCAGTCGACTTGTCCAGAGGTGAAGACTGTTTTGCAAGTCTTATCGAGATTAGAAGAAGAGAACTCAGAGTTGAAGAGAGGTATAACCCGAGGTGAGGAGGAGAGAGAAGTACTGCGAGTAGAGGCAGTAGAGAGAAGTCAGGTAATTAAAGACCTGAAGAGGGAAGTGAGCTATCGAGAGGATCTTGCGAGGAAGAGTGACATAGCAAGAGAGAGACAAGTAGCTGAACACAAAATCTTGAAGCAACAGTTTGTTGATTCAAGAGTAGAACTTATCCATGCTATGGCGAGGGTAGCAACGAAGGATCAAGAGCTCGATAGAGTGATGGAGAGTATGGAGGAGAAGAAGCAACTCTGGCAAAGAGAGTTGGCTGTGCGGTATAGAGAAGAAGAGAGATTATGATAGTTACTTTGTAATCAAGAAGAGAAAGTTGTACAGAAGGAGAAGGAGAAGGAGACGGTGAAAGCCGAGTTTGAGGCAGAGTTGGCAATGTACCGAGAGGAATGGCTTGCAGATCGGGAACAAGAAAGGAAGACAAGATTGGAGCCATTGAAAGAGATAGTCCTCAGGGTGAACGTGATGTTAAGTACAGAAGCCAACGTTCGAATTGAAGAAGCACGTTTGCACGAGTTAAAGTTGTTGGTGCAGGATACGAGGCAAAGACAAGCAAAAGACACCAAGATGAATGCCTTGTTGATCAAATTAAGAACTCGTGTAGACCGAAAGGTTTTAGAGGTAGAGGATAACATTTCAATTAGATTAGACTTAGTGAAAATAGAGCTAGAAAAACTTCGGAAGGATGTTAGAGCAAAACCCAAAGTAGATAACATAGGGGTCCAAATGTCTTTGGAGTTGCCATCAGAGACATTAGAGAAGAGTGGATCGGGAGATAAGGACTTAGATAGATTACCCACTAGTGAAATTTCAGATCAGGAAAGAGAATTGCTGGATCTGGTAGAAGAAGTAGAAGATCTGAAACCCAAGGAAGAAGTAGTAGGAAGTAAGATTACTGCGGGTTCGGGTTTGAAAGCCGAAGAAGAAGTAGACATCGGATCGGATTAGTAACAGATTTGAGATTTGAAGAGGCAGATATGAAGAGGTGCATTGTCATTTTGGATCTGCAGGTTAGAACAGTTTTTGTAGAATGGTATAGTTGTTAGAACTATCGATTGCTTCACTATTTAAGAGTGGCATTCACAGTCAAATGTTGTTTAGTGCTCATTATTTCTGAGAATAGATAAAGCAAAGTGCTATGAAGTAGTGCTTGTCGCTTGAGCTTGATTCCGAGTATCAACTTTGTAATTGTGTTTGTGAGTGTTTGGAGAAATTCAAAGTGCAAGTCAGAGTGCTTGTTGGATGTTGGATTCCACAGCCTTGATCTTGATTCTGTGTGTTTGATCTTGAGTGAAGTGCAATCGAAGCAATGCCTTGACAGATCCGAGAGGAATTGTAGTGTTGCTAGTATTATGCATTTGTGAGTGCAGTGCAAAGTTGATGTGAAGTAATTTCGATCAAGGAAGTTGTGCCTTTAGTGGAGGAGTGGAACACAATTCTGAGGTGAAGTCATTTTGCAGTGAAGTGCCATTTTTGGGAGAGCTTGAATCATCACAATCAAGATTGTTTGGAAAGATTTGAAGGATTTGTGATTAAGGAGTGTTAATTTGTGACAAGATTGCAAGTCAGTGCTTGTTACTCTCTTCTGGGTGTGATTTCTACCTGAGAGATTAAAGACGCAACCAAGAAGAACTGAAATTGTTACTTTGCTTTGTATTTGACCAATTCTGACTTGTATCTCTGTGGGAACAAACTTTACTTACCCGATTACCGCAAAAGTGATATTTGCCGGGTTGTCACAGCTTGATTTTGCTCATCTTTCCTTCTTGGTATGTGCCAAAGACTCTCCTTTGTCCTTCCTTATGTTGATGATGAGGTGGATTCTTTGTCCTCATGCCTTACCACTTTGCCTTCCATGAAACCTTGGAGGTCTTTGGCCTTGGACATCCCTTTATCCTAGTCTCCTCCTTTTGTCAAGTTGGATTCTTTGGCCTTCTTTTAATCTTTGGCCTTGAGTACATCTTCATCCATTAGCACTTCTTTGTCTTGAAGAACCGCTTCATCTTTAGGCTAGAACACAATAGGTTCTGAATTTTTTATGAACATTCCTTTGTTTGCCTTTGTTTCAAAGAGGCAACTCTTCATGATAAGTTCTCCTTGTAGCTGGAGAACTTAGCATGACCCTTCAAGTCTTCTTGGCTAGAGTAGAATGAACTTTATCTCCTCCTTTATCCTCCTTGTCCTCTTCCAAAGAGATGATTATTTTGGTGAATGACTCCTTGTTGGCTATAGGCATGATAGCTCTTGATGCCTATTGTTATCATCTTCTTCTTATTTTGTCTTTTTTTTAGGATGGTCTTATCTTTGTCTTTGTCCTCATCCTTATTCTCATTTTTGTCTTTGGTCAACTCCTTGAGACTTTCATGCCTTCTTCTTGGCCTTTGCTTTTGGCCTACAAGTGCAATCTTCCTCTTCTTCTCAGAACCTAAAGTATTGTGGGCTTCTTCTACCAGGAGAAATTTCCCATTCTTTGCAAACATTACATATACAAGTTGGTATTCCTTCTATATTGCCTTGAATCTTTATTTCATTCAAGGTAACCTACAAGGAAGCAATAATCCATGTATTTCTTCTTGTCCTCTAGCATTAACAACTTCATCTCCAAGTAAAAGTGAGTAGTGAAGTTGGAGAGATGAGCTACTCCTCCTTACTCATTCATGTTCTTGCATATGTCCCACATTCTTCTCCAAAACATCTTTGCCCAATGAATAGATCTTCCTTTAAATACATATTTGAAGAAGTTTTCCTAACTATTTATTGATATAGACAATCCTCTTATACTTGATAAGCATCATAATTTCTTTGGCAAGAGTTCATCAAGTTTCTTGGGATTGGACTTTCCATCCATTATCTTAGGTCTATCAAAGACTAGATTTTATATCCAAATTGGGCCTACTTCATTGAGTATCAAAGGTTATGTTGCATGGGAGTGAATTCTTTGGCCTCAACACTCTTTGCCAATGCTCATCTATCCAAGCAAAGACATTTCTGTTCAAAATTTCTATTCAAGGATCCCAATTATCCCTAATCACATACAACATGTTGTGGTCCTTAATTTCCCATTTCTAAAATAAGAATTTGAGTTTCTTACTATGGAGGAGTTATTGCTTTGAAATATAATTTCCATATAACTAACCCAAGAGACATGAGAATAATCTTTGGTATCTTCCTATGATGCTTAGGTGCTTGGGGCACTATGGATATATCTTTCTCCTTCATCTCTAATCAAGGAATTCATTCATAAGAAGGCACTCTCTCTATAAGTCTAACTCTCACTACTTCTTGCCAAAGGTGTGGAGAGGTCTTACTTGGCTAAGGATCACACTTGTCTGATTGGAAAAAGAAAAAGTGGATAACTTGATCCATGTCTTATAGTGTTGGCTCAACCATTAAAAATCTTTGGTAGGTGCACTTGGAAGATTGTGAACTACACATGCAAATGTTTAAGTATATCAAATGTTTAATAACTCTAATTATTGTTTTGATAGTGCAACATTGGTTTTTGGTTTTCAAGAACAAAGGTTGATGATCATGAAGGGTTGCTATCCAAAGGTCCTTTAAGCTGAAAGTCTCCTTTGCCAAAATTTAGTCTAGCTGAAGGTCTTCATCCTAAAAATTTCTCAATGACAACTCTCTACCTTGTACAATCACTCTTGGCCTCTTTATGTTGCTCTTCTCCTTCTTGGTGCAATTTATTCCCATGCCAAAGGCAATTGGGGTAAAACCTTCATCCATCCTCTACAAATTGGTAACTACCTTTCTACAAAAACTAACAAAAAAGAAGAAAAATAATGGACTATGCAAAAAGGTGAGGAGTCACATATCTCTTATTGGGAATCTTTTTTTCCTTGATCATCATGCTCAAGAACTCTATTTCAGCAACTGGTCAAGGTTTCCCAATCCTACTTGGACATTTGGCAATGCAATATCTGATTTGACAAAAATACAAGTAGCTATCATTTTGTTGTAAATATTGTTGATCTATAATATCAAGTGGTCTTTGTTGGATGGCATCTATCTCCATTAGTATTTGCTTCTCTAATTTTGCTTGATTTGCTTGCAAGTTTAGTGAAGGTCTAGGTCAAGATCAAGTTGTGGTTACTAGGGAATCAAAGTGCTCAACCAACTACTTGACCTCTTCCAAGTGTCTAGGTTTGTGCATGGTTGCTCCTAGTTTGGTGCACAATTTCAAGCCTCTGACAAACCAATCCAAAGATGTAAAAGACCAAGGAGAAAATTAAAAGAATGGAATTTCACATTGGGCACTCTCAAGTGAGGCAATCCAAATGCCTAGCATAAACTTGAGCTTTGGTATTTATAGACAACATGGGTACAAGGCTCCCAAGAAGCTTCCGAGAATGTTTCTTTTAGAAGCTATCTTATTTGAAATGCAAGCTAAGCTAGCTATTTTCTTGGCATGTAAGCTAAGCTAGTTGTTTACTTGGCATAAAAACTAAAATAGCTATCAACACGGCATACATATTACTCAACCCTTGGAAAGTTCCTAGAAACTTCTCACTAAGAAGTTTCTTGAATGCTTTTTGGACATTCTTAAAACATTGCCTAGCTATATGCTAATTCTACCACTTGATAGCTATATTTAGCTTTTTCTAACTCCATATTATGACATATTTTACCAACTAGTGGTGGGGAGAATATGGAATCTCAAACTCTCATACAACCACTTGTAGCTTTTGGAGATGAAAAGGGGCATGTGGCATCATGAAGAGGATACCTTTTCTAAAGGATCTTATATTTAGTGTGTCATTGGCGGCCATGTTGGATGTTACAACATGCAAGTATATGGTCAACTTTGTATTCTTCATGATGGTTAACAAGGATTTGGAGAGGAGGAGGTTGGAAGCAAGTTGGAAATGAAGATGTTAAAATCAAAGGGTTTTAAATTGGAAATATGGAAGACAAGATGGATTTTCAGATAATTAGGAAGGGCAAGTTTATAGGCAACAAGAAAAATGATCTAAATAATATCAAAGAGACCTATACAATTGGGAGCAATTTTATGAACATGGGTGTCAAGAGGGAGAGGAAGGTTACTAGAGGAAAGCGTAACCTTATCACCTATTTGAAAAGTGAGATCACAACAATGACTTTCAAAATATTGCTTTTGCCAATTTTCAGCAACAAGAAAATGCTTGGTGTAAGGAAGCAAATAACTTGGACAAGAAGATGGAACTATGAGTGACATGAGATGGAAATAGAGCAAGAAGAGAATTTGGATTAAATGGTCTTGCTTGTAATTAAGGAAGAAGGGAGAGAAGCTTGTTCTTGCTTGCTTGGAATTATTAGAGGTAAACTTGTCAACTGCAAGACAAGCATCCCAATTAATGTGATGAATGCTAAAAAAGCATGTAGCATATCTTGCAAAGTGAAATTTGTGCATTATATTTTCCCATAAATTTGAGGTGATATATGGTAGAAAAGGTGAGCTTGGTGCCAAGGAGTTCAAAAAATGCTTGCTAAAATTTCTAGTGAATCAAGGATCAAGATCAAAGATTAGAAGCCTTCAACTCCCATGGTTTTTGAGGACCATATTGAAGTAGATCTAGGCTAATGTTAGAGCATCCATGATATCCACTATAGGTATTAGGTGAGTTTACTTCTAAGCTTATCAAGAGAAACACCATACTCGCTGGAAGGCCTTGATGCATTCTTGGCAAAGATGTGATGCAATCTAGATTTCCATGTTCCCATTGGATAGATGAAATAGGGGAGTGGTTGGATTATTCCATCTGGTTTTTGGTTGTTGGCTTTGTTGCATTGACAAATCTCACAAGATCAAGAAAACTCTTTAATATCTTGTGCCATGTTTGGCCACCACCATTGATAAGGTACTCAAGGTCTTTTTTTACACCCATATGACCAACAATTGTTAAGTTATGTGCATCTTAAAGTAAAGTTAAGTAAAGGGAAAGTTGTAAAGTTACATAAGTCATAGATCTCCGATAGTTGGAACACGGATGAGTTTCATGCTAAATAAAGCACATCTTTGATTGAAAGGTGTTGGACTCCTTGTCATGTGCTACAAGACTACTTTGCACAAGAAATGGTATTGTTGTAAAGCAATCATGAAGTATGTGTGTACTTTATAGTTTGTCAATACCATAGTGATTGATAATATCATGGAAGGTTTAGAAAGAATCTTTAAATCAGGTTGTCATAATAGTGCATTGAGAATTATGTGAAACTTTTTGGGTTTGTACTCAAGCTTGATATCAAAAAATTGTAGTTGTTCCTCCCATCAATGATGTTGATTCTTCATGTGCTCCAAACGTAAGGTTTGCAACAAAGGTTTATGATTGGTTTGCATTATCACTTGTTCTCCTAAGAGCTAATGTCTCCATACCTTGTTGTATATATCATTGCTAGTTGTTCTTGATATCAAGCCAAATAATTCCTTTTTTGTGTTTAGTTAGAAAGACACAAAGGCAATGGGATGTAATCCATTTGAAAATTCATTTTACAACACAACTAAAATCAACCATATAAGATAGTTTAGAATCATATGATTGGAGGATGGATTGTGAAGACACCATATACTTAAGTTTCTTGAATTTTTTTTCTTGCTTGGTGGTCCACTTGAAGCTTGATGTTTTCTCCAAAGAGCTCAATCAATGGTATGGTCACATGAGCATAATAATGGATGATCCATTAGTAGATGCTTGCTAATCTGTTGAATCCACAACTTTTGTGGTATCTTTAGGAGTAACCAATCAATCATAGCCTTGATATTCTCTTCTTCATCTTGATCCCCTTAGTTGAAAATTATGGTCCAAGAAGGTAACTTATTTCTACCAAAAGGCACACTTGGACTTCTTGTTATAAAAATTCCATTTTTGTAGTCTTCTAAAGCCTTCTTAGAAGTGGTTCTTTTATTTTTCTTTTATTTAGAAGTTTTTTTAAGTATTTCTTAAATATTTCTTTAGTTAGAAGTTTCTTTTATTTTTCTTCCACTTTATTATAAATCAAAATGTTATATAAGATACTATCACATATTGATCTAATAGCTCATCTAATACCCAATGCATTTGATCTTTGAAGCCTACCATAGCATTAGCAAGCCCAAAAGGTAAAACTCTACATTCAAAATGCCCATACTTTGTATGAAAGGCAATTTTCTGCACATGTTCTCCATCAATTGGAAGTTGTGAGTAGTTTCTTTTAAGATCTAACTTGAGAAGTATCAAGCTCTACTTAATTGATCCAACAAGTTATCAATTTTGGGCAAGAGATATATATTGTTCATGGTTCTTTATTGAAACAATGGTAGTCAATATAGAATCAAATTCTTCCATCCTTTTTTGGTACAAATAGTACTAGTGCTTTCCAAGGGGATGTAATATGTTATATGAAATCCTTCTCTAACAATTTGGTCAGTTTTGTTTGAGTTTTTTCTAACTCCTTTGGCGAGAGCCTATAGATTGGCATGCTCATCAAAGTACTACCTAGCAATTGTGAATGGGTATACTTGATCAAAAGGTAATCCTTTGGAAGATCATTTGGAAACACGCTTGCAAATTCTTGAACTATTTGATCAACCACTACTTTCTGAGGCTTTTTATACTAATTAGATTTTCCTTGCATAATTGGCTTGATACACATAGTAAAAATAGGAATATCTTCCTCCAAAGCTTGTTCTACAATTGCTATACTTACAAACTTCCCAATGTGAGATTGACTACTCTTAGGTGTCTTTCTCAAAGGTTCTAAACAACCTAATCAATAATTCTTACCTTGGTGTTGTATTTGAATTTATTATCAGGTTCAATCAAATTGAACACTATGGCATTCAAGCCAAGAAGACTTGAAAGGGGATTGTAGTGTATGTGAGCTCTTGCAAGTCTCATATACTTTTAATACTATTTCTCAATCTTGAATGCAACAAGATGTGAGGTATGGGATGCTATCTTCAATTTGCTACCAAATACCAACTTGATAAGAATACGTAATTTCTTTGCTAATTGCATGGATATGCAATTCTCAAAACTCACACATCATGGGAAGTTTTAGCTCTAAAAATGATGGACACTTATGGGTGAAATATGGACATCTATAAAAAAAATTACAAGATCCCATAAAAGTCTAGAATTCAGTCTAGAAATGAATGCACCATAAATCATTTCACAAGCACAATAAGAGGAAGGTGCATTCAATTCTAACATATTATTGGTATATTAGGTGAGGACTTTGACAAAGTTACATTCAATAAGGAAGGAGGGGGAGGAAAAAGAACATGTTGTATGTAAGATTCTCAAAGCAAGTCTTAAATGATTAAAATTTGCAATTCCAAAGTAGGTTTTCTCCTTGTCAATTAATGAAGCTTCATTAATTGACAAGGAGAAACTAAAAAAATTGACTAAAATTTTAGCTAATCAACTAAAAAAATTGATTTACCTTTTGCCTTTGTTAGAATAATCATTTTTTCCCTCCTTCACTTTGCACAGTAAGCAAAAAATTGAGCACAAAAAACAAATGTAGTATTGGATGCAAGAAATCAATTTGGTGAGAAATTAGTAGCAAATTGGTGAGAAATGGAGGTTTAAAAGTATAGAAAACCTTTGTGCCTTGATTCCTTATGCAATCTTTTATTTTGACAGAGAAAGTGTCAATCCCATTCACAAGGCAAAATGTGTCATTCTTGTTCCTTCCTCACCATTTGGTAACTGTCACAAGATAGAGGATGTCAATCTTGTTCCTTCATCACCACTTGGTAGTTTTCAGGAGCTTTTGAAAGGGATGGTTTCATTTGTGCCTCTCATGCCTTCAACAATCATTTTCAAAAAAGAAAATCCTGATGAGTATATCTGAGATATTAGTTCACCATTATGCATAGATTATAAATTACTTGGGAGATGATGAGCACTTTGCACAAATTCACTAAGGGAAATTTTAAAAGCCAATAAAAAAGAACAACCTTTAATTACATTGCTATGTACTTAGTGAGGCATGGTAGAGGATTCCCATCCTCCATGATTGGTAATAAATTGTATAAGAAGTATGCACACTATATGAATCGTATAAAGATACCAAGGATTAGAAAGACAAGTGCACAATAGAGGAATTCATTGATAAAGATTATAAGCAAGGATAGAGAACCATCAATAACAAGCTAAATCACATGTGTCCTCATTTGGAAAGGATGAATCTTATGTTCAAAAACAGTGCAAACATTTCACCACCAACGCTAGTGAATATGGAGATGGGTAGCAATATTAATATGGGTGAAAGTGTGGGCTACGGAGAGGAAATGGGAGTCACCATTGAGGAAGAGGAATATCTTAGACAAGAGGACATTCCTATTTCCACTACCATATGTTTTTTACCACTTAATTGAGGCAAGTCCTTTTATTATCTTGAGCACTTAAGGAGTTGAGGTAGGTCCTAAGAACTATATACATGGGTTAGAAGAAGAGAGTTGTGAGGACATTATTCCAATGGCCTTTGTTGGAGATGATATTCAACAAGGTAAGAAAGGAGGAGACAAGGATTGAGTCTATGATATGAAGAGGATAAGAGTATTGAAAGGGAATTCAAAGATAACATCTACAATTGCTTTTTGGATTTCTCTACCTTGAAAAGCAAGACCATAAAGGCAAGGGATAAATAAAAATTAGCCAAAATTGAAGCTCTCAAAGAAGTTCAGATGGAGAAAATTTGAGTAAAAATAGAATCTTGGAAGGCAAAGATTCAGAATGAGAAGATTAAACTCAAGGTAGAGAGGAAGTTATGTGAGCAAAAATGTGGATCTGAGGCAGAAAGCCTCCGATTCAAAGAGAGGAGTGCAAAGCCCAAGAGATTTTACTCCATGATCTTAGAATTAACCAAGCAAGAAAAGACTTCCAATGAGATAAGAAACATTATGAATATACTATGTGAGGTAGATTCTTATCCTCACAATAGCTCCAACAATACTCTGAAGTTTCCAGTCCCTAATTATAATACCCCTTGAGCAAGTGAAAATGATACTAGTGAAGACACTTTCATGTAACTCCTCCACTCCCTTGCAAGGATTGAGAACTTTAAAAGAGTTCTAATTTATTGTTATGAGTTGAAGTCACTATTTTGCATTGCTAAGTTTTTTCTTGGGACTAAAAGGTAGAATTTCTATTTTGAAGTGAAGTGACTAGTTTGTGTTGAGTTTGGTTTGTATCCTTTATGCTTCAAGATGCATAATGGAATAATGGTATTTATTGGTGTACGCTCTAGGATGCAATGGAACCATTACCATCTACATTGGGCTATGCCATAGCATGCACTAGAAAATTATCTAGTACATGTATTTTTTATCACTTGTGTGCATCTTTATGTGTTTGCAACCGCTATAGTGTGCACTAGATAGTCTAATCTCTTTGCTATAAGAATCTATGTGCAAGAATCTATTAATACAAAAAATTTCCCACAACCATTATAATGTGCACTAGATAGCCTAATCTTTAATTCTACACTCTTGATAGTCTAATCTCTCCCTTCACTTTCTGCACTCTTGAAAGTCTGATTTTCCCCTTCACTTTTTTCCCTCTCAATCATTTCTGCACTCTCAATATCTGATCTCTCCTTTCATTGTCTTCAATTCTCCCTCAAAATGTCTTCCAATCCTCTCTCTCTTCTCTTATGCACTCTTGATGGCTTTCAAAAATTCTCTCTTGATACTTGCCAAACTATTACTATTATCCCTAAACCATTGTGTCCTTTTGATGGATCCTTATCAAACTCCCAAATTTCTCTATCTCAATGTTCTTTTTCAACCTAATCCCGCAACATCTCCAACTATTACCCAACTCCTCATGTTCAAAAACTTCAACCTAAATCCTAATTTTTGGGTTTTTTAAAGATAAGAAAGATTGTAAGATCAAAAATCCATGTCCCTTTGACATGTCCTTTGAAAGGTACATTTTCTGAAATTGACGACAACATCCACTGACATCCAAGAACACTCAATGGACACATATTGTCAAGTGGCACCTGGCTTGGCTTTGCGACCCACCACCACATATTAAGAAACCCCAAGTATTTTCCAATCCACGCCAAGAAACCCCAAGCTAACTCCATTGCATACCAAGAAACCTCAATTCATACCAAAAACCCCAGACTAACTCCATTGCAAACTAGGAAACCATAATGCATACAAAACACCACCATGCATAAAAAGAAATCCCAATACATACCATGAGTATTTTACACCTTTTGAGCATATTACCATGTAGGCAAAACTCTAAGTATCTTTAACCTTCTAAGTATCACCTTTATCAGAAATAACACATTTAAAATAAACATATCATGAAAAACTTGACATGTTAGACACTCAAAGAATGACAATGTTTTATTGACTTCATAGATTTAAAGTACATAGTGTTGTAAATTGAAAAAAATATAGTGATGCAATACTCTATTTCTAGTTTCTTCTCTACTTTGTTCAAGCCTTTGTGGAGGTCTATCCATTTTGTATCCATCTCTTTGATGAATTCACCATCTTCCTCTAACCAGATATTAGAATGATTGATTAAAAAGTTATGTAAAAGTATGCATACATATATCTACGTCAATAAATAACCATTTCTACTTTGATAGTTAAGTTGAAATCTCAATTTTCTTAACAAATGCCAATGCACTTTAAACACTCCTATACAATGCTCATTTACTAAATAGTTTGTACCACACATTTTTTGAAGAGATATTTTTTTGGATCCAAGGTTGCTTGAAAGAGCACCAAATGATTCATTGTGATATAACCCAAATCTCCCAAGAGATATTCATGACCTTCAAAAGTGTCACAACCTCCCCTCTAATTCAGTCCACTCCACAATAGAGATTCTTTAAGCAAGTCATGTCATGATATGACCTTGGCATTTTTTGATGCACAAAAAAATACCCATATGAGTACCAAAAACAACCATGATTACTCATAAAAAAACACAAATAAGTATCAAACAAGAACACAACTATAACTCACAATCCTTTAACTCCCATAAAATGAATGATTGTTCTTTTATCATCAAATATGACTTGGCCATTAATTTAATATAAGCTCTTGCAATCAAGATACAATTCACCATCCACTATAGGTCAAGATGACAATCAAAAAAAATTTCTATCTTTGAGTCACACATAGAGTCAAAATCCTTTTTGAACAAACATTGTAGATATTCTTCATCTTTCTTCTTGATCCGGCCACTCCACTTCCCATACCAAAATGAATAAGATAGCAATCATCACTAAATTAGTGAATTTAATTGTTTACCCAACACCAATTCCTCATATGTTTAACCCACAAGCATTGCATGCCCCATTTTCATTTTTACCAAACCTATTTAGAGCTATTGCTAATTGGACCACATGGAGTTTGAGTTTTCCTTTTGTTTCTTTTAAATAAATGATGATCTTTGATAAGATCAACAAGATCATAGAAAGAAGAGGCATCCATTTGAGTGAGTTGTTTAAAAACTTTTACATCATGGAAATGTCTTGTGATGAATTTGGAAGTTTGAGTGATAGAAACTCAAGGTTCTAGATATCATTGAAAATGCACTAGTTCCCACCACCTTAGCAGAAGCTCCATGATGTCATTTTCATCCTCACTCTTGTCTAAAATTATACTTGACTACCCATCTGTCCAATGGTCCTAATCCAAATTGCAATCATCTATTTTTACTTTAGCTACTATACTCTATTGGATAGATTTTGCTATTCTCTTATTGGAGTTGTCTGCAAATACTACACCATGATATATTTTTCAAATCTCCTACATTTGATTTTCTTGGAAGAGAAGGGCCCTACTTGTCATACTAAGCATAGATTAAGTTAATATTTCCTTCAATTTCATACCTTTTGATAACTTAGCACTACTCCACATCAAAAGAGGTAGAGGACAAAATGACTAAGAATTAAACTTGAATCAAAGCATGGACCTTATGATTCCTTCCCATTAATTAGGGATCTTAAATCTTGGGAGTAACACAAGACACCATAAACTAAATCTCAAACTAAGAACAAATCTCAACTAAGAAAAGGAGCAATCTTGCCACCACCCTCAACTACCAATCTGAGATCTTGAATCCTAGAATAACATAAGACACCATAAACCCAAATCTCAACTAAAAAGTAGAGCAATAAGGACCTTAGACTTTCACAAGTCTTAGTCTTGAAAATGTTACAATGGAAGATCAATAACAATTTGGAGGTGGGCAAAAAAATAGTATGCCATCCATCCCAAGAATTTCACAAGGAAGCATCAAAAAATCAAGGAGCAAAAATATTGATACCAATGAGAAATAAGTTCAAGATTACTAACTCACAAAATTAGATGTAAAAAATGCTAAATTACCCTATATAATCCAAGTTTCATTAGAGAAAGAAGTCCCATGTAAATCTTAATTTCAAATTTTAAACTGAGGACATTCATATTCAAATTTATTTGAACAGAGAGATTACTCCCTAAATAATTTTTATGGGACACTCTCATAACCTATAAATTCTTACAAGTCATGAAAATCATGACCCATAAAATTTTATAGAATTCCATTGGTTGCCTATAAAAAATTTCAAACATTTAATTCTGATTATCTATACAAACATTTATGAACTACCCATAAATATTTTCACATATATATATGGATGCCCAAAAATTTAGAACTAAAACCTCCCAATCAACAAAAATTCTACAACCACAATTGGATATCATACCTTGCAAGTGTATCAAAGTTGCATACATAGAGCTTTCAACCCTATTGGCACAAGTCAAGTTGCATTAAGGGGTTTGATATCTTGTTTTGGGACTCTTTGTTTCCCTAATCCTCATGTTCCAAGATATCATTTGGGCAATAGGTCTACTCATCCATTATTGCTTGGACATTCAACAATGCAATGTTCAATTTGATAATAGTAGAAAAAACCACCATGTTTTTGCAACTATTCTTGATCTACCATACCAAGTGGTCTCTATTGGATGATATCAATTTCCATTGGTGTTGGCTCTTCCACCCACACTTGGTGTGTTTGTAGGTTCTATGGAGTTCTAGGTCACAACCAAGTTGTGATAGCCAAGGAGTCAAAGCACTCAACTATTTGCATTGCTTCTTTAAGGGCCTTGGGTTTGTGCATGGTTACTTCCAATTTGATGTGCAATTTCAAGCCTCTCATAAACTGATCCAATGCTTTTCTTCCATATATTTTTGGAATCAATATCATGGTGTTTTGGAATTAAGAGATGTAATTCCACAAAAAGCCAACCTACCTCAATTCTACAAATCAATCTAGTGCAGCTTGTGCACCATTCACAGCTTAGAGTGGGAGGTTCTAAGTCGTGATTGATTGATTCTAAGCCGGTTCAATGGTGATTGCACCTTGAAGTCTTCTCATGTTAAAATTTGGATAATAAATTACCAGTGAGTCTACACCATCCAAAATTGTCATCATAGTTTTTGTTGTTCCATCTGATTAACTCAAAGTTAAGAGGATTTGTCTTTGATCATCTAGAAGACTTGTGGCTTTATAGTACCGCTCAGAATTAAATGCAAAGTTCTCCATTACACCCAATAAATTCTTGTTTTCAAATGGCTTAGGTTTAGGAAACCGCACTTGATCTTCTTCTTTTTGGAAAGTTGCTCTATGTACTTGATATTGTCAGTGATCATCACAATCTCTCGCATCCAACAATCAATTAAGATGCTCAGTTTAATACTACATAGCAATGATACTTTGGGCATTACCACCATGATTACTACTCTACTAAACTACCTTATTGTAACTACCTATTTTAACACTTAGATGCAACACATCCACCACTCTCCGTAAGTTATAATTAGAAAAATCAGTGGTTCATCAAACAAGGTGATTCTATTGAAAACAATTTGACCAAAAAATGAAATGATGTTTTGGTAGTACATAAACACCAAGATATTAATGTTTTGGGGGAAATGGATCTAGTGGTCCATAGATTCCATCCATCTCATTCTTAGTCTAATACACAATGTACAAGACCAAGGAGAGAAATAAGAGAATGGAAGATCAAAGTAGAAGTCACATTGGAAACTCTTAAGTGAGTGAAACTCCAAATGCCTAGCTTGAGCTTGGGTTTTGGTATTTATAAGCAACTTGAGTAAAAGGTTCCCAAGAATGTTCCTTGTAGAAATTGCTTTATTTGGAGTGCAAAATTTGTTTACTTAGCAAGCAAAGTGAGCTAACCATTTACTTAGTGTGAAAGCTAAGCTAGTTGTTTACTTTGCATACAAGTTGCTCAATGTTTGGAAATTTTCTAGAAGCTTCTCACCAAGAAGGTTCATGGATTCTTCTAGAACATTCTTAAACTTGCCTAGCTATATGTTAATCTTACAAAATATTAGCTATATTTAGCATTTGCTAACTCTATATTATTACAAGAGCTTTTCCTTCATATATTTCTGGAATTTGCATCATTGAAAAATTCTGAAATTTAGCTCCCCATAGAACCAATTTGCCTCAACTCTACCAATCAATCTCATGTAGATGGTGCAACATTCATTATTGAAAATTTCCCAATTATTGCATCCTTAAAGACTTGAGAATTTTTTTCCATTTAGCTTGCTCACTTCAAAAATACCACCATCATTTTTCCACTCCATCTAATTGACACAAAGTCAAGAGGATCCATCTTAGATCATCCAAAAGATTTTTAGCTTCAAAATATCATTTGCAATCAAACACAAAATTCTCTACCACAATTGATAGATTCTTGTTTTTAGACACCTTTGGTTTTGGGAAAGAAACTCAATCTTCTCCTTCTTGCAATTTTTCTCTTTCTATTTGTTGATGTCATTGACCATCATGATCTTCTCTCTTCTAAGATGTTTGATTTGTTATTGCATAGCAATGAAACTTTAGCTATTCTTATATTTGCTGCAATGATTATTGTTCTACCAAACTACTTGCTCAAAACTATATCTAAGTTAATATGTAGAAACAACACCTCTAGTACTCTACATAAACTTTGTGTCTACAATTAAGTATATGAAGAAATAAGAATAATATAGAGAAGCATCTTATCTTTGAAGTTCATATCAAAAAAGTTATTAAGTGTATAAATGATCCATTAGTCCACATGACCTTATCAAGCATTAAAGTTTATTGAAGAGTGCAACCAATAGCCAATCTACCTTTATTGAAGATTTGATACTGAGCAAAGGTGCCTTAGCACACATACTTAGCAAAGTATTAGAGCGAGTTAAGGAATATAGTCCATTTCTCACCTTCTTTTACCTCTCTCCATATCTATCTTCATATAGAAGATCTCAAAGTGTTAATAATCTCTTCATAAAATATAAACCAAAATAATATGGATAATCTATATTTCATTTTATATGTATCTATTTATCATAGCTCATACATTGATTTGACTAGTCAGCTATTTAACATAATTATCAAAATAAATCCTTATAGTTTATTGGTTTAACTTTAATAGGACTCTAAAATCCCTTTATAATCCACTATTTTGAAAGAATGTGCTTTGTAATACATAAGTGTTTTTTTCCAAAATATAAAAGAACATTTTTGGGACATTTTGCTAATATTGTGAGAGATTAATATCTCATACAAATTACAAAGTGAGTTTAATCATCATCAATTTCAAATATTATTCACCAAGGAAGACTTACTTCAATGTATTTCATAAAATTATTATAGATCTCAGTTACTATAATTGAATTATTATCCATTTGGAATATTTACTAGTCAAAAAAAATTATTTGATACATTCAATAAAATTTTATAAATCTAAGTCAATATACTATTTCCAAGTTTGATGTATATGATATTAAGTGTGTTCTTGTAATATTTTATGTCAATAATATAGATTTATTGATTTAACTGATAAGAATCTACATCAATTTAGTGTTTGATTTGAAGAATTTGTATAGTGATTCAAAGTGTTTTCCAGCAATATCAAAGCAAAATAAAAATATAATTAATTATAATTAAGTCCATATTATATCTATTTGTCTTGATTTATATTTTTGTAAGAAAGAAATAAAACATGATACTAAGTATAAGAAGGTTACTTAGAAGAGTTTGATCTAGATACAGAATTGTCAAGTGTCTATTCCTTTAGTTTGAAATCTATTATAACGAAAACTTGCAATAATATCTTATTAATAGGAATATATTTATAATTATTTATGAGTATTAAAAATTTCAAACATAGTTTAAGAATTTTATATATTTAAAGAGATATTTACAAGAAGATATAATTTAGAAAATAAAAAGAAAATAATAAACACTAGATAATGTATATTTTTGCTTGCTTCAATTAGAACTTGACTCCTTATTTCTAGGAATTATTTTCATTAACTATTTATGATCCACATGAAGATTAGTCAAAATGAAAAAGACTATGAGATATAGAATAATCATAAAAATTCAATATAAAAACAAAATATAAGAGATAATAGTTGGTAGCATGTTCAATATTCATTTCTTGATTACTCGATTGGAAGATATTTAATAGAAATATAAACTAAAAATTGTACTTGCTTTCTTATTCTTACAAGAAGACATGTAGGATATATGCTATAAGGTTTAGAAATATTATATATATGTATGTTTTCAAGCATATCTATGAATATCTTGAATATGCAAAGATCGAGTGTAAAAACACCGGTGTTCACATGAGAAGCTCACAATGTTTCACAATTCTCTTTGAATATTAGAACATTTCATGTTGTCATTTAAATTTAAGAACAATATTTGTGATTCTTATTTTATCGTTGTAATACTTTGTCCTTCTTATAGGCGCTTACAATATTTATTTATGTCCTTACCTTGTAGATTAGTATAAATTTCTACAAATTTTTTGGACATCTATTTGTTTTTTCATGAGTTAACACGAGGGTACAACTTGTTGTTGGAGTATGTAGATATGACATATAATAATGTCCAGCAGAGAAAGTTATCCATATAATCCACTATGCACACTTCCAAGTGACTTTTCAAAAATCACTTGGAAATACAAAGTAAAACCTCCCAATAGTGCCACCTCATATGAATAACATCCTGTCATTAGTGACCAAGAACCCTAGAACAATTAGTCTAGAACTAATAAATATGGCCAATAATAACAGTATGTTACAATTGGGCAATAGTGACATGATGGTGCCAATAGTGACAGTTCTATAGTGCAAATATGGAGGTAATATCCTATCTATATTTCAAAAGTGCTATGGGTTGTGTGAAAGTGGAATATGGCATCTATATTAAACTTCAAATCCCAACAGTTCTCTCCATTAACTAAGGTTATTCTTGTTGGACCAAGGTAAAATACATCAATAATGTGGAGTGTCTTAGCAACCTATTTTTTCCAACTTTTTGTTGATGAATCAACGGCCAACAAGCTTTTTGAATGTTGGAAAGCAAGTTGCTTTGAAGTTCCAATGATAGCAATGATTCAACAGAGAGAAAGTTGATTAAATCCATGATGGCCCAATTTGCTTGCTCAACGCTTATCAAAGGTGGGATCTCTTCAATGTCATTGTCATCAATATTTTTGGAATTTTGCATTAGGTTGTGTTGTTCAAGAACAGAATGGACAAGGTTATCACCGTCAACCTTATCATCATCAATAACATCAAGTGTATCCATTTCAATGAGTTCTTTAACAACTTGTTCAAAATTTTGTCATCAAGACCAAGAAAGTAAATCATCAACAACTTGTTTACAATTAGGAGCTAAGCAATCTATATGCTTATTGGCAATGATGTTTGTAACGACAAGGAGACAATTGCTTTGACAAAAGACCATCAAACAATGTTTTCTTTGATATCAAATGATATTGATTTGACCCAACTAAGCATGTTGCGTAAGTTCATATGGTCATTGATCGGAAATTGAGGAATGGGTGCATGTTCACTAGTTCGCCAAATTTTATACTCAGAAAGAAGTCAATTGGACACAACAAAAGTGTGCTTTGAAAGAGCAAATGATGCCTTGATAAAGAGGTTGAGAATCACTGGTAGCATTAGGTGTGAAAAAATGATGTGTAGGTTTTGATACTTGAAGAGTATTTCTTGTGAGCCCGTTGGTTCAAATTTTTTAGCCGCACAGACATGTGATGAACATTTATCCTAAAGGATATAGAAGATGTTGTTGTGTTGCTTGGCAATTTTGTTGTATGTGTGCAGCAAGTGCATATACAAGGATGTGTCTTGCCAGACTTTGGCTTGGTGGTCATAAATAATACCAAATGCCTTAGTTATATTAGGAATATTCTTCAAAGTGCATGGCCGTCCGCTCTTTGCATTAACATGAGTGCAAAACTTCTTGCCTGAAGTGCTAACTCTGAGAGTCACTATGATTCATTCTTTGCTGCGCTTGACATCACGACCATCTATATTGACTATGCAAAATGATCTTGATGATGTGGTGCGGTGCTATAGAGCTGACTCGTTGATGTTGATAATGCATTCAAGAAGGACATCATTCAGCATTTTGCAAATTTCATGCAAATGCTTCTCAACCTGCATCGGACTGAGGCTATTGTGTTCTTGCTAGTTGTCAAGACGCAATTCAGATACTTCTTGAGCCATCCGTTTGAGTCGACAAATACTTGCAGAGCAATTGCGTCTGATGGTTTCAAACATTTGGTGAAGTCCTATAAGATCTTGTCTTTGAAAAATAAAGCCTTGTTCTTGAGCACCTTGCCAGTCACATTCAGCGTATGTGCATCAATCTCAACACACATATGCCATTGATGCACCATGTCGATAAGAAGTTGCACTTGAGTTGATGTCAAAACTTTTTCAACCCAATTCGATTCGAATCAGATGCCACCTACTTTATGAGTTCCCTCTCTTTCCAGAATTTGGTCACAATTGGACACGCCACTACAAAATATGATGCCGCAATTTCATGGGTAGCTCTAGGTTGACTGATAAAATTGATAATCTCCAACTTCATCATCACGTCCAAACGCCTACGCTTCTTGACATTAACCTACATTGTGTAGATAATCTAATATAGCAATATAGTCTGTAGCCCCAACACCAATCATCGTGCGATCGAAAGGAAAAATAGCAAGAGTGGGAAAAAGGTGTGTAGGTCGGGCACCCAAGTTGCAGAATGTTCAAGAACGGTAAGACTCAAGCGGGGAAGAGGCTGCACATGCTTGTAGATAATCAAATACAACAATACCGTTTGTAACCCCAATACCAATCACGGTGTGATCGAAAGGGAAAATAGCAAGAGTGGGAAAAGGTGTGTAGATCAAGAATTCTAGTCGCCGAATGTTCAAGATCGTCAAGACTCCAACTGGAAAGACGCTGCGCACTTTCTTATTAGTGACAACCTCTCAATAGTGACATCCATAGCCGATACAAATGTATGTCACTATTGGGAGGTTTTACTCTGTATACCGAATGGAGTTATTCGGAAGGGTTATCACGTCCAAATGGTAGTCCAATCCCATGTAGGATCAGATTGCGAGTGTGGAGAGTACATGGAATGCCACGTAGTCGAGAAACTTGAAAGTGCACCCACCAGAACTCTGCCTGTTAACTTGTGATACAAACCGGCAAAGCTGAAGATTAGGCCGGAATCGGACGGCTATTCGCTACTGTGCAATACATTACCAAGCACTACAGGTCGATCTGAGCCTTCGTAGTGCATGGCACGAGGGGAAGGCAGAGGTGCATCCCTCCTTCTGAACGTATTCTCGTGCTAGAAATAGTTCCGGCGCGGCAAATACACCGGACGACGCGAGTGAGTTAAAGAAATTTAATCGGCAATCCCAACCCGACGAGTACGTACCATGTGCCAACGTGTCGGTTCTTTATTATGTTCTTTGTGATCAAATATTCTCTGTAACCGGTAACTGTGACGGCAGTCTGAGTAAGTTTTGAACAAGCATTGTTCGTCCGGTGGGTCATTGGAGATTTTATGGGCCTTTCTGGAATTGGTCATTGGGAGCTTCATCGGCATTTCGGGATTCAAAGAATTACCGGAGAGAGCGGTGAGCCGGTGACGAAATCTATCCCGAGCACTGAGTGTGCGTGTAGGCGTGTGGCTGAGAGGAGGATAGATCAGTAGAGCAAGAGCCTGGAGCAGAAGAACAAACGCGCTTCGAAGGACAGCAGAATAGCGTTCGAAAATTTTGCATTTTTTGGCCAACTGCAAATTGCCGAGCGTTCGAATTGGCTGCACGATTCGTGCTTAGGAACATATTTTTCAGTGCGAATCGCAGGGAAAGGTAAAATGTATGCACTCGGGGTTCAGACGGGCCCTGCATTGTCCTTCGCAGCGTCGTCCCTCAGTTCTTCCACCAGTTCCTCGTCTCGCAATTTGATTTTGGATAAGGTAAGGGAGGTCATTTTCAGTTCCTATGTTTTTCTTACAATTGTGGACCGCAACGGCTACATTTCATTATTGAAGGTATGGCCAATTTGAGTTAAAAGGGCGTCATGGATGTGATTTTACAGTCGCCGAAAGCATGTAGACCAGCGTTCCGAGTGTGTGTGGCTAGGGCGAGCTCAGCTGTTAACGCAGACGGTTGTAAGTTTTTCGACTCACTGTCTATGTTCTCATATCCTCCAAGAAATGTTCTGGTTTTTTCTCAGCTCTTTAATTGAGTTACTAGAAGGCGATAATCAGACGTTTGATTCCGTCTAGCGATACCATCAAGGAAAATTACTAGTCACGCTCTGCTCTACACATCAGTTGGCTCGAGACGGGCTGAATGTAAAGCCTTTTGCGTTGCAGCAAATTTGTTCAGATAATTTATATCGATGAAATCATCAAGCAGAATTGTGAAGGGTCAGCACAGTTTTTTTCTCTTCCAGCTTGGAAGTTGATCACTTACTTCATTATTGTGCCACAGTGCTTTGCACCGCATCAGCTGTACCCTGCAGTTTTGGGCTCATGAATGTTGATAGCACTCATGCCGTTGGAGCGAGCCTTTTAGATTGAGACATGTCGAGATGATTTAGGGAAACTCCGTAAACTGGAATTAATGGCACGTTGATGGCACTGACTTGAACCGATTTCGTGAATATCTGTGACAGAATGCCAAACGCCTTTTAGACTTTGTTCACTCTACAGACATCTGTCCCGATGTCCATTCCTGCGGAAATTGAAGAGATGTCTCTGGCCGGGGATACTTACAGTATGCTCCTGAAGATTGAGCATGACTTTGACTGTACTAATAACGGAGTAGATGATGCTTATATCCTTATCCCATATCCCGATCCACTTTATAGCTTAATAGAGAGAGTTTTTCTTAGCCTTATTATTGGAAATAGAAATTTGGACAATTTGGATCCGAGAAAACCTCTTCGACCTGACTAGAGGTAGAAGTCTTAGTATCAACGTCCCTAGTATAGGGGAGGATCCTTCAATCATTGGATGAAATGTACAATGCCAGACTAAACAATCTATCACCTTAAAGAAATTTCTTTCCATACCAAAGAAAATTAACCATTCTTTGTAAGTAGCAAATACGAATCCGCTGGAATTTCGAATTTTTTTCCCGGCCTTATTTTTTCACTCTATTGTTGATGCAGTTGGTCGCAGGGAAGCGCTAGCTGGAGTTGCTGCTCTTATGACGGGCATAGTCAGCAGTAACAGCACTGCGCTAGCTGCAAGTAGGTCATTCACGGTCACTACGATTATGCACATCTCTACAGCTTCCAAATTTCTAAAGTATTGACACTCTGTCAGTTTTTGCACCGGTTTCTCGTCTGCAGTTTGTTCGTCTTAATGCCCACTGGTAGCCGTTATGCATCACGAAATCAAATTCTGATTTCGAATTTTTTATCCTCCCGCAGAAGCACCCAAGGGTTATGCTGCAGTGCTGGACAATGCTGACGGTTACGCCTTTTTCTACCCATTCGGTTGGCAGGTTATTCCATCATCCCTCTCAGTAATAGGGTTAGCCTCAAGATTGATATGCTCTAACTCCGAGCACGAGCAAGAATTCACTTCCTTGATACAAGAAGAGGAGAATTCACTTCATTCCTGAGTCTTCTCCCGTTGTAGCGCATACCTCCAACATACATTTGGCATCCATCAAACTCTGTAACGGTGCCATTTATAACACAAAAGAGGTTGCATGCAAGAGGCTGCCATTACACCAACCCTCACGGACGCTTATCAGGAGTGTTTTAAATTATTACAGCGGCCATCATATAGTGACAAGCTCTTGTTTTGTACTGTTTAGCCCGTAGTGACACTCTTTCTCATCTCATCGTGCCATGAATTCCAGTTTAGGGAGTTTCCCATCTTGCCCAGGTTGCTTCCCGGGGTCCCCACTCACGGTGTAAAAATTCGGGAAAACACGGGGAAGAAAGCAGAATCTCAATGTCCCAAGGGGATGATGAAAGCAGAAGCCTATAGTTAGTTAGGTGTCTGTTCTCTGAGGATTTAAGTTATCTGGACCTGAAATTCGAGTCTTATTTGATTCTAAAATTGTACAAAGAGCTCGACTTGAGTACTTGCAGTACAGAGAATATGTGCGGAAGAAAGTGCTGAGTGTTGCAATCGACCTTGTTTTCAGGAGGTTGCAGTCAAGGGACAAGATGTTGCTTTCAAGGACGTGATCGAACCCCTTGAGAGTGTGAGTGTCAGTATCATTAAGACTGATAAGGCAACCTTGCAGGAGCTTGGTTCCCCGGAAGAGGTACTCCCATGTCAGCATACTTTAGTTTTCCATTGAGAGGTTGGTCTTCAGGCTTCCGTTCCTATACTATGTCTTAGAACCTGGTAGGTGCTTTGTTGGCCAAGAAGTTCCCGGGGTTTCGGAATACGCAAGTCCTGAGTTTGAATATTCCCACAGGATTTGAGCGTCGGAAGTGGGTTAATTACAGCTTGAGAAGCATCAGAGCGAGGTTGAGTTCAAATGCAAGTGAAAACGTTAATTTTAAGTTAAATGGAGCATGCAGGTGGCAAAAGCATTAGTTGAGAAGGTTTTGTCTTCACCTACGCAGAAGGTCAAACTCGTCTCAGCGAAGGAGGTACTTCACTATCAGAAAATATCACACATGGAGGCTTCCTAGTCTGAGTCCGAAAGGTTTCTTTGAAGAACGCTACAGTGTGTTTTTGTGTTGAGAGTCTGCCCTGGATGTGTTCCTGGCTAACATTTCAAGGATTTCATGTAGCTGATGGTACCAGTAGCTATTTGACATCTGGTCAAGGAAGGGTTGCTGTCTTTGTTTGAAGCAACTGACCCCACGTCTCTCGTTATGATGATGCAAAACCATAGAAAACTGAGAACGACAAGACATACTACCAATTCGAGTTTGTAGCCCAAGCGAAGAACTTCACACGCCATGCTCTGGGCGCCGTTACCATAAAGGACGGTGAGTTGTTAACGTGTCTAGAAAGTATAGAACATTAGTGTCTATGTATCAAATGCATATGAACTTCACAAGCTGTGATCTAAAGATTCTCGAGTGACACACAAGGTGGGCAGAACACCTTTATCCTTGTTCATAAAGTTTTGTCTCACTGTCGTGCTTACTTTTGTTGATTGTTGAGTCCAAACTATATGTATCGACACTAATCCTTCTTGTCCTTATTTCCCGTTCAGGCAAGTTTTTCACCATGACTACCGGTGCTAATGAGAGAAGGTGGAGTAAAATGGAGGATAAGCTACGCGTAGTGGTGGACTCGTTCACAACCCTGTAAAATCAAGATGTGACCAGTACAGCGCGAAAACTTTTCAGTTCGGTCCAACAGACTGAACTCCGGGTGTACGATATTTCTCAAGAATGTTAAAATGACAAGAGTTCACTTCATCCCCCCTAAAGGACCATACGAGTTTTTTGACTTGATTCTTTTATATACTTGGAACTTTACGCAGTCTTGCAGGTGACTGGCTGAGGTTACTTTGTTGGTGAGTAGAGAACACGATCTTGCACCAAAGCTGGCTAGGACATCTTGCCCAGGTTTCTTCCCAGCGTCCCCACTAACGGTGTAAAAATTCCGGAAAACACGGGGAAGAAAGCAGAATCTCAATGTACGAATCTGGCTTTTATATTTGACACTTAAAACTTGGGGCTAGGGAGAAATAGAATGCGCGAAACGGCAATCTATCGACCAAGTGCAATCCAACTGAGTATGGAATTTGTCCACACCGGACAAAGTTAACAAACAACTGAAATGATGTTGAATCAACTTGTATGCCTTAATGGAACGCCATATAAAACTCATCGTGCCACCCGGGACAAAGTGACAAAAGAAGAAAGAAGAAAGAAGAAAGAAGACCATAGATCTTGTAACATGGTAGACGTGTACGGTGAAGGAAATCTTGCGGGTTATAAACTCTACGTTATTGCCAGGTAGCCCAGGAAGATTATCCTTCCGCTCGGAAAAATGTGGTAGTATCCTGTCAAGTATATAATGTCGCGTGACCCTCAGTCACTTTTCGGCCAACTTAGCACCGTACTTATATTCAATATCAGAATCGTTTAATGCTGTTAGTTAGCGAAGGGGTATAAACGAAGTTTTGCTAAATTACAGGCATAGTCTACACTTAACAAGGAGCAAAGTGAGTACATTCTTCTTTCAAGACGGTGTTTCTGGAGCTGTGTTTTCCAGGAGCGTAATAACGACCCCGCTGTATGTATGAATGTGAGATCCTAAGTTCTAAGTAAACAACAACGAGGGTCTTCCTCCGTATACCCTGCAAAAGCGTGTTCTGGTAAGTAAAAGAGTGGTACAACCAAATATTTAAAGGGAGAATTGGTGTAACAAAGTAGTGCCATAGCTCGGTCATTGTGCATTGTCTCTTCCACTATCTATGCCTCAATCTAGACTTGGTGTTTTCACTCAAGAGAGTCCATTCTGTGCATTGAGTGAAACTGTGGGTAAAACTCAACTTACACATAAGCCTTTTCTGAGATTTTGTGGTATTTGAAATTTGGAATTTTCTTTCCCTTTCATTACTTTTTATTTCAAGCATCGGATCTTATATGTATGGATCTGTAGATGTATTCGTTTATTATGCACTTTTTGTGCGGAAAAGAAGTTTGGTTAACCAGGAAGTATTTTCGTCTTTGGACATATTGCTATAAGAAGCGAGAGAATTTTGTTATGAAGACTTTTCGGTTAAGTCTAAGACGAAGAAAGATCAACCAAAGGGAAAGAAATTTGAACGTTGGCCGAAGGCTGCTCAATGAACTACCTAACAAATGAGCTCTCCTAATGGAGAATTACCACGTTATGGAAAAGACTAGTGAAAATCTGATTGGAGAATCATGCATTGAAGCCCAGAGCTATAAGGACAGAAAGACTTTTGTCATGTTCAAAGAACAAAGAATGAAGAATTGGCGAAAGGGAGCTTGAATGGCCAGACCTCATATCAAGGAGTTAGAAAAGAAGGTTGGATGGAGTAAAGTGGAGATTGCAGGGCCTTTGTATCCAATAACTGTTTTTATAGTTGCGCAGAAGAGAGAGCAACAACAGTTGGAAAATCCTCTAGAGTGGTTGAGAGTAAAATTTTGCCGGCCAAAGGGCAAGTCCCTTCAGCAAAGGAACTTTCTCTCAAATGGAGGTGTATGCGACTGGACGAGGTTATAAAAGAGTTTGTGGAGTTCACCCTCTCCAATGTAAAGCTGCCAAACTCAAAAGAAGATTAAATACTAGTTTAAAGTAGCAATAGAGTTAGTTGATAAAGTTCAACGCATAACAATAAAGACTAGAGAGAATCTTAGGTTAGAATTGGCAGATAGTGCATGCAGATAGAAGTAATTGTTCATAAGATAAAAAAAAATTATTTTTTGTTGTAGGTTATCTTTGTCAATGGTAATCTTCACCAAAGGAAATTGTTTTCCTTGGGGGTACTTAGTTCACATTAGTAGTTAATTTTAGCAGAGTAATCGAGTAACCAATTGGACGCAAAGTTAGCTATTAGAGCTAAGATCCATGTTGTTCAGATTCAAGGATTATTAAGTCTGAGGAGGAGGGATCTCCTCGTCATTTCCAATATCCTTTTGACAACTTTTATCTTTTATAGGGAAATTATATTTGCACCCCCTTTTCAGATACTTGCACGATCCTGTTCGGATCTAAGAAATTTGTATGCACTTTTGCACCCTCTGTCCAGATCTAAACTTGATTCAGCCCAATTCATTTTGCAAATAGAACACACTGCACCACTTATTGTTGGTGATATGCCTTCTAATGCAACTTTTGAATCCAAGGTGTTGCTTGTGCAAGCAATAAAAAGCAATTGCTGCAAGCATCCTCCGATTTGACAACAAAAGGTGCAAGATCATCATTGCTTGCAAAATGAGTGATAAGTATTGTAATTATCTTATTGTAATTATTGGTTGATGAAAGACAAGCTCTTGCAAGACAAACTACCCATTCAGGTTGTGTGCAAGGGGTCTGTTGTGAGCGGCTCCAAGCAATGGAGGATTGTTCAGCATATTGACCAACACAACAACAATCTTGCCAATAACATGTCTAGACATCCATATGCACACCACATTGATGACAATGAGAAGAAAAAGGTGCACAATATGGCATTTGCAAGCGTCATAACTTCATCAATTCTCTCAACCATCAAAAAGGACTTGGGAAACCAACTGACTATGTGAAGAGATGTATACAACCAAATCTATGCTACAAGGAACAAGCTTTTGGCCAGGTGCACTCTAATACAAGCCCTTTTAGAGACATTGCACATTGGGCCATTTCATTTCAACACTGAATTTGATGCAAATATAACTTGCTTGTTCTTGAGCTATCATAGATCAATCAAGCTGGCTTGGCAATTCTCAACCATGTTTGTATTGGACTGTACATACAAGACAAATTGGTATAAGTGCCACTTTGAACATCATTGAAGTCAATGCTTCATTCCATTCATTCAATGCTGGATTTTTATTTTTGTGCAAAGAGAAAGAGCCAGACTATCCATGTGCTCTATATGCATTTGCAAAGCATGTGACACTACTTGCAATTCTCATCACTAACAAAGAGTTTGTATTGATGAATGCCATTCACAATGTCTACCCAAACTTGGTCAATCAACTTCACATTTAGCACATCAACAAGAATGCGCTTCCTTATTGCCAAAGACACTTCCTTGCTAAGGACAATGAAGGCAAGGAGGAAGAATGGACGACATTCCTTACTACATGGAATTAAGTCATGCATTTGCCAACACACGAGGAGGTCCAACACAATTGGGGTGCATTCAAAGCCAATTCTGTGCTATATATCATAAGGACATGAATGTCATTCAAGAAAAAGTTAGTTAGATGCTTCACTAATCACCATCTCTATTTGGGCTCATGCACTAGCTACCATGGTGAGGGAATGCACTTTGTCATGAAGAGATACATCAACATCTCTCATGGTGTACTCCTCTTTGTGCATCAGAGGTTTCATTTGCTACTTGAGACACAATTCACCAAGCTTTGTGCAAATGTTGAAAAAGAGAAGTTTTCCATTTGCCATTGCAATAAGATTCCAATCTTCAAGAAGTTGCTTGGCAAAGTCTTATGACATGCACTTGATTTGATGTGCACACAACTCTTTTTCGACAACCCAATATCTTGTCTTGGCCTTTCTACTATGACAAATGGACTACCTTGTAAGCACATTTTTATATTTTGTCTTTCTCTCATTGAGAACACATTGTGTGTCTAGTTGTGGAGCTTATGGATTAGAGGTTTTGTATAGAATTGACACTAATATTTTGAGCCCAATTGTTTGCACAATCATCAAAACATTCTAATCATGTTTCTAGTGATCCTTCTATTGAGTAGGAGAATAATGGAAAACCTAACCTATCATCACAACACACACTCCTAGTCTATTGGTCATCACTTCCAACCTTACCAAAGAGAAACAAACAACATGCCTAGAAGGAAAGAACCTAAGCGCAATGCTTGCACACCAATCTAAGCAAATTTGATGTACAATCAAGCATATAAGCATAGAGAGGATCCAAACACAAGAATTTAGCAAAAACTTTCTATGCTTTTGGTGGAAATAAGCTTTATAGCCTCCTTGATTTGTTCACAAGTTGACCTAAATATGTACTCCAAGTTACATCCAATCTATACTCCAATTTTGCATCCAATTTGCACTCCAAGTGGGGAAATTCTATGCCTTTTTGATGGGTAATATTTGCAAGACTCAGATAGTAATAAATTTTTGGTTATAAATATGAATTGGATGTTCTAAGCATCAATTCAACTACTAAAGCTCACTTGACACAATCTCAAACTTGGCAAGATTTTTGTAGTTTAAACTCTAATTTCAAATCCCTAATTACTCTTGATTCTTTGTAGACTTTCATCAAATTTATAGCTCAAAGGTATACATAATTCTCACCAACACCCAACAACCTAAAATCTTCAATCATAGTCATAAATAGAAGAACTAGCATTCAATTGTGATTGGAGATAGAAATGCTTCACTAAACTTATGACAATATTTTTAGTAGATTTTGTTGCATCAATTTTCACTCTCAATAAATCTTGAGCCAATTAAATTTTACATAGTAGTTTTTTGTGCACTTTTCTAAACCTTTGTAACCTTTGAATGCTTAATCCAATCCCAATCACTAGATATGGTTCAATTCCTAAGTTGAAGTAACTTTTGAGCTCTATAGACTTGGCATACTTGATCCAAGACCTTGAATTCACATGAACCTTTATTCAAAGGTACAAGATTTGAAAAATTCACATGAACCTTTATACAAAGGTACAAGATTTAACCACCAACAATACTAGAAATATTCATGGTCTGATTCAAACCAAAGCTTTAGAAGTGCACAAAACACCCAAACCCAAACCTAATTATCATCTCTTCCAAAACACTTTGTTTTCCAGAGCTCCAACTTCAATTCATCAAATCTGATTTGATATTGACTCAAATATAAAATATCTTCACCTCAACACAATTCACACTTTGTTTACTCTTCAACTCCATTCCAAGATTATTAAAAAATATGAAAGAATATCAAAATCCTCCAATTTTATGCCTTTGGGTATGAATTCAATCGACTTTGCTTCAATTGATCATAACATACTCAAAATCTGCTCAAATCCCTTAGGTTTTGTCTCCAAACCATAACTTGTCAACACCTCTCTCCAACTTAGGTCTTCCTCCTTGAATTCCTTCCACAAAATCACTCAATTCTTGAAAACTCTAGACTTCTCTTGTTAGGACCCAATCACTTGCAATTTTGTCACCTAGCTTTTTCTCTTTTTGACAAATGGATCACACAACTCCATCTTGAAAACAAGTAGGTACTTCTCTTTCTACAAGAGCACATAAATTGTCAAGCTCTAGACCTGTCCATAAGTAAGCACAAGAAACAAAATAAGACCCATGGTTTCCATCATAAATGCCATAAATAAAGGCCTAAATGTGCTACCATCCAAGCTTGAAAGTGATCATGGTGCAAAATTTGAAGCTTGATGAGAAAAGGATTTGGTTATGGCAAATCAAGTGTACATAACATCTCTTGTTCTAACTCTACCTCCAACGCTCTAGCTTCCATACTCTACTAACTCTCACTCTCAATGTCCTTCTCTTGCTTGAGACTCCTAAAACTAAAACACCCCTATTTATCAAATTTCTACCACCTATATATATCAAAGCCCTCAAAGAGAACATGATTGTAATCCACATGGCAAATCATTTGAATGTACATAGATTGCTCACATGGAAATAACTCAACTATAGGATACATCTGAAAATCTACTCCAATAATATGGATAAACCTTCCAAGCTACTCTTTCATTGAATATGCAAATCACAACATGACAACATCCTATAGGCTCTCAAATCAAAGTGCAAGTTGGTTGAAATAACTATAATTCACCTCATTGGTATCTTGTTATCTTATGCCAATGGGTGAATTTGGAGGACTAAAGTGCATTCTACAACCTCCATCTCCTAAGGCCTAGGTCATGCATCATATCAACACCAATTTTTTAAGACTCTCAAATATCCAATAGGCCATATTTCTCAATTGCCTCGGATCTTTATGTGGAACCCATATTTTTCATTTTGGGGACGTTTTGAAGAAGAAGTGCCTTGATGAAACCAAATTGAAACCAAATGGAAAAGAAATGAAAAGAAATTTGTATTTGGATCAAGCCCAAGGAATTTGACTTAGTGTCAGAGGAAAACTGACCCAGCTTGGATTGAAGGAGGCAGACCCAAAGGAGGAATAAAAGTTACAAGTTGGGATTCTTGCGGGGGCATTATCTCATTGATGAAAAGTCCAAATCATGCGTGATATATCTCGTTGGAAACCTCTTGTTCAAGGCTTTCCGTTGCCACCAAAATTGTAGAGTTTGGAGGTCTTTAGCAAAAGTAACAAGTATTTGAAGTTTTGGGAGTAGATGTATATAATAGTTTAGTGTCTTCGGGTTGGTGTCTTCGAGTCAATTGGACTTTGGACTTTGGACTTCAGACCTGTGACTTTTGACTTCAGACTTTAGACTTTGGACTTCGAACTTCAGGTTTACACAACTTTGGGCTAGAAGCTTCTTTGCCTCAAGACAAAGATGAGGAGATCTGAGATAGTCGGACCTCAGAGTGCAATGAAGGTGACTTTGGGAATCTTGCCAGGGGCATTAGAGAGAGTTAGGATAGAGGAAGGATAGATAGTTAGGATACGCATGACTTCAATTTCAATTCTGATTGAAGATATGATAGAATTAGAAGAGAAATAACAATAGTGAATAAACCCAAAGTGCAAGATCAGACTATAAGTGTCTTTGGGTCAATAACATGAGTGATTAGAGGAAAGTGAGTTACAAATTGAAGGTATAGATAGTGTACTCATGCTTTCAATTACAATTCTTGATGAGAACATAATAGAATTAGCAAAGGAATTGATAGTAGTTAGACCCAATGTTGCAGAAGTAGGAATTCAAGTGTCATCAGACTTGTTATTTGACACATTAGAGAAGAGTGGGTTACCCATGACCTCAATTATAGATTGTAGAGAAGAGATAGTAGAAATAGTGAAGAATTTGGTAAAATTAAATATACCCAAAGAAGGAGAAGTGATAGGAAGATCATCGGGTTTGAAAGCCGATGACGAGGTAGACATTGGATCGGGGTAGAAACAAATTTGAGATTTAAAGAGGCAAATATGAAGGGTTGCATTGTCAGTTCAGATTTGTAGGTTAGAAGAGTTGTTGTAGAATGGTATTTTTGTTAGAACTGTCATTTGCTTCACTATTTAAGGGTGGCATTTGTAGTATTATGTTGTTCAATATTCATATTTTTGAAGATAGATAAAGTGAAGTGTTGTTTTCAATGCTTGTCGCTTGAGCTTGATTTCAAGTATCAAATTTTTGTGTGTGTTTGTAAGTGTGTGGAGAAATTCGAAGTGCAAGTTAGTGTGCTTGTCGGATGTTGGATTCCGCAACCTTGATCTTCATTCTGTGTGTGTGATCGTGAGTGAAGTGCAATCAGAGCAATGCCTTGACAGATCTAAGAAGAATTGTAGTGTTGGTACTATTTTGCATTTGTGAGTGCAACGTAAAGTTGATATGAAGCAATTTTGGTCAAGGAAGTTGTGCCTTCAGTGGAGAAGTGGAACACAATTCTGAGGTGAAGTTGTTTTCATAGTGAAGTGCCATCTTCAGGAGAATCTGAATCATCACAATCAAGATTTGTTTGGACAGAATTTGCTATGTTGTGATTAAGGAGTGTGTATTCGTGACAAGTTGTCAAGATTGTGAGCTTGTTACTATAAAAGACCAAAACCGAGGAGAGAAATAGGAGAATGGAAGCTCACATTGGGACACTTGAATGAGGGAAAACTCCGAATGCCTAGCATGAGCTTCGGCCTTGGTATTTATAGGTAGCATACAAGACCCTTGTAGCTTCTCAAGAAGTTTCCTTGAGCCGCTTTCTTGGAGTGCAAGCCAAGTTAACTAGGAAGCTTCTCAAGAAGCTTCCTTCTAGAAGCCGCCTACTTGGCGTGCAAGCTAAGCTAGTTAGAAGCTTCTAGAAGCTTCCTTCTAGAAGCTACCTGCTTAGGGCGCAAGTTAACTAGTTGGGAAGCTTCCTAAGAAGCTTCTTAAATGCTTCTAGAATATTCTAGGCTATTTTGTCTTTATTCTCTACTTCGTAAGCCCGACTAACTTCGTCACTAAACTCCATATTGTTACAGTTACTCTCTTTTGGGTGTAGTTTCTACCTGAGAGATTAAAGAAGAACCCAAGAAAAATTGAAATTGTTACTTTGCTTCGTATTTGACCAATTCTGAATGGTATCTCTGCGTGACAAAATTTACTTACCTGATTACCACAAAAGTGATATTTGCTGGGTTGTCAAACTTTGGTCTCAAAAACATCCCAAAGGCTCAATATCCAGTAATTACTTAAGTCCAAAAGTGTAAACTCCTAGTTGGTACCAAAAATGAGTCTATAAAGCACAATAAAACCCACTTCAAGCATATCAAGGCTGAAGTGAATGGCTGCAAATGCTTGAAATGTGGGAGGGGCAGCCACATGCACATGAGTTGAATCAATCATTTCAAAGTGAAAGATTTGGTTGAATCAACTAGGTCCGGAAGGGAGAGGTGAAAATATCAAAAAAGGAAGATGTAAATATAATTTCCTTTTTATATGCATGAATATTAATGAATCTTAGTAATTGAGGTTGTTATAACAAATAAAGCTTTATATGTTTGATCTTTAGCACCTATGGTAATTTTCTGAAGTAATGTCTTAATGGAAACCTTTGGGTGCTATAATGTTGACAATAGTGACTAAAAATATATACAAAGATAGTTTCTTCAAACAAAGTAGTTCCCATGTGAAGATTCATGAAGATATGTACCTTCCAAGAAAATTAAAGCATGGTCAATGCATGGAGAAGAAAGTGATACAAATGCTAATTTTTCCTTTTAAGTTTTTGAACTAAATGAACTAATGCTAATTGGTATTAAATTTCATTTTGTAATATTTCTATAATGCACTTTTACAATAAAATTATCTTGTTTTGTGACTAATTTCTATCCAAAGGTTAACTAAAGAAAAAAAAACTATTAAATGATAATTTTATTTATATTTCTTCCTTTTGCAATTATATTTGAGTAAGGTTGACCTATTTTTTATCAAAATATTTCACTTCAACTATTATGTTATTATAGATTTGAAGAGCAAGATGAGAATGACTATGAAAAGGAGAATATTGGAAGCTAAAAAGTCTTCAAATATGAATCCATTAATATCCTCTTTTAGTAGTTTCTTTGGATAGTTCCTTTGGAAGGGGTATGTTTGTGCAAATATATACATTAGTATTGGTGAATGAGTTTCAAGATTCTAATTACTTTAATTTCTCATTGCTAGATGCAATGAGAACGATTGTTCATGATCAGACCTGGGACTACTTCTAACAAGATGCTTGAGAGACTATCTAAGTCATGAGTCCAAAGTTTAAGATGATTTGGAGTCAAAAGTCCAAGACTCCAACATGGCAATGTTTGCTCAATACTAAATGTTAGATCCTAAAGTTAGAATTGAATTTCAAAGTCAATTAGCTCAAGTGGCACTTTGAGCACTAAGCACTTGATCTTTGAATTTGTGGATCAAACTTGTGGACAAACATTCTTGCATAATTAGCATTAAATGGACTAGTATTTCATGTGTAATCCTAATTAACTCAGTTGGTAAGATCTTGAAATTTAATTTTTGGGACAATGTGGTTACAACAGCCTCCCAAAAAGAGCCAAATGGAACACCCCATAGGAAAGAAAGAGAGAGAGAGCGTAAAAAAGTACATAAAAGTGTAGATGGACCAAACAAGCCAAAGGTCCAAGCAAAAGAAACCTACTCCTTAACCATATGACATAGGTCCTCCAAAGGTATGTTTGGTAGATGGAGAAGAAGGGATCTATATGTGTTGGTAGCTCCTACTACAACTGCCCATTGGTGAAGACCCAACATTTATGCATGATATAAAGTGATAGAAACCCATTGCCGATAGTATGATGTGAGTATGGCTGGTGAGATAGCTAAGGTGCCTCTCCATTGTAGGGAACTCCATGTTACATCACAAAGGAGACCATGAAAATGATGTGTGCATTAGATAAAGATCTCCACCTCCAATGGGTCAAAGGTGTTGGAGGCATGTCATGTAGCATAATGGTCCTCCTTCTCTATGGAGGCATGGGCATTGTAGCTCTTGCCGGTGAACTTGTTCTAGCCAAGGACTCTGGTCAAAGAGGATTTATGACCACCATATTATATAAGGTATGTTTGCCATCCATGAATGTGATTATCTATACCCTCACCTTCCAAGGGAGTAGACTTGGAAATCCCAACCAATGCTCAACCTGAACATGAGAACGAGTGGATTGTAAGACCTAAGCTATTGTGTCCTAGAGGGCATCATGAACTCTGGTGGCACTAGCCTTATAGCACAATGCAAAATATGGACACCTTGTATGTCAAATGTAGCCCCATATGAATAGTGGTCTAATAACCCTAGAAGAGCTAGATGTGGTCATCCCAAGCATAGGCGGAGTATCATGGTTAACTCCTCTAAAGTGAACCAAAAGTCCTCTACCAAAGGAGAGGTGTAAAGCTATGCACCATATCCTTTCACTCCATAGATAGAATCCTATCTCTATCAAGAACAAGCATCTAAATGAAGATGTTGGTAAGGGTATGAGTGTATATATGCTCACTAAGATCTACTTGCATCTTCCTAGAGCAAAAACTCTCGATGCTTTTGGTGAAAATGTGAAAATGTTTCATAGTCTTCTTGCTTTGTCCAAGAGTTTCTCATAATCTATCCTCCAAGTTTGCATCCAATCCATACTCCAAGTAGGGAAATTCTACTCCTTTTGGAGAGAAAATCTTTGCAAGACTCATATGGAGAAAATATTTTCTCTATAGCTTTGGTTCACATGTTCTAAGACTCAATGAAAATTCTATAAAATAAAATTTCCAATAATATGAAGAAAGTCTCATTTTCACCACCATAGATGTTTTGACAAGGTCTTAAACTTGACAAGTGTTTTGTAGTTCCAACCCTAATTTTGAAACCCTAAGTAAGCCTTAAGTCTAGATTCTTGCACAATTTTTGGCTAAAGTTTGGCCCAAGGATTAATGTAAAATAGTAGGGATCACTATAGAAATCAACAATCCTTTCACTAATGACTTCAGATTGGAGATTTGACATTCAATTGTAGTTGGACATAAAATTGCACCATTAAGCTTAAGATAGTATTTCCAATAGAGTTTGTTGCACTAGATCTCACTCATTGTAAACCTTGAGCCTACCAAATTTTATATAATAGTTTATGGTGCTCATGTCTAAATCTTTATAAAGTTTGATGGCTTAATCTAACCTCAAATCCCTAAATATGGATCATTTCCCAAATTGAACTAAATTTTGAACTCTACATACTCAAGTATATCTGATCCAAGACATTGAATTCTCTATTTGAAAAATTCATATAAATTTTTTTTTATAGAGGTAAAAAATCTAACCAAAAACAATATTATAAAGTTGCATAGGCTGATTTGAACCAAGACTTGAGAAGTGACCAAAACTTTAAATATGACCATAATCTTCCTCCAACACCTTGAATTCCAATACTCCAACTTCAATTGATCAGATCAAGTCTGATATCAACTCAAACATACAATGTCTTCAGCTCATCACAAAAATCATTTTTTCTATTTTCCAACCCCACTAAGAGATCATAAAAGCTTTAATAGAACTCTCAAAATCCTCCAAAATTTGACCACTCTTAGTTCAATTGATCATATCCTACTAATAGTTTGCTTAAATTTCTCAATTCATGTTTCCAAACCATAGCCTGCCTGCTCTTCTTTCCAATCATAGTGTTGTCTCTCTAGATGCCCTTTTCTAACCTTCTTAAATGTAGAAAATGCCATAGTTCACATGTTGGGATCCAATTTCTTGCACTTTTGTCACTTAGTCATTTCTCCTTTTGACACATGGACCATACAACTTCAACTTTAAGGCCTTGAGAAAAATTAAATCACTCTCCTTCTACAAAAGCACATAAATAGTCAAATCCCAAACTTGTCCATAAGTAATCACATAAAGGATAATATAACTCAAGGTTTCTATAATTGATGCCATAAATGCAATCCCAAAATATGCTACCATTCAAGCTCAAAAGTAATCACAATGCAAAAATGATGAGAAAAAGAGTTGGGAATGGCAAATCAAGAGGACAAGACATCTTTTGTTCAAGCTGTTCTTCCAACCCTCTAGCTCCCACACTTTGCTATGATCACTCTCCAATGTCATCCTCCCACTCAAGACTCTTAAGACTAAACACCTTCCTCCTTCTCTCAAGTCTCCATTGCATATATACATCAAAGCTTTCAAAAAGGTCAAGATTAAAATCCATGTGACCATTCACTTAAATGTACATAGATTATTTACTCAACCATGGGATCCAACAACATGGAGATAAATAGCACTAATTATCTTTTCAATGGGTATGCAAACCACAACATCACATCAAGTCTTGGCAATAGATCACAAGCAATTAGGTATATGACTAGAGTGCACAAGGGATGGAGATGATTGTTGTGATACGTGCCAATAGAAAAATACTACACTCATGTAATAACTTGTTTGCCAATAAGGGAGCCGCTACTGCCCATGCTTTGAAATTTGTTGATGGTGCAATTGCCTCTTGTAATATGTAACAACAACCTCCCATGGTAATGGAAGGCTATGGTGAGTAGTCCTATGGGATGTGTTATAGAAGGTTGCTAAATATATGTAGTCTATGTGACTCATTTGCTAACTATGGGAGCATGTATGGCCCTAAAAGAGTGGAAGAGGTATATTGCAAGTTGCTATCAAAGCCCCATAAATGAGAGAAGGCTATTGTTATGGGTAGGTATGTAAGTTCCAGATACAAAGCTTTGGGTACATAATATCATGTGAGGGTGGAGTATGCCAAATGGTTATTATCCAAGCAAGGAAGAAGATGAGCATGAGTTGTAGCATGTACCAAGGTATCCTAGATACATGTGCTACAAAAATCATCCTCCCTTAGGCAAGAACCCAAAACCCTCAATCCCCTTGATGGGAATTGGAAACTAGGTGGGAGTTTGAGGATTGCGGGCTATACATGGATTTCATACCTTGCATTTATAAGTTTGGACTCATAAACCCAAGGCCTCTACTCTGAAAGCCAACATAACTTAAACTACATCTTGAAAAGTGCACACAAATGTGTATCATCTAAAATTCTCTCCAAGATAATTACACAAGAATGTTGAAGAGTCAATATTGGGATAGATCTTCTATGGATTGTAGAAGTGTAAATATGGGACAGATCTTCAAATTACAAGATTCTATTTATTGGAATGAATAGAAAGGAAATTAATATTGGGACCCATATCTTTGTGAATACATATGAATATGATGTGTGCTTTATTTTTTTGGAAGCATCTTCTCAAGGGCTTTCTGTAGATACTGAGAGCATGGATAACAAAGCTCTAAAAAAGAACTTACATTCACATGAAGTTAAGGACAAATGTGTCTTGCAAGAGTTCTGAGATTCCATTGTGGGAGCTGTGGGTAGTGGGACTATGGGCATGGCTCCATGACTTGTGGGCATGGGAACTGTGGGAAGGCTACTTGCATGGCCTACAAGGCCTCCACTTGTGGAACTCATTGAGGTGATGTGTATCAATTTGTACTAGACAATGTAGGGTTTAGATAGATCAATTTACACCACATGTTTCTAGATCTAGATAAGGGTCTCCAAGTGCATACATATTATTATAGTGCATGCAAGTGTATAATATGTTTGAATTTGGCAATCAAAGTAACTTTTCTAGTTCTTGTTTTACAATTCTTGATCAATAGTTCAAGAGTAAAATAAAAGTCTTGTGCAATTATGGACATATGTAGACATTGGCTGAACCACATGAAATTTGGCATAATTTCTATGCATGTTTTTCTTGACCAAGTTGATGAATGATTTCTGCTTTATCACATAGTTAGATTTGGATTCCAATTGCTCTTTTAAATTCCTAGTTGTAGGCTTTTTTCTCCCAACAAGTGGTATCAAACCGTTGGTCTTTGGAGAGAGAACAAAATGATGGCAAAAGATGGGAGAGTCAAAATTAACAAGTTCAATGTCAAGGATTTTTAAGATGCAAATTGAAGACTATTTGTATCAGAAGATGCCACACCTAACTCTTGAGGCACAAAAACCAGAAAAAATGGAAGAAGTTGAGTGAGAGCTTCTAGATTGACAAGCTTTGGGTGTGGTCAATTGACATTGGAAAGAATACCACTTACAAGTTATTGTCAAATATGTATGAGAAAACTTCAGCCTTGAACAAGGTATTCTTGATTCGCTAGTTGGTGAACACAAGGATGAAAGAAGGAGAATCAGTTCCAGACCACATGAATGGTTTCAACTCAAAGATCAGAATCTATGAATATCAACTTCAATGATGAAGTTCAAGCATTGCTGCTATTATCTTCATTACTTGATATTTTGGGAGCAACAACCATAGCAATGAGTAGTTCCTCAAGATCAAGTGCTCTCAAGTTTGAGAGTATATGAGATTTGATTCTCAATGAAGATACTTGCAAACAAAATTCTTCAAAATAGTCATGTACGCTACTATTTGTTGAGAGCAGAGGTAGAAGACCATAGCAAGGTCAAAGTCAAAGAAATGGAAGATCAAAGTCAAAAAAGAGAAGTGAGTCAATAAGCCACAAGGAAGTACATAAAGAAATTGTGTGCTAAAATTGCAACAAGCTTAGTCACTTTAGGAATCAATGTAAAAGTCCAAACAAGGAAGAGAACTCAATGAACATAGCAACAGAACATGAAAATGCTCTTGTTTGCTATGTGAAGTGTCTCATAGAATCTTGGGTGATAGATTTTGGTGCATCATTTCACTCTACCACATGTAAAGAGTTGATGCACAATTTTGTTGTAGAAAACCTTGGAAATGTTCACCTTGCTGATGATAAATCCCTATTTATCAAAGGAAAAGGCAATGTGACCTTGAAGACATCTCAAGGATCAATATGGACATTGAAAAATGTCAAATATGTCCTTAGACTAATGAGAAATTTTATTTCTATAGGTCAATTTGATAAGGGAGGATATCAAACATCCTTTGAAAGTGTGCAATGAAAGGTCACACAGGGAAACCTGATTTTGGCATGAGGATAGAAGGTTGGTACCTTCTATGTTATGAGAGACTCTGACCATTCAGTGATAGTTGCAAATGCAATATGTCCTTTGATCTTATGGCACCAAAGACTTGGTCACATGAGTGAGAAGGGTATGAAGAAGTTAGTTGCCAATGGGAGGATCCTGGAGTTGAAGATTGTTCAACTTGGCTTTTGTCAACCATGTATTTTGGAAAAGCAAAAATGAGTTACTTTCACTTAAGGCCACAAGAGTACCAAGAACAAGAAAGCTAGGGTCGATGCATACAGATGTCTATGGACCAACTTCAGTTTAGTCTCTTGCTACTACATCACCTTCATAGATGATGCTACCAGAAAGGTATGGGTTTATTTTCTGACCAAAAAATCAGATATGTTTTGCATTTTCAAGTGATGCAAATCTGAGGCTGAAAACCAATCAGGTTTGAAGATCAAGTGCTTGAAATCAGATAATGGTGGAGAGTATAGTAGCAATGAGTTCAAAGAGTAGTATGCAAAGAATGGAATCAAAATGATCAAAATTGTTCTTGAGACACCACAACAAAATGGTGTGGCCAAACACTTAAATAGAACTCTCAATTAGGAGAGCAAGCTGCATGAGACTACAAGCAGGTTGCCAAAGACCTCTTGGGCAGATGCTGTCAGCACAATGGCATACATCATAAATTAAGGATCCTCATTCCCTTGAGATTCAAGGTCCCAAAGGAGGAATGATCAAGAAAGAAGGTGAATCTCTTGCCCTTGAGAACTTTCAACTATGTCTCATATGCAAGGATTTAAGACTGTGATAGGGACAAGCTTGATTCAAAGTCAAAGAAGTGTTTCTTTATTGTTTACGGATCAGATGAAATGGTTTTGTCTTTGGAATGAAGATGATAGAAAAGTGCTGAGAAGTAGAGATGTCATTTTTAATGAGAATGTTACGTACAAAGAAGCTTGGATTAGATTTTGAGGTTACAAAAGAACAAATAGAAAATTGAGAACAAGTAGTATTGGAAAACATTACAGAGAATGATGTTGTAGGAAATAGACGTTTGGTACAAAACTAGAGAGATCATAAAAAATCCAATCATAGCTAAAGCTAATTTTAGGAGATCTATTAGATTGAAGGAATCAATAGAGAGGTATTCCCTATCCATGTATTACTTACTCTTGCTAGAAAAAGGCAAACTTGAGTGCTACTTAAAGGCAATGCAAAAGGAAGACTCATTGCAGTGGAGCTTGCAATGAAGGAAGAGATGTCATCCCTAGAAACAATGAGACTTGGTCATTGATCAAGTTGCTAGAGAGAAAGAAGGTGTTGCAAAACAAAAGGGTGTACAAAATCAAAAGAAGATGATGATGGAAGCAAGTGGTACAAGGCAAGACTTGTGGCAAAGGATTTTCAACAGACCAAAGGTATAAACTAGAATGAGATTTTCTCTCGCGTAGTTAAGATGACTACCATCAGATTGGTCTTAGGTCTTGTGACTATTGAGAATTTGCATATAGATTAACTAGATGTAAAACAACATTTTGTACATGGAGACCTTGAGAAAGATATCTTTATGACATAACCTCAAGGATTTCAAATCACAAACAAAGACGACTTGGTCTATAAGTTGAAAAAGAGTCTTTATGGTTTGAAATAGGCTCCTTGATGGTGGTACTTGAAGTTTTATGGTTTTATGGCCAACAATGGTTACACCAAATGCAAAATGGACCATTTTTGCTACATTAAGTCATTCTTTGATTCATACATCATCTTATTTCTTTATGTTGATGATATGTTGGCTGTTGGATCCAACATGAGTGAAATAAAAAACCTAAAGCACCAATTTTCTGATGTATTTGAAATGAAAGATCTAGGTCCTTCATAGCAAATACTTGGAAGGAGGATTACAAGAGAAAAATTTGCAAGTACTTTGAAGCTATCTCAAGAGAAGTCTATCAAGAAATTGATGGAGAGATTTGGTCTTCAAAATGCTCTAATTTGAACCAATCCCTTGGGAAGTTTCTTCAAACTCTCCAAGGAGAAATCACCAAGAATTGATGCCGCCAGAGAGTACATGAGCAAAGTACCTTATGCATCAGCAATTGGCAGTTTGATGTATGCTATGTTATGCACTAGGATAAACATTTCTCATGCAGTGGGATTTGTAAGCATACCAAACCCAAGAAGAGAGCATTGGGAAGCAATGAAATGGCTATTATGCTACTTGAAAGGTACCTTTGATAAGGCACTTTGTTTCAATTAAATAGATGTTATTTTAAACAAATTCATTGATGCAGATTTGGGAGGAGACTCAGACTATCAAAAGATAATTATAGGGTATGTGTTTACTTTGGGTGGTATTGCAATTAGTTGGATATCTTGTTTGTAGAAGAATGTTGCTCTTTCTACCACAAAAGTTGAGTAAATGGCCATCTCAAAGGCTAGCAAGGAGATGATCTGGTTGAAAGAATTTATGGTAGAGCTAGGCAAGAAACAAGATGACAATAAACTCTGTATTGATAGCTAGAGTGCTATCAATCTTGCAAAGAATCCTATGTTTCATGCCAAGACAAAGCATATTCAATTGAGGCATCATTCATTTATGAATTGATAGATAGTGAAATATTGACTCTGGTAAAGATTACGGGAGTAAGCAATCCCGCATATATATGTACCAAGGTAGTCATAATTGAGAAGCTCAAGCAATTCATAGTTGTAGTTGAACTTCAAAATTAAATTTTTTGCACAAAGTAATGTTAGACTCCAAGTAGGAGATTGTTAATTGTGGATTTTGATTATTACTAGAATGCTATACGGAATAATTAACATGAGAATGTTGAAGAGTCAATACAGGATAGATCTTCTAAGGGAGTGTAGAAGTGTAAGTATGGGATAAATCTTCATATTATGGGATTCCATTTATGGGAGTGAACAAAAAGACAATTCACGTTGAGACCTATATCTTTGTGAATATATATGAAAATAATGTGTACCTTATTTTTTTGGAAGCATCTTCTCAAGGGCTTTCCATAAGTACAAGATCATGGAAAATGGAGCTCTAGAAAAGAAGTAGTGCTCACTTGAAGTTCAAGACAAATGTGTCTTGCTAAAATTGTGGGATTCTATTGCAAGAGTTGTGTGTAAAGGAACTATAGGCATGGGAACTATAGGAAGACTACTTGCATAGCTCCGACTTGTGGAATTGAGTGAGGTGATGTGTATCAACTGGTACCATGCAATCTAGGGTTTAGATATAGGATCAATCTGTACCATGTGTTTCCAAAATTAAATAAGAGTCTCCAAGTGCAAGTGTATAAATATGTGTAGAGTTGACAATCATAAGTGATTTTGACAATCCTGTTTTACAATTCTTGATTGACAATTCAAGAGTAAAATAAAAATCTTATGCATCTAGTGATATAGGCAGACGTTGGTTACACCATATGAAATTTGGCATAATTTCTATGCATGTTTTTCTTGACCAGATTGATGAATGATCTTGCTATATCATAGAGCCAAAATCAGATTCTTGATGCTCTCTCAAATTCCTAGTTGCATTTTTTTGTTTCCCAATAATAAATGCTCAAAAACTAAACCCAAAGACCTCCTACCAAGGAATGTGGAGAGTGAAGTAGAGCATGAGCAAAGACTTAATAAGTTGTAACTCCTCATCTAGATGGTAATTATAGACACGTGAAAGGAGGTCATATATGGCATGCAGATGGAAATCATGTAAGGCTAAAAAATTTAGCAATGGAGAGGGGTGCTAGCTTGGAGGGTGATAGTATTTGGGCCGCTCAACAATATTTCCTAGCCTGACCTAATATCAAGGAATGATAGAGGCATTGATGCTATGGAGGTAGAGTGTGAGGCTATGGGTATTATATACTTTGTTTGGCTATTGGTTGGGCTTGAATGGTGTACCCTTCTTGCAAAGCTACCCATTTCCCCCCAAGAAAGTGGTGAATCTAAGAGTTGGTCTCATAGTGTCTTAATGTACCCTTATGGGCAAGGAGGAGTAAAGTCTAGCATGGGAATAGGGCTAATAGAGTCCAGTGGAGACATCTCTTACTTGGTCATCTACCAAGATAGCCTGTAAAAGTAAAGAGAGAGCATGGAGCTTATTAGATGTTGTAGGGGTATAGGAATCTGAGTGTACATATGGGGTCTTGAGAGAGAAGGAAGGAAAACCTAGATGGTGTCTAGAACCAAGCATATGAGTCTAGTAGTGCATGTTAAGAGTAAACAAGTGTAAAAAGAGGGTCAAGGGGGTAAGAGATCTGTAGCCTTTACCCGCAAGCACTATTTGATGCTATTCTAGACTAATCTCCGCTCATTGGCAATATAGACAAGACTATGTGGTGCAATGGTGAGGTGTGTAGGGACATATTAGGTGCACAAAGTGAGGAGTCTATTCATGTAGCTCAAGGAAAAAAGGCTTCTCTTGAGATGGAGGTGGGTCATGTAGTGGTGGTGGGATAGAAGAACTATGAGAGAGAGTGTTGTGGTGGGAAGGTGAGGAAGAGGTGTGTTTGTAGGTATGGGATCTTCCATAGGAGAATCAACCAAAGGGAGGGTCCTCCCTTAGGAATGTACAAGGTGGAGTGCATGGAGAAGGTGTAAAAGACCAAATCCGAGGAGATAAATAGGAGAATGGAAATTCACCTTGGGACACTTGAATGAGGGAAAACTCCGAATGCCTAACATGAGCTTTGGCTTTAGTATTTATAGGTAGCCTACAAGGCCCTTGAGAAGCTTCTCAAGAAGCTTCCTCAAGCCGCTTTCTCAGAATGCAAGCCAAGTTAACTAAGAAGCTTCTCAAGAAGCTGTCTACTTGGCATGCAAGCTAAGTTAGTTAGAAGCTTCTAAAAGCTTCCTTCTAGAAGCTACTTACTTGAGGTGCAAGCTAAGCTAGTTGGGAAGCTTCCCAAGAAGCTTTCTAGATACTTTTGGAATATTCTAGGTTACTTTGTCTTATGTGCTACTTCATAAGCCTGACTAACTTCATTGCTAAACTCCATATTGTTACATATTCCCCCGCCGCTAGTTGGTGACGTCCTTGTTGCCAGTGAAGCTTTGAATTCTTGGATGGCTGTCTATGCATTCTGGAGGTGAGAAAGAGGTTCCCAGGTGGCATCATGAAAGGGATATCCTTTCCAAAGGACCTTGTACTCCGTATGTTGGCGATGGCCTCGTTGAATATGGCGATGCGCAAGGATACAATCAACTTCGTACTCCTCATGATCATTGATAGGGACAGGAAGAGGGGGAGGTTGGACTCAAGAGGAAAAGTAAGAGGGGTTAGGAACAAAGGGTTTCAACTTGGAAACATGAAAGACGGGATGGATATGCATGTGACAAGGCAAGGCAAGTCAATAAGCAACAAGAGAGACAATTTGGGTGATATCAAAGGGTCCTATCCAATTAGAGGCAAGTTTACAAACTTGGGTATCAAGTGGGAGAGGGAGGTTATTGGAAGACAGCATGACTTTATCACCAACTTCAAAGGTGAGATCACGACAATGGTGGTCTGTATATTGTTTTTGACAATTCTGAGCAACAAGGAGGTGAGACTTGGCTTGTTGGAGAGATTGGGATATAGTGGTCAAGAATGTGGAAGTATGAGGAACTTGAGATGGACGGGGAGCAAGAAGAGAATCTGGAACAAGCGGATCTTGGCCAAAATTGAGAAAGAAAGGAGAGAATCCGGTGCTTCCCTATTTGAAATTGTTTTAGGCAAATTCTACAGCGGCAAGATATTCATCCCAATTGGTATGGTGGACATTGACAAGGCACACAACATATCCTCCAATGTATGATTTGCATGTTTGGTTTGTCCATCAGTTTGAGGATGGTAGGCCATGGACAAAGCAAGCTTGGTGCCGAGTATCTGAAAGAGTGCTTGCCAAAACTTCTCGGTAAATCGAGGATCACGGTTGGTGATGAGTACACGTGGCATCCCATGATGCTTGAAGACATTGTTGAAGTAGATTTGCACTAAGGTTGGAGCATCCACGATATCACAAGTTGGTGCCAAGTGGATTTGCTTACTAAGCTTATCCACAAACACCACAATGGCGGCATGTCCTTGTTTTGTCTTTGGCAAGGATGTGATGAGATCCAAGCTCACATGCTCCCAGTGAGCTGATGGAACGGCAAGCGGTTGAAGGAGTCCACTCGGCTTCTGGTTGCTGGTCTTGTTACGTTGGCAGCTCTCACACAATCGGACAAATTCTCAAACATCTCGTGTCATGTTGGGCCACCACTATTGATGTTGGAGGGTACCCAAGGTCTTGTCCACACCCATGTGACCAACGATGGGTAAATCATGGGCTTCTTGAAGGCACACAAGTCAAAGATCACCTTTGGCTGGAACATAGATCCGGTCCGCATGGAATAGAAGGCCTTCCTTGAAGGAGAAGGTGTTGTACTCCTTGTCACCTGTTGTTAGACAACCATGTACCATTTGGAAGAAGGGATCTTGCTGTAGAGCTAACCGAAACTTGTTATGGATCTTGGGGTCAATTGACACCGTCATAATTGCTACCGTGATGAGAAGAAGAGACTTCAAATCAGGTCGTCGTGATAGAGCATCAAGGATGACATGGAGCCAACCTGGTTTGTACTCAAGTTTGATGTCAAACAATTAGAGTTGCTCTTCCCATCGATGATGTCAACTCTTCATGTGCTCTAGGTGTAAGGTCTGAAACAATGGCTTGTGATCAGTTCGCATGATCACTTGTTTCCCCAAGAGATAATGCCTCCATACCTTGGTGGCATATACCATTGCAAGTTGTTCCCGATCTCAAGCAAAGTAATTTCTTTCAGCTGTATTTAGTCGGCAAGACACAAAGGCAATGGGATGTAGTCCATCTGGGAATTCTTGTTGCAACATAGCTCCAATTGCAAAGTTAGAAGCATCAAAATCAACCACACAAGATAGTTGAGGATCATATGGTTGAAGAATGGGTCTTGAAGACACCAAATGTTTCAACTTCTGGAATGCTTCTTCATGCTTGGTGTTTCACTAGAAGCTCAAGTTCTTTCCCAAGAGGTCAGTCAATGGTGCAGCCACATGAGCATAATAGTGGATGAACCGCCGGTAAAAACTGGCCAATCCATTGAATGCCCGTACTTCGGTAGCATCCTTCGGGGTAGGCCAATCAATAATGGCCTTGATCTTCTCTTCTTCCATCTTGATCCCCTCTAAGGAGATCTTATGATCCAAGAAGGTAACCTCCTTCTGCCAAAAGGCACACTTTGACTTCTTGCAATAAAATTTCCACTGTTGTATCGTCTTAGGACTTCTCGCACATGATTCACGTGTTCTGCCTTTGTCTTGCTATAGATTAAGATATCATCCAAGAACACCACCACTGACCAATCCAATAGTCCATCTAACACCCAATGCATCTGATCCATGAAGACTGCTAGAGCATTAGTGAGTCCAAAAGGTAAAAATCTCCACTCAAAATGCCCATACCTTGTGCGAAAGGTAGTCTTTTGCACATCCTATCTATCAATCGGAATTTGCCAATAGTGGCTGCAAAGATCCAACTTGGTAAAGTAACGTGCTCCACTTAGTTGATCAAGCAAGTCATCAATCCAAGGCAAGGGATATGCATTCTTCACGGTTTGCTTATTGAGCATGTAACAATATGGAGTTTAGCGACGAAGTCAGTCAGGCTCACAAAGTAGCACATAAGACAAATTAGCCTAGAATATTCTGGAAGTATCTAGGAAGCTTCTTGGGAAGCTTCCCGGTTAGCTTAGCTTGCACCTTAAGTAAGTAGCTTCTCGAAGGAAGCTTCCAACTAGCTTAGCTTGCACGCCAAGTAGGCGGCTTCTAGAAGGAAGCTTCTTGAGAAGCTTCCTAGTTAACTTGGCTTGCACTCTAAGGAAGTGGCTTGAGGAAGCTTCTTGAGAAGCTTCTCAAGGGCCTTGTATGCTACCTATAAATACCAAAGCCAAAGCTCATGCTAGGCATTCGGAGTTTTCTCTCATTCAAGTGTCCCAATGTGAGTTTCCATTCTCCTATTTCTCTCCTTGGTTTTGGTCTTTTACATTGGTATTAGAGCAAGAATGGGATGGATGGAATTTATGGACCACCAAATCCACTTCTGCCAAACCATTGGGACTTTCATGTCCAGATATTACCAAAGCATTGTTTCATACAATTCATCACCTCACGCTTTGGGCAAGATTTTCTACATATGATCACCATGTTAGAGGAACCCTTGATACTTCCAGTTGTAACTTATGGAGAACGGTGGACGTGTTGTATCTATGTGTTAATCAACTAGATAAATTGAGGGTAGTGGAATAGAGTAGTAGTGATGGCAGCAATACCGGATGTTGTCCTTGCAATGCAACAACAAATCGAGCATCTTATTCGATTGTTGGATGAACGAGACCAACAACGACAAGAATAGATAGACAAAGCGCCAGTTCAAGATGGAGAAGATCGCATTCAATTTCCAAAACCCAAGGTGTTTGAAGGCAAGAATCTTCCAAGCACAATGGAGAATTTTGTGTTTGACTGTGAACGTTACTTTGAAGCCACCAATCTTCAAGACAAACGGAAACAAATTCTCTTGGCTTCTAGCCAGTTGGATGGTGTGGCAAAACTTTGGTGGCGATTCCGAGTAGAAAGAGCTAAACGACAAATTGTTACACCAATTTTGACATGGGCAGAATTCAAGGATGCAATACTTGGTCAATTTCAGACTATAAATGCCACCCGAGCTGCACAAGATAAATTGGTAGAGTTGAGGCAGATTGGCTCAATGAGACGCTACATCACACAATTTCAGAATAACATCATGCAAATTCCAGATATCCAAGAAGGTGAAGTTCTAGATCGATTTGTGCGAGGATTGAAGTCACAAACCAGATTGGAGGTGACCATGCGAGCCACAAAACGTAGAAGAAGCCATGCAATTGGCTGAGCGTTTTGATTCCTTAGTTGCGACAACTTGGTCTTGACCTTGACCTACACAAAACCTACCAATACCACGAGTGGAAGAACTGGTACCAATGGAGATTGATGCTATCCAACAAAGACCACTTGGCACAGCAGATAGAGAAAGATTACAACAAAATGGAGGTTGCTTTTATTGTCGCCAAGTTGGACATTGCATTGCTGAATGTCCACTTAGGAATGGGTGACCTCGACAAGTTGCCCAGATGGAGTTTGTGGAACAGAATGATCAGGGAAATGAAGAATCCCACTAGGAGATTTTGAGCAGCCTATTGGGAGCTTGATTAGTTCCAATGGGATTGAAGGCTCGACCTATGCAAGTTTGTTTCATTTGCAAGGTATGATATCTAATCGGGGTTGTAGGATTTTGGTTGATTCTGGAAGTTCAAAGAATTGTATATCTATGCAAGTAGCAAAGGAGTTGGGTATTCCTATCAAGCCAGTGATTGGAAGTAGTTTGATGATGGCGGATGGTAGAAAAGGTTCTGCATTCCGCACCTCGCATCCTGTTTCCTTCAAGATTGGGAAGGAGTATTTGGAGTGTATGAGGTTTGTAGTGGCACCTCTACACTATGATATCATTTTGGGTCTACCTTGGCTTGAACGTCATAAGGTTCAATTCAATTGGACCCAATGTCAAATTCAAGTACAATACCAAGGTAGGAATTTCCAATTAGGTTGTCTGGCACCTATGAGTAAGACACCTAAGAATAGTCAGTCCCAAGATGGGAAGTTTGTTGAGAAGGTAGCCATAGAGCAAATCTAGAAGGGAGATGAGTCCCAAGATGGGAAGTTTGCCAAGAAGGCAACCATGGAGCAAGCTTGGAAGAGAGATGAGTCCCTAGAAGGGAAGTTTGTTAATGAAGCAGCCATAGAGCAAGCTTTGGAGGAAGATAAGTCTGTATTTGCGGTGTGGATCAAGCTGATTGCACAAGAACAATTTGAGGAGGGTTAGGTGCCGCATCAAGCAACGGTTGATCGGATAGTTCAGGAGTTTGCAGATGTGTTTCCGGATGATCTGCCAAAGGGATTACCTTCTGATCGAGGTATGCCCTTCAAGATCGAGTTATTGCCAGGGAGTACTCCAGTGAGTAGACCAATCTATCGGCTCTCACCAAAGGAGTTGGAGGAGTTGCGAACAACACTTACAGAGTTGTTGGAGAAGGATTTCATACAACATAGTACCTCTCCATGGGGAGCACCGGTACTATTTGTTCCAAAGAAGGATAGAGGACTTTGTTTCTGTATTGATTACCGTGAAGAATGCATATCCCTTGCCTCGGATCGATGACCTGCTTGATCAATTAAGTGGAGCACGCTACTTTTCCAAGCTAGATCTTTGTAGCGGCTATTGGCAAATTCCTATTGAAGGAGAGGACGTGAAAAAGACTACCTTTCACACAAGGTATGGACATTTTGAGTGGAGAGTTCTACCTTTCAGACTCATTAATGCTCCAGCAGTCTTCATGGATCAGATGCATTGGGTGTTGGAGTGACTATTGGATCAGTCCGTGGTAGTGTTCTTAGATGATATCTTAATCTATAGTAGGACAGAGGTAGAACATAAGAATCATGTGCGAGAAGTCCTAAGACGACTACGACAGTGGAAATTTTACTGCAAGAAGTCAAAGTGTGCTTTTTGGCAAAAGGAGGTTACCTTCTTGGGTCATAAGATCTCATCAGAGGGGATCAAGATGGAAGAAGAGAAGATCAAGGCCATTACTGATTGGCCTACCCCGAAGGATGCTACCGAAGTAAAAGCATTCAATGGATTGGCCTGTTTTTACCGGCGGTTCATCCACTATTATGCTCACGTGGCTGCACCATTGACTGACCTCTAGGGAAAGAACTTGAGCTTCCAATAAAACACCAAGCATGAAGAAGCATTCGAGAAGTTAAAGCATATGGTGTATTCAAGACCCATTCTTCAACCATATGATCCTCAACTACCTTGTGCGGTTGATTTTGATGCTTCTAACTTTGCAATTGGAGCTGTGTTGCAACAAGAATTTCCAGATGGACTACATCCTATTGCCTTTGTGTCTTGCCGACTAAATATAGCTGAAAGAAATTACTCTACTCGAGATCGGGAACAACTTGCAATGGTATATGCCACCAAGGTATGGAGGCATTATCTCTTGGGGAAACAAGTGATCATGCGAACTGATCACAAGCCATTGTTGTAGACCTTACACCTAGAGCACATGAAGAGTTGACATCATCGATGGGAAGAGCAACTCCACTTGTTTGACATCAAACTTGAGTACAAACCAGGTCGGTTCCATGTCATCCCTAATGCTCTATCACGATGACCTGATTTGAAGTCTCTTCCTCTCATTGCGGCAGCAATTACGACGGTGTCAATTGATCCAAAGATTCATAATGAGTTTTGGTTAGCTCTACAGCAAGATCCCTTCTTCCAAATGGTACATGGTCGGCTAACAACAGGTGACAAGGAGTACAACACCTTCTCCTTCAAGGAAGGCCTTCTATTCCATGCGGACCGGATCTATGTTCCAGCCAAAGGTGATCTTCGACTTGTGCGCCTTCAAGAAGCCCATGATTTACCCATCGCTGGTCACATGGGTGTGGATAAGACCTTGGGTACCCTCCAACGTCAATGGTGGTGGTCCAACATGACACGGGATGTTTGAGAATTTGTCCGATTGTGTGAGAGCTGCCAACATAATAAGGCCAACAACCAAAAGCCGGGTGGACTCCTTCAACCGCTTGCCGTTCCATCAGCTCATTGGGAGCATGTGAGCTTGGATCTCATCACATCCTTGCCAAAGACAAAACAAGGACACACCGCCATCGTGGTGTTTGTGGATAAGCTTAGTAAGCAAATCCACTTGGCACCAACCTGTGATACCGTGGATGCTCCAACCTTAGCGCAAATCTACTTCGACAATGTCTTCAAGCATCATGGAATGCCATGCGTACTCATCTCCGCCCGTGATCCTTGCTTTACCGGAAAGTTTTGGCAAGCACTCTTTCAAATACTCGGCACCAAGCTTGCTTTGTCCACGGCCTATCATCCTCAAACTGATGGACAAACCGAACGTGCAAATCGTACATTGGAGGATATGTTGCATGCCTTGTCAATGTCCACCATACCAATTGGGATGAATGCCTTGCCGCTGCTAAATTTTCCTACAACAATTCCAAACAGGCAAGCACCGGATTCTCTCCTTTCTTTCTCAATTTTGGCCAAGATCCGCTTGTTCCAGATTCTCTTCTTGCTCTCCCTCCATCTCAGGTTCCTCATACTTCCACATTCTTGACCACTATATCCCAATCTCTCCAACAAGCCAAGTCTCACCTCCTTGTTGCTCAAAATCACCAAAAACAATATGCGGACCACCATTGTCGAGATCTCACCTTTGAAGTCGGTGATAAAGTCATGCTATCCTCTAGTAACCTCCCTCTTCCACTTGATACCCAAGTTCGTAAACTTGCCCCTAATTGGATAGGACCCTTTGATATCACCCAAATTGTCTCTCCTGTTGCTTATTGTCTTGCCTTGCCTTGTCACATGCGTATCCATCCTATCTTTCATGTTTCCAAGTTGAAACCCTTTGTTCCTAACCCCTCTTCCTTTCCTCTTGAGTCCAACCTCCCCCTCTTCCTATCCCTATCAATGATCATGAGGAGTACAAAGTTGATCGTATCCTTGCGCGTCGCCACATTCAACGAGGCCGTCGCCAACATACAGAGTACAAGGTCCTTTGGAAAGGGTATCCCCTTCATGATGCCACTTGAGAACCTCTTCTCACCTTTACAATGCACAGACGGCCATCCAGGAATTTGAAGCTTCACTGGCAACGAGAATGTCACCAACTAGCGGCGGGGGAATATGTAACAATATGGAGTTAAGCGACAAAGTCAGTCAGGCTCACGAAGTAGCACATAAGACAAATTAGCCTAGAATATTCTGGAAGTATCTAGGAAGCTTCTTGGGAAGCTTCCCGGTTAGCTTAGCTTGCACCTTAAGTAAGTAGCTTCTAGAAGGAAGCTTCCAACTAGCTTAGCTTGCACGCCAAGTAGGCGGCTTCTAGAAGGAAGCTTCTTGAGAAGCTTCCTAGTTAACTTGGCTTGCACTCTAAGAAAGTGGCTTGAGGAAGCTTCTTGAGAAGCTTCTCAAGGGCCTTGTATGCTACCTATAAATACCAAAGCCAAAGCTCAAGCTAGGCATTTGGAGTTTTCTCTCATTCAAGTGTCCCAATGTGAGTTTCTATTCTCCTATTTCTCTCCTCGGTTTCGGTCTTTTACAGAGCACACGATAATCAATATGGAAACAAAGTCCTCCATCCTTCTTTGGAACAAATAGTACCGGTGTCATGGGGAACGTTTGGTCTCAAGAGTGCGCCGAGCACATGGCTGCTTGTGCTTAGTTTTCCCTACTGTCCTTCTTTTGGGTCTTTCCCATAGATTGACATTCCTTCCCTACTCTTGGATTGTCGGGAATTTGTCTCTATATGAACTTGTTGTTTCAGTTTCCCTGAGGTTGGCTCTCCCTGAAGGTTTTGTTTTATCCTTGACTTTCATAAAATAAATCTTGTCATGCGAGTCTGGTGTTATGGTTTCTACCTCTGCCTGGTCTCATATTCTATTTTCACGTCAGGTTTAAGCTATGGTTCGGGATCTGGCAGTTCATAGACCTAGGTCAGGTGGCCCTTTAATAAAATAAAAGAAACAACAACTGAGTGATCTAACCAAACATAAACCCGGGCATCCAGATCATTTACTTAGGCTATTCACATGGACCGGACTGAGAGTTCCTAGAATGGAGTTTTCCTCAACTCTAGTCACAATTCATAACACAAATCCGCTCCCAAGATTCATCATTCACAGGAGTTTCAACAACAACGTTCACAAGGTTGGATAAGTCAAATAGTTCTAGTCAAGACAATGCCTGCCCTAAGGTTGCAACTGATCATCAACTCAGCCCGGCAGTTCACATATATTCTGTCCGACAGCAGACAAGGCAACTCACCCTCCGAACCTCTTCATTCTCCTATGCCATGTTTTGCAGATCAGATTCACTCCATTCAGACAGGCCAACCAACTTCAAATCTTTCTTGCCTTTGTTCCAGATGAGCTGAGCCACCTCAAAATTCTCCTCCTTTTCTTCCTGACTAGCTCCTATCACTGCCTGTTCAGTCACTCTTCACAACATCTTCCCAAAAAAAATATCTTTCTTCTTCACTCCTATCCTCACCTTCGGGAGATTATCCTTTGGCAACTTCTGCATCAAATCCCCTTCAGACCTGCAAAAATTCCTCTCCAATTCTGTCCCTCAACACTCTATCAACATTTTCACACAGAAATCTCTCTTCCTCAGTCCTATTCTCACCTTCGTGAGAGTTTCTTTTGCTACTCCTGCAGCCTGCCCTTCAGACCTGCGAAAATTCTCTTTCCAATTCTGTCCCTCAACACTCTATCAACATTTTCACACAGAAATCTCTCTTCCTCAATCCTGTTCTCACCTTTGTGAGAGTTTCTGTTGCTACTCCTGCAGCCTGCCCTTCAGACCTGCGAAAATTGCCCTTCTGTCCAAGCACTTCCTCTCCTGCACATTTGTTCATTCCTTCAAGAAGAAACCTTTCTCTCCCCTGCACTCTCAAGCCCTAACCGTACCTGCGAAAATTGCCCTTCTGTCCAAGCACTTCCTCTCCTGCACATTTGTTCATTCCTTCAAGAAGAAACCTTTCTCTCCCTTGCACTCTCAAGCCCTAACAGTACCTGCGAAAATTGCCCTTCTGTCCAAGCACTTCCTCTCCTGCACATTTGTTCATTCCTTCCAGAGAAAACCTTTCTCTCCCCTGCACTCTCAAGCCCTTCCTGTCCAACTCGAAAATTTCTCCTGTGTCTGTTCCTCTATCCAACTCGAAATTTTTTGTCCCCTTCCTCCTATCCAACTCAAAAAATTTATGTCCCACCTTCTTCCTGTCCAACTCAAAAACTTCTCCTGTGTCTGTTCCCCTGTCCAAACCCTCCCGCTTCTTGAGAATTTCTCCTCCTGCCCAAAACCCCTCTTGTCCAACTCGAAAACTTTCTGTCCCACCTTCTTCCTGTCCGACTCAAAAACTTTCTGTCCAACCTTCCTCCTGTCCAAAAAAACCCTACTCCTTTCTTCTTCCAAAAATCTCTGCTACTTCTCTCGAAATCCTCTGCAAACTTCCCTCTCGAAATCTTTTGCAAACTTCCATCTCAAAATCTTTTGGCATTTTCTGAAAACCCTCAGCCCTTCTCTGTCTCCTCACTTTCTCCCGAAACAAGATAGCAAAACCACACCCGAGACATATTATCATAAATCCCTGTTCCTTACAACAAATAAAAGAGAAAAGAAAATTTATCACACCAAAGCCTCAAGAGTACACGTGGGCTATTTTCCCGACGACACCGGTGGTCCCCAAGGAGAGGTATTATGTTGTATATAGTCCTTCTCCAACAACTCTGTAAGTGTCGTTCGCAACTCCTCCAACTCCTTTGGTGAGAGCCAATAGATCGATCTACTCACTGGAGTACTACCTGGCAATAACTTGATCTTGAAGGGCAGACCTCAATTAGAGGGTAATCCCTTTGGCAGATCATCTGGAAACACGTCCACAAACTCCTTAACTATCTGATCAACCATTACTTGATGAGGCTCTTGGTCCTCCATAGATTGGTCTTGTGCAATCGGCTTGATCCACACCACAAATATAAACTTATCTTCCTCTAAAGCTTGCTCTATGGCTGCTTTACTAACAAACTTCCCTTCTAGGGACTCATCTCTCTTCCAAGCTTGCTCCATGGTTGCCTTCTTGGCAAACTTCCCATCTTGGGACTCCACTTCCTTCAAGGTTGGCTCTATGGCTACCTTCTTGACAAACTTCCCATCTTGCGACTGACTATTCTTAGGTGTCTTACTTAGAGGTGCCAGACAACCCTAATTGGAAATTCCTACCTTGGTGTTGTACTTGAATTTGACGTGGGGCCCAGTCAAATTGAACCTTATGATATTCAAGCCAAGGTAGATCTAGAATGATATCATAGTGTAGAGGTGCCACTATAGACCTCATACACTCCAAATACTCCTTCCTAATCTTGAAGGTTACAGGATGCAAGGTGCGGAATGCAGAACCCTTTCTACCATTTGCCATCATCAAACTACTTCCAATCACTGGCTTGATAGGAATACCCAATTCCTTTGCTACTTGCATAGACATGCAATTCTCAGAACTTCCAAAATCAACCAAAATCCTACAACCCCGATTAGATATCATACCTTGCAAGTGAAGCAAACTTGCATAGGTCGAGCCTTCAATCCCATTGGAACTAATCAAGATCCTAGTAGGCAGCTTGAATTCTCCTACTAGGATTCCTTGTTTCCTTAATCATTCCGCTCCACAACCCCCTCTTGGGTAAATTGTCGAGGTTGTCCATTCTTGAGTGGACATTCAACAATGCAATGCCCCAACTGGCAACAATAAAAACAACCACCATTTTGTCGCAATTTCTCCCTATCTATTGTGCCAAGTGGTCTTTGTTGAATTGCATCAATCTCCATTGGTGCTGGCTCTTCCACTTGTGTGTAGTAATTTGGTAGGCTTTGTGGAAGTCGAGGTCAAGACCAAGGAATCAAAATGTTTGGCCAACCGCATGGCTTCCTCCAAGTGTTGTGGCTCTTGCATGGTTACCTCTAATTTGGTTCTTGCCTTCAAGCCCCTCACAAATTGATCCAGAGCTTCACCTTCCAATATATCTGGAATTTGCATGATGGTGTTTTGGAAATGCGTGATGTAACTTCTTATAGAGCCAATCTGTTTCAACTCTGCCAACTTATCCCGTGCAGCTCATGTGGCATTTAGAGCTTGGAACCGACTTATTATTGCGCTCTTGAATTCTACCCATGTCAAGATTGGTGTAACCATTTATCATTCGGCTCGCTCCACTCGGAATCTCCACCATAGCTTTGCTACTCCATCCAATTGGCTAGAAGCCAAGAGAATTTGTTTTTGCTCGTCTTGTAGATTGGTAGCTTCAAAATAATGTTCACAATTAGACACAAAATTATCCACTACACTCGGGAGATTCTTGCCTTCAAATACCTTGGGTTTAGGGAATCTGATCCAATCTTCTCCTTCTTGGATTGATACTCTCTCCACCTGCTCTTATCGTCAAAGATCTCATTCATCCAACAATCAAGTAAGGTGCTCAATTTGTTGTTGCATAGCAAGGATAACATCAGGTATTGCCGCCATGGTTGCTCCTCTATCACACTACTCCCAATCTATCTTATTTATTAACACATAGAAACAACACGTCCACCGTTCTCCATAAGTTACAACCGGAAGCACCAAGGGTTCCTCAGATATGGTGATCATATGCAGAAAATCTTGTCCAAAGTGTGAGGTGATGAACTATGTGAAACGATGCTTGGGTAGTATTTGGACGTAAAAATCTCAATGGTTTGGTGGAAGTGGATTTGGTGGTCTATAAATTCCATCCATCCCATTCTTGCTCTGATACCAATGTAAAAGACCGAATCCAAGGAGAGAAATAGGAGAATAGAAATTCATATTGGGACACTTGAATGAGAGAAAACTCCAAATGCCTAGCATGAGCTTTGGCTTTGGTATTTATAGGTAGCATACAAGGCCCTTGAGAAGCTTCTCAAGAAGCTTCCTCAAGCCGCTTTCTTAGAGTGCAAGGCAAGTTAACTAGGAAGCTTCTCAAGAAGCTTCCTTCTAGAAGCCGCCTACTTGGCGTGCAAGCTAAGCTAGTTAGAAGCTTCTAGAAGCTTCCTTCTAGAAGCTACTTACTTGAGGTGCAAGCTAAGCTAGTCAAAGCTTCCCAGAAGCTTCCTAGATATTTCTGGAATATTCTAGGTTACTTTGTCTTATGTGCTACTTCATAAGCCCGACTAACTTCGTCGCTAAACTCCATATTGTTATAGAAGGTATGGAAGTGAATCCATCCCGTTGAACCTCAACCATTATGGGAGTGTATTGAAAGAGTCGGTATTGAGATCTATTCCCTAAGTGCACATAAAGGATATGAGGGGCTAGATGAGGAGTGATGCCTATGGTAGTCCCTCTAGCTACTTGTGCCAAAGACCAAAATGGAGGTATAAAAAATAAATATATTGAGAATAAATCCCAACCTAAGGAGATGACAAAGATAACATAACAAAAACTAGGATGGGCCCAAAGTGAGAGGTATACATCCAAGACCTACAAGAAAAGAAATGAAAAATAGCTCAAAAAAACCCAAAAAGAGATGACTCCACTACAAAATTGATGCCTCTATAGAAGAGTATGGTGGAGAGCACATGGTATAGAGTAGGCATAACCTAGAAGAGCAAAAGATATAGGAGAAAAAGATCCAAGAAAGAAAAATGGACATAAAAGTGGCAAGTAGGGAAAGAGAGGGGTGTATTTACAACCCATAGGAGAACTCCTATGCCACAAAACTCCTCTCAACTATCAATTCTATCTGCTTGTCTATAGCAACAATGTGTGCCTCTCAACTCCAATTGCCATGCGGATGAAGATTGCAAAAGTAGGTCCCATGTCCACATTGAGCACCATGTGTGATGCTTGATTCTATTTTACCTTCAAGATGAACCTCAATCAAAGAAGATCTACCATTTTACAAGCTCTATTGCATATGGTATAAGAATTCTCTAGTACAAGAATACTTTGGTACAAGAAATTTTGGTTAGAAGAAGCCCCATCACAAGAACAACTCCAATGTGCCATGATATGATGAATTAGAGTTCCAAATCCCTAATCATGTTGCCCCCAAATTAGATTCTCAATGATTATCTTGCCCAATTGATTCTCTAGTGGTGCCACCAATGTCTTCTTACTTTGAGCTCAAGCCTAGCTTGATCAACCCATGTTGGCTCAATCAACACATGCTTGCTTAAGCCTTAATCCCCACTTTTACTTCTTAATGTCAATCACAGGGTGCCCAAAATAGACTTGTTATGCTATAAGGAATAAGATCTGCCTAGGGCATAAAATCCTCCTACATCTTGCACTCTTGTAGATTCCTTCTCATCAATGTCCTTGGATATTGGCTTCATGCATATATCCTTGCATGAAATGAGAGTATGCTTGATGCTGCTAAACTTAGTGTAAGCCTAATAATGCTAATCACTCTTAATTTGACAAGCTCTAAACATTCTTAATCACCCAAGATCTTAATTGGCTGACACTCTAGACTCCAAAGCTTAATCACTCTCACACACTTGGTTAAGTTTACATGCTCCAAACAATCATCAATGGTAGGGAATGAAATTAATCATTGATTAATTTCTCACACTTGTAGGTAGTCACTCCAATTGTCCTCAACACTCAATACCATGTCTCCTTTCCTTCCACATGTTTGCTATAGTTTATTCTTGTAGTAAATTGGAATTGAAATATTTGTGGAGAGAATTACCACTATTATAAATAATTTACTAGTTTTATGATACATTTCAAGGAAGAACTTGTGAGACATTTATGCATCAAACTTGGCAATTGGATATAGTTGTATTTGTTAAGCATGTTGTTTTGTGGTAAAGTGTGTTTTATTTGAAGATGATTGTATTTGCTAAGCATGTCATTCTATGGTAAAGTGTGTTTTATTGTTTGGTAGTTGTAAGTTGTGGTTGGTAATTCTTGGGAATTGGAGGTAGACTTTGGGTATCTCCAAGATGCATATAGCTCTACAATGGCCGAGTATTTGCATCAATCTCTCAAGGGATGCTACAAAGAAATCAAAGAAGATGAATAACATTTTTTTTCATGATTTCTCATGTTTCAACTCAAACCATAATGATACTTGATTCCTTTCTGCAAGCTAACATTGGAAATGCAAACTTTCTAATGCATGCCTATTACCTCAATACAAAAATCTAGTTTTGTTAATATTATCCTTTCTACTATTTACAAGGGAGGGGTGTTGAAGAGAAAGAGGAAGAAAGGATATCAGAAATTTTAGAATTTTTGAGCACTACACTACATGACACAAGTAAATAGATATTTATTTTCATTTTGTTGTCTCATTGGTATTCAAATCAAAGATTATGGAGAATTCAATAGAAATAAATGAATACATTTAGTCTTGGGAGTTTGGAGTGATTAATTTAGTATGAGAGAGATAGGTTGTGAATTTCCACTTTTAATCTCTTAGTTTGCATGCTTTAGGTCTATTGGAACTTAGTTTTAAAACAATGAAGATATAAAATGTAAATAAGGAGAGTTTATAGTGTTTTTTTAGGGTTAACATTTACTCATCTGAGGTAGGATGTGGTTGTTTCAAGTCTGGAAAGACACAAAAGAAGTATTATATGTTACTATCTTCACTCTTGTACTAGCTATGGCTCTACTTCCTCATGAGATCATTGAGAGCAACACATGATGTACCATACCCAATGTGTCAAAGACTCTTTACATCACAAGGTAAAAGATCCATGTGAGAATGATGCATAAGGACGCTGATTGAACCACATGGGTGCTCATGTAAGGAGAGCAACCATATCAATACTTGGGACACTTTGAATTACACATGCTTTATCTATCCATTCATTGATTATTCTAGGGGTACCATTAAGTTATTGGAGTGGTTAGCATCTCAAATCGGTTGTCTTTGATACTAGTTTTCCATGCCCATGCTTATTCCATAGGCTTCTTCATACATTGCATGGTGAGGCTAGAGAGGAATTTTTTTTACCACTTGATCAATTGGTATGCAATATCTTGCATATGATAGCATGATTCTCATTTCTCTTACTCCCATGATAGTATCTTCATTATATTAAAGAGGATTTTCTTTGGAAAGAGAGATGCTACTAGATTTTGCAAATGTTGAGGAGAGTATTGAACTACCCTATAAGAAGAGCCTATTTAGGTTGCACATTGATAGAGATAATTTTGGCTATAAGATATTGTAGATATGAATTGATTATGATGGTGTAGGATATTAGAGTAGCAATACACCATATACTAGAGAGCATAATAGAGTAGCATAAGCATCACATCCTTTGACTATGATTTTTATCATTGACAAGACTCAATCTTCTTTATTTTTATTACATTCTTTGGAAAGAGAGGGAATACTATCAGAGGTCTTAGAGTATTAGCCTGAGGAGCTTTTATATCTTGATAGATTTCTTTCTGCACACGCATTGTGCACAACCTCACTCTTTTTCCTCAAGAAGCTTGTAAGGGATAGGTTATGAGCATCTTCTAGGTAGATAATCCTTCTAGTGGTTTTATTGAGCTACTCCAAGTGGCTATAAAAGTACCAAGAAGAGAAATTTCTATGTCAATTAGTCAAGTGACAGGGACTAGTTTACTTCTTATAATAGAGAAGAACAAAAGGAGCATTAGATTGATTGATATTGGGGAAGTCTTCTTGCATCTTGTTAGTCATACCATTGTCCTTTAGCATTGTTCTCACTTCTATCCACACCTTAGTCCACATCTTTTTGGAGTTGCTACATTGGAAGGTTGGGAGTCTATATCTTTATGTATTAGAGTATGCATACATATCCACCCAATGTGGGTTATTCTACAAGTTGATGTTGAGAATTTTTTAATAGCATCCATCTCTAGAGAGCTTAAGGAAGTTTGTGGATCCTTGGTGAGTCTAACTCCTTTTGTACTATCCTTCTACAATTCACTTTCTTCTCTTATTCTACTAGCATGGTTTCTTACATGAGGGAGTAACAATCTTTTTTTCTTATTTATACAAAAGAGGGAGATTCTTTAGGGGATCATTATTTGCCATAGTTCACTTTGGAGCTCTATTATTTATTACTTGGACCATGCTATGTTCAGTCTTTCACTCCTTGGTAGCCAATACACACATAAAAAACTTTTCAGATTAGATTAGGAAAGCCTTTGACCAGTTGACTATTGAGATTCATCTTGTGTGGTTGAGGGTCAAGATGTAAAAAAATAGAACATGGTCCTATTTAATTATCCTTCCTCACCTCTAGCTTTGAAAGGGATGTATCACAAATATAGATGGCCTATGTATTCTTAGAATTCCAATAGGTTCCAAGGATTTTGTCCCATGCTTCTTGATATTACTCTTGTAGAGGACATTCTTTACACTTTCCTCTACTTGGAGATCCATAGGTGAAATTTGGTATACTTTCCTCTAGTATTGCCTTAGCACGGTTCTCCCTTCTTTGATCTTCCTATCACATTTGAAAGCTTTTGATAGGAGGATCATGGGATTCTTTGGTGATATCATTGGACTAGGAATATTTGAGTGTGTGGAAGAGGGTTTGGCACATAAACATATATCTCTACCAATCTTGTGCAAAATGTTAGGTTTATTATCTATAGAAGAGATGGTACTTATAGCATTTTTGGATAGTTGTGCTCTCCTTGCACCTTTTCTTTCTTCTTATTTTATGGTTGTTGAAATGGTATTCTTGGAGAGTTATATGAACAAGGTGGAAGAGAGATCTTTTCTCTCCAAGTGCTATTGTGATAGACAAGAAATGGCTTATCCACACAAGCACAAGATGGACTTCCATCCTTTATCTCCTTACCTCTTTATTGGACCAAATGTTTATAGTCTTCCTTGATGAACTGATAGTTTCAACATGTGTTACATTCTCTCTTAGTTGACTCATCCATTCCTTATATCACTAGGGTACTTCTTTGCTTTAGTAAAGATGCAAGCTCTTAGATCCAATCTTGACCATGCATTAGAGCATTCAAACTCTCAAGAGCTACTTTCTCTATCACAATGAGGTTTTTCTTTGGTTTTGTCCACCCATCTACATTTTCATTACTCACTTGTGAGTGTGGTTGTGCCCTAGATGAAGCAAGGAATCTATATGACTTGGTGTCCTTTTGGAGGACAGAGGATAGCTACCAACAATACCATTAAAGATATAGTGTTTACCTTAAGTGAGGATACCTCACTTGGATTAAGCGTTGGTATGCTTTGCAGACAATACAACTTAAGGCAAGCTTGTATTGGATAATCAGATAATAGTAGTAAATATTGTGATTTTAGATATCACATGCAATGCAGTTTCAAAGGGGATGATTACACGTCCTCTTCGATTGGTAGCAAGGGGAGGTATGGTCTCCGAGTATGCAACAAGGTCACCTCTTTATTTCTCAAGCCTTGGAGTTATATGGCATAATAGATGCGACATTTGACATATTTATCAAGGAGTGCACAAGATCCTATTATAATACCAAGGTATCACTCTCACTTTCCTACTTTATAACCTACTTTAGACAATATGTATCCATTACTCTATATCAAGCACAGGCAGGTGCAATCCATAGGAGGGCAATCTTCAGTGATGTTTCTTTGGATGCTCTCTTAGTATGTAGCCCATATAAGTTGGATAGTTCAGATATATTAGATACAATAAGATAAATTTCTTATATTGATATACCTTTTATGTTTTATCCTTGTGCGGCTTGATGTGTCTCGCCCTTGTTATCCTCATGTTATCCTCCGTTATCAAAATGTCAAGTTCCGTCTTATAAGAGAAGAAGGTGTGTTATCCTCTTGTTATCTTCGGTGGATGCCACTTCTTGTTTCCTATATTTTTGCTACAATCCCAACTTAGAATCATGCACCATTTGACAGAGTGGCTTCTCATCATCCTCTTCTGGCAAAAACGTCAAGTTGTCTTATAAGAGAGGAAGGCGACCGCGTGTAATAACAAGAAGGATGGACCCCATCCTTCTGCAGAAGGAAGACCCCATCAAGCCATTCAAGTAAAAGACATAAGGGGTAAAATGGGGCCAATAGTTTCGGTAACAGGAATCTTCCCTACTGCACCTACAGTTCCGTCTTATAAGCGATCCAGATGAATATGTGAGTATTCTGAGCTGCAGGTAAAGCTGCCAAGAAAACTCGGAGGCAACGTTGCCTCCCGGTGAGACGTTGGGGATTGACATCGTTATCACGGCATATCTATTACCAGGGAGGGGGTGAGCCCATGGATGCCGGGAAAACTGGACTATTTGTGCGTCGAGTGTTGACAACATTATCACGACAGATCATTATCGGTTTAGTTGTAAGGAGCCCGGAGCCCGTGGATGCGGTAAAACTGCACTAAATTCAACAGGGCATCGGGAGTTGATCCCTTACAGAGAAAAAGGGTGATGAGCCGGAGATAATGGAAGCGGGAAGACCTGCACGAAACCGAATTGGGCGTATGGGTTCAAGGCCACAAAGTACGCAGATCTGCGGTTATTGGGGTATTGCAGTTATTCGAATTGATTGAGTGCAGAGATTGTGAGGAGTTGAGTTGAAATCGAGAGAGAGGCGACCGCGTAGGACAACAAGAAGGATAGGGTGACCTATCTCAGCATATTCTGAGAGCCCAGTTCTGAAGACACTCCTTGAAATGTAGTAAGTAATCCTTTATCTAGGGTACTACCCAGTTTTCCTGGTAGGAGATATTATTGAGAGGTCTTCGACAAGAAAAAGAAGGATCGGGAAAACGACTTTACAAACGACTTACAAAACTTAGTGTTATATGTTCCAGAAGTGTTTATCTCCCTTTCATGCGGAGTGTAATACTTGATCAATAATCAAATCAATACCACACTTCCTTCTCCCGTGAGAGATTAACAAACGAGAAGTGTATTCTGCACATATCTCCTTTTCAAATCATAAGAGGATAGTTACATCTTACTTGTCTTCTTCGTAGCTTATCTACTTTGGTGACGCAAACTGGTTGAAAAGAGTGGAAGCTCTGCTTTTCTAGTGGCGTAGTTACTATCCATGGAAGGGAGTTTTTCCACAGGGATTCATTTTCACACTTGGGATTGTAGTACTCTGTGATGCGGAAACGATACTTTGGTCCATACGTATCAGAAACAATGTACCATAGGAAATGTCAAAGGCTAGCAGAAACATATTTCGTGCGCCAATATATATCCACGGTGAAAACATCGGCCAGAAGGATTCTAGTCTCATACAATCTAGCGTTAAGCTAAACTTGACAGCACACACTTCATGTCACTGTAACTTGACGACAGGATGATATTTTCAGGATTTCTCATACCGGCACTATTGGGGTTTACCACATTTTACCCTTGTGTTTTATCCTTGCACGGCTTGATTGATGGGTTTCCCATTGATCTTGTTATTCTACGCGGTCCTCTTCTTCTTTAACGATATTTTCAGGGTTTCAAATGAGATTTTAGACGACCGAAAGATAATTCCAACAGGGGTTCAGATGAGAAATATATAAACATAGTGACCCCGAAGGAGAAGGGAAAGCAGTACAAGGCACAGTTCGGATACTGGCTTTGTTTCTCAACAGAACAACAGTTCATGTTGATCTATTACTTGTTATGCAGTAGTATCTTTTTGTACCTAATACTAGACTATAGTTCAAATTTCATTAGTTAAAAATGCACCCTATGTTTGAGATCTCGATATGCACGACCCTAGATATCCATGATAATAACACCAGGATATTCAAAACCTAACAATGCAGAAGTCAACTACGGTTTTGAAGATCGTCCTATGGATATAGCTTTTCTGAAGAAAGATGATTTCAACTAAACGCTTTTGACCGTCTGAAGGAAATGCACTTTATTGTGTATAGAGTACACTCAAAACTGGCGAATCAAGATCTTCATGGGACAATCAAGTGTTGACGCTTGATTTCACACTTCAAACTCAAGTGGCGAGCATCAATTGACAGGCAATGCGTCATGCAGATACTAGGGCGTTTCAAAGAGAGATTTCCGGGTACTCATAAGATTCCCATAAATTTTTTAATGGAAGTTAGTAAACTCCAATAAACTCCGGTGAAATGCGCGGTGCAAGTAATAGGATTTTATAGACAATATCCATAACCTGAAAGAATTATGGTCACTTTAGTAGGGTGTCTCAGTTAGCGAGTTGTTGGATCCCATAAGTTGCCATAAGTTGTGGGGTCCTCTCTTTTTTAATGGTAGGTGAGACGGCAGGTCCGCATTCTGAAATATGGGGACCTCGTAATTCAGAACATCACATCCCACAACTTTATCTATGGTGCAAATAAGAGGCAACACACAAATTTGTTAGGGGTTTACGGTAAATCTGGGAGGAGGTAAACATTAATTAGGGGAAATTAAGAACAAGAAATTTGAATCCAAATTTTCTAGCTATGTGGCAGAACACTGTAGCTTGGGTAATCCTTTGCACTGTGGTCAAGATTGAGAACTCAAAATTTGAACAGAGAAGGAGAGAGAAAGCTATAGATAATTGAGAGCACAAGCCAAACAAAAACCATGAGATAATTGACAGAGAAGCCACCTAAGATAGTGTAGATGCAAGATAACAGACAAAAAAGACACTAAAAGCAATCAAGATACTACGGATCAGTGCTTGAATGCTGCTCAAAAAATGCATTGAAAAGTATATACATGCCATGAGTATGGGTATGAGTATGATGATGGACAATGAAAGAAACCTTGATGATAATGATGTTGATCCATTTGATTTAGATCTAGAGTGGGATTTGCAGGAATACAATGTAGATGATATGAGTGAGGATGGGGATGCAACAAAGTTGCTTTGGTGGGATAGAGTAGAAAGTAATTTATACAATTTAGTGTGCATGTAGTGTTTACACAACCCCCATTCTGTGAAAAAATATTTCAGAAATCTAGACGATAACTCCTTCAAACAATGACACGCATGGACAAGGTCTTGTTTTATGCTTCAGTGGAAATTTTGGCCAAACATCCTATATTTGAGATGACAAAAGAGGGGAGAAAGCAAGCCCTTGTGTGGATTCAGGTTGCTTGTGCTCTCTAAAAGTTTAGACATAATGGGAAGGGGGCTAGTTTGTCAAGGGGGACAAACATCTAGGGTATTAGTGTGGGATACACAATTGCTTATACAAACAAAGGGATTGAAACAACAATTTCCATTATGTTTAGTGAGGTGCAATTGAAAGACGCTAAGAAAAGGGTAAGTACTTCTGCCATGTTTGCTAAAAAAGGTTTTGCAAGACGTGGAGGACTTGTTGATGGTACTCTCTTCCCCTTGGCACAAAGACATGCTATAGACGGAGAAATATATTTCACACCTAAAGGATACTATTCTATGCATGTGCAGGTTATATGCAACAATAAAAGAAGTGTCATCCATTTTTTGGAGTGCAAGGCCTTCCTTTTTTACTAATCTTGGTGTTTGTGATGTTGATCCTTCTAATCCTTTCCATTTTCAATCTAATGTGCAATCACTTGAGAGTTTTTGGCCACCATAAGTGATGCTAGTATCTCATGACTTGTGATAGATTGAGAACTTATGGTTACTACAATGATGCAATTATCTCATGACTCATGATATAAAATTTCAACGAGTGATAATATGTTCAAGTGATACTGTGGAATAGGTATGCCGAGATTGTGTCACAACAAGACCTATTTGAGGAGATCTTTGCTCAAGAATGATTTGAACCACAACATGAAGTGCAATTCCTTTGACAATAGACAATACCTCTTGGCTGATTCAGCTTACACCCCATGAGCTATTTTTTTTCTTCCTTTTGAATTGCTAAAACCCCAAACAAACAACAATTCAATAAATACTTAGCAAAAGCTAGGGTAGCAAATGAGCACTATATTGGGATATTGAAGGCTTGATGGCACTTGGTGTAGGGGATAAGGTTACAATTGAAGAAGTCTCAAGGGAATTGTTACATTTTGAAATGGATAAGTGTATGTATAGTATTGCACACTTTTTTTGGATGAATAAATGTGATGCATGGGCTGAAGAATACTTAAAATTCCTGGAGTAAATCATTGATGATGTGGAGCCTACCATTCACCAAGGCCATAGAAGACTTCCTCCAAGGTGTTATCATGAAGGAATGTCTAGAATTACATCAAGAAGTTGTAGACTAAGATTGAATAAAGATGGATGTTTCATAGACTATGTTGTTTGTATTATCAAGGGATGCGGACCTAGAAGATGGTATGTGCAAGTTGGTTTTATGTTACTATTTAGTAAGTCTAGATCACTTGTTTACCACTACTTCCTATATGAATTGCTAGCTCTGCCTCTCTATGTGATCCAATGAGCCTCATGTAGTAATCTACTCTGAAGAATTGGTTTCTTTTTTATTTCAAACATAGAAATGAAGATTGATACATTCTATGAGCATAACATTCAATATCCACAATGGTATGCAAAATCTGATGCAAGAAGGGTGTTCCCCCAAGCATGGAAGTTGGTTCAACTTGGAGTTGGAAATGCATGAATGGTATCAAGGGTGGCAGAAAATCCAATTGATAAGACAATTTTTAAGAACGATTGAGATTGTGGATAGAAAATGGTTCAAATATATGTCCTTAGTTGCAGCTCAAGAACCAAGGCCTTTGTCATTTAATGGAGATGTTGTTTCTTGGATCCTCTCCCACTTTGCTCTACTCCATCACCCTCAATTAATGCTTTGGCTATTGCTCTTTGCTTGATGTTTCTCTATTTCATGGTCTTTCTCAACTTTCTCTTTCAATTGCTTAATCAGTTGTGTCTTGCTTGTTATTTCATTTTTTATACTAGTTTTATGCAAGTGCTATGAAAAATATGTCTCAATTACATCCTTACTTTGGCTTACCTTTTTGTTGTTAGCTTCACCTAATCTCCATTTTCTTAGATGCAATATCACTTCAATTTGTACACCTTCATGCTTGTATTTGATATGCACTTTGTGGGTTTTGAATCCTTTGTTCTTTGAACTACTTCTGCTTCCATTTCTCAAATATAATTTGTTGGATATTATCAGTCAAGTTTATCACAAAGAAGATTATGTGCACTTGTCAAAATCTGAAAATATTTTATATGAATGTTTTGATCATAAGACATGAAGTTTTGATATATAGATTATTTTGAAGGTTTCAAGGTTATTTGATGAGGGGAGTGTTTACTTTATTCCAGAATAATTTTATTGAAAGAAAGTGAGAGCACTTAGGAAAATATCCACCTTTTCTTTGGAGAACAAAATAACACTCAATAGAGAGTGGAAAGAGTCCAGATTCATTTAATATACTCAAATATTTGCCATTTTGAGTGGCAATTTGGTTGTTGTTCAATCTTGTTGTTTCAAAATATAAATTTTTCACTCTTGAAGGAAGAAGGAATTTGAGAGACAAGGACAAAGGTGGAAAAGTAATAGCAACAACTTGTGCAAACCTATAGGTTTCATGCAAACCATCTATTGGTTTGTGCAAAACCTACACAAACCTCACACTGGTTTATGCAAGTTTATGTTGGTTTTCACAAGCTTAAATTTAAACAACATGGACATCAGTGCTGCATCATAGATTGCGGATTACTCTTCACATGCATGACAAGATGGGAATCCTTCAAAGTGCCATAAACATCCCAAATGTCCACATGCTATTGTATGCCACATAGACAAAGAAGCTCTATAGCTCCATGACATCCCAAATGTTAGAGGTACTGAGTACAAAACAATAAAAATTTAGGTACATAATAGTGAGTTGAATTCATGATGCTTCCTCCCGTTGTAGCAAGAATTAAGTGCATCCTTCTTTGCTTGGTCTTATAGATGGGATGAAGGCTTGGACTAAGAGCGAGAGCAGACCCTAATAATGCATCTTGTTCAGAATAGGAGTTACATCCATGACTTGTCACCTTGATTGTGTTTTCATACAAGTCTTGAAACTCTTATAAGTATCTAAAGATATTCAATTAATTATACTTTGTAGAAAAAAATCTTGGCATTACTAATCAATATCGCAATGTCTTTAACCTAGATAATATCAAAGGATAAATCAACCTCCCGTGCTTGATGTAAGTGAATTCATTATCAATGCTATTACACAAGATTTAGAGAGATATAAAGCATCATATGAAGTCTTATGAATTGGATCAACTGCTCTAAATATATAGCAAGCTTTCTTATGCCTCCATGTTTTATGATCATTTCAGTTGAGATTTGTACATCTAGCCTCTAGAGGAGCCATAATTCAGAAATTGGATGCTTGGCAGCAAGATTATTATAAAAGAATTCCAATAGCAAACAACAATAAGAAAAATAAGAGTCCGTCATCTTTTTGAATTCTCCCGTAGTTTCTTTGTTTGATTGAGATAGGACTCAAAACTTGTTGTATACTACTGTTTAGTCACTTGAATTTGACAATGGAGAATGAATAGTGGGGAGAACTAACACCACTACAATAGGGGGTTTCAAGGAAAAAATTCATCTCTCATAAATATCCCATAAAAAAGTTAACAAAGTGTAGTTGAAAATTCTATGGTAGACAAAAATTTGGTACCTGGAAATTCTATGGAAACTTTTATGGTCATTTTAAATGTCTCCCATGGAAATTTATGGTATTGTAGGGCTTGTAGGTGTTAGTATAAGTATTAAGTACTTAGTAATCATATCATTATTACTTATTTATCATATCATTATGAATTGATTAAGAATTTAAAATTTGAAATAATAAAAAGTTTAGGAGAATCCAAGAACCTATGAATCCATTGCTATCACAAAGCACACAAGCTTTGTGATAGCAAGATTGGACAAGATTGGATTAAGCTTTGCCATTTGTAAACAAGATTTTTTGAGAACGTGTGTAGAGCATTGACTTATGAACCATAGTAATCAAGACCTCATAGAGTGTGTTGCATGAGGGAATGTTGTGGGTTGAGCTTTGCCAAGCTCACAAGAGTAATCTACTTTTTCCAAGAGTGTCGGCTTGAGTGTTTGATGCTTTGAATAGGAGTAGTCAAGCTCTTGCTAAATGTTGCTTTGTTACAAATAGTTATGCACGTATTTTTATTGAGAGTATTCAAAGAGAGGAAAAACTTCAAGAGAGACCATGAGAGTATTTCATAATAGCTATACATACATTTCTATTGAGAGTAGTTGAAGAAAAGACTAGAGAAATTTCAAAGAGAGAATAGAAGAGAGAAATTTCAAGAGAGTCAGTGAGTATTCTTATTTAAAGAGAACAAAGTGAGGAAATTTCAAGATAAATGAGAAATAAAAATAAATAAAATACAGAAGGAATAAGAAGTTTGAAAGAGAAGAAAGTGGGTTGGATTGATTTTTTGCAAAGTAAATTGGATTGATTCTCTACATAGGAACTTGGGTATCATGCAAGGAATTGAGTAAGACCCTTGGAAATTGGGTTGGATTTTTGGCACCCTGATTAAGGAGGATGAAGAAGAGAAGATGAATGGAGAGAGAAGGGAGGACTATCATACAAGAGCTTGTGTAGCATATCCTTTGTGGAACATAACAAAGATAGCCAATGTGACAATTATCAAATAGCCTTTGAATCATTTGTCCATTTGATTATCAATATGCATTGCACTACCAATTTGCAATAGTTGACCAATGAAATAAAGAGACAAATACACTTGCAAGTTGCGGAGTTGCAAGGTGAACTATACATGTAACCAGAATGGCAAGGTGAGTGTGACATGCATTTATACATGGGCAATGATGAATTATGGGAAGAGCTTGAGAATATGGATGAGCAAGAATGTGACTTAGAAAATCCCATTGATAGTGTTGGGAAATGCTTATGTAACAATAGGGAGTTTAGCAATGAAGTTAGTAGGGCTAACAAAGTAGCAAATAAGAAAAATTAGCCTAGAATATTCCAAAAGTATCTAGGAAGCCTCCCGGCTAGCTTAGCTTGCACTCCAAGTAGGTAGCTTCTAGAAAGAAGCTTCCAACTAATTTAGCTTGCACGCCAAGTAAGCAGTTCCTAGAAGGAAGCTTCTTGAGAAGCTTCCCAATTGACTTGGCTTGCACTCCAAGAAAGCGGCTCAAGGAAACTTCTTGAGAAGCTCCTCAAGAGCCTTGTATGATCACTATAAATACAAGAGCCAAAGCTCATGCTTGGCATTTGGAGTTTTCCCACATTCAAGTGTCCCAATATTCAAGTGTTCCATTCTCCTATTTCTCTCCTTGGTCTCGATCTTTTACAGCTTATTAAGGTGTTGTGACTTTTCTTACTCTTTGAGATATTTGTCAGATAGATGATCCATGGTGGATAAGGATAAGAACAATGAAGTTTTCTCTCAATTGTTCATAAATCTAGAACCATGGCAATTTAAACAATTGATGAGGATGGATGTACATTCATTTTATACATTTTTGGAACTCATCCAAGATCACAAGGTGTTTTGAGAAAGTGATATATGTTTGATACAGTGATGTACCAAACATATATCACTCATGTTTGTAAAAGCATGAAATGTAGAAGCAAATAAGTGGAAGCATGAATAGGATAATCCATCATAATTGAGGAGTAAACTAGAATATCAGTTGGAAGAAAATAATTTAAATAATTTTTTTGGTTTTACTAGTATTAAATTGAAAGCTAAAATTTTTCAACAAGATATGAGGGTATTTATGTCTTCTAAAGTTTGTTAGATTTCTTTGTATTGGAGCGATGGATTTTCTACTTCTGTTTTCTCTTAGTATTTATTACGAAATGAAAAATATGAATAGAAGTGATGAGTGTTTAAAAAAAATTTAGTGAGTAGAATTTGATATTTCCTTTTATGTAAGGTGTTAATGTATTATGGAAGATATACTATTTGGTGTTTTGTGCTACTTTCATTCTCTTCATGCTATTTTTCCATGTGATGAGACTTGTATCTAGAGTTGTGTGTGCTATATAATTATATTATGGCTCATATAATCTTTAGATGGCTTATCAAGGATGGTCAAGCGTATCTTTGAGACTATTCTTCAAGGTTGATGATCCCTCCATATTGGTATAGAGTTGTTTTAGGTGGTTGTAGCTATAGCATGGAGGTATCCCTTAGTTAATTACCCATATGAGCTAAGTATAGCATAAAGGGAGAATATTGAGGTGGTAATCAAAGTGATATGTGCTAGTTAACTTCTTACAATGGAGAAGAATATAAGGAATTGAGGAGGTCTTACTATATCTTATTAGTCATATCATCATTATCTTTTAGCTTTGTTTGCACTTCCTATAGCATTTTTATCCACATAAATTTAGACTCTTTGCACCAAAAGGATACTAGATAATAGCTCTTTGTATTAGAGTACTTTTAAATATTATCTTGACTCGGTTCATTGAGAATTATTTTGATAAAACTTTATTTATATATAAATTTATATTTAGCAAGCTTAGGCTAGCAAATCCTTATCAAGCATTTTTCCTTTTATCTAGTCCTTTTAAGGTTCACTTTCTTCTCTTTCATACGAGTATAACTTATCATAAGAGGGGATCATTGTTGTGAATTCAATTCTAGATATCCATAAAGATATCCATAAGGATGACCACTTTTTACAATGGCTCAATTTAGACACCTTCTCTATACTAATGTTCAAGTTATATTTCTATACTAATGGTAGATAGTGCATATAGTAAGGGCCATATAACCAGATTAGGTACAATTTAGATCACTTGATTATCAAGTTTCATCTTGGAGGTTTTGGAATCAAGTTGTCAAATTGTAGTGTATAGCTTAAGTATCCGTATTGAACTTTTAGGTTCTAGCGGAGTCTATTGTGTACAATAATGGTTTATGCATTCTTATAAGGGGGTTTCAGTTTGGCTATTTTGGAATCAGTGAACTTTTATTATGGTTCACGGGAAGGAGATCTCACATATTGTTACGGGGTGTGGGAGGGGTACCTGAGTTTATGGGAGTTTTTCCTGTAACCTACAAAATTTTATGGTGGTGATGAAGGAGGAAACTCGTAAAATTTTACAGGTTAAGGTTACTCGACGTTCTGTAGACCATAATACCTGAAAAAAATTGGACTAAATTTGCACCTGAAAAATAATTGAAACTCTAAAATCTTATGGCCACGTTCATAAACGGGCCTGATTTGTTTTGCGGGACTTGTCTTAAAATTTACGGGAACCTTATGGAACAGCCTATCTCCAGTAAATTTCAAAACTGAAATCCCTATAATACTATATTGGGCCTGAGGACTTTATTTTACATTACTTAGGTATTTACTCTTGTAAAGAATATGTACTATATGGATAACTTTACTCCATTGAAGATCCTCATATGTGTTTGGTATACTTTCTTCTAACATTACTCATATATCTTTAGTATACTCTCTTCTAACATTTCTCAACCACCAAACTATCGGTTCCGTACTTTCTTGCCTTTTCCTTCCTTCTTTCCAAGCCTTTTTCTTCCTTGCTCTCCGGTTTGAAAACCTTTGACATAGAATTGTGAGCATCTTTTATTATCTCACAAGACTAAACGTTTTTTAAGTGAGTTACAAGGGACTTTGCTTGTAGATAGACATCTTTGTTAATTCTTGTAGAGGGATAAACTTAATATTTATAGAGGAGAATTATTGAATTTTAGGTACTTGTGTACTCTTTGCACGTTCGTTTTCCTTCCCTTGAGATGTTTGTGATAGAAGTGGAGGATAAGTCCTTTCCTTTTGTTAGTATTATTTGGAAAAGTAAGAGCTATTTTGTCCAAGGGTATACAAGTTAGTTTTTTTTATGTTTTTAAGAGGTACAAGTTAATCTTTTATCTTTTGACATAAGTTAATTTTATTTTTCTTTTCAAGAGGTATAAGTTAATCCTTTATCTTTTGTATCATTTTGTTCTAGTTGGATTATAATTTTTTAGTCTTCATTATGGACTAGCAATTCCAATAAGTTCTATATTCTCTTCTAATTAACTTAATCATTCCTTGTTCTACTAGTATACATTTTCACTCTAGTTTTTGCAAGGATGTAAGCTGTCCGATCATAGCTTGACCATGAATTAAAGCATTCTAACTTACATTAATTACTTTCTTCATAAGGAAAAATATTTTTTTAAATCTAGATTTAGTTTACTTATCTATATCTTCATTCATTATTCACTTTTGAGTATAGCACTACCCTAGATGTAGTAGGGTTGTCTATGATCCATTGCATTTTGGAGGAATAAAGGATTGCTACACACAATATCATTAGGGATTCAGTTTTAGTAATGGCACAAGAGAGTTGATAGTTAACATGGAGAGAGTGTTGGTATATCTTGTTGATAATATGAGTTGGAATAATGGTATATGGTATGAGATGATTAGATTTCAATGACATACACTCTGATTATAAGCCCATATAAAATATTTATTTTTTACGAGATAATAACCCATCATCTTAAATGTGCAGCAAGCAAAACAACAAGATCCAAGAGCTCCAAGCATAGAGATGTATATTGACATGACTTCTTTATTCATTTATTTTATTTGATGGCAATCCAGGGAGGAGAGCAATAACGCCCGATGATGTTTCTTTGGACGCTTAAGTAATATGTGGATCACTTGACTTATATAACTCTTAGACCCTTGTGTAATAGGACATATCTCTCCTAATGATGCTATCCGAGCTTAGTATAATAATACCGCTTGGATGTTCTTTATATGCTTTATGTCTTTTTCCTATCTATTTGTTTTGCTATGCGGAGTTTGGTAGTTCTATTTAATTACTTCTCGGTTAATCTAGAGCCTAATAATATTATCTCTAGAAGGAGAGAGCCTTATGATAACATTATTTGATCATGAAATTTCTCATGTAGAAAGCAGGTGCAAATGATCTTGATGGAGGTTAATGTCCTCTACATTGAGACAGTGTATTCTAATCATATTTTCTTCAAATACTGTGATAAATACTGCTGGATTCACCTAACCAAATTTGAAGTTGAGAAGTCTAATAGATTTCTACGTTTACACTCTATTGTCTATTTTTTACTTGCATTAAGTTTTATATTTTTTGATTCTTTGGGTCTTTTAAGTGAATTTGATCCCTTAATTTATGTTATATTCCACTTATTAATATCCTAGAGTTCTCATCTTTCGAGATTTTATATTTTAACAATTGTATCCTTCAACAATTATCTTCAACAACATACTCCTGTCATACAATATCCCTGATCATGCATGATTCAAATTGTCTATTATATGAGAGAGAGGCAACCGCGAAGAAAACACACGAAGGATGGGAAGACTCCATCAAGCCGTATAAGGGTCAGACAAAAGAGAGGTAAAATGGGGTTAAGCCCCAGTTGTCTATTATTCGGAAATTAATCAATGATTTCAATAATCAGATCGTTACGGCTAAATTAAGTCTAGTACTTGAGTGCAGTGCAGTGGTGCGAATGTAACCGGGGGCGGGCGTGCACTAGGGAAGAAGGACAACCAACGAGGAAGAAACAGCAAAAAGCACTACTTAAGCCGTGGATTTAGTACGAAGTGCCAGCCAAGTGCCGAGCCGTCGTGTGGCATCCATTGAGACTGTGCGGAAGGAACTTCACGTCCGTCGAAGGTGATCGAGATTACAGATTGACGGTTACAGACTAATGCCGGTGGCTGGTTCTTATCCGGCACAGTGTGGCAGCCAGTAAGTAGGCCCGTTGCGAAGTTGACTCGAGTTAGAAGTCTCTCCCACTTGTTCAGAGTCATTGTGCATATCGGGTCATTTATGGTGGCAAGGCCGTGGAGTGAGCACCTCCGATCTTGTTGATGATTGCACCACACGAGAGGGAGAGAAATTCGGGTCTACTCGACCAAATCGAGGACTTCTTTCGAGCCGAGACCTAGAAACGCATCCGTGAGGCACATTCGGTGGTATAAATGTGTTTTGATTTCATCCACCTCGAGCCTGAACAGGAAGTACCGTAATTGAGTGATTAATTGATTGAGAGGGGATTCGTTAGATTTGTCAGCTAAGGTAGAATTGAAAACCCGTGAGACAAACGTTTGTCCACAAAGAATTAGCGATGATTGCTACTGTTGCAACGAGTGTGGAGCTCAAAGTTTCACCAGCGCGCCTGTGGAGGGCCTTGAAAGATGGACCCAATTTCATGCCGGAAGCGGCCCCTTTCTTCTGGTCAAAGTGGGAAATTTTGGAGGGAGATATGACCACTATCGGTAGCATAATCCTGTTGACTTTCAATCCAGGTATTGGCGCCTGACCACGGTGTTGTGTTAGAGTTGTGTGACTTTGCGCTATGAATGCATGGTTAGTTGGACCTCCACTTGATAATTGCAATACTTGGGATCGGGGCCTATAGCTGTAAAATGCATGGTCTGTCTTACCCATCGCGACGAATTGACTCCCTCTTTATTCTCCCTGTCGCAACCTTCTGCGTTGATTCTTATGACTCCCCGACCTATTGCGGATTGAACTCGCTGTGCTTCTCCCGTATGGTGTTTTTTTACCTTCTCAGACCTTTGGCCTTCTTCGACTCGCCCCATCCTTTGGCGCTTCTGCATCTCATGTGCCTACTCTATCGTAAACACCAGCGCAACTGCTAGTATAGGTTTGAATTCAATCTTGTGCATGAAAGATAGAATCTAAGAAATAAACATTCCCGGAGTCGCGGATTTTGGGAAGGATTTCATCATGTAAGGCTGTAGAAAGAAAGGCTGAAGGTTAGAAACAGTTGGACTGACTATGGGTGGTCAAAACAGCTGCCAGAGGGGACCTGTCGTTTAAGGTAAGAATTACCGAGTTCGATGACGAGGAGAGGTACATCACGTTCGAGTCGTTACTAGACTCAGATCCACTTTACAAACAAATGAAGGTCACAATATCAGTCGACCCCACGGATGGGGAGAACTCAAGTATGGCAACCTGGAGTGTATTGTACGAGCCCGTTGGAAACCAGGGTCCACCCTCGAAGGAAAGTAGGCAACTTCTTCTCAAAAACATGGAAGCTTACTTGATTTCACACGCTGACGACTACGCTGATAAAGTCGAAAACAAGCTTTCGTCCTAGATCAAGATCTCAAGAGAAGCGAAGGACCCCCCTGTGAAACTCGGAAAACAAGGTAAGGAAGAATGATGCAAGGCTGAATTTATGCACGTCTTGGGACAACGGCAGGCCTACGTTGAGAACGTATCTGTCAGATGTGCAAGATACTCAAGATTTCCAAATGGGGACGTCGACGCGTTTCTCGCCTGAAGGTTCGAAGCATTTTTCCTGGTCACTGGACAGTAGGCAATGATCGAGTTTGAAACTAGAAGGAGGACTAAAATTGGGAACTTGGTTCCTAGATTTGATAGTTTTCTCGATATTGGAGATTTCCCTGCCGTAGCCTGCAAACTGACTGGGAACAGGATAACATAGCTGCAGCAACCCCCTCTGTATTTGATCTCAGGAAACGTTTCGATCACGAGAGCATATCCAGCGGATTTCTCTTACTGCAACCAATGCCTGCATTCAATATGTCATTCATTCCAGTAATGGTGGGCTTAGATACTGTAATATATTCTGCTTGTTTACTCTTAGACCATTCGGCATGAATTCAGAGTTTTCCAAACCGCTCTCAAAGAATCCTCCACAGGTGCAAGATGTCTATTCGGAATGTCTCAATCTTCTTTGTTATGATAAAATTGATCTTTCTGTAGCCTTGCTTTTCACTGGAAGGGGCCTCTATTCTCCTTTTATCTCTCTGTCCCACGACCGTTGACTCCTTCTCTTGCAAAGATATGGTGAAAACTATCGGGGTTGGATTCTTCTCAATTTGAAAATGAGTCTCAATATTCCTGGTTATGGTCGCCGTGTCTCCCTTGGTTGACTCTTTTACGATGGTCTTCATGTGGACAATAAGTCTCGAGCCTTTTAAGCCCGGTCTTCGGTACGACATCAAGATATCTCACGGCGGAGAAATCAGCTCCTGCGCCAGGATTGAACCAGATAGGGATCCAAATATATATCATTTCCTATGGAGGCGCATAGGAAATGGCAGACAACCTGTAGCACCATAGAACTTGTACAAATTCAATCGTTCTACCTGGAGAAACGGCACTGGCTTACCATTTCTTCTAACTCTACGAACGATTGTCACGACTGAACAATGACCAGCTGATCTATTCAACTCCACATGTTTATGTGCACCCCATCAATAAAGGGAATCGCAAAAAGCAGGCGCACTAGGTATTTTATTCTTCAAGGGATTGGAAACAGGCCATGGCGTTGTCACCCTAGACTTCTATCCGTAATCGAAATGGATGGAGCCGGTCAGAACGTGGCAAACCTGAAATGTCTATGTTGTGCCACTAGCGAAGATGTGACAATAAATACTGCGCAAGCCAGCAGTCATCACCGTGCTGGAGGTAGAGATGTCAAAGCCCAGTGCAGAGCTATCTAATAAGCAAGAAACAAAGAACTGCATGTCGGACACGCAATTCTCTTCACTTCCCTTCTGCTTCTCTTCTCTACACTTAGCTTTGACCGCAGAACTTGTCAAAGCGATAAGCCAGCTTCCTATCAAAAGGAATGATTGTCCAGACAGAAGGAAGCTAGTGAGAGACGACCTCAGACAAGCAGCTCCCCAAAGAAGGTAATCCACTCAAGACCCGTGTGCGATGATCGAGGCTTTGTCTTCTGCTCTGCACAGAATGTTCGGGGACTTCAAGGAATTCACGCAAAATGATCTATTAAATTTGCTGTTAAAAACTGAAGAATGAGTTCGAGTTGCGAGCTGACATTCTGTCTCAATGCTCCGTTTTCCCTTGCTCGAAGGATGCTAATCTTATTCGTCTTATAAACTCGGAAAGGCATTGATATGTAACATCTTGTGGACTCGTGGGTTTGGCGATGGAGAAATGATCTACCCCAGGCACTGCAATAAACGTATCGGTATCCACGCGTGCTGAAGCTTCTTCAACCACAACGCCTTTCCATCCAGAGCCTCGTAGACAGCATGACGGAGATCCCTGCAAATGTGGCTGTCGATGTAAATGAGTTGGGATTATTGTACATATCAATCTATAGATTTATTTGCCAAGCAGCATAATCAGATATAGGTATGTTACCACCTACTGTATTCTACTCGGGCACGCAATACTTACTCGGATTTCTGTTCGCTGAGTCTCACAGAATGAAAGCGTTTCCATTGTGCTGTGGTCCCTTCTCCAAAATCTGAAGTCTTCGCTGAGCATAGCTCCATCTCTACTCAACGCTTTCAGCACTTCCATCAGTGGACTGCTCCACCTCTTGGACATGAACGCAGCCAAATCCACCATCTTCGATCCTTGATGGGGTGTAGAATAGTACACAACACCTTTGACATTCTTCAGGAACTTGTGCAGCGGTTCAGATTCCACCACAGTCAGATTGGAGCTGTGGCAGTCCGTGAAAACCTGAAGAAGCAATCGTTTTATGACCAGTCCACCCAGGCTGTGCCCAACCAGAATTACCGGACTGTTCCTGCCCACATTCGCTAAATGAACGATATCCCCCGCGAGAGACTGGCCAAGAGAAACCAGATCTTGTCGTCCTGTGGTCGAGGTCCTATTCACATAAGAATCATACGTTACTGCTAACACGCGGGCGCTGGGGAACTCGGCTGCCAGCCATGTTTGTGGCCAGAGCACCTCCCCATCTTTTATGTTGGACATCCAGGTGCTGTGGTGACCGCCTTCAAATTTCGTGAGCTGAAACCCATGGAAAAACAGAATGTCTAAGTCCGGTTTGACGTTTCCAGCTGTAAGCTCGAACAAGGAATCATTGATCTGCATTCACAACACACCAATAAATCCAAACATCACCGATCGATTTCGAAAACTGAATGACTGAAGCACGGATTCGATGTGCTAATCTCTTCGTAGTGTAGTCACTTGCTGAGAAAGTATTTCACGTATAATCGTAGACTTCGACACTCTTGATCAGAATCCTCAACAGCTCTTCAAACTAAACAGACAGTGAACTCACACTCATCGAATCATCAATTACTGATGTCTTATTGCTCGCGTTATCCCTCTTTTGCCTTTTCTTTCGCACGGAATGGTCTTTGAGCTTTAATTATCCCCAATGAAAATGGCAACGAATCACGCGCGTTACGGACTCGAGATCAAATTGCTCCAGATCACAACAGAGATTTGTCAACTTGTATGACAACAAATTGCTACAGCTCCAAGAAATTCGTTTTATATGTCTGCATGAGCATATTAGAGGGACCTGAGCTTCATGTCAACGATATCATGCACGTACTAGGGTGTCTCGAGCTTGTCGTAAGAGCATGTGGGTCATGTATTAAACGTACTTTCACTCTGAATGTATATGGGAGGTTAACTTTGTCAAAAAGTTGTTTTTTCCTTGTTCCTTATTTCCTTACTCCCCGCTATAGCTTTTCATAGCTTATTTTACTTCGTCTCGGTGGAACTACTGTAAAAGACTTATAAAACTCATCTCATGGTTTTGTGCACTACAGTTGTTGTGCCTTCATTATTGAAAGATCGAGTAGATTGATTATGAATGTGGTTCTACACTAGATGCAGCAGCGATCTATGTGAGTGTCCTTTTGGAAGATAGAGTATAGCTACCCATGATGCCATTAGAGACATAGTGTTTGCTATGGCATGAGAGAGTGTATACTTGGCTTGGAGTGAGCGTTCGTATGCTATGTAGACGACACGTGTCAGTGTAGACTTATACTTGGTCCAAGATGATCAGGTGAAAGTAGCGGATGTCGTGGTTATGGACCCTACGTGGGATACAGTTTCGGAGGGAGTGATTACACATCTCCCTGGATGGGCGGCGAGTGCAGCAGCAGGTCGCAAGGTCTCCAAGTATAGGGGCATGCGGCGATGTCACCTCTTTGTTCCTCTAACCTTGGAGTTATATGGAGCGATGGACACGTCATTTGACACATTTGTCAGGGAGTGCGCGAGAGCTTATCATGTTAGGCATCAGGGGTACCACTCTCACTCTCATATTTTGTAGCATATTTTAGACAACAGTGTGTCCATTGCTATACAAAGGGCAGTGGCTGATGCAATCCATAAGAGAGCAATCACATTAGATGATGTTTCTTCAGATGCTCCAGTTGACTTGCATAGCTCAGATATCTTAGGTGCGATAGGGCAGATTTCTCATATAGACTCTACTGGGGCTTAGCCCCATGTTACCTTTTTTGTCTCTCCCTTGTACGGCTTGCTAGGGTCTCCCCATCCTTCGTTTTTCCTATGCGGTCGCCTTTCCTTTCTAACTCCCCCGAAGAAGCTCTGTTGAGATTCGCCTACGGTGTTGCTAATGGGGGTAAGGAAAAGTCCAACCAACCCTTCATCCTTGGCTCTGTCGCAGGGGTCGACGGTCCTCGTTGGCAAGGAGTTGTCGATATTTGTAGACAATGTTAGTGTTTCAATTTGAGAATGCGGTTAATGAAGAATGCAATTTACTTCTCCTGGCGGTGTTCTACTCCTGTACAACTTGCCCGATCATGCTCCAACGACCATTTCTGCTGCTATTTCTCTTTGCTCTGGAGCTGATATGAATCAGTCCGCCTACTCGAATCGCACGTTTTCGTTCTTGCAAGCATTTCCACATTTGAAGACAACAAAACTGGCATCAAACAATGTTGGACTTTAGATTATGGGATTTCGAGAAAATATGGGATACACTACCATTCAATTCAAGTTAAGGTATAGTGTACAAGGTAGCGCGCTTGTTTGGGTTCAGATTTCGCAGGTTAAATTTCGGAGCTGCAGTCCACGTCCGACGTCCTGAATACCAGTCTCCAAGTAAATAGAGTTTTTGTGACCGGAGGTGTAAGATGGAAGATCTGGGGAGGAGCATTGCTTCTCTCCCAATGTATAATAGAGATGCCGAGTCTTGTCAAACACTAGCGGGTGCGGTCCAGGCAGAGTCATTAGGGGGTTTCAATACGTTTATTTACGGGATCCCTACATTTATGTAAGGGCAGATGGGTTAGATCCGTAAAAGTTTATATGGGTACACCCAAACAGGTCCGGTGCGCGTGAAGTGGTAAGAGGAATAAATAGTTTGGTCTAAATTTTTGATTTGGGCCATGTCAAGTTAGAATGTGGGAGGACTAGTGGCAGTATAATCCAGATTAACAATAATTTGAAAGCGACTGTTATGAGAGCGAACGCCAATGCGAGAGAGAGATATACACATTGTGCACAAATAGAAGTATATTTTAAATTGTGAAACTTTCAAACAAAATTATACCTCTTATTATGAGATTCATAGCTTAACATGCAAGAAACCTATACAACGCATTCAATTGCGTGACAACTTGTTTTGTGAAGTATAGAAAAGGATCTCATAATCCAAATGAAAGAGAGAAGTTATAAAAATATGAGCAAGATACGTAAAATAAGAAACTATAAATTAGAGCGAATGGAAGGACAAATACACTACGCGGGCTCGATAAAAGGAACTCAACCACATATGAAGAACCATTGAGATTTTTTTTAATAAAATTTCTGAACTCATTTGGATAGATTAGATAGTATATTTGGATGTTGAATTAACATTTCTCCACCTGCTATAGTAAGTATAGGGCTTGGAGAGGAAGTAGATATCACTACGAGCAAGGTGAAGAAGACAAAATTCAATCTTAAAGTAGAGTTTAAGTTCAAGAGATTGGAAAATGATGTTGAAGAGGATACCCTTCTATTAAGAAAACCCCATCATCTCGTTTTGTACGTCTAATATGTCAATTTCCTCATTGTGCATTGGCGGATGATCTAGTGTCAAGTCGAAAATACTTCTTTGGAGATAGGGAGTGAGACCGTGAAGGAGAAGTTGAAGGCAAAGAAACAAAAAAGGATTTCTAAGGTATATTTCTGAGGATTGTTTATATATGCTAGAGTTTACTTGTGTATGCTAATATAAAACGGTCCGCTCAAATATGCTCAAGTTTGCACATAGAAGTATATCCTAGTGTGTCATGGTGAATTGGTATGCACTCTAGTGTGCATTGGGTATCATTAGTATGCTCTCTAAGCTACATCGATGTAGGTTGGTAATTCAAGGTGGAATTATGGGGTCCATTTGTCAAAAAGTGAAGAAATTAAATAACAAAAAGTGCAAGTGATTAGGTCCCAAGGGGAGAAGTGTAGAGTTTTTGACCATCAAAGGAATTTAAGGAGTACATTTGAGGAGAAAAGACCACGGTTGGAGAGAGGAGCTAACATGCTAAAATTTGGAGATAAAAAGAAAATAATTTGAGAAGATTCAGTAGGAGATATGATCAATTGAATGAAGGGGGGTAAAATTGATACCCAAGAGCAGAAAATAGACAATTCTGAGAGCTTTGTGAGATATCTTCATGTTAGTGGAATTAAAGAGTAGATATAGTGCTTGTAGTGCTAAGAGCGAGAAATTCTAGGTTTTAATCAATCTCAAGTCAAATTTGGTCAATTGAAGTTGGAGCTTTGGGAAGTAAGGTGTTCGAGATGAGATCTTCATTAGGTTTGTAATTTTGGTCACTCCTAAAGTTGTGGTTTGAATCACCTTATGAAAATTTTCAGTATTTTTGGTGGTTAGATCTTGCACCTCTATGCAAAGGTTTCATGTGAATTCTTCCAAAAGAGAATTTAGGGTCTTGGATCAAGCATACTTGGGTCTATAGAGCTCATAAGTTAGCCCAACTCAGGAATTGATCCTTATCTAGGGATCGGACTAGGTTTAGGCTATAAAACTCTATATGGGTTTCTACAAGAGAACCACCAACTATTGTGGAAATTTTGGTTGGCTTTGGGTCCATGGAAATAAGAGCTAATGCAACAAGTTTCATTAAAAATATTATCGTAAGCTCAATAGGGCATTTTTATCTTCAATCATGATTGAATGTCAATTCTCTTACTTTTTGACTAAAATAGAGGATTTTAGATTTCTAAAGTGGTTTTGAAGATTAATTGTACCTTTGATCCAAAAATTTGGGGAAAGTTGCTAAGCACACAAGCAAACCCTAAATTAGGGATTTCAAAATTAAGGTGGAAATTATAGAAAATTGGCCAAGTTTGAAATCTTGTTAGGGGAGCTATAGTGATCAAATTGTGGCCTATTTCATATCACAAGAAATTTTATCTTCCAAGTTTTCCATTGAATTCTAGAAAACTTGAATCTATGTCAAATAAAAAAATTTATATCCATATGAGTTGTGAAAAATTATCCCCATCAAAAAGACACAAAATTCCACACTTGGATTAGGAATTGGTGGAAACTTGGAATACATATTGGAGAGAGCTTGGAGTATAGGTTGAAATTAGCTTGATGATAGAGCAATAAGGCTTTGAAGCTCATTTTTGACAAAAAACCATGGAGAGTTGTTGTTGAATTCTTGTGATTGGATCTTCTTCTTGCTTGTATGTTGTGTTGGTTTGGATTTGTATTTGGGTGTTGCACTTAGGTTCTTTCCTTCTAAGAGTGTTGTGTATTTCTCTTTGGTAATACTGGAAGTGATGACAAGCAAACCAAGAGTGTGTATTACGATGATAGGTTAGGTTGCCTATTACTACCCTACTAGATAACAAGAATACCAAAAACAAGAGTGGAGTGCTCCAATGGTTGGATGGCACACGTGTTCAGACTAGTAGTATAGATTTACACACAACCTCCATCCCATTAGCTCCATAGCTAGGCACCTTGTGTGTTTCTATAGAGAGAAAGGTAAAGTATGATACCATGAGAGGAGGAATCAAACATGACATATGCCATCCTCTTGAACAACTATCACACACTAACATAGTAATAGCTCCACCAAAAGAGCTGCATAACATACATAGCAAGTTTGCACGTACAAGTGCAAAGCTTGGGTCCATAGTACCATCATTTTTTGGGAGGTGGCATGGTGCACAATTGTGTGTATGGTCCTTCCTAACCGCAACATCATGTCCTTCCAACGTGAGGACTCTAAAAGGCACTTTCAAGAGAGTGCGGCCTATAGTAACATCAAGTGTAATCAATGTTGTCTATTGTATATATACATAGTCACTTGAATGAAATTGACAGATTGAGGGTCTATAACCTCCTCCTCAAAGGCCATCGACATCACTATCCAAATGATCTCTACCTATTGAGAACATGTGCTCACAAATACATCTAGATCATGCAAGTCCAAAACTATGGTAGCATCTCAAAAAATGGCTACAAGTAAATCTGGATCTCATCCATAGAGTAAAAAGTAAAGAGAGAAGGATGCTATGGAGGCTTGCCAGCTGAATTGATAGCCCATGGCCAACCAAGGTAATTAGAGATCTCAGTTTCTCAAATGCCTTCTCTACAAACCATACTTACACAATCCTCTCTTCACCGTTTGAACCACTTTCTTTGCTAAGCCATCTGCCTTAGAGTAATATTGAGAGGTAGTACAATGATCAATCAAGGCCTTGTCACACAAGACCTGAAACTCCTCCAAGAAATTTATACCTTGATTAATCAAAATCTCAACTAGTACACCAAAATGGCTAAGAACCCAATCCAAGAACAAGTAAGCCTTCCCTTCGTTGGATGTGTCAGGAAGTGCCACCAACTCAATCCATTTGGAGAAGTGCTCCACCATAACCAAAACATACCAATGATGTCTCACAGTCAATGTTAAAGGTCTAGCACAATCTAAACTCCAATGGTAACCCAATCCCATGATAGGTAATGAGTGTAACTATGGCTTAGGAGTATTAAATGATGCTCTAACTTGGTCACAAACCACACATATGACAAAAAACTATTGTACCTCTATCTGCATACCAAGCAACCAATAATGACTATGGAGTAAGCCATATGTATGCTTTCCTCCAAAATGTCCTAACTCCTCATAAGCATGATGGACCAATGTGGTCTCTAAGATGAAAGTGGTATTACTTGCACTGTACCATCCTCCCATACACAAAGATGGTGTGTGCACTCCAATCTAAACCATCTAGCTTGCTGAAGAACACAATCTCTTTTCTTTGCACCAACTATGCCACCCATAACACCAATGCAAAGATAAGCCATCACTACAACATCATCATGAATGTCTCATTGAACTGTACCAATATCTCCACCCTTTGAATTTGTGACCTCAAAAATTCCTCTTGTATATGCTAAGAGAAATACCACCAAAGCCTCAAAAAATATACATAGAAAGGTAGATGCATGCTAACCTAGCACCATCTTCTCAATTGTCTCACCACGCCAATGTGCTTTGGTCTAATTCTGCTGGTTGGGACATAGGTTTCTACTTAACCCATTTGCATCATGGTTCACCACTCCAGGTCTATGAATAATCATGAAACCACACTCCTATAAAATTAGAGCCCATCGTACAAGCTTTCTTAAAAGCTTGTTGGACTCCGTCAACCACTTCAGTGGTTGATGATTAGTGATGAGAATGAAGAGGTTACCAAATAGGTAACATAAAAATTGTGCAACTACCTATATTTCTACGAAGCACTCTCTTTCATATGAACTATATTTTGCCTCCACTGAATTTTAGAACAACTAGCGTAGGCCACCACAAACTCCTTCTCCTCATCATCATGCTAGGTGAGCACTACTCCAAGCTCCAACGTACTCCAATCAATGTGAACCTGGAATGGTTGTCCTCTGATTGGTCTCCTAAGAATAGGGGCAGATATCGACCTCTCCTTGAGCTTTATAAAAGCTCTCTCTTGCTCATCTCCCCAACACCACTCTTGTGTAAGCTTGGTCAAGTTTTTCAAGGCCTTAGCAATTGCACTAAATGCTTTAACATAATGGTAATAGAAGTTCACCAACCCAATTAATACTTATACTTTACTCACATTCATAGGCCAAGGAATACATGCAATAGAATCCACCTTGGTTTGTTGAACACCAAGTCCTCCAAGGTAGATAGTGTGACCCAAATACTCAACCTTCTCATGGAAGAATCTACACTTCCTTGGATGTAATTTGAGTCCATGAGATCTCAATCTCTCAAACACCTCCAACAAATGCCTCTCATGCTCTTCCATAGTAGTGCTTAGACCAAAATGTCATCAATATAACACTGAGAAAAAATCCAATCATGTTACGATCTTGTCCATGATCATCTAGAACTCAATAGGAGCATTATTTAACCCAAATAGTAAGAACCTCCATTGATATTATACATTCTTACCATGAGGATCAATAGCCTAAAATGTTATCTTGGACTTATTCTTCTCCTTAATTGGCAATTGATGATATCCTATTCAAAGATCTAAAGTATTGAAGACTTTGCATGCTCAATCACATCAAAGATCTCCTCCAATGTAGGCATGGTATACCAATCAGCCCTACTCTATAGGTTGATATGATAGTAATGTCCACACATCTACTTATCTATGTAGTTGCCATGCATATCCTTCTTGGCTGGCATCATTGTAGTTGATGCATACTCTTCATGTGAAATCTCTACCAAACTAGCCTCAGAAAGGCCTCTACTATGGCTTTGAATCAATTCTCTCTCCATGTCACTATATCTATAAGGATGTCAAAAAACTAATGTATCACTAGTAAGCTCAATTTGAATTCCAAGTCCTTATAGAGCACCAAAATCCTTCATATTGAAGGCAAAAAAGTTGCTATAGCTCCTCAAGAACCTCCAAACTCTTCATCTTTTCCCTCTTGTAAGCTTGGGTCCAAGATCTGGCTCCCAAGTATCCTTTGTAACTAATATAGGAGTGGAAGACATACTAAATGGCTACTACATTGGGCATTAGGAGCAATAGTTTCATGCCCGCAACCATTAGAGTTCCAACCTTAATATGGAAAACTCCCTCCAATTTGGCTGTGAGCTCCATACATCCTCTAGTTGCATCCCAAGTAGACCAAGGGTGTAATCCAAGTAGACCATGATCACCTAAATAGACCTCAAGTAGACCACTCTCACTAGTAGCCATTGGTTGTGTCCTAAGGATACCTTGACCAGTTGGTCCATCTTTCCCAACATGTGCTTGAATTGAACCTTGATAAGCACAAAGCTCACAAGTGTCTGAGTGGTGATGCTTATCAAGTGCATCCTATGCTGCTTTGCCAAGCCAAGGCTCACAATTCAAGATCAAAGAGTTTGGGTCCATACCTTGACTTGACACCTAATGCTTGGATGCCTCTAACACTATAATATTGGTATAAAAACCCATTGCCCACTCCCTCACATTGGCATTGGGCTCCACAAATTGTTGTAACTTTACGTCCCAAACAAGTCCAAGTCCTCCCTCTTGAAAACCATGAGAGCCTAGGAAACTCATACGTGTGGGTAAAGTGTCTTTAGGCTGTCTAACAAGGTTCACCACAGCCATAGGTGACCTATCAGCCACTACCACCATCTAAGATAGGTGCCCAACATCTAAAATGTCATCAATAATGAGGTGGTCTAGTCATTGAATCCCTTCATGAGCACGTTATAGAACCTTTGTAGGCAAGAGGTTCATCCACCAAAGAAAAATATGATAAGCTTGTGATCCTACTTTGGCTGCATCTAATAACACAATAGGTCCTATCCAAGAATGGACCTAATGATACTTGCCACCACCCAAGTGTAAGAATCACCTAATCAAAGGGATGTTCTCCAAAATGTAAGCTAGAGAAATAGACTAATGAACCTAGAGATGTTGTAGTATATATAAAATATCCCAAAACACACTAGAATAGGGATCCTAGAGACCCTAACCATAGCCAACATGTGTATGTCCTTGACATGGCCATCCAAAAGTCACCAAATGAATGGGACCATGTCTCTCCAAATCTTATACCCCAACAAGGAAATGTTTGCTAGTAGGAAATATCTTTTTGTAACTTTTGATTGCTAACATTGGTAATAAATCAAGATAACAATAGGCTAAGTTTGTCACATGATGTAGATAGACTTGTATAGCAGTCTCATCTCTCTCCATATGCAAGCACATGTATACTCGTATACCTGCTTGTAACACCGCAACTAGTCCAATGTTAATCTCACCAAACAACTCCAATAGAGATACTCCCTCTATTGGATATTGCCAAGCAATGAGTGTGGTATCCAAAGGTGATAATGTGATAGACTCCAAAGGCTCATCTTTACATTGGTCTCCTAGAGGTACAAAGGCTCTACTCCAAGCCTATTGCACCAACTAATATGCATGATGCTGCAATGCCTCCTCAAAACTCCACAATAGAACATTCAAGGTGAATGGAACAACCTCCCTCATCCTCCAAATCCGAGTGATCTCCTTTGGTATCCTCTGCATTGGCATTCCCCTCTAATAAGTCACCAAGCCAAGTAACAAAACCACTAATTGTTGAAACTGATGACATAGTCCTTGCTTGTAATGAGCCAAGATTGCCACTACTAAAGTGTATTAGTAGGCAACATACCCATTGCTCACCTAACTGCCAATATGGTCTATAGGAGGCTATCTCCTTTTAATAGTCAATACTATAATAATACCATGAGGTAGAACACTACTCCACCAACTAGCACATCATATGACTTTGCTACTACCACAATGGCTTGAGATCTCAGCACAGAGCTCTCAATCAGGTGACCAGGTTGAGTCTTGGACAATGAGCTTTCTACATGTGATGTTTTGTGTAGAACCACCCCTAAAGATGTTTGGATTTGAAATGGACACCTCTCTAGATCAATCTTCCATAGCTCTAGATTGATAGTTATACACTTCTCCAACATAAGTGGTTGCACACCAAAGTTTAATAAGACAATTTTGGTGTATAGACCTTCCTTGAAGGTCCTACCAAATGGAAAATTCCACTCCAATTATCCAATAAGACAACTCCAAGTGTGAACCGTGCTTTCTCAAGGGTAGGTTTAGTTGGTAACTCTTCCAATCTAGTTACTATTGCCTGCCATAAACCACTAGTCGTTGAGCGGATCCCATGCTGCTCAACCGAGTCAAGTCAACTATCAGCCACCTCTACCTAAAAGCAAGAACCACATCATCCTTACTCTCACAAACTTTGGTAGCCAATACGAACATTGGAGCTAGGGCAACTCTCAATGTAAACATATCATTGGTTGAGAATAAAGGGAAGCACATAAGTAACTGAGCTTCCTCCAACATCAGGCTAAACTCAATCTATGTAATAGCAAGTAGTTGACTAGCATGTATTCTATCATGCACCCCACCACCACCTACCACACCTACACTAGGACATCTAAGAGCCATGGATGTCATCTATAGTGCCTTAGAGAGTGTAAAAGATTGGGGAAGTTTGACTTGTCTAGCAACCTTTCCTCTCCATGCGTCCAACTCCATTGATGCTTCTTTAGGCTTTGGAGCAGGTACTTCATTCCTAGTCACTATGGCAGATGCATCTACTTGTGCTACTCTGCATATAAAGTCCAAAATATTGTTATCACCAATAGAAGAGGTAGAAGCTTCAACACCCAAATTTGATCTCCTTTGAGCTACGGTCATGCTAGCCAATCTTTGCTCCAATAGCTCAATCCGAGTAGCCATGGTTGTATCAAAAGTAAGGGTAGGTATTGCACTCCTACCAAATGTGGATCCTCTATAACCACCTTGTCCTCCATGATCTAGAGCTCTTCTACCACCTGCCATAATAGCCCTACCACTCTATAACTCTACATGAAGGTCAAAGCATTGATCAGTGGCCTGACCAAATCTATGGCAATGATCACATTGTCTTTGTGCTGGTTATGATGCACCAGAGATATCATGTTCATTACTCTGAGTGCACTCTCTCTTGTGGTGAGGTCTACCACAAGTTCAACAAGCAACATCACCACTCATTGGCTGATGTTGACCTAAAAATATAGGTAATGATCTAGCTACACTAGGCCCTCCATTCACTCCATATGATCTAGGCTATCCACTCTGTCCTTAAAAGCCAACATAACATGGTGCACTCTATTGCACTCTAGAAGAAGTAACAACTATAGATGAGATCTCTCTACCAAATCCAAATGTCACCACTTTCCCCTCTACCATGTTGAGCTCAAAGCACTCAACCAAACTAAAGACCACTATCAAAGTAGGTGAAGTAGCTTATAACAACATAACATCATGTACGCTATATCACAACTCTATATCTAGGATCCCATACCAAAACTAGACTACCTAGGCCTCAATAACTCCCTAAGAAAAATTGATCAGCCATCTTATGCAAGTGTATGCATTACATAGGCTCTCTTCAATCTTCCATTGAAACTCCTATAAGCTCATCAGCTTGTCAATCCGCACTCCTTGGTACTTTTACCTCAAGCATTGGAAGAACTCCACCATGAGGTTAATCCCCAATACTACACCACCTCATGTAGTGGTACCTCCACTTGTAGTAGCACCATCTCCAACTAGTGCACCTCCACTAGATCCACCAATGCTACTAGAGCTAGAACTTGTGGGTACTACCAATCTACCCCTAGCAATTGAGCCTAAAGTGATAGAAGTGTAGTTGAGAGTGCAATATTATCTCAAAAACTCAATCTCCTCCAAGTGAGCTCTCCCAAAATTATGAAATTTGTCCCTTAGCGGACCCTCCAAGTGCTAAACAACCCCTTCTATGCCATGAAGGGTGTAAACAAAGTCAAATTCCGCATCAGTTGTAGATCACACCAACTATTAATCTCTTAGATGAAGTCATCCAAATGAATAGTACCCATTGTACAAGAGTAGCACTTGGGGCCTTTGGAGGCCCCATAAATCTTGTCCATGTCCCACAACAATGATGTGGACACACCAAGTGCACTCTCAATTGAGTTAGATCTTGTATCAAACTCCAACTCGGAGTCAATCTACTCTATCACTAGGACCTAAGATACAAGTTGATATTGAGAACCACTTTAGGTAAACTATTATACTCCGAGGACAAGAGAAGAGAGAAAACACAGATTGCACACTCAAACAATCGATGCCCCAAGGGAGCACCTTCTCTTTATTATATAGACAAAGATGATCTCCGCCAAGGAAACTCCACCATAGGATTAGAGACATAGATAGATGATATGTCAGCAAGCTCCACCCTTGGATTATTTACTTTGATGGGTGGCATGTCTGGTCTAGGTCCTATCTGGTTGGTCAAACAAGCTTTGACCAGAGGGAATCTTTTAGGGAATCTTCTTGTAGGAATCTCAGAATCACGTAAGGTACCATTGGAAAGCTCTGGACGAGACAAAGCAGGGGGAGGGAAGGCTAGCCTTTTCTATGTGGGGGGGGGGGGATTGGCACATTTTTGAGGCCTAATTCATCCGTTTAGGCCTCCAAAATTGCCTTCAAAGATTTCAGGCATATTTGGGTTCCTACTCTATTAGTAGAAGTCCCCTTTTGGTGATACCTCTTTCTGATCTTTTTAGTCCATCATGTGTAACATCCTTCCAGATGTTACCAAACCAATTCTTACCTTTAAAACATATGTCTAGCTATTGGTTCTAAGGTTCTCAAGTCTATTTTGATTTCTGCCCTATTAGTAGAAGTACTCTTTTGGTGATACTTCTATCTTATCTATTTTGACTATCATATATAACATCATTCTAGGTGTTACCAAACCAAATTTCACATCTAGATCATATGGTTAGCTCTTGGTATTACAGACCTCCCTCCTTTTAAGACGTAACGTCCTCGTTGTGCAATTGTTGCTCAAATGCTTGCACCAACACCGGTGCATGTGCCAAATTGGCAGTGGGGGGTAACCTTTCCACTCTACTAGATAGTCCACCCATGGGAGGCGAGTACCACGCATGCGTTTTTGGAGAATCCGCTCCACTTCATATTCCTCTATGCCATTAATGAGTGTCGGACAAGGTCAAATGTCTGGTGTGGAATGACCCTGGCCTGATTGGGGAGCATATCTGCATAGTAGGGAGACATGGAACACTGGATGGATCTTCATGTGTGGTGGTAGCTCAAGGTGATAGGCCATAGCGCCGATGCGACAAAGAATTGAGAAAAGCCCAATAAAACAAGGTCTGAGCTTATGAGGTCCAACTAATGTGAGGTTGGTTGTCGATAGCCACACTTGATCCCCAACATTTAACTCCATGTGCTGACGGTGTGCATCAGCATACTGCTTTTGTCAATTTTGCACAATCTACAATCTGTGCTTGGCGCTCTCCACACCTTGTTGGATTCTAGAAACAAATGTGTTGACTGCATTGACCTTGGTAGCCATTGGACGGATCTTCATCAAGCTGGAAGGTGTGAAGGGATGCTCACTATACATGAGGAAGAATAGAGTGACATGGGTGGATGCATTCACTGAATTGTTGTAAGTGAATTCCACCAACGGGAGTAGGGTGTCCCACCTCTCTTGCTCTTCTAAGGTGAAGCCGCGTAACATATCTTCAATCGTGCGATTAGCCCGCTCTGTTTGGCCATTTGTTTATGGGTGGTAAGCTGTGGACATGGCCAACTTGGTTTTGAAGAAACCAAAGAGTGTTTGCCAAAACAAACTGGTGAATTGGGTGCCTCTATCGGTGATGAGTACTCTAGACAAGCCATGGTAAGAAAAGACTGCATCTAAGTATAATTGAGCTAGTTGTGGAGCGGTCATCTCCTTGGTGGTAGGGCATACATGAATCATTTTGCTGAGCCGGTCCGCAAAGACCACAATGGAGTCAAACCCTAAGGTAGTCTTGGGTAATTCACAGACGAGATCCATACTCACTTGTTCCCAACGTTGGGTAGGAATGGGGAGAGGTTGAAGGAGCCCTGCAGGAGCTTGATTAGAAGCTTTATTCTATTGACAAAGTAGGCAGCTATGCACATAGTCCATCACGTCGTTGCTCATCTTGGGCCAATGGCGCTTGATTGCATCCAAGGTCTTGTCCACTCCAACATGAGCTGCAATGGCCAAATCATGACATTCTGCTAGAAGGGTGGTGCGTAATTCTAGGACATTTGGGATCCATAATCTGCCATCCCAAAAGGTGAGTCCTTGGATGTTGGTGACACCTTTGGATGATTGTGCTTCTACAATTTGTGGATCAGTTTTTGTAGCAGCCAGAATCTCTTGCTAGAATTCAGGGTTAATCTTAACCTCTGCCACCAAGTTGTTGGCCATTGGCATACGGGTGAATGCATCTGCAAGTTGCTTCTTTCCTTCCACGTAGGTGATTTTCATGTTGAAGCATTTTTGCCACTCTGCCCACCGAATTTGGCGATGAGATAGATCCTTCTGCGTCTCGAGGTAGACTAGAGGTTTGTGGTCTGTCTCTACTACAAATGCCTTCTCGCCTAGGTAGTGCTTCCAATGCTTGGTTGCTAAAACAATGGCCAGCTCTTCTCATTTTGTGGTGTGGTAGTTACATTCTGTCGGTAACAACTTTCAAGAGAAATATGCAATTAGATGCCATCCGTTATGCCACACTTGTTGTGGGACTGCTCCTATTGCTATGCATGATGCATCTATAGCCAACTTGATTGGACGTTTTGGGTCATACCACTTCAAGATTGGTGCATGTAGCAAGGCGGCCTTCAATTCTTGAAAGTCCAACTCTTGTGCAATTCCCCATGTCCATTTCTTCCCCTTGCCAAGTAATGCCGTTAAAGGCTGTGCAACCTTGGAAAAGTCCTTGACAAATCTACAATAGAATCCCATCAACCCCAAGAAGCTCTTAAGTTGAGTCTGATCTTCTGGGGCACTCCAATTTTGAATGACATCTATTTTATCTGTCAATATTTGAATGCCCTATGCACTTACTCTATGCCTCAAGTAGTCTACTTCAGACTTGCCAAACTCACACTTTGAGATTTTGGCGTACAACTGATTCTGTCTTAGAATCTGGAGGACCTCTCATAGATGTTGTTTGTGTTCTATCATCATGCTACTGTATAGTAAGATATCATCCAGGAAGACAATAACAGACTTATCCAAGTATGGACAAAATATGTCATTCACTAGACTCATGAAAGTGGTAGGTGCATTGGTGAGGCCAAAAGGCATCACAAGGTACTCAAAGTGGCCATACCTGGTTCAAAAGGCAGTTTTGTACACATCCTCCTCTTGCAATTCGGATTTAATTGTTACCACTCCACAATCCAGTTTGGTGAAGTATCTCGCTCCATGGAGTTGATCAAATAGGTCATCCATGCGAGGTAAAGGGTATTTGTTCTTCACTGTTTGTTGATTGAGACCCCGATAGTCAATGCACATGCGCATTGTACCATCCTTCTTCTTCACAAACAAGACAGGGGCCCCATATGGTGATATGCTAGGTTGGATAAACCCTTTCTGCAACATCTCCTCAATTTGAGTCTTACACTCCTCCAACTAATGAGGTGATAGGCGATATGGGGCCTTACAAGGAGGCGTCTTCCCCGAAAGTGTCTCAATTTTGTGATCTACTTGCCTTTTTGGTGGTAATCCTAAGGGTAGATCATCAGGAAAGACATCTTGAAACTCATCCATCACATCCTTCAATTTCTCAGGAATTTGTCCATCGAGTTGTGCACTCTAGACTTCTCTTATTAGACCCATAAAACATCTATTAGTCTTACAGACATTTGCCGTCCCTACAACATATAGAGGCAGTTTCTGCCTATGTGATTTTTCTTTAACACCAATGATTGACCATTGGTGGGTTCTCACTACTTTCTTCCTCCAATCCACCATAGGGTTGTATTGCTCAATCCATGGCATGCCTAAAATTGCATCATAACGAGCTAATTGTATCACTTGCCACTCAATTGCTTCTTGATATTCTCCTACAGAGAGGGTTACCCGTCTAGGTAATGATTCAATCCTCTTTGTTTACCTATTTGGTAACTCTACTTCTTCACTTCTATCTCTCTCTAGATCCATTCCCAATATTATTGCAATAGAGCAAGACAAGAAATTCTCTGTTGCTCCTGGATCTATTAATACTCTCACTTGATTACCTTCTAGGATTCCATTCACGACAATCAATTGTGAGGTTGCCTTTCGGGATCTTTGCATATTATTCTTCTTCCTTCCCTCGCTTCTTTGCTTCCTTATTTAGCCAGTAAGGCCGCAAGGTACATTTACTAGTGATCTTTATTTTACGAAGTGATTTCCATTTCCTCCTCTTCAATGTGCCTCTCCATGTTGTTCAAAGATCGCCTAAATGAAGGCCGATGGCCTCTAAGGAAATGAGTGCAATAGTTGGTAGATATGTGCCCAATACGGCCACAATTGTAACAATGGCGTTGTTCTCCTCGAGTCCTATCTCCTCGTGGGACTCCATATCTTCATTCTTCTACCCTTTCCCACTCCCCTTGAAGTGGTCGTGCTCTTCGATCCCGGAATCAAAGGTTGCTCAATTCCATCGGTACTGGTCCACCCATGTGTGGCATTTCTGCCCGATAATGTTGAGGTGGAGCTACTCCTTCACCTCCACCTAATGCTCCTACTATTCTTTGTGCACAAGCAATGACTTCAAATACCGTGCAAGGATTTTGCACCATGACTTCTTGGCAAATCCGCTCTTTCAACCCTCGTTTGAAATTGTTGAGAGCTTCTGTTGGACTCATGTTGGTAATTCCAACTTGTAAATCCAGAAATGCCTCCACATACTCTTGTACGCTATTCTTTTGTCTCAATCCCCATAGTCAGGTTTGAGCTATTTGCACAGAATCCACCGATTGGAAATTCTTCAGTAGTCCTTCTTGCATTGCTGTCCATGTGATCTCCCTTCTCTCTGCCAGCATGGATTGTTCCCAAGCATCATACCATATGAGGGCTTTATCGTTCAAGTACCCACATGCAAACACGCCTACAGCATGCTCTGTGATCTCTGTTGAGAACAATCAAAAATATTGATTCATTTTTGAGATCCAATTTTCCACTACTCCCATTGAACGCTGCCCCTTGTAAGGCTTGATGTTGCAGGTCTTCTTCATCCGGAGTAGCAATGTGGCTTCATCGTTGATAGGGTTTGTAGGCACGGATGCCTCTCCAAGTACTTTAGTTGCAGGTATTAGGTTTTGAGATGGCTCTTCTGCTTAGATGGCTCTTCTGCTTGCATGGCTTGATCATTCCTGAGGATCTGCACTTGACTTTGTAATGTCTCCATGGTCATCTTAATCTCTCAAAATTCATTCAACATCCCTTGTATTCCTTGCACCAACTCTTGCAATTACGGATCCATGGTTCTTGCAACACTCAATTGCTAATGTCTACTTCAATACAGAGTCAATATAATCACTCTAGAAGGCGCACAAACTATCAGAACTACCATTGGGACCTCAGAAGTTATCACTCGTTGATAATACTCCTCACCAAAATTCCTAACAACAAAATCTCTAAACATCACTTTTGGCCTCACTACATAATGGATTTCTACTTGAGTGTTGAAAGGGAGAGGATTTGGGACGTTCATATCCATTTTATCATAATAGAATGTAGATTGTCAAATCCCACTCTCTGTCATATATCACCACAGGTAGAATCACCGGGTTTGGTGAGTTCGTCACTCTGTCCATGAATTCTACGCCAAAGTGATAAACTAGCGATACCCTCATCTGCTCACGCTGGATATATAAAACCTTGATGTGGAATGGGTTTGAGAATGGAAAGCTAGGTGCGGGAAATTGGCCTCCCGGCCCATCTATCCCATCCGCTCTCTAAAGTCCTTCCTAAGTCTAGCAACTACTCTATGTTCTCCACCTCAAATTACTTAGTTTAAGTAGTTTGTGCTATTCCAAGAGGGATGATCCACTCTCTTGGACTAAAACACTTGCTCTGATACCATTGTAATACTCCGAGAACAAGAGAAGAGAGAAAACACAGATTGCACACTCAAACAATCGATGCCCCAAGGGAGCACCTTCTCTTTATTATATAGACAAAGATGATCTCCGCCAAGGAAACTCCACCATAGGATTAGGGACATAGATAGGTGACATGTCAGCAAGCTCCACCCTTGGATTACTTACTTGGATGGGTTACATGTCTGGTCTAGGTCCTATCTGGTTGGTCAAACAAGCTTTGACCGGAGGGAATCTTTTAGGGAATCTTCCTATAGGAATCTTAGAATCACATGAGTAAGGTACCATTGGAGAGCTCTCGATGAGACAAAGCAAGGAGGAGGGAAGGCCAGCCTTTCCTCAGTTGGGGGGGGGGGGAATCTGCACATTTTTGAGGCCTAATTCATCCGGTTAGGCCTCCAAAATTGCCTTCAAAGATTTCAGGCATATTTTGGTTCATACTCTATTAGTAGAAGTCCCCTTTTGGTGATACCTCTTTCTGATCTGTTTAGTCCGTCATGTGTAACATCCTTCCAGATGTTACTAAACCAATTCTCACGTTTAAAACATATGTCTAGCTATTGGTTCTAAGGTTCTCAAGTCTATTTCAGTTTCTGCCTTATTAGTAGAAGTACTCTTTTGGTGATACTTCTATCTTATCTATTTTGACCATCATGTATAACATCATTTTAGATGTTACCAAACCAAATTTCACATCTAGATCATATAGCTAGCTCTTGGTATTACATAAACCCACTGTGTACTATAGTGCTATCTCCTCTAGAATTCACACAGAACTCCATCTTGACAATACAACTCAAATTGCAACTATAACCACCACAAGTACCCCATTACAGATCACCATCAAGTGCAACACCAACTAAACACCACCCACTAATATAGCACTAACTATAATAACTACACTAGAGGAAAGGATGACATATAACCTATCATCACAACATGCATTCTAATGGTCTACATGTCATCACTTCTTGCCTCACTAGAGATAAACACAAGTAGTTTGATTGATCACTACCAAGAGCACACTGGAGCACTAATGCTCTAAAGTTAAAGCACCTCATATAAACATGGTGCAGAAATAGGAAGCAGAGAATAGAAAAAGTCCAATCACAAGAAGTCTAAATGAAACTCTCAATTTCATAAATCAACACCAAATTAACTTTACCACCATTTGGCCTAATAAGAGTGTATATCAATTTCCTAAGCTACCGAATTCCCAAGAATGGGATCAAACTACTTCTCCTAGCCAAAGTTACATGTGCATAGGTATCAATGCAATAGTCACTAAGACAACAAGTGAAGGTGTACCAATTGGCTAGGGCACAAGTCTAGAATATAAAGATCTAGGGTTCAAACCTATTGCACACAATCTAGAAAGGTGGGAAAATTTTACCAAATGATGACTAACAAAACTCATCTAAACTAGCTACCCTCATGCCATCAAGTTGGCCTTTATAGCTTGTCATAGCACACAATCTTATGCCTCAAAATGCCAAATGAGACCTTTCTTCTTGCCAATTCAAACCCTCTCCAAATCTAGCAAAGCCTCACCCAACTTAACCCAAATCTAGGGCAGTTTGGGTGACCTCCAAATCTAGGCAACCTCTATTAAATTTGATGTAACTCCTATACAATTGGTTGACCGCCAAGTTCTCCGCTAAATCTCTACTTGAGCCAAATTAGAAAGATAGGGATCTCCCAATCCTTAATTCAAGGAGGTGGTTCCTAACTCCACCTTCACTTTTGAACTTCAAGCTCAATTGCACCATATCAACTACTTTCACCTCTTGGGTTCAAATTGAACACTACTTTCTCAAAATGATTCCATTCTCAAACATTTGGCCAACATTTCCACACACCGTATGCACCATGGCCAAATCTGCATCAATTTGCATAAATCTTCTGCACACAATCACTCTGAGGGAAATCTGACCCACAATCAAAGTACCAATGATTGACCATGCTTATAGATACCACCAACACCCTCAGTTCTTGCACCCAATTTCCCCTAACTCTCACCTCTTTGATGTAATCAATTCTTTTTCAACTTGAATCACATTCAAACAAATCAATACTTGATCATTCACTCAACACTCTACCAATAATTGAGCACTGATTATTTTCAAGTCACCCCCATTCTAGCTAAGAGACTCTTGATGATGCTTGTTGGCCTTTGTCTACCATAGTCAAGAACTCAAAGGCTCAACATCAAAGAAGTGAGCTCTTTGGAGTTGTACTTCAAAGGTATACCTCTTCGCTCAACCTAGGTATCCAGCCTTAACGGTGCCATTGACAACTGATGGTGCAAATGGTGCAAGTGATGGTAGGTCCAAAAATGTGATCAATAGCCCTAACATGAAATCTGACCATCAACAAGTAGTCTATGAGTCTAACCACCAAAATACCTATGACTATCAACACTATTACTCCAACGTCCGAGTTATCTAGCTTTGACACCACAAATATCATGACACAATCTATGAACCACCAAATCAATTTCCTCCAAACCATTGGGATTTCCATATCCTTTAGCTACCAAAGCACCATTTTACCCAATTCATCACTTCACGAGTTTTTTGAGTGTTATCACCGCAACTTAGGAACCATTGGTCTTGCTAGTTGTAATTTACAACAAGAAATGGATGTATTGCATCTAGATAAGGAAGATAGTTGATAGAATAGTAGTCATGGAAGAAATGCACATAGTTATCATTGTTATGCAAGAATAGATCAAGCATCTTACTTGATTTTTGGCAAAGAAAGAGAGAGAGAAATCACGATGGTTAATCACAAGAGAAAATGGAGAAGCCAACATTTCAAGAAAGAGAAGAGTGAGTTCAATTTCCAAAACCAAAAGTAATCAAAGACAAGAACCTATTGTGTGCAATAGACATTTTTTTGTATGATTGTGAATGTTATTTCAAAGCTACCAATCTTTTGGATGATTGGAGGCAAACCATGTTCACTACTTGTCAATTGGATGGAGCAACAAAATTGTGGTGGAAATTTTAGGTGGAGAAAATGCAATGGTAATATGTTTTTCCAATTTTGACATGAGAAGACTTCAAGAGTGTAGTCATTTAGAGATTTCAAGTTGTGAATGCTATGAACTGCACAAGATCAACTAGCAGAGTTGAGACAACTTGGTTTTGTAAGAAGCTCTATTTCTCAATTCCAAAACACCATGATGTTGTTCCCAAATAAACACAAAGGAGAAGCCTTGGATCAATTTGTGAGAGGCTTGAAGTCATAGACTATATTGGAGAAAACTATGTGTGAACCTAAACATCTAGAAGAAGCTATGCAAATGGTTAAGCATGTTTTTCTCTTTGGTTACCACTATTGGGCCTCCACAAAACCTACAATAGCACCAAGCACAAGTGGAAAAGTCAACACTAATGGAGATTGATGTCATCTAATAGAGACTACTTGGTGTGGTAGATCAAGAACAATTATGGCAAAATTGTGGTTGCTTTTATTGTCAACAAATTGGACATTGCATTGTTAAATTTCCAAATAAAAATAGACAAACTTGATTAATTACCCAAATGGAGTTCTTGGAGCATGAGGACCAAGGAAAAAAAGAGTCCTAATAGGTGTCTCAATATCTCCTATTAGGAGATATTGAGACACCTATAAAACCTAATTAGTTCTAATGGGATAGAAGGCTCAACCTATTTAAGTTTGCTTCATTTGTAAGGTATGATATCCAACCATGGTTGTAGAATTTTGGTTGATTCTAGGAGTTTGGAGAATTTTATGTCCATGAAATTAGCAAAGGAATTAGGTATTCCTATTGAGCTATTATTAGGTAGCACATTGATGTAGCGGTGGTAAGAAGATTTTAACATTCCATACTTCACATCTTGTTATATTCAAGATTGGACGGAGGATTTAGAGTGTATGAGATTCATAGTAGTTCATCTACACTACAATATCATTCTAGGTCTTCCTTGGCTTGAACATCATAAGGTTCAATTTATTGTACCCAATAACAAATTCAAGTATAACATCAATGTAAGAATTATTCATTAGGTTGTTTGGCATCTCTAAGTAAGACACCTAAGAATAATAAGCCTTAAGATGAGAAGTTTGTCCATATAAAAACTATAGAGTAAGCTTTGGAGGGAGATATTCCTATTTTTGTAGTGTGGATCAAACCTTTTATGTGAGGAGAATTTGATGAGGATAAGAAGCCTCATCAAACAATGGTTGATCAATTAGTTCAAGAATTTACATATGTGTTCCTAGATGATCTTTAGAATGGTTTACCCTTTGGTTGTGATATGCTTTTCAAGATTGAGCTATTGCCAAGTAGTACTCTAATGAGTAAACCCAACTATTTTCTCTCACCAAAGGAGTTAGAAGAGCTTCAAAAAACGAACTGAATAGTTGGAGAAATATTTCATGTGACATAGTACATCCCCTCGGAGAGCATCAATACATTTTTCCTAAAGAAATATGGAGGACTTCAATTTTGTATTGACTGTTGTGGTTTCAATAAAAAAAACAATGAAGAATGCTTATCCCTTGCATCAAATTAATTACTTGTTAGATCAATTGAGTGGAACTCAATACTTTTGAAAGCTGGATCTTTGAAATGGCTATTGGTATATTCCAATTGATGGAGAAGATCTGCAAAAGATTACCTTTTGTACAAGGTATGGGCATTTCAATGGAGAGTCGTACCTTTTGGGCTCACTAATGCTCTAGCAATCTTCATAGATCAAATACATTGGGTGTTGGATAGGCTATTGGATCAATATTTGGTAGCATTGCTGGATGACATCTTGATTTATAATAAGATGGAGGTAGAAATCAAGTACCACATTTGAGAACTATAACAATGGAAGTTCTACTACAAGAAATCCAAGTGCACCTTTTGGCAAAATGAATTTTCTTTCTTGGGCCATAAGGTTTTAGTGGAGGGGATCAAGATGGAAGAAGAGAAAATCAAAGCCATTACCAATTGGCCTACTCCTAAGGATGTTATGGGCGTTTAGGAATCCAATGGATTAACAAGCTTTTACCAATGGTTCATCTATTATTTTGCTCATGTGGTTGCACCGTTAATTGACCTCTTATCGAAGACAATAAGATTTGGGTAGAATACCAAGAACGAAGTGGCATTCAAGAATTTGAAATATATTTTGTCTTCACAACCCATCCTCCAACCATATGATCCTCAACTACCTTGTGTTGTTGCTTTTGATGCCTCTAACTCTGAAATTGGAGTTGTGTTACAAAAGGCCTTCCCAAATACCTTGCATCCCATAGCCTTTGGTATTTTGAAGACTAAATGTAGCAAAAAAGAATTACTTCATTCAAGATTAAGAACAATTGGCAATGTTGTATGCAAAAAAATTATTGCAATATTATCTCTTGGAGAAACAAGTGATAATGTAGACTGATCACAAACCCTTGTTGCAGACCTTAAATTTGGCGCACATGAAGAGTCAAAATCATTGATGGGAAGAAAAACTGTATTTTTTTGATATCAAGCTTGAGTATAAACCCCAAAAAGTTCCATGTCATTCTTGATGTCCTATCACAACAACCTAACTTGAATATTCTTCCCAAATTCCCAATGATAGCAATGATCACCACCACATCGATTGACTCAAAAATACACATGAATTCCAAGCTAGCCTTAAAATGGGACCCCTTCCTTCATCTTGTGCAAAGCTGTCTTGCAACCCATGACAAGGGGTACAACACCTTTTCAATCAAAGATGGCTTCTATATTTCAAGAACCACATCTATGTTCTAACTATAGAAGATTTATGATTGGTGCAACTTCAAGAGGTACATGACTTACCAATTCGCAAGACACATGGGAGTAGACAAGACCTTGAGTACTCTACAATGAAAATTGTGGTAGCAAAACTAGCATGTGAAGTTTGAGACTTTGTCTGATCTTGTGAGATTTGCCAATGCAACAAAGCCAACAACTAGAAATTGGGTGGACTACTCCAACCACTTCTAATCCCATCTACTTGATGAGAACATGTGAGCTTAGATCTCATGACATCCCTGGCAAAGATGAACCAAGGTTATCCGATGATTGTAGTGATTGTGGATAAGTTTAGCAAGTAAATTCATTTGTCTCCTATCATTGATATAGCGGATGCTCAAAGTTGGCATAGATCTACTTTTACAATGTCTTCAAGCATCATAGGATACCTTGTGTTCTCTTCTCCAACCATGATCCTTGATTCAATAGTAAATTTTGGCAAGTGCTCTTTAATCTCCTTGGCACCAAGCTTGCTTTGGCTATGGCCATCATCCTCAAACTGATGGGCAAACCAATGTGAAAATCATATCTTGGAAGACATGCTTCATACCTTTGTCAATCTGCACTATATTAATTGGGATACTTGTCTTGCGGTTGCCGAGTTTGCTTATAATAATTCCAAACAAGCAAGCATTAGATTTTCTTCCTTCTTTCTTAATCTAGGACAAGTTCTTACTCTCCCACCATCTCATGTCCCTCATACATCCACCTTCTTGTTCACGATATCTAAATCCTTACACCAAGCTAAGTCTTATCTTCTTATTGCTCAAAATTAGCAAAAGAAATATGTTAATAAGCATCATCTTGATCTCACCTTTCAACTAGGTGATAAATTCAGGATCCCTTCCAATAATCTTCCTCTTCCATTTGATACACAAGTTCATAAACTTGCTCCTAATTGAATAGGTTCATTTGATGTTACTCAGATCATTTCTCTTGTTGCCTATCAATTTTCCTTACCTAATCATATGCAGATCCATCTTGTCTACTAGGTTTCAAAGTTAAAACCCTTTGTTCCTAGTCCATCTTCCTTTTCCACCTATGTCCACCCCTTCCTCCTTCTAACTTATCAATAATCATGAGGAATGAAAATTTGATCATATACTTCCACATCACAACATCCAACATAGCCGCCAATGATATAGGAAATATAGATCATTTATAAATTGTATCCTCTTCATGATGCCTCATGGGAGCCTCTTTCTCACCTTTAAAATTCTCAAGCAGCCATCCAAGCATTAAAATATTCTTGGGCAATGAAGACGTCACCAACTATGAATGGAAGAATTTGTAATAATATGGAGTTAGCCGATGAGTCAGTAGACATTAATGAGTTAGCAAGTAGGCCAAATTAGCCAAGAAATTCTAAGAATATTATAGAAGCATCTAAGAATATTCTTGGTGCCTACAAAGTATCAAGTAATGTGTATGCCAAGTAGATTGTTTCTATGAAGAAGTTTCCTTGGAAACTTCTCGGCTATCTTGACTTTCATGCCAAATAGACAACTTTTAGGAGGAAGCTTCTTGACTACTTTAGCTTGCATTCCAAGAAGACAACTTCTAGAAGGAAGCTTCCCAAGAGCCTTGTATATTTCCCTATAATACCAAAGCCCAAGCTCCTATTGGGCATTTAGAGTTTACCTCTCTTGAGTGTTTCTAGTGTGACCTTCCATTCTCCTGTTCTCTCCTTGGTCTTTTACAATTGTGCATCTCATGGTGAGTACTATCTCCCCAAATAATGATCTCAAATTGGCATACATACTAAGCCATGAATTCTTGCTCTCCATGCTAAGCTACACAATAGAAATTGCTCATGACTCTACATAAATTCTAGCCTCTATAGACTCACAACATTGTCTAGAGAGAGGTGAAATATCCCACATAAGATCCAGTAAAAATCCAATATCTAGAAAAAAGATCCTCTTCCCAAGGCATCATATGTGTCTAAGCAAAGAATAAACATTTATGCAATCATCATCCTCCTCAAAGTATCCTCTAAAGATGCCAACTCATTGCTTAAACTCATCCTCCTTTTCTTGAAGAAACTCAATCTTCATGTCAAGAGTCAAAGATGGGAGTGGAAGGCTAGTAAAAGGTGTGGATGGAGATAACATAGCTCTAGATCTCCAACACTCAATTATGCATCCTTGAACCCATCCGCTAGGAGCTTACAAGGCATTTCTCTAAATATCTTATCCTTGGTCTTAATCTGACAAGTAAAATCAATTATTTGTGTCTCAATCTCATGCTCATCTATCTTGGTTTAAGTGCACAGACCAAGTATCTCACCTTGAGATCAACTTTATCAATATTTTAGGTCCTAGATCCTAAAATTTTGTGTAGTCTTGGACTACTCTAGAGCACTTTATGCCTCCTCTGCCTCCTTTACACCTCCTGCAAGTAGAACTCCTCTAGGAACACTTACTCATCACATAACCCTCTCCCTCACTCTTAGTGTGACAAGAGCATCTAACTCACTTAATCTAGTCTACTTCTTTGCTAGAGTCCTTTATACAAAAAGCTCTCTCTTAAGTAGTATTGTTTCTCTCAATATCATTACCCGATATGTAAGGTGATAGACATAGTGAAGGGAGAGATGATAGATATAGAGAAGGTTTGCTCATCCTCATCCACTCTCAAAACTCTATCATTTAAAGGGAGCTCTTTAGACTATATTCATGGATATAGTGACCTATACAAAGCATTTAAAACAAGTAAATAAATTTTATGATTTTAGATAGAAAAGAATTGGTAAAATTTGATTTATTGATTATTATTACATTGAAAATATTGATTTTCCATAGCAAAGTTTTGCTATATGCTCACTTGCACTCTTCCTCTTAATCCTCAAAATCCTCTCAATTAGTGCATCATGACCAAACTCCCTTTCAGACTCCTAGTTCTCATACATAACCTCTTATTTGGTCAAGAAAACTCTCTCTAAGAACACATGAGTAAGAAGAATATCCCATAAAAGTCTCCTTAAATGTTCTACTATTTGGATGTATAAGTTGCCACTACAAGAATCTCAACTCATTTAAATAGTAAGTACAATTTATACCCTCAAATTGTAATTCTTTCTCCTTGACTTATAAAGCTTGGTCTTCACTTTCAAAGCAATATGCTCTTATATCACCTATGCTTCCTTATTCTGATGAAATTAGTATCATCATGTAGTAAAATGATCTCCAAGCTAGATATATATAGAAGTAAACAAGATACTTGTATGCAATGCAATCCCTCATAAGATCCAATCCTCCATAATATGCTTGTCAATTAACCTTGTTTCTTAGTCCTCATGATAGCCTAATGTCTACATTCTAATAGTATAAATGGTAAGACCAAGTTATTCCTTCAAGGATATGGGCCAGAAATGACTAGAAATGAAGTGAAGTGTCATAATTTCATAATTTGTTTATTATTTCCTATTTAACCTCTTGGGAAAAAACCAATCACAAAATAGGATAGTGTCATCCACTATGGCATGGAAAGGAGAAAAACTAAAACTACATTCATTGCTAATAGATTATAAGTTACTCTTTATAAGAAGGTGATGGTTTATTTTGCCCTAAAGAACTCAACCCAAAAGGCATGTGCTCTTCCTAGAAGGCACAACCTCAGAGGAGTCTTCCTATCAACTGAATGCTTTTCCTTTTTGATTTTATGGCATTGGTAATGCCCCAAGTAGAATGAATTCCTCTTTTCACTACTTCATTTCTTTGGAACCCTTAGGAGATAGACATCCAGATCAAGTGAAAATCAACCATTTTATACTTGAGCACTTGTATTTCTACTTCAAAATTCCTCCCATCTACTTACTCCACATAAGCATTCACCAACATTTCAGACCAAGTTGTGTTTTACTCTGAAAGATTGGACTTTGGTGGTATACAAAGTATGCATGGAAAGTGAACTTGTAGATTATAATGCCAAAGCCTTATATGCAATCTCCTACTTCAACTCCTACAACTCCTACTTAATACACAAGTGGATTTTCTAGTAACCTCTTATCTTTAACTTAGGATTCTAATCCTATCCTATCCTAATCTAATCAACTAATTAAGATTTTGACATATGTCAAGGACGGTGTAAAATCTTCCCTAAAATATATTATAAATTTCCCCAAAGTTACCATTCCAAAGAGGTACTTGTCTAGGAATTTGGTGTACTCTCAAAGGCATTCTTCTTGGAATATATTTTCAAGGTCAAAGGCATTTGGGTTACTTCTTGTCTTACAATCTACAAGGAACTTCCTTAACAAACAAATCTTGTGTAAATCCTAAGTCATTGCTCCTAATTTACTTCTAACTACAAATGGATATAATTGAGAATAATTCAATTAAGATAGATGGTAGCTATTCAATCATTATGGTTCCTCCATCAATTGGGTGAAGCATCTTTAGCCCAATACATTATTGCAAAGAATTGCTTCTCACTTGAGTTGCCAAAGAACCTCCTTGGAATACCCCTTATATTTGGTTATCTTTAGCAAGTATGTGTTGTAGACTTTGTTGAATTTCCGGTTTGAGTGTTCTTTCAACAAAGTAAAAGTTGGTCTATTTGCTCTTCCTTGTAGGCTTGCCCTTCTAATCTTTGAGTTTGCAACCTTAATTTATTGATCTTCATCTTCAGAGCTCTTGCTTTTTTCTTCCTTCAATGTGTCAATGAATTGGTCCTACATTTCCTCCAATTGTTGAGTAGCCTTTTGCTTTGACTGCTCTAAGTGTTAGCTCTTTGCTTGTAACTCCTATTGTGGTGCCTCTTGCCCTTAGGCTCTTTCTACTTCCTTTTCTATCTCTTCTTGCAACTCCATTGCTTGTGTTTCCAACTACATTGTCACCACTTTGCAATATTCAGCCATCTAGATCTCCAAGATCATGAGTTTGACCTTGGCATCATTCAATTTGTGGCAAATATCTCTATCTTTTTGCCCTCTACTCACAACTAGCCTTCATATGCAAGTTGCATCTCCTTATTCTCCATTTTCAGCTTACCTAATTCTAGCTACACTTGTCCTAGTTCCTTTTTTGCTCCTTCTATGAAAATACAAACAAGGTACTCTGCCTTCTTACCTTGAACAACTCTTGCATCAAGGAATTACCTTCTTGGCTTGTTGTACCAAGCTTGGGTCTTGGCCAAGTCCTCCTTCACCTGGTCTTTCCTCACAATCTTGATATAAAATTCCTTGTGCATGCTCTACACCAAGGTAGTGTAATCCACAATCTCGGAGCACTCTTTTTGGTAATGGGAAAGTAAGAGCTCCATCTATTACAACACTATCCCAACTGAATGTGTCACAAAATGGCCAGCCTCCTGCCCCTACATTGTGGTTTCTTGACTTGCTATGCCCTCTCCTTCTATTGACACTACCAGGATAGTGGCTTTGGCTTCCTATGGTTTTTGGACTTCAACTTTGATTTTAACTTCTTCTGTTGGTTTGGCCTTTACTTTGTCTTTGAGTTGAGTATCTGCTTGAACTTTGGGATGTGAGCCGGCCTGTCTCTCACTCAAGATGAACCTCTAATGGCTATTATGGTAGCGCACCATAGAGTAAGAAGTCAAGGAACCCCAAATCTATCATACTCCTCCAAGACTCAGGACATTGCTCACTAGAGAACTCAATGAGAGAGAGATAATTGCAAATGAAAGGATGATTAGTAACTTCTCACCCCTTGTTTATGTACTTGTGAAATAGTTATGCACTAGAGTTACTATTTACCAAAATACCTCAAGTAACTAAGCTAAAAGTCAAGTAAAATCAAAATGTATAAAGGAATATCCATCCATATGGACATATTGCACTAAGCATGTGATCTTATCTTGACCCAACCAATAAATCAAGGATTCTTTCACATGGGCTATCCTTGGACTATAGAAGAATCCAAAACAAAAAGGGTTGCGGGCCCAAGAGTTCTCAACTCTTTTCTCAAAGCCAAATACCTAGGAAATAGTACCAAGTCAACACACTAGAATCCAAAATAAAAGGTGCTCATCTTTTCCACTTCCTCTAAAGTAAGGTCTCCACTATCTTATCTATGACTAATTTTAGCTAATCATAAATAATGTAGAACCATCCTTTATCTATATAAATAATATCTCTCAAGTATTTATAATACCAAGCTAAATATCACAATACCACACACATGCACAAATAGGTTTACAAGGAAAATTCCCTTCTTTAGCAACTCCTTGGGGTTTGATGCCATATCTCTTTGAACACCCACTTGTTGATTGGGGCCTTTGGCTTGGTGCAAAATTTCTCCTTACTTCTATAATTTTTTCTTTGGTCTTGATTTGAAGTAGATTGAGTGTTCTTGTATTGCTCTCCTTCTTCTACTTCTATTGTGGATCCCTACAAAGTAAAAAACCCTTCTTCTTCATCTTCTTCTTGGTCTTCACCTTTGGATTCTTCCCCCAAGACTACTTCTTCTTCTTTGTCCAAAAGTACATTGATAACTTGTGGATTTTTTTGTAGTCAATTGGGTAGTGTGGAGGACTTTGCTAGAGGAGCTTGTTTCTTCTTTGCCTTTTGTGGTAGCTATTTCCTTGTCTACAGCATGAATCTTTTGGCAACTTCTACATCAACTCTCAATACTTCTTGATCAAGGACTTGCTTGTGCTTTGCAAAGCAAAGTATTACATTGGATGGAAGTGGTTGGGGAACTTCTTCCACTCCTCCTTAGTCAAATTCAAACATATGTAGAAATGGATTGCAAAGTCTTTGTGAAGAGTATTTGCCTTATTTTAGAACATTATGGCTCAATTCACTAGTTCTTCTTTTAACATGTAGTGGAAGAAGAGCACTTGGCTATTTAACAAGTAAGTTGTGATTTTATCAACTTCATAACCACTTCCATAATCACTCTTTGGGCTGGATCCTTGTAAACCCCAACCTCCAGCCATGTCTACAAAACTTTTATCAATGGTCATTGCTCTTGGTGGGCTTGCATCAAGTCCAATATATTTTTCCAATAATCTTCACCCTACTTGTATGGGTTTTCTCTCAAATCTATAATTGTTCTCTCTTTCTTGCTCTTCATGTCATTGATGATCTCAAAATCACTCAACTCCCAATCCTAAGGCAATAAGCCCAAAGTTCTTGCTTGGGATCATCTCTCTTCTATAATATATAGCCCATTAATGCATTATAGGATTTTGGAGCCTTCCTCATGGGCTTTTGGATGAAAGACAATTTTGTCTCTCAAAGAAGGTTTTGGGACAAAGGCAAATATAGGTCACTCAAAAGTAATAAAGACTACCTAAATGGTGAAAACTTAGACATTTCTATCTATGCTTGAGCTTGAGGATGAATTTTCTCAATTGCAAAGTGAAATTGGCAAGAGTCTTATTGGTTTTATGGGCAAAATCTTCATTCTTTGATAATTGATTACTTAAGAAGTGGTTGAGCACTCCTTCTCCAATCATTTCAGGTCCTTGATTAGTGTTAATTTTCCAAACAAGCAAAAAATCCCCAAATGGTCTCTATCACACATGTGAGATATCCATCAAATGCTAATGGTCTTTCTTGAATGCAAATGACCTTCCTTGAATATGAACGGTATTCAAAGGTAGTTCTTGAACTAAGTGGTGGCATATCCAGACATGTGTTTTGCCCTTTGGTCCAAAAATGGACCCAAGGACAAAAGTCATTTGGTTGCAATCTTTTTTTGACCAAAGTGTATCCAATATGATCATTTTTAGGCCAAAGTTACTTGCCTCCAACAAATCTTTGGAGTTATTTCTAATTTGGCATTCTTCCTTTAGAGTGCCTTTGGCTTTGGACTTCTTCCACTTTTAACTTTGCATAAATATGCATAAATCTAAAGGATATTTCAACTAAGAAAATTTTACCTCTTGAAAATTGAATTAGGCTATCCTGTCTTTACAAACAAGGGTGAAATTAATATATAGGGTTTAGGGTAAATTTTGTGAAAATGTAGGCACTCCATTTTTTTTCTTGGGGGAGCAAGAGCATGTTTCAAAATACCCAAACTAAGAATAAAAGTACTCCCACAAACTCATCTTATGTTTTTACATGCATGAACATACTTGCATAAATATCTTGTACATCTAGATATTTAAAAATTTGGACAATTGAGGTTACTTTGGATTTTTTTAACCAATCTAAGTATGGATTCCATGATATATCATCAAGTTGGATTTTTGTAAATGGTATTCCATACATTCTTCCCATCTTGCATGGTAGTGAATAAGGGATTGAACATGTTGATAAATGGTCTATCTAACCTTATGCCTCTATCTACCCTTTCCAAATCTCCTAACACTTCTTGCCAATGCTTGTAACTTTGTAGTCTTGGGTTTCCTCTCAAGGTATCATTATGATAATAGGTGCTTGACCTAATCTCTTCCTCCATTCTTGGTGAAGTATAAGTCCAATTCTATAGTAGAAATACTAATCCCAATTTTCAAATAGTTCTTTCCTGGCATATATTATTGAGGCTTGCACTAAGTGGTTTCAATGTTAAGGGCACTGGGCAAGGTGGTCTCCCATCTACAACTCTATTAATTATCATGATGTTGGATCTATGGTGCACTCCTTTCTTTGCTTTGGGTTTTCTAATAAGTTATTGCTTCTTGATGTTCCTCTCTTTGTCCACTCTCTTGGCAGTTTGTCAACACAATGCAAAAGAGCTCTTTCTTGATTTCTCATCTTAGTTATACTTTGGTCTTGATCCTTCATAGTACCACTCCACAATCATGTTTATTAGATATTCTTTGAAAGAATTTGAACTACCTTCAAGAACTAGCCCTTCCAACCATCACTTGTAAACTTCCCATGGAAATATTTGCCTTCTCATATAGTTAGGTTACCATACACTCTTGATGCTTTCACATGAGCAAATGTATTTGCATAAATGTCTTGTATATTTGAATATTTCCAAAGATTAAAGATTCACCTAATCTTTGGATTTCTATCACCTTTGAGTTTTTGCCTTAAGCCTTTGGCTTTAGGACTGTCCTTCTCTTGATATCTTTGGGTTTTATTCCTTTGACATTCTTTTAGCACAATCTTATTATTTTTGGAGTTCTTTTAAGTTAAAATTGTTTAAAAACAACCCAATCTTCTCTATTTTAGAATTTCTATGTACTACAATAGAATACATGATCATTGGAATTATGAGTAGGGAGATTCACTCCTGATATGTTAAGATTCAAACTCCCTACCTATAGATACTATAGCAAGGTACCCATTGTATTCCCAACAAAAGTAATACATAGTACAATAATGTATTGGGTTTTGCATGAGTGTGTACACATTGTCAAATGTGGAAGAATGATTGTGGGTTGTGGGTGTTTGCTTTGATGTTCATGGATCACTATCCCATCATTCAAATTTGGGTATTTTCTTGGCTATTGTGTGTTGGGTTGCTGCTATTTCATCAGTCAAAGTCCAAGAACCAAGATGGATGAAGGTTGCTTTAGAATTAAAAGGTTGCTATCCCACTATATGTTGCTATTATTACACTTTATGATTGTGACAATTATGTTTCTATCAACATTCAAATGTACCAGTTGAGAATATGCCACATTCAAATTCCCTAAATGTACTAGTAGACATTGAGGGGTAAAATTTTAGAAAATGTGCACATGAACTATAAATTGGAGGTAATTGCATTCATGCAAGTGAGGATTGAGAGATAACATTCTCATTAGTTTTGAGAGGATTATGTAAAATTTTCAAAAGTTAAGGGTATTTTTTGAACATTCTTGCTAGTTTTGAAAGGGTTGTATGTAGTTTTTGAAGAACAATGTAGTTTTCAAAAAAGGAGAGGAGATAAAATTTTGAAGGAGGAGACTTTCAGAATATTTGAAATGTAGAAGAGGCCAAAATTTTCACAAGAAGAGAGCTTTCAAGAATATTTAAAATTTAGGAGCGGCTGGAATTTTTGAAGAGAAGAGAGCTTTTAAGGTAAGAAGGAAGAGAAGTAGAAAAATTATGAAAGAAATGAAGAGAGTGTTCATGCTTGTTGTTTCAAAATTTAGGAGGGTTAGAAAGAAGAAAGATTTTAGGGTGAGAAGAAAGTTGTTTCAAAATTTGTGAGGGTATAAAAGGAAGAGAGCTTTTGAAATTTAGGAGGGGCAAAAGGAAGAGAGCTTTCAAGGTGATAAGAAGGCAGAGAGGAAGTAAATTTTTGGCATTTAGGTAGGCTATTTTTTAGAAAATAGAGGAGCAATTTTAGAAATGGCCAATACAAGGGATTTTGAGAGGGTGATGGAACATCCAAACATAGAGGATTTCCATGAAGAACCATGGTTGATTGGATTTCAAACAATAAGCATATAATATGACTAACAATAAGCAATCATATGACTACACAACCTGCATCAAATGAGTGTGTCTTGACAAATCTCTCATATCAAGAGTTCCATTGAATTGATTAAATGAATTATTTTGATACACTTGGGCTTAAATTCAACATTGGATTGCAATATCCAAGACCAAATGTTACTACTTTTGATGAAATTGAGTGCAAGTTTGTTGAAATTAGGTGAAATTGATTGGTGGTAATTTGAAGTTGAATTTCAATTTTCATCTCATCACACTTGTTGGCCCACATCCATGCATACCCACACAACAACGGTTTTAGGTTGCACACATAGGATTTTTAAGATATGCATATATAGAGCTTTTACGATATTAGGAACATAGTTATGGTTTTTAGGATGCACATATAGGGTCCTTTATGTGCATCCTAGAAACCTAAGTACGTTCTTCATCTTGCACCATGGCTCTGTGCATCCTATTTGGGCACCACATACTCTTGTCTTGGTGCTTTGTGCCTTGTTCTACTATTGCTCATCCTTTCTAGTGCTACACACCTCCAATTCCATGGCTGCACATTCTCAACCAACAGTCTTCTTGCATTGTGCACCTTGGTTCTACAATTGCACACTCTATCTTGCCCCACATACACCTATTCCTATGCCATGCATCCTATTTGTTTTTCTATCAAAGAGTACTTTCTACCATCCATCATTATCTTCTTCACTTTCTAACTTGATGTCTAGCCATATGTAATACCAAGAGCTAGCCATATGATCTAGATGTTAAATTTGGTTCGGTAACATCTAGAATGATGTTATACATGATGGTCAAAATAGATCAGATAGAAGTATCATGAAAAGAGTACTTCTAACATAGAGCATAAACCAAAATAGACTTGAGAACCTTAGAACCAATAGCTAGACATATGATTTAAAGGTGAGAATTGGTTTGGTAACATCTGGAAGGATGTTGCACATGATGGACTAAACAAATTAGAAAGAGGTATCACCAAAAAGGGACTTCTAATAATATAGTAGGAACCAAAATATACGTGAAATCTTTGAAGGCAATTTTGGAGGCCTAAACAAATGAATTAGGCCTTAAAAATTTGCAAATCCCTCCCTCCCAACAAAGGAAAGGCTAGCTTTCCCTCCCTCCTATTTGTCTTGTCATGAGCTTTCCAAGGGTACCTTACTCACATGATTTTGAGACTCCTATAAGAATATTCCCTAAAATATTCCCTACGGTCAAAGCTTGTTGGACCAACCAGATAGGACCTAGACCAACATGTCACCCATCCAAGTAAATAATGTAAGGGTGGATCTTGCTGACATGTCACCTATTTGTGTGCCTAATCATATGGTGAAGCTTCCTTGGAGGAGATCCTCTTTGTCTATATAATAAAGAGAAAGTGCTCCTTTGGAGCACCAAATGTTGAGTGTGCAATCTATGTTTTTGCTCTTCTCTTGTCCTTGGAGTATTACAATGGTATCAGAGCGAGTGTCTTAGTCCAAGAGAGTGGATCATCCCTCTTGGAAGAGCACAAACTACTAAAACTAAGTAATTTGAGATGGAGAACATAGAGTAATTGCTAGACTTAGGAAGGAGTTTAGAGAGCGGATTGGATGGATGCACTGGGAGGACAATTTCCTGCACCTAGCTCTCCATTCCCAAATCCATTCCACATCAAGGTTATGTACATCCAGCATGAGCAATTGAGGGTATTGCTAGTTTATCACTTTGGCACATGATCCATAGATAGGGTGATGAACTCACCAAACCACCAAACTCGGTGATTGTACCTATGGTGATATATGATAGAGAGTGTGATTTGACAATCTACACTCTATTATGATAATATGGATGTGAATGTCCCAAACACTCTCCCTTTCAACACTCAAGTTGAAATCCGTTATGTAGTGAGACCAAAAGTGATGTTTAGAGATTTTGTGGTTAGGAATTTTGGCGAGGAGTATTATCAACAAGTGATAGCTTGTGAGGTCCTAATGGAAGTCCCAATAGTTTGTGCACCTTCTAGAGTGATCATATTGACTTTGTATTAAAGTAGACATTAGCAATTGAGTGTTGCAAGAACCATGGATCCACAATTGCAAGAGCTAGTGCAAGGAATGCAAAGGATGCTGAATGAATTTTGAGAGATTAAGATGAACATGGAGACATTACAAAGTCAAGTGCAAATCCTCAAGAACGATCAAGCCATGCAAGAAGAAGAGCCATCTCAAAACCCTATACTTGTGATTGAACTACTTGGAGAGGCACTTTTGCCTACAAACCCTATCAACGATGAATCCACATTGCTACTTTGGATGAAGAAGACCTGCAACATTGAGCCTTACAAAGTGCAGCATATGATGGGAGTAGTGGAAACTGGATCTCAAGAATTGAATTGATATTTCCGATTTTTCTCAACAGAGATCACGGAGCATGCTGCAGGCATGTTTGCATGTGGGTTTGTAGGCAATAAAGCTCTCACATGCTATGATGTTTGGGAACGATCCATGTTGGCTAAGAGAAGGGAGGTCACATGGACAACAATGCAAGAAGGATTGCTAAAGAATTTCCAATTGGTGGATTTTGTGTAGATGGCTCAAACCCGACTATGTTGATTGAGACGAAAGAATAACATACAAGAGTATGTGGAGGCCCCCGAATGTCTAAGAACTCCAAAATTTGCGGCAGCTCGCACTACTACACGAACTTGGTTCTGTAACACCCATTTGTGCATGTGTGTGGTATTGTGATATTTAGCTTGGTATTACAAGTACTTAAGAGATATTATTTATATATAGATAAAGGATGGTTCTATATTAGTCATGGTTAGCTAAAGTTAGTCATAGCTAAGATAGATGGGACCTTACTTTAGAGGAAGTAGAAAAGATGAGCACCACTATTTTGGATTTTAGTGTGTTGACTTGGTATTATTCCTAGGTGTTTGGCTTTGGGGAAAGAGTTGAGAACTCTTGGGCCCGCAAGCCTTTTTGTTTTGGATTCTTCTTTAGTCCAAGGATAGCCCATGTGAAGGAATCCTTGCTTTAGTGGTTGGGTCAAGATAAGGGGAATATGCCCATGTGAATGGATATTCCTTTCTACTTTTTGACTTTACTTGACTTTTAGTCTAGTAACTTGAGTTACTACGGTAATTAGTAACTTTGGTACGTAACTATTTCACAAGTATATAAACAAGGAGTGAGGAGGTACTCATCATCCTTTCATTTGCAACTATCTCTCTCTCATTGAGTTCTCTAGTGAGCAATGTCTTGAGTCTTGGAGTGTTAGCCTTGGAGGAGTATGATGGAGTTGGGGTTCCTTGCCTTCTTAGTCCATGGTGCGCTACCATAATAGCCATCAGAGGTTCATCCTGAGTGAGAGACAGGCCGGCTCACATTTTTGGTTCCGTTGCCGGGACCTCTCTAGAAGGCAAGATAATGTTCCGCGTCCAATTCTACATTAGGCAGAAGGAGGCTATGAGAGCTCACTTGGAGAGAACATTAGGAGAGGAGAGGGCTGAACTTATGTTAGAGAACCAAGATCCATTTGTATACCCTGTAGTTCATTATGATGTCTTTGAGGTGATTTTGTACATCTTGTACACATGAGAGGAATTGGAGAGATTGTGTGAGGTGGATTGCAAATTTTGGGGATTAAGGTGATTTTGGGCAAAATCTCAAGTTTAAGATCTGGACTTGAGATTTCTACACATGATAGCTTGGGTTATCTCTCAGTTAGCACACTTGAAATTATTGAGAGAGCTTCTATGCGCACTGGGCTAGAATTTTTGAAAGTTGATAGGGTAAAGTGCTCCCGCAACTGCATGCTCTCTGGAAAATTGTACAGAGTCTGCCATTTCTTCAATTTTCAGTGAATTGTCCTGAAAATTTCCAGGAAAATTCAGTGCATTGTATCCTACCTGGTGCCATAAAAATTAGAGAGAAATCATTTTTGCGCAGTGCGTTATGAGTTTTTGAAGTGAGGGGGGTGGTTTTTAGACCAAATCTGAAATATGGGTGCTGAATAGAAAGGTGTCTAGGCCAAATGGCTCGATGAAAAGATCTAAAAGTTTGCAGGGAGGGACACCCTAGAGTTGTGATCAAGTGTGGAAAATTTCAGAGGACTGTGATATACTGGTTGGGAGATTTGAGTGACATTGTGAGGAAGGGTCAATTCTGCAGAGTGGAGATCTCATGCATGAGAAGTTTGAGATCAACAAAAAGCATGTTTGAGTGTTTAGATTCATCTTTGGGAACATGGAGGGTCATCAAGAGTGGAAATTGAGATTATGCAAGGTTCCCCAAGGGTTTGAGGTGATTGTAGGGGTGGATTTGAGGAAAAGAGAGTTTACAATAGAATTTGAAGAGAGTGTTGAGAGGATCCAAAAACCTACACCACTTGGAGGAAAGAGTGAGTCTAAGTGCTTTCTATGTGGAGAGAAGGGACATAAGGCAAGTTCATGTCCATTAACCTTTGAGAGCAAGAGATTGAGGGAAAGGAGAGGCTTACTTGACTTGGGTTTGCATGTTGGACCTTCTTCACCAAGATTGGGAGGGAGAAGATCTAAGACCAAGGAGTTGTGTGAGGTTTGTGGAGTTGAAGGACTTCCAAAAGGACATGAGTGTAGTGGAGTAAAAGCACTTTTGGAAACTTTGGTGAAGGATCTTGGAGAGAGTCTTAGTACAGCTACAGAAATACTACCACCTTCATCAGCTAGTTCTCAAGATTAGTGATGGAGATAATCTTTCAACTTATGGATAAACTATCCATGAGAGTTAGATTAATATGCACTCTAGGATTTGATGTTGCTATAGAAATCTTGGAGCAACCTGAACCTTTTGTGTTCCCTAGAGTGGATTATTCTCAGATGGTGTTAGTCATGTATATACTCTATTAGTAATAGAGTGAGAGAAAAGAAAAGAGAAAAAAAAAAAAAATTAAGAGAAAAGAAAGGTAGTGAGGGGTTAAGATGGGGAAACTTCCGGTTTTCTTTGGCAAGGATGGAGAAGATGTGGAGGCCTTTGTGAGAGACTTCAAGAGAGCTTGCATAGGAAACAATGAGAGGAGGAAGAATGAGTGGGCCTCATTATTACCAGATTTCTTTGAGGATGCAGCACTTACATGGTATGAGTCAGAATACCAAAAGAGAGAGAGGAGAGAGGGGGAAGAGGAGTCTTGGGAGACTTTGACTTCAGCACTCATTGAGAACTTTCTTCCTGATGAGAGTTATGAGAGATTGATGAGTGAGGTTACATTTCTCAAGCAAGGAGATGGAGAGAAAGTGAGGGTCTATGTGGAAAGAGTGGAAAAGTTGGAGTCCAGATTTCGCATAGTGTTGAGGAAGGGTGGAGATGATGTGGAGACTACAATGATTGGCATAGGGGCCATGCTCACCAAGAATTTTGTGGGAGGATTGAGACCACAAATTAGAAGCAAGGTGAGATATGAGAAACCTTCTTCCAAGGTTGAAGCTATCAAGATCGCAATTTGTATGGAGGAGAGTTTGGAAGGGGATGAGAGTGATTTGGTGGTGAAGGAGGTTGTGCATCCTCCTCAAGGCTACAAGTATGGTGGAACTTCTGATACTTTGGTGACAAGGGTTGCACCACAAGTAGTCGTTGTGGTGCAACCCTTGATCCACCAAAAGATCTCCACCTCCACCAAAAGATCCACTCCAAACCATCACAGAACAACTTGCGGATCTCAAGATCAATGTGGTGCAACTATGGGAGAAGAGAGAGGTGGATCAGAATGTAGGGAGAGGACCTAGGAGTTATGGAAACTATCCATATAGAGGAGGCCAACCAGCCAACAATTTCAATGATAGAAATTGTTTTGGTTGTGGAGGAAGAGGCCATATCCAAAGGAATTGCCCAAATTCCACTTACCATGGAGGAAGGGGTTATGAGGGAGCCAATAGAGGGAAAGAGGGAGGTAGTGAAACCCAAGTGGCTCCTAATCCCAACAAAGGTAAGGGGATAGCATCCATAGATGTGGTTGAGAGCAAGTATGAGAAGGGAGAGTGCTCAAACTCCAAGGGTCTTAATTTGGAGCTTTTGGCACAAGAGAAGAAGAGAGCTCGTTTTGCAGAGGATGTTCACTCTTCTCAAGGATTTACTTCAAGCAAGGATACTCCTATGTCTACTAGGAGCACTCGCACCTCAACACCATCAACAACAAAGACTCCAAGGAAGAAGTTGGGGATGGAGGACTTCTTGATCTCAAAGCAACAATGGAACTACAATGTGTTGGAGGATGTTGGTAGTCACAAGGCTAACATCACAGTGGGCCAATTAATTGCTTTGAACCCTACCTTGAGAAAGGAGCTTAGAGGTGGTTTGAGTTCTACAAGGAGCAAAAAGAAGAAGAAGGCAAAAGTTCCAGTATCAATGGGGGTGGTGGATGCCAAGCCAGCACCATGGGAGGCTTGTGAATATGCCTCCAAGATTGATGTGAGAGTGAATGGTCACAACATCAAGGATGCATTGGTTGATGGAGGATCAGCAGTGAATGCCATGTCAGAAAGGTTGATGAAGAAGTTGGGTATGATACCCTCAAGACCTTCAACATTTGTGGTGAGCATGGCAAACAAGCAACAAGTTCGACCAGTAGGGGTGATGGATAAGGTGGTAGTTTCAGTTATGGGAGTTCAAAATCTCATGACTTTCCAAGTCTTGAAGGATTCAAGCTATGACTTACTTCTTGGGAGGCCATGGTTGAGAGCAGCACGCACAACTGATCAATGGCACAAAGGGTACTTGAGGATTGGGCCATCAAACCATAGAGTCACTGTTCCTGTGACTAACACCACCAACACTTCACATTCAGATACCCCATCTTCTAATTATTGGGAATCAGATTCTGAAGAAGGAGCTTCAGGTGTGGACACAAGCATGGAAGAGGAGACTTCCACGGAGGAGGATGAATCTGAATCTGATTCAGATGTGTATCCCTTGTGTGCTATGGATTTTGCACCTAAGCCAGAGGTTTTGAAGGACCCAGATAAATCACCATTGACACTTGAGGAGGTAGAGAGAAGGTTATCTACCCTCAAGTATGGCCCAAATGTTACCAAGGAGGAGAAGGTGAGATTTGAGGAGATTTTCCGCAAGTTCATCCATGTGTTTGCTTTTAGTTACAAGGATTTGAAGGAAGTCACCTTGGAGGAGCACAAGATAGAGGTGGAGTCACATGCAAGACCAATCCGCCAAAAGCAACGTCGCATTAGCCCACCAATATCTTTGGTTGTGAAGGAGGAGATTGATAAGCTCAAGGAGGCTGGATTTATCTTTGAGGTGGAGAATTCAGAATGGGTGTCTCCAATTGTCATTGTGAAGAAAAAGAATGGCAAGCTTCGGGTATGTGTGGATTACAAGAAGCTTAATGCTGTTACCAAGAAGGACTACTACCCATTGCCATTCATTGATGAGATCTTGGAGGAGGTTGCAGGTCATGAGAGGTACAGTTTTGGAGATGGTTATAGTGGATATAACCAAATAAAGATTGCACCAGAGCATCAACAACTCACCACATTCACCACACCTTGGGGAGCTTACGCTTTCAAGGTCATGCCTTTTGGGCTTTGCAATGCTCCAGCCATATTCCAACGGTTCATGAACAAGGTATTTGAACCTTTCATTGGGAAATTTGTGAGAGATTTCATTGATGACTTTTGTGTCTATGGGAGCAAGGAGGAGCACTTTGAGCACCTAATCAAAGTCTTGCAACGCTTGGATGAGGCAAATGCATCACTCAACCCAGAGAAGTGCATTTTTGGATGTGAAGAAGGTCTACTTTTGGGGCACATCATCTCCAAGGATGGAATAGCAGTTGATCCTGAGAAGGTGAGGAAAATCTCAGACCTTCCATTCCCTTCAAGCTTGACAAAGTTACGCCAATTCTTGGGAATGGTTGGGTACTATAGGAGGTTCATCTTCTCATTTTCCAACAAGGCTTATGCATTGACCATCTACATGAAGAAGGGTGTAGATTACATGGTGATTTTGGAAGACAAGGAGGCTCTCAAAGCTTTTGAGAAGCTCAAGCAATCCCTTGTTGTAGCTCCAATTCTTGCTAAACCTGATTGGAGTAAGCCTTTCATCCTCTACACTGATGCTTCTAATGTAGCTATAGGATGCACTCTTAGTCAATTAGACCAAGATGGGCATGATCATCCAATAGCTTATGCTAGTAGGCAGATGGTTTCAGCAGAGAAGAACTACTCTGTCACAGAGAGAGAAGGGTTGGCAGTGATCTTTGGTCTCAAGAAGTTTAGACACTACTTGATTGGAGGGAAAGCCACAATTGTCACGGATCACAAGGCTTTGAAGTACATCTTCAACAAGCCTAATGTTGAAGGGAGACTAGCAAGGTGGATGATACTCTTGTCTGAGTATGACTACACAATCGAGGATAGGCCAGGAAAGAAACATGCAAATGCTGATTTGTTATCTAGAGCCTATGATCATGATGGAGATGAGCCAGTAGATGATTCCTTCCCGGATGAGGAGCTCATGACAATCTCAGTCACTCAAGAGATTCCAATGGAGTACAAGGAGATTGTGGATTTTGTGACAAGAGGTAACTATCCAGAAGGGATGCATGCTAGGGAGAGGAAGGCCCTTGCAGCAAGATCTAGACCTTACACAATGGTAGAGGATATTCTTTTTCACCAAGGAGCAGATGGTCTACTTCGAAGAGCAGTGGGTAAGGAAGAGTCTATCCTACTCATAAAGGAGTTTCATGAAGGTTTAGTATGTGGAGGACACTTTGCAGGAAAGGTGACTGCTTTCAAGATTCTAGATGCAAGTTACCATTGGAGAGGGATTTTCAAGGATTGTCTTGATTATTGCAAAACTTGTCATGTTTGTCAAGCTTTTGCTAGAAAGTCTACATCCACTCCACCACTTAGATCAATTCCATTGCTAGGACCTTTTGAGAAGTGGGGAATTGATTTTGTAGGACCTCTCAATAGAACCCCAAGGAACAATCGGTACATTGTGGTAGTTACTGATTACCTTACCAAGTGGGTTGAGGCTAGACCATTGAGGGACAAGAATGAAGATGAAGTGGGTAGATTTCTTTATGAACGCATTATCACTAGGTTTGGATGCCCTTTGGAGTTGGTTTCTGATAGAGGAGGAGAGTTTACAGGAAGCATTACTACAGCCATGCTACGACATTTCTCTATCACACATAGAGTAACTACATCCTATAAGCCAAATTCCAATGGCTTGGCAGAGAGAACCAATCAGACCTTGTGCATGATGTTGGCCAAAGATGCAGAAATGGAGGGGGCTAAACATCATTGGGACAAGAGGATTCATGCAGTTTTGTGGGAGTATAGGACAACCATGAAGACTTCCACTGGATATTCTCCATTCCAATTGGTGTATGGTATTGAGTCTACCTTACCTATTCACTTTGATCTTCCTACCTTCCAAAGCATTCATAGGAGATTGAAGAAAGCACAAGGAAGTGATGCAGGGAAGTCAAGGAAGGATCAACTCATGGAGTTGGAAGAGGCAAGAGCAGTTGCTATGGTTCGAGTGGAGCAAGCCCAAAGGAAACAAAAGGAGAGCTATGACAAGAGGCAAGGCAAGAAGAAGGTGGAGCCTTTCAAAGAAGGTGATTGGGTAATGTTGTTTGATTCCATTCGATTCAAGAGAGTGCAAAAGAAGTTTTTGCCTAAGTACTTTGGACCTTTCATAGTAGAGAAGGTGTGGGGCAATTACACCTATGATCTCAAGGAGTTGGGAGGAAGACACTTTGATAGGATTAACCATGATAAGTTGAAGATGTACCATAGAAGGTAGAGAGACCTTCACTTTGAGGACAAAGTGAAAACTTAGTCCGGGGGTAAATGTAACACCCATTTGTGCATGTGTGTGGTATTGTGATATTTAGCTTGGTATTACAAGTACTTAAGAGATATTATTTATATATAGATAAAGGATGGTTCTATATTAGTCATGGTTAGCTAAAGTTAGTCATAGCTAAGATAGATGGGACCTTACTTTAGAGGAAGTAGAAAAGATGAGCACCACTATTTTGGATTTTAGTGTGTTGACTTGGTATTATTCCTAAGTGTTTGGCTTTGGGGAAAGAGTTGAGAACTCTTGGGCCCGCAAGCCTTTTTGTTTTGGATTCTTCTTTAGTCCAAGGATAGCCCATGTGAAGGAATCCTTGCTTTAGTGGTTGGGTCAAGATAAGGGGAATATGCCCATGTGAATGGATATTCCTTTCTACTTTTTGACTTTACTTGACTTTTAGTCTAGTAACTTGAGTTACTATGGTAATTAGTAACTTTGGTACGTAACTATTTCACAAGTATATAAACAAGGAGTGAGGAGGTACTCATCATCCTTTCATTTGCAACTATCTCTCTCTCATTGAGTTCTCTAGTGAGCAATGTCTTGAGTCTTGGAGTGTTAGCCTTGGAGGAGTATGATGGAGTTGGGGTTCCTTGCCTTCTTAGTCCATGGTGCGCTACCATAGTAGCCATCAGAGGTTCATCCTGAGTGAGAGACAGGCCGGCTCACAGTTCGCGGAGTGCTTCCGTAAATGAGATCCTAGATAGAGTCTCAGGATCGGATTCCTGGATCTACAAGTCGCAATAACTCTTGACAATTTCAAACAAGGGTTAAAGGAGCAAATTTGCCAATAAGTCATGGTGCAAAATGCTCGCATGGTATTTGAAGCCATTGCTTGTGCATAGAGAATAGAAGGAGCATTGGGTGGAGGTGAAGGAGGAGTTCCACCTCAACATTATTGGGCAGAAATGCCACACATGGGTGGACCAGTACCGATAGAATTGGGCAACTTTTGATTTTGAGATCGAGGAGCACAACCGCTTCAAGGGGAGTGTGGATGGGTAGAAGAATGAAGAGATGGAGTCCTACAAGGAGAAGGAACTTGAGGAGAACAACGTCGTTGTTACAATTGTGGCTGTATTGGGCATATATCTACCAACTATCACACTTGTTTCTCTAGAGGCCCTTGGCCTTTGTACAGGCAATCTTTGAACAACATGGAGAGGCGCATTGAAAGGAGGAGGTGGAACTCACTTTGGAGAACAAAGATCACTAGTAAATGTACCTTGCGGCCTTACTGGCTCAATAAGGAAGAAAAGAAGCAAGGGAAGGAAGAAGACTAATGCACAAAGATCCCAAAAGGTAACCTCACAATTAATTGTCCAAAATGGAGTCCTAGAAGGCAATCAAGTGAGTGTATTAATCGATCTGGGAGCAATAGAGAATTTCTTATCTTGATTTGTTGCAACAAGATTGGAAATGGATCTAGAGAGAGATGGGAGTGAAGAAGTAGAGTTGCCTAACGGGCAAACAAAGAGGATTGAATCATTACCTAGACGGGTAACACTCTCTATAGGAGAATATAAGGAAGCAATTGAGTGGCGAGTGATACAATTAGCTCATTATGATGCAATCTTAGGCATGCTGTGGATGGAGCATTACAACCCTATGGTAGATTGGAGGAAGAACGTAATGAGAACCTACCAATGGTCAATCATTGGGGTTAAAGAAAAATCACCCAAGCAGGATCTGCCTCTATATGTCATAGGGATGGCAACTGTCTGTAAGACCAATAGATGTTTCATGGGTCTAATAAGAGAAGTCCAAAGTGCACAACTCGATGGACAAGTTCTTGAGAAATTGAAGGCTATGGTGGATGAATTTCAAGATGTCTTTCTCAATGATCTACCCTCAGGTTTACCACCAAAAAGGAGAGTAGATCATAAAATTGAGACACTCTTGAGGAAGACACCTCCTTGTAAGGCCCCATATCGCTTATCACTTCATGAGTTGGAGGAGTGTGAGACTCAAATTGAGGAGATGCTGCAGAAGGGGTTCATCCAACCTAGCTTATCACCATATGGGGCTCATGTCTTGTTTGTGAAGAAGAAGGATGGTACAATGCCCATGTGCATTGACTATCGAGGTCTCAATTTACAAATAGTGAAGAACAAATACCCCTTACCTTGCATAGATAACCTGTTTGATGAACTTCATGGAGCAAGATATTTCACCAAATTGGACTTGCGGAGCGGTTACAATCAAATCGAAATTGCTGAGGAGGATGTGTACAAAATTGCCTTTCAAACCAAGTATTCCCACTTTGAGTATCTTGTGATGCCTTTTGGCCTCACCAATGCACCTGCCACTTTCATGAGTCTAATGAATGACATATTTTGTCCATACTTGGATAAGTCTGTTATTGTCTTCTTGGATGATATTTTAGTATACATTAGCATGATGACGGAACACAAATAACATCTACAAGAGGTCCTCTAAATTCTAAGACAAAATCGATTGTATGCCAAAATCTAAAAGTGCAAGTTTGGCAAGTCTGAAGTACTTGGGGCATAGAGTAAGCGCAAAAGGCATTCAAGTATTGATAGATAAAATAGAGGTCATTCAAAAATGGCATGCTCCAAAAGATCAAACTCAACTCAAGAGCTTCTTGGGGTTGATGGGATTCTATCGTAGATTTGTCAAGGACTTCTCCAAGGTTGCACAGCCTTTAACGGCACTACTTGGCAAGGAGAAGAAGTGGACATGGGGAACCGTACAAGAGTTGGCCTTTCAAGAATTGAAAGTTGCCTTGCTACATGCACCAATCTTGAAGTATGATCCAAAACAACCAATCAAGTTGGCTACAAATGCATCAGGCGTAGCAATAAGAGCAGTCCTACAACAAGAGTGGTATGATGGATGACATCCAATTGCATATTTCTCTCAAAAGTTGTTACCGGCAGAGCGTAACTACCACACCATAGAACAAGAAGAGCTTGCTATTGTCTTGGAAACCAAGCATTCAAAGCACTATCTAGGCAAGAAGGCATTTGTAATAGAGAAAGACCACAAACCTCTAGTTTACCTCGAGACCCAGAAAGATCTATCTCATCACCAGATTTGGTGGGCAAAGTGGTGACAATGCTTCAACATGTTAATCACCTACGTGGAAGGTAAGAAGCAACTTGCAGATGCATTCACCCGCATGCCAATGGCAAACAACTTGGTAGTAGAGGTTAAGATTAACCCTAAATTTTGGCCATAGATTCAAGCTACTACAAAAACTGATCCGCAGATTGTAGAAGCGCAATCATCCAAAGGCGTCACCAGCACCAAAGGACTCACCTTTCGTGATGGCAGATTATGGATCCCAAATGTCCCAAAATTACACACCACCATTCTAGCAGAATGTCATGATTTGGCCATAGTAGATCATGTCGGAGTGGACAAGACCTTGGAGGCAGTCCAATGCCATTACTATTTGCCCAAGATAAGCAACAATGCGATGGACTACATGCACAACTGCCTACTTTGTCAACAGAACAAAGCTTCTAATCAAGCTCTTGCATGGCTCCTTCAACCTCTTCCTATGCCTACCCAACATTGGGAACAAGTGAGTATGGATCTCGTCTATGAATTACCCAAGACCACCTAAGGGTTTGACTCCATTGTGGTCTCTGTGGACCGGCTCAGCAAAATGATTCATGTACGCCCTTCTACCAAGGATGTGACCGCTCTACAACTAGCCCAATTATACTTACATGCAGTCTTCTCTCACCATGGCTTGTCTAGAGTACTTATTACCGATAGAGGCGCATAATTCACCAATTTGATTTGGCAAACACTCTTTGGTTTCTTCAAAACCAAGTTGACCATGTCCATAGCTTACCACCCACAAATAGATGGCCAAACAGAGTAGGCTAATTGCACAATTGAAGGCATGTTATGTGGCTTCACCTTAGAAGAGAAAGAGAGGTGGGACACCCTACTCCCGTTGGTGGAATTTGCTAACAACAATTTAGTGAATGCATCCACCCAGGTCACTCTGTTCTTCCTCATGTATGGTGAGCATCCCTTCACACCTTCTAGCTTGATGAAGATTCATCTAGTGGCTACCAAGGTTGATGCAGTCAACACATTTGTTTCTAGAATCCAACACGATGTGGAGAGCACCAAACACACATTACAGATTGCACAAAATTGATAGAAGGAGTATGCTGATGCACACCGTAGACACATGGAGTTCAATGTTGGGGATCAAGTGTAGCTATTAACAACCAACCTCACATTAGTTGGACCTTGTAAGCTTAGACCTCATTTTATTGGGCCTTCCTTGATTCTTCATTGTATCGGCTTTGTGGCCTATCACCTTGAGCTGCCACCACACATGAAGATCCATCTAGTGTTCCATGTTTCCCTACTATGCAGATATGCTTCCCAATCAGGCCAGGATCATTCCACACAAGACATTCGACCTTGTCTGACACTCATTGATGGCACTAAGGAATATGAAGTGGAGCGTATTATCCAAAAATGCATACGTGGTACTTGCCATCCACGGGTGGACTAGCTAGTATAGTTGTGGTGCCCATATTTTTATGTTTTTTCAAAATAAAGAAGAAGAAGTGTATAGAGAAGTTGGATTGCGCTTGTATGGCCAAAGAAGGCAAAGAAAAGAGTCTTTGGGATGAAACTCAAAGTAAAGTGACTTTGGGTCATAAGGCAAAGTACTCAGAAATGCACTGTCAGCATACAACCCAAAGTAAATTGTCTTTGTATCAGGGGGGAGCTCAACCCAAGTCTAACAACCTTTTGTCGGGGCGAGAAATTCAAGAAGGGACTGTTCAAAAACCGGCGGTTCATACGAGCAAAGGTTGATTGACAGTGATAGGTGCATGCAGGAGGTATGATTTCTCATTAGAAACTCAAAGTGAAGAAAGATGAAGAAGCGCAACTCTATAAAAATCAAACTCGCAACGACAAAATTTTGAGTAATTTTCCTTTGCCGTTGAGAAGTCGTCTTGTAGGTGATCGTGGGAAGGGAAATAGAGTTGGAATCGCGTTAGTGCGTAAGGGAGAAGTTGCGAGAGTGAAATTGAGAGACAGTGAGAAGGCAGAAGAGATGGGAGGAGGAAAGAAGAACTATGAATTTGCAATGAGAAATCATGCAATTCGGAGGTTAGATGTAATAGCTAGGATCGAAGTCTTGAGCCGACTTTGGATCACATTTTTGGCATGGAACTAGAATGTGAGCTTTCCAGGTTTCATAATAGAAATCATCAAGAGCAAGTGTCTTGATGGACCCGAGGAAGAAGGGAAGAGAGGAAATCTGGTTTGCTGGACTGAGTCGGATTGGAGACTCGTACTTGGGAAGGAAGCAAGCTCGGAGCAGGGGGCCACGTCCTTGGGAAAAGGAGAGATAGCTCAAGAGACCCAGGAGGTGAGAGATGCCTTCTTGTCAAAGCGGACAAAGAATGGGTACAAGGTTGAGAGCTACAAAGACCTTGTGAAGAGAGGAATCGTGAGTGCACTAATGGCCATCCTGAAGCCAGAGAGAACCACTTATGTGATGAAACACCAAGCAGTGTTCTTTCACAAGCTATTTGCAAGAGAACCAATCACTTGGGCGAGGTGTTTCCATGGGAGAACAAGGCAAATGGTGTGGAATTTGCGGGATAAGTCGCCTTCACACTACATCGTGTCGTTTGCATCACATTTCTACCTTGGGCTCAATTTGCTGAACTTGGCGGAGCTGTAACACCCATTTGTGCATGTGTGTGGTATTGTGATATTTAGCTTGGTATTACAAGTACTTAAGAGATATTATTTATATAGAGATAAAGGATGGTTCTATATTAGTCATGGTTAGCTAAAGTTAGTCATAGCTAAGATAGATGGGACCTTACTTTAGAGGAAGTAGAAAAGATGAGCACCACTATTTTGGATTTTAGTGTGTTGACTTGGTATTATTCCTAGGTGTTTGGCTTTGGGGAAAGAGTTGAGAACTCTTGGGCCCGCAAGCCTTTTTGTTTTGGATTCTTCTTTAGTCCAAGGATAGCCCATGTGAAGGAATCCTTGCTTTAGTGGTTGGGTCAAGATAAGGGGAATATGCCCATGTGAATGGATATTCCTTTCTACTTTTTGACTTTACTTGACTTTTAGTCTAGTAACTTGAGTTACTACGGTAATTAGTAACTTTGGTACGTAACTATTTCACAAGTATATAAACAAGGAGTGAGGAGGTACTCATCATCCTTTCATTTGCAACTATCTCTCTTTCATTGAGTTCTCTAGTGAGCAATGTCTTGAGTCTTGGAGTGTTAGCCTTGGAGGAGTATGATGGAGTTGGGGTTCCTTGCCTTCTTAGTCCATGGTGCGCTACCATAATAGCCATCAGAGGTTCATCCTGAGTGAGAGACAGGCCGGCTCACATTTTTGGTTCCGTTGCCGGGACCTCTCTAGAAGGCAAGATAATGTTCCGCGTCCAATTCTACATTAGGCAGAAGGAGGCTATGAGAGCTCACTTGGAGAGAACATTAGGAGAGGAGAGGGCTGAACTTATGTTAGAGAACCAAGATCCATTTGTATACCCTGTAGTTCATTATGATGTCTTTGAGGTGATTTTGTACATCTTGTACACATGAGAGGAATTGGAGAGATTGTGTGAGGTGGATTGCAGATTTTGGGGATTAAGGTGATTTTGGGCAAAATCTCAAGTTTGAGATCTGGACTTGAGATTTCTACACATGATAGCTTGGGTTATCTCTCAGTTAGCACACTTGAAATTATTGAGAGAGCTTCTATGCGCACTGGGCTAGAATTTTTGAAAGTTGATAGGGTAAAGTGCTCCCGCAACTGCATGCTCTCTGGAAAATTGTACAGAGTCTGCCATTTCTTCAATTTTCAGTGAATTGTCCTGAAAATTTCCAAGAAAATTCAGTGCATTGTATCCTACCTACTGCCACAAAAATTAGAGAGAGATCGTTTTTGCGCAGGGCGTGATGAGTTTTTGAAGTGAGGGGGGTGGTTTTCAGACCAAATCTGAAATATGGGTGCTGAATAGAAAGGTGTCTAGGCCAAATGGCTCAATGAAAAGATCTGAAAGTTTGCAGGGAGGGACGCCCTGGAGTTGTGATCAAGTGTGCAAAATTTCAGAGGACTGTGACGTATTGGTTGGGAGATTTGAATGACATTGTGAGGAAGGGTCAATTCTGCAGAGTGGAGATCTCATGCATGAGAAGCTTGAGATCAACAAAAAGCATGTTTGAGTGTTTAGATTCATCTTGGGGAACATGGAGAGTCATCAAGAGTGGAAATTGAGATTATGCAAGGTTCCCCAAGGGTTTGAGGTGATTGTAGGGGTGGATTTGAGGAAAAGAGAGTTTACAATAGAATTTGAAGATAGTGTTGAGAGGATCCAAAAACCTACACCACTTGGAGGAAAGAGTGAGTCTAAGTGCTTTCTATGTGGAGAGAAGGGACATAAGGCAAGTTCATGTCCATTGACCTTTGAGAGCAAGAGATTGAGGGAAAGGAGAGGCTTACTTGACTTGGGTTTGCATGTTGGACCTTCTTCACCAAGATTGGGAGGGAGAAGATCTAAGACCAAAGAGTTGTGTGAGGTTTGTGGAGTTGAAGGACTTCCAAAAGGACATGAGTGTAGTGGAGTAAAAGCACTTTTGGAAACTTTGGTGAAGGATCTTGGAGAGAGTCTTAGTACAGCTACAGAAATACTACCACCTTCATCAGCTAGTTCTCAAGATTAGTGATGGAGATAATCTTTCAACTTATGGATAAACTATCCATGAGAGTTAGATTAATATGCACTCTAGGATTTGATGTTGCTATAGAAATCTTGGAGCAACCTGAACCTTTTGTGTTCCCTAGAGTGGATTATTCTCAGATGGTGTTAGTCATGTATATACTCTATTAGTAATAGAGTGAGAGAAAAGAAAAGAGAAAAAAAAAAAAAAAAAAATTTGAGAGAAAAGAAAGATAGTGAGGGGTTAAGATGGGGAAACTTCCGGTTTTCTTTGGCAAGGATGGAGAAGATGTGGAGGCCTTTGTGAGAGACTTCAAGAGAGCTTGCATAGGAAACAATGAGAGGAGGAAGAATGAGTGGGCCTCATTATTACCAGATTTCTTTGAGGATGCAGCACTTACATGGTATGAGTCAGAATACCAAAAGAGAGAGAGGAGAGAGGGGGAAGAGGAGTCTTGGGAGACTTTGACTTCAGCACTCATTGAGAACTTTCTTCCTGATGAGAGTTATGAGAGATTGATGAGTGAGGTTACATTTCTCAAGCAAGGAGATGGAGAGAAAGTGAGAGTCTATGTGGAAAGAGTGGAAAAATTGGAGTCCAGATTTCGCATAGTGTTGAGGAAGGGTGGGGATGATATGGAGACTACAATGATTGGCATAGGGGCCATGCTCACCAAGAATTTTGTGGGAGGATTGAGACCACAAATTAGAAGCAAGGTGAGATATGAGAAACCTTCTTCCAAGGTTGAAGCTATCAAGATCGCAATTCGTATGGAGGAGAGTTTGGAAGGGGATGAGAGTGATTTGGTGGTGAAGGAGGTTGTGCATCCTCCTCAAGGCTACAAGTATGGTGGAACTTCTGATACTTTGGTGACAAGGGTTGCACCACAAGTAGTAGTTGCTCCAGTTCTTGCACCTCCACCAAAAGATCCACTCCAAACCATCACAGAACAACTTGCGGATCTCAAGATCAATGTGGTGCAATTATGGGAGAAGAGAGAGGTGGATCAGAATGTAGGGAGAGGGCCTAGGAGTTATGGAAACCATCCATATAGAGGAGGCCAACCAGCCAACAATTTCAATGATAGAAATTGTTTTGGTTGTGGGGGAAGAGGCCATATCCAAAGGAATTGCCCAAATTCCACTTACCACGGAGGAAGGGGTTATGAGGGAGCCAATAGAGGGAAAGAGGGAGGTAGTGAAACCCAAGTGGCTCCTTATCCCAACAAAGGTAAGGGGATAGCATCCATAGATGTGGTTGAGAGCAAGTATGAGAAGGGAGAGTGCTCAAACTCCAAGGGTCCTAATTTGGAGCTTTTGGCACAAGAGAAGAAGAGAGCTCGTTTTGCAGAGGATGTTCACTCTTCTCAAGGATTTACTTCAAGCAAGGATACTCCTATGTCTACTAGGAGCACTCGCACCTCAACACCATCAACAACAAAGACTCCAAGGAAGAAGTTGGGGATGGAGGACTTCTTGATCTCCAAGCAACAATGGAACTACAATGTGTTGGAGGATGTTGGTAGTCACAAGGCTAACATCACAGTGGGCCAATTAATTGCTTTGAACCCTACCTTGAGAAAGGAGCTTAGAGGTGGTTTGAGTTCTACAAGGAGCAAGAAGAAGAAGAAGGCAAAAGTTCCAATATCAATGGGGGTGGTGGATGCCAAGCCAGCACCATGGGAAGCTTGTGAATATGCCTCCAAGATTGATGTGAGAGTGAATGGTCACAACATCAAGGATGCATTGGTTGATGGAGGATCAGCAGTGAATGCCATGTCAGAAAGGTTGATGAAGAAGTTGGGTATGATACCCTCAAGAGCTTCAACATTTGTGGTGAGCATGGCAAACAAGCAACAAGTTCGACCAGTAGGAGTGATGGATAAGGTGGTAGTTTCAGTTATGGGAGTTCAAAATCTCATGACTTTCCAAGTCTTGAAGGATTCAAGCTATGACTTACTTCTTGGGAGGCCATGGTTGAGAGCAGCACGCACAACTGATCGATGGCACAAAGGGTACTTAAGGATTGGGCCATCAAACCATAGAGTCACTGTTCCTGTGACTAACACCACCAACACTTCACATTCAGATACCCCATCTTCTGATTATTGGGAATCAGATTCTGAAGAAGGAGCTTCAGGTGTGGACACAAGCATGGAAGAGGAGACTTCCACGGAGGAGGATGAATCTGAATCTGATTCAGATGTGTATCCCTTGTGTGCTATGGATTTTGCACCTAAGCCAGAGGTTTTGAAGGACCCAGATAAATCACCATTGACACTTGAGGAGGTAGAGAGAAGGTTATCTACCCTCAAGTATGGCCCAAATGTTACCAAGGAGGAGAAGGTGAGATTTGAGGAGATTTTCCGCAAGTTCATCCATGTGTTTGCTTTTAGTTACAAGGATTTGAAGGAAGTCACCTTGGAGGAGCACAAGATAGAGGTGGAGTCACATGCAAGACCAATCCGCCAAAAGCAACGTCGCATTAGCCCACCAATATCTTTGGTTGTGAAGGAGGAGATTGATAAGCTCAAGGAGGCTGGATTTATCTTTGAGGTGGAGAATTCAGAATGGGTGTCTCCAATTGTCATTGTGAAGAAAAAGAATGGCAAGCTTCGGGTATGTGTGGATTACAAGAAGCTTAATGCTGTTAACAAGAAGGACTACTACCCATTGCCATTCATTGATGAGATCTTGGAGGAGGTTGCAGGTCATGAGAGGTACAGTTTTGGAGATGGTTATAGTGGATATAACCAAATAAAGATTGCACCAGAGCATCAACAACTCACCACATTCACCACACCTTGGGGAACTTACGCTTTCAAGGTCATGCCTTTTGGGCTTTGCAATGCTCCAGCCACATTCCAACGGTTCATGAACAAGGTATTTGAACCTTTCATTGGGAAATTTGTGAGAGATTTCATTGATGACTTTTGTGTCTATGGGAGCAAGGAGGAGCACTTTGAGCACCTAATCAAAGTCTTGCAACGCTTGGATGAGGCAAATGCATCACTCAACCCAGAGAAGTGCATTTTTGGATGTGAAGAAGGTCTACTTTTGGGGCACATCATCTCCAAGGATGAAATAGCAGTTGATCCTGAGAAGGTGAGGAAAATCTCAGACCTTCCATTCCCTTCAAGCTTGACAAAGTTACGCCAATTCTTGGGAATGGTTGGGTACTATAGGAGGTTCATCTTCTCATTTTCCAACAAGGCTTATGCATTGACCATCTACATGAAGAAGGGTGTAGATTACATGGTGATTTTGGAAGACAAGGAGGCTCTCAAAGCTTTTGAGGAGCTCAAGCAATCCCTTGTTGTAGCTCCAATTCTTGCTAAACCTGATTGGAGTAAGCCTTTCATCCTCTACACTGATGCTTCTAATGTAGCTATAGGATGCACTCTTAGTCAATTAGACCAAGATGGGCATGATCATCCAATAGCTTATGCTAGTAGGCAGATGGTTTCAGCAGAGAAGAACTACTCTGTCACAGAGAGAGAAGGGTTGGCAGTGATCTTTGGTCTCAAGAAGTTTAGACACTACTTGATTGGAGGGAAAGCCACAATTGTCACGGATCACAAGGCTTTGAAGTACATCTTCAACAAGCCTAATGTTGAAGGGAGACTAGCAAGGTGGATGATACTCTTGTCTGAGTATGACTACACAATTGAGGATAGGCCAGGAAAGAAACATGCAAATGCTGATTTGTTATCTAGAGCCTATGATCATGATGGAGATGAGCCAGTAGATGATTCCTTCCCGGATGAGGAGCTCATGACAATCTCAGTCACTCAAGAGATTCCAATGGAGTACAAGGAGATTGTGGATTTTGTGACAAGAGGTAACTATCCAGAAGGGATGCATGCTAGGGAGAGGAAGGCCCTTGCAGCAAGATCTAGACCTTACACAATGGTGGAGGATATTCTTTTTCACCAAGGAGCAGATGGTCTACTTCGAAGAGCAGTGGGTAAGGAAGAGTCTATCCTACTCATAAAGGAGTTTCATGAAGGTTTAGTATGTGGAGGACACTTTGCAGGAAAGGTGACTGCTTTCAAGATTCTAGATGCAGGTTACCATTGGAGAGGGATTTTCAAGGATTGTCTTGATTATTGCAAAACTTGTCATGTTTGTCAAGCTTTTGCTAGGAAGTCTACATCCACTCCACCACTTAGATCAATTCCATTGCTAGGACCTTTTGAGAAGTGGGGAATTGATTTTGTAGGACCTCTCAATAGAACCCCAAGGAACAATCGGTACATTGTGGTAGTTACTGATTACCTTACCAAGTGGGTTGAGGCTAGACCATTGAGGGACAAGAATGAAGATGAAGTGGGTAGATTTCTTTATGAACGCATTATCACTAGGTTTGGATGCCCTTTGGAGTTGGTTTCTGATAGAGGAGGAGAGTTTACAGGAAGCATTACTACAGCCATGCTACGACATTTCTCTATCACACATAGAGTAACTACATCCTATAAGCCAAATTCCAATGGCTTGGCAGAGAGAACCAATCAGACCTTGTGCATGATGTTGGCCAAAGATGCAGAAATGGAGGGGGCTAAACATCATTGGGACAAGAGGATTCATGCAGTTTTGTGGGAGTATAGGACAACCATGAAGACTTCCACTGGATATTCTCCATTCCAATTGGTGTATGGTATTGAGTCTACCTTACCTATTCACTTTGATCTTCCTACCTTCCAAAGCATTCATAGGAGATTGAAGAAAGCACAAGGAAGTGATGCAGGGAAGTCAAGGAAGGATCAACTCATGGAGTTGGAAGAGGCAAGAGCAGTTGCTATGGTTCGAGTGGAGCAAGCCCAAAGGAAACAAAAGGAGAGCTATGACAAGAGGCAAGGCAAGAAGAAGGTGGAGCCTTTCAAAGAAGGTGATTGGGTAATGTTGTTTGATTCCATTCGATTCAAGAGAGTGCAAAAGAAGTTTTTGCCTAAGTACTTTGGACCTTTCATAGTAGAGAAGGTGTGGGGCAATTACACCTATGATCTCAAGGAGTTGGGAGGAAGACACTTTGATAGGATTAACCATGATAAGTTGAAGATGTACCATAGAAGGTAGAGAGACCTTCACTTTGAGGACAAAGTGAAAACTTAGTCCGGGGGTAAATGTAACACCCATTTGTGCATGTGTGTGGTATTGTGATATTTAGCTTGGTATTACAAGTACTTAAGAGATATTATTTATATAGAGATAAAGGATGGTTCTATATTAGTCATGGTTAGCTAAAGTTAGTCATAGCTAAGATAGATGGGACCTTACTTTAGAGGAAGTAGAAAAGATGAGCACCACTATTTTGGATTTTAGTGTGTTGACTTGGTATTATTCCTAGGTGTTTGGCTTTGGGGAAAGAGTTGAGAACTCTTGGGCCCGCAAGCCTTTTTGTTTTGGATTCTTCTTTAGTCCAAGGATAGCCCATGTGAAGGAATCCTTGCTTTAGTGGTTGGGTCAAGATAAGGGGAATATGCCCATGTGAATGGATATTCCTTTCTACTTTTTGACTTTACTTGACTTTTAGTCTAGTAACTTGAGTTACTACGGTAATTAGTAACTTTGGTACGTAACTATTTCACAAGTATATAAACAAGGAGTGAGGAGGTACTCATCATCCTTTCATTTGCAACTATCTCTCTTTCATTGAGTTCTCTAGTGAGCAATGTCTTGAGTCTTGGAGTGTTAGCCTTGGAGGAGTATGATGGAGTTGGGGTTCCTTGCCTTCTTAGTCCATGGTGCGCTACCATAATAGCCATCAGAGGTTCATCCTGAGTGAGAGACAGGCCGGCTCACAGAGCGGACTCGGATGGTGTTGCACTTCCATCCTGATTTGCAAAAGGAAGTCAACGTCAAGGAGCAGCAATACATCTTGCAGATCAGGAGCACCAACGACTACTATGCAAAGATAGGGAAGAACGTGGAGGTCACAATGAGTACCCCAACTATGAAGAAGAGGTGTCGGCAAGGTGACGCCGAAGACAGGAAGAAACCTCAGAAGACACGAAGAGGCAACCCAAGGGGAGGTATGGTGGTAGTCGAGTCGGAGGACAAAGACTCAGAAGGAGATGCTGAGCTCAAGACTGAGGACTCGGAACATGAGGAGGAGCCTGAGCTAACACTGTAGAGTGGAGATACGAGTAGCAATAGCAATGAAGGGGGAGAAATGACATTGGCGCCAGCGGCTGAAGAATACGAAGAAGAGGAAGTGCAAGCAGAAATTGAAGCCGAAGATAATACACAGCTGGAAGACAAAGTAACGGTGCCCAAAGAGAAGAAGATCGCAGTGCAGCAAGGAGTTCACTTGAGACGTAAGGCGAAGTGTGAAGCGGGGCCAAGTAAGGCAAAAGAAGAGGTAAGTGAAAGCTTGGGAAGTGAGGCATCAATTCCAATACAAAGACTACAGAGAAGAAGGCAAGTATTGGATGAATACAAAGTACAAAGAGAAGTGGCCACGCAAGAAGAAGTAACCCCGAGGGATGGAGTGGAGTACCTGTGGGATGTAGTATGTCCTCTACTGGTAAAGATGGAGTACAAGAAGAAGGAGATGCAGTCAAGTTGTCCAGAGGTAAAGACTGTATTGCAGGTATTGACCAGATTAGAAGAAGAAAACTCGGAGTTGAAGAAGAGTATAACCCAAGGTGAGGAGGAAAGGGAAGTGCTGCAAGCGGAGGCAATGGTGAGAAGTCAGGTAATTGAAGACCTGAAGAGAGAAGTCAGTTATCGAGAGGATCTTGTGAAGAAGAGTGACATAGCAAGGGAGAGACAAGTAGCGGAGTATGAGATCTTGAAGTAGCAGTTTGCTTATTCAAGAGTAGAAGTAATCCATGCTATGGCAAGAGTAGCTGCAAAGGATCAGGAGCTCGATGGGGTGATGGAGAGTGTCAAGGAGAAGAAGCAACTTTGGCAATCAGAGTTGGCGGCATGATAAAGAGAAGAAGACCAATTACAAGAGTTACTTCATAGTCAGGAGGAGAAGGTTGTCCAGAAGGAGAAGGAGAAGGAGTCGGTGAAAGCCGAGTTTGAGGCGGAGTTGGCGATATACTGAGAGGATTGGCTCGCAGATCGTGAATGTGAGAGAAAGACAAGTTTGGAGCCATTGAAGAAGATAGTCCTCCAAATGAATGCAATGTTAAGTAGAAAAGCCAGCATTTGAATTGAAGAGATGAGGCTGCACGAGTTGAAGTTGTTGGTGCAGGAGACAAGGCGAAGACAAGCAAAGGATACAAATATGAATGCCTTGTTGATAAGTCTCAGAACTTGTGTAGACAGGAAGATCTTAGAGGTAGAAAATAATATTGCGATTAGATTAGACTTAGTGAAAATAGAGATAGAAAAGCTTCGGAAAGATATTAGAGCAAAACCCAAAGTAGATAACATAGGAGTACAAATGTCTTTGGAATTACTGGTGGAGACATTAGAGAAGAGTGGGTCGGGAGATAAGAATTTAGATAGATTACCCACTAGTGGAATTTCAGATCAGGAAAGAGAATTATTGGATCTAGTAGAAGGAGAAGAAGATACAAGACCCAAGGAAAGAGTAGTAGGAAGTAAAGTTACTTTGGGTTCGGGTTTGAAAGCCGATGACAAAGTAGACATCAGATCGGATTAGTAACAGTTTTGAGATTTGAAGAGGCAGATATGAAGAGGTGCATTGTCATTTTGGATCTGCAGGTTAGAACAGTTGTTGTAGAACGGTATAGTTGTTAGAACTATCGATTGTTTCATTATTTAAGAGTGGCATTCGCAGTCAAATGTTGTTCAGTGCTCATAATTTCTGAGAATAGATAAAGCAAAGTGCTGTGAAGTAGTGCTTGTTGCTTGAGCTTGATTCTGAGTATCAACTTCATGTTTATATTTGTGAGTGTGTGAAGAAATTTGAAGTGCAAGTCAGTGTGTTTGTTGGATGTTGGATTCCACAGCCTTGATCTTCATCCTGTGTGTTTGATCTTGAGTGAAGTGCAATCAAAGCAATGCCTTGACAGATCTGAGAGGAATTGTAGTGTTGTTAGTATTCTACATTTGTGAGTGCAGTGCAAAGTTGATGTGAAGCAATTTTGATTGAGTAAGTTGTGCCTTCAGTGGAGGGGTGGAACACAATTCTGAGGCGAAATCGTTTTGCAATGAAGTGCCATTTTTGGGAGAGCCTCAATCATCACAATCAAGATTGTTTGGAAAGATTTGATGGATTTGTGATTATGGAGTGTTAATTTGTGACAAGACTGCGAGTCAATGCTTGTTACTCTCTTCAAGGTGTGGTTTCTACCTAAGAGATTAAAGACGCAACCAAGAAGAAATACATGTTACTATTTGACTTTGTATTTGGAGATTTCTGACTCGTATCTCTACGGGAACAAACTTTACTTACCCAATTACCGCAAAAAAGATATTTGTCGGGTTGTCACATGATTTTTGGCACCGCTGCCGGGGATACAAATCTCGGAAGTGGAAGAATACGAAGCCAAATTCAAAACTGGGTATCAATGCAATATGAATGTCTGCATCAAGAGAACAACGGGAAGAGAGAGCTTGAAGACGAGCACTTCAGCATGAAGAAGACGAACATTTGAACGTCTTGTCCACTATTGATGAAACTGAACGAGAGGCGTTGGATTTTCAACTCCTCCACAAAGTGCAAGAAGCCCTGTGAGAACTTGACCACAAGAAACGCAAAGGCGGTTGGCAAGGCTACTTTGCATCTCCCTCTTTGTCCAAGAAGAAGAAAGAATCAAGTGGGCAAACATATGCATTGCGGCCAAGTACACCGATTTCCCCTAGAGCTGTAAAGGAAGTTGTGTCCTTGAAGAACTTTGTTTGAGAAAAGACAACACAAACACTTACTAAAGACGAGTGTCAACATCTTCTACAAACAATTCCTTGGTTGTCCCAACGGAATTTTGAAGAACCAATCAAAGGTGTTGATCTTGAATCTTCCACTGGGGTTGAAGTCGACACCCTCATAGCAGAAATTGTCAAAGAAGACCCCACCTTGAATTTGACGAATTGGAACCCCTGAGCTGATAACACGGCGTTGTTACCAGCCAATCCTTCAATTCCGTCAAGTTCAGCAGTACCTCAGCCAATCCCAGTCCATCAAACAATGACTTTGTTGCCTATCACCCGACACGCCTATCAAAAGTACAAGGGGACAGAACAAGACAAAGATCCCAATGAATTCATCGAAGAATTTGAAATCATCTCCTTTGCTAACAAGGAGCATGACTTGGCAGATCGACTAAGAATTTTCCCAAGTTTGCTCTGAAAGAAAGCTCGGAGCTGGAACACCCATGTGACCCAGAAGGGGTTCGTACCAGCGGACTAGGCAAACTTGAGAAACAACTTCCTGGAACAATTCCGGGAGGTTGATTACAACATGAGTGTCTTCGCGGCACTCAACAATTTAGACCAAGGCAAGAAGGAGAAGTTGAGAGACTACTCTGAGCGGTTCATGGCCCTATTGAACCAAGTTCCCAAGCAATCGGGGGTGGTGGGTTACTCCGATGCCCAAGCCATTACCTGGTTCCACGGGTGACTTTCACCCAAGATACAAATCTTTGCAAGGGAGAGGAATGTAACTTCCCTGGACAAAGTACTCAAACATGTCGCTCGTTACAAGGCGGCCCACTCTCACTCTACTGGTAACCGGAGAAATTGGGAGAAGAAAGGCAAGAAGCCCAGAAGGAGAGCTTTGCGCAGTACATCCCCTTCTTTGGACAAATCCTCCACATCTTTGAGCTCTTCTTTGGAACCCAAAGGAAAATCAAAGCCAAGACGAGTCAGAAGACGTGGAGGCAAGAAACCAATGACTCTTCCAACAAAGAGTGTAAATAAGGCGGATACCAAGCTAGATGCCCTTATCAAGGAGTTTTTGGATTTCAAGATTTAGATGATTGGGCCCAAAGATAGAAGGAAGGCCCCAGCATTTGGGAGATCAAATGTATGGTGCACCGCATGTGGCAAATCAGGCCACACCAACACAGAATGCAACACTCGTAATGCATTCCCGGTGCAGCAAATTGATTGGGTTCCGGGATGGAACCAAGATGAGGACAAAGAGGATGTGTACCAAACGCAAGAAGTATAGCCTCAGGCGAGCACATCGTATCAAGGTCCGAGGTTTGGACCAAGGGAGTATAACCCAATGCTCCTCCATGAAGACCACCAATGAGCAACCAAAATCACCCTCAGAATGTTGCACCCAAAGCCTATTATAATTGTGGCTTGATGGGACATTGGTCTCCAAACTGTCCCGAGCCAAGAAGGCAATTTGGATACGTTCCCCTGTGCGGAAATTGTAAAGGATCGGGGCATACGGGCAACCAATGTCCTCACCTACCGAACCCAAAGCCACCTATAAAGTATGTACAAACCCCCGCTGAGCGTGTAGCACTTCAGCCAAAGGGGGATACTAATGTAAATTGCATCACTCTTGAGGAAGAAAGACCTCAAGAAGGGAGTCCGGCCTCGAAAGGAGAATGGCCGGACCTTGAAATTTTGAAAGTTGAGACATGCTCCAACAAAAAGAAGCGTGATCCCAAAGAACTGAGTACGACCTTGTTGTCTTCTAGAAAGGCGAAGAGACTGCACCCAAAGGCAATTCTTTCTGCCAAGGAGGAAAAGATCCTCACAAAAGCCAAAGCTAAAGCCTTGCAGAAAGAACTAAAGGAGGCATTACTTAGGACTCGGGAACTGAGTTTGGAAGAGGAGACGAAGACGAAGTCTCCAGTTTTTCTGGTGGACATCCAATCCAAAGTAAAGAGTCTGATCCAAACTGAGGTGGGCCAACTCGAGGAACCTTGGGTTAAGGCCATTAGCAAGCCCGTCACCATTTTGAAGCATCCTGAAGTCAAGAGGGAACATGGAGAGACTTCAGACCCAAAGCCGAAGGCAAAGACGGTCAAATTGGGAGGAGTTCCCCAATATGATATTGTAGCAGATCTGGCAGCCACAAATGCCAACGTTACATTCAAGCAATTGTGGGAAGATAACAAGTTGTACAAGAGGCAGTTGAATTCGGCACTCCAAAAGGTGAGGTTGATGTCAAAGAAGGACCTACCTGCTATCTATTGTATTGAGCAAGAAGATTTGGGATCTCCCGAGGTAGACGCGGAGATTGCAGGGTGCATGATCACATCGATACCCATTGACTCTGGATCTGGTGTGAATGTCATGACCAAAGATACTACAAATTGACTCGGGTATCACACGTTTGAACCAATCTCCCGAGTGTTGAAGTTTGCAGACCAAACCAGGAGACGGCCTTTGGGCATGTATCAAACATCACCATGATCATTGGAGGGGTACCCTTCAAGTTGAATTACATTGTGTTGTGACCAGTGACAAAGACTGGTTACCCTCTGTTGATCAGTAGACCCTGGTTGTATAGCGCCCAAGTTGTGGTGGATTGGCATCAGCAGAAGTTAAGATTCAAGGACATTTTGTCCGAAGATCAGAAGCTGGTGACTGTGAGTTGGACAAAGGTTCCCCATCTCGGGGAAACAAGTTCTTTGGAAGAGGAGGACAAATCCAAAGACTCATCGTCTTCGTCCTCAGACGAATCCAAAGATGAAGTCCAAGTTAATTACTTGGAATGCTACAAGGTGGATGTTGAAGACAAAGATCCATATGACCTCACCTCGGGTGAACCTAACTTGGAGGAAGGAGGTTTGATGGCAGCTTGCCTCGGATTAAGCCGAGTAAGCCACGTTGAAGGAGTCATCAACCCCGATGGCTGTCAAGATGTTTTATTAACTGAAGGAAAAATTTTAAAAATCTTGAAAACAGTTACTTTGGAGGAGTTGGTAGGATACACTGCCCTGTTTATAAAATTCCATGATGTATTTGTCTGGTCTATTGATCAAATGCCGGGTATTCCACAAGAATTCGGAGAACACCGGATTGATCTGATTGAAGGTGCAGTTCCGGTTTGGCAGTGACAATACCGCCTAAACCCGAAGTACTCTCTATTGGTGAAAGATGAAATCAACAAGTACTTAGGGGCCAAAATCATTTTCCCTGTCTTAAGCAGTGAATGGGTTTCCCCCATTGTCATTGTCCCAAAGAAGCAAACATGGAAGATCCAAGTGTGCCAAGACTTCCGGAAGTTGAACGCAGTCACAAGGAAAGATCATCATCCCTTGCCTTTTACCGATACAATTTTAGATCAAGTAGCTGGGCATCCTTGTTATAGTTTTCTTGATGGATTTTCAGGGTACAATCAAGTATCCATTCGAGAAGAGGACAAGGATAAAACTACATTCACGACCGATTGGGGTACTTTCGCTTACAATCAAATGCCCTTTGGGTTGTGTAATGCTCCCGCTACTTTCCAGCGGATGATGAATTCAATCTTCAAAGATTTCTTGCGCAAATTTGTGGAAGTTTTTATTGATGACTTTTTTGTGTTTGGGTGAAGAGATGTACATTTAGATTACCTTTGCCAAATGTTTGAAAGGTGTCATTTTGCCGGCTTGTCATTACACCCGGAGAAATGCTTCTTCACAATGAAGGGGGAAATTCTTCTGGGGCATCGGGTGTCAAGCCAAGGTATTGAAGTCGATGTTGAGAAGGTCAAGATAATCGCAGCTTTGGAATCCCCAAAGAACATCCGGGAGCTGAGAGCCTTCTTGGGACATGTCGGATATTACAGACGCCTTGTGTCAAACTATGCAATGCTTGCTACACCACTTACAAAGCTTCTGAAGGAATCCGAAGACTATATGTGGGAAGCAAATCAAGAAGAAGCTTTCCAGGTGTTGAAGAAGAAGTTGGTTGAAGCACCAGTTATGAGGGCCCCAAATTGGGACGTCCCTTTTCATGTATATATGGACACTTTGTCCATGGCCTGTAACACCCATTTGTGCATGTGTGTGGTATTGTGATATTTAGCTTGGTATTACAAGTACTTAAGAGATATTATTTATATAGAGATAAAGGATGGTTCTATATTAGTCATGGTTAGCTAAAGTTAGTCATAGCTAAGATAGATGGGACCTTACTTTAGAGGAAGTAGGAAAGATGAGCACCACTATTTTGGATTTTAGTGTGTTGACTTGGTATTATTCCTAGGTGTTTGGCTTTGGGGAAAGAGTTGAGAACTCTTGGGCCCGCAAGCCTTTTTGTTTTGGATTCTTCTTTAGTCCAAGGATAGCCCATGTGAAGGAATCCTTGCTTTAGTGGTTGGGTCAAGATAAGGGGAATATGCCCATGTGAATGGATATTTCTTTCTACTTTTTGACTTTACTTGACTTTTAGTCTAGTAACTTGAGTTACTACGGTAATTAGTAACTTTGGTACGTAACTATTTCACAAGTATATAAACAAGGAGTGAGGAGGTACTCATCATCCTTTCATTTGCAACTATCTCTCTCTCATTGAGTTCTCTAGTGAGCAATGTCTTGAGTCTTGGAGTGTTAGCCTTGGAGGAGTATGATGGAGTTGGGGTTCCTTGCCTTCTTAGTCCATGGTGCGCTACCATAATAGCCATCAGAGGTTCATCCTGAGTGAGAGACAGGCCGGCTCACATTTTTGGTTCCGTTGCCGGGACCTCTCTAGAAGGCAAGATAATGTTCCGCGTCCAATTCTACATTAGGCAGAAGGAGGCTATGAGAGCTCACTTGGAGAGAACATTAGGAGAGGAGAGGGCTGAACTTATGTTAGAGAACCAAGATCCATTTGTATACCCTGTAGTTCATTATGATGTCTTTGAGGTGATTTTGTACATCTTGTACACATGAGAGGAATTGGAGAGATTGTGTGAGGTGGATTGCAGATTTTGGGGATTAAGGTGATTTTGGGCAAAATCTCAAGTTTGAGATCTGGACTTGAGATTTCTACACATGATAGCTTGGGTTATCTTTCAGTTAGCACACTTGAAATTATTGAGAGAGCTTCTATGCGCACTGGGCTAGAATTTTTGAAAGTTGATAGGGTAAAGTGCTCCCGCAACTGCATGCTCTCTGGAAAATTGTACAGAGTCTGCCATTTCTTCAATTTTCAGTGAATTGTCCTGAAAATTTCCAAGAAAATTCAGTGCATTGTATCCTACCTGCTGCCACAAAAATTAGAGAGAGATCATTTTTGCGCAGTGCGTTATGAGTTTTTGAAGTGAGGGGGGTGGTTTTCAGACCAAATCTGAAATATGGGTGCTGAATAGAAAGGTGTCTAGGCCAAATGGCTCGATGAAAAGATCAAAAATTTTGCAGGGAGGGACGCCCTAGAGTTGTGATCAAGTGTGGAAAATTTCAGAGGACTGTGACATATTCGTTGGGAGATTTGAGTGACATTGTGAGGAAGGGTCAATTCTGCAGAGTGGAGATCTCATGCATGAGAAGTTTGAGATCAACAAAAAGCATGTTTGAGTGTTTAGATTCATCTTTGGGAACATGGAGGGTCATCAAGAGTGGAAATTGAGATTATACAAGGTTCCCAAAGGGTTTGAGGTGATTGTAGGGGTGGATTTGAGGAAAAGAGAGTTTACAATAGAATTTGAAGAGAGTGTTGAGAGGATCCAAAAACCTACACCACTTGGAGGAAAGAGTGAGTCTAAGTGCTTTCTATGTGGAGAGAAGGGACATAAGGCAAGTTCATGTCCATTAACCTTTGAGAGCAAGAGATTGAGGGAAAGGAGAGGCTTACTTGACTTGGGTTTGCATGTTGGACCTTCTTCACCAAGATTGGGAGGGAGAAGATCTAAGACCAAGGAGTTGTGTGAGGTTTGTGGAGTTGAAGGACTTCCAAAAGGACATGAGTGTAGTGGAGTAAAAGCACTTTTGGAAACTTTGGTGAAGGATCTTGGAGAGAGTCTTAGTACAGCTACAGAAATACTACCACCTTCATCAGCTAGTTCTCAAGATTAGTGATGGAGATAATCTTTCAACTTATGGATAAACTATCCATGAGAGTTAGATTAATATGCACTCTAGGATTTGATGTTGCTATAGAAATCTTGGAGCAACCTGAACCTTTTGTGTTCCCTAGAGTGGATTATTCTCAGATGGTGTTAGTCATGTATATACTCTATTAGTAATAGAGTGAGAGAAAAGAAAAGAGAAAAAAAAAAAAATTAAGAGAAAAGAAAGATAGTGAGGGGTTAAGATGGGGAAACTTCCGGTTTTCTTTGGCAAGGATGGAGAAGATGTGGAGGCCTTTGTGAGAGACTTCAAGAGAGCTTTCATAGGAAACAATGAGAGGAGGAAGAATGAGTGGGCCTCATTATTACCAGATTTCTTTGAGGATGCAGCACTTACATGGTATGAGTCAGAATACCAAAAGAGAGAGAGGAGAGAGGGGGAAGAGGAGTCTTGGGAGACTTTGACTTCAGCACTCATTGAGAACTTTCTTCCTGATGAGAGTTATGAGAGATTGATGAGTGAGATTACATTTCTCAAGCAAGGAGATGGAGAGAAAGTGAGGGTCTATGTGGAAAGAGTGGAAAAGTTGGAGTCCAGATTTCGCATAGTGTTGAGGAAGGGTGGGGATGATGTGGAGACTACAATGATTGGCATAGGGGCCATGCTCACCAAGAATTTTGTGGGAGGATTGAGACCACAAATTAGAAGCAAGGTGAGATATGAGAAACCTTCTTCCAAGGTTGAAGCTATCAAGATCGCAATTCGTATGGAGGAGAGTTTGGAAGGGGATGAGAGTGATTTGGTGGTGAAGGAGGTTGTGCATCCTCCTCAAGGCTACAAGTATGGTGGAACTTCTGATACTTTGGTGACAAGGGTTGCACCACAAGTAGTAGTTGCTCCAATTCTTGCACCTCCACCAAAAGATCCACTCCAAACCATCACAGAACAACTTGCGGATCTCAAGATCAATGTGGTGCAATTATGGGAGAAGAGAGAGGTGGATCAGAATGTAGGGAGAGGGCCTAGGAGTTATGGAAACCATCCATATAGAGGAGGCCAACCAGCCAACAATTTCAATGATAGAAATTGTTTTGGTTGTGGGGGAAGAGGCCATATCCAAAGGAATTGCCCAAATTCCACTTACCATGGAGGAAGGGGTTATGAGGGAGCCAATAGAGGGAAAGAGGGAGGTAGTGAAACCCAAGTGGCTCCTAATCCCAACAAAGGTAAGGGGATAGCATCCATAGATGTGGTTGAGAGCAAGTATGAGAAGGGAGAGTGCTCAAACTCCAAGGGTCCTAATTTGGAGCTTTTGGCACAAGAGAAGAAGAGAGCTCGTTTTGCAGAGGATGTTCACTCTTCTCAAGGATTTACTTCAAGCAAGGATACTCCTATGTCTACTAGGAGCACTCGCACCTCAACACCATCAACAACAAAGACTCCAAGGAAGAAGTTGGGGATGGAGGACTTCTTGATCTCCAAGCAACAATGGAACTACAATGTGTTGGAGGATGTTGGTAGTCACAAGGCTAACATCACAGTGGGCCAATTAATTGCTTTGAACCCTACCTTGAGAAAGGAGCTTAGAGGTGGTTTGAGTTCTACAAGGAGCAAGAAGAAGAAGAAGGCAAAAGTTCCAATATCAATGGGGGTGGTGGATGCCAAGCCAGCACCATGGGAAGCTTGTGAATATGCCTCCAAGATTGATGTGAGAGTGAATGGTCACAACATCAAGGATGCATTGGTTGATGGAGGATCAGCAGTGAATGCCATGTCAGAAAGGTTGATGAAGAAGTTGGGTATGATACCCTCAAGAGCTTCAACATTTGTGGTGAGCATGGCAAACAAGCAACAAGTTCGACCAGTAGGAGTGATGGATAAGGTGGTAGTTTCAGTTATGGGAGTTCAAAATCTCATGACTTTCCAAGTCTTGAAGGATTCAAGCTATGACTTACTTCTTGGGAGGCCATGGTTGAGAGCAGCACGCACAACTGATCGATGGCACAAAGGGTACTTAAGGATTGGGCCATCAAACCATAGAGTCACTGTTCCTGTGACTAACACCACCAACACTTCACATTCAGATACCCCATCTTCTGATTATTGGGAATCAGATTCTGAAGAAGGAGCTTCAGGTGTGGACACAAGCATGGAAGAGGAGACTTCCACGGAGGAGGATGAATCTGAATCTGATTCAGATGTGTATCCCTTGTGTGCTATGGATTTTGCACCTAAGCCAGAGGTTTTGAAGGACCCAGATAAATCACCATTGACACTTGAGGAGGTAGAGAGAAGGTTATCTACCCTCAAGTATGGCCCAAATGTTACCAAGGAGGAGAAGGTGAGATTTGAGGAGATTTTCCGCAAGTTCATCCATGTGTTTGCTTTTAGTTACAAGGATTTGAAGGAAGTCACCTTGGAGGAGCACAAGATAGAGGTGGAGTCACATGCAAGACCAATCCGCCAAAAGCAACGTCGCATTAGCCCACCAATATCTTTGGTTGTGAAGGAGGAGATTGATAAGCTCAAGGAGGCTGGATTTATCTTTGAGGTGGAGAATTCAGAATGGGTGTCTCCAATTGTCATTGTGAAGAAAAAGAATGGCAAGCTTCGGGTATGTGTGGATTACAAGAAGCTCAATGCTGTTACCAAGAAGGACTACTACCCATTGCCATTCATTGATGAGATCTTGGAGGAGGTTGCAGGTCATGAGAGGTACAGTTTTGGAGATGGTTATAGTGGATATAACCAAATCAAGATTGCACCAGAGCATCAACAACTCACCACATTCACCACACCTTGGGGAACTTACGCTTTCAAGGTCATGCCTTTTGGGCTTTGCAATGCTCCAGCCACATTCCAACGGTTCATGAACAAGGTATTTGAACCTTTCATTGGGAAATTTGTGAGAGATTTCATTGATGACTTTTGTGTCTATGGGAGCAAGGAGGAGCACTTTGAGCACCTAATCAAAGTCTTGCAACGCTTGGATGAGGCAAATGCATCACTCAACCCAGAGAAGTGCATTTTTGGATGTGAAGAAGGTCTACTTTTGGGGCACATCATCTCCAAGGATGGAATAGCAGTTGATCCTGAGAAGGTGAGGAAAATCTCAGACCTTCCATTCCCTTCAAGCTTGACAAAGTTACGCCAATTCTTGGGAATGGTTGGGTACTATAGGAGGTTCATCTTCTCATTTTCCAACAAGGCTTATGCATTGACCATCTACATGAAGAAGGGTGTAGATTACATGGTGATTTTGGAAGACAAGGAGGCTCTCAAAGCTTTTGAGGAGCTCAAGCAATCCCTTGTTGTAGCTCCAATTCTTGCTAAACCTGATTGGAGTAAGCCTTTCATCCTCTACACTGATGCTTCTAATGTAGCTATAGGATGCACTCTTAGTCAATTAGACCAAGATGGGCATGATCATCCAATAGCTTATGCTAGTAGGCAGATGGTTTCAGCAGAGAAGAACTACTCTGTCACAGAGAGAGAAGGGTTGGCAGTGATCTTTGGTCTCAAGAAGTTTAGACACTACTTGATTGGAGGGAAGGCCACAATTGTCACGGATCACAAGGCTTTGAAGTACATCTTCAACAAGCCTAATGTTGAAGGGAGACTAGCAAGGTGGATGATTCTCTTGTCTGAGTATGACTACACAATTGAGGATAGGCCAGGAAAGAAACATGCAAATGCTGATTTGTTATCTAGAGCCTATGATCATGATGGAGATGAGCCAGTAGATGATTCCTTCCCGGATGAGGAGCTCATGACAATCTCAGTCACTCAAGAGGTTCCAATGGAGTACAAGGAGATTGTGGATTTTGTGACAAGAGGTAACTATCCAGAAGGGATGCATGCTAGGGAGAGGAAGGCCCTTGCAGCAAGATCTAGACCTTACACAATGGTGGATGATATTCTTTTTCACCAAGGAGCAGATGGTCTACTTCGAAGAGCAGTGGGTAAGGAAGAGTCTATCTTACTCATAAAGGAGTTTCATGAAGGTTTAGTATGTGGAGGACACTTTGCAGGAAAGGTGACTGCTTTCAAGATTCTAGATGCAGGTTACCATTGGAGAGGGATTTTCAAGGATTGTCTTGATTATTGCAAAACTTGTCATGTTTGTCAAGCTTTTGCTAGAAAGTCTACATCCACTCCACCACTTAGATCAATTCCATTGCTAGGACCCTTTGAGAAGTGGGGAATTGATTTTGTAGGACCTCTCAATAGAACCCCAAGGAACAATCGGTACATTGTGGTAGTTACTGATTACCTTACCAAGTGGGTTGAGGCTAGACCATTGAGGGACAAGAATGAAGATGAAGTGGGTAGATTTCTTTATGAACGCATTATCACTAGGTTTGGATGCCCTTTGGAGTTGGTTTCTGATAGAGGAGGAGAGTTTACAGGAAGCATTACTACAGCCATGCTACGACATTTCTCTATCACACATAGAGTAACTACATCCTATAAGCCAAATTCCAATGGCTTGGCAGAGAGAACCAATCAGACCTTGTGCATGATGTTGGCCAAAGATGCAGAAATGGAGGGGGCTAAACATCATTGGGACAAGAGGATTCATGCAGTTTTGTGGGAGTATAGGACAACCATGAAGACTTCCACTGGATATTCTCCATTCCAATTGGTGTATGGTATTGAGTCTACCTTACCTATTCACTTTGATCTTCCTACCTTCCAAAGCATTCATAGGAGATTGAAGAAAGCACAAGGAAGTGATGCAGAGAAGTCAAGGAAGGATCAACTCATGGAGTTGGAAGAGGCAAGAGCAGTTGCTATGGTTCGAGTGGAGCAAGCCCAAAGGAAACAAAAGGAGAGCTATGACAAGAGGCAAGGCAAGAAGAAGGTGGAGCCTTTCAAAGAAGGTGATTGGGTAATGTTGTTTGATTCCATTCGATTCAAGAGAGTACAAAAGAAGTTTTTGCCTAAGTACTTTGGACCTTTCATAGTAGAGAAGGTGTGGGGAAATTACACTTATGATCTCAAGGAGTTGGGAGGAAGACACTTTGATAGGATTAACCATGATAAGTTAAAGATGTACCATAGAAGATAGAGAGACCTTCACTTTGAGGACAAAGTGAAAACTTAGTCCGGGGGTAAATGTAACACCCATTTGTGCATGTGTGTGGTATTGTGATATTTAGCTTGGTATTACAAGTACTTAAGAGATATTATTTATATAGAGATAAAGGATGGTTCTATATTAGTCATGGTTAGCTAAAGTTAGTCATAGCTAAGATAGATGGGACCTTACTTTAGAGGAAGTAGGAAAGATGAGCACCACTATTTTGGATTTTAGTGTGTTGACTTGGTATTATTCCTAGGTGTTTGGCTTTGGGGAAAGAGTTGAGAACTCTTGGGCCCGCAAGCCTTTTTGTTTTGGATTCTTCTTTAGTCCAAGGATAGCCCATGTGAAGGAATCCTTGCTTTAGTGGTTGGGTCAAGATAAGGGGAATATGCCCATGTGAATGGATATTCCTTTCTACTTTTTGACTTTACTTGACTTTTAGTCTAGTAACTTGAGTTACTACGGTAATTAGTAACTTTGGTACGTAACTATTTCACAAGTATATAAACAAGGAGTGAGGAGGTACTCATCATCCTTTCATTTGCAACTATCTCTCTCTCATTGAGTTCTCTAGTGAGCAATGTCTTGAGTCTTGGAGTGTTAGCCTTGGAGGAGTATGATGGAGTTGGGGTTCCTTGCCTTCTTAGTCCATGGTGCGCTACCATAATAGCCATCAGAGGTTCATCCTGAGTGAGAGACAGGCCGGCTCACAGGCCATCGGAGTTGTCTTAAGTCAGAAGGACAAGAAGAAGAAGGACTACCCGGTGTATTATGCCAACCAACAACTTTCAGTTTTTGAAAAGAACTATTCTACTACTGAAAGAGAAGCACTCGGAATGGTGTATGCTTGCAAGAAATTTCGTCATTATTTGTTGGGGTATGAGTTTATCTTCTATGTTGACCATTACGCATTGCAACATTTGGTCAAGAAGGCAGATTTATTTGGGCGAATTGCAAGATGGATCTTGTTGTTACAAGAGTTCACGTATATTGTACAAGTAAGGAAGGGAGCTTCGCATTCAAATGCGGACTTTCTGTCCAGGTTAGAAACTCAAGACCATGAGTGGGAAATTGACAATTAGTTCCCTGACAAAGAGTTGTATCACTTATCAGCAATGCAAAGTACAAGGTATGCAGCTGAATATCATTATCTGAATACTCTCCATTGTCCTGAGGAGATGGACCCGGAACAGCGGGCAGTCTTTCTCAAGAAAATGGGGCCGTACCAGCTTAAACACTGCATTTTATTTAAGATGGGCGAAGACGAAGTACTTTGGCAATGCTTGGAGTCATACGAAGTAGGAGGAGTGATTGAATCTTTACACTCCGAAGCATCAAGAGGACACTATGCTTTGAAGAATACTGTAAAGAAGATTCTTTTGGCAGGGTATTGGTGGCCTACAATGTACAAAGATGTGCATGCTCATATCCAAAGTTGTGATGCTTGTTAGAGAACGGGGAAGCCGACGGCTACTTCTCAATGGCCTTTGAGACCAATTTTGCCTTTGGCCCCATTTGAGAAATGGGGGATTGATTTTGTGGGTCCCATTCAACTAGTGACCCAAGTCACAAGAAAGCGATACATTTTGGTTTGCACTGACTATGCTACCAAGATGGTCAAAGCTGAAGCAACTCGCAGAGATGATGCTGAAACTGTGGCGGAATTCTTCTTTCAAAACATCATCTCCCGATATGGGTGTCCTCTGGAATTGGTCAGTGACCGAGGAACACATTTTTTGAACTCTGTAATGGAGGCATTAACCAAGTACTTTCAGATTAAACATCAAAAGACGACTCCTTATAACCCAAAAGCAAATGGCTTAGCGGAAAAAGTGAATGGGTTACTTTGTAAAATTTTGAATAAGGTGACTGTCAATTATGCCTATGACTGGGATACAAAATTACCAGCCATGTTGTGGGCATATCAAACGATAGAAAAGATTACAACCAAACAAACTTCATACTTCTTGACATATGGCTTGCATCCTATACTACCGGTTGAATTTGAAGTACCGACATATTGTGAAGAACGAATGTCTGAAGAGGAAAGTCAGGATCTTTGGATTCATCAACTGATGTGGTTAGAAGAGAAACGAGATGATGTAATGCAAACCACAAAAGAAGTAAAAGCACAGAGGAAAGAAAGGCACGATAAGAGAATCAAGCCTGTAGCTGTACGAGAAGGGGATTTGGTTTTGTTATATGACAATTGCCAAATATTTTTTCTAGGCAAGTTGCATTTGAGATGGATGGTCCCTATCGAGTTCTTCATCTTTACAAAAATGGGTCCATGCAGCTTGTAGACTTGGAAGGTAATCCTTTTGCCACTCGAGTAAACAGGTGGAGAGTTTGGAGATATTGGACCATAGACTCGAAAGTTTCTAAGACACCCGAGGTCTATGTTCGTGGGGACGCTCACATTTGAGGGAGGGGGTATGTGGTGCCGTGGAGGTTGTAGTGAGTACCCCAACTACAAAGAAGAGGAGTCGGCAAGGTGATGCCGAAGATACGAAGAAACCTCGGAAGACACGGAGAGGCAACCCGAGGTGAGGTATGGTGGTAATCGAGTTGGAGGACGAAGACTCAGAAGGAGATGCCGAGCTCAAGATTGAAGACTCAGAACATGAGGAAGAGCCTCAGCTAACATTGTAGAGTGGAGATACGAGTAGTGATAGCGATGAAGGGGGAGAAATGACATTGGCGCCATTGGCTGAAGAATACGAAGAAGAAGAAGTGCAAGAAAAAATTGAAGCCGAAGATAATACACAATTGGAAGATAAAGTAACAGAGCCCAAAGAGAAGAAGATCGCAGTGCAGCAAGGAGTTCGCTTGAGATGTAATGCGAAGTGTGAAGCGGGGCTGAGTAAGGCAAAAGAAGAGGTAAGTGAAAGCTCGAGAAGTGAGGCGTCGATTCTAATACAAAGATTGCAGAGAAGAAGGCGAGTATCCAATGAACACGAATTACAAAGAGAAGTGGCCATGCAAGAAGAAGTAACCCTGAGCTGTGAGCCGGCCTGTCTCTCACTCAGGATGAACCTCTGATGGCTATTATGGTAGCGCACCATGGACTAAGAAGGCAAGGAACCCCAACTCCATCATACTCCTCCAAGGCTAACACTCCAAGACTCAAGACATTGCTCACTAGAGAACTCAATGAGAGAGAGATAGTTGCAAATGAAAGGATGATGAGTACCTCCTCACCCCTTGTTTATATACTTGTGAAATAGTTACGTACCAAAGTTACTAATTACCGTAGTAACTCAAGTTACTAGACTAAAAGTCAAGTAAAGTCAAAAAGTAGAAAGGAATATCCATTCACATGGGCATATTCCCCTTATCTTGACCCAACCACTAAAGCAAGGATTCCTTCACATGGGCTATCCTTGGACTAAAGAAGAATCCAAAACAAAAAGGCTTGCGGGCCCAAGAGTTCTCAACTCTTTCCCCAAAGCCAAACACCTAGGAATAATACCAAGTCAACACACTAAAATCCAAAATAGTGGTGCTCATCTTTTCTACTTCCTCTAAAGTAAGGTCCCATCTATCTTAGCTATGACTAACTTTAGCTAACCATGACTAATATAAAACCATCCTTTATCTCTATATAAATAATATCTCTTAAGTACTTGTAATACCAAGCTAAATATCACAATACCACACACATGCACAAATGGGTGTTACATTTACCCCCGGACTAAGTTTTCACTTTGTCCTCAAAGTGAAGGTCTCTCTACCTTCTATGGTACATCTTCAACTTATCATGGTTAATCCTATCAAAGTATCTTCCTCCCAACTCCTTGAGATCATAGGTGTAATTACCCCACACCTTCTCCACTATGAAAGGTCCAAAGTACTTAGGCAAAAACTTCTTTTGCACTCTCTTGAATCGAATGGAATCAAACAACATTACCCAATCACCTTCTTTGAGAGGCTCCACCTTCTTCTTGTCTTGCCTCTTATCATAGCTCTCCTTTTGTTTCCTTTGGGCTTGCTCCACTCGAACCATAGCAACTGCTCTTGCCTCTTCCAACTCCATGAGTTGATCCTTCCTTGACTTCTCTGCATCACCTCCTTGTGCTTTCTTCAATCTCCTATGAATGCTTTGGAAGGTAGGAAGATCAAAGTGAATAGGTAAGGTAGACTCAATACCATACACCAATTGAAATGGAGAATATCCAGTGGAAGTTTTCATGGTTGTCCTATACTCCCACAAAACGGCATGAATCCTCTTGTCCCCATGATGTTTAGCCCCCTCCATTTCTGCATCTTTGGCCAACATCATGCACAAGGTCTGATTGGTTCTCTCTGCCAAGCCATTGGAATTTGGCTTATAGGATGTAGTTACTCTATGTGTGATAGAGAAATGTCGTAGCATGGCTGTAGTAATGCTTCTTGTAAACTCTCCTCCTCTATCAGAAACCAACTCCAAAGGGCATCCAAACCTAGTGATAATGCGTTCATAAAGAAATCTACCCACTTCATCTTCATTCTTGTCCCTCAATGGTCTAGCCTCAACCCACTTGGTAAGGTAATCAGTAACTACCACAATGTACCGATTGTTCCTTGGGGTTCTATTGAGAGGACCTACAAAATCAATTCTCCACTTCTCAAAAGGTCCTAGCAATGGAATTGATCTAAGTGGTGGAGTGGATGTAGACCTTCTAGCAAAAGCTTGACAAACATGACAAGTTTTGCAATAATCAAGACAATCCTTGAAAATCCCTCTCCAATGGTAACCTGCATCTAGAATCTTGAAAGCAGTCACCTTTCCTGCAAAGTGTCCTCCACATACTAAACCTTCATGAAACTCCTTTATGAGTAGGATAGACTCTTCCTTACCCACTGCTCTTCAAAGTAGACCATCTGCTCCTTGGTGAAAAAGAATATCCTCCACCATTGTGTAAGGTCTAGATCTTGCTGCAAGGGCCTTCCTCTCCCTAGCATGCATCCCTTCTGGATAGTTACCTTTTGTCACAAAATCCACAATCTCCTTGTACTCCATTGGAACCTCTTGAGTGATTGAGATTGTCATGAGCTCCTCATCCGGGAAGGAATCATCCACTGGCTCATCTACATCATGATCATAGGCTCTAGATAATAAATCAGCATTTGCATGTTTCTTTCCTGGCCTATCTTCAATGGTGTAGTCATACTCAGACAAGAGTATCATCCACCTTGCTAGTCTCCCTTCAACATTAGGCTTGTTGAAGATGTACTTCAAAGCCTTGTGATCCATGACAATGGTGGCTTTCCCTCCAATCAAGTAGTGTCTAAACTTCTTGAGACCAAAGATCACTGCCAACCCTTCTCTCTCCGTGACAGAGTAGTTCTTCTCTGCTGAAACCATCTGCCTACTAGCATAAGCTATTGGATGATCATGCCCATCTTGGTCTAATTGACTAAGAGTGCATCCTATAGCTACATTAGAAGCATCAGTGTAGAGGATGAAAGGTTTACTCCAATTAGGTTTAGCAAGAATTGGAGCTACAACAAGGGATTGCTTGAGCTCCTCAAAAGCTTTGAGAGCCTCCTTGTCTTCCAAAATCACCATGTAATCTACACCCTTCTTCATGTAGATGGTCAATGCATAAGCCTTGTTGGAAAATGAGAAGATGAACCTCCTATAGTACCCAACCATCCCCAAGAATTGGCGTAACTTTGTCAAGCTTGAAGGGAATGGAAGGTCTGAGATTTTCCTCACCTTCTCAGGATCAACTGCTATTCCATCCTTGGAGATGATATGCCCCAAAAGTAGACCTTCTTCACATCCAAAAATGCACTTCTCTGGGTTGAGTGATGCATTTGCCTCATCCAAGCATTGCAAGACTTTGATTAGGTGCTCAAAGTGCTCCTCCTTGCTCCCATAGACACAAAAGTCATCAATGAAATCTCTCACAAATTTCCCAATGAAAGGTTCAAATACCTTGTTCATGAACCGTTGGAATGTGGCTGGAGCATTGCAAAGCCCAAAAGGCATGACCTTGAAAGCGTAAGTTCCCCAAGGTGTGGTGAATGTGGTGAGTTGTTGATGCTCTGGTGCAATCTTGATTTGGTTATATCCACTATAACCATCTCCAAAACTGTACCTCTCATGACCTACAACCTCCTCCAAGATCTCATCAATGAATGGCAATGGGTAGTAGTCCTTCTTGGTAACAACATTGAGCTTCTTGTAATCCACACATACCCGAAGCTTGCCATTCTTTTTCTTCACAATGACAATTGGAGACACCCATTCTGAATTCTCCACCTCAAAGATAAATCCAGCCTCCTTGAGCTTATCAATCTCCTCCTTCACAACCAAAGATATTGGTGGGCTAATGCGACGTTGCTTTTGGCGGATTGGTCTTGCATGTGACTCCACCTCTATCTTGTGCTCCTCCAAGGTGACTTCCTTCAAATCCTTGTAACTAAAAGCAAACACATGGATGAACTTGCGGAAAATCTCCTCAAATCTCACCTTCTCCTCCTTGGTAACATTTGGGCCATACTTGAGGGTAGATAACCTTCTCTCTACCTCCTCAAGTGTCAATGGTGATTTATCTGGGTCCTTCAAAACCTCTGGCTTAGGTGCAAAATCCATAGCACACGAAGGATACACATCTGAATCAGATTCAAATTCATCCTCCTCCGTGGAAGTCTCCTCTTCCATGCTTGTGTCCACACCTAAAGCTCCTTCTTCAGAATCTGATTCCCAATAATCAGAAGATGGTGTATCTGAATGTGAAGTGTTGGTGGTGTTAGTCACAGGAACAGTGACTCTATGGTTTGATGGCCCAATCCTCAAGTACCCTTTGTGCCATCGATCAGTTGTGCGTGCTGCTCTCAACCATGGCCTCCCAAGAAGTAAGTCATAGCTTGAATCCTTCAAGACTTGGAAAGTCATGAGATTTTGAACTCCCATAACTGAAACTACCACCTTATCCATCACCCCTACTGGTCGAACTTGTTGCTTGTTTGCCATGCTCACCACAAATGTTGAAGCTCTTGAGGGTATCATACCCAACTTCTTCATCAACCTTTCTGACATGGCATTCACTGCTGATCCTCCATCAACCAATGCATCCTTGATGTTGTGACCATTCACTCTCACCTCAATCTTGGAGGCATATTCACAAGCTTCCCATGGTGTTGGCTTGGCATCCACCACCCCCATTGATACTGGAACTTTTGCCTTCTTCTTCTTCTTTCTCCTTGTAGAACACAAACCACCTCTAAGCTCCTTTCTCAAGGTAGGGTTCAAAGCAATTAATTGGCCCACTGTGATGTTAGCCTTATGACTACCAACATCCTCCAACACATTGTAGTTCCATTGTTGCTTTGAGATCAAGAAGTCCTCCATCCCCAACTTCTTCCTTGGAGTCTTTGTTGTTGATGGTGTTGAGGTGCGAGTGCTCCTAGTAGACATAGGAGTATCCTTGCTTGAAGTAAATCCTTGAGAAGAGTGAACATCCTCTGCAAAACGAGCTCTCTTCTTCTCTTGTGCCAAAAGCTCCAAATTAAGACCCTTGGAGTTTGAGCACTCTCCCTTCTCATACTTGCTCTCAACCACATCTATGGATGCTATCCCCTTACCTTTGTTGGGATTAGGAGCCACTTGGGTTTCACTACCTCCCTCTTTCCCTCTATTGGCTCCCTCATGACCCCTTCCTCCATGGTAAGTGGAATTTGGGCAATTCCTTTGGATATGGCTTCTTCCTCCACAACCAAAACAATTTCTATCATTGAAATTGTTGGCTGGTTGGCCTCCTATATATGGATAGTTTCCATAACTCCTAGGCCCTCTCCCTACATTCTGATCCACCTCTCTCTTCTCCCATAGTTGCACCACATTGATCTTGAGATCCGCAAGTTGTTCTGTGATGGTTTGGAGTGGATCTTTTGGTGGAGGTGCAAGAACTGGAGCAACTACTACTTGTGGTGCAACCCTTGTCACCAAAGTATCAGAAGTTCCACCATACTTGTAGCCTTGAGGAGGATGCACAACCTCCTTCACCACCAAATCACTCTCATCCCCTTCCAAACTCTCCTCCATACGAATTGCGATCTTGATAGCTTCAACCTTGGAAGAAGGTTTCTCATATCTCACCTTGCTTCTAATTTGTGGTCTCAATCCTCCCACAAAATTCTTGGTGAGCATGGCCCCTATGCCAATCATTGTAGTCTCCACATCATCCCCACCCTTCCTCAACACTATGCGAAATCTGGACTCCAACTTTTCCACTCTTTCCACATAGACCCTCACTTTCTCTCCATCTCCTTGCTTGAGAAATGTAATCTCACTCATCAATCTCTCATAACTCTCATCAGGAAGAAAGTTCTCAATGAGTGCTGAAGTCAAAGTCTCCCAAGACTCCTCTTCCCCCTCTCTCCTCTCTCTCTTTTGGTATTCTGACTCATACCATGTAAGTGCTGCATCCTCAAAGAAATCTGGTAATAATGAGGCCCACTCATTCTTCCTCCTCTCATTGTTTCCTATGCAAGCTCTCTTGAAGTCTCTCACAAAGGCCTCCACATCTTCTCCATCCTTGCCAAAGAAAACCGGAAGTTTCCCCATCTTAACCCCTCACTATCTTTCTTTTTTCTCAAATTTTTTTTTCTCTTTTCTTTTCTCTCACTCTATTACTAATAGAGTATATACATGACTAACACCATCTGAGAATAATCCACTCTAGGGAACACAAAAGGTTCAGGTTGCTCCAAGATTTCTATAGCAACATCAAATCCTAGAGTGCATATTAATCTAACTCTCATGGATAGTTTATCCATAAGTTGAAAGATTATCTCCATCACTAATCTTGAAAACTAGCTGCTGAAGGTGGTAGTATTTCTGTAGCTGTACTAAGACTCTCTCCAAGATCCTTCACCAAAGTTTCTAAAAGTGATTTTACTCCACTACACTCATGTCCTTTTGGAAGTCCTTCAACTCCACAAACCTCACACAACTCCTTGGTCTTAGATCTTCTCCCTCCCAATCTTGGTGAAGAAGGTCCAACATGCAAACCCAAGTCAAGTAAGCCTCTCCTTTCCCTCAATCTCTTGCTCTCAAAGGTCAATGGACATGAACTTGCCTTATGTCCCTTCTCTCCACATAGAAAGCACTTAGACTCACTCTTTCCTCCAAGTGGTGTAGGTTTTTGGATCCTCTCAACACTCTCTTCAAATTCTATTGTAAACTCTCTTTTCCTCAAATCCACCCCTACAATCACCTCAAACCCTTGGGGAACCTTGCATAATCTCAATTTCCACTCTTGATGACCCTCCATGTTCCACAAGATGAATCTAAACACTCAAACATGCTTTTTGTTGATCTCAAACTTCTCATGCATGAGATCCCCACTTTGCAGAATTGACCCTTCCTCACAATGTCACTCAAATCTCCCAACGAGTATGTCACAATCCTCTGAAATTTTCCACACTTGATCACAACTCCAGGGCGTCCCTCCCTGCAAAATTTCAGATCTTTTCATCGAGCCATTTGGCCTAGACACCTTTCTATTCAGCACCCATATTTCAGATTTGGTCTGAAAACCACCCCCCTCACTTCAAAAACTCATAACGCCATGTTAAAAAACTATCTCTCTCTATTTTTTGTGGCAGCAGGTAGAATACAACGCACTGAATTTTCTTTAAAATTTTCAGGACAATTCACTGAAAATTGAAGAAATGGCAGACTCTGTACAATTTTCCAGAGAGCATGTAGTTGCGGGAGCACTTTACCCTATCAACTTTCAAAAATTCTAGCCTAGTGCGCATAGAAGCTCTCTCAATAATTTCAAGTGTGCTAACTGAAAGATAACCCAAGCTATCATGTGTAGAAATCTCAAGTCCAGATCTCAAACTTGAGATTTTGCCCAAAATCACCTTAATCCCCAAAATCTGCAATCCACCTCACGCAATCTCTCCAATTCCTCTCATGTGTACAAGATGTACAAAATCACCTCAAAGACATCATAATGAACTACAAGGTATACAAATGGATCTTGGTTCTCTAACATAAGTTCAGCCCTCTCCTCTCCTAATGTTCTCTCCAAGTGAGCTCTCATAGCCTCCTTCTGCCTAATGTAGAATTGGACGCGGAACATTATCTTGCCTTCTAGAGAGGTCCCGGCAATGGAACCAAAAATGTGAGCCGGCCTGTCTCTCACTCAGGATGAACCTCTGATGGCTATTATGGTAGCGCACCATGGACTAAGAAGGCAAGGAATCCCAACTCCATCATACTCTTCCAAGGCTAACACTCCAAGACTCAAGACATTGCTCACTAGAGAACTCAATGAGAGAGAGATAGTTGCAAATGAAAGGATGATGAGTACCTCCTCACCCCTTGTTTATATACTTGTGAAATAGTTACGTACCAAAGTTACTAATTACCGTAGTAACTCAAGTTACTAGACTAAAAGTCAAGTAAAGTCAAAAAGTAGAAAGGAATATCCATTCACATGGGCATATTCCCCTTATCTTGACCCAACCACTAAAGCAAGGATTCCTTCACATGGGCTATCCTTGGACTAAAGAAGAATCCAAAACAAAAAGGCTTGCGGGCCCAAGAGTTCTCAACTCTTTCCCCAAAGCCAAACACCTAGGAATAATACCAAGTCAACACACTAAAATCCAAAATAGTGGTGCTCATCTTTTCTACTTCCTCTAAAGTAAGGTCCCATCTATCTTAGCTATGACTAACTTTAGCTAACCATGACTAATATAAAACCATCCTTTATCTCTATATAAATAATATCTCTTAAGTACTTGTAATACCAAGCTAAATATCACAATACCACACACATGCACAAATGGGTGTTACATGTGAAGTGAAATGGATGGAGTGAAGTACCTGCAGGATGTGGTATGTCCTCTACTGGTAAAGATGGAGTACAAGAAGAAGGAGATGCAGTCAAGTTGTCCAGAGGTAAAGACTGTATTGCACGTATTGACCAGATTAGAAGAAGAAAACTCGGAGTTGAAGAAGAGTATAACCCGAGGTGAGGAGGAAAGGGAAGTGCTGCGAGCGGAGGCAATGGTGAGAAGTCAAGTAATTGAAGACCTGAAGAGAGAAGTCAGTTATTGAGAGGATCTTGTGAAGAAGAGTGACATAGCAAGGGGGAGACAAGTAGCGGAGTATGAGATCTTGAAGCAGCCGTTTGCTGATTCATGAGTAGAAGTAATCCATACTATGGCAAGAGTAGCTGCAAAGGATCAGGAGCTCGATAGGGTGATGGAGAGTGTCGAGGAGAAGAAGCAACTCTGGCAACGAGAGTTGGCGGCACGATACAGAGAAGAAGACCGATTATGAGAGTTACTTCGTAGTCAAGAGGAGAAGGTTGTCCAGAAGGAGAAGGAGAAGGAGTCGGTGAAAGCCGAGTTCGAGGCGGAGTTGGTGATGTACCGAGAGGATTGGCTCACAGATTGTGAACGTGAGAGAAAGACAAGATTGGAGCCATTGAAGGAGATAGTCTTCCAAATGAATGCAATGTTAAGTACAGAAGCCAACATTTGAATTGAAGAGACGAGGCTGCACGAGTTGAAGTTGTTGGTGCAGGAGACAAGGCAAAGACAAGCAAAGGATACTCGTGTAGACAGGAAGATCTTAGAGGTAGAAGATAATATTGCGATTAGATTAGACTTAGTGAAAATAGAGATAGAAAAGCTTCGGAAAGATGTTAGAGAAAAACCCGAAGTAGATAACATAGGAGTACAAATGTCTTTGGAATTACCGGTGGAGACATTAGAGAAGAGTGGGTCATGAGATAAGGAGTTGGATAGATTACCCACTAGTGGAATTTCAGATCAAGAAAGAGAATTATTGGATCAACTAGAAGGAGAAGAAGATATAAGACCCAAGGAAAGAGTAGTAGGAAGTAAAATTACTTTGGGTTCGGGTTTGAAAGTCAATGACAAAGTAGACATCGGATCGGATTAGTAACAATTTTGAGATTTGAAGAGGCAAATATGAAGAGGTGAATTGTCATTTCGGATTTGCAAGTTAGAACAGTTGTTGTAGAACGGTATAGTTGTTAGAACTATCGATTGCTTCACTATTTAAGAGTGGCATTTGCAGTCAAATGTTGTTCAGTGCTCATAATTTCTGAGAATAGATAAAGCAAAGTGCTATGAAGTAGTGCTCGTTGCTTGAGCTTGATTCTGAGTATCAACTTTGTGTCTATGTTTGTGAGTGTGTGAAGAAATTTGAAGTGCAAGTTAGTGTGTTTGTTGGATGTTGGATTCCACAGCCTTGATCTTCATTCTGTGTGTTTGATCCTGAGTGAAGTGCAATCAAAGCAATGCCTTGACAGATCTGAGAGAAATTGTAGTGTTGTTAGTATTTTGCATTTGTGAGTGTAGTGCGAAGTTGATGTGAAGCAATTTTGATCGAGGAAGTTGTGCCTTCAGTGGAGGGGTGGAACACAATTCTGAGGCAAAGTCATTTTGCAATGAAGTGCCGTTTTCGGGAGAGCCTCAATCATCACAATCAAGATTGTTTAGAAAGATTTGATGGATTTGTGATTATGGAGTGTTAATTTGTGATAAGACTGTGAGTCAGTGCTTGTTACTCTCTTCTGGGTGTGGTTTCTACCCGAGAGATTAAAGACGCAACCAAGAAGAACTACATGTTACTATTTGACTTTGTATTTGGAGATTTCAGACTTGTATCTGCAGGAACAAACTTTACTTACCCGATTACCGCAAAAGTGATATTTGCCGGGTTGTCACAATGTGGAGAGGTTACACCCTCTATGAAGCAACATAGGAGCTCGCTGCCAATTTGGCACATGCATCGGTGTTGGTGCAAGCATTTGAGCAACAATTGCACAACGACAACGTTGCGTCTTAAATGGAGGGAGGTCTGTAATACCAAGAGCTAGCCATATGATCTAGATGTGAAATTTGGTTTGGTAACATCTAGAATGATGTTTTACATGATGGTCAAAATAGATCAGATGGAAGTATCACCAAAAGAATACTTCTACTAATAGAGCAGAAACCAAAATAGATTTGAGAACCTTAGAACCAATAGCTAGACATATGATTTAAAGGTGAGAATTGGTTTGGTAACATCTGGAAGGATGTTATACATGATAGACTAAACATATTAGAAAGAGGTTTCACCAAAAGGGGACTTCTACAAATAGAGTAGGAATCAAAATATGCCTAAAATCTTTGAAAAGCAATTTTGGAGGCCTAAACAAATGAATTAGGCCTTAAAATGTATTGATTCCCCCCCCCCTGGTGTAGAAAGGAAAGGCTAGCTTTCCCTCCCCCTGGTTTGTCTCATTGTGAGCTTTCCAATGGTACCTTACGTGATTCTGAGACTCCTATAAGAAGATTCCCTAAAAGATTCTCTTTGGTCAAAGCTTGTTGGACCAACCAGATAGGACCTAGACCAACATGTCACCCATCCAAGTAAGTAATCCAAGGGTGGAGCTTGCTGATATGTCACCTATCTGTGTGCCTAATCCTATGGTGGAGCTTCCTTGGAGGAGATCCTCTTTGTCTATATAATAAAGAGACGGTGCTCCTTTGGTGCACCAAATGTTGAGTGTGTAATCTGTTTTTTCTCTCTTCTCTTGTCCTCGGAGTATTACACCATCCCAGCCATCTTATTTTGAGAGAAATATTCTTATTTATGGGAGGAATAGTTAATACCTCCTCTACATCTAAAGTAGAAATTTATCTTTTGCTTTAGGTAGAAGTCTAAGAATATTTAGTTTGCTATCTTCCAAGGCAACTTCAAGCTCCTCTTCTAAAATTGAAAAGTTGTCTTTGGGCAAAAAGTTCCCTTTGGGCAAAAACCAAAGATTTTTAGTTTAGGATTGCTTGAACAACTTGTATATTTGCTTGTTGGGTGTAAGGTATAGGCATGCTACCAAGGAGATAAATTTTCAAGCATTAGATGTTTGTTCATGTTGTTCTATTAGGTCATTTTAATTGGCTTTTGAGATTTTTTATGATTCTTCTATCAAGGTTTGTTTTTATACCAAGTTTGTGAGCACTTGGGACCAAGACACATACATTTGTAGAGTTGGTCAAAAACCTTTCACTTTGATTGTGAGCGTCATCAAGGATGCTTTTGCCTTGTATAGGCAGAGAAGATTGAGAAACTAGACGGTTTGCTCCATATGTGCAAGACTAGTTTCCAATTCATGACTTTAAGACTAGGAGATATTTGGCTTGGCAATGTGCATGTCATGCTTGGAGACCATTTTTCAAATGAATAGTTCACTTCTCATCCTTGCTGAGAGGCCCAAGGTGGTATGTTGGCATATCATCCTTTAGGTGAAGACCAAGATGTATAGGTCTAGTATAAAGAATCTGATTGGGTAGAGTTGATGCTACCGGCTGTTGAGTTTGAGTTGGTGGTCTTACAGAAGTATCCCTACCATCTAGATGGTTGATGCTTTAAGATGAAATTTGTAGTATAATTTTTCATCCATCTTTTCTTGGAGAGATGTATTATGGGTAAGGATGAGGTGACATATGAGAGCATTACAAAGGAATAGAAGGAGGTCTTCATCCATAATGCACAAGAGGAGAAGGAAATAGAGGATGAGAAGGATGATTAAGAGTAAAGGTTACAAAATAAAAATGAAAACTATATGTTTTATCTTTTGTATAAACTTGTTATCATAGTGAATAAATTTTCTTCTCTATATTAAAATGTATTTATTTGATATTGATATTGATATTGATAATTATTTGTGCATATGTAACCATCCTTATATTGATCCACTAGAGGACTCCTTCTTAGATCATTCCTTTGTTCACCATTCCATGCTAATCCTCTAAAAGATCCCTTCTTGGATCACTTTCATCATGACCCCCTAGAGGACTCTATTTTAGATCATCCACTTGCTGACTATCCAGAAGACCCCTTCTTAGACCACTCCCATGTTGCCCTTCTACAGGATCCCATTTTAGATCATTCCTAGTTTCACCTTCTAGGGGTTCTATTTTAGATGGTGGAGTAGTGAGAGGAGATTTAGAGATGTTCATCTTACTCATATTGAGGTTAGTGCATGATGAGGAGCCACTATTGTACTTTGGACTAGAGAGAGAGAGATCCCTATGAGTGAGGTGCATGCAAGGGAGGTAAACTTAATGGAGAAAAAGCATCTTTTTCTTGAAAGAGAGCACATGATGGTAAATAAGAAGGATTCTTTCATGACTATAGAGAAGGCTAGAGGAAAAATGATTGGTAGAATTAGATAGGCTTATGTCCCATAGAGAGGTAGTAGTTAAGGAGTATCAATTTCTATAGGAGTTCTTTTTATGGAGAGTTGGATATTACTAAGACAGTGGTAGATGAAGCCTAAAGAGCTCTATACAAGGCTAGGAGTTCACTTGCTACACTAGAGATAGTAATAAATATGTAGACTTAGACCATTAGTATAGAGATGGTCCCTCATATGACTCAAACTAATAGGTAAGAGATGTAGTATGACTAGACTCAACCTATTAGTATAAAGATACAATCTCAAGCAATACAAATTTAGCCATCTAAAGAGTTCATTCCCTTTATCATTTATGCTCACAAGATATGGAGAAAGATTTAGTTTTGGATGTTGGCTAATTAGTAGATGTACTCTCTTCTTCCAATAGAGCAATTTGATACACAAGTATGGATGGTCCAATTATAAAGGCATGAGTTTATTTGGTAGGTATCAAAACATGGAGTTAGAGATTTTGTGGGGTATTACGTGATGCAATTTGAGGTTATCATTTGGATTGATAACACAAGGAGAGAGTCAAAGGCCTTCCCTTGATCCATGTGGGATGAGGGTTCCTACTTGAGGGTGTACGCACAAGAGTGCATCTCATGGCTTTTTTTGATGGGATAGATAGCTACATAGACTCCTAGAATGGTTTTGTGGTTAGACCTTATGTAACATTTACATCCTAGGTCTATCACTTTGAGATATACTGATAGTTGATAGTATTATAGTTCCATACTATAAGAACTATCTACACAGTGCTATCTATCCTCATAGATTTACTTCTTACACAATAGTAGGTATATGACACACCTTATCAAAGGACCTCTTGATAGCTCCCTTGAATATATTTAGAGGAGATACATGCTTAGTTATTGATTACTTTATTATTGAAAGTCTACTCATTGAAGAGTAGACTTTAGTCTTAAGGATTGTAGTACAAAGCTATATATGAGAGTTTAGCATCATCCTTTCAAGATTCCTCTTTGTAGGACAAAGAGTAAGAATGGATGTGGAGATATAGTTATGTGTGGATCTATCAACCAGTCATTAAATGCCTTGATGATGCACTAGAGCATATTAGAGTAGAATGCCTCTCAAATAATCCATCCTAGACTACTACTATAAACTATATCATATGATGTATATTTCAACACACTGTATAAATATAAATAAATAAAAATTTTATTTATCTATCACATCAAAGTATTTGTTTGTAGTAAAAATTTGAAGTTTAAAGTTATCTCATCACAGTATACTATTTGTTGAAGAACTTTGAAGCTTAGATGGAAGTTGCTTAGTCAAGCCTTTTACAAGCTTGTCTTCCAATTGCTTGTAAGTTCAAATTTGGATATGAATAAGAATTGGACACCTTGATCGTTACTTTGTGCATTGTGAACTCAAAACCCTACCCTATGCACCATAAAAACCCTTGCCTTGTTCATCCTAATATGCACCTTAACCATATGGTTCATGCACCCTAACCTTGCACCCTAGCTAGCAATATACTTTATAATGAATTTAATTAATTTTTTGCTTTGAATTTTCACATCAATATTCTTATAATATTCAAGATAGAGATCTGTAATACCAAGAGCTAGCCATATGATCTAGATGTGAAATTTGGTTTGGTAACATCTAGAATGATGTTATACATGATGGTCAGAAAAGATCAAAAAGAGATATCACCAAAGGGGGACTTCTATTAATAGAGTAGGAACCAAAATATGCCTGAAATCTTTGAAGGCAATTTTGGAGGCCAAACGGATGAATTAGGCCTCAAAAATGTGCACATATTTCCCCCCCCCCCTCCAATGGAAAAAATGTTTTCCTTCCCTCCCCCTTTTTTTCTTGTCAAGAGCTTTCCAATGGTACCTTACTCACGTGATTCTGAGACTCCTACAAGAAGATTCCCTAAAAGATTCCCTCTACTCAAAGCTTGTTTGACCAACCAGATAAAACCTAGACCAACATGTCACCCATCCAAGTAAGTAATCCAAGGGTGGAGCTTGGTGACATGTCACCTATCTGTGTGCCTAATCCTATGGTGGAGCTTCCTTGGAGGAGATCCTCTTTGTCTATATAATAAAGAGAAGGTGCTCCTTTGGCGCACCAAATGTTGGAGTGTGTAATTTGTGTTTTCTCTCTTCTCTTGTCCTTGGAGTATTAGAATGGTATCAAAGCAAGTGTTCTAGTCCAAGAGAGTGGATCACCCCTCTTGGAAGAGCAAGAACTACTGAAATTGAGTAATGTGAGGTGGAGAACATAGAGTAATTGCTAGACTTAGGAAGGACTTTAGAGAGTGGATGGGATGGATGCACAGGGTAGACAATTTCTTGCACCTAGCTTTCCATTCCCAAATTCATTTCACATCAAGGTTATGTACATCCAACATGAACAAATGAGGGTATCGCTAGTTTATCACTTTGGTGCAAAATTCATGGATAGGGTGATGAGCTCACCAAACTACCTGTGGTGATATATGACGGAGAGTAGGATTTGACAATCTACATTCTATTATGATGATATGGATGTAAATGTCCCAAATCCTCTCCCTTTCAACACTAAAGTAGAAATTTGTTATGTAGTGAGACCAAAAATGATGTTTAGAGACTTTGTGGTTAGGAATTTTGGCGAGGAGTATTATCAACAAGTGATAGCTTGTGAGGTCCCAATGGTAGTTCCTATAGTTTTTTCACCTTCTAGAGTGATCATATTGACTCTATATTGAAGTAGACATGAGCAATTGAGTGTTGCAGGAACCATGGATCCGCAATTGCAAGAGCTGATGCAAGGAATGCAAGGGATGTTGAATGAATTTTGAGAGAATAAGATGACCATGGAGACATTACAAAGTCAAGTGCAGATCCTCAAGAACAATCAAGCTATGCAACAAGAAGAGCCATCACAAAACCCAGTACCTACGATTGAAGTACTTGGAGAAGCACCTGTGCCTACAAACCCTATCACAGATAAAGCCACATTGCTACTTTGGATGAAGACCTGCAACATCGAGCCTTACAAGGGGCAGTGTATGATGGGAGTAGTGGAAAATTGGATCTCAAGAATGAATCAATATTTCCAATTGTTGTCAACAGAGATCATGGAGCATGTTATAGGCTTGTTTGCATGTGGGTACTTGACCGATAAAGCCCTCACATGGTATGATGCTTGGGAACGATCCATGTTGGCAAAGAGAAGGGAGGTCACATGGACAGCAATGGAAGAAGGATTGTTGAAGAATTTCTAATTAGTGGATTCTGTGCAAATGGCTCAAACCTAACTATGGGGATTGAGACAGAAGAACAACATGCAAGAGTATGTGGAGGCATTTCTGGATCTACAAGTTGCAATAACCAACATGAGTCTAGTAGATGCTCTTGACAATTTCAAATGAGGGTTAAGGGAGTGGATTTGCCAAGAAGTCATGGTGCAAAATCCTTGCACGGGTATTTGAAGCCATTGCTTGTGCACAAAGAATAGTAGGAGCATTGGGTGGAGGTGAAGGAGTAGTTCCACCTCAACATTATTGGGCAGAAATGCCATACATGGGCGGACCAGTACCGATGGAATTGGGTAACCTTTGATTTCAAGATCAAGGAGTACGACCGCTTCAAGGAGAGCGTGGACGGGTAGAAGAATGAAGAGATGGAGTCCCACAAGGAGAAGGAACTCAAGGAGAACAAAGCCATTGTTACAATTGTAGCCATGTTGGGCACATATCTACCAATTGTTGCACTTGTTTCTCTAAAGACCCTCGGCCTTTGTACAAGCAATCTTTGAACAATATGGAGAGGCACATTGAAGAGGAGGTGGTGGAAATCACTTTGGAAAACAAACATTGCTAGTAAATGTACCTTGTGGCCTTATTGGCTCAATAAAGAAGCAAAGAAGCAAGGGAAGGAAGAAGACTAATGCGCAAAGATCACAAAAGGTAACCTCACAATTGAGTGTTAAATGAAGTACTAGAAGGCAATCAAGTGAGAGTATTAATCAATCCGGGAGCAACAAAGAATTTCTTATCTAGCTTAGTTGCAACAAGATTGGGAATGGATCTAGAGAGAGATGGGAGTGAAGAAGTAGAGTTGCCTTACAGGCAAATAGAGAGGATTGAATCATTACCTAGATGGGTAACACTCTCTATAGGAGAATATCAAGAAGCAATTGAGTGGCAAGTGATACAATTAGCTCGTTATGATGCAATCTTAGGCATGCCATGGATGGAGCATTACAACCCTATGGTAGATTGGAGGAAGAAAGTAGTGAGAACCTACCAATGGTCAATCATTGGGGTTAAAGAAAAATCATAGAGGCAAGAACCGCCTCTATATGTCATAGGGATGGCAACTGTCTATAAGACTGATAGATGTTTCATGGGTCTAATAAGAGAAGTCCAAAGTGCACAACTCGATGGACAAATTCCTGAGAAATTGAAGGCTGTGGTGGATGAATTTCAAGATGTCTTTCTTGATGATCTACCCTTAGGATAACCACCAAAAAGGAGAGTAGATCATAAAATTGAGACACTCTCGGGGAAGACACCTCCTTGTAAGACCCCATATTGCCTATCACCTCATGAGTTGGAGGAATGTAAGACTCAAATTAAGGAGATGTTGCAGAAGGGGTTCATCTAACCTAGCATATCACCATATTGGGCTCTTGTCTTGTTTGTGAAGAAGAAGGATGGTACAATGTATATGTGCATTGACTATCAAGGTCTCAATTTACAAACAATGAAGAACAAATACCCCTTACCTTGCATGGATCACCTATTTGATCAACTCCATGGAGTGAGATACTTCATCAAATTGGACTTGCAGAGCGATTACAATCAAATCCAAATTGTTGAGGAGGATGTGTACAAAATTGCCTTTCAAACCTAGTATGGCCACTTTGAGTATCTTGTGATGCCTTTTGGCCTCACCAATGCACCTGCCACTTTCATGAGTCTAATAATGACATATTTTGTCCATACTTGGATAAGTCTATTATCGTCTTCTTGGAAAACATCTTAGTATATAGTAGCACAATGATGGAGCACAAACAACATCTATGAGAGGTCCTCTAGATTTTAAGACACAATTGATTGGACGCCAAAATCTCAAAGTGTGAGTTTGGCAAGTCTGAAGTAGACTACTTGGGGCATAGAGTAAGTGTAGAGGGCATTCAAGTATTGACGGATAAAATAGAGGTCATTCAAAAATGGAGTGCCCCTGAAGACTAGACTCAACTCAAGAGCTTCTTTGGGTTGACGAGATTCTATCAAAGATTTGTCAAGGACTTCTCCAAGGTTGCACAACCTTTAATGGCACTACTTAGCAAGTGAACATGGGGAACCACACAAGAGTTGGCCTTTCAAGAATTGAAAGTTGCCTTGTTACGTGCACCAATCTTGAAGTGGTATGACCCCAAACATCCCATCAAGTTGGCTACAAATGCATCAAGCATAGCAATGGGAGCAGTCCTACAACAAGAGTGGCATGACGGATGGCATCCAATTGCATATTTCTCTCAAAAGTTATTATTGGTAGAGTGCAACTACCACACCATAGAATGAGAAGAGCTTGCCATCATCCTGGCAACCAAGCATTGGAAGCACTATCTAGACAAGAAGGCATTTGTAGTAGACATAGACCACAAACCTCTAGTCTACCTTGAGACGCAGAAAGATCTATCTCATCGCCAGATTTGGTGTGCTGTAACACCCATTTGTGCATGTGTGTGGTATTGTGATATTTAGCTTGGTATTACAAGTACTTAAGAGATATTATTTATATAGAGATAAAGGATGGTTCTATATTAGTCATGGTTAGCTAAAGTTAGTCATAGCTAAGATAGATGGGACCTTACTTTAGAGGAAGTAGAAAAGATGAGCACCACTATTTTGGATTTTAGTGTGTTGACTTGGTATTATTCCTAGGTGTTTGGCTTTGGGGAAAGAGTTGAGAACTCTTGGGCCCGCAAGCCTTTTTGTTTTGGATTCTTCTTCAGTCCAAGGATAGCCCATGTGAAGGAATCCTTGCTTTAGTGGTTGGGTCAAGATAAGGGGAATATGCCCATGTGAATGGATATTCCTTTCTACTTTTTGACTTTACTTGACTTTTAGTCTAGTAACTTGAGTTACTACGGTAATTAGTAACTTTGGTACGTAACTATTTCACAAGTATATAAACAAGGAGTGAGGAGGTACTCATCATCCTTTCATTTGCAACTATCTCTCTTTCATTGAGTTCTCTAGTGAGCAATGTCTTGAGTCTTGGAGTGTTAGCCTTGGAGGAGTATGATGGAGTTGGGATTCCTTGCCTTCTTAGTCCATGGTGCGCTACCATAATAGCCATCAGAGGTTCATCCTGAGTGAGAGACAGGCCGGCTCACATTTTTGGTTCCGTTGCCGGGACCTCTTTAGAAGGCAAGATAATGTTCCGCGTCCAATTCTACATTAGGCAGAAGGAGGCTATGAGAGCTCACTTGGAGAGAACATTAGGAGAGGAGAGGGCTGAACTTATGTTAGAGAACCAAGATCCATTTGTATACCCTGTAGTTCATTATGATGTCTTTGAGGTGATTTTGTACATCTTGTACACATGAGAGGAATTGGAGAGATTGTGTGAGGTGGATTGCAGATTTTGGGGATTAAGGTGATTTTGGGTAAAATCTCAAGTTTGAGATCTGGATTTGAGATTTCTACACATGATAGCTTGGGTTATCTTTCAGTTAGCACACTTGAAATTATTGAGAGAGCTTCTATGCGCACTGGGCTAGAATTTTTGAAAGTTGATAGGGTAAAGTGCTCCCGCAACTGCATGCTCTCTGGAAAATTGTACAGAGTCTGCCATTTCTTCAATTTTCAGTGAATTGTCCTGAAAATTTCCAAGAAAATTCAGTGCATTGTATCCTACCTGCTGCCACAAAAATTAGAGAGAGATCGTTTTTGCGCAGGGCGTGATGAGTTTTTGAAGTGAGGGGGGTGGTTTTCAGACCAAATCTGAAATATGGGTGCTGAATAGAAAGGTGTCTAGGCCAAATGGCTCGATGAAAAGATCTGAAATTTTGCAGGGAGGGACGCCCTGGAGTTGTGATCAAGTGTGCAAAATTTCAGAGGACTGTGACGTATTGGTTGGGAGATTTGAATGACATTGTGAGGAAGGGTCAATTCTGCAGAGTGGAGATCTCATGCATGAGAAGCTTGAGATCAACAAAAAGCATGTTTGAGTGTTTAGATTCATCTTGGGGAACATGGAGAGTCATCAAGAGTGGAAATTGAGATTATGCAAGGTTCCCCAAGGGTTTGAGGTGATTGTAGGGGTGGATTTGAGGAAAAGAGAGTTTACAATAGAATTTGAAGAGAGTGTTGAGAGGATCCAAAAACCTACACCACTTGGAGGAAAGAGTGAGTCTAAGTGCTTTCTATGTGGAGAGAAGGGACATAAGGCAAGTTCATGTCCATTGACCTTTGAGAGCAAGAGATTGAGGGAAAGGAGAGGCTTACTTGACTTGGGTTTGCATGTTGGACCTTCTTCACCAAGATTGGGAGGGAGAAGATCTAAGACCAAAGAGTTGTGTGAGGTTTGTGGAGTTGAAGGACTTCCAAAAGGACATGAGTGTAGTGGAGTAAAAGCACTTTTGGAAACTTTGGTGAAGGATCTTGGAGAGAGTCTTAGTACAGCTACAGAAATACTACCACCTTCATCAGCTAGTTCTCAAGATTAGTGATGGAGATAATCTTTCAACTTATGGATAAACTATCCATGAGAGTTAGATTAATATGCACTCTAGGATTTGATGTTGCTATAGAAATCTTGGAGCAACCTGAACCTTTTGTGTTCCCTAGAGTGGATTATTCTCAGATGGTGTTAGTCATGTATATACTCTATTAGTAATAGAGTGAGAGAAAAAAAAAGAGAAAAAAAAAAAAAAAAAAAATTGAGAGAAAAGAAAGATAGTGAGGGGTTAAGATGGGGAAACTTCCGGTTTTCTTTGGCAAGGATGGAGAAGATGTGGAGGCCTTTGTGAGAGACTTCAAGAGAGCTTGCATAGGAAACAATGAGAGGAGGAAGAATGAGTGGGCCTCATTATTACCAGATTTCTTTGAGGATGCAGCACTTACATGGTATGAGTCAGAATACCAAAAGAGAGAGAGGAGAGAGGGGGAAGAGGAGTCTTGGGAGACTTTGACTTCAGCACTCATTGAGAACTTTCTTCCTGATGAGAGTTATGAGAGATTGATGAGTGAGGTTACATTTCTCAAGCAAGGAGATGGAGAGAAAGTGAGAGTCTATGTGGAAAGAGTGGAAAAATTGGAGTCCAGATTTCGCATAGTGTTGAGGAAGGGTGGGGATGATATGGAGACTACAATGATTGGCATAGGGGCCATGCTCACCAAGAATTTTGTGGGAGGATTGAGACCACAAATTAGAAGCAAGGTGAGATATGAGAAACCTTCTTCCAAGGTTGAAGCTATCAAGATCGCAATTCGTATGGAGGAGAGTTTGGAAGGGGATGAGAGTGATTTGGTGGTGAAGGAGGTTGTGCATCCTCCTCAAGGCTACAAGTATGGTGGAACTTCTGATACTTTGGTGACAAGGGTTGCACCACAAGTAGTAGTTGCTCCAGTTCTTGCACCTCCACCAAAAGATCCACTCCAAACCATCACAGAACAACTTGCGGATCTCAAGATCAATGTGGTGCAATTATGGGAGAAGAGAGAGGTGGATCAGAATGTAGGGAGAGGGCCTAGGAGTTATGGAAACCATCCATATAGAGGAGGCCAACTAGCCAACAATTTCAATGATAGAAATTGTTTTGGTTGTGGGGGAAGAGGCCATATCCAAAGGAATTGCCCAAATTCCACTTACCATGGAGGAAGGGGTTATGAGGGAGCCAATAGAGGGAAAGAGGGAGGTAGTGAAACCCAAGTGGCTCCTAATCCCAACAAAGGTAAGGGGATAGCATCCATAGATGTGGTTGAGAGCAAGTATGAGAAGGGAGAGTGCTCAAACTCCAAGGGTCCTAATTTGGAGCTTTTGGCACAAGAGAAGAAGAGAGCTCGTTTTGCAGAGGATGTTCACTCTTCTCAAGGATTTACTTCAAGCAAGGATACTCCTATGTCTACTAGGAGCACTCGCACCTCAACACCATCAACAACAAAGACTCCAAGGAAGAAGTTGGGGATGGAGGACTTCTTGATCTCCAAGCAACAATGGAACTACAATGTGTTGGAGGATGTTGGTAGTCACAAGGCTAACATCACAGTGGGCCAATTAATTGCTTTGAACCCTACCTTGAGAAAGGAGCTTAGAGGTGGTTTGAGTTCTACAAGGAGCAAGAAGAAGAAGAAGGCAAAAGTTCCAATATCAATGGGGGTGGTGGATGCCAAGCCAGCACCATGGGAAGCTTGTGAATATGCCTCCAAGATTGATGTGAGAGTGAATGGTCACAACATCAAGGATGCATTGGTTGATGGAGGATCAGCAGTGAATGCCATGTCAGAAAGGTTGATGAAGAAGTTGGGTATGATACCCTCAAGAGCTTCAACATTTGTGGTGAGCATGGCAAACAAGCAACAAGTTCGACCAGTAGGAGTGATGGATAAGGTGGTAGTTTCAGTTATGGGAGTTCAAAATCTCATGACTTTCCAAGTCTTGAAGGATTCAAGCTATGACTTACTTCTTGGGAGGCCATGGTTGAGAGCAGCACGCACAACTGATCGATGGCACAAAGGGTACTTAAGGATTGGGCCATCAAACCATAGAGTCACTGTTCCTGTGACTAACACCACCAACACTTCACATTCAGATACCCCATCTTCTGATTATTGAGAATCAGATTCTGAAGAAGGAGCTTCAGGTGTGGACACAAGCATGGAAGAGGAGACTTCCACGGAGGAGGATGAATCTGAATCTGATTCAGATGTGTATCCCTTGTGTGCTATGGATTTTGCACCTAAGCCAGAGGTTTTGAAGGACCCAGATAAATCACCATTGACACTTGAGGAGGTAGAGAGAAGGTTATCTACCCTCAAGTATGGCCCAAATGTTACCAAGGAGGAGAAGGTGAGATTTGAGGAGATTTTCCGCAAGTTCATCCATGTGTTTGCTTTTAGTTACAAGGATTTGAAGGAAGTCACCTTGGAGGAGCACAAGATAGAGGTGGAGTCACATGCAAGACCAATCCGCCAAAAGCAACGTCGCATTAGCCCACCAATATCTTTGGTTGTGAAGGAGGAGATTGATAAGCTCAAGGAGGCTGGATTTATCTTTGAGGTGGAGAATTCAGAATGGGTGTCTCCAATTGTCATTGTGAAGAAAAAGAATGGCAAGCTTCGGGTATGTGTGGATTACAAGAAGCTTAATGCTGTTACCAAGAAGGACTACTACCCATTGCCATTCATTGATGAGATCTTGGAGGAGGTTGCAGGTCATGAGAGGTACAGTTTTGGAGATGGTTATAGTGGATATAACCAAATAAAGATTGCACCAGAGCATCAACAACTCACCACATTCACCACACCTTGGGGAACTTACGCTTTCAAGGTCATGCCTTTTGGGCTTTGCAATGCTCCAGCCACATTCCAACGGTTCATGAACAAGGTATTTGAACCTTTCATTGGGAAATTTGTGAGAGATTTCATTGATGACTTTTGTGTCTATGGGAGCAAGGAGGAGCACTTTGAGCACCTAATCAAAGTCTTGCAACGCTTGGATGAGGCAAATGCATCACTCAACCCAGAGAAGTGCATTTTTGGATGTGAAGAAGGTCTACTTTTGGGGCACATCATCTCCAAGGATGGAATAGCAGTTGATCCTGAGAAGGTGAGGAAAATCTCAGACCTTCCATTCCCTTCAAGCTTGACAAAGTTACGCCAATTCTTGGGAATGGTTGGGTACTATAGGAGGTTCATCTTCTCATTTTCCAACAAGGCTTATGCATTGACCATCTACATGAAGAAGGGTGTAGATTACATGGTGATTTTGGAAGACAAGGAGGCTCTCAAAGCTTTTGAGGAGCTCAAGCAATCCCTTGTTGTAGCTCCAATTCTTGCTAAACCTGATTGGAGTAAGCCTTTCATCCTCTACACTGATGCTTCTAATGTAGCTATAGGATGCACTCTTAGTCAATTAGACCAAGATGGGCATGATCATCCAATAGCTTATGCTAGTAGGCAGATGGTTTCAGCAGAGAAGAACTACTCTGTCACAGAGAGAGAAGGGTTGGCAGTGATCTTTGGTCTCAAGAAGTTTAGACACTACTTGATTGGAGGGAAAGCCACAATTGTCACGGATCACAAGGCTTTGAAGTACATCTTCAACAAGCCTAATGTTGAAGGGAGACTAGCAAGGTGGATGATACTCTTGTCTGAGTATGACTACACAATTGAGGATAGGCCAGGAAAGAAACATGCAAATGCTGATTTGTTATCTAGAGCCTATGATCATGATGGAGATGAGCCAGTAGATGATTCCTTCCCGGATGAGGAGCTCATGACAATCTCAGTCACTCAAGAGATTCCAATGGAGTACAAGGAGATTGTGGATTTTGTGACAAGAGGTAACTATCCAGAAGGGATGCATGCTAGGGAGAGGAAGGCCCTTGCAGCAAGATCTAGACCTTACACAATGGTGGAGGATATTCTTTTTCACCAAGGAGCAGATGGTCTACTTCGAAGAGCAGTGGGTAAGGAAGAGTCTATCCTACTCATAAAGGAGTTTCATGAAGGTTTAGTATGTGGAGGACACTTTGCAGGAAAGGTGACTGCTTTCAAGATTCTAGATGCAGGTTACCATTGGAGAGGGATTTTCAAGGATTGTCTTGATTATTGCAAAACTTGTCATGTTTGTCAAGCTTTTGCTAGGAAGTCTACATCCACTCCACCACTTAGATCAATTCCATTGCTAGGACCTTTTGAGAAGTGGGGAATTGATTTTGTAGGACCTCTCAATAGAACCCCAAGGAACAATCGGTACATTGTGGTAGTTACTGATTACCTTACCAAGTGGGTTGAGGCTAGACCATTGAGGGACAAGAATGAAGATGAAGTGGGTAGATTTCTTTATGAACGCATTATCACTAGGTTTGGATGCCCTTTGGAGTTGGTTTCTGATAGAGGAGGAGAGTTTACAGGAAGCATTACTACAGCCATGCTACGACATTTCTCTATCACACATAGAGTAACTACATCCTATAAGCCAAATTCCAATGGCTTGGCAGAGAGAACCAATCAGACCTTGTGCATGATGTTGGCCAAAGATGCAGAAATGGAGGGGGCTAAACATCATTGGGACAAGAGGATTCATGCAGTTTTGTGGGAGTATAGGACAACCATGAAGACTTCCACTGGATATTCTCCATTCCAATTGGTGTATGGTATTGAGTCTACCTTACCTATTCACTTTGATCTTCCTACCTTCCAAAGCATTCATAGGAGATTGAAGAAAGCACAAGGAAGTGATGCAGGGAAGTCAAGGAAGGATCAACTCATGGAGTTGGAAGAGGCAAGAGCAGTTGCTATGGTTCGAGTGGAGCAAGCCCAAAGGAAACAAAAGGAGAGCTATGACAAGAGGCAAGGCAAGAAGAAGGTGGAGCCTTTCAAAGAAGGTGATTGGGTAATGTTGTTTGATTCCATTCGATTCAAGAGAGTGCAAAAGAAGTTTTTGCCTAAGTACTTTGGACCTTTCATAGTAGAGAAGGTGTGGGGCAATTACACCTATGATCTCAAGGAGTTGGGAGGAAGACACTTTGATAGGATTAACCATGATAAGTTGAAGATGTACCATAGAAGGTAGAGAGACCTTCACTTTGAGGACAAAGTGAAAACTTAGTCCGGGGGTAAATGTAACACCCATTTGTGCATGTGTGTGGTATTGTGATATTTAGCTTGGTATTACAAGTACTTAAGAGATATTATTTATATAGAGATAAAGGATGGTTCTATATTAGTCATGGTTAGCTAAAGTTAGTCATAGCTAAGATAGATGGGACCTTACTTTAGAGGAAGTAGAAAAGATGAGCACCACTATTTTGGATTTTAGTGTGTTGACTTGGTATTATTCCTAGGTGTTTGGCTTTGGGGAAAGAGTTGAGAACTCTTGGGCCCGCAAGCCTTTTTGTTTTGGATTCTTCTTTAGTCCAAGGATAGCCCATGTGAAGGAATCCTTGCTTTAGTGGTTGGGTCAAGATAAGGGGAATATGCCCATGTGAATGGATATTCCTTTCTACTTTTTGACTTTACTTGACTTTTAGTCTAGTAACTTGAGTTACTACGGTAATTAGTAACTTTGGTACGTAACTATTTCACAAGTATATAAACAAGGAGTGAGGAGGTACTCATCATCCTTTCATTTGCAACTATCTCTCTTTCATTGAGTTCTCTAGTGAGCAATGTCTTGAGTCTTGGAGTGTTAGCCTTGGAGGAGTATGATGGAGTTGGGGTTCCTTGCCTTCTTAGTCCATGGTGCGCTACCATAATAGCCATCAGAGGTTCATCCTGAGTGAGAGACAGGCCGGCTCACAGTGCAGAGTGGCAACAATGCTTCAACATGTCAATCACCTATGTGGAAGGTAAGAAGAAACTTGCAGATGCATTCACCCGCATGCCAATGGCAAACAACTTGGTGGTAGAGGTTAAGATTAACCGTGAATTTTGGCCAGAGATTCTGGCTGCTACAAAAACTGATCCGCAGATTGTAGAAGCACAATCATCCAAAGGCGTCACCAGCACCTAAGGACTCACCTTTCGTGATGGCAGATTATGGATCCCAAATGTCCTAGAATTATGCATCATTATTCTAGCAAAATATCATGATTCGGCCATTGTAGGTCATGTCAAAGTGGACAAGACCTTGGAGGCAGTCCTGCACAATTGCCTACTTTGTCAATAGAACAAAGCTTCTAATCAAGCTCTTGCAGAGCTCCTTCAAAGTCTCCCCACTCCTACCCAACATTGGGAACAAGTGAGTATGGATCTTGTTTGTGAATTACCCCAAACCACCTCACGGTTTGACTCCATCGTGGTCTTTGTGGACCAGCTCAACAAAATGATTCATGTACGCCACACCACCAAGGATCTGACCACTCTAGAACTAGCTCAATTATACTAAGATGGAGTCTTCTCTCACCATGGCTTGTCTAGTGTACTTATCACCGATAGAGGCACTCAATTCACCAGTTTGTTTTTGCAAACACTTTTTGGTTTCTTCAAAATCAAGTTGACTATGTCCACAGCTTACCACCCACAAATAGATGGCCAAATAGAGCGGGCTAATCACATGATTGAAGGCATATTAAGCGGCTTCACCTTAGAAGAGCAAGAGAAGTGGGACACCTTACTCCCATTGGTGGAATTTTGCTTACGACAATTCTATGAATGCATCCACCCACGTCACTCCATTCTTCCTCATATATGGTGAGCATCCCTTCACACCTTCTAGCTTGATGAAGATCAGTCTAGTGACTCCCAAGGTTGATGCAGTCAACAAATTTGTTTCTAGAATCCAACAAGGTGTAGAGAGCGCCAAGCACATATTACAGAGTGCACAAAATTGACAAAGGCAACATGCTGATGCACACCATAGACATGGAGTTCAATGTTGGGGATCAACTGTGTCTATCAACAACCAACTTCACATTAGTTGGACCTCATAAGCTCAGACCTTGTTTTATTGGGCTTTTCTTGATTCTTCATCGCGTCGGCACTGTGACCTATCACCTTGAGCTACCACCACACATGAAGATCCATCTAGTGTTCCATGTTTCCCTACTACGTAGATATGCTTCCCAATCAAGCCAGGGTCATCATTCCACACAAGACATTCGACCTTGTTCGACACTCATTGATGGCACTAAGGAATATGAAATAGAGCGTATTCTCCAAAAATGCATGCATGGTACTCACCATCCATAGGTGGACTATCTAGTATAGTGGAAAGGTTACCTCCTCTATGAAGCAACCTGGGAGCCCGCTGTCAATTTGACACATGCACCACTGTTGGTGCAAGCATTTGAGCAACAATTGCACAACGAGGACGTTGCATCTTAAAAGGAGTGAGGTCTGTAATACCAAGAGCTAGCCATATGATCTAGATGTGAAATTTGGATTGGTAACATATAGAATGATGTTATACATGATGGTCAAAATATATCAGAAAGAGGTATCACCAAAAGGGAACTTCTTGTCATAGAGTAGGAACCAAAATATGCCTAAAATCTTTGAAGGCAATTTTGGAGACATAAACGGATGAATTAGGCCTCAAAAATGTGCCGATTCTCCCCCCCCCCCTCTCCCAATGAAGGAAAGGTTGGCCTCCCCTCCCCTTCTAGTTTTTCTCATTGAGAGCTTTCCAATGGTACCTTATTCACGTGATTTTGAGACTCCTACAAGAAGATTCATTAAAAGATTCCCTCCGGTCAAAACTTGTTTGACCAACCAGATATGACCTAGACCAACATGTCACCCATCCAAGTAAGTAATCCAAAGGTGGAGCTTGCTGACATGTCAACTATCTGTTGCCTAATCCTATGGTGGAGGTTCCTTGGAGGAGATCTTCTTTGTCTATATAATAAAGAGAAGGTGCTCCTTTGGGGCACCGAATGTTGGAGTGTATAATCTGTGTTTTCTCTCTTCTCTTGTCCTTGGAGTATTACACAATCACAATAGTGCTTGATTATTCTTATTCCTAGTAGTCTAATATTTCTGACCAAATAAGAACAAAGCTCACTCATTTAAACCAATCACTTGTATTGTGCTCACTTATTTGAATGAATCACTTGTAGTTGTCTTCTATTGTATATTAAATTTTTATATTGTCTTATATTGTATATTAAATTTGTATTGTTCTCAATTTGAAAAAATTGCTTGTAGTTTAGTATGTGGAAGACACTTTCCAAGAAAGGTGACTGCTTTCAAGATTCTAGATGCTGGTTACCATTGGAGAGGGATTTTCAAGGATTGTCTTGATTATTGCAAAACTTGTCATGTTTGTCAAGCTTTTGCTAGAAAGTCTACATCCACTCCACCACTTAGATCAATTCTATTGCTAGGACCTTTTGAGAAGTGGGGAATTGATTTTGTAGGTCCTCTCAATAAAACCCCACCTAAGGAACAATCTGTACATTGTGGTAGTTACTGATTACCTTACCAAGTGGGTTGAGGCTAGACCATTGAGGGACAAGAATGAAGATGAAGTGGATAGATTTCTTTATGAACGCATTATCACTAGGTTTGGATGCCCTTTGGAGTTGGTTTATGAAAGAGGAGGAGAGTTTACAGGAAGCATTACTACAGCCATGCTACAACATTTCTCTATCACACATAGAGTAACTACATCCTATAAGCCAAATTCCAATGGCTTGGCAGAGAGAACCAATCAGACCTTGTGCATGATGTTGGCCAAAGATGCAGAAATGAAGAGGGCTAAACATCATTGGGACAAGAGGATTCATGCAATTTTGTGGGAGTATAGAACCATGAAAACTTCCACCAGATATTCTCCATTTCAATTGAGATATGGTATTGAGTCTACCTTACCTATTCACTTTGATCTTCCTACCTTCTAAAGCATTCATAAGAGATTGAAGAAAGCACAAGGAGGTGATGCAGAGAAGTCAAGGAAGGATCAACTCATGGAGTTAGAAGAGGCAAGAGCAGTTGCTATGGTTCAAGTGGAGCAAGCCCAAAGGAAACAAAAGGAGAGCTATGACAAGAGGTAAGGCAAGAAGAAGGTGGAGCCTTTCAAAGAAGGTGATTAGGTAATGTTGTTTGATTCCATTCGATTCAAGAGAGTGCAAAAGAAGTTTTTGCCTAAGTACTTTGGACCTTTCATAGTGGAGAAGGTGTGGAGCAATTACACCTATGATCTCAAGGAGTTGGGAGGAAGACACTTTGATAGGATTAACCATGATAAGTTGAAGATGTACCATAGAAGGTAGAGAGACCTTCACTTTGAGGACAAAGTGAAAACTTAGTCCAAGGGTAAATGTAACACCTATTTGTGCATGTGTGTGGTATTGTGGTATTGTGATATTTAGCTTGGTATTACAAGCACTTAAGAGATATTATTTATATAGAGATAAAGGTGGTTCTATATTAGTCATGGTTCGCTAAAGTTTGTCATAGCTAAGATAGAAGGGACCTTACTTTAGAGGAAGTAGAAAAGATGAGCACCACTATTTTGGATTTTAGTATGTTGACTTGGTATTATTCTTAGGTGTTGGCTTTGAGGAAAGAGTTGAGAACTCTTGGGCCCGCAAGCCTTCTTGTTTTGGATTCTTCTTTAGTCCAAGGATAGCCCATATGAAGGAATCCTTGCTTTAGTGGTTGGGTCAAGATAAGGGGAATATGCCCATGTGAATGGATATTCCTTTCTACTTTTTGACTTTACTTGACTTTTAGTCTAGTAACTTGAGTTATTGCGGTAATTAGTAACTTTGGTACGTAACTATTTCACAAGTATATAAACAAGGGGTGAGGAAGTACTCATCATCCTTTCATTTGCAACTATCTCTCTTTCATTGAGTTCTTTAGTGAGCAATGTCTTGAGTCTTGGAATGTTAGCCTTGGAGTAGTGTGATGGAGTTGGGGTTCCTTGCCTTCTTAGTCCATGGTGCACTACCATAATAGTCATCAGAGGTTCATCTTGAGTGAGAGACAAGCCGGCTCATAGCACTATGTACCTCAACTCTCACCTCACACACCACAACCTTGCACCTATACCTTGCATTGTGAGCCAAGCTATCTCTCACTCAAGATAAACCTCTAATAACTATTAAGGTTATTCACCAAGGACTAAGAAGGCAAGGAACCCCAACTCTTTCATACTCCTCCAAGGCTAGAACTCCAAAGCACATCCAAGACTCAAGACATTGCTCACTAGAGAAATCAATGAGAGAAAGATAGTTTCAAATGAAAGGATGATTAGTATCTCCTCACTCTTAGCTTATATACTTATGAAAGTTACACACCAAAGTTACTTATTACCAGAGTAACTCAAGTTATTAGGCTAAAAGTCAAATAAAGTCCAAAAGTCTAAAGGAATATCCAAGCACATGGGAATAATCCTATGAGTAGTAAGACTTATTCTCACCTACCAACTAAGTCAAGGATTCCCTTACATGGGCTATCCTTGGACTATGAAAAATCCACACTAACAAAGCTTGTGGGTCCAAGAGTTCTCAACTCTTTCATCAAAGTCAGATAATTAGGAATAATACCAAAGTCAATACACTAGAAGATAAAATAATGATGCTCACTCTTTTCTCTTCCTCTAGAATAGTGTCAAATTTATATTAGCTAGGATATAAATAATCATGCCTAATGTAGAAGCTTAGCTAAACTCCATATAGATAATATTTCTCTATTATTTACAATACTAAACATAATATCTCTATAAAGTATACATACATCAATGGATGTTACATTTACCACCGGACTAAGACTTCAATTTGTCCTTGGAGTGAGGGTCCCTTTATCTATGATACAACTTCAACTTATCATGGTTAACCCTATCAAAGTGTCTTCTTCCCAACTCCTTGATATCATAGGTGTAATTGCCCCACACTTTCTCCACTATGAAAGGTCTAAAGTATTTAGGCAAGAACTTCTTTTGCACCATCTTGAATGGAATGAAATGAAATGAAATAACATTACCCAATCACCTTCCTTGAAGTGATCCACCTTCTTCTTGCTTACCTCCTGTCATAACTCTCCTTTTGTTTCCTTTAGGCTTGCTCCACTCAAACCATAACAACTACACTTGCCTCCTCCAATTCCATGAGTTACTCCTTCCTTGACTTCTTTGCATCACATCCTTGTGCCTTCTTCAATTTCCTATGAATGCCTCAAAAAGTAGGAAGATGAAAGATGAAGATAGATAAAGTAGACTCAATACCATATAAAAAATGAAATGGAGAATATTTGGTGGATGAATTCATGTGTGTGTCCTATAATCCCACAAAGCTGCATGAATCATCTTGTCCTAATGATGTTTTACCTCCTATATTTTTGCATATGTGCCCAACATCATGCATAAGGTTTGTTTGGTTCTATTTGCCAAGCCATTGGAGTTTGGCTTATAAGAGATAATTACTCTATGTGTGATAGAGAAATGTCATAGCATAGCTATAGTGGTACTCATTATAAACTCTCCTCTTTCATCAAAAGCCAACTCCAAAGGACTCCTAAACCTAGTTGTAACAATATGGAGTTTATAGATAAGTTAGTCAAGACTAAGGAAGTAGCAAATAAGCAAAATTAGCCAAGAGCTAGAAGCATCTAAGAAGCTACTTGGTACCTTCTAAGTATTGGGTAATGTGCATGCCAAGTGGCAACTTCTAGGAGGAAGTTTCTTGGAGAGCTTCCCGGCTAGCTTAGTATGTACACCAAGTAAGTAGTTTTTAAAAGGAAGCTTCTTGGGAAGCTTCCAACTAGCGTAGCTTGCATGCCAAGTAGGCAACTTCTAGAAGGAAGCATCTCAAGGAGGTTTCAATAGCCTTGTATGCTCCTTATAAATACCAGAGCCCAAGATCATGTGAGGCATTTCAATTTTTACTCATTCAAGAATCCTAATATGATCTTTCACCTTGATCTTCCATTCTCATATTTCTCTCCTTGGTCTTTTACATTGGTATCAAGCAAGAATGGGATGGTTGGAATCTATGGACCACCAAATCTATTTCCACCAAACCAATGGATTTTTGTGTCCATGTTCTAACCAAGCATCATTTCAAATAGTTCATCATCTCATGCTTTGGAAATTTTTTTTAATATGATTACCTTGTTTGATGAACACTTGGTACTTTTGATTATAACTTATGGATAACAATGGATGTGTTGCATCTATGTGATAACTTAGATGAACTATAGGTAGCTTGATAGAGTAGAAGTCATGGTGGCAATGCACACGGTTATCATTACCATGTAGCAACAAATCAAGCACCTTACTCAATTATTGGAAAAATGAGATAATCAAGACAAGAGCATGTGGAGAGAACACCATTTCAAGAAGGAGAAGAGAAAATCCAATTTCCAAAGCCCAAGGTATTTGAAGGTAAGAATCTCTTGAGCGTAAAAGATAATTTTATATTTGATTGTAAATGTTATTTTGAAGCTACAAATCTTCAAGATGAATGGAAAAAAAAATTCTCTTGGCTTCAAGCCAATTGGATGGAGTGGTAAAGCTATAGTGGCAATTTTGAGTGGAGCAAGATGAACTACAAATTGATGCACCAATCTTGACATAAGGAGAATTCAAGAGTGCAATAATTGGTCAATTCTAAGCTATAAATGCCACATGAGCTACAAGATAGGTTAGTTGAAATAGATTGGCTCTATAAGAAGCTTTATCATGCCATTCCAAAACACCATTATGAAAATTCTAGATATATTGGAAGGTGAAGCTTTGGATCAATTTGTGAGGGACTTGTAGTCACAAACTAAATTAGAGGTGATTATGCATGAGCTAAAACGCTTAGAGGAAGCCATGTAGTTGGCTGAGTGCTTTGATTCCTTGATTGCAACAACTTGGTCTTGACCTCAACCTTCACAAAACCTTCCAGTACACTACACATGGGTGAAGAAGCCGACACCAATAGAGATGATGCCATCCAATAGAGACCACTTGGTATTATAGATAGAGAAAGATTTTGGCAAAATGGTGATTGCTTTTATTATTGCCAAATTGGACATTGCATTGTTGAATGTCTACTCAAGAATGGATGACCTCAACAAATCACCGAGATGGAGTTTTTGGAATTGAGTGATCAAGGAAATGAGGAATCCAAGTAGGAGATTTTGAGTCACTTATTAGGAACTTGATTAGTTCCAATGAGATTGAAGGCTTGACTTGCAAGGTATGATATATGATCATGGTTGTAGGATTTTGGTGCATTTTGGAAAGTTTAGAGAATTTCATATCCATACAATTAGCAAAGGAGTTAAGTATTCCTATCAAGCTAGTAATTGAAAGTAGATCAATGATGGCGGATGGTAGAAAGGATTCTACATTCCATACCTCATATTTTGTTACACTCATGATTGAGAAGGAGTATTTAGAGTGTATGAGGTTTGTAGTGGCAGCTCTACACTATGATATCATTCTAGGTTTGCCTTGGCTTGAACATCATAAGGTTCAATTTTATTGGATAAGACAAAAAATTCAAGTACAATACCAAAGAAAGAATTACTAATTAGGTTGTCTGACACCTTTGACTAAGACACCTACAAATAGTTAGTCCCAAGATGGGAAGTTTGTCAATAAATTAGCCATATAGCAAGCTTTGGGGAAAATAAATATATTTTTGCAATGTGGATCAAGTAGATTGTGCATAGAAAATCTAAAGAGAGCCATAAGCCTCATCAAGCAATGGTTGCTCAGATAGTCCAAGAGTTTGTAGATGTGTTTTTGGATGATTTGCCAAAGGGATTACCCTTTGATCATGGTATGCCTTGCAAGATTGAGTTATTGCCGAGAAGTATTTTAATGAGTAGACCAATCTATCGGCTCTCACCAAAGGAGTTGGACGAGCTTCAAACAATATTGAAAAAGTTTTTGGAGAAGGATTTTATACAAAATAGTATATCTTCTTGTGGAGCATTGGTACTATTTGTTCCAAAGAAGGATAGAGGTCTTCACTTTTGTGTTCATTACCTTAATCTTAACAAACAAATATTAAATAATGTATATCTCTTGCATCAAATTGATGAATTGCTAGATCAATTGAGTGGAGTATGATACTTCTCCAAAGTGGATCTCTGAAGTGGCTATTTGCAAATTTTCATTGATAGAGAGGATGTGCAAAAGAATACCTTTTTCACAAGGTATGGGCATTTTGAGTGGAGAGTTCTATCTTTTGGGCTCACTAATGTTATAGTAGCTTCATGGATCAGATGCATCAGGTGTTTGATAGGCTATTGGATAGATACATGGTGGTGTTCTTGGATGATATTTTAATCTATAATAAGATGGAGGTAGAATATGCAAATTACATGCAAGAAGTCCTAAGACAACTACATCAATGGAAGTTTTGTTGCAATAAGTCAAAGTGTGCCTTTTGGCAAAAGGAAGTTATGTTCTTGTATCACAAGATCTCATAAAAGGAGATCAAGATAGAAGAGGAGAAAATCAAGGCCATTACTGATTGGCCTACTCCAAAGGATACGACAAAAGTATGGGCATTTAGTAGATTGGTAAGTTTTTACCGATGGTTCATCCACTACTATGCTCATGTGACTGCACCATTGAACAACCTCTTGGGGAAGAAATCAAGCTTTCAATGGACCACCAAGCACAAAGAAGCATTCCAAAAAGCTGAAACATATGGTGTCTTCAAGACCCATTCTTCAACCATATGACCCTTACCTACCTTGTGTGGTTGATTTCAATGCTTCTAACTTTGCCATTGGAGCCGTGTTGCAATAATAATTTCTGATGGGTTACATCCCATGGCCTTTGTGTCTCACTAACTAAACTCCATAGAAAGGAATGACTTTGCTTGATATCAAGAACAACTAGCAATGTTATATGCTTGGGTATGGAGGCATTATCTCTTGGGAAAACAAGTGATCATGCAAACCAATCACAAACCCTTGTTGCAAAAATTACATTTGGAACACATGAAGAGTTGACATGATTGATGGGAGGAACAACTATAGTTTTTTGACCTCAAACTTGAGTACAAACTTGGTAGGTTCCATATCATCCCCAATACCCCATCAAAATGTCCTGATTTGAAGTCTCTTCCTCTCATCACAATGGTAATTATGATAGTGTCAATTGACTTCAAGGTCCAAGTCAAGTTTAGTACTATTTTACAACAAGCACTTCTTTTCAATGGTACAAAGTCATCTTGCCATACATGATAAGGAATAAAACACCTTATTCTTTAAGGAAGGCCTTCTATTCTATGAGAATTGGTTCTATGTTCCAGCCAAGAGTGATCTACAACTTGTGCGCCTTCAAGAAGCCCATGACTTACCAATCATTGGTCACATGGTTGTGAACAAGACCTTGGGTACCCTATAATGCCAATGGTGGTGGCCCAACATGGCATGAGATGTTAGAGGTTTGTCCAATCTTGTGAGAGCTACCAACACAACAAGGCCAACAACCAAAACCGAGTGGCCTCCTTCAACCATTTCCCATCCCATCTATTTGATGGAACATGTGAGCTTAGATCTAATCACCTCCTTGCCCAAGAAAAAGCAAGAGCACACAACAATTGTGGTGTTTGTGGATAAGCTTAGTAATAAAATCCATTTGGCACCAACTTTTGATAAAGTGGATGGTTTAACATTAGCCTAGATTACTTCAACAATGTCTTCAAGTATCATGGGATGCCTTATGTACTCATCTCCAACCACAATCCTTGTTTTGTCTAAAAATTCTAGCAAGCACTCTTCTGAATACTCAACACCAATCTTGTTTTGTCCATGGCCTATCATTCTCAAATTGATAGACAAACCAAACATGCAAATTGCACGTTGGAGAATATACTTTATGCCTTCATCAATGTTCACCATACTTATTGAGATGAGTGTCTTGTAGTCATTGAGTTTGCCTATAATAATTCCAAACAAGCAAGCACTATTCTCTCCCTTCTTCCTTAATTTTAGCCAAGACCACTTGTTCTAGATTCCTTTCTTGCTCCTCTTCCATCTAATATCCCTCATACTTCCCTCTTCTTGACCATAATACCCCAATCCCTACAACAAGCCAAATCTCATCTCCTTGTTACTCAAAATCATCAAAAACAATATGCTTATCAACATCATCATGATCTCACTTTTCAACTTGGTGATAAGGTCATGTTTTCTTCTAGAAACCTACACCTTGCACTTGATACTCAAGTTTGTAAAATTGCTCCTAATTGGATAGGTCCATTTGATGTTACCCAAATTATTTCTCTTGTTGCTTATTGACTTGTCTTGCATTCTCATAAGCAAATCCACCTTGTCTTTCACATTTCCAAGTTGAAACCCTTTGTTTCTAATCCATCTTCCTTTTCCTCTTGTATCCACCTCCTTCTTCCTCCTATGTCTATCAGCCATCATGAGGAGTATGAAGTTGATCATATCTTTGCATGTCATCATATTCAACATGGCCGTAAACAACATAGTGAGTATAATGTCCTTCATAAAGGGTATCTACTTCATGATGCCACTTAGGAGCCTCTTTCTCATCTCCAAAATGCACAAATGGCTATCCAAGAGTTTGAAGCTTCCATGGTGATAAGGATTTCACCAACTAGAGGTGGAGGAATATGTCACAATATGGAATATATAGATAAGTTAGTCAAGACTAAGGAAGTAGCAAATAGGCCAAATTAGCCAAGAGCTATAAGAATATTCTTAAAGCATATAAGAAGCTACTTGATGCCTTCCAAGTATTAGGATATGCCAAGTGGTGACTTCTAGGAGGAAGCTTCTTGGCAAGCTTCTTGCCTAGCTAATCTTGCAAACCAAGAAGATAGTTTAGCTTGTATAACAATATGGAGTTTAGCAACGTATTTAGTAAGGCTAATGAAGTAGAGAATAAGCCAAATTAGCCTAGAATATTCTAGGAGCATCTAGGAAGCTTCTTGGGAAGCTTCCCAACTAGTTAACTTGCGCCCCAAGCAGGTAACTTCTACAAGGAAGCTTCTAGAAGCTTCTAACTAGCTTAGCTTACATGCCAAGTAGGCGGCTTCTAAAAGGAAGCTTATTGAGAAGCTTCTTGGTTAACTTGGCTTGCACTCTAAGAAAGCGACTCAAGGAAGCTTTTTGAGAAGCTTCTCAAGGGCCTTGTATGCTACCTATAAATACCAAAGTCAAAGCTCATGCTAGGCATTCAGAGTTTTCCCTCATTCAAGTGTCCCAATATGAGTTTCAGTTCTTCTTTTTCTCTCCTTGGTCTTGGTCTCTTACATTAGTATTAGAGCAGGAATGGGAAGGATGGAATTTATGGACTACCAAATCCACTTCAGCCAAACCATTGGGATTTTCCTATCTAGATATTACCCAAGCATTGTTTCACACAATTCATCACCTCATGCTTTGGGCATGATTTTCTACATTTGATCACCGTATTTGAGGAGCCCTTGATACTTCCGGTTGTAACTTAGGGAGAACGGTGGACGTGTTGCATCTATGTGTTAATCAATTAGATAAAGTGGGAGTAGCGAGATAGAGTAGTAGCTATGATGGCAATATTGGACGTTATCCTTGTGATGCATCAACAAATCAAGCACCTTACTCAATTGTTGGATGAACAAGATCAATAACGATGAGAACATATAGAGAGAGCGCCAATTTAAGATGGAGAAGATTGCATTTGATTTCTAAAACCCAAGGTGGTTGAAGGTAAGAATCTTCTTGGCACAATGGAGAATTTTGTGTTTGATTGTGAATGTTACTTTGAAGCCACCAATCTTCAAGATGAGCGAAAATAGATTCTCTTGGCCTCTAGCCAATTAGATGGTGTGGCCAAACTTTGGTGGTGATTTCAAGTAGAGCAAGCTAAACAACAGATTGTTGCACAAATTTTGACATGGGTAGAGTTCAAGGATGCAATATTGGGTCGGTTTCGAGATGTAAATGCCACCCGAGCCACACGAGATAAATTGGTGGAGTTGAAGCAAGTTGGCTCAGTAAAGAGCTACATCACACAATTTCAAAACATCATCATGCAGATTCAAGATATACAAGAAGGTGAAGTTCTGGATCAATTTGTGCAAGGATTGAAGTCATGAACCAAATTGGAGGTGACCATGCAAGAACCACAAAATGTAGAAGAAGCCATGCAATTGGTTGAGTGCTTTGATTCCTTGGTTGTGACAACTTGGTCTTGACCTCAACCTACACAAGGCCTACCAATACACTATGCATAGGTGGAAGAACCGGCACCAATGGAGATTGATGCTATCCAACGGAGACCACTTGGTAGAGCAGATAGAGAAAGATTGCAAGAAAATGAAGGTTGTTTTTATTATCGCCAAGTTGAACATCGCATTGTTGAATGCCTACTTAGGAATGGGCAACCTTGACAAGTTGCCTAGATGGAGATTGTGGAACAAAATCATCAAGGAAACAAGGAATCTCAGTAGGAGATTTTGAGCCACCTATTGGAAGCTTGATTAATTCCAATGGAATTGAAGGCTTGACTTATGCAAGTTTGCTTCACTTGCAAGGTACAATATCTAATCGGGGTTGTAGGATTTTGGTTGATTTTGGAAGTTCAAAGAATTGCATGTCTATGCAAGTAGCAAAGGAATTGGGTATTCCTATCAAGCTAGTGTTTGGAAGTAGTTTGATGATGGCGGATGGTAGAAGGGGTTCTGCATTCCGCACCTCGCATCCTGTTACCTTCAAGATTGGGAAGGAGTATTTAGAGTGTATGAGGTTTGTAGTGGCATCTCTACACTATGATATCATTTTGGGTCTACCTTGGCTTGAACATCATAAGGTTCAATTTGATTGGACCTGACAACAAATTCAAGTACAACACCAAGGTAGGAATTTCCAATTAGGTTGTCTAGCACCAAGTACGACACCTAAGAATAGTCAATCCCAAGATGGGAAGTTTGTTGAGAAGGTAGCCAAGAGCAAATCTGGAAGGGAGATGAGTCCCAAGATGGGAAGTTTGCCAAGAAGGCAACTATGGAGCAAATCTGGAAGGGAGATGAGTCCCAAGATGGGAAGTTTGCCAAGAAGGCAACTATGGAGCAAACTTGGAAGAGAGATGAGTCCCCCAAACAGAAGTTTGTTAGTAAAGCAGCCATAGAGCAAGCTTTGGAGGAAGATAAGCTTGTATTTGCAGTGTGGATCAAGCCAATTGCACAAGAACAATCTAAGGAGGGCCAAGAGCCTCATCAAGCAATGGTTAATTGGATAGTTCAAGAGTTTGTGGACATGTTTTTGGATGATCTACCAAGGGGAGTACCATCCAATTGAGTTATGCCCTTCAAGAATGAGTTATTGCCAGGGAGTACTCCAATGAGTAGACCCATCTATTGGCTCTCACCAAAGGAGTTAGAAGAGTTGTGAACAATACTTACAGAGTTGTTGGAGAAGGATTTCATATGACATAGTACCTCTCATTGGGGAGCACCGATACTATTTGTTCTAAAGAAAGATGGAGGACTTCATTTCTGTATTGAGTACCGTGGCTCAATGAGCAGACCATGAAGAATGCATATCCCTTGCCTTGGATTAATGACTTGCTTGATCAATTAAGTGGAGCACGCTACTTTTCCAAGCTGGATCTTCATAGCGGCTATTGGCAAATTCCTATTGAAAGAGAGGATGTGCAATAGACTGCCTTTTGCACAAGGTATAGGCATTTCAAGTAGAGAGTCCTGCCTTTTGGACTCACTAATGCTCTAGTAGTCTTCATGGATCAGATGCATCGGGTGTTGGAGGGACTATTGGATCAGTCCGTAGTGGTGTTCTTGGATGATATATTAATCTATAGCAAGATAAAGGCAGAACATGTGAATCATGTGCGAGAAGTCTTAAGACAACTACAACAATGGAAATTTTATTGCAAGAAGTCAAAGTGTGCCTTTGGCAGAAGGAGGTTACCTTCTTGGGTCATAAGATCTCATAGATCAAGATAGAAGAAGAGAAGATCAAGGCCATTACTAATTGGCGTACCCCAAAGGATGCTACAAAAGTACGGGCATTCAATGGATTGGCTATTTTTTACCAATGCTTCATCCACTATTCTGCTCATGTGGCTGCACCATTGACTGACCTCTTGAGAAAGAACTCTAGTTTCTTGTGGACCACCAAGCATGAATAATCATTCTTGAAGTTAAAGAAAATGGTGTCTTCAAGACCCATTCTTCAACCATATGATCCTCAACTACCTTGTGTGGTTGATTTTGATGCTTCTAACTTTGCAATTGGAGCTATGTTGCAATAGGAATTTCCATATGGACTACATCCCATTGCCTTTATGTCTCACCAACTAAATACAATTGAAAGAAATTACTTTGCTTGAGATCAGGAACAACTTGCAATGGTATATACTACCAAGGTATGGAAGTATTACCTCTTGGGGAAACAAGTGGTCATGCAAACTGATCACAAGCCATTGTTGCAGACCTTACACTTGGAACACATGAAGAATCGACATTGTTGATGGGAAGAGCAACTCCAATTGTTTGATATCAAACTTGAGTACAAACCAGGTCGGTTCCATGTCATCCTTGATGCTCTATCATGATGACTTGATTTGAAGTCTCTTCCTCTCATCACAGTGGCAATTACAACGGTGTCAATTGACCCCAAGATCCATAACAAGTTTTGGTCAGCTCTACAACAAGATCCCTTCTTCTGAATGGTACATGGTTGTCTGACAATAGGTGACAAGGAGTACAACACCTTCAAGGAAGTCCTTCTATTCCATGCGGATCGGATCTATGTTCCAACCAAAGGTGATCTTCAACTCGTATGCCTTCAAGAAGCCCATGATTTACCAGTAGCTGGTCACATGGAGGTGGACAAGACCTTGGGTACCCTCCAATGCCAATGGTGGTAGCTCAACATGACATGAGATGTTTGGGAGTTTGTCCGATCATGTGAGAGTTGTCAACACAACAAGGCTAGTAACCAAAAGCCAAGTGGACTCCTTCAACCACTTCTCGTTCCAACTACTCAATGGGAACACGTGAGCTTAGATCTCATCACTTCCTTGCCCAAGACACAACAAGATCACACAGCAATTGTGGTGTTTGTGGATAAGCTTAATAAGCAAATCCATTTGGCACCAATGGTTGATACTATGGATGCTCTAACCTTGGCATAACTCTACTTCAATAATGTATTCAAACATCATGGGATGCCACATGTTCTCATCTCCGACCGTGATCCTTGCTTCATCGGAAAGTTTTGGCAAGCCCTCTTCTAGATACTTGGCACCAAGCTTGCTTTGTCCATAGCCTATCATCCTCAAACTGATGGACAAACTGAATATGCAAATTGCACCTTGGAAGATATGCTTTGTGTCTTCATCGACATTCACCATACCAATTGGGATGAATGTCTTGCAATTAGAATTGTTGTATGCAAGTTGTGGAGTTTGTATACAACAATTCTAAATAGGCAAGCACCGGATTCTCTCCTTTCTTTCTCAATTTTGGCCAAGATCCACTTGTCCTAGATTCTCTTCTTGATCCTCCTCCGTCTTAGGTCAATCATACTTAAACCTTCTTGACCACCATATCCAAATCTCTTTAACAAGCCAAATCTCACCTCCTTGTTGCTCAGAATCATCAAAAACAATATGTGGACCACCATCATTGTGATCTCACCTTTGAAGTTGTTGATAAAGTTATGTTATCCTCTAGTAATCTAACCCTCCTACTTGATAGCAAGTTTGTAAACTTGCCCCTAATTGGATACGACCTTTTGATGTCACCCAAATTGTCTCTCCTATTGCTTATCAACTTGCTTTGCCTTGTCACATGTGCATCCATCCTGTCTTTCATGTTTCCAAGTTGAAACCCTTTGTTCCTAATCCCTCTTCTTTTTCCTCTTGAGTCCAACCTCCTTTTTCCCCTATCCTTATCAATGATCATGAGGAGTATAAAGTTGATTGTATCCTTGCATGTCGCCACATCCAACGAGGACACCAACAACATACGGAGTACAAGGTCCTTTGGAAAGGGTATCCCCTTCATGATGCCACATGGGAACCTCTTTCTCACCTCCAAAATGCATAGACGGCCATCCAAGAGTTTGAAGCTTCAATGGCAATGAGGACGTCACCAACTAGCGATGGGAGAATATGTAACAATATGGAGTTTAGCGACGTATTTAGTAAGGCTAATGAAGTAGATAATAAGCCAAATTAGCCTAGAATATTCTAGGAGCATCTAGGAAGCTTCTTGGGAAGCTTCCCAACTAGTTAACTTGCGCCCCAAGCAAGTAGCTTTTAGAAGGAAGCTTTTAGAAGCTTCTAACTAGCTTAGCTTGCACGCCAAGTAGGCGGCTTCTAGAAGGAAGCTTATTGAGAAGCTTCTTGGTTATCTTGGCTTGCATTCTAAGAAAGCGGCTCAAGGAAGCTTCTTGAGAAGCTTCTCAATGGCCTTGTATGCTACCTATAAATACCAAAGCTGAAGCTCATGCTATGCATTTGGAGTTTTTCCTCATTCAAGTGTCCCAATGTGAGTTTCCATTCTCTTATTTCTCTCCTTGGTCTTGGTCTTTTACAGCTTGGCTTGCACTCCAAGAAGGTGATTTTTAAGAAGCTTTATGAGAAGCTTCTCAAGAGCCTTGCATGCTCTCTATAAATACCAAAGCCCAAGCTCATGCTAGGCATTTGGAGTTTCACTCATTCAAGAGTCCCAATGTGATCTTTCACCTTGATCTTCCATTCTTCTATTTCTTTCCTTGGTCTTTTATACTAGTGATGATAGGTTTATAAAAAAATCTACCAACTTCATCTTCATTCTTGTCTTTCAATGTTCTTGTGGTACCCATATTTTTTTGTGTTTTTGCAATTTGGAAGAAGAAGTGTATAGAGAAGTAGAATTGCGCTTGTATGGCCAAAGAAGGCAAAGAAAAGTGTCCTCGGGATGAAACCCAAGGTAACATGACTTTGGGTCATAAGGCAAGGTACTCAAAATTGCCCCGTCAGCATACAACCCAAAGTAAGGAGTCTTTGTATTAGGAGTGCTCAACCCGAGGCGAGGACAATGTAACAAATTTTTGTTCGGGTGAGACATTCAAAAAAAGACCGTTCAAAAACAGCGGTCATACGCATGAAGGACACTTGACAGTGACAGGAGCATGCAAGAGGTGTGATTTCTCGGTAGAAACTTGAATTGAAGAAAGACGAAGAAGACGCAACTCTATAAAAATTGGGCTAAAGATGAAGCAATAACAAGTAATTTTCCATCGCCATTAAGAAGTCATCCTACAAGAGATTGTGGGAAGGGAAGTAGAGTCAAAGATGTGTTGGTGTGTCGAGAGGAAATTGAGAGAGTTAATCTGGGAATCAATAGGAAGAATAGTCCACAGCCCAGAGTAGAAGAGAGAAAGATGGAAGGTGGGAAGAAGAACTCTGAATTTGCAATGAGAAATCATGCAATTTGGAGGTTAGATGTGATCGCAAGAATTGAGGTCTTGAGCAAGCTTTGGATCACATTCTTGGCATGGAATTGGAATGTTAGCTTTCCAGGGTTCATGATTGAGATCATCAAGAGTAAGAGTCTCAATGGCCCTGAGGAAGAAGGGAAGAGAGGTAATTGGGCTCGATGGACAGAGTCAGATTGGAGGTTAGTACTCTGGAGAGAATCAAGCACGAAGCATGGTGCCACATTCTTGAGGAAGGGAGAAGTAGCCAAAGAAACCCAAGAAGTGAGAGATGCCTTCTCTTCGAAGCGCACAAAGAATGGTTACAAAGTAGAGAGCTACAAGGATCCTATCAAGAGAGGGATCATGAGTGCTCTAATGGTGATCTTGAAGCCGGGGAGAACAACTTATGTGATGAAGCACCAAGCGGTGTTCTTCCATAAGATATTTAAAGGAGAGCCAATTAACTAGGCAAAGTGTCTTCATGGGAGGACAAAACAGATGGTGTGGAATTTGTGGGACAAGTTGCCTCCACATTACATTGTGCCGTTTGCAGCCCATTTCTATCTGGGGCTGAATTTGCTCAATATGGTGGAGCGTAACAAGATGGTGTCGCATTTCCATCCCGACTTAAGAAGAGATGTCGACACGGAGGAGAAGCAATACATTCTTCAGATCAGGAGCAATGATGAGAACTACGCACAGACAGGAAAGAGTGTGCAATTGGAAGTGAGAACTCCAAAGTCAAAGAAGAAGAGTGGACAAGGAGAAGAAGAAGTAGAGAAAGTGAGACCTCGGAAGGCTAGAAGGGTAAACTTGAGGAAAGGACTAGTGGTAATCGTGTCGTCGGAAGAAGAATCGATAGGCAAAGCCAAGTGCAAGTCCAAAGATTCAGAGAGAGAGGAAGAACCCAAGTTCACACTATAGAGTGGAGACACAAGTAGTGATAGTGATGATGGAATGGAGATGACATCGGTACCTGAGGAAGAGGAAGTCAAGATGGAGACAAAGGAGAAAAGTAACTCAAAACTGGAAGATAAAGTTCTAGAGCAAGAGGAGAAGAGAGTTACCGTTCAAAGAGGAGTTTGTTCCAGACGGAAGGTAAAGTGTAGAGCGGGGCCAAGTAAGGTAAGAGAAGAGGAAGATGGAAGTTTGGGGAGCAAAGAATCCATTCCTATAAGGCGACTATGGCTTAGAAGGCAAGTGTCAAGTGAGGAAGAGGTGAAGAAGGAGATAAGTCCGCAAGTCAAGGTAACTCCGAGTGAAGGAGTAGAGTACCTGTGGGAGGTTGTGTGTCCATTGTTAGTAAAGTTAGAGCACATGAAGAAGGAGATGCAGTTGAAGTGTCCGGAGGTGAAGATTGTGTTGCAGGTGTTAGCTCGATTAGAAGAAGAGAACTATGAATTAAAGAAGAGTATGATCCGAGGTGAGGAGGAAAGGGAAGTGCTACAAGTAGATGCAGTAGTACAAAATCAAGTGATTGAGAACTTGAAGAGAGAAGCAAGGAATAGGGAGGAACTAATAGAGCAGAATGTCAAAGCAAGGGAAAGACAAGTAGTTGAGTTTGAAATTTTGAAGCAGCAGTTTGCTGATTTGAGATTAGAAATTATCCATCCTATGGCAAGAGTAGTAGAAAAAGAGCAAGAGCTCGATAGAGTAGTGGAGAGTGTAGAGGAGAAGAAGCAGCTTTAGCAAAGAGAGTTGATAGTGAGATATAGAGAGGAAGAAAGGTTGAGAGAGTTACTTCGCAATCAAGAAGAGAAGATTGTGCAAAAGGAGAAGGAGAAGGAGAAGGAAACTGTGAAGGCCGAGTTCAAAGCGGAATTGGCAATGTACAGAGAAGATTGGCTTGCAGATCGAGAACGGGAAAGAAAAATGAGATTTGAGCCCTTGAAGGAGATCGTGATCAAGATGGAGGTGATGTTGAGTACAAAGGCCATCGTGTGCATTGAAGAAACGAGATTGCACAAGTTGAAGTTATTGGTGCAAGAGACAAGAAGGAGAAATACAAAGGATAAAGATTTGAACGCATTGTTGATCAATCCCTAAACTCGTGTAGATAGGAAGATATTGGAGGTAGAAGACAATATCACAATTAGATTAGACTTAGTGAAATTAGAGATAGATAAACTTCGGAAGGATGTCAGAGCAAAACACAAAGTAGATAACATAGGAGTGCAGATGTCTTCAGAGTTACCATCGGAGATATTAGAGAAGAGTGGGTTGGGAGATACGGAGTTAGATAGATTACCCACTAGTGGAATTGCAGATCAGGAAAGAGAACTATTAGAATTGGTAGAGGAGTTAGGAGTTATGAAACCCAAGGACAGAGTAGTAAGTGAAGTTACTTCAAGATCGGGTTTCAAAGCCAAGGAAGAAGTAGACATTGGATTGGATTAGAAATAGATTTGAGATCTGAAGAGGCAGATATGAAGAGGTGCATTGTCATTTTGGATCTGTAGCTTAGAAGAGTTGTTGTAGAATGCTATAGTTGTTAGAACTATTGTTTGCTTCACTATTTAAAGGTAGCATTTGCAGTATTATGTTTTTCAGTGCTCATTATTTCTGAGAATAGATAAAGCAAAGTGTTGTGAAGCAATGCTCATTGATTGAGCTTGATTCTGAGTATCAACTTTGTGATTGTGTTTGTGAATGTGTGGAGAAATTTGAAGTGCAAATTAGTGTGTTTGTTGGATGTTGGATTCTGTAGCCTTGATCTTCATTCTATGTGTTTGGTCCTGAGTGAAGTGCAATCAGATCAATGCCTTGATAGATCTGAGAAGAATTGTAGTGTTAGTAGCATTCTACATTTGTGAGTGCAACGCAAAGTTGATGTGAAGCAATTTCAATCAAGGAAGTTGTGCCTTCAGTGGAAGGATAGAACACAATTCTGAGGTGAAATTGTTTTGTAGTGAAGTGCCATTTTTGGGAGAGCCTGAATCATCACAATCAAGATTATTTGGAAAGATTTGATGGAGTTGTGATTAAAGAATGTTAATTTGTGACGAGATTCTGAGTCAGTGCTTATTACTGTCTTTTGGGTGTGGTTTCTACCTAAGTTATTAAAGATGCAACCAAGAAGAACTACATTGTGACATTTGACTTTGTATTTGACCAATTCTGAATTGTATCTATGTGGGAACAAACTTTACTTACCCGATTACCACAAAAGTGATATTTGCCAGGTTGTCACAGTTCTAGCCGCAACCCACTTGCTATGGTAATTAGTAACTATCATAATGTACAAATTGTTCCTTAGGGTTCTATTGAGAGGACCTACAAAGTCAATTCTCCACTTCTCAAAAGGTCAAAGCAATGGAATTGATCTAGGAGGTGGAGTAGAGGTAGACTTCCTAGCAAAAGCTTGACAAACATTACAAGTTTTGCAATAATCAATACAATCTTTGAAAATCCTCCTCCAAAGGTAACTTGCATCTAGAATCTTGAAGGTAGTCACCTTTCTTGCACTCCCACACTCCTTCATACCATCATGAAACTCCTTCATGAGTAGGATAGGCTCTTCCTTATCCATAGCTCCTTAAAGTAGACCATCTACTCCTTCACAAAAAAAATGTTCTTCACCATTGTGTAAGATCTAGATCTTGTTGCAAGGCCATTCCATTCCCTAGCATGCATCCAATCAGCATAGTTATCCCTTGAAACAAAGTCCACAATCTCTCTGTACTCTATTTGAACCTCTTGGGTGATTGAGATTGTCATGAGCTCTTCATCCAAGAAAGAATCATCCACAAGATCAACTCCATCATGGTCATAGGCCCTAAATAACAAATCAACATTGGCATGTTTCTTCCTTAGCCTATCCTCAATGGTGTGATCATATTCATACAAGAGTATCATCAACCTTGCTAACCTTCCCTCCATATTAGGCTAGTTGAAGATGCATTTCAAATCCTTGTGATCTATGACAATGGTGGCCTTCCCTCCAATCAAGTAGTGTCAAAACTTCTTGAGACCAAAAATTATTGCCAACCTTATCCTTTTTATGACTAAATAATTCTTCTCTATTGAGACCATGTGCTTACTAGCATAAGCTATTTGATGATAATGCCTATCCTGACCTAATTGACTAAAAGTACATCCTATGGTTACATTAGACGCATCGATATAAAGAATAAAAGGCTCACTCCAATCAGGTTAAGCAAGAATTGGAGCCATAACAAGGGATTACTTGAACTCTTCAAAAGCTTTGAGATTCCCTTTGTCCTCCAAAATCACCATGTATTCTACACCCTTCTTTATGTAAATTTTCAATGCATAAGCCTTGTTGGAAAATGAGAAGATGAACCTTCTATAGTACCCACCCATCCCAAAGAATTGGCATAACTTTGTCAAGCTTGAAAGGAATGGAAGGTATGAGATTTTCCTCACTTTCTTAAGATCAACTACTATTCCATCCTTGGAAATGAAAGCCCCAAAATAAGACCTTCATAACCAAAAATTCACTTCTTTGGGTTGAGTGATGTACTTGTTTTATCCAAGTGTTACAAGACCTTGATTAGGTGCTCAAAGTTCTCCTCCTTGCTCCCATAGACACAATAGTCATCAATGAAGTCTCTCACAAATTTCCCAATGAAAGATTTAAACATCTTGCTCATGAACCATTGGAATGTGACTAAAGCATTGCAAAGCCCAAAAGGCATGACCTTGAAAGCATAAGTTCTCTAAGGTGTGATGAATGTGACGAGTTTTTTATGCTTTGGTGAAATCTTGATTTGGTATACCCACCATAACCATATCCAAAACTATACCTCTCATGACCTACAACCTCTTCCAAGATCTCATCAATAAATAACAAAGGGTAATATTTCTTCTTAGTAACAACGTTGAGCTTCTTGTAATCCATATATATTTGAAGCTTGCGATTCTTTTTCTTCACAATTATGATTGGAGACACCCATTTTAAATTCTTCACCTCAAAGATAAATCTGGCCTCCTTGAGCTTATCAATCTATTCCTTCACAAACCAAAGCTATTGGTGAGGTATGCAACATTGATTTTGGCAAACTTGTCTTGTATGTGACTCCACCTCTATCTTGTGCTCCTCCAAGGTGACTTCCTTTAGAACCTTTTAACTTAAAGCAAACACATGGATTAACCTTTGGAAAATCTCCTCAAATCTCACCTTCTCTTCCTTGGTAACACTTGGACCATACTTGAGGGTAGATAACCTCCTCTACCTCCTCAAGTGTTAATGGTGATTTATCTGGGTCCTTCAAAACCTTTGGCTTAGGTGAAAAATCCACAACACCCAAGGGATATACATCTAAATCAGATTCAGATTCATCCTCCTCTATGGAAGTCTCTTCTCTTCTTCCATGCTTGTGTCCACACTTGAAGCTACTTCTTCTAAATTTGATTCCCAATGATCAAAAGATGGTGTATTTGAATGTGAAGTGTTGGTGGTGTTAGTTACAAGAACTAGAACTTGACCGTTTGATGGCCCAATCTTCAAGTACCTTTTGTGTCATTTATAATTTGCACATGCTTCTCTTAACCACGGCCTCCCAAGAAGCAAATTATAGCTTGAATCCTTCAAGACTTGGAAAGTCATGAGAATTTGAACCCCATAATTGAAACTACCACCTTATCTATCATCCCTACTGGTCAAACTTATTGCTTGTTTATGATTGCTCACCACAATGTTGAGGTCTAGAGAGTATCATACTCAACTTATTCATCAACCTCTTTGATATAGCATTCCCTATAGATCCTCCATCAACAAGTGTATCCTTGATGTTGTAACCATTCACTCTCACATCAATCTTGGAGGCATATTCACAAGCCTCCCATGGTGTTGGATTGGCATCCACCACCCCCATTGATACTAGAGCTTTCTCTTTGGATTTCTTCTTCCTCTCTTGTTCCTACTAGAACTCAAACCACCTCTAAGCTCCTTTCTCAAGATAGGATTCAAAGCAATCAGTTGCTTCTTTGTGATGTTAGCCTTGTGACCACCAACCTCCTCCAACACATTGTAGTTTCATTGTTGCTTTGAGATCAAGAAGTCCTCCATCCTCAACTTCTTCATGTTGATGGTGTTGAGGTGCTAGTGCAAGTGCTCCTAGTAAGCATAGGAGTATCATTGCTAGGAGGAAATCCTTGAGAAGAGTGTACATCCTCTACAAAACAAGCTAATTTTTTTTCTTGTGCCAAAATATCCAACTTAATACCTTTGGAGTTTAAGTACTCCCCCTTATGATACTTTCTCTCAACCACATTTATTGATGTTATCCTTACCTTTTTTGGATGAGGAGCCACTTGGGTTTACTACCTCTCTCTTTCCCTCTGTTGGCTCTCTCATAACTCCTTCCTCTATAGTAAGTGAAATTTGGACAATTTTTTTGGATATGACTTCTTCCTCCACAACCAAAACAATTTCTATTATTGAAAGTGTTGGTTGTTTGGCCTTCTCTATATGGATAGTTTCTATAACTCTTAGGTTCTCTCCCCACATTCTGATCCGCCTCTCTCTTCTCCCATAGTTGCACTACATTGATCTTGAGATTTGCAAGTTGTTTTGTGATTGTTTGAAGTGGATCTTTTGGTAGAGATGCAAGAATTGGTGCTACAACTACTTGTGGTGCAACCCTTGCCACCAAAGTATCACAAGTTCCACCATACTTGTAGCTTTGAGGAGGATGCACAACCTCCTCTACCACCAACTCACTCTCATCTCTTTCCAAACTCTCATCCATACTTATTGCAATCTTGATAGTTTCAACCTTGGAAGAAAGTTTCTCATATCTCACCTTGCTTCTTATGGTCTCAACACTCTCACAAAATTCTTGATGAGCATAGCTCCTATGAAAATCATATTAATCTCCATATCATCCCCACTCTTCCTCAATATTATGCAAACTTGGACTCTAACTTCTCCACTCTTTGTACATAGACTCACTTTCTCTCCATCTCCTTTGTTGAGGAAGGTAACTTCACTCATCAATCTCTTATAACTCTTTTCTGGAAGAAATTTTTCAATGAGTGCTGAAGTCAAACTTTCTCAAGATTTTTCTTGCCCATCTCTCTTGTCCTCTCTTGGTATTTTGACTCATACCATTAAGGGTTGCATCCTCAAAGAAATCTGGTTATAATGAGGCCCATTCATTCTTCCTCCTCTCATTGTTTTTTATGAAAGCTCTCTTGAAGTCTCTCACAAAGGCCTCCATATCTTCTCTATCCTTGCCAAAGAAAATTAAAAGTTTCCTCATCTTAGCTCCTCATGATGTTTCTATTTTCTCTCAATTTTTTTCTTTCCTCTCACTATATAACTAATAGAGTATATACATGACTAACATATTTGAGAGGAATCCACCCTAGAGAATACCAAGTTACTCCAAGATTTCTATAAGAAGATCAAATCCTAAAGTGCATATTAATTGAACCTCATGGATAGTTTATCCATAAGTTGAAAGATTATTTCCATTGATAATCTTGAGAACTAGTTGATGAAGATGGTAGTTTTTTTGTAGTTGTATGAAGACTCTCTCCAAGATCTTTCACCAAAGTCTCCAAAAGTAGTGTTTCTTGACTACACTCATGTCCTTTTGGAAGTCCTTCCACTCCACAAACCTCACACAACTATTTGGTCTTAGATCTCCTCCCTCCCAATCTTGGTGAAGAAGGTCCAACATGCAATCCCAAGTCAAGTAAACCTCTCTTTCCCCTCAATCTCTTGCTCTCAAAGATCAATGGACATGACTTGCCTTATGTCCCTTCTCTCCACATAAAAAGCACTTAGAATCACTCATTCCTCCAAGTAGTGTATGTTTTTGGATCTTCTCAACACTCTCTTCAATTCTATTCTAAACTATCTTTTCCTCAAATCCACCTACAATCATCTCAAACCCTTGGGGAACCTTGCATAGCCTCAACTTCCACTCTTGGTGACCCTCCATGTTCCCAAGATCAGTCTGAATAGTCAAACATACTTTTGGTTGTTCTTACATTCTTCATGCATTAGATCTCAACTCTCCAAAATGTCTCCTCACAATTTCACTAAATTCTCTCAATTGGTATGCTCAAATCCTTTGAAAGTTTTTAAACTTGATCAAAACTTAGGTGTCCTTCCTTGAAAATTTCAGATCTTTTCATTGAGCTATTTGGCCTAAGCACCTTTTTTTTTAGCACACATACTTCAGATTTGGTCTAAAAACCACTCCCTCACGTTAAAAACCTTCCTACACAATAAAAATCTCTCCCTAATTCTTGGGCTAAAAGGTAGCATAATTTGCACTATATTTTCTTGAGAAATTTCAAAACATTTAAGGAAAATGAAGAAAATGGCAAACTTTGTACAAAATTTGAGAGAGCATGTAGCTTGTATGACTAGTTTACCCTACCACCTTCCAAAACTTCTAGCTCAATGCATGTAGCAGCCCTTGCAATAACATAAAATTTCTCACCTAGAAGACAATCCAAGCTATCTATGAAAATTTCAAATCCAAATCTCAAACTTGAGTTTTTTCCCAAAATCACCGTAATTCCCAGAATTTGCAATCCACCTCCCATAATCTCTCCAAATCTTCTCATGTGTATAGTATGTACAATATCCCCTCAAAAATATCATTATGAACTATGAGGTATACAAATAGGTCCAAGTTCCCTAAAATAAGTTCAGCCCTCTCGTCTACTAATGTTCTTTCCAAGTGAGCCCTCATAGCCTCCTTTTGTCTAATATAGAATTGTATGTGGAACATTACCTTGCCTTCTAGAGAGTTCATGATAACAGAACCAAAATGTGAGTTGGCTTGTCTCTCACTCAAGATGAACCCTCAATGGCTATTATGGTAACATATCATGTACTAAGAAGGCAAGGAACCCCAAATCCATCATACTCCTCTAATGCTAACACTCTAAGACTCAAATCATTGCTCATTAGAGAACTCGATGAGAGAAATAGTTGCAAATGAAAGGATGATGAGTACATCCTCACTCCTAGTTTATATACTTGTGAAATAGTTCCGTATAAAATTTACTAATTAATAGAGTGACTCAAATTACTAGACTACAAGTCAAATAGAGTCTAAAGTCTAAAGGAGTATCCATACTCAAAAGAATATTCTCTTAAGTATGTGGTCTTATCTTGACCTAACCATTAAGTCAAGGATTCTTTCATATGGGCTATCCTTGGACTATAGAAGAATCTAAAGCAAAAAAGCTTGTGGGTCCAAGAGTTCTCAACTCTTTCTTCAAAGTCAAACACCTAGGAATAATAGCAAGTCAATAGACTAAAACCCAAAATAATGATATTCATCTTTTCCACTTTCTCTAAAGTAAGTTCTCCTCTATCTTAGCTATGACTAAATTTAGCTAATCATAACTAATATAGAACCAAATTGTATCTCTATATAAATAATATCTCTCAAATACTTGTAATACCAAAGTACATATCATAACAGTACATATATGCACAAATGGGTGTTACAATACCTCCTCATCCTTAGTTTATGTACTTGTGAAATAGTTATGCACCAAAGTTACTAATTATTGGAGTAACTCAAATGATTAGGCTAAAAGTTAAATAAAATCAAAATCCTAAAGGAATATTTCCTTAAGCATATGATCTTATCTTGACCCAACCACTAAGTCAAGGATCCCTTCACATAGGCTATCCTTGGACTATAGAAGAATCTAAAGCAAAAAGGCTTATGGGTCCAAGAGTTCTCAACTCTTTCTTCAAAGCCAAACACCTAGAAATAATACCAAGTCAATACATCAAAATCTAAAATGGTGGTGCTCATCTTTCTACTTCTTCTAAAGTAAGGTCCTCTCTATCTTAGCTATGACTAACTTTAGCTAATCATGACTAATATAGAACCATCCTTTATTTTTATATAAATAATATCTTTCAAGTACTTGTAATACCAAATTAAATATCACAATAGCACATATGTGCATAAACTAAACTAAATATCACAATAACAAATATATGCACAAATGAGTGTTATAGACCTTACAGCAAAGTCAAGGATTAGACCTTGCCAATGCTGGCTAAAGTAGGCCTTCTTCACATGGGCTATCCTTGCACTATAAAAGAATCTAAACCAAAAAGGCTTGTGGACCCAAGAGTTCTCAACTCTTTCATTAAAGTCAAACATCTAGAAATAGTATAAAGTCAATACACTAGAAGAAAAAATAATGATGCTCATCCTTTCAACTTCATCTAAAATAGGGTCACTTCTATCTTGACTATGACTCATTCTAGCTAATCATTAGAGAAACTTGGTTAAAATCCATATAAACAATATCATTCAATTACTTGTAATATCAAACTACATATCCTGAGCATACATGCACCAATGGGTATTACAAGAAATAGTTGAATTAATTTCATCCACACTTCTTCATTCATATTAAATCCTCTTGTTTGCAAGCCCTTGTTCAATTCACTTGTCCTTCCCTTCCAAAGCTGATCTATATGCCTTCATATAGTTGGCCCATTTCAATACAATTTGTCCTTGTTCATGATATCAAGAAACCTTTCCAAAACCTCACAAGAATATTGGGCATATAACTAAATGTGATGCTCTATGTAGTACTCCGAGGACAAGAGAAGAGAGAAAACACAGATAACACAGTCCAACATTTGGTGCCCCAAAGGAGCACCTTCTCTTTATTATATAGACAAAGAGGATCTCCAAGGAAGCTTTAGGATTAGGCACACAGACAGGTGACATGTCAGCAAGATCTACCCTTGGATTACTTACTTGGATGGGTGACATGTTGGTCTAGGTCCTATCTGGTTGGTCAAACAAGCTTTGACCAGAGGGAATCTTTTAGAGAATCTTCTTGTAGGAGTCTCAGAATCACATGAGTAAGGTACCGTTGGAAAGCTCTCAACGAGACAAACCAAGGGGGAGTAAAGGCCAGCCTTTCTCTCCCCTTGATTTAATGTGAAGATTGTGCAAATTTCCATTTTTGAGGCCTAATTCCTCTATTTAGGCCTCTGAAATTGCTTTCAAAGATTTTAGGTATATTTCAGCTCCTACTCTATTAGTAGAAGTCCCTTTTTGGTGATACCTCTTTTTGATCTATTTTGACCATCATGTATAATATTATTCTAGATGTTACCAAACCAAATGTCACATCTAGATCATATGGCTACCTCTTGGTATTACAGACCTCCCTCCTTTTAAGACGCAACGTCCTCATTGTGCAATTGTTGCTCAAATGCTTGCACCAACACCGGTGCATGTGTAAAATTGGCATGGGGCTCCCAGGTTGCTTCATAGAGGGGGTAACCTTTCCACTCTACTAGATAGTCCACCCACGGATGGCAAGTACCACGCATGCGTTTTTGGAGAATATGCTCCACTTCATATTCCTTTGTGCCATCAATGAGTGTTGGACAAGGTCAAATGTCTTGTGTGGAATGATGACCCTGGCCTGATTGGAGAGCATATCTGCATAGTACAGAAACATGGAACACTAGATGGATCTTCATGTGTTGTGGTAGCTCAAGGTGATAGGCCACAATGCTGACGCAACAAAGAATCGAGAAAGGCCCAATAAAACAAGGTCTGAGCTTACAAGGTCCAACTAATGAGAGGTTGGTTGTTGATAGCCACACTTGATCCCCAACATTGAACTCTATGTGTCTACGGTGTGCATCAATATATTGCTTCTGTCAATTTTGTGCAATCTATAATCTGTGCTTGGCGCTCTCCACACCTTGTTGGATTCTAGAAACAAATGTGTTGACTGCATCAACCTTGGTAGCCACCAAACTGATCTTCATCAAGCTAGAAGGTGTGAAGGGATGCTCACCATACATGAGGAAGAATGGAGTGATCTGGATGGATGCATTCATTGAATTGTTGTAAGCAAATTCCACTAATAGGAGGAAGGTGTCCCACTTCTCTTGCTCTTCTAAGGTGAAGTTGCATAACATGTCTTCAATCATTCTATTAGCCTGCTTTGTTTGTGGGTGGTATGCTATGGACATGGCCAACTTGGTTTTGAAGAAACCAAAGAGTGTTTTCTAAAACAAACTGGTGAATTGAGTGCCTCTATCAATGATAAGTACTCTAGATAAGCCATGGTGAGAGAAGACTATTTCTAAGTATAATTGAGCCAGTTGTGGAGCAATCACATCCTTGGTAGTAGGGTGTATATGAATTATTTTTTTGATCCAGTCCACAAAGACCACGATGGAGTCAAACCCTAAGGTGGTCTGGGGTAATTCACAGACAAGATCCATACTCACTTGTTCCTAACGTTGGGTAGGAGTAGAAAGAGGTTGAAGGAGCTTGATTAGAAGCTTTGTTGACAAAGTAGGTAGCTGTGGATGTAGTCCATCACTTTGTTGCTCATCTTGGGCCAATAGTAATGGCACTGGACTACCTCCAAGGTCTTGTCCATCCCAATATGACCTGCAATGGCCAAATCATAACATTCCGCTAGAATGGTGGTGCGTAATTCTAGTACATTTGGGATCCATAATCTGCCATCCCAAAAGGTGAGTCCTTGGGTGCTAGTGACACCTTTGGATGATTGCACTTCTACAATCTATGAATCAGTTTTTGTAGTAGCTAGAATCTCTAGCCAAAATTCAAGGTTAATCTTAACCTTTGCCACCAAGTTGTTTGCGATTGGCATGCAGGTGAATGCATCTGCAAGTTGCTTCTTACCTTCCACGTAGGTGATTGTCATGTTGAAGCATTGTCTCCACTCTGCCCACCAAATCTGGCGACAAGATAGATCCTTCTATGTCTCGAGGTAGACTAGAGGTTTGTGGTTTGTCTCTACTACAAATGCCTTCTTGCCCAAATGCTTCCAATGCTTGGTTGTCAAGATGATGAAAAGCTCTTCTTGTTGTGTGGTGGGGTAGTTGCGCTTTGCCGGTAATAACTTTTGAGAGAAATATGCAATTGGATGCCATACGTCATGCCACTCTTGTTGTAGGACTGCTCCTATTGCTACGCTTGATGCATTTGTAGTCAACTTGATGGGACGTTTTGGGTCATACCACTTCAAGATTGGTGCATGTAGCAAGGTACCTTTCAATTCTTGAAAGACCAACTCTTGTGCGGTTCCCCATGTCCACTTCTCATTGCCAAGTAGTGCCGTTAAAGGTTGTGCAACCTTGGAGAAGTCCTTAACAAATCTATGATAGAATCCCATCAACCCCAAGAAGCTCTTGAGTTGAGTCTAATCTTTTGGGGCACTCCATTTTTGAATGACCTCTATTTTATCCATCAAGACTTGAATTCCCTCTTCACTTACTCTATGCCCCAAGTTGTCTACTTCCACTTGCCAAACTCGCACTTTGAGATTTTGGCGTGCAATAATTTGTCTTAGAATCTAGAGGACCTCTTGTAGATGTTGTTTGTGTTCCGTCATTGTGATACTATATACTAAGATATTGTCCAAAAAGACAATAACAAGCTTATCTAAGAATGGACAAAATATGTCATTCATTAGACTCATGAAAGTGGCAGGTGCATTGGTGAGGCCAAAAGTCATCACAAGATACTCAAAGTGGACATACCTAGTTCAAAATGTTGTTTTGTACACATCCTACTCTACAATTTGGATTTGATTATAACCGTTCTACAAGTCCAATTTGGTGAAGTATCTTGCTCCATGGAGTTGATCAAATAGGTCATCCATGTGAGGTAAGGGGTATTTTTTCTTCACTATTTGCTGATTGAGACCTCGATAGTCAATGCAAATGCGCATTGTACCATCCTTCTTCATAAACAGGATAGGAGCTCCATATGGTGATATGCTAGGTTGGATGAACCCTTTTGCAGCATCTCCTCAATTTGAGTCTTACAGTCCTCCAACTCATGAGGTGATAGGCAATATGGGGCCTTACAAGGAAGGGTCTTCCCCGAGAGTGTCTCAATTTTATGATCTACTCTCCTTTTTGGTAGTAATCCTGAGGGTAGATCATCAAGAAAGACATCTTGAAATTCATCCACCACAGCCTTCAATTTCTCAAGAATTTGTCCATTGAGTTGTGCACTCTAGACTTCTCTTATTAGACCCATGAAACATCTATCGGTCTTCTTCCTTTCCTTGCTTCTCTGCTTCTTTATTGAGCCAATAAGGCCACAAGGTACATTTACTGGTGATCTTCATTTTCCACCTCCTCTTCTTCAATGTGCCTCTCCATATTGTTCAAAGATTGATTGTACAAAGGCCGAGTGCCTCTAGGGTAACGAGTGCGACAATTAGTAGATATGTGCCCAACACGGCTAAAATTGTAACAACGGTGTTGTTCTCCTTGAGTTCCTTCTCCTCATGGGACTCTATCTCTTCGTTCTTCTACCCGTCCATGCTCCCCTTGAAGTGGTTGTGCTCCTCGATCTCAAAATTAAAGGTTGCCCAATTCCATTAGTACCGGTCCACCCATGTGTGGCATTTCTGCACAACAATGTTGAGGTAGAACTACTCCTTCACCTCCACCTAATGCTCTTGCTATTCTATATGCACAAGCAATGGCTTCAAATACAATGCAAGGATTTTGCACCATGACTTCTTGGTAAATCCACTCCTTTCACCCTTGTTTGAAATTGTCGAGAGCCTCTACTGGACTCATGTTGGTTATTGCAACTAGTAGATCCAGAAATGCCTCCACATACTCTTGTATGTTGTTCTCTATCTCAATCTCCATAGTCGGGTTCGAGTCATCTGCATAGAATCCACCGATTGGAAATTCTTCAGCAATCCTTCTTGCATTGTTGTCCACGTGACCTCCCTTCTCTCTACCAACATGGATTGTTCCCAAGCATCATACCATGTGAGGGCTTTATCGGTCAAGTACCCACATGCAAACACGCCTGCAGCATGCTCCATGATCTTTATTGAGAACAATTGGAAATATCAATTCATTCTCGAGATCCAATTTTCCACTACTCCCATCATACACTGCCACTTGTAAGGCTCAATGTTGTAGGTCTTCTTCATCTGAAGTAGAAATGTGGCTTCATTGTTGATAAGGTTTGTAGGCACAGGTGCCTCTCCAAGTACTTCAGTCATAGGTATTGGGTTTTGCGACACTCTTCTTCTTGCATGGCTTGATTGTTCTTGAGGATCTGCACTTGACTTTGTAATGTCTCCATGGTCATCTTAATCTCTCAAAATTCATTAAACATCCCTTGCATTCCTTGCACCAGCTCTTGCAATTGCGGATCCATGGTTCCTGCAACACTCAATTGCTAATGTCTACTTTAATATACAGTCAATATGATCACTCTAGAAGGCGCAAAAACTATTGGAACTACCATTGGGACCTCAGAAGCTATCACTTGTTGATAATACTCCTTGCCAAAATTCCTAACCACAAAATCTCTACACATCACTTTCGGTCTCACTACATAACGGATTTCTACTTGAGTGTTGAAAGGGAGAGGATTTGGGACATTCACATCCCTATCATCATAATAGAATGTAGATTGTCAAATCTTACTCTCTATCATATATCACCACAGGTAGAATCACCGGGTTTGGTGAGTTCATCACCTTGTCCATGAATTTTGCACCAAAGTGATAAACTAGCAATACCCTCATTTGCTCATGCTGGATGTACATAACCTTGATGTGGAATGGATTTGGGAATAGAAAGCTAGGTGCATGAAATTGTCCTCTAAGTGCATCCATCCCAAATGCTCTCTGAAGTCTTTCCTAAGTCTAGCAATTACTCTATGTTCTCCCCCTCAAATTACTCAATTTCAATAATTCATGCTCTTCCAAGATGGGTGATCTACTCTCTTGGACTAAGACACTCACTCTGATTTAATTGTAATACTCCAAGGACAAGAGAAGAGAGAAAACACAGATTGCACACTCCAATATTTGGTGCCCCAAAGGAGCACCTTCTCTTTATTATATAGACAAAGAATATCTCCTCCAAGGAAGCTCCACCATAGGATTAGGCACACAAATAGGTGACATATCAGCAAGCTCCAACCTTGGATTATTTACTTGGATAGGTGACATGTTGGTCTAGGTCCTATCTGGTTGGTCAAACAAGCTTTGACCAGAGGGAATCTTTTAGAGAATCTTCTTGTAGGAGTCTCAGAATCACGTGAGTAAGGTATCGTTGGAAAGCTCTCAATGAGACAAACCGGGGGGAGGGAAGGCCAGCCTTTCTCTCCCCCCTAGTTTAATGTGCAGATTGTGCAGATTCCTCCCCTACCAATGGAGGAAAGGTTGGCCTTTCCTCCATTGATAAGGGGGGGGGGATCTGCACATTTTTTAGGCCTAATTCATCCATTTAGGCCTCCAAAATTGCCTTCAAAGATTTTAGGTATATTTTGGTTCCTAATCTATTAGTAGAAATCCCCTTTTGGTGATACTTTGTTTGATCTATTTTGACCATCATGTATAACATCATTCTAGATGTTACCAAACCAAATTTCACATCTAGATCATATGGCTAGCTCTTGGTATTACAAATCGGTGTCTTAAATGTCATAAGAATGTTGATGTGAAAATTCAAAGCAAAAACATTAATTAAATTCATTATAAAGTATATTGCAAGCAAGGGTGCATAAACCGTACAGTTGAGGTGCATGGGATGCATATTAGGATGAACAAGGCAAGGGTTTTTAGGTGCATAGGGTAGGTTTTTGAGTTCACAATGCACAAAGTAGCAGTCAAGGTGTCCAATTCTTATTCATATCCAAATTTGAACTTACAAGCAATTAGAAGATAAATTTTTGCTACAAACAAATACTTTGATGTGATAGATAAATAAAAATTTATTTATTTATATTTATATAGTGTGTTGAAATATACACCATATGATATAGTTTATAGTAGTAGTCTAGGATGGATTATTTGAGAGGCATTCTACTCTAATATGCTCTAGTGCATCATCAAGGCATTTAATGATTGGTTGATAGATCCACACATAACTATATCTCCACATCCATTCTTACTCTTTGTCCTACAAAGGGAAATCTTGAAAGGATGATGCTAAACTCTCATATATAGCTTTGTACTACAATCCTTAAGACTAAAGTCTACTCTTCAATGAGTAGAATTTCAATAATAAGGTAATCAATAGCTAAGCATGTATCTCCTCTAAATATATCCAAGGAAGCTATCAAGAGGTCCTTTGATAAGGTGTGTCATATACCTACTATTGTGTAAGGAGTAAATCTATGAGTATCTATGAGGATGGATAGCACCGTGTAGATGGTTCTTATAATATGGAATTATAGCACTATCAAATATCAATATAACTCAAAGTGATAGACCTAGGATGTAAATGTAACATGAGATCTAACCACAAAACCATTCTAGGAGTCTAGAAAGTACTCTTTGATAGAAAAAAAATAGGATGCATGGCATAGGAAGATGTGTGTGTGGGGCAAGATAGAGTGTGCAATTGTAGAACCAAGGTGCACAATGCAAGAAGACGGTTGGTTGAGAATGTGCAGCCATGGAGTTGGAGGTGTGTAGCACTAGAAAGGATGAGCAATAGTAGGACAAGGTACAAAGCACCAAGACAAGAGTATGTGGTGCCCAAATAGGAAGCACAGAGCCATGGTGCAAGATGAAGAACATACTTAGGTTTCCAGGATGCACATACAGGACCCTATATATGCATCCTAAAAACCCTAGCTATGTTCCTAGCATCCTAAAAGCTCTATATATGCATATCTTAAAAATCCTATGTGTGCAACCTAAAAACCCTTGTCGTGTGGGTATGCATAGGATGTAGGCAAACAAGTGTGGTGAGATGAAAATTGAAATTCAATTTCAAATTACCACCAATCAATTTCACCTAATTTCAACAAACTTGCACTCAATTTCATCAAAAAGTAGTAACATTTGCTCTTGGATATTGCAATCCAATGTTGAATTTAAGCCCAAGTGTATCAAACTAATTCATTTAATCAATTCAACGGAACTCTTGATATGAGAGATTTGTCAAGACACACTCATTTGATGCAGGTTGTGTAGTCATATGATTGCTTATTGCTTGAAATCCAATCAACCATAGTTCTTCATGGAAATCCTCTATGTTTGGATTTTCCATCACCCTCTCAAAATCCCTTGTATTGGCCATTTCTAAAATTGCTCCTCTATTCTCTAAAAAATAGCCTACCTAAATGCCAACAATTTACGTCCTCTCTTCCTTCTTATCACCTTGAAAGCTCTCTTCCTTTTGCCCTCTTAAATTTCAAAAGCTCTCTTCCTTTTGCATCCTCCCAAATTTTGAAACAACCTTCTTCTCACCCTAAAATCTTTCTTCTTTCTAACCCTACTAAATTTTGAAACAACAAGCATGAACACTCTCTTCATTTCTTTCAAAATTTTGCAACTTCTCTTCCTTCTTACCTTAAAAGCTCTCTTCTCTTCAAAAATTCTAGCCGCTCCTAAATTTTAAATACTCTTGAAAGCTCTCTTCTTGTAAAAAATTTGGCCTCTTCCATATTTCAAATATTCTTAAAGTCTCCTCCTTCAAAAATTTATCTCCTTTCTCCCTTTGAAAACTACATTGTCCTTCAAAAAATACATACAACCCTTTCAAAACTAGCAAGAATGTTCAAAAAATACCCTTAACTTTTGAAAATTTTACATAATCCTCTCAAAACTAATGAGAATATTATCTCTCAATCCTCACTTGCATGAATGCAATTACCTCCAATTTATAGTTCATGTGCACATTTTCTAAAATTTTACCCCTCAATGTCTACTAGTATATTTAGGGAATTTGAATATTGATAAAACATAATTGTGAAAATCATAAAGTGTGATAATAGAAACATATAGTGGGATAATAACCTTTAATTCTAAAGCAACCTTCATCCATCTTGGTTCTTGGACTTTGACTGATGAAATAGTAGCAACCCAACACACAATAGCCAAGAAAATACCCAAATTTGAATGATGGGATAGTGATCCATGAACATCAAAGCAAACACCCACAACCCACAATCATTCTTCCACATTTGACAATGTGTACACACTCATGCAAAACCCAATACATTGTTGTACTATGTATTATTTTTGTTGGGAATACAATAGGTACCTTGCTATAGTATCTATAGGTAGGGAGTTTGAATCTAAACATATCAGGAGTGACTATCCCTACTCATAATTGCAATGATCATGTATTCTATTGTAGTACATAGAAATTCTAATATAGAGAAGACTGGGTTGTTTTTAAACAATTTTAACTTAAAAGAACTCCAAAAGTAATAAGATTGTGCTAAATGAATGTCAAAAGAATAAAACCCAAAGATATCAAGAGAAAGGCCAGTCCTAAAGCCAAAGGCTTAAGGCAAAAACTCAAAGGTGATAGAAATCCAAAGATTAGGTGAATCTTTAATCTTTGGAAATATTCAAATGTACGAGACATTTATGCAAATACATTTGCACATGTGAAAGCATCAAGAGTGTATGGTAACCTAACTATATGAGAAGGCAAATATTGCCATGGGAAGTTTATAAGTGATGGTTATTGGAAGGGCTAGTTCTTGAAGGTGGTTCAAATTCTTTCAAAGAATATGTAATAAACATGATTTTGGAGTTGTACCATGAAGGATCAAGACCAAAGTATAACTAAAATGAGAAATCAAGCAATAGCTCTTTTGCATTATGTTGACCAACTGCCAAGAGAGTGGACCAAGAGATGAACATCAAGAAGCAACAACTTATTAGGAAACCCAAAGCTAAGAAAGGAGTGCACTATAGATCCAACACCATGATAATTAATAGAGTTCTAGATGGGAGACCACCTTGCCCAGTGCATTTAACATTGAAACCACTTAGTGCAAGCCTCAATCATATATGCCAGGAAGGAACTATTTGAAAATTGGGATTAATGTTTCTACTATAGAATTGGACTTATACTTCACCAAGAATGGGGGAAGAGATTAGGACAAGCACCTATTGTCATAATGATACCTTGAGAGGAAACCCAAGACTATAGAGTTACAAGCATTGGCAAGAAGTGTTAGGATATTTAGCAAGGGTAGATGGAGGCATAAAGTTAGATAGACTATTTATTGACGTGGTCAATCCCATATTCACTACCATGCAAGATGGGAAGAATGGATGGAATACCATTTATTACAAAGATCTAACTTGATGATGTATCATGGAATCCATACTTAGATTGGTTAAAAAATCCAAAGTAACCTCAGTTGTCCATTTGTAAATATCTAGATGTACAAGATATTTATGCAAGTATGTTCATGCATGTAAAAACATCAAGAAACTCTGACAATCTTTATGCTAGTAACTTTTGTGATAGAAATTATGGTGACAAGAAAGAGTGAGAAGTAGAATCTTTATAATAATCTTCTACCACCTAATAGTGGACAAAATGGGAATGTTTGTCAAGAGTGAATTCCTAAGGAGAAAGCATCTAACCTTCTTGCAATGGAATTGGGATTTCAGCTTGCCTTCCATGATTCAAGAGATGAGGAGTAGGACACAAGAGACTTGAAATTTAAGGAGAAATACAAGAGAGTGGAGTGAGGAACATTGAGAATGGTCCTTGGGATGGAGGCAAGAAATTTAGATGGAATATATTAGATACAAAGTTTGGGGATATAGGGTATAAATTCAGCTCCCAAATAACCGATTCATTTGATGAGCCAAGATCCCAACAATGGTTGGCAGGTGTAGTTACAAATATTTAGCCAAAAATCTCTTTGTTAATGAGGATCTTTAGACTAAATAGGACTACCTATCTCACCATTAATCCAGCTATCTTCATTAACCAGATATACAAAAGAATTTCAACGAATCAAGCATACATGTTCCACCCCACACTCAATCTATGATCTGAGAGTTGGAGGGAGATAGAGGAGCTAATTATTTGGCCATCTTTGCCTTTCATTTCCACATGGCTTATCAATTTTCTGACCAAGGAGGAAAGGAAGAAGTTCAAAACTCAGTTTCACCCAAAGATTACTTCTGGATTACAAGCAAAAGGAAGAAGAACAATCAAAAGAATTCACAAAGTTTACAAGGAATTCACTAGCACATGGTAATTTTGTAAAGTTAAGGAGGAAATGGTTATTGAAAGAAAAAGGAGCACTCTTTCATCAAGACCAAAGCATCCGACAAAGAAAGTAAGAAGAAACATACAAGTAGCAATCACTTCATCTTCTTCTCTTTGGAAGAAGATAAAGTTGAAGATGAAAGTGAAGACAAAGAGGATGAGCTAACCCTACAAGGTTAGAAATAAAGACCAAGGGGGAGCTGAATCTGCTCTACAAGGTGAGGCAAGTCATCAACACAAAAGATCAAGAAGATCTTTGGAATGAAGAAGAACTAGCAACTCCTATGTAGCTAAGATCACCTTGGAGTTGGACATGATTGAGATCAAAAAAGGAGCAGCCAAGGAAGAATAATTTAACGTCCAAGGCAAGGATATCACTAGAAGAGTAATTAAAGAACCAATAGTACTTGAATCAAGACAAATCTTATCTTTTGATGGTGTTTCTTTTTTGATCAATTTGGTAGGATCCTTGCTTACCTACTCATTTGCAATTCTACCACAATACCATGAGGATTGGCCCAAGGTGAGAAATTAGAATTTGTTGGCACAAAGGCTTCATGCCAATGACTATGCAATGAAGGCAAAGAGTGACCATTAGCAGGGTGAGGCAAAGAAGTACCAGGTCTTGTACAAGGAAGAATGTAGGAGAGTAGACACACTCTTACAAGATGCAAAGGACCTAAAGAGAGAGAAGACTTCATTGGAGAATACAAAGAAGGACCAAGAAGCCAATATCCAAAGACTTCAAGATGAATTAAGATCACTCTAGGAGAAGAGCATACAAAGGTAATAATGGTATGAGCTTAATACTTGTGCAAGATCACTCACATTGACAAGCTCTAACATGACTTGCAAGTGGAGCAAGCATGAACTATCACCCAAATATAATGGAGGATTAAAAAAAAGTGACTAGCCTTAGGTTAGAATCCTTGCAAGCAGAGTTGGAAAAGGAATGGGTAGACTGAGGTACAAAATGATCAAAAATCATGGAGGAAGTGACTAGAAATTTGGGGATTGTATGTTACTTTGAAGGAATCTAAAGCAAAAAGACTCCAAGAATTAGAGGATATTGGAGACCAGTTGGTGGAAATTAAGTAAGAAGTAGCAAAAAGTAAAATGGCAAAGATAAAACTACATGAGCTCAAGCTACAAGTGAAAACGTTGGAAGGAAAGACATACAACAACCCAAAGATGGATCAATAAGAAAATTAGTTTAAAGAACATGTAGGAAGGAAATTCACAAAGTCTTATGACACTTTAGTGTTAAAAATGGCAAACTAAAATGAGAACATAACTTCTCCTTAGAAAAGCTAGAGGTGAAGTACCTCTTTAAAATCATTTAGTGCCAAGGATCCTTCATTGAAGGAAATATTTATGGTGGCAAGTTCGTTATAGTTGTAATATTCAAAGTAAGGAGAGGTCCATATGTGACAAAAGAAATTCTCTTTGGAGGAGAATAAATAACTTTCCCAACCACATGGATTTAGTAGTGTATAGTTTAGCAAGACGAGATAAGACAAAGATAAAATAATCTAATGTATAGTGTAGATATAATAGGGATATGCAGTCTTGATAGATCCTTGCACTTCCTCAACCATTTTTATTTTTTTTCATAGTAGGAAGTATTATTTAAGGTTCCACCCCATATAAAGGATTCATTCAGTCAATTGAAGTTGTGGAAAATGAAAGAACCAAGTGCTCGTTGTCACTTTGTTGAATTCTAAGTGTTAGTTATCTATATTCATGGAATAGATGTGAGTACACTTTGTAGTAGAAGCCCATGTGCCTACATGTGTGTGATTATTAGTACTTGCAAATAGGATATATGATCATTGATAGTTTTGAAGAAGCAAAGCAATGCATTGAAGGAAACTATAGTGTTGAGAAGTATTACAAAAATTCAAAAACAAAGAATAGTCACTAATGCAATGAACTTGCAAATGGATTTGTAGCTTCTAGGAAAGATAGAACTAACTTTTTTGAGGTAGGAATCTTTGTAGTTAAAATAGCCTCTTTGTAGTGGACTAGATCATCAACTTCATGAAATAGTTAGGATGTAGCTTACATCAAAGTGATTTTGGAGCTTTCCTTTTGCCATAGTATGCTATATTTGGTGACACCACACTCTTTTAGGAGTGGTTCTTGTCAAAAAGGTTAAATAAGTAATAGTAAAGAACCACAATAGTAAGATTTTTTTCCAAATCTAGTCATTTCAAAATTGTATTCTCATAAGAAAAACCTATTCTTGCTAATAAACTTTAATTTGTACAACACTAGGTTGTCACAATTGGAAAGTCTAAAGATACTATGCATAGGTTCATAGAAAAGCATAGTCCTTATGTTTATAAGGATGCTGACATTTGAGAGAGGGAGTATGTGGTACCACATGTTTGCAAAATTTGCAATTTTTTTCTTTTACCTATTTTATTATGAAGATAGAGCAAGTTATTTTCCTATTAATGGGAAGAAATCCCTTGTATGGATACTCTCCAGATTTTATTTTTGTATCTATTTGATTCAAAGAAGGCATCACAAAATATCTATTCAACATGAAAAAATAGGTATGAAGAAGTTAGGTTCAAAGAGAAGTTCGGTACAAAGAATCTTTTGAATTGGAGTCCATATGCCAATTTTAATGACACCAACACCCAGGTAAATAACTGCCACCAAGGACCATTGGTACCCATAAGATAGTTCTTGTATGAAGAGCATGATTGCTTACCCATTGAGGACCATTATCAAATAACCCCTAATTATAAAACTAAGTATTGTTTGAGCAATTTCACCCTTGACAAAATTCTCCAAGAGCATTCTAGAAAACATTCAAGCATTTTTAAGACCTTTATAGTTTTAGCACACTTGGTAGGAAGATTTTTCAAGAAAAAAAGGTTATGAGTAAGATCCCTAAGGTGATCCTTTGATCCCCAAGGATAGATAAATTGGCAATGAGAGCAAGGAGTGATCTACTTGGAGCAAAAACTTGATATTCTTGCTCTAGAATTGGGAATAAGGTTCATTTTCAATCATTCATGAGATGAGAAACATGACTAAGAGAGCAAATGAGGATCTTTGGAGTAATCCTTATAGCTGGAGAGAAGAGTATTGGAGAATAGTGCCAGTTTCCTTTGGAGCAATAACTATAAACATCAATATATGGGAGAAGAGTTCAATACTGAAATGGTTGAATCATTTGTAGAGAAGAGATCCACAAGTAATATTTGGAGAGTAGTTACCTACAAGGATCTTACTAGATGCTTTAAAGTTTAGTACTTGATGAAATTGTTTTACCTAAAGTGAACCACTTATCTTACTATAAACCAAGCCATATTCTTTGAGCAATTATATAAATGAGAACTTGTAAACTAGGTCACATGTTTTATTGGCAAGCTCAATCCATGGTCAAGTAGTTTGAGGAAGATGGAAGAACCACCAAGCTCATTCTATTTTCAATTCACTTCTACATGAGTTGAATTTGTTGAAGGATAATGAGAGTAAGATATTTGGCAATCATTTCCATTTGGAGGAGTATTTTGCAGCTCAGCCCAAAGGACCAACTACAGTCAAGAACCATCAAGAGGCAGATATAAAGTTTGCCAAATATGGTAACCTTGTGGAGGTGACGGAAGTGGTTGTGACAATCACACCAAAGGAGAAGTAAGCTTTATCAAATCAAACTCCAAAGAAGGCACAAAAAGATAGTAAGGAAGAATCCTAAAATAGTAGATCTTTCTTTGTATGAAGATGAAGGAGAAGCCAAAGAAGAAAGGGAAGAAGAAGACAATGAGGAACTCACATTACAATAGATAAAGTCAAATTCAAGACAGCTATGTAGATGTTGAGTTATCTCTATAGGACGAACTGTAATACAAAGAGAAAGAGTTCATGGCCTAAGACCAAGAAGATCAAGAAGATTGGCCCAAAGACCCTATAAGTTTAGCCTAAGTAGAGCCAAGTAACAAGGCTCAAGATAAATATTGGGTAGACATTGAAGGTGAGGTAGAAGAGGCTTCAGCAACACCTGACCATGAAGAAGAGTGAGCAATAATTGGGGCTTTGGCATCCCTTGTAGTGAATAGAGTGGAATTCATCTTCAATTTGGTAAGACCAACTTTAAGGTTCTTGCAAATGTACAAAGAAGTATGGCTTGATGTAGTTTACAATTTTCTAGTGAAACAATTACACACAAGCAAGTACATATCAAAGGCAAAAATGGCCAAAGGAAAGGAGGATCTAGAGAAGATAGGGAACCTACAAAAAAAGAGTGCAAGAAGATGAATGCACTTATTCAAGAGAACTATAAGGTCAAAAATAGAACACCTTGTTGGTTGTAGAATAGAAGACCTTCAAAGAAGACATCCAAAGAATGCAAGGAGAGTTGAGAGATCTTTGGATTGAAGGGAAGCATAAGCAGTAGGAGTACAAAGAAGAGCTAGAGGAGAAAGATGCAAAGAGTGCATGTATCTAAGGTAAGTTGGGAAGTGAGAAGGTAAGAATAGTCACTTTGGAGTTAAAGATGGCCAAGTGCCAAAAGGAGGTATTGATACCAAATAAGGCCATCAAAGAAGAAATTACAAGTGAAAAGGAGAAGAGAAAAATAGATGGGTGAACAATCATTCAAAAGATAACCACCAAAGTCATTGCACTAGCAACAGACTCTAACATGAAGAAGCTAAAGTTATCAAGGATCTATAAAATCTTTGGAATCAATTGATAGAACTTAAAGAAGAAGCAACAATATGTAGGATAACCAAGGCTAAGCTTCATGAGCTACAATTAAAAGCTCAAACTCTTAGTAATCAAGTCTAAAAATTCCAAAAATAGAGCTAGTGTCCTTAAAATTGAGGGAGAATGTAGATAGGATGTTTCAAGGAACTTGTGATACTATAATTTTAGAAATCTCACATTACAAGGAAAGATTGAAATCCTCCTTAGGAAAATTAGAGGCAAAGGTAGTTTTTTGTAGTTGTTTTGGTAGAAAGATCTTCAATGGATCTAGATTCTTTATAGTTTTATGATCTTTGGAGTACAAGGAAGATGTCCAAAGATTACAAATGTAACAATATGGAGTTTACAAGTGATTAATTGAGACTAGAAAAGTAGAAAATAGGCCATATTAGCTAAGAATTATAAGAATATTCTAGCAGCATCTAGGAACATTTTTAGTACTTTCCTAGTATTAGGTAATGTGTATGCCAAGTGGTGACTTCTAGGAGGAAGTTTCTTGGGAAGCTTCCCAACTAACTTAGCTTGCATACCAAGTAGGTGGCTTCTAGAACTACCTTAGCTTGTATGAAAATTAGGCCACTTCTAGAAGGAAGGTTCTTGAGAAGCTTCCTGGTTAGCTTAACTTGTACTCTAAGAAGGTGGCTTTTAGAAAGCTTCATGAGAAGTTTCTCAAGAGCCTTGTATATTCCTTATAAATACCAATGTCCAAGCTTATGCTAGGTATTCATAGTTTCCCAGATTCAAGAGTCCTAATGTGATCTTTCACTATGATCTTCCATTCTCTTATTTCTCTCCTCAGTCTTTTATAACAACAAAGATTTTCTTTGGAAAAGAGTAAAAAAATTTCCCAAGACACAATGTTGTATTGTGGTTTGCCTAGTGATTGGAATATTCTAAGTATGTATATTTCTCTTTGAGTGACTAAGTTTGTATATTGCTCTCTATTGTATACAATGCAAGTGAACTTACAGTGGATCAATTTCCATATGAGCACTCCAAGTATATTCACATGATTTGCAATATGAATTATAGTCTTGTCCACATCCAAGGCTCTGATGTATATTGGTGGTGGAAGCTTGATAAATAATATAGTCTTTAGTTTATTGAGTCTTGAGTGAGAGTAGAACATTGAAGGGATGAGTTTATTTGAGAGTTGTAGTAGAAAGTAGGAGTTAGTGCATTAAAGGTGAGTTTGACCATGAGATGTTCTATGCTCCTGATCTACCTGTCTTGAATCTCTTTTTCATTAGACTTATAAGCACCATTATCACTTTTGTGCTTAGATTGTAGCTTATTTTGAGCTTTCATTCCTGTTTTGATGATAGAGAACCCAAATCCTATTATATTTCCTATGATTACTTATGGATAGGTTTGGGACTTACCTATTTACATCCATTTTTTAGAAGGAGAGGGAAAAAATTTTGCTCAAGCACTTCAAGATGGAGTTTGGGGGTCCATATGTGAAAAGGAAGAGTTGCAAAGTATCCAAAGTACAAGAGTTTAGGTCCCAACATGTTTGGAGGAGTTTGAAAAGGCAATTTATGGAGTGAAGACCATGGTTGGAGAGAGGAGCAAACATGCTATGGTGGAAAATCTTGAAACTTAATATTTGAGTAAAGAAATATGACCCAAGGTGATTGATGGAAGGAAGGGGGTTATAATTCATACCCAGGCACGCAATTTGGAAAAATTTGAGAGTTTTGTGATAGATGTTTAGGATATCTCAATAGGGTTGAAGAGTAGACAAGATTTTAATTGCATTTTGCCCAATAAATACTTCTATTGATTTGATCTCAAATCTGATATGATCAATTGAAGTTGGAGTTCTTAAAATCAAGGTGTTAGAGTGGAGATTATGATCAAGTTGGGGTTTTAATCACATCTTAAATTTTGGTTTGAATCAGCCTATGAAAATTCTAGTATAGTAGTGATTATGTCTTGTTCCTCTATATAAAGCTTTTGTGTGAATTATTCAAATGAGAATGTAGGGTCTTGGATCAAGTATACTTGGTCTGTATAGCTCAACATTTTTTTAACTTGGGAATTGATCTAAATTTAAGGATTAGTTTTGGATTCAAATGTCAAACTTAACAAAGGTTTTGTCAAGAGTACCAAAACCTGTTGTGTAAAATCCCGTAAGCTTAGGGTTTATAGATAATTAGATATGATACAACAAGCCCTATTGAAAATATTATCAAAAGTTCTAAGAAGTTATTATGCCCCCAATTACAATTGAATGTTAATTTTCCCATTGCAAGTCATGATTATAAGAATAAAAACTTGCTAGAGTGATTTTTAGTGTTTACATGAATCCTTGGGCCAAAAATCTGGCCAAAATTACGCAAAAATGAAGATTGGAGCCTTGATTAGGATTTTTAAATTAGTATTTGAACCACAAATCAAGCTAAGTTTGTATTATTGTCAAAGGAGCTATAGAATGGTAGGATTGAGGTTTATTTTATATCATTGGAAATTTTATCTTATAGGATTTCCATTGAGTCTTTTAAAACATTAATTAATGCTACAAAATAGAAGTTATCTTAGTCCTGTAGATATTTCCCCACCAAAAGGCATAAAATTTCCCTATCTAGAGTACATGTTGAAAATAAATCTTGGAATACAAATTTAGAGCAATTTTTGGATAGAGAAAGGAGGCTCTAAAGCACATATTTACAAGAATCATGGAGAGTTATTGTTAAGTTATTTGTGTTTGGATCATCTCCATGCTTTGCATGCTTGATTGTATGCCAAATTGGTTTGAATTGGTTTGCAAGCATTGCACTTAGGTTCTTTTTCTTTAGGTGTGTGGTGTATCTCTCCTTGGCAATGTTAGAAGTAATGACCAACAAACTAGGATTATGTGTTTCAATTATAGCTTAAGTTACACTTTTCCTACTACTTGGTAGAAGGAAAATTGGAAATAGGGATAGAAGGTTCTAATAGTTGCAAATACATGTGAGTCTAGTTTATTAGTGATAGTCCTACATACAACCTCTTGTCCATAACCTCTATAACTAGGCATCTAGTGTGCTCCAGAGCAAGAAAAGCATAGTCCTATATGTTAGTAAGTTAGCAATGTATAAATCAACAAGGTAGGATAATACAAGATGCTAGAATCCTAAATGTATAATTTAGATGAGGAAGTGAAACCTTGATATATATTTAGACTTCCTCAATCATTAGATTTCTTTGGTTGGGAATAGGAGAAGATTAAATATTTTTGTCCTTTTAAATATTCATTTAGTCCTTTGAACATGAATAAAGCAAGAGTGCCAAAAATCCTTTTGTTGCTTTTGCTTAAATTTTGAGTATCTGTTGTATATCCTTTGTTTAGTGCATGTGAAGAATCTTCATAGTAGGAACCCAAGTAGCTACATATTTGTGATCACTAGTGCTTGTGACTAGGGTCTGGGATACCATATAATTTTGAAGTAGCAAAGTAATGCCTTGATGGGCTAAAGTGAGTTGTAGTGTTACAAGTATTATAAAAGAAAAGACAAAGAATAACTACCAATGCAAAGTGCTTTGGAGTTGTGCCTTCTAGGAAAAATAGAACACATTCTTTGGAGTTGAATTTCTATGTAGTAGAGCAACTCCTTTGAAATTGACTTAATCATCATCTTCAAGAAATAGTTGCAATGTATCTTAAGTGAAATGGATCTTTAGGATTTTCTTTTGTTGTAGTATGCCATAGGAGATGACACGACCCTTGTTTATGAGTGGTTCCAGTATAAGAGGTTAAATAAGTAACAATAAAGATATACAATAGTAATACTTCTCTTCAAATCTTCAAATCAATACTCCTCCATTTTTTACTTGTATCCTTGTAAGCACAACCTATTCCTTGCTATTATACTATAAATTGGATGACATTGGGGTTTTCATAGCTTCTAACTTTGCAACTATAGCTATGTTATTATATGAATTACTAGATGGTTTGCATCTCATTGCCTTTGTATCTCAATAACTAAATGTAATAGAAAGGAATTACTATGTTGGAGTTCAAGAACAATTGTATATGCAACAAAGATGTGGAGATATTATCTCTTGGAGAAACAAGTAATAATACAAACTGATCACAAAATCTTGTTGTAATCTCTACATGTGGAACATATAAAGAGTCAACATCATCATTGGGAGAGACAACTACAATTATTTGATATTAAGCTTGAGTACAAACTTGTGAAGTTCCATTTCATTCTTGATACTTTGTCACAAGGACTTTATTTGAATATTCTTCTTGAATCTCCCATCATAGAAATAATCAACTTGGTGTTAAAAAACTCAATGGTATACAAAGATTGCTTTACAACAAGATCCCCTCTTTCATCTTGTACAAACTCACCTTGAAGCACATGAAAAAGAGTAAGAAACCTTTTTGTTCAAGGATGGTTTTCTATTTTTCAAAACTTAAATCTACATTCTAAAGTATGGGAGATCTACCACTTGTGAAACTTCAAGAAGCATATGATTTACTAATTATTGATCATATGGGTGTGGACAAGACATTGAGTACCTTATAATACCAATGGTGGTGGTCAAACATGGCATGAGAGGTTCAAGAGTTTGTCTAGTCTTGTGATAGCTACCAATGCAACAAGATAGGCAACAAGAAGCTAGGTGGACTACTTAACCATTATTAATTTGATTTTGGAAGATGTAAGCTTAAATCTCATCACATTTTTGCCAAAGATAGACTAAGGCTATATAAAAATTTTAGTGTTTATTGATAAGCTCAACAAGTAGATACATTTTTCACCTACTATGGATATAATAGATTCTCTAACATTGGCCATGATTTAATTTGGCATTGTATTTAACCACCACAAGATACCATGGTTCTCATCTTTGATCTTGATCCTTGAATTTTTATTAAATTTTGGCAAACACTCTTCAAGCTACTTGGCACCAAGCTTATCTTATCTATAGCTATTCATCCTCAAATTGATGGGCAAACCAAAGAGAAAATTTCACCTTGGTATTTATGTTATATGACTTTATCAACATTCATTACACCAATTTGGATACTTATCTTGTGGTTGCCAAATTTGTCTATAATAAATCTAAGCAAGAAAGTATAAGAATCTCTCCTTAATTATGTACAAGATCCACTCATTCTAGATTCTCTTCTTGATCTACCACCATCTCATGTCCCTCATACTTCCACCTTCTTTTCTATCTTATTTTCATCCTTACACCAAGCCAAGTCTCATCTTCTTCTTGCCCAAAATTGACAAAAGCAATTTGATGATAAACATTATCATGATCTCACCTTTCACTCATTTGATAGTGTCATGCTTTCCTCTAGTAACTTCCTTCTCCCTCTTGAAACCCAAGTTTGTAACTTACTTCCAATTGGATAGGTCCATTGATATTACTTAGATCATTTTTCTTATTGCTTACAAACTTACCCTTCCTATTCATATGATGATCCATTCTATCTTCCATGTTTCAAAGTTAAAACCTTTTGTTTCTAACCAATATTCCTTTCTTACTTGTATCCAACCTCCTCATTGTTCTCCAATCCTTTTTTAATTATCATGAAGAATACAAAGTTGACCACATTTTTGCACAAAGAGCCATCCAACATGGCAAGCAATGACAAGTTGAGTATAATGTCCTTTAGAAAGGATATCCACTTCATGATGCTAAATGTGAACCTCTTTCTCATCTATAAGATGCTCAAATGACCAAATAAAACTTTGAAGACTCCATGACAATGAGGACATCACCAACTAGTGGTGGAGGAATATATAATAATATTGAGTTAGCATAATAAGCTAAATATAGCAAAAATAAGGTAGAACCAACATACATCTAGGAATACTAATAATGTTCTAAAAGCATCCAAGAAGCTTCTAAGAACTTACCAAAGATAGAGTAACTTGTATGCTAAATAAATGGCTAGCTTAACTTATATGCCAAGTAGACAATTTGTTTGGCTTGCACTCCAAGAAAGATATCTTTTAGAAGGAACCTTCCTTGGAATCTTCTAAGGAATCTTGTATTTAACTTCCCTATAAATACCAAAGCCAAAGCTTATGCTAAACATTTAGAGTTTCTCTCATTTGAGAGTTCCAACATGGTCTTTCATTCACTTATTTCTCTCATTGGTCTTTTACAACAAAGCTCTAAAAATTATATAAGAGATAACATAACTCTAGAAGAAAATAGAGCAAACACCACAAAGGATACAATACTTATTGTGGATTATAAGAATATGGAGTTTACATACAAGTTAGTTGAGACTAATAAAGTAAAAAATAGGCCAAATTAACCAAGAATAAAAAATATTTTAGAAGCATCTAGAAAGCTATTTGGTACCTTCAAAATATTGAGTAATGTGTATACCAAGTGGTTACTTCTAGGAGAAAGCTTCTTGGAAAGCTTCCTAGCTAGCTTAGCTTGCACACCAAATAGATGACTTTTGGAGGAAGCTTCCTAACTAGCTTAGCTTGCATACCAAGTAGGCGGCTTCTAGAAGGAAGCTCTCAAGAAGCTTCTTTATTAGCTTAGCTTACACCTAAGAAGGTGGCTTTTAAGAATCTTCCTAAGAAGCTTCTCAAGATCCTTGTATATGTTTCCTATAAATACCAAATTCCAAGCTTATGCTAGGTATTTGAAGTTTCTCTCATTCAAGGGTCCCAATGTGATCTTCCATTCTCCTATTTCCTCCTCGGTCTTTTTACAATGGTATTAAAGCAAGAATGGAATGGATGGAATTTATGGATCACCAAATCTATTTCCTCTAATATTAGGATTTTTGCGTCCATATACTACCCAAGCATCATTTCATGTAATTCATTATCTCATGCTATGGGTAAAATTTCCTAAATATGATCATCTTGTCTGATGAACCCTTGATACTTCAGATACAAAGAATGGTGGATGTGTTGCATCTACATGTTAACTTAATAATTCTAGGTAGTTTGATGGAATAGTATCCATGGCGGCTATTTTTTATGATCAAGTAATGCACAAATGATAATTGCATTATTTGGGCAAATAATGCAATTATCATTACTATCTGTAATACTCCAAGGATAGGAGACCTAAAGAGAAATACACCATGAGAAACACATAATTTCACACTCAAACCTCTGATTCCCCAAAGGAGCACCTTCTCTTTATATATATAGACAAAGAGGATCTCCTCCAAGGAAGCCCCATGATAGGATTAGGCACATAAATAGGTGACATGTCAGCAAGCTCCACCCTTGGATTAGTCACTTGGATGGGTGACATGTTGGTCTTGGTCCTATCTGGTTGGTCAAACAAGCTTTGATTAAAGTGAATCTTTTAGAGAATCTTCTTGTAAGAATCTCAAAATCACGTGGGTGAGGTACCATTGGAAAGCTCTCAATGAGACAAACCAAGGGGGAGGGAAAGCCAGCCTTACTTTTGTTTGGGAGGGGGAGTTTGCACATTTTTTAGGCCTAATTCATCCATTTAGGCCTCTAAAATTGCCTTCAAAGATTTTAGGCATATTTCAATTCCTACTCTATAAGTAGAAGTCCCTTTTTAGTGATACCTCTTTCTGATATATTTAGTCCATCATGTGTAACATCCTTCTAGATTTTACCAAACCAATTCTCACCTTTAAATCATATGTCTAACAGTTTGTTCTAAGGTTATCAAGTATATTTTAGTTTTTGCTCTATCAATAGAAGTACTCTTTTGGTGTTACTTCTATCTGATCTATTTTTTTCATCATGTATAACATCATTCCAGATGTTACCAATCTAAATTTCACATCTAGATCATATGGCTAGCTCTTGGTATTACACTCTGTGCTATAATGGAGCAATGCACAAAGTTATTATTTTTTCATAACAATGATAACTTTGGGTATTGCCGCCATGGCTACTATGCTATCAAACTATCTATAGTTATCTAAGTTAACATCTAGATGCAACATGTCCAAAGTTCTTCATAAGTTACAATCTGAAGTATCAAGGGTTCATCAAACAAAGTAATCATATTTAGAAAATTTTACCCAAAGCGTGAGATTAATGAATTGCATAAAATGATGTTTGTGTATTATATGGATACAAAAATCCCAATGGTTTGGGGGAAATGGATTTTGTGGTCCATAGATTATATCCATCCTATTTTTTCTTGATACCATTGTAAAAGACCAAGGAGAGAAATAGGAGAATGGAAGATCAAATTGGGACTATTGAATGAGGGAAACTCCAAATGCCTAGCATGAGCTTGGGCTTTGGTATTTATAAGGAACATTGATATCTATAGGGAACCCTAAACTTCTTTCTATAGTTGCATTATTCAAGCATTACTTGATTTTTGGAAGAAAGAGACCATCAACGACAAGAGCATGTAGAGAGAGCACCATTTTGAGAAGGAGAAGAGCAAATAGAATTTCCAAAGCCCAAGGTATTTGAAGGTAAGAATCTCTTGGACGCAATGGAAAATTTGTGTTTGATTAGGAATGCTATTTTGAAGTAAAAATCTTCAAGATGAAAGGAAATAGATTCTCTTTGCTCCAAGTCAATTGGATGGAGAGAAAAACTATGTTGGCAATTTCAAGTGGAGCAAGCTGAACAATATTTTGTTGTACTAATCTCAACATAGAAAGAATTCAAGAGCATAATAATTAGGAGACTCTATGCTATAAATGTTGCACAAGATAGATTTGTAGAATTGAAGCAAATTTGGTTTGTGAGAAGCTACATCACTCAATTCCAAAACACCATAATGCAAATTCCAAATATACTAGAAGGTGAAGCTTTGGATCAATTTGTTAGAGACTTGAAATCACTTACCAAACTAGAAATGACCATGTGGGAGCCCAAACACTTAGAGGAAACCATGCAATTGGCTAAGCACTTTGATTCCTTGGTTGCAACAACTTGATCTTGACCTTGACTTTCATAGAATTTTCCAATACACTACACATGAGTGGAAGAGCTAACACCAATGGAGATTGATGCCATCCAATGGAGACTGCTTTGTAGTACAAATAGAGAAAGATTACAAAAAAATTGGTGGTTGCTTTTATTGTTGCCAAATTGGATATCGTATTACTAAATGCCCACTCAAGAATGGGTGACCTCGATAAATTACCCAAATAGAGTTTGTGGAGCATGATAATTAGAGAAACAAAGAATCCCAATAGGAGAGTTTGAGTCATCTACTCGGAACTTGATTAGTTCTAATGGGATTGAAGGCTTGACCTATGCAAGTTTGTTTTACTTGCAATTTATAATATCTTATTGTCATTGTAAGATTTTGGTTGATTCTTGAAGTTTAGAGAATTACATATCCATGCAATTAATAAAAAATTAGGTATTCCTCTCAAAACAATAAATTAGAAGTAGATTGATGATGGTAGATGGTAGAAGGGGATCTACATTCCATACCTCACAATGTAGTACATTCAAGATTTGGAAGGAGTATTTGGAGTGTATGAGGATTGTAGTGGCACCTCTATACTATGATATCATTCTAGGTTTGCATTGGCTTGAATATCATAAGGTTAAATTTGGTAATTGGACCCGATGACAAATTCAAGTATCACACCAAGGTATAAATTATTGATTAGGTTATTTGGTACTTTTGAGTAAGACATCTAAGAATATTCAGTCCCAAGATGGAAAGTTTGTTAGTAAAGTAGCCATAGAGCAAGCTTTGGAGGAAAATATTATTATTTTTATGGCATGGATCATGCCATGCATCATGCATAGATAATATGATAAGAGCCAAAAGCATTATCAACCAATGGTGGATCAAATAGTTCAAGAGTTTGCATATGTGTTTTTGGATGATCTGTCAAAGGGGATACCTTTTGATTGTGGTATGATCTTTTGATCATGGTATTGATAAGAAGTACTCCAATGAGTGGACCAATCTATTTGCTCTCATCAAAGGAGTTGGAAGAGCTTTGAAAAACACTAATGGAGTTGTTAGAGAAGGATTTCATATAACATAATACATCTTTGTGGAGAGCACCGATACTATTTGTCCCAAAGAAGGATGGAGGACTTTGCTTTTGTATTGATTCTCATGGCCTCAATAAACAAACAATGAAGAATGCATATCCCTTATCTTGAATTGATGACTTGCTAGATCAATTGAGTGGAGCATGATACTTCTACAAGTTAGATCTCTAAAGTGAATTTTGGCAAATCCCTATTGATAGAAAGGATGTGCAAAAGATTGCCTTTCATAGAAGGTATGGGCATTTTCAATGGAGGTTCTACCTTTTGGGGTCACTAATGCTCCAATAGTCTTCATAGATCAAATGCATTGAGTGTTGGATGGGCTATTGGATTGTTAAGTGATGGTTTTCTTGGATGATATTTTAATTTATAGCAAGATGGAGGCAAAATATATGAATCACATGCAAGAAGTCCTAAGGTAACTACTACAAGAAGTCAAAGTGTACCTTTTGGTAGAAAGAAGTTACCTTCTTGGGCCATAAAATCTCATCAAAGGAGATCAAGATGGAAGAGGAGAAAATTAAAGCAATTATTGATTAGCCTACTCCAATAGATGCCACAAAAGTGTGAGCATTTAATGGATTGGTAAGGTTTATTGATGATTCATCCACTATTATGCTCATGTGGCCATACCATTGACCAATCTCTTAGGGAAGACCTCAAGTTTTTAGTGGACCACCAAGCACAAAGAATTATTCTAGAAGCTTAAATATATGGTGTCTTTAAGACACATTCTTCAACCATATGATCCTCAACTACCTTATGTAATTGATTTTGAAGCTTCTAACTTTGCCATTGGAGTTATGTTGCAGTAGGAACTTCTAGACGGGTTGCATCCCATTATTTTTGTGTCTTGAAAACTAAACGCCATAGAAAGGAACTACTCTACTTGAGATCAAGAACAACTAGCAATGGTATATGCCACCAAGGTATGGAGGCATTATCTCTTGAGGAAATAAATGATTATGCAAACCAATCAAAAACTCTCATTGTAGACATTACATTTGGAGCACATGAAGAGTCAGCCATTGATAGGAGGAAAAACTATAGTTTTTTTACATCAAACTTGAGCAAAAATTGGTAGGTTCCATATTATCTTTGATGCACTATCATGACAACTTGATTTGAAGACTCTTCCTCTCATCATGGTGGTAATTATGATAGTGTCAATTGATTCAAAAGTCCAAATTGAGTTTAGGACCACTTTACCACAAGAGCACTTCTTTTAGATGGTACAAGATTATCTTGTAGCACATGATATGGAATATAACACCTTCTCCTTCAAGGAAGGCCTTCTATTCTATGAGAACCAGATCTATGTTCCAACAAAGGGTGATTAATGACTTATGTGCCCTCAAGAAGCCCATGACTTACCAATTACTGGTCACATGGGTGTGGAAAAGACCTTGGGTACCCTACAAAGCCAATGGTGGTGGTCTAGCATGGAACAAGAGGTTTGAGAGTTTTTCCAATGTTGTGAGAGCTGCCAATGCAACAAAGCCAATAAAAAAAATTGAATGGACTCCTTCAACCACTTCCCATCCCATATGCTTGATGGGAACACATGAGCTTATATCTCTTCACATCCTTACCCAAGACAAGGCAAGGTCACACAACAATTGTTGTATTTGTTCATAAGCTTAGTAAGCAAATCCATTTGGCACCAACCTTTAATATTGTGGATGTTCCAACATGAGCATGGATCAACTTCAACAATATCTTCAAGCACCATGAGATGCCTTGTATATTCATCTCCAAGCGTGAACCTTGATTAACCAAAAAAATTTGGCAAGCACTCTTCCAACTACTTAGTACCAAGTTTGTTTTGCCCATAGCCTCTCATCCTCAAACTGGTGGATAAACCAAATATGCAAATTGCACCTTAGAGGATATACTTTGTGCCTTTGTCAACTTTCACCATACCAACTAGGATGAATGTCTTGCAATTATTGAGTTACCTACAATAATTCCAAGCATGCAAGCACCAGATTCTCTCACGTCTTCCTTAATTTTGGCCAAGACTCATTTGTCTAGATTCCTTTCTTGCTACTCCTCCATCTCATGTTCCTCATACTTCCACCTTCTTGACCGTAATATCCCAATTCCTATAACAAGCTAAATCTCATCTTCTTGTTGCTTAAAATTGTCAAAAAAATACACAGATCAATATGTTGGGATCTCACCTTTCCACTCAATGATAAGATCATGCTATTAACATACCGCTCCCACTTGATACACAAGTTTATAAACTTGCTCCTATTTGGATAGGTCCATTTGATGTCATCCAAATCATTTCTCTTGTTGCTTATCAACTTGCCTTGCCTTGTCATATGCAAATCCACCTTGTCTTTCATGTTTCTAAGTAGAAACTCTTTGTTTCTTATCCATTTTCCTTTTCCTCTTATGTCCAACCCTCTCCTCCTCATGTCCTTATCAATGATCATGAGGTGTATGAAGTTGATTGCATCCTTGTATGTTGCTACATTCAACATGGCTGCCAACAACATACTAAGTACAAAGTCCTTTGGAAAGGGTACCCCTTTCATGATGCCACTCGGAAGCCTATTTCTCATCTCTACAATGCACAAACGACCATCCAAGAGTTGAAGCTTCCATGGTGACAAGGATGTCACCAACTAGTGGTGGAATGTGTAACATTATGGAATTTTACATACAAGTTAGTCAAAACTAATGAAGTAGCAAATAGGCCAAATTAGCCAAGGATTATAAGAATATTCTAAAAACATCTAGAAAGCTACTTGGTAGCTTCCAAGTATTGAGTAATTAATATGCCAAGTGGTGACTTCAAGAGAAATCTTCTTGGGAAGCTTCCCAACTAGCTTAGCTTGCACACCAAATAGATGGTTTCTAGAGGGAAGCTTCTTGAGGAGCTTCTTGACTAGTTTAGCTTGCACACCGAGTAGGTTGCTTATAGGAAGAAGCTTCCTTGTTGGCTTAGCTTGCACTCTAAGAAAGTGACTTTTAAAAAGCTTCTCAGGAGCCTTGTATGTTCCCTAAAATACCAAAGCCCAAGCTCATGCCAAGCATTCAGAGTTTCACTCATTCAAGAGTCCTAATGTGATCTTCCATTTTTTTATTTCTCTCCTTAGTCTTTTACATGGATGGTTCAAGAGGTATATTCAAGAGGTATGTTGAATCAATGAACTATACTCAATCTCAATATTTCAACAAATTAAGAGATTAAGAATGGGACTCACAAAAACTCTCAAAAAATAGAGTATGCTCAACAAGCACTCTTTATTAAAAGTGACCAAAAATTGCAAAACCAAATTATGTTAGAGGAGCCAAAAAATGTAGATACTAGAGGATATTACATGAATCTCCATCCATCATATTTTAGTGCTTCTATGTATGATATAAGTATGTTCATTTGATCAGATTTTTTATTAAGGTAATTATAAAGTGCAAAATGTTTTGCCTTTCATAGTTCTAATGTTCAAAGTACTTGATGAGGTTGTTTGGAAGGACCATGAGTGCAATTCTTTATCATGCTACCTACCAAACATTGATTGTACTAATGATCCAACCTTGGCATTTGTATGTGTGAGCTTGCATGTATGTTATGTGGCTCTATTATTGGATCTACTATTATATTAGATAAGTATGTGATAATTTTTTATGAGGATTGCATATAATATATTTAACACTTTTGCTTGCAATGGTTCCTAAAGTGTAGTAGTTAGGTCCTTGTACTAAACACTATAAAAAGATATTGTTTGTACCATTCTATCTAGTTTGAAATATTAGGTGTTTATATTACTTAATATTTTCATCAATATTATAACATGTAAACATAAGGATTTAGATTGTGATATTTTTTCTAGAAAATACCTCCCTAAAAATATTAAAATTTGATAACTAAATAGTTATTATGTAAAACTAAGATAAAGCATTAAAATATAATAATTTATAATGAAATGTTTATAATGCAATTTTAATTTAAGAATTCAAAAAGATTTGAGTTTAGTAACATGAAAAGAACCTTTGAGTACAATAATTTATCAACATTCTTTTCAAAAATCCAAGTCTCTTGTAGAAATTTCTTCATGACTGAAAATACTTATACTTCTCAATTTCTCATAATAAAAGTAAAACAGAAAATCTAATACTTCACATACAAAGATAAAAAAGTCACTCAGATTAGACTAAATATGAAACAATCGAATTTTAATTTTGTATTTGTTATGCTTTTAAGATCCGAAAATTTATTAATGTATTAAGATTAGACTGGAATTAGACTGCAGTTCTTTGTATTCACAAAGAAGGGCAGATAGAAGAATAACTTATTTTTTTAATATAATTTTCGTCCTCTGACTTAGAGGATGACTTCAACTCAAGCTGTACATCGTAGTATATATGCAAAAAAAGAGTTTTTCTTCACCGTCATCCTTTTAAGACAGTACAAATTCTACCTTTCAAGTTTTCTATGGTCTTTAAAAGAATAGAAAAAGTTCTCCATGAAAGCATGGCATCCAAACACTAGAGAACTGTGACATTGACATGTAGATACAGAGCTGTAATCTTGACGTGGCAGGGAAAAAATATCCACATGGATTGTGATGAAGCTACCAACTGGAATGGAAAGGTCGCCCCTTGGACAATATGCATATTTCCTTATTCTATTCTATTGGGACCTAGCTGCATTTTATCTCTTTTGTCTTTCCTTTATACTTGATGGGTTTTCCAATTCTTCATGTGTACTACGCGGTCGCCTTTCCTTTTCTATTCTTTATCCTCTTCCGCATGTTCCTCCATGTCCTTGACTCACAACCTCAAAGGGTCACAATATGGTATATGTATGTTTATACTGGATGGGTCTTCCCATCCTTCATGTGTTCACTTTTACTTCTCTATTTATTATTTATTTCTTGCGGGGAGAGTGTGGAGACGTGCGGGGAGCTGCGGGAGAGTGTGGAGACGGGAGAGGAGAGGGAGAGACCGTGAGACCATTTCTGTAATTTCTGAGTGCTCTCTAGCATGTAGCATTCGAGTGAATAGTTTATTCTCTTCGTTTTTCAATTTTGGTTCCATTGGCATCTAGATTGAAGACTATGGAGAATGGAGTAGAAAGTTATGAGGATTTTAAGATTTTTTAGGGTTTAGAGTGATCATTATACATTGAGAGTGATGGGTCGGGGATTTTCATTTCTAATCTCTTGGTTTTCATTATTAAGTTCCATGGGAATTTAGTTTGAAAATTTTGGAGATGAAAATTGAAAGTTATGAGATTTTATAGATTTTAGGATTTGGAGAGATTGTTTTCTTATGTGAGTTGGGATGTGAGGGGTTGTGGTTTTGTAGATATGGGGAGATATGGAGAGGAAGAGCAGCATGTGTTACTATCATTAATTTTGTGCTAGCCATGGCTACACCTTCCCATGTGTAGTTGCCTAGAGCGGGTCGGGATACACCATGCCCTATGTGTCACCGACGCTTTACCTCGCAAGGGGTAAAGACACATGTGGGAAGGATGCACAAGGACTATGTTTGGACCACTTGGGATGCCCACGTGAAACAAACAACCACATCAACAGTAGTGACACTCGGGATTACGCACGCTTCTTCTATACCTTCGTTGATCGTTCCAGGGATACCGATCGAGTCGTGAGAGTGGTTAGCTTCTCAAGCGGGTCGCATTTTAGGGTTATTTGAGACTAGTTTTCCATGTCCACGTCTATTCCATAGGCTACCCCACACACTCCATGATGAGGCTAGACAAGCTTTTCGCCTACCACTAGACTGTTTGGCACGTGATCCCTTGGACGAGTTAGCATGGTTCCTATTCCTCTTACTCCCTCGATGGTGTCTTCGTTATTCTAGAGAGAGACATGCGGGCCATAGAGAGGTGGCTGCTAGATTTTGTCGATTCCGAGTGGGGGATTGGGCATCCCTTCAGGAGGAGTCTATTAGGGCTACATGATTTAGGAGACAAGCATTGCCATAGGATACCACAAATTCCACACAATTATGACGATGTAGGACATTGGGTCAAGCGGGATAGTTTAGTAGAGCAGCATGAGCGCTACATCCTTTGTCTATAGCGAGTCCTACTGATGAGACCATCTCTTCCCTACGCTCATTGCATCCTATAGCAGTAGAGGGACTACCACTAGAGGTCTTAGATTATCAGCCTGAGCAGCCTTTATGTCTTGATAGGTTGCTATTTGCACAAGCATTGTGCATTGCTCCTCGCCTTTACTCAGGAGGCTTGTCAGGGATGGTTTATGAGCATCTTAGAGATTTCTTCCAGGTAGATGATCCTTCTAGTGGTTTTACCGAGTTGTTTCAGGTGGCTGCAGCAATAGCAAGAGGAGACATTCCTATGTCTCTTAGTCGGGTGTTAGGTGCTAGTTGACTTCTCATGATGGAGAAGGACACGGAAGGCATTAGAGAGAGATCTTTTTGCGTTTGATCAATTGTACCATTGTCCTTCAACATCGTTCTCACTTTTGATAACACCTTAGTCCACATCAATTTGGAGTAGCTAAATTGGGAGGATGTGAGGCTATATCTCTAGGCATTAGAGCACTCCTAGATATCCATCCGGAGTGGGTCGTCCTATAGGTGGATGTTGAGAACGCTTTTAATAGCGTCTTATGTGCATCTATCTTTAGAGATCTTAGGGAGGCTAGTGGATCCTTGGCGAGTCTTATTCCTTTTGTGCGGTCTTTTTATGGCTCTCCGGCTTCCCTTTACTACCATCATGGTGGTTCTTAGGAGGGAGTCACCGTCTTGGAGTCAACTATTGGTATATGTCAAGGAGATCCTTTAAGGGGGCCCTTATTTGCCATGGCTCACTTTAGAGCTCTCGTATCTACTACTTTGGCCATGCCAGGTTGTGTATTTCCCTCCTTGGCAGATGACACACATCGTAGGTCAAGTAGATCAGATTAGGCATGCCTTTGACTACTTGACTACCAAGCTACATCTAGTAGGCTTGAGAGTCAAGGTGTCAAAGTGTAAGGCATGGTCCCCTTTAGGTATCTCTCTCCACCTTGAGCTTCCAAAGGGTTGTATCACATTGTATCACAAGATGGACTTCATGTTCTTGGAGTGCCAGTAGGATCGGAGGATTTTGTCACACGCTTCTTAAACGTTGCACTTGCAGAAGATGTTCGCCATGTGGATGACCTTCCATTACTAGGAGATCCGTAGGTGGAATTTGGTATACTCTCTTCCAGTATTGCTCGTTGACCATCTACCTCATCCGTACAATTCTCCCTTCACCGTCCTTCCTATCACGTCTGAGAGCATTTGATAGGAGGATTATGGGAATCTTTGGTAATATTATTGGATCAGTGACTTTTGAGTGTGTGACAGGGAATTTGGCACGGAGACAGACGGCTCTACCAATCTCATGTGGTGGGGTTGGCTTGATTTCTATGGAAGAGATGACACCTATAGCATTTTTGGGTAGTTGGACTCTCTCGGCACTCTTACTTTCCTCTCGTTTTGTGGTTGTTGATAGGCCGGTTTTGGAGAATTATGTGACAGAGGTGGAGGGAGGATCCTTTTCTCTCCAGGTGTTATTGCGGCAGATGAGAGATAGTCTATCCCCACGAGCACGAGAGGATTTTCCACCTTTTGCTTCACTACCGTCAGATTGGACCAGAGGTTTACAGTCTTCCTTGATGGAGCGACAGTGTGAGCATACGCTACATTCTCTCTTAGTCGACTTGTCCATTCCTCATGCTACTAGAGCACGTCTTCGCTCTTGCTCCGGCAAGGGTGTAGGCTCTTGGATCCTAGCTCGACCGTGTATTAGGGCTTTCCAACTTGCACCAACTACTTTTTCTATAGCGATGAGGTTTTGCCTAGGTTTGGTCCACCCATCTGCATCTTCATTACTCACTTGTGAGTGTGGTTCTACACTAGATGCAGCAATGGTCCACATGACACAATGTCCTTTAGGAGGACAGAGGATAGCTACCCATGATGCCATTAGAGACATAGTGTTTGCTATGGCACGAGAGAGTGGATACTTTGCTTGGAGGGAGCATTCGTATGCTTTGCAAACGACACGTGTCAGGGAAAACTTATACTTGGTCCGAGATGATCAGGTGACAGTAGCGGATGTCGTGGTTACGGACCCTACGCGGGATACAATGTCAAAGGGAGTGATTACCCATCCCCCTGGATGGGCGGCGAGTGCAGCAGCAGATCGTAAGGTTTCCAAGTATAGGGGCATGCAGCGAGGTCACCTCTTTGTTCCTCTAGCCTTGGAGTTATATGGAGCGATGGACACGACATGGAGGGAGCATTCGTATGCTTTGCAAACGACACGTGTCAGGGAAAACTTATACTTGGTCCGAGATGATCAGGTGACAGTAGCGGATGTCGTGGTTACGGACCCTACGCGGGATACAATGTCAAAGGGAGTGATTACCCATCCCCCTGGATGGGCGGCGAGTGCAGCAGCAGATCGTAAGGTTTCCAAGTATAGGGGCATGCAGCGAGGTCACCTCTTTGTTCCTCTAGCCTTGGAGTTATATGGAGCGATGGACACGACATTTGACACATTTGTTAGGGAGTGCGCGAGAGCTTATCATGTTAGGCGTCAGGGGTACCACTCTCACTCTCATACTTTGTAGCATATTTTAGACAGCATGTGTCCATTGCTCTACAGAGGGCAGTGGTTGGTGCAATCCATAGGAGAGCAATCACATTAGGTGATGTTTCTTCGGATGCTCCAGTTGTATGTAGACAGTGCTATTTGCATAGCTCGGATATCTTAGGTGCGATAGTGCAGATTTCTCATACAGACTCTATTGGGGCTTAGTTACCTTTTTTGTCTCTCTCTTGTACGGTTTGATGGGGTCTTCCCATCCTTCATTTTTCTTATGCGGTCGCGTTTTTTTCCCTCATGTGTTCTACGCGGTCGCCTTTCCCTTTTCTATTCTTTATCCTCTTCCACGTGTTCCTCCATGTCCTTGACTCACAACCTCAAAGGGTCACAATATGGTATATGTATGTATGTGCCCTACCCATTCATGAAATTATGGATGTGGTACTCCACCGAATCTACAGAAGATCGAGACGGGAGGTACGTCCAAATCCCGTTTAGCGCGCCACAGCAGAGCACGTTCGAGTATTAAGTACTGTAGTGCTAAAAGTCGATTGATTTTACAGCCGGCCACCTGTCCATCCGTCAATCCGCACAGAGTAGAACCAGATGCCCAGGAACAAGTACAATTAAAGAGTTGACGGGACGCGGTACATCCACAACTACAGTACTCTATCACCCTCTACTCCTTGTTCCTTGCAACCACGAAAGGGATCTTCCACATGGCAAAAGCGTGAAAAGAACGGGACAGAAAGGTAGCGTTGATGCGGTTTAGGGTCCGGTCTTTCCGTTCCAGCTGCACGGTAGTAACATACTGTACAGTGAAGCGCATTGTTCTGCATGCTGCGCTTCCGCAAGGCTTAAATTGTAGAAGCAGAATCAGCTGAATTAGGATTTCAAAATTCGAACTTGATTCGGCGAGTTTGCCATCCGTAGCTACTGCTGTTGCAGAGTGTCGAGGAAAAGGACGAAGACGAGGAGCGGCAGAGTTGACGGAGACGATCCAGGCTGGAAGCCTGTGAAGTCATGGTGGATAGCACCCACAGGAGAGGGTGTTATTAATGTGCGAGAAGCAGTAGTTGTGGGAAAACCAAAGGAGGAAATCAGTTGCCTAGCCAAAGTAGAAGAGATATAAACTTCCTCTGCAGCTGGCGCTGTGGTGGTTCTTGATCGAAAGAAGAGGAGTTACTGTAGTTGTCTTCTTTTGAGACAGACCTGCCCACTGTAATAGAGGAGAGTTGCTGTCGAAAGAAGCGGAAATAGACCGGTTGGTTTGGCTGGCAAGGTTTTATTGAAAGTAGGAGGAGAGTGAGATTGAAGGAGAGGTTATTGAGTGGTGGTGTTGTTAGTACGGTAGGGAGAGAAAGGGAGGAAGAGATAGAGAGAGTGAGAGGACTGATGAAGAGCAAGAATTCCAACAGCCTTCCGGCTGATATGTACTTGTTTGATACACCGAAGGCGTTGCAAAATCCATTGCTGCAGCACAGGGAGAACTCATCACATCTGTATCCTTCCACCCCCGGGAAAGCGAAGATGGAGCGGAGCAATCACTTCGGAGACGTGCAGAGCCGATCTTACAATTTCTTTTTTGTGTTGTGTGTGGCGCTATTCATTCTCATGGCCGGTGCCTACATGTTGCGAGGAGAAAGCAAATTTGTGCACCCGACATATAGTGTTAGAGCTTCTGAGGTCCCCGTCCCGGAGATGTGGAGGAGTCAGGCTTGGCAGAAAAGTGTCCGCCAGTCTACTCATCCTAAGCGGGAGGATGGACTCGTAGTTCTCGTAACAGGAGCTGCAGGATTTGTAGGTTCGCATGTCTCCCTTGCACTTAGGAAACGAGGAGATGGAGTCGTAGGCCTAGATAATTTTAACAGTTATTACGATCCTTCGCTCAAGCGGGCCAGGCAGGCGCTTCTGGACAAGCGTGGAGTTTTTATCATAGAAGGAGATATCAACGATGCAGTCCTTTTGAAGGAGCTGTTTGACATGATTCCCTTCACTCATGTCATGCATTTGGCGGCCCAGGCTGGCGTGAGGTACGCGTTGGAGAATCCTGGGTCGTATGTGCACAGCAACATCGCCGGATTGGTCACTCTTCTAGAGCAATGCCGGAAAGCGAACCCTCAACCTGCTTTCGTGTGGGCGTCATCGAGCTCAGTCTATGGCTTGAACACCAAAGTGCCTTTTGCGGAGAGCGATCGAACCGATCAACCTGCAAGTCTATATGCTGCAACCAAGAAGGCGGGCGAGGAGTTTGTCCACACATACAACCACATCTACGGCCTTTCGGTCACAGGACTACGATTTTTCACTGTCTATGGACCCTACGGCAGGCCAGACATGGCATATTTCTCGTTCACTCAGAACATCCTCTCCGGTAAGCCCATTACCATATATCAGGGCGCCAATAAGGCCGATCTAGCTCGTGATTTTACTTTCATCGATGATATCGTTCAGGGATGTGTAGCATCATTGGACACCGCCGAAAAGAGCACTGGTACTGGTGGGAAAAAGAGAGGTCCTGCTCAGCTTCGTACTTTCAATCTGGGAAACACTTCTCCCGTTACAGTGCCAACACTTGTGGGCATTTTGGAGAAGCATCTGAAGGTGAAAGCAAATAAGAAGTTTGTGAGGATGCCTCGTAATGGGGATGTGCCATTTACACATGCCAATGTCACTCTTGCGAGGAGCGAGCTGGGATATAACCCCACCACAGACCTCACAACTGGTTTGAAAAAATTCGTCAAGTGGTACCAGAATTACTACGAGATCGCCACTATTTAGGCACTTGTGCAGTGGAATCTCGTGATGGCTCCATCACTCATCTGGACGACTGCAAAATTTAACTCTGAATGCTCAACGGTTGCGCGGGTCCGGACATGATTAGGAGCTACTACTCCCAAGAAATTTATTCTTTTTATTCATTTAGCTGTAGTGTGTCAGGGGGAGAGCCCGACACTCAAGCTTACTACATGAGATAGGAAAGAGCATGTGAAATTTGTGCAGAAAGCACTTGCAAGCCTCCCAATCTGGGTTTCCCATTGTAATTTTTGATTGGAAGGTTGGGCGAGTGCGTGGAAAAGTGCAAACCCCTAGCATTATTGTGTCGAGAAAATACATATGGACTAGAACAAAATCTTAGGGCTCATAGAACAATGGGTTGGTAGGGAAGGAGTCGACAGTCGCTTCCTCTGTATATTATCCGCATTCAAGGACAAGTAGGAATGAAACTTATTGCGACTCTGAACCAAGACTGAGGATGACCTCAAGCAATTTATACAGTCTAGTGTTTAGTTTAGTAAAAAGGCTCGCTTACATGATGCATAACATTTCACTGTAGATGCTGCTCATGGAATGTATCAATTTTGGCTTTGCTTGTTCCCGATTGCGCTTATGTTCCGCTCTGTATCGGCTTGCCTGGATCAGCTTGACTTGGGTGAGCATCCGTTCATGCATGCATTTCATTGCTTTCGTATTTACGTTTTCGGTTCGTTTCGGGTCGGATCTAAGTGGGTTTTGAGGACCCCGTTCGGTGAACTGCTTCTGCTGCCGTTTCTCATGTACAGTCTAGTGTATTGTACGCTTATGACCTCCATTTTACTTAGGATTGCCGCTTGACATGTAGGACCAATGTCCGCCTTACTCGACAATCTCCTCCTCCTTGACCTTCCCGCTGCTTGTGTTTTCCCTTAGAGCACTACTACATCTTATCAATTTCAGATATTCGGATTGGCGAGTGTAGGATGTATCAAGTAGTCACTACTGTAGTACGAGTTTGTAGATTTGTCTTTCAAACACTGATCTTATGTACGAGCTGTTCGAGGAAAAACTAGCTCCTATTGCAGTAGCTTGAGCTTGTAGATTCAACTTTCATATGGTTACTCCTATAAACTGAATTATCTTCGTTGCGTGTTTGCATCCTTCCATTGAACCAACTTAACATACGTCCGACTTGGGGGTTTTCTCTTCTATAAGGTCTGTTTGAGTGCAGACGGTTCATTTTTTGACAAAATGTCCGTCAGTTCGTAGTCGGTCTACTTTTTGAATTTTCTAATTTCATGGACATAGTCTGGTGTTGTGAGGTGTCACATTTCCTTGTATGGTTAGTACTCACGGCTTTATTTTGCAGTTGACTCGGTCCAAATAATAGACACTAGTTCTGGAAGTTAATTACTGTGGGTCCCGCCGGCTTCTTTCTCTTCCTCATTCATCCAGAAATGGTACTTCTTTGAGCCTTCGCAAATGCCCTTCAGCCCCCATAGGATTGTTTTTATCATGTGAGTTTCACGTGGAAGAATACCATCTTTTCCTTCGGAAATGCGTGCGCCGTCGGTCCTACCTTCGCCAAGCTTGCGTGCCTACTCATGACGACGGTGAGTAAATATGTAAACCTCAAGTGAGCTAGAGTTGGTGTCTTGCAACGGAATTGTAAATTTCTTTGAAGTAACGGATATTGTTTAGTAGGAAAAACGGTCTTTCCACAAGTGATCTGCAGAAAGGCTCCCCATGCGTGACTGGAAAGGATACCTCCAATAGGACGCCAAGTGGATCGTCGGTGCCCAAAAATTTACATGAATATATTCTCTGACGCTGCGGTACTAGACTTTAGGCAGAATGAGCAACCAATGACCATGTCCTTCCTCACAAGCCTCCCGAGGAGATCGAGACTCGGACTTCGGGGGCTAGTCACTCTCCCACAAAGCATGCAGATGTTGACCTGCTGCAGTTTCTGCATACAAGTAGTTTCTCCTACATGGCAGATCAAGCTTAACAAATTGAGCCGCACGTCTTGTGAAAGAGAATCTGCAGCAGTAGCTCCCTTCATCTCCACATCAAGTTCCGGATTCCATCCATCTCATGTCTCCCTAGACATGTGAACGGACGAGCGAGCGTGCACCCAGGCAGGCCTATGACATACTGCTCCGATTCTTAAATATTCGTGGAAAGAATGTCTTGTCATGGGGCAGAATGTTGAGCCCCAGTAAGGTCTGTAATGATGTGTAAAAGTGTCTCTCCCTCTCTGCCCATGCCTCTAATCTGAACATCAATTGAGCCCATCCTCCTGGAGATGCTTTGAAAACTTTAAAGGGACTCACCTCTACTTTCCATTATTGCTGTTTTCCAGCACAAGGGCAGTGAGAAAAATTGACAGTGACAGATAAAATCAGACGTAGAAACGACCGCTTTCAGAAGCTGCCACTGGTGTCAGTTGCCACGACCTGAACTGGAACGAGAGTAGGAGTAAACAGACTGAGTTGATGTACACCAGGACAGGCAGGCATCATGGAATTCGCACTTGTGTGTTCATCGATGCCGCCTGATAAAGAAATCGTCTTTCTTCTTACCACTGTATAGCACTTCATCTAAGCTTGACAGCCCGGCAATCTCACTTGCTCGCCTCAGCAGACGGCACAGTTGGTTATTATCACACCTTCTTAATAAACTCTTTGCCCTGATTTCCCTTCTTAACGGACGGGCCCAACTGGCAACTTCCTTTAAAGGTCTGCCTTGGCTTAATTATATCTAGGTGTCTCAAGCAGCAGTACTGATGGACGGCAGGAGGCACTGAAGTAGAGACAAGGTCTAGTCTTGGCGCGGAAAGACGGATCAATCACTGGGGACACGGCATGGTTAACATGCTGGGTGCCTCCGAGATCGTCTTTGAAGCTCTTGGACAGAATCAATCTCTACTTCGGTCAAAACTCCTTCCTCCGGATCCTTCTCCTGCAGGTGGTGGGGTTGAGGTGATGTCAGGCTGAGAGCTAGGGTCCTTCCCTTTCATTGCAGATCCGCTTGGGGATCGAATACGAAGGTTCGCCCGACCCTACAAATACCGCTACATATGGTGCCATGATGAGCCCAGGAAATTGATCGCGAATTTAACATCCGAAGAAGTTTCGGAGGCAGGCTTTACGCAATTCAACAACAAGGAAGCTCATTCTTTGCTTTTACGGTATCGATAGCAGTAACTTCAAACTTCCTTCAATTCGCCAAAAATCCTACTATTCTACATTCAAACTTGATCGATTGATCGTCTAAGTATAGAGCTTCCCTCCTTCCCCACTGGTCAACCCGGGGAATTGGCGCTTCTGTAGTAAAATTTCTCTTCCAGTCCAGTATCTTTGCTTCTTTTCTCCTTTCACGCCATCCACTGGAGCACGAGTTGTGTCGAGTCAACTACTTATGATGGGTATTACAGGCTTCCCTATGATGTCGAATTCTGGTCGCTTACTGCACCATGTTTCCTCCTCCCACAGCGAGCAGCAGCAGGAAGGCAGCAGCAGGCCGGCAGCATTAGGACTACTTAGGATGCTGCGATGCGGAAAGCTGCTCCTTGTTACAGGTAGTGACGGACAGAATCATAAGTCTTCCCACGCAAATGTGCTGACTTTCTCCGAGCTGTTATTCATCTAGCTAAGGTAGTCTGTATCGAGGACCGTGTCCAGTCCGTTTCGATTTCATTCCTAGCCAGATAGGCAGTCAGGCAAGGCAGCCTAGACAGCCTAGCCCAGACCTGTAGATCGATTGACGTACGTGATGGGAGAGAGAGCTGAGCGAGCGCATCATACTTGACGACTAGTCCAAGACGCAACATAGAGTTCCTCTTGCCTCGGTTCCTCCACCTTCTTCCCATTAAAGGCTCGTAGATTTGGCCACCTCGACAGTAGTCATGGTGCTGGAAATTTCAATAGCCCAGGTGGTTCGCTCCTTCACTGAGTTTGAATGCTCTTTGTACCTAGTGATCCTAGTCCTCGTTGCCACAGTTATTTTACTGCTAGTCTGTGCGATGCCTCTCCTACTGAGAGAGGATGATGAGATCAGGATGAATGGTGGGAGAGACCAGGCAACTGCGCCACCAGCACCAGGGGTGTGGCAGAATCCTGAATGGAAGAGCAGCGTTCACCAATCTTGCCAGGTGGGGCGGGAAGGAGGAGTAGGAGGAGGAGGCATGGTTGTCATGGTGACTGGAGCAGCAGGGTTTATTGGATTGCACGTATGTTTGGCTCTTAAACAGCAGGGACATGGGGTTGTAGGATTGGACAGTTTCAGCAGCTATTCGGATATGAAACTCAAGGTGAAGCTGAAGAAGGAGAGAAAGGATAAGCTCACAGAGCACGGAGTGTTCGTCATCAATGGGGATATAAACGATGCCTTGCTTCTCAAGAAGCTCTTCGACATGGTTTCGTTCACTCATGTGCTGCATCTGGCAGCACAGACAAGTATAAAATACGCTAGTGAAAACCCAGGTGCTTATGTGCAGAGTAACATTGCAGGATTGGTGACACTTCTGGAGGTTTGCAGGAAGGCGAATCCCCAGCCGGCTTTTGTTTGGTCATCATCAAATTCTGTGTATGGGCTTAACACTCAGGTGCCATATTCTGAAGTTGACAAATGTGATCAACCAGCCAGTCTTTATGCTGCTTCCAAAAAGGCAGGTGAGGGGTTTGTGCATATTTACAGTCACAGTTATGGATTATCTACCACTACGTTAAGGTTGGGCACTGTTTATGGACCTTGGGGGCGACCAGATATGGCCTATTGGATATTTACCCGGGACATTATTCGAGGAAAGGAGATCAAGTTATATGAAGGGCCCAACCACGCTGACTTGCCTCGAGATTGGACCTACATAGATGATATTGTACGAGGGTGTTTGGCAGCCATGGCAACAACGGAGAAGAGCACTGGCAGTGGGGGTAGGAAGGCAGGACCTTCTCAATGTCGGACGTATAATCTAGGATGCAGTAAGCCTGTTGGATTGAGGGAATTACTCAGCATTATAGGTCAACATCTTCATATTGATGCCAATTTCCACAGCGTAGAGATCCCACCCAATTGCAGCCCTTTCCAGTATGCAAGTGTGAATCTTGCTAGAAAGGATCTGGGCTACAATCCTACAACAGATCCAGAGACTGGTCTGAGAAAGTTTGTTGATTGGTTCCGGGAGTACCATTCTCTTCCCGAATGTTCCTCGTGTTTGACAGGATCTTCACCAGAGCCTTCGTGACGGAACAACGTGGGTGACTGTAGGTCCAGGTTTTCATTTATCTAATTTGGAGGACTGCAGAGTTTGTAGTCTCAGAAATCCAGGGTTATGAGTCCAGGACTCCAATTCTTTTCCTCCCGTGGTTTCTCAGCTTATGTGGTGACATATCAGCGACGGACAGAATTTTAGGCAAGAATGTGGGATGGAGAAGGAAGAGCACACAGAAATACACAAAGAACTCGAGAAGGACAGAGGTTGGTGAAGGAACATTCCAGTTCGAAGATTTGGTTACTCATTGGCTTACAAACGCTTTTGTGAGAAATGCCGAAACCTTCCGAGATGCTGTGCGGAAGGATCTGAACAAGGGCGGGCAAGCTCATGTGAGTGATTCATCATGCGCATCATGGCATCATTTCTTGCGGTTCAGAATTGGCAGAAAGATTCCGAGTGGTTGGTGAATTTCAATCCATCTTGTTCTATCCAGATGAAAATTACCAAGTGTACATACATACCTTTCTGTGGAGGGATGGAAATAGATGTTGAATGCGGAGCGAGCAGATTCACTCCGGCCAAATGAAGCAGCATAACGAAAGGCTCTTTTACTTAGAGGCATAGATCTCTTCCGTTGTTCTGCCCTAGGGCGAGTGATTTACACAATGATATATTGCCTCGGGGGACTTGTCCATCACGACCTGGCATGGTAAAGCAACACCGGCCATGAAGTGTTTTGTTGTTAGACAGAGAGAGCGAGAGAAATAGAGATATTGAATCTGAGGGTGGTGTGCTTGCTTCCCTATATGCTTGTAAGCTGCTTGTAAAGTCTAGTGAAGTTGAAGTAGAAGTTGAGTTTATAGTTAGAATTGAGCAGCTGCTGGATGTAAATAAGAGACCAAATTTTGGATGGACTAGCAGCAGTCCTCCCTGGAGAATGTAAATTTGAGAAATGAAGTGAGAAAGCGCATTGCTACAGGACCACCTAGAACTCGAATATACCCAAACATCAGCTAGAAGTATCCACAAAGATGAAAGAATTCCTGGCTCCGAACTCGTTGGAACAGGATTCCTCAAATTTGATTCTCTTATCTGTGGGTGTAGGAGATTGGAGTGTGTAACTCTTCTCCGCAGAGTCGGAACGAATACGTATAACAGTAAGGTTCAACGTTGACGTTGCTGCGTAACCGCATTTCATAAGTTGTCTTTTGGTGGATCTGTTTCTTTTGGGTGTGCATATCTCTGGGTACAGTTGCGTTAACTTTAAAATGTTTCCACATAGAAATAAATCTCGTTTGTGACTTAGTCTGAATTACTAATTTCGACCTTTGAAGGTTGAAAACTCCAATGTTACTCCTCTGAAAGCGAGTTCTCTTAACCTCCAATTCCTTGCTTGTCAAGAAGTTGGTGCAAACTCCTCGTTCCTAGTCAAGAATCAAGATGGGGGCTACTAAAGGAGGCGGTGTAGTATACCTTGATGTTTCAGTGAGGCTCTCTACTATGTAGAGCAGATAATGGAAGTGAACTATGACCGGGGACCAGCCACAAACCTGGCCCAGCCAGCGAGCCCCCACTGACAGAGCAAACTATTGTGCCCAGGAAAAGAATTGAATAAGTTAATGCCAAGCCCTCAAAAATTGTATGTTTATGGAGAACTTACACACACAAGTTGCTTACTTTTCTCTTTGCTTTCACAAACAAGGGTTTTAATGCACATGTCTAAACAGGAATATACTACAGTAAGTAGCAACTGCAATTGCTTATTGTTGATGCGGTTCTCACCTCTATAGAATTATTACTTCCATGCTTAAGAGTTTCTTGTTACATGAATTCAGGTTCTTAGGAGGCGATTACGCTGCACATGCTCCTTCTCTTAGTCACCAGGGAATTTGCAATATCGAGCCAGTAACTGGCCACTTCATAAGCAATTTTCCGTCGACGAAAGTTACGCGGAAGCATTCACCACATCTTGAGGCTCTTTGTTTGCTTGGGCTGTGGTGCTTTTTGTCTAACATGTGTTTGCATATTCCTTCCTATCCAGAATGGGCCGACCCTTTATCTATGCTAGGACCCACATCGCGGTTTAAGCAGCTAGATATCTTCAGTTGCAGGGTTACGACGGAGTCTTGCTTTCTTGCACATACTTACACACAAGTTTGAAACTCTGCCATCACTAGAGACAGGCCCACACGGGAGAAAGCTAAACAATGGCTTCTTCGATGAAGGTAGCTACGAATCTGCTTTTCTCTTATCAGGCCAATGCAGGAAGAGTGGCAAAGAAGGGATCATCAGACAAAGAAGAGGTCATTTATAACAAGTATTTGAAGTCATTTATCTGTTTTCTGTCGGTACAAAATTCTTATAAAGCACGCGTCTTGACAAACAGGATCATGATCATCATTTTCCACGAGTATTACTGTGAAAGTAGTCCAATTTGAGGAGATGCAATGTATCAGTAAGGACATCGATATCTCCAAATGCACATGACCTACGATCTCGTGGTCTATGGCATCTATACGGAATTCCCAGTATAGGATTGGTTTGTTTTTTGGTTCTTTGCCGTCTGGTTTACTAAGTATGATGCCTAGTTGCTGGGACTAGTGAATTTTAAGGGGTTGCATTGTACGACGCTGTAAAGGTTTTCCAGGAAATGTGGACTTAATCTTCTATATAGACCCATCATTTCTATCTCAATATACCATACCACTTCAGTTCTTCATCAAGCATGATGTCTGCCTTCTGTCACCCGAGTGTGCCATCTGTAAGCACTGTTCGAACCCGTTTAATATGAGTTAAAGTCGTGCAATTCTCGAACTCTCATCTTAATGCGCGCAGACTCTGGAATCTGAAGAGGACACAATTGACAATTGGCTGACATTACTCTCTTCAAACCAACTTGATAATGGATCTCACTTTGCTCCCCTATGAAGCATCTGAAATCTTTGATGTAGCCATTCACTGTCTCCGCAAGTGATCTCACAAGAGGACTAAGAAATTGTTTCTACTTCACACCCTTCAATTCTCGAATTAAGGTTGCACTTACAGAAAGACAGGATTCAAAGTCAGCAGTCTGAATGTGCATACAACATCGAACATGACTTCTATACTATCTGGAACTGTAATTTTCAGTACGATACTTCTTGTTTTCAATGCGAGTCGCCTTTTTCTCGATTTTTCAGTACGAGTGGAGTGGATTTCAGGTCAGAGTGGAGAAACCACAGAAAGAACTGGACTTGACTTGGTGGCATCCCAAACCAGAGTGGAACATGGAACGGTCCTCTTTTAAGAGCTGACATCCAACCTATCACCTTATAGCGAGGAGCATATTTCTCACTCCCAAAGATTGACTACAAGCTGCCAATAGATTATACCCATGATCTGTCAGCGTAGATGGTTTTAGCTCCACCTCAAATGTGTGAGTTATTAAATCGGGTCTAGATTTCGAAGTCTGGCTTTCCCGAACCGTAAGTTAATGAATCGCTTAAGCTCCAGTAATCGGCAAGGATTGTCACACTTAAGGGAGTGGTGATACCGATGGACGATCAGAATAACCCATCTCTTCGAAATGGACTAAAGTAATCAATTACTGTAAAGTGAAGGCGAATCGAATTTACCTTCCGACGAGATCACCTTTTGTATGTGGATCATTGTCCACATGCATTTGTAAATTTTAAATAATTAAGTTTCATAAACCCCGCATGTCCGGCTCTATAGTCTAGCGGTTACGACATTGGACTTTGAATCCAAGAGCCCGAGTTCGAATCTCGGTAGGGCCTGCACTCACAACCCATGTTGTCTTTACAATGCACTTCACGTTCTATTTCGTTGTTGGTACATCCCGTTGCTGATGACAGGCATTTTCGAGAAGTGCAGGTAGTATGGTGGACGGAAATAAAAATACATCTACCAGAAGCCAGAGATTCTACATTTCCTTCTTTTAGGAGTTTCCATGACAGTCCGTTCTTGATAAATACTCGGCTCTACTATTAAAAAATAACGGGTACATCCCGTTGCTGATGACAGTCATTTTCGAGAAGTGCAGGTAGTATGGTGGACGGAATAAAAATATATCAAACAGAAGCCAGATATTCTACATTTCCTTCTTTTAAGAATTTCCATGACAGTCCGTTCTTGATAAATACTAGGGCTCTACTATTAAAAAATAAATGAAGATAGGTGCAAGAGTAAGCATAAGAATCATTTTTATGATTGATTGATGCAGACCGGTGAACATACTATTTACCAATATATGGTGAATGAGGGTAAAAGGCGACCTTGTAGAACACTTGAAGGATGGAAAGGCCCCCTCAAGCCCTACAAGAGAGAGACAAACTAGGTAGAATAGGGCTAGGCCCCAATAATTTGATATGAGAAATCTCCCCTCCGCACCTAAGATATCCGAGCTATGCAAGTAGTAAGAGCTGTGAACTTATGGAGCATCCGAAGAAGCATCACCTAGAGTGATTGTTTTCTTATCACACCTAAGATATCCGAGCTATGTAGTAAGATCTATGAACTACTAGAGCATCCAAAGAAGCATCACCTAGAGTGATTGTTCTACTATGGATTGCATCAACCAAGGCTCTCTATAGAGCAATGGACACACATTGTCTAAAGTGTGTTTCAAAGTATGAGGGTGAGAGTGGTACCCTTTGCGTCTTATATGATAAGCTCTCGTGCACTCCTTGACAAATGGGTCAAATGCCATGTCCATAGCTCCATATAACTCCAAGCCTAGAGGAACAAAGAGGTGACCTCGCTGCATACCCATATACTTGGAGACCTTGTGTGCTATTGCTCCGCTTGCCGCCCATCTAGGAGGAAGAGTAATCACTCCCTCCAAAACTGAATCATACTCAGGGTCTGTAACCACAACGTCTGCCATTGTCACCTGATTATGTCAGACCAAGTATAAATATGCTCTGACACATGTTGCCTTTAAAAAATATGAACGCTCCTTCCAAGCAAGGTATCCACTCTCTCGTGCCATAGCAAACACTATATTCATGATAGCATCATGGGTAGCTAAGCTCTATCCTCCATAAGGACAGAGGTGAATGATAAATCTAGTTATTTCATCATCAACCTTGAAAAGAAATACTCAAAAAGTTAACAGTTTGAAGTTCATACCAAATTATCTTTTGTGAAATTATCTTCTCCACTAGGATGTAATTATCTGTTTTTACTGAGTTTTTGGAAAAATGTAACCTTATAACCTTCCACTGATGGAAATTTAGATAAAGTGCAGAACCTCCATTAGTGTAATATATATATGTGCAACCTTTTGATAGAATCGGATAGATTGCACCTTCCAAAAGTGGATTATATTCAGTCCTTTGAAAAACCAGCAGCTCTTAGAGATTTTGAAGATTACTCTTATACTTTATAAAACAATTAGTAGTTGTTGCGTCATCAAATTATAGGTTAACTTGAAAAACAAATTTAATATGCTTTTTTATTTTTTATCAAAAAATGAGAACGGAACATTTGTACCAAGATCAAATACAATTCTTGTGTTTTGCACTCGTTGGAGATATCTTTCTTAATTTATAGGTTTAAAATTTTTATATGGTTAACTTGCCTTTGTTTCCTTTTACATATAATTTCATAATTTACTCCATATTATTAACAGTATTTTGAAATAAAAATCATTTTTTATTAGTCCATGCTTTAGAACGACTACCAAACTAGTCTTTAGTACGACAGGCCAAAAGAGTGACCCACTATTTGAAAGAAGACTATCTCTTTCAATATTTAGATATTCATAAAAATAGAAAATGGTAGCTAGATTAAAGTTCATCCAAACTGCAAGTCTTTGGATTTTCTGAAGGTCTACATATATCAAAATCCTTATTATGAATATGAAACTTCGTGATCACCTTTATTTAATCAGGCTTTACTATCAGTACTATGGGGTAACATATACAAACTTAACGCATAGTGGATTTGTAGTAAAAAATATGGGTGTACATATATCAACGGGGGGTGGCGTAGATGCTCTGCGAAGGGTTCATGTTCCTTTACGTATATTCACTATGTATCTTTTGGTCAAAAAGGATATGGAACTGGAATATTTTAGTGATGTATTCCTTCTTGTTTGCTTCTTCTCTTCTTCTAGATTTTCCTTATGCTTGTATGTTTCTTTACATGGTTGATTACTGTTTTTGTAAAGGTTTTTCTTAACAATAAGTCTCTTACCATTTTTTCATATCCCTTAACTATTAGTTTGCACCGAGGTCATGCTAATTTTAACGTATTATGCTGAACCAAACATTCAATGAAAGTTATTTCTAAGTTTATCCTTTTAGATCCTTGTGCACCATTTAAGTAGAAAAATATAATATTATTTATTTATATAAAACATTTGTATCGTAAGGATTAAAAAGAGAATTTAGGTTGAAATGTTTCTGTAATAAAACTATTTTAATTTATCAAGTCTGGTCCCTAGTCCGCATATTATTTGGTAACTTTTGAATATAAACTATGTTCCTTTTCAGCAGGCACATTTTGAGCATCATCTCCTAGACATCATATTCTAAATATGGATAAAATAAAATTTTATTTAAATGAACAGAATTGGAGGACGTGTATTTTAAAAAGACACGAAAGTTGAAGCATTTCAAAAAAATTTAAGATAGTTTTGTATTCAGTTTTTATATATAGGAGAGTTCAGATTATATAATTTCAGTCCAAGTCAAGTTTATCAGTGTGATTCTTCGTTTTAATCCTTCTCTAAAGTCTTTAATTGAATATATTTCTAATAATAAAAGAACTCTAACCTAACCAATTATACTCTAACCAATTATAAAATATAGCCAGGTATATATGAGTGCATTTATATCAAAATGTAAGACTACATTTAATTATAGTTAAAGATTGGATGTGATGAAGGTATATCCTTTGATAGAGAAGCGTTGGTAAATAAAACAAAATTTTATGTCAAAATAAAGTACAGAAATGTAATTAAAAGTGTACTTTCTTTAAAGAATATAATCCTGAAGAGTTAATGTAACTTTTGGAATTCAAAGTTGACTTTTTGTCTGTACAATAAACTACACTTTAATATTTATATATATGACTATGTTCAATTTCCACTATCTGATAACCACTCAAGAATTATAAAATTGAATGTAATTTCTCATATACAAGTTTAGGCAAAAGTACTATGTTTTCGCACGTACTGAATACCTATCCGCTACCCTTACTGGTTGCACCGAAGCCTCCAGATACACTATCGGTTATTTCCTAAAAGTAGAAAGACATAAAATAACCGTTTTTTAACTTTTGTGATGTCAATTTATATCCCCTTTTAAGATAAATAGGCCAAATTGTACTTTGCGTACTTTGCGCTTATATTTGCGATGAACAAATTCTCTTAAACTATTTCTTGTTATCAATTTTTAAACACGTTCACTTGTTAGAACCACTGAGCACCAATGTAACGAAAGATAAACAATAAGCTTGTTATCATTGTTTATTTTAAGGAAATTGATATTTCCACATTCTCTTTTCGTATATTCACACAATTCAAATATATCCATCGAAGGGATCACATCAAGATTAAAGAGCGATATACTTCTCTCTCGGATAAGTATTCTATCTTCTTGAATTGCCTGGCAGAATAGTGGTATCAGATTTAGATATTCCAGTAGTTCATTTTCAACTCAGACTCTACCGCACTCAAGCATCAAGATCATTAGAGAGAAATTCCAAAGATAAGTATTTCATCTTCACCCTCTCACCAGATCTTGAGGGAGTTAGGGAATTGCGATTTCTCGACGGTTACGTCGGTCCTCACGAATGACGAAGATGGGTGGTCTCAGATTCGATCCGATGGCGAATGGAAGTCAAACTCCAAGGGGGAAGTGTGAAAATATAATTTCCATTTTTTATTATGGAAATAGAAATTGATCAATTAACGAGATCTAGAATCCAGATAGGATCGGATGAGACACGGATATAGAATATAGGATTTTTATTTATCGGAAGTAGAAAAATGCAATAAGAGATTCAAGATGGAAAGAAGGTGAGTTTTTACACGTAAATTCAGAAAGGATTATAAAAAAAATGATATAAAGTAGAAGCAAAAAATTACACATTTTAAAAATATTATATATAATAAAAAAAATCATATTCTAAAGGAAGTGATATGGGACATATACCAATAGAATTGTAGGCAGTAAAAGCATCAATTGATGCATTTTTTAGCTATCGTATGTAATCAACATCATCATATTCATGTGAAAAAAGAAGCGAATAAGCAAATCTTAACAATATTATCTAAAAAGCAAGGGCAGAAATCGATATATTTATCGAGTAGAGCGGACACGGAAAAAGAGGGATAACAGAGGGGAGCATAAAACAAATTCGATGACAACATCAATATAAAATGATTAAATCATTAAGGGCTGGAGTTAAGTATGACAGAATTGGACAATGTATAAATTCATAGTAAAAAAAGACATCATTAAACAATAAATGAAGTTCAAGAAAAGAAATATTGTATTATGTAAGTTTACATTATAAATAAAATAAAATAAAATAGACAATATACTACGTTCAAGATGAGGGTGTGATCATACATTATACAATGATGTGATTTTGAAGGTCTTGGACTGACTAATGATTATAGTTATAATTATTTCTAGCTGGGATAAGCATAGATGCATTTAGAAGAAGATTAACAAGGGAAAAAACAACTGTTCATGAAATTAGTATAATAAGAAACTAAGATATGCAACTATATACATGTTGGAATGAATTAACAGTAAAAATGTCAAAATGTTAGTGGAAATTGTTGTGGACAATAACAATAGATCATTCATTAAGTGTAATGAACAATCGTTTCGAATATAAAAAGTTGATGCCAAAGCAACCTACAAATTGAAAGCATTTGAGGGAGTGAGGGATAAGAAACGAGTTAGTGTGGCCAATATCTAGGGTTGATGTTTACATTTACCATGTAAGAGTTTTTCTTAAGATACTTGTTCGTGATCTAGATAATCATTGTCCCAGGGAAAGGAACAGTATTTAAAAGAAGGGGTGGGTATCTGAAGTTGTTTTTATGATATTTATTAGTGATCTAGATAATCATTCTCAAGGGAAAGAATAATTTTTAGAGAAGGGGTTGGATGTCTGCTTACTTTAATTTTTTGGAATGTTTGTTTGTTAGTTGGTAGCTCTCAATAGTTTGGTGTGTATAACCAATATTATCAGAGCTGTATTAACCAATACTACCATATTTCACTTAAATTATGTCTCAAATCGAAGAGGAAAAAAATAAATCTTGAGAATATCTTGAGAGAGACTAATAGATTTCACAAGGCATTTTATACCATGAACATTTCTACCACAAAAAATACTGTTTGGATATATGACAGTGTAAAGTGGAGAATTGTAGCCTGAATATTTCACTTTTCTATTTACTCTTCAAGCACAACAACATAAACGACATAAACGAAAATACTAGATGGATATATAACTGAATATAATACATGACAACAATATGAGAGAGAGGCAACTCGTAAATCTCACAAGCGTACTCAAACCTGAATATATCTCGAGTTTAAACATTCCTCGAACACATCAAAGGAAACGCGACCGCTCAGAAAACACGAAGGATGGGAAGACCCCCATCAAGCAGTACAAGGTAGGTAAAATGAAGTACAAAATAGGTAAAATGAAGGATGGGAAGAACCCATCAAACCGAACAAGGGTGAGACAAAATAGATAAAGTGAGGCTAAGCCTCAATCTATCAAAGTAGACCACAACATTTGATAATTCAATCATTAAATGAGAAAATCACATCAAATTCTGAAGATTAATTTGGTACCACCGTTTGATATGAATCAGCTCTCTTTCTTGTTGAGTGACGTCTTCCTGATTCCAGAATGCCAGGGTCACGTGTCGAAACTTTAGTCGCTTATCCATTGGGACCTAACATTCCCTGTCTTCTCTCTCCCTCGTCTCTCTCCGGAGATTTTGAGATCCCGTGACGCTTAAGTGCAGTTAGGAATAGTCTCACCTAGTAGTTCTGTTGGAAGGCGCTCAATTACGTTTTCAGACTGGATATATGGCCTGGCTTGGATTGGTTCTTTTACCCTATCTGTATGGGTTCTTGCACCATGTTTTGTTCGCAGTCCTGGAGATTAGGTCGTCCTTTGTGATTTTACAGGGTTCCTACTTTCGTCTTGCTACACCACCCTTTTCCCCACTCTTAGGAGATCCGTGGTGCAGCTTTGGGTTCGAGCTTTCTCATTTCTCACCTTGGTTTGTTAAGCACTCACGTTGTGTTTCTGTCTAAAGGCGTCTTGCCAGCTTCTCAGATTGGAACTTCCTTTCATGGCCTGCTTTGGGGTTGGTTCTTTGAGCAATCTATTGTGGGGTTTTGAACATTCTATTTGTGGAGATTAGGTTGTCCTTTGTGAGCTTACAAGGCCGCTACTTCGTCTTTCTTTGCGGGTCTCCTGACAAATCTTTTGTCCTCTTGTGGAAAGCATGTCGTGTTTCGATAGCGTTCTCATCGTGTATCTTATGCAGCTTCGAGAAACTGAAGCTTAGACTGAAGCTGCAGATCATCGACTATACTATCTCGCTGCCTTACAGTGGTATTGTATAACACTACAAAGTTTACGACGTTACTTTCTTTAGCTCATCATATCCCGACTGATAGCAAACTCGTCTTTGGCCTCGTAAGCGTGTGGCGTTCCTCGATTTTGATGCCTTAGTCTGACGTCTTGTGCTCGGCCGCGGAGGGTTAATCACTGGAAATATGTGTGCCTGCGATTTTAGGTGAAGGGAAGTTAAAGGGCGATGCCCATGCTATGTTCATGCTGATTGACTGACATTGTCGACATACCAGGAACCCTACTTCACAGAATACTCCTATAGATGGTTCAGCAGTAATTTAAATACCAATACAGTTTCTGTATGAGCATGTTACTGCTAACTACCCAGTCCAGTCACGGCCTCCGTGTAGCCAGGTTTACTCGTCTCCTGTGAGTGAGGATGTAAGTTGGAGACATGCTTGTTTCACATGGTCTACACGTTGTGATGGAACTGCAAATGAGAGGTTCACTTCCGTGCCTAGCAGATCCGTTAGGTCTATTGGTTGGAAGTGAGTTCAGCCCGATCCTATGCGGCGCTGCGAACACTGTCCTGATTTTATCCAAAATTGAACAACCCAGAGTACTGGATTACGTAGTCGAGGTTCTTCTGGGGTCTTTCTGGTGTCTGTTGAGCGGTGGCAAATATCACATTTTGCATATTGAAAGATACAGTCAGGTAGGGGATTTACAGGGCTTCTTAACCGTCTGATGAGATGTGATTTGCCAGAGTCTGGATTATTATTTTCATTCCAATACAAGTTCTAAGTTCATTGCTGATATTTGACGAAGTGAAGTGGATTAAATAAGTATGTTTTAGCAATGTTAAATCTGCGTTTCATTGTTGATTTGAGTGAAGATTCGGCCTCTAAGTTCACATATTATGAAGGATTGAAGGACACGAGATCAATCAGATGACCTATGGTTGGCAAGGATTTGCTTGCCTTTTAAAGATCTGGCATATTTCGTGCGGAAGCAGATCAGTGAGCATGTAACTTTGGAACATGAAACGGTCAGCATTTTCTCGCGAACCATGTGTCATAAGCTCGACCTGTTATGGTGGAAGTACAAAGCCGGGAGATCAGGGTTTACTCTACAGGACTGATATGTTTCATTCCTTTTGTGAGCCGTTTCAAATTTTGCATGTCGTCCGGTGAAGTCGGTGACAATATGGTTGGCTAGTATCTGTCGAGCCTGAGATTTAAGGGAGAAGCTTGGCAAATACTGCCAATTGTATTTCACCAACTCGAGCCGTTAGGCCTTCTTCTAATGGAGAACTAAGCATTGCCAATTTTGTTTTACCTGTATACCTCGGAATGTTTGACGAGGGGGAGCATTGAATGCAAGAGAGCGAAAGATCTATTTTTCTATCTTCATATGATTTGTTTTGAGAATGAGCCACTCTGCGCCATTTACGTTTTTGTCAGTCTTTGAACGATAACATCCTCAGATGGGGCAGGTGTTCCTTCTGAGCTCTGTTTGGCCATCTTCTCCAGATCGACATTGAAACAAATTATCTGTAGAAGAGGGATAGCAATTCTCCTATAAGTTTCAAATTATCTGTATAAGCCGGGAGATCAGGGTTTACTCACGATCCTTATATAGAGAAATTGCTATCCCTCTTCTACAGATTTGATGTAAGAAAGAGCACAGTCGCGGTGTTTTCTCGGGAAACAGGTTGTCACGTCTTCCTTGCATTCATGTCTAAGCTTTACCACATATCCACATTTGGGTTTTGTGTCTAGGCTTTATCAAGCGAGTTTCCTCCCTACCTCAGCCACTTCGTTCTGAATCTTGGTCATTTCTTCTCTTAACTTTGTTAGTACTGACCTAGCCGATCTACTTCCCCCCATCCCTGCACCTATACTACACCAAATTTGGTGTAGTATAGGTGCATGGAAATTAACGATAGAGGTAAAGTAGAACGCGAAACGATCTGATATGGTAGTATCTTTCCGTCCACCCAATCATTCCACATACATTGACACTGAACAGTTGTAACCCGAGGTGGTCATTCAAACAATATTTGATCTCTCGTTTTAATGCCATTTCGCGGCTCTTCCTACTCAACGGTTTCCCTCTGCGTTTACCTCCTTCGCTTCTGCAATTCTTGTTACTCGCAAACTGCAAAGTATAATAAGGTTACAGGCATTCGGCCGTACCCTTCATCTGCCACAGGAATTCGAGGGGTGTCCGCACAGGAATTCGCAAAGTAATTCGGGTCTGGGTTTGTCACTGATGAAGTCGTACAGGCTTTCGTGCAATCTTTACTATGGGAGTCTGATGGCTTTCTTATTAAGTCGTTAGTGCTTTCCTGCAGTCTTTACTAAGAGAGTGATTACTTCCTTAAAAGTGTTTCATGACTTATACGCTCATAGACCATGGGGCTTAGCCCCATGTTACCTTTTTTGTCTCTTCCTTGTACGGCTTGATGGGGTCTTCCATCCTTCATTTTTCCTACGCGGTCGCCTTTTTTCGTACTTATACGCTCATAGACCATGTACTGTTCAGTGCTGTCAGGGCTCAGTCCGACCTTAGCCAAGATACCATCCACTCCTCAGCCAGCCTCCCCAAAAACTATACCGTCATACCGTCATATATGCAGCTAGTGTAGACCAGCTAGTGAGAGCAGAACAATTTCTTTTTAGAGTGGTATGCAGCGCACATCGAAATGCATGCCAACAGTGCGCAGCACCGTTGTGGTCCTTAAAGTCGTAGACACCCAAATGCCGAGCGGAAGCTACGAACAGAGTTATCACAACCATCACAACCAACAGAAATTCGTTCCGAAGCCGAAGAAAATGGATGTTTAGTTTCTCATTCTTAGTTTGCATGGTAACTAACGAAATAATTTCGAGAATTTTAGGAATTATTTGATTCTCCCAATTCAACTAATGTAGAGCATGCATGCGTTACTCCAAAAAGCCCAACTACGAATGTGTGGGGCAGCCTGCCCTGTGTCTCTGAAATTGAGAGGCAAGGTGCAGTCGGCCACCACTCCTCCCCAGGCATGTCTAAAAACTTGTCCTAAACTTGTCCTAAAAATGGCCCTGGAGTGGCCTCTTCTCTCTTCTATCTTAATCCAGATGCACTCTTCCTCCTGATAAGATGGAGAACGATGTGATACAGTGCAAGTAAAAGAGTCTAGACAAGCATGACGGGTAAGAGATGCTCACGGTGTGCCCCCAAACGAAAAAGATAAGAACGACCGAAGTATGTAATAGTCGCAAAAGTGGATGGGCAAGCGAATGAAAATGGATGTATGGTCAGAGAAGAATAATACTCGTGGAATATGCCAGCCGATCAAGTGGGGAAGCTGAGAAATCAGATCTAAAAGTACATAGGTTGAACTTAAAAGTCCGAAAAAGTCCCTACCTGATCTACTGCCACAGTTCTTTTAAACTGAAAATCAGGCAACTGATTTGAAACTGTCAGGGTCGTTAAATTGATATTGCCAATTGGAGGGCACCAATTACTTGATTGGATTAAAAGGTTGGACATAGGGTCGTTAAATTGATATTGCCAAGTGGAGGACACCAATTACTTGATTGGATTAAAAGGTTGGACATAAAGAAACAAAGGGGGAAAGGCGGCCAATCAGAACACATGAAGGATTGGAAGACCATGCCATACCAAGGAGAGACACACGGTCCAATAGTATCGATATGAAAAATCTGCATTCCCACACTTAAGATATCTGAGCTATGTAAGTGGTAAGGTTTACACACTATTGGAACATCTGAAAAGTATCACCTAGTGTAATTGTTCTCCTATGGATTGCACCAGCCAATGCTCTCCGTAGAGCAATGGACACATGATGTTTAAAGTATGCTACAAAGTATGAGAGTGAGAGTGGTACCTCTTGACGTCTAATATGATAAGCTCTCGTGGACTCCCTTACAAATGTGTCAAACTCCGTGTCCATCACTCCATATAACTCCAAGGCTAGAGGAACAAAGAGATGACCTCATTGTATACATGTATACTTGGAAACCTTGCGTGTTGCTACTCCGCTCGCCACCCATCCAAGAGGATGAGTAATCACTCCTTCCAAAACTACATCATGCGTAGGATTTGGAACCATTTGGCATTCTCACTTGATAATCTTGGACCAAGTATAAGTCTGCTCTAACAAAGCATACAAACACTCTTTCCAAGCAAGATATTCACTCTCACATGCCGTAGCAAACATTATATCCCTAATGACATCATGGGTAGCTATCCTCTGTCCTCCAAAAAGATATCGTGTCATATGGACTGCTACTACATCTAGTGTAGAACCACAAGTGAGTAACACTCACAAGTGAGTAATGAAGTTGTAGACGGGTGGACCAAACCTAGGTGGAACTTCATCGCTATAGAGAAGGTGGCTGGTGCAAGTCAGAATGCCCTAATGCACGGCCTAGTTAGGATCCAAGAGCATGCACACTTGTCGGAGCAAGAGCAAAGACATGCTCTAGTCGCCCGAGGAATGGACGAGTCAACTAAGAGAGAATGTAGCGCATGTTGACATAGTCGCTCCATCAAGGAAGAATACAAACCTCTGGTCCAATTTGACAATAGTGAAGCAAAGGATGGAAGGTCCTCCCGTGCTTGTGAGGATAAGAGAAACACATGAAAAGAAACACAAAGCTTCACACTCAATACTCCGATGCCCCAAAGGAACACCTTGTCTTTATTATATAGCAAAGAATACTCTCTCAAAGGAAGCTACACCCTTGGATCAGATACATGGATTGGTGACCTAACATCAAGCTCCATCCTTAGATTAGTTGCTTTCATGGGTTACATGTTGGTTCTTGTCTGATTTGGTTGGTCAACGAATTTGGACCAGAGGAAATCTTTAGAGAATCTTTTTGTAGGAATCTCAAAATTGCATAGATGAGGTACTATTGGAAAGCTCTTGATGAGACAAACAAGGGGAGGGGAAGGAAAACTTATTTCCCTATGAGGAAGGATTATACCTATTTCAAGGGGAGGGAATCCACCCACTTTTGAGGCCTAATTCATCTGCATAGGTTACCAAAATTGGCTTTGAAGTTTTCAAGATGTTTTCAACTCTTGCCCTATTAGTAGAAATAATCTGTTGGTGACACCTCTATCTGATCTACTTAGTCCATCATATATAACATCCTTCTAGGTATTACCAAACCAATTTTCACCTCTAGCTAATATGTCTAGCTATTGGTATTACAACTCTCTCCCTTTTAAGATGCAACTTCCTTGTTGCAAAGTTGTTGCTCAAAAGATTTCACTAACACCAGTGCACGGATCAAATTGGTTGTTGGATCTCATGTTGCCTCATACAATAGGTACCCTTTCCAATGTACAAGATATTCCACATGTGGATGGCAAGTACCACAAATGCAATTTGATTTCATATTCCTCTCTGCCATCAATGAGGGATATTAAGGGCAAAGTTCTTGTAGGGAAGGAAAATGGGATGGTTGGGATGCATATTGGTATAGTAAGGAAACATGGGACATTGGATGGATATTCATGAGTGGCAATAGCTCAAGATGATAGGCCAATGTGCTGATTTGATGAAGGATGAGAAAAAGCTTACTAAAATGAGGTTTGAGTTTACAAGGGCCAACTAACATGAGGTTGATTATTGATGGCCAGACTTGATCCCCAACATTGAACTCCATGTGCCGATGATATGCATATGCATATTGTTTTTGTCAATTTTGGGCAATTTGCAACTTGTGCTTGGCATTCTCCATGCCTTGTTGGATTCTAGAAACAAAAGTATTAACATCTTCAACCTTGGTAGCCACCGGGCGGATCTTCATCAAGCTCAAAGGTGTGAAAGGATTCTCTCCATATGTGAGGAAGAATGGTGTGACTTGTATGGATGTATTCATTGAATTATTGTAAGAAAATTCCACTAGTGGAAGTAAGGTGTCCCACCTCTCTTGCTCATCTAAGATGAAGCTCAGGAGCATGTCTTCAATAGTGCAATGAGCTATAATGTTGCAAGGATAGCAGGGAAACATAGATACAAAAACACAAGTTTCACACTCAAACTCTAATGCCACAAAGGAGCACCTTCTCTTTATTATATAGACAAAGAGTATCTCCTCTAAGGAAGCTCCACCATAGGATTAGGCACAAAGATAGTTGACATGTCAGCAAGCTCCACCCTTGGATTACTTACTTGGATGGGTGACATGTTGGTCATGGTCCTATCTGGTTGGTCAAACAAGCTTTGACCGGAAGGAATCTTTTTGGGAATTTTCCTATAGGAATCTCAAAATTGCATGGGTGAGGTACCGTTGGAATGCTGTCAATGAGAAAAATCAAGGGGAGGGAAGGCCAAACTTTCCTCTATTAGGAGGAGGGGGGATTGTTGTAAAATTCCAAGACCGAGGAGAGAAATAGGAGAATGGAAACTCACATTGGGACACTTGAATGAGGGAAAACTCCAAATGCCTAGCATGAGCTTTGGCTTTAGTATTTATAGGTAGCATAAAAGGCCCTTGAGAAGCTTCCTCAAGCCACTTTCTTAGAGTGCAAGCCAAGTTAACTAGGAAGCTTCTTTCTAGGAGCCGTCTACTTGACGTGCAAGCTAAGCTAGTTAGGAGCTTTTAGAAGCTTTCTTCTAGAAGCTACTTACTTGCAGTACAAGCTAAGCTAGCCAAGAAGCTTCCTAGATAATTCCGGAATATTCTAGGCTAATTTGTCTTATGTGCTACTTTGTAAGTCTGACTAACTTTGTCGCTAAACTCCATATTGTTACATATTGCACCGCCGCTAGTTGGTAACGTCCTCGTTGCCAATGAAGCTTCAAATTCTTGGATGGCCATTTGTGCATTTTAGAGGTGAGAAAGAGGTTCCCATGTGGCATCATAAAGGAGATACCCTTTCCAAAAGACCTTGTACTCCATATGTTGGCAACGTGCAAGGATATGATCAACTTTGTACTCCTCATGATCATTGATAGGGATAGGAAGAGGGGGAGGTTGGACTCAAGAGGAAAAGGAAGAGGGGTTAGGAACAAAGGGTTTCAACTTGGAAACATGAAAGACAACATATGACAACGCAAGGCAAGTCGATAAGCAACAAGAGAGACAGTTTGGGTGATATCAAAGGGTCCTATCCAATTAGGAGCAAGTTTACAAACTTGGGTATCAAGTAGGAGAGGGAGGTTACTAGAGGATAACATGACTTTATCATTGACTTCAAAGGTGAGACCACAATGATGGTGCTCCGCAGATTTTTTTTGACAATTCTGAGCAACAAGGAGGTGAGACTTGGCTTGTTGGAGAGAGTGGGATATAGTGGTCAAGAATGTGGAAGTATGAGGAACTTGAGATGGAGGAGGATCAAGAAGAGAATCGGAACAAGTGGATCTTGGCCAAAATTGAGAAAGAAAGGAGAAAATCCGGTGCTTGCATGTTTGGAATTGTTGTAGGCAAAGTCTGTAGTTGCAAGACATTCATCCCAATTGGTATGGCGGACATTGACAAAGGCACGCATCATATCCTCCAATGTACAATTTACATGTTTGGTTTGTCCATCAGTTTGAGGATAATAGGCCGTAGACAAAGCAAGCTTGGTGCCGAGTATCTAGAAGAGTGCTTGCCAAAACTTCCCAATAAATTGAAGATCATGGTCGGAGATGAGTACACATGGCATCCCATGATGCTTGAAGACATTGTCAAAGTAGATTTGGAGCATCCACGATATCACAGGTTGGTGCCAATCTGATTTGCTTACTAAATTTATCCATAAACACCACAATTGCGATGTCTCCTTGTTTTGTTGTTGGCAAAGATGTGATGAGATCCAAGCTCACATGCTCCCAACAAGCGGATGGAATGGCGAGTGGTTGAAGGAGTCCACTCGGCTTCTGGTTGTTGGCCTTTTTACGTTGGCAGCTCTCACACAATTGAACAAATTCTCAAACATTTTGCGTCATGTTTGGCCACCACCATTGACATTGGAGGGTACCCAAGGTCTTGTCTACACCCATGTGACCAGCGATGGGTAAATCATGGGCTTCTTGAAGGCACACAAGTCAAAGATCACCTTTAGTTGGAACATAGATCCGGTCCTCATGGAGTAAAAGGCCCTCCTTGATGGAGAAGGTGTTGTACTCCTTATTGCATGCCACAAGGCAACCATGTACCATTTGGAAGAAGGGATCTTTGTGTAGAGCTGAATGAAACTCGTTTTGGACCTTGGAGTCAACTGACACCGTTGAAATTGCCACTGTGATGAGAGGAAGAGACTTCAAATCAGGCGTCGTGATAAAGCATGAGGGATGACATGGAACTAACCTGGTTTGTACTCAAGTTTGATGTCATATAGCTGGAATTGTTCCTCCCATCAATGATGTTGACTCTTTATGTGTTCCAAGTGTAAGGTCTGCAACAATGGTTTGTGATCAATTTGCATGATCACTTATTTCCCCAAGAGGTAATGCCTCCATACCTTGGTAGCATATACCATTGCAAGTTGTTCTTGATCTTGAGCAAAGTAGTTTTGTTCAGCCGTATTTAGTCGGTGAGACACAACGGCGATGGGATGGAGTCCATTTGGGAATTCTTGTTGCAACACAATTCCAAGTGCAAAGTTAGAAGCATCAAAATCAACCACACAAGGTAATTGAGGATCATATGGTTGAAGAATGAGTCTTGAAGACACCATATGATTTAACTTCTGGAATGCTTCTTCATGCTTGGTGGTCCACTGGAAACTCAAGTTCTTTCCCAAGAGATCAGTCAATGGTGCAGCCACATGAGCATAATAATGGATGAACCTTTGGTAAAAACTGGCCAATCCATTGAATGCCTGTACTTCTATAGCATCCTTTGGGGTAGGCCAATCAGTAATGGCCTTGATTTTCTCTTCTTTCATCTTGATTTCCTCTGATGAGATCTTATGACCCAAGAAGGTAACCTTCTTTTGCCAAAAGGCACACTTCGACTTCTTGCAATAAAATTTCCATTGTTGTAGTTGTCTTAGGACCATTTGCACATGATTCATGTGTTCTACCTCTATCTTACTATAAATTAAGATATCATCTAAGAACACCACCACAGACCGATCCAATAGTCCATCCAACACCCAATGCATCTGATCCATGAAGACTATTGGAGCATTAGTGAGTCTGAAAGGTAGAACTCTCCACTCAAAATGCCCATACCTTGTACAAAAGGTAATCGTTTGCACATCCTCTCTATCAATAGGAATTTGCCAATAGCTGCTACAAAGATCCAACTTGGAAAAGTAGCGTGCTCCACTTAGTTGATCAAGCAAGTCATCAATTAGAGGCAAGGGATATGCATTCTTCATGGTTTGCTTATTGAGCCCACAGTAATCAATACACAATGAAGTCCTCCATCCTTCTTTGGAACAAATAATACCGGTGCTCCCCAAGGAGAGGTACTATGTTGTATGAGGTCCTTCTCCAACAACTCTGTAAGTGTTGTTTGCAACTCCTCCAACTCATTTGGTGAGAGCCGATAGATCAGTCTACTCACTAGAGTACTCCTTGGCAATAACTCGATCTTGAAGGGCATGCCTTGATCAAAGGGTAATCCATTTGGCAGATCATCCGGAAACAAGTTTGAAACTCTTGAACTATCCAATCTACCATTGCTTTAGGAGGCTCTTGGCCCTCCTCCAAATTTTCTTGTGCAATCGGCTTGATCCACACCGCAAATACATACTTATCTTCCTCCAAAGTTTGCTCTATGGCTGCTTTACTAACCAACTTCCCTTCCAAGGACTCATCTCTCTTCCAAGCTTGCTCCATGGTTGCCTTCTTGGCAAACTTCTCATCTTGGGACTCCACTCCCTTCAAGGTTTGCTCTATGACTACCTTCTCAACAAACTTCCCATCTTGGGATTGACTATTCTTAGATGTCTTACTCAAAGGTGCCAGACAATCTAATCAGAAATTCCTACCTTGGTGTTGTACTTGAATTTGGCGTTGGGTCCAATCAAATTGAACCTTATGACGTTCAAGCCAAGGTAGACCTAGGATGATATCATAGTGTAGAAGTGCCACTACAAACCTCATACACTCCAAATACTCCTTCCCAATCTTGATGGTAACATGATTTGAGGTGCGGAATGCAGAACTCTTTCTACCATCCGCTATCATCAAACTACTTCTAATCACTGGCTTGATAAGAATACCCAATTCCTTTGCTACTTGCATAGACATGCAATTCTTTGAACTTCTAAAATCAACCAAAATCCTACAACCCCGATTAGATATCGTACCTTGCAAATGAAGCAAACTTGCATAGGTCGAGCCTTCAATCCCATTGGAACTAATCAAGCTCCTAATAGGCGACTTGAAATATCCCATTGGGATTCTTAATTTCCCTGATCATTCGGTTCTACAAACTCTATTTGGGCAACTTGTTGAGGTTGCCTATTCCTAAGTGGACATTCAACAATGCAATGTCCAACTTGGCAACAATAAAAACAACCTCCATTTTGTCGCAATCTTTCTCTATCTGCTGCACCAAGTAGCCACCGTTGGATAACATCAATCTCCATTGGTGCTGGTTCTTCCACCCGTGCATATTGTACTAGTAAGCTTGGTGTAAGTTGAGGTCGAGACCAAGTTGTCGCAACCAAGGAATCAAAATACTCAGCCAATTGCATGGCTTCTTCTATGTTTTGTGGTTCTCGCATAGTCACCTCCAATTTGGTTCGTGACTTCAATCCCCGCACAAATTGATCCAAAACTTCTCCTTCTTGTATATTTGGAATTTGCATGATGATTTTCTGAAATTGTGTGATGTAGCCTCTTATTGAGCCAATCTGCTTCAACTCTGCCAATTTATCTCGTGCAGCTCACGTGGCATTTATAGTTTGAAATTGACCAAGTATTGCATCCTTGAATTCCATCCATGTCAAGATTGGTGCAACAATCTGTCATTCAGCTTGCTCCACTTGGAATTGCTACCAAAGTTTTGCCACACCATCCAATTGGCTAGAAGCCAAGAGAATCTATTTCTGTTCATCTTGAAGATTGGTGGCTTTGAAGTAACATTCGCAATCAAACATAAAATTCTCCACTATGCCTGGAAGATTCTTGCCTTCAAACACCTTAGGTTTTGGAAATCAAATATGATCTTCTACATCTTGGACTGGCATTCTCTCTATATGTTCTTGTTGTTGTTGGTCTTGTTCATCCAACAATCGAGTAAGGTGCTTGATTTGTTGCTGCATTGCAAGGATAACGTCCAATATTGCCGCCATAGCTACTACTCTATCATATTACTCCCAATTTATCTAATTGATTAACACATAGATACAACACGTCCACCTTTCTCCATAAGTGACAACCGGAAGTATCAAGGGTTCCTCAGACACGGTGATCATATGTAGAAAATCTTGCCCAAAGCATGAGGTGATGAATTGTGTGAAGCGGTGCTTGGGTAATATCTGGACATGAAAATCCCAATGGTTTGGCAGAAGTGGATTTGGTGGTCCATAAATTCCATCCATCCCATTCTTGCTCTGATACCAATATAAAAGACCGAGACCAAGGAGAGAAATAGGAGAATGGAAACTCACATTGGGACACTTGAATGAGGGAAAACTCCAAATGCCTAGCATGAGCTTTGGCTTTGGTATTTATAGGTAACATACAAGGCCCTTGAGAAGCTTCTCAAGAAGCTTCCTCAAACCGCTTTGTTAAAGTGCAAGCCAAGTTAACTAGGAAGCTTCTCAAGAAGCTTCTTTCTAGAGTTAGATCCTTCTTCCTCCCAAAGAATGTTCTCCAAAACAAACTAGTGAACTGAGTGCCTCTTTTGATGATGAGCACTTGAGACAACCCATGGTGAGAAAAGACCGCATCTAAGTACAATTGAGCTAATTGTGGAGCAATCACCTCCTTGGTGGTAGAATGCACATAAATCATTTCTTTTAGTCAATCGACAAAGATTATGATGGAGTCAAACCTTGAGGTGGTCTTGGGCAATTCACAAACCAGATCCATGCTTACTTGTTCCCAACATTGTGTAGGAGTATGGAGGGGTTGAAGGAGTCCTATGGGTGCTTGATTAGAAGCTTTATTTTTTTGATAGAGTAGGTAGCTTTGAATGTATTCCATCATATCATTGTTCATCTTGCGCCAATAGTAATGGAGTTTGATTGCATCTAAGGTCTTGTCCACTCTAACGTGACTTACAATGGCAAAATCATAATATTCTGCTAGGATAGTGGTTCTTATGTCTGTGACATCCAGGATACATAACTTGCCATCACAAAAGGTGAGTCCTTGGTATCAATGATGCGTTTGGATGATCAAGCTCCTACAATCTATGGATCAATTTTTGTAGCAACAAGAATCCTTGGCCAAAATTTTAGGTTCATCTTGACCTTTATTACTAGGTTGTTTGCCATAGGCATTGAGTGAATGCATCTACAAGTTGCTTCTTGCCTTCCACATATATGATCGTCATGTTGAATCGTTGTCTCTACTCTGCCTACCAAATTTGTCCATGAGATAAATATTTTTGTGTCTTGAGGTAGACTAGAGGTTTGTGGTCCAGGTGGTACCAAACCAATTTTCATCTCTAGATAATATGTCTAGCTATTGGTATTACACTAGACCATCTCTCATTTGCTGCAATAATACTTGGAGAGAAAAGGATCCCTTTTCCACCTCAACCACATATGTCTCCAAAATTGGCCTATCAACAACCACAAAATGGGAGGAAAGTAGTGTTCAAGAGAGCACAACTACCCAAAATGCTATAGGTACAATCTCCTCTATCAATAATAGGCCTACCCCTCCATGCAAGATTGGTAGAGATGTCTATTTACATGCCAAATCTCCTATTGCATACTCAAATGTCCTTGGTCCAATGATATCATCAAAGACTCCCATAATGCTTCTATCAAAAGCTCTTAGACTGATAGGAAAGTCAAGGAAAGGGGAACCATGAGGAAAAAATAAGTCAGTCAACAAGAAATACTAGAGGAGAGAATACCAAATGCCACCAGCAGATCTCCTAGTAGAGGAAGGTCATCCATATGGAGAATATTCTGCAAGGGCAACGTCTAAGAAGCATATGACAAAATCCCCAAATCATTCGAGTCCGAGAATTCAATTTCAACTTTTGTACTTGATTTCTATTTTCTTTTGTAATCGGACTTGAGCTATGAAAGAATAGAACATACTGGCATGTAGCAATGATGTAGAGTAACAGGCCACTACAATGTAAGTTTTATGGTTTCCATGAATCTATACAAGATTTAGTTCTAAATAAGCAAATTTGGTGCAAAGCACTATTATTGTAGTTGCTCCTACAAACTATAGATTTTATTTCTGGTTTTGGTTGTCCTTAGAGGAATGCGAAATTCGAGTTATTTGTTCGGAAATTTGTCCTCAAAAGTGTTTTAATTTATTTCAATACCCAGTTTCCTTGGGGTTTCTAACCTCGATGGTTTTCACGAGCACTGCACACATTTTCAGAAGCATCACGTAAATCGACTTGCCTCGAACCAAATATTTTGGATTTTGTAGAAGTATACTCCTTTGCGATTCATGGATTTCCGGCAAACAGGAAAAAAGGCGACCGCATAGGAAAAATGAAGGATGGGAAGACACCATCAAGCCGTACAAGGGAGAGACAAAAAAGGTAACATGGGGCTAAGCCCCAATAGAGTCTGTATGAGAAATCTGCCCTACCGCACCTAAGATATCCGAGCTATGCAAGTCGTACGGTCTACACACAACTGGAGCATCCGAAGAAACATCACCTAATGTGATTGCTCTCCTATGGATTGCACCAGCCACTGCCCTCTGTAGAGCAATGGATACACGCTGTCTAAAGTAAGCTACAAAGTATGAGAGTGAGAGTGGTACCCCCTGCCGCCTAACATGATAAGCTCTCGCGCACTCCCTGACAAATGTGTCAAATGCCGTGTCCATCGCTCCATATAACTCCAAGGCTAGAGGAACAAAGAGGTGACCTCGCTGCATGCCCCTGTACTTGGAGACCTTGCGACCTGCTGCTGCACTCGCCGCCCATCCAGGGGGATGGGTAATCACTCCCTCCGAAACTGTATCTCTCGTAGGGTCCGTCACCACGACATCCGCTACTGTCACCTGATCATCTCGGACCAAGTATAAGTCTGCCCTGATACGTGTCGTCTGCAACACATACGAACGCTTCCTCCAAGCCAAGTATCCACTCTCTCGTGCCATAGCAAACACTATGTCTCTAATGGCATCATGGGTAGCTATCCTCTGTCCTCCAAAAGGACACCGTGTCATGTGGACCGCCGTTGCATCTAGTGTAGAACCACACTCACAAGTGAGTAGTGAAGATGCAGATGGGTGGACCAAACCTAGGCAAAACCTCATCGATGTAGAGAAAGTAGCCGGTGCGAGTCGGAAAGCCCTAATGCATGGTCGAGCTAGGATCCACAAGCCTGCACCCTTGCCGGAGCAAGAGCGTAGACGTGCTCTAGTAGCTTGAGGAATGGACGAGTCAACTAAGAGAGAATGTAGCGTATGCTCACACTGTCGCTCCATCAAGGAAGACTGTAGACCTCTAGTCCAATCTGACGATAGTGAAGCAAACGGTGGAAAACCCTCTCGTGCTCGTGGAGATAGACTATCTCTCGTCTGCCGCAATAACACCTGGAGAGAAAAGGATCCTCCCTCCACCTCTGTCACATAAGTCTCCAAAACCGGCCTATCAGCAACCACAAAACGAGATGCAAGTAGGGGTGCCGAGAGAGCCCAACTACCCAAAAACGCTATAGATGCCATCTCCTCCATAGAAAGCAAGCCAACCACACCACATGAGATCGGTAGAGCCGTCTGTCTATGTGCCAAATCCCCTGTCACACACTCAAAAGTCCCTGGTCCAATAATATCACCAAAGACTCCCATAATCCTCCTATCAAATGCTCTCAGATGTGATAGGAAGGACGATGAGGGGGGAACAGTACGGATAAGGTAGGATGGTCGACGAGCAATACTGAAAGAGAGTATACCAAATGCCACCTGCGGATGTCCTAGTAATGGAAGGTCATCCACATGGAGAACATCCTCTGCAAGAGCAGCGTCCAAGAAGCGTGTGACAAAATCCTCTGATCCTACTGGCACTCCAAGAACACGAAGTCCCTCTGTGGATGTGATACACCCCTCTGGAAGCTCAAGGTGGGGAGGGATTTCCGGCAAATAGAAGCCAGACATTTGCCGCAAGTATTGCAATGTTATGACGGACGTTTTTGGGATAAAGTAAACGTGCAACCCGATGAAACCCGGCTCTTAGGGTTGGGTCGGGAAGCTTTCCGTTTTCTTTTTGTTGCGTCCAGAGGACACGCGGTAGACTAATATTTGGATATAGAGTTACCGCAGCTGAATCCTACCTTCTGTACGTAAATGGCGGTTGGTTTAGATGTGGATCAAGGTGACGAAAGACGGTGGCAAGCTAGTCGTACTTGATTCGCGTTTCTTCTATCAAGAGGCTTCAGATCCATCCATGCGTGAACTCTTCTTCTCCGACGCCTACGGTACTCAAATTCTCGAATTTGCACTTTGCACTTTGAATTGCAAAACGGAGACGAGGACTGCAGTACTTCGTTGGTCAATCAAGTATTGTACTGTCAAACTATAGTATAGCGTTCCATTTCCCTCTTTCACACGAGGGTCGGATGATGATTGACCGAATTTGTTGGATTAGTTCTCTTCTCGCATCTGAAACTGCCGGAATGTTCAATTCTAATTTCAACCGACATTTCTTAACAAGTACATGTACCGGACCTGCAAGTATATGTGTGCATCACATCCATTCTTATTAGTTTAGATGACGAACGAACATTATAGGGTAAATAAATTGCATTTCCAATCGAAATTTCAGTTGAATATTATACCGTTAGGGTACTTCAATCCAATGCAATGTTCAAGCGGGGTAGCACCCAGTTCATTACTTTCTATGGAAATGATCCTTACTACAAGTGTTGGAAGGAAGAACCACGCACACTAAGAATGATTAAAAGACACCTCGATTCGTCTCAGCGAGCACCTAGTAAGTACCTCACCAAATACACGTTTACAGACGTTGCAGTTTCAGAGCCCATTTAAGTTGCGAAGTTCAGAGGGACCCTCTTAGAGTATTATCGCGATTACTCGACTGATTGGTGATTAGGATAAAAGCATGAACTGTTGGGGATTTGATACGGAGGCTTCATGCTCCCTTACTAGGTAGTTGAGCATGAGTACTGGAAACCGCCTTCTAGTAGTAAGAAAGTTCATCAAAGCATATGGTTTTGCATTGCCGGTATTCGTGAGGTTCGCATCCTTGTTGCTTTTGATGCTGGTGCCCAGCAATCCTCTTATCTCATGGCTGAAGGTGAGACTGGGCTCCACTGGAGAGCCCAGTCATTTGCCTCTTCTGTTTGGATACCGGGAGTAGTTACCTTACACCGTAAATGTTGGGTGACGATGACAAATTCAAAGTCATATGCGAGAAAAAGTTTGAAACTTACGGTAGAAATTTAGAAAGTGCAGCGCTTTGGCCTGTAGAGATGCAATTGACATGATGACGAATAAGAAGAAGCCCAACATAAACAGGCAACATTGCTCCAACTGAAAGTGACAACGATGTGAATCTCCGTTCTAGGTTAACATAGTCCATACTAGCCTTTAGGTCGTTAGGTTCCTTTGCGCGTTGCGCGTATCTTTAAGAAGCCCGATTTCCTCATTGGGTGTTTTGATCAGATCTTTCCATCCTTTAACATCCTTCTTTCACTAGAGCCCTACTGATTATAGTGATAAGATTCCTAGACCATTTTGACCATGAACGTAATTCTCAGTAGCCTCGGTGGGGCTACACGATTAGACAGTTCAGACTCCGATGCTCGCTACTCGCTTTCAGTGTCCAGCTACACTCTCTATATGAATATATCCTATACTGTACTTTGCTATATTCTAGATTTCGGCCACGACGCCCAACCTAGGCATTAGATATCGCAATTTAGTCTGGTGTGGCCTCCTGCGCACCGTTCGACTATAAAGTCAAGATACTTTCGAGATAATCATCTCTACAGTGGTGTGGTCGTGGATGGAGAGTACAGTACTAAAGATTTTGGGGTGGAAAGCGGCGGGCTCGATTGTCAGAAGAAAGCGTGGAAAAGCTACACTTTGTTGATAGTTGTCAACATTTCGAATTCGATTTCAACTGGCTGAAAATAAATAATATGCAAGTATGCTGATAGATCTTACTCTGCTGTATCTGTTCACATCTGCCTGGACATTCTCCAAAACAAAAGAATCAAACCTGAAACAACGGAAGGAGGCATCCTGGAGCACCTGCTATACACAAATTTCATGCTAGTCAATAGCTTGTCGTTATCCATGATGGCCGAAGACCAGCACAGAGGACACATGCAATGAGTGAATCATAGGGACGAATTGAGATCAGCGATGTGCTTCCGACCAGCTATTGCAATAATACCCCCTCTGAAGAAAAGTCTACATGCCAAATTACACAAGCCGCGTGTGACTACAAAAAGAATATGCTAAGACAGGCAGAGCTAGTAGGAACGTCTGCGTATTCTACGAGAGTGAAGAATTGAACTTCAACCTTCACTGGAAATCGAGAGACGGTACAAGAAGCCATATTTTCGCATCAACTCGTGGAAAGTAATAGGAGATGAGTTTACAGACTGCTGTAGTCAGCCCTTCTTTACTTCCTCGGCTGTCTCAGCTACTGTTGCTACGAACCACTATTGCAAATCGCCGGGAGCCCTGATCGAGAAAGGCGTCTTATTGCTGCAGAAAAGTACACATGGTCAAAGGCAAATAGGGTACTATGTGTTCAATTTATGTTCAATAACGTTGTCCAAAGTAAAAGCGAGTTTTTCTCAATGTAGAGAAATTTACGTGACGGGAAAATAAAATCTGGAATTAAATTAGGGTTAAATTATCGATGGACAAGTTGAAAAACATGATGATGATTGATAGCAACTTCAACATGATGATTGACGACAATTTAAGATGCTGACGATGACGATGAATTTGAACTGGCCGCCTTGAGTAAATTTACTGTGAGTTCACGATAGAATAGTTTTCAATGTAAACTCGCGATAGAGTAGTTTTGACTACGTTGATGAGATTGACCAAACTCCTAGAATAACTTCCACGCATAGAATATCGAATATCTGCACACACGAGTATAATAACTACCTCAAAGCGGGTTTGACACTGTAATTTCTTTTTCACTTTGCGAACAACGTTAATGTATTTCATGCTCGAAGGTGGAATCTTAGGAACCGGCTACGCTTTCTCACTTCTCGTATAGAAGGCTCTACGTCGAGGACTGTAGCTAGGTAGTCAAGACCTGCCGGACATCTCTGATATGAGAAGGAAGAGAGCTCTGCTCATGGATCTGTCAGTCTCCGTTGAATGAAATATCGTCACCTCATTGGGCTCTTTACAGCTGATTCTGAAGTCAGCATTTTAAGTCAACCTAGCTCAGTCCCAGATGGTTGTTCCCGAGTTACAACGGCCCATGAATACAGCAGACTTGCTAACAAGCTAATATGATCGCCTGTAGGAACTACAAGATTTGATATATGCCTGCGTTGAGAGTAGGTCCTCTGTCCGAACGCGGAGAGATGACGGAACAAGATTGAAGGGTGCTATGAACTCAGATCTTGTGATTAGTGCTGTATCCGATACGTTTTACAGTCCTGATAATTAGATTCCCAAAGGAATTCTGGCCGACTCGCTGGGGAAGTTCTGGTGGACTTCTAACTCGTCAGAAGTTCAGACATGACACGATTTACATTAGTCAGATAGAACGGGGGAACCCACGCGTGTAATCGGGATCGGGATTAAGTCCTCAGAGAGAAATTAGGAGCCATTTAGTAATGCAGCGTGAGAAATTAATTTGCAGGTGAAATAAATCTCAGGTGTGTGGCGTAAGAGTGGGAAGCGTGAGGAAATCCTTCGTAGGAAGGGGATTTCACCAGTTCCCTGTGACAGAAATTAGTTACTGGAAGGTGAAATAAATCAAAATATGACCGTGAGTAAAATCGAGATCAACAAATGCACATCACCTTCCTTTTCTCTTTTCTATGGACATTTCAGTCCGTGGGACATGAAGCTCGGGATCGGGACTTCAGCAATTAGTTCGAGGTAGAGCAATTACATTCCAAATTAATGCAGTTCAAAAGCAATTAGCTTAGAGCGGGAAATAATAGTCCACTTGAGAGCATGCATGCACACCGGGTAAGATAAAGTTATTCTATTTTTATTTGATGCGCACACCTTGTTTATAACCAGATTTGTCACAATGCATGGCTATTCTATTCAATTTCGAAGTTCTAGCTAGTGGTTCGATCGGATTCAACTATAAAATGCATTTGATTACTCGATTATATAATCAGGTCCCTTCTCAATGATAGTTGTGACCAGGATGAGTACAATAGACACCATGGATCTTTGCCTGGTCTTCCTCCCAACATTGATCGCGATCATGAAGATGGAGCAGAGCAAATCTTTCTTAATTACTCTGCTTATAACCTTGTCTATGGCCCTGTTCAGAAGTCGAATCCAGATGCAACTTAAACTCTTTACTTGGAGTGTGACTACTTTCAACAACAGAAATGTGATGTGATGCTTTGCAAAAACCAGAATTGTCGACACGGCAGAAGATGGTAGCTGCAATCCGGATCTGGGCGTATGGTTCAGCATTTGACGTTGTTGACAAATACGTTGGCGGATATACAACTAGTGAATATATCTAAAACTAGTGTTTATATCACTTTTGTCATTGCAGAATTGTCAAAATTCTGTGCCGAATATCTATGTCCCAATACAGAGCAAGATCTTCATTGAATTTGGCAGGAAAATGACCAACGAGAGTTGCTGGGAATGATTGGCTCCTTGGACTGGTGCAATTGGTTGTGTAAGAATTGCACAAAGGCATAGCAAGGATCGCATAAAGGTTTTAAAAGGATTTCCATTGTGCTAGTGTCATATGACCTCTGGTTTTGGCACGTGTTCGTTGGTATGCCATACTCCTCTAGACGATATCACCTAACTTCGTTAGTTGATATCGTCAGCGATTGTCATTTGTTGCATTCAACAGTTCATGGCACTGCTCACAAAGTCACTTTTGAAGTAAATTGCAACAAATGTGATCTTTACTATTGGCTTCCGGATGGGATCTATACCAATTGGCATGTTTTCATGAGGGCATATCAGATCCTCAAGGGTCAACAAAGTAACACTTATCTATAATGTAGGAATAATGCAAAAGAGACAGAGAGTGAGAGTTTGGTGTATTGCAAGCTCATTTTGAGATTGTTAAAACCTCAACACTCTCATGGAGCAAGCAGAAAATGGATAACATCATGAGCACTTGCATCATATTGGACAATATGATCATCAAATGATGAACAATAGATAACCATTTGCAAAATGATATCCAATATCTTCCTGATTCTCATGTAGTAGAAAGACTTAGTCAACTTCAACTTAGGCACGATTGGGTTGCTAGGGCGGCAGAGTACCCAATTTCAATTGTTCGGATGGATCTAGAAGAACTGCATGCCAATGAATGCAAGCTACTTTCCAACAAATGCAAGCTACTTGTGAGTCTACTCGGTATTTTCAATTACAATTTATATTTTCAATTGATATTGCATCTATAGAACATGAAGGTCTCTCAATAAATTCTTAGTAGTTTGCATGTGTTGGCATCACAATTATCAATCCCATAATCTTTGGCCAACATCTTCAACTTTGAAAGTTCAATCTTTGAATTAATATCAAAGAATTCCTTCAACACAACATCCAAACACGATGCAAATAGAGCAATTTTCATATGCTCTTGAGAAAATTGCATATGTTCTTGAGCTATCTTGTCTTTTTTAACAGTGAGTTCATTATGCCGGTCCTTAAACTCAACTAGCTTTTGCTTGATGTTTAGCTTGGTCTCTGTTGAATGCAAAGTTTCCTGTGCTCTCTTGGCTCCCATCAAGCATTCCAAATTATCGAGTTGTGATGAATCTTGAGATCCAAGACACTGACCATTGTCATCACAATGATGCTTTGTTTTGTTTACAACAATAGGAGTCTTTGGATTGATTGCATTTTTAAAATTTGGTACCTTATCTTGCAAGTACTCCAAAATTGAGCAGAAAATGAATTTGTCTCCTTCAATCTTTTGTACAAATTTAAAGAATAAGTAACTTAATCTTCCTTGCTCCATCCTAAATGAATATTGGATGGAATCATCTTGTAATGACCATAGAATTTGGAGATCTATAGGTGTATCACCTTCTTCCAAAGATCTATGACCACACTTAAACTCCAAGTAGTATTACATAAATGTCTTTTAAACAAGACATGAACCTATTCCCAAACACACCTTTTGATCAATGCTTTTGATATGATCTTGATTGATCTAGACAATTGACGTGATTGACTCAATGCTATATCTTCTTCATCTTCCCAACCTTTGCCTCAATCCATTGATAATGTTGGATATGTATAATGTTGTAGTTTCTCCTTCAATAATGGTACTACATACTCCATAGCCCACAGATAGTATGGTGGGATATTTTTTTTAGAATACCCCAAAAAAAAGGGTTGGGCTATTCAAAAAAGCCTTTAGTCTTTGTAGTGTGGAACCATTTTGGGTATTTATGGGGTAATAAAGTAAATAGCCCAACAAATAGTTGGGCAATGGACATTCTTAGTAGGACTGGGCAGTAGTATCAATAATCCACTTGATATCTTGATAGGACTAGGTGGTATTATTGGGAGATTTTTTGGATGGGGTTTTATCTCATAAGTATAAGTATTGTTTTCAACATATGGTTGCATTTGATAGATAAACATATAAGTTGCTGATTAGGGATTAATTATTTTGAGTTCAATGTTATTAGAAGATGAAAGAGCATATAGTTGGTTAGTGATTTCTTCTTTGATGCAGTGAAATTAGTTCATCATGGTTTTATTTTGGCAAGATTAGTTTTTAGTAGGATCAGAAGTACAATATAGGAACACACCTTTGGAGTACTTATCTGCATTCAATTGGGATTCGGAGTTGAGAACTACTAGCATAGACGGGCCATTGGACCTACTTGTGGTTTGAATATTGGAGCGTGAGAGAGATCATTGTTTGTCATAGATAGAAATTTCTCATACCCCTCATATGCTTCCCTTACTACATTTTTTTGTCCATTTTCATTTTCCTCTTTTGGACACATAGCACTTGTCTACTATATCTCATTTTCTTGTCATGATATTTTGTTTGTAATTTTTATATACATGTTTAGTAGCCTATCTTAGGATGCTTCTTATTTGTTTCTTGGCATGGTACCATAGAAAGCTACTCCTCATCAGGTACTCCATACCATGTATATGTGACCAGCTAGACTCTTATGTCAACTTTTTCAATATACACCTATAGGTGATGATGAGGTTAATCCAAATAGCATCCCGTTCATCCCCATTTACTTTTCCTATACCACTGGTGGGTGCTATAGGAGATAATTCTCTTATAAAGGATGCCACACAACTTGACCTCCTATCCTCATCCCCTTGTCATGGACCTCACACCTTCCTTCCCATCCCTACTGCCTTGCCACCCCCATAGGATCATTCACCAACACTAGCTCTTAGCACCTCCATATATCCCACCCCATCAGCATCTTACATAGTCTTGTATGGATTGTCCTTGAAAAGGAATTGGCCTAGCATAGCAAAAAGGGAGATTGCTTACATATATGAAGAAAGGCAACCACTATTCCTACCTCCCTAGACCCCATTTGTACTTCAATAGTATCTTTACAACCTCTCCTAGACTCATGCTCTTGGTTCTTGGACTATAGAAGAATCTAAAGCAAAAAGGTTTGTGTCAAGAGTTCTCAACTCTTTCCTTAAAATCAAACATCTAGGAATAATACCAAGTCAATACACTTGAATCCAAAATAGTGGTGCTCATCTTTTCCATTTCCTCTAAAGTAGAGTCTCCTTTATCATACTTATGACTAACTTTAGTTAATTATAATTAATGTATAACAATCTTTTATCTCCATATAAATAATATCTCTCAAGTAGCGCATACATGCACAAATAGGTGTTACAATACGCAATGGGTTTACCCAAAGTGGCACCTAATATCAACTTTATCTTAGGTTGCAATGAGGGAGGAGACTAACTCTAAGTTGAGTTTGATATAGGAGTTGATTCAATTGAGAGTGCAATTGGTGCATCCACATTGTTATTGTAGGATATGGACACGATTCATAGGGTCTCCAAAGGCACCAAGCGCTACTTGGGTATAATGGATATCATTGAGTTGAATGACTTCATCCAAAAGTTTGATAGTTGGTATAATCTACAGCAGATGTAGAACTCAACTTTGTTCAACCCTTTATGGCATGGAAGGGGTTGATTCAACAATTGGAGGGTCCATTGATGGATGACTATCTTGAGTTCATGAGAGCTCACTTGGAGGAGATCAAGCTATGGAGACAATATTGGTCTCCTAACTACATCTCCATCACTTCAAGCTTGGTTGTTTGGGGTAGATTGACAATACCCACAAGTTCTAACTCTAGTACCATAGGTGGATCTAATGGAAGTTCACTAGTTGGAGATGTTGCTACTACTAGTAGAGGTAATACTATTGGAGGTGGTGTAGTACCAAGGTTTAACCCAATGGTAGACTTCTTCTAGTGCTTAAGGTAAAACTACCAAGGAGTTTGGATTGACAAGTTGAGGAGCTTGCAGGAGTTCCAATGGAAGGCATAGACTTCATTGGAAAATTGATCAGTTTCACTCACAAATTTAATAAGGCCCAAGCAGTCCAATTTTGGTATGCAATCCTAGACAAGGAGTTACAACATAGAGTATGTGATGTTATCTTGTTGCAAGCTATTGCACCTACTTTGGCAATGGTCTTTAGTTTGGCTAAGCACATTGAAATCAACATGGTAGAGGAGAAAGTGATAACATCTGGATTTGGGAGACCTCATCATATTTGTTATTTCTTCTAGAGTCCAATAGCGTGCACCATGTCATGTTGTCTTTTGAGGACAAAGTGGACAATCAAATCCTATAGAGCAAGTGGAAGGCGTAGTCTAGCAAGACCCTTACCTTTATTTTTAGGTCAACAATAGCTAGTGAGTGGTGATGTTGCTTTTTGGACTTATGGTTGAACTCACCACAAGAAAGAGTGCACTTAGGACATTGGACACAATACTTCTAGTGCATCACATCCAACATAGAGATAGTGTGACCATTGTCATAGATTTGGTCACACTAGTGACCAGTGCTTACCTTCACATGGAGTTACAAAGTGGTAGGGCTGCTATAGAAGGTGGTAGAGGAACTCCAAGTCATGGAGGATGAGGTGGTAGAGGTGGTGGTAGAGGATCCACACCTAATAGGAGTCCAATACCTTCTCTTGCTTCTAATATATCCATGGCTACTTGGATTGAGCAGTTGGAGAAAAGATTGGCAAGCATGGCCATAGCTCAAAGGAGATCAGATTCAAATGTTGAAGCTTCCCCCTCTTATGATGGTGATAGAAACATCTTGGACTTTATATGTGAAGCAACACAAGTAGATGCATTTTTTGTAGTGACTAGGAGTGTAGTACATGCTCTAGAGCCTAGAGGAGCATAAATGGACTTGGACTCATGGAGAGGAGAGGCTAGTAGACACGACATACTTCCTAGCTCTTTGCACTCTTTGAGGTACTATAGACAATATCCATGGTTCCTAGATGTCCTAGTGCAAGTGTGGTATGTTGTGATGGATTCCATGATAGACTAGATGTTAGTCAGCCACACATTACTGTATAAATTGAGACGAGCACAATGTTTGGAGTGGCTTAGTTGATTATGCGCTTCCTTTTATTCTTAGCCAATGACATGTTTACATTGGGAGTTGACTCAACTCTAGTGTTTCAATTGGCTACCACACTTTGTGAGAGTAGGGATGATGTGGTTCCTATTGCTAGAGCACAAGTGGTTGATAATAGAGGTGACTTGATTGAGGAGCATGGGATCTACTCAGCTTCTAGTGGTTTATGGCAACCATTAATAGTTAGATTGGAGGAGTTACCAACTAGATTTGCCTTTGAGCTGTACTACCCATTTGTGTGTGTGTGTGTGATATTATGATATTTAGCTTGGTATTACAAATACTTGAGAGATATTATTTATATAGAGATAAAGGATGGTTCTACATTATTCATGATTAGCTAAAGTTAGTCGTAACAAAGATAGTGGAGACCTTACTTTAGAGGAAGTGTAAAAGATGAGCACCACTATTTTGGATTCTAGTATGTTGACTTGGTATTATTCCTAGGTGTTTGGCTTTGAGAAAAGAGTTGAGAACTCATAGGCCCGTTATCCTTTTTGTTTTGGATTCTTCTATAGTCTAAGGATAGCCCATGTGAAGGAATCCTTGACTTAGTGGTTGGATCAAGATAAGATCACATGCTTAGTGGAATATGCCAATGTAGATGGATATTCCTTTATAATTTTTGACTTTACTTGACTTTTAGCCTAGTAACTTGAGCTACTCCAATAATTAGTAACTTTGGTGAATAACTATCTCACAACTATATAAACTAGGGATGAGGAGGTACTCAACATCCTTTCATTTGCAACTATCTCTTTCTCATTGAGTTATCAAGTGAGCAATGTCTTGAGTCTTGGAGTGTTAGCCTTGGAGGAGTATGATGGAGTTGAGGATCCTTACCTTCTTAGTCCATGATGTGCTACCATAATAGCCATCAAAGGTTCATCTTGAGTGAGAGACATGACGGCTCACAGAGCAAGCACAATTCACACTTAGAAATGTCCTATAGGACAACTTAATAGGGATTTTCCATTTGGTGGGATTTTTAGGGATGGTCTATATACCACAAAGAGTCTTATTAGACTTTAGTGCGTAACCCCTTATGTTGGGGAAGGCTGTAGTTATTGGTCTAGAGCTACAGAAGACCAATGTGGAGAGGTGTCTATTTCAGATCCAAACATCTCTAAGGGGTCGTTCTACACAATACATCACATGTAGAGAGCTTAGTGTCCAAATTCAGCCTGGTCATCCGAATGATAGCTCTATGGTAGGAGCTCAAGCCATTACAACAATAATAGAGTCATATGATGTGCTAGTTGGTGGAGCAATACCCCATGGGTTTCAATCTTAAGCATTGGGAGGAAACAACCTCCCATACACTAGGTTGGCAGTCAGGTGAGGGACGAGTATGTTGCCTACCAATACACTTTAGTAGTGATAGTGTTGGCTCACTATAATCAGGGACCATGACATCAATTTTAGCTTTTAGTGGTTCTATTACTTGGCTTATAAGAGGGGAACGCTCATGCAAAAGATACTACAATACCATAGGAGATCTCTCAGATTTGGAGTATGAGTGGGATGGTTCCATCCAACTTGGATGTTCCATTATGGAGTTTTGAGGAATCATTGCATCAACATGCAGATCAATTGGTGCAACAAGCTTGGAGTGGACTCTTTGTACCACTAGGATATCAGTGTGAAGATGAGTTTCTATTACATATCACCTTTGGATACCACATTCATTGCTTGGCAATATCCAACAAAGGGAGTATGTTTATTGGAGTTTTTTGGTGGGATTAGCACTAGACTAGCTATGGTATTACAAGTAGGTATATGAGTATAGAAGTAATTGTATGTGAAGAGACATGAGACTACTATGCGAGTCTCTCTTCATCATGTGGCACACTTGACCCATTGGTGTCTTGAGTTATTACTAATGTTAGTAGTCAAGGGTTACCAAAGACCCTACCAATAGATATTTCCTTGCTAGGGGTACAAGATTTGGAGAGACATGGTCCCATTCATTTGGTGATTTTTGGATGGCTATGTCAAGGACACACCCATGTTGGCCAAAGGTCAAGGTCTCTAGGATCTCTATTCTAGTGTGTTTTGGGAGATATTATGTATACTACAACATCTCCATGTTCATCAATCCATTTCTCAAGCTTACATTTTGAAGAATGAATCCTTTGATGGGTGATTCTTGCATCAAGGTGATGGAAAGTACACATTAGATCCATTCTTGGATGGGACTTACCATGTTGTTGGATGCAGCCAAAGTGAGATCATAGGCTCATCATCTTTGTCTTTGGTGAATGAACCTCTTACCTAGAGAGGTTGTAAAAGACCAAAATCGAGGAGAGAAATAGGAGAATGGAACTTCACATTGGGACACTTGAATGAGGGAAAACTCCGAATGTCTAGCATGAGCTTTGGCTTTGGTATTTATAGGTAGCATACAAGGCCCTTGAGAAGCTTCTCAAGAAGCTTCTCAAGCCTCTTTCTTAGAGTGCAAGCCAAGTTAACTAGGAAGCTTCTCAAGAAGCTTCCTTCTAGAAGCCGCTTACTTGGCATGCAAGCTAAGCTAGTTGGAAGCTTCTAGAAGCTACTTACTTAAGGTGCAAGTTAAGCTAACCGGGAAGCTTCCCAAGAAGCTTCCTAGATACTTCCGGAATATTCTAGGCTAATTTGTCTTATGTGCTACTTTGTGAGCCTGACTGACTTTGTCGCTAAACTCCATATTGTTACATATTCCACCGCCGCTAGTTGGTGACATCCTCGTCGCCAGTGAAGCTTCGAATTCTTGGATGGCCGTCTGTGCATTGTGGAGGTGAGAAAGAGGTTCCCAGGTGGCATCATGAAGATGATATTCTTTCCAAAGGACCTTATACTCCGTATGTTGGCGACGGCCTTGTTGAATGTGGCGACACGCAAGGATACGATCAACTTTGTACTCCTCATGATCATTGATACGGATAGGAAGAGGGGGAGGTTGGACTCAAGAGGAAAAGGAAGAGGGATTAGGAACAAAGGGTTTCAACTTAGAAATATGAAAGACAAGATGGATACGCATGTGACAAGGCAAGGCAAGATGATAAGCCACAGGAGAGACAATTTGGGTGATATCAAAAGGTCCTATCCAATTAGGGGCAAGTTTATAAACTTGGGTATCAAGTGGGAGAGGGAGGTTACTAGAGGATAGCATGACTTTATCACCGACTTCAAAGGTGAGATCTTGACGATGGTGGTCAGCATATTGTTTTTGGCAATTCTAAGCAACAAGGAGATGAGACTTGGCTTGTTGGAGAGATTGGGATATAGTGGTCAAGAATGTGGAAGTATGAGGAACCTGAGATGGAAGGGAAGCAAGAAGAGAATCTAGAACAAGCGGATCTTGGCCAAAATTGAGAAAGAAAGGAGAGAATCCGGTGCTTGCTTGTTTGGAATTGTTGTAGGCAAATTTGGCAGCGGCAAGACATTCATCCCAATTGGTATGGTGGACATTGACAAAGGCACGCAACATATCCTCCAATGTACAATTTGCACGTTTGGTTTTTCCATCAGTTTGAGGATGATAGGCCGTGGACAAAGCAAGCTTGGTGCCGAGTATCTGAAAGAGTGCTTGCCAAAACTTCCTGGTAAAGCAAGGATCACGGTCGGAGATGAGTACGTGTGGCATTCCATGATGCTTGAAGACATTGTCGAAGTAGATTTGCACTAAGGTTGAAGCATCCACGGTATCACAGGTTGGTGCCAAGTGGATTTAATTACTAAGCTTATCGACAAACACCACGATGGCGGTGTGTCCTTGTTTTGTCTTTGGCAAGGATGTGATGAGATCCAAGCTCACATGTTCCCAATGAGCTGATGGAACGGAAAGCGGTTGAAGGAGTCCACCCGGCTTCTGGTTGTTAGCCTTGTTACGTTGGCAGCTCTCACACGATTGAACAAATTCTCAAACATCCCGTGTCATGTAGGGCCACCACCATTGACGTTGGAGGGTACCCAAGGTCTAGTCCACACCCATGTGACCAACAATGGGTAAATCATGGGCTTCTTGAAGGCGCACAAGTCAAAGATCACCTTTGGCTGGAACATAGATCCGGTCTGCATGGAATAGAAGGCCTTCCTTGAAGGAGAAGGTGTTGTACTCCTTGTCACCTGTTGTTAGCCGACCATGTACCATTTGGAAGAAGAGATCTTGTTGTAGAGCTAACCAAAACTCGTTATGAATCTTGGGATCAATTGACACCGTCGTAATTGCTGCCGTGATGAGAGGAAGAGACTTCAAATCAGGTCGTCGTGATAGAGCATCAGGGATGACATGGAACCAACTTGGTTTGTACTCAAGTTTGATGTCGAACAATTGGAGTTGCTCTTCTCATCGATGATGTCGACTCTTCATGTGCTCTAGGTGTAAGGTCTGCAACAATGGCTTGTGATCAGTTTGCATGATCACTTGTTTCCCCAAGAGGTAATGCCTCCATACCTTGGTGGCATATACCATTGCAAGTTGTTCCCAATCTCAAGCAGAGTAATTTCTTTCAGCTGTATTTAGTCGGCGAGACACAAAGACAATAGGATGTAGTCCATCTGGAAATTCTTGTTGCAACAGAGCTCCAATTGCAAAGTTAGAAGCATCAAAATCAACCACACAAGGTAGTTGAGGATCATATGGTTGAAGAATGGGTTTTGAAGACACCATATGCTTTAACTTCTGGAATGCTTCTTCATGCTTGGTGGTCCATTGGAAGCTTGAGTTCTTTCCCAAGAGGTCAGTCAATGGTGCAACCACGTGAGCATAATAGTGGATGAACTGTCAATAAAAACTAGCCAATCCATTGAACACTCGTACTTCGGTAGCATCCTTCAGGGTAGGCCAATCAGTAATGGCCTTGATCTTCTCTTCTTCCATCTTGATCCCCTCTGATGAGATCTTATGACCCAAGAAGGTAACTTCCTTCTGCCAAAAAGCACACTTTGACTTCTTGCAATAAAATTTCCACTATCGTAGTCGTCTTAGGACTTCTCGCACATGATTCTTGTGTTCTGCCTCTGTCCTACTATAGATTAAGATATCATCTAAGAACACTACCATGGACTGATCCAATAGTCCCTCCAACACCCGATGCATCTGATCCATGAAGACTGCTGGAGCATTAGTGAGTCCAAAAGGTAGAACTCTCCACTCAAAATTTCCATACCTTGTGCGAAAGGCAGTCTTTTGCACGTCCTTTCCTTCAATAGGAATTTGCCAATAGCCGCTACAAAGATCTAGCTTGGAAAAGTAGCGTGCTCCACTTAATTGATCAAGCAGGTCATCGATCCGAGGCAAGGGATATGCATTCTTCACGATTTGCTTATTGAGCACACGGTAATCAATATAGAAATGAAGTCCTCCATCCTTCTTTGGAACAAATAGTACCGGTGCTCCCCACAAAGAGGTACTATGTCGTATGAAATCCTTCTCCAAAAACTCTGTAAGTGTTGTTTGCAACTCCTCCAACTCCTTTCGTGAGAGCAGATAGATTGGTCTACTCACTGGAGTACTCCATGGCAATAACTCAATCTTGAAGGGCATACCTCGATTGGAGAGTAATCCCTTTGGCAGATCATCTGGAAACACATCTGCAAACTCCTGAACTATCCGATCAACCATTGCTTGATGCGGCACTTGGCCCTCCTCAGATTGTTCTTGTGCAATCGGCTTGATCCACACTACGAATACAGACTTATCTTCCTCCAAAGCTTGCTTTATGACTGCTTCATTAACAAACTTCCCTTCTAGGGACTCATCTCTCTTCCAAGCTTGCTCCATGGTTGCCTTCCTGGCAAACTTCCCATCTTGGGACTCATCTCCCTTCCAGATTTGCTCTATGGCTACCTTCTCAACAAACTTCCTATCTTGGGACTAACTATTCTTAGGTGTCTTACTCAGAGGTGCCAGACAACCTAATCAGAAATTCCTATCTTGGTGTTGTACTTGAATTTGGTGTCGGGTCCAATCAAATTGAACCTTATGACATTCAAGCCAAGGTAGACCCAAGATGATATCATAGTGTAGAGGTGCCACTACAAACCTCATACACTCCAAATACTCCTTCCCAATCTTGAAGGTAACAGGATGCAATGTGCGGAATGCAAAACCCTTTGTACCATCCGCCATCATCAAACTACTTCCAATCACTAGCTTGATAGGAATACCCAATTCCTTTGCTACTTGCATAGACATGCAATTCTTTGAACTTCCAGAATCAACCAAAATTCTACAACCCCGATTAGATATCATACCTTGCAAGTGAAGCAGACTTGCATAGGTCAAGCCTTCAATCCCATTGGAACTAATCAAGCTCCCAGTAGGCGGCTCGAAATCTCCTATTGGGATTCCTTGTTTCCCTGATCATTCCGCTCCACAACCTCCACTTGGGCAACTTGTCGAGGTCATCCATTCTTGAGTGGACATTCAGCAATGCAATGCCCCAATTGGCGACAATAAAAACAACCTCCATTTTGTCGTAATCTTTCTCTATCTACTGTACCAAGTGGTCTTTATTGGATAGCATCAATCTCCATTGGTATTGGTTCTTCCACTCGTGGTACTGGTAGGCTTCGTGTAGGTCGAGGTCGAGACCAAGTTGTCACAACCAAAGAATCAAAACACTCAGCCAATTGCATGGCTTCTTCTACGTTCTGTGGCTCCCGCATAGTCACCTCTAATTTGGTTTGTGACTTCAATCCTTGCACAAATCGATCTAGAACTTTACCTTCTTGGATATCTGGAATTTGCATGATGATGTTCTGAAATTGTGTGATGTGTGCTTCTCACTAAGCCAATCTGCCTCAACTCCGCCAATTTATCTCGTGCAGCTTGGGTGGCATTTATAGTTTGAAATCAACCAAGTATTGCATCCTTGAATTCTGCCCATGTTGAAATTGGTGTAACAATTTGTTGTTCAGCTCTTTCTACTCGGAATCGCCACCAAAGTTTTGCCACGCCATCTAATTGGCTAGAAGCCAAGAGAATTTTTTTCCGCTCGTCTTGAAGATTGGTGGCTTCAAAGTAACATTTGCAATCAAACAAAAAATTCTCCACTATGCCGGGAAGATTCTTGCCTTCAAACACCTTGGGTTTTGGAAATCAAATGCAATCTTCTCCATCTCAAATTGGCACTTTATCTATCTATTCTTGTTGTTGCTGGTCTTGTTCATCCAACAATCGAGTAAGATGCTCGATTTGTTGTTGCATTGCAAGGATAACATCTGGTATTGCCGCCATCGCTACTACTCTATTCCACTACTCTCAATTTATCTAATTGATTAACACATAGATACAACACGTCCACCGTTCTCCATAAGTTACAATTGGAAGTATCAAGGGTTCCTCTAACACGATGATCATATGTAGAAAATCCTGCCCAAAGCGCAAGGTGATGAATTGTATGAAGCGATGCTTTGGTAATATCTGGACATGAAAGTCCCAATGTTTGGCGGAAGTGGATTTGGTGGTCCATAAATTCTATCCATCCCATTCCTGCTCTGATACCAATGTAAAAGACCAAAACCGAGGAGAGAAATATGAGAATTGAACCTCACATTGGGACACTTGAATGAGGGAAAACTCCGAATGCCTAGCATGAGCTTTGGCTTTGGTATTTATAGGTAGCATACAAGGCCCTTGAGAAGCTTCTCAAGAAGCTTCTCAAGCCACTTTCTTAGAGTGCAAGCCAAGTTAACTAGGAAGCTTCTCAAGAAGCTTCCTTCTAGAAGCCGCCTACTTGGCGTGCAAGCTAAGCTAGTTGGAAGCTTCTAGAAGCTTCCTTCTAGAAGCTACTTACTTAAGGTGCAAGCTAAGCTAACCGGGAAGCTTCCCAAGAAGCTTCCTAGATACTTTCAGAATATTCTAGGCTAATTTGTCTTATGTGCTACTTTGTGAGCCTGACTGACTTTGTCGCTAAACTCCATATTGTTACAGAGGTTCTTCTTCATGCTTATGATGGGATTCAAAGACTAAACCACCTTATTGTTGATGACATTTTGGATGTTGGGTGCCAATCTTAGATGGTAATAGTGGTTGATAGGTCACCTATGGTAGTGGTGAACCTTGTTGGATAGGCCAGAGCTGCTTTACCCACACTTTGAGTTTCCCAAGCTCCCATGCTTTTGAGAAGGAGATCTTGGACTTGTTTGGGACTCACAATTATAACAATTGGTGGAGCATAACATTGATGAGAGGGAGCGGATGATGGGTTTTTGTATTGATATTATTGTTCTAATAGTAGTGTTAGAGGCATCCAAGTATCAAGTGATAAATCATGCTATGGACCTAAACTATTTGACATGGATTGGTAGAGCAATGTAGGATGCAATTGATAGGCATCCCCACTCTGAAAGTTGTGAGCTCTGTGCCTATCAAGACAATTCATATACATGCTAGGGGTAATGGACCAAGTGGGCAAGGTAATCTTTGGATACAACCAATGGCTATTAGTGAAAGTGGTCTACTTGGGTTACAACACACTTGATCTACTTGGGATGAAGCTAGCGGACATTTGGAGCTTGTAGCCAGAGCAGAGGGAATTTTCTTCACTAAGGTTGGGAACTCTAGTGGTTAGGGCCATGAAAATATTGCCCCCAAGGGGCCAATGTAACAAGCAATCAATATGTCTTCCAATCCTACGTCAATTGTAGAGGATACTTGGGAGCCAAATACAAGAGGCAAAAGATGGAGAGTTTGGAGGTTCTTGAGGAGCTACATGATTTGTTACCTTTAATATGAAAAATTTGGATGCTTTGAAAAGACATTGTATTCAGATTGAGCTTACTAATGATACACCAATTTTTCAACATCCTTATAAATATAGTGAAATGAAAAGAAAATTGATTCAAAGTTGGAGTAGAGACCTTTTTGAGGTTGATTTTGTGGAGATTTCATATGGAGAGTATGCTTCAGGTATAGTGATGCCAGCAAAGAAGGATATGCATGGCAACTACACAAATAGGCAAATGTGTAGAGATTACCGTCATATCAACCAATAGACTAGGGCTGATCAATATGACATGCCTACATCAGATGATATCTTTGATGTAATTGGGCATGCAAGGTCCTTAGTACTTTAGATCTTTGAGCAAGATATCATCAATTGCCAATCAAGAGGAAAGATAAGTCCAAGATAGCATTTTGGGCTATTGATCCTCATGGCAAGGATGTATTATATCAGTGGTAGTTCTTTCTATTTGGGTCAAAGAACACTCTTGCCAAGTTCTAGGGAGTCATGGGTAGAAACCTAGCATGATTGGATTTTTCTTGGTGCTATATTGATGACATTTTGGTCTATAACACTACAATAGAGGAGCATGAGAGACATTTGTTGGAGGTGTTTGAGAGATTGAGATTGCATGCACTCAAATTACATATTGGAAGTTGTAAATTCTTCCATGAGTAGGTTTAGTGTTTGGGTCACTATCTACCTTGGATGACTTGGTGTTTAGTAGACTATTGCACGTATTCCTTGGCCTATAGATATGAGTAGAGGTGAGCATTCCTTGAGTTGGCATTTATATTGTTGCTATGTTAGAGGATTTAGTGCCATTGCCAAGGGTTTGATGAATTTGACCAAGCTTACAAAGGAGTGATGTTAGGAAGATAAGCAGGAGAGAGCTTTTATAGAGCTCAACGATAGGTTGAAATTTTCTCCTATTCTTAGGAGACCAATTAGAGGATGACCATTCTAAGTTCATATTGATTCAAGTATGTTGGGGCTTGGAGCAATGCTCACCAAACATAATGATGAGGGAAAGGATTTTGTGGTAGCCTATGCTAGTTGCTCCAACAATTTAGTAGAGGTAAAGTATATTTCATATGAGAGAGAGTGCTTGGCAGCAATATGAGCAATAACACATTTTTTATGTTACCTATTTAGTAGCCCTTTCACTCTCATCACTGATCAGCAACCACTAAAGTAGTTGATGGAGCCTGACAAGCTTTTATGGAAGCTTGCAAGGTGAGTTTTGATTTTATAGGAGTATGGTTTCATGGTTATTCATAGACTAAGAGTGGCAAACCATGATGTAGATAGGTTGAGTAGAAACTCATTTCCCAACCAGCAAGATCAGACCAGAGCATGTTGGCATAGTGAGACAAATGAGGACCTAGTGACAAGTTGGCATGCATCTACCTTTTTATGTATATTTTTTGAGGCTTTAGTAATATCTCTCTCAATGCATACAAGAGGAATTATTGAGGTCACAAATCTAGAGGGTGGAGATATTGGTATAGTTCAATGAGACATTCATGATGATGTCTTAGTGATGGATTATCTTTGTACTAGTTTTATGGGTGGCATAGTTGGTATGTTCTTTAGCAAGCGAGGTGGTTTAGATTGGAGGGAAGATACATTCTTTATTTATGAGAGGATAGTAGAGTGCAAGTAGTATCACTCCCATCTTAGAGACCATAGTTGGTCCATCATGCTCATGAAGAGATAGGACATTTTGGAATAAAGCATACAAATATCTTACTCTAGAGTCATTATTGGTGGCATGGTATGCACACCAATGTATAGCAATTTGTTGCCAAATGTGTTGTTTGTGACCAAGTTAGAGTTTCATTTAATGCTCCTATATCACAATTACACCCATTACCTATCATGGAATTGGGTTACCATGGGAGTTTGGACTTTAATAGACCTTTACCATTGATTGTGAGACATCATTGGTATGTTTTGGTTATGGTGGAGCACTTCTCTAATTGGATTGTGTTGGTGGCACTTCTTGACAAGTCCAATGAAGAGACGGCTTACTCATTCTTGGATAGGGTTTGTAGTCATTTTGGTGCACCAGCTAAGGTTTTGATTGATCAAGGTACAAAATTCTTTGTGGAATTTCAGGTCTCATGTGACAAGGCTTTGATTGATCATCATACTATCTCTTGAGATCACCTTGAGATAGATGGCTTAGTAGAGAGAGTGGTTCAGATGATGAAGAGAGGATTGCATAAGTATGGTTTGAAGAAAGACCACTTAGCATAATAGAATTTCCAATTACCTTGGTTAGCCATGGGCTATCGGTTCAGCCGGCAGACCTCCTTAGCATCCTTCTCTTCTTATTTTCTACTCTATGGACAAGATCTGGATTTACTTACAGCCATTTTTCAAGATGCTATTGTGGTTTTGGACTTGGATGATCTAGGCATATGGGTGAGCACATGTTCTCAATGGGCAAAGATCTTTTGAAGAATGATGCCGATGGTCTTTGAGAACTTAGCAATTGCTCAGCATACGGAGACCTTATGTTATGCTACCATTTGAAGAGGAGATTATAGACCCTCAATCTATCAATTTTATCCAAACAACTATGTATATCTATAGCAAGCAACTCCAATGACACTTGATGTTACTACATGTTGCACTACCTTAAGAGTGTGTGAGATTTTTCCTCTTGAATTCTTCATGTGGAAGGACATGATGGTGTTGTTTGGAAGGATCATGGGCACTATTGTGCGCCATTCCACCTCCCAAACATTGATACCACTATGGATTCAAGCTTGGCACTTGTACGTGCAAGCTTGCGGTGTATGTTGTGTGGCTCTTCTAGTAAAGTTGCTACTATGTTGGTGTGTGATAGTTGTTCAAGAGGATGGCATATGGTATGTTTGACTCCTCCTCTCATGGTGGCTCCTCAAGGATAGTGGTTGTCCTAGATGTACATAACCTATAGTTCACACTTTATGTGGTATAGATTGCAACTAACAATGGGCTCAATAGCACCGGGTCTCTTGATCTTTGCCCACTATAGGGTATACCACATACTTAGAGCAGATGGCTATCTAGAGTGAGAAGGACCTAACCGCCAACTAGGAAGGCAATTGTAGCACTTTAGAGTTCATGTATGACTTATGTGTGATTTGTGCTTTTAAAGTGTATGATGTTGTGTAGCAATATATACACGCACGACAACTATCATAACATTTGTAGTGTCAAAGCTAGGTTGCTTGGACATTGGAGTGGTAGTGTTAGTAGTCATAGGTATTTTGGTAGTTACTCGTGGACTACTTGTTGGTGGTCTGATTTTAAGTTAGGGCTATTGATCACATGGTGGGACCCACCATCACTTGCACCATTTGCACCATTGATGTGTTGTTAATGGCACCATTAGGGCAGGAGGTCTATATCAAGTAGAGGGGTATACCTTCAAAGTGCATCTCTAGAGAGCACACTTCTTGGATGTTGAGCCTTCAAGTTCCTAGCTATGGTGGACAAAGGCCAACAAGTGTCACTTGGAGTCTCTTAGCCAGAGTGAGTGTGGCTTGATTGTAATCAATACCCAATTGTGGGTAAAGTATTGAGTGAAAGATTGAGTATGGATCTGTTTGAGTATGATTTGAGTGGAAGAATGAACTGATTATTGTGGCACTTTAGAGTTCATGTATGACTTATGTGTGAGTTGTGCTTTTATAGTGTATGATGTTAATAGTGATGTATGTTGTGTAGCAATGTATATACATACAATATGTACTATATCATATGAAATTGACCAACAACAACAACAACAAAGCTTATAGATTGGTCTACTTACATGAGTACTATTTGGAAATAGCTCATCTTGAAATGCATATCTCAATCAAAGAGTAACCCCTTTGGTCAATCATCAAAATACACATTTGCAAACTCTTGAACCATTTGATGAACCATTGTTTGGTGAAGCTTATGGCCCTCATTAGCTTCTCCCTACACAATTGGTCTGGTCCACATTGTAAAAATAAAAATATGTTCTTCCAAAGCATGTTCAATAACTACTTTATTGATAAACTTCCCATCTTGAGACTAACTATTTTTAGGTGTCTTACTTAGAGGCACCAAAAAATCTAATCAATAATTCTTACTTTGGTTTTATATTTGAATTTATTATTGGGTCCAATAAAATTGAACCTTATGATGTTCAAGCAAAGGTAAACTTAGAGTGACATCATAGTGTAGAGGTGCCACTAAAAATTTTGTACACTCCAAATACTCCTTCCCAATTATGAATATAATAAGATATGAGGTACAAAATATAGAACCCTTTCTACCATCCACCATCATCAATCTACTTCCAAATACTTGCTTGATAAGACTATATAATTTCTTTGATAATTGTATGGACATGCACTTCTTTGAACTCTTAAAATCACACAAAATCCCTACACCCATATTCAAAAATCTTACCTTGCAAGTAAAGCAAACTTGCATAGGTCAAGCCTTCAATTCTATCGGAACTAATTAGGTTCCTAGTAGGTGGCTTGATATCTCTTGTTGGGATTCTTTGTATCTGTGATCATCACACTTCAAAAACTCCATTTGGTCAATCTATCAAGGTTGTTCATTCTTTAGTGGGTATTTAGCAATGCAATGTCCAATTTTGTGAGGATTAAAACAACTAGTCTCTTCTTGTTTGTAATGCCAAGTGCTTTCCATTGGATAACATCAATCTCCATTGGTGTTGGCTCCTCTACCCATGTGTAGTGTGTTGGCAAGTTTTGTGAAGGTCAAGATCAAGACCAAGTGGTAGCAACCAAGGAATCAAAGTGTTCAACCAACTGCATGGCTTTCTCCAAGTGTTTGGGCTCCCGCATGGTCACTTCCAATTTGGTGTGTGACTTCAAGCCCCTAAAAAATTTATCTAGAGCTTCACCTTCTAGTATCTCTGGAATTTTTATTATGGTGTTCTGGATTTGAGTGATGTACCTCCTCACAAAACTAATCTACTTCAATTTTGCCAATCTATTATCTTGTATGGCTCATGCAACATTTAGAGCTTAAATTCCCATGTTGAGATTGGCATAAAAAAGTTCCATTGAGCTTGCTCCACTCAAAATCACTGCCATATTTTTATCACTCCATCCAATCGGCTCAATCCAAGAGAATCTATATCTTTTGTCTTGAAGATTTGTAGCTTTGAAATAACATTTGCAATGAAGTACAAAATTCTCCATTACACTTGGGAGATTCTTGCCTTCAAATAACTTGGGCTTTGGAAATTATTTTTTGCTTCTACTTCTTGAAATGGTGCTCTCTTTACATGCTCTTGTTGTTGATGATCTCTCTCTCTCTCTCTCTCTCTCTCTCTCTCTCTCTCTCTCTCTCTCTCTCTCTCTCTCTCTCAATAAAATAAGGTGTTCAATTTTTTATTGCATAATAATGATAACTTTGATCATTGACACCATGAATACTAGTTTATCAAAGAACATGCAATTATCTAGGTTAACACACAGATGCAATATGTCCACCACTCTTTGTAAATTATAATCGGAAGTATCAATGATTCAATTAACAAGGTGATTGCATTTAGAAAAATATTCCTAAAGCCTGAAATGATGAACTACATGAAATGATGCTTGGGTAGTATATGGAAACTAAAATCCTGACTTTTTGGAGAAAATGGATTTGGTGGTCCATAAATTCTATCCATCATATATATACTCTAATATCAATGTAAAGACCAAGGAGGAAATAAGAGAATAAAAAACTATAATGGAAGATAACATAGGGACTCTCAGATGAGTAAAAATCAAAATGCCTAGCATGAAATTGGGCTTTGGTATTTATAGGAAATATACAAGGCTCTTGGGAAGTTCCCAAGGAAACTTACTATTAGAAGTTGCTTTCTTGGAGTGCAAGCTAAGCCAACCGGGAAGCTTCCAAAGAAGCTTCTTCTTAGGAGCCACCTCTTTGGCATGCAAGCTAAGCTAGCCTTGAAAATTCCTCCTAGAAGCTACCTACTTGGCATTCACATTATTCAATACTTGGAAGGTACAAAGAATTTTCCTATATACTTCTATAATATTCTTAGATTGCTTGGCTAATTTGCCCTTTTTTCTACCTTGTTAACCTCCACTAACTTGTTTGCTAACCACATATTGGTACAAAATGACTCTTCAAAATTGTGTTTATAAATATCCTCATTAAGAATCAGGTCCCAAATACTTTTGAAACTTAGTTAATGTCATCCCATTACTATAACTATTGCTACTCATTTATTGGGCAAAAATGATAACAAAAGCAATGCATGAACCTCATCATCAAAATTAATCTTCACAAATTCTAATCTTGATATAGTAGAATTAAATTCATTCACATGATCACATGATCCAAGATCAATGTCCCTTTTTATCCTAGTGTTAACTAATTGATGAACTAGGTATACCTTGTTTGAAGTAGAGGTTTTACATATTTGTTAACACTTTGATCAATTCATGAATGGTCTTCTCATTGACAATGTTATATGCAACATTCCTTGCCAATGTCAATCTTATTACACTCAAGCTTGTTGATCTGACAAGTTCTACTCAACATTTTATAGATATGACAAGTTCCACTCAACATCTTATATATTTGGCTTTTTCTCCTCAAGAGGCTTGTGCAACTTCTTATGATACAAATAATCCTCAATTTGCATCTTCCAAAATCCAAAATCCAAAGTCCATGCCATCAAAAAATTTGATTTTAACTTTCCCTTCTTCACCCATTGCTTCCACTCTACCCCAAACCTGTCTTTGATACTAGTTGTTAGGAATGAAAATTTGAGTATCTAGGAACAAGATCAAAAAGTAGAAGGGAGAAAAATAAAGAAGAACATACATATAGAAATTCTATGAGGTTTGGCCAGAAATTGCCTACATCCATAGTTGCATTGATATATAATTAGTTTTTCTCTCCCTATTACAGATTTATAAATTTTGTTGCACTCCAAATATGGAGATCCTAACCTAGATCCACTACCATCAAATAGGTTAAACTGAAAAACTCCAATCAGACTCCACACTTAAAATATTCACTACTTGGAAAGGTATCTCTTGGCCATGAAGTTGTGCACCAAGAACCAATCCTCTATCAAACCATGAGAAGATATCACCTCTTCTATGAAGTGCACTTCATTAAAAAAATGCATCTCAAATGCCACCAAGAGCCAAGTTGAAAGGTCTCATATGTATAGTCCTTGTGTGTGTGTTGCTTCCTCCAAGTCTTAGCAAACTTGGTACATAAAATAACCTGAAAGAAAACATGCTAAGTGCTAAGAAAAGTTAATGCAAATGGGCAAAAGGCTATGGGAACGCTTGTAGGGTATTGAAGCCATGGGATAGGTTTGCTTGGAGGTTAGATTTAGGTTTTCTTGAAGGGTGGCTTTGCCCACATGACAAGTGGGTTTGCCTGCACACAAGGGTCAATTTGCTTGACATGAGATGGATTCACCATGGAAGGATGGGCTTGCTTGCAAAAAGGTGGATTTGCTTGTAGGAGTGGATCTGCTTGTTCAAGTGAAACTTTGCTTACACTTAGGTTTGGGTTTTCTCATGCAAGGTTCAAAGGGGGATAGATTTTCTTGTGAAAAGGATTGTGTTTGCTCACAAAGGGGATGGGTTTGCTATCTTGTAAGGATTGGATCACTCACCATGGCTTGGGTGTGCTTACATAAGGTTCAAAACCTTTATACAATAGCATTTAGAAATTGAAAATACAAAAATTTGATAGGATTCAAAATCAAAATTGACAATTTTTATGCACTCATATTCAAACATGGGTATTATAACCCAATGTAAACTTTTAGCCCTAGGTCATTGAGGTTTGCCTCTCAAATTCCTTGAATGAGAGCTTGAAACTACATATTGTCTTGCCAACTCTACTTCATATGTGTCATGTTATTTGCAATTTGGTGGAAATCTATTAAACAAAACCAATATCCTACAGCATTGTAATTGGGTGGAATATATAATATAATGTGGTTGAACTTGTCTCCCGTAATATGCAGCCTATACATACTCCTTCAATAAGGTATCCCAATCCCATGATTAGAATCTACAAAATCTTACCGCCATCTCTCTCTAACTTGCACGTATTCCTCTTGTATAGGAATAAGAACCATGCTAACTCATCCATGGGATCATGAGCCAATCAATCAAGTGGTTAGTGAAAAGCATATCCAACCTCATCATGGAGTTTACAAGGAAGCCTATAGAATATGGAAGGACAAGGAAAACTAGTCTCAAATAACCCTAAATACAACCTACTTGAGATGCTAACCGCTTCCACAACTTGATCGATGCTCCAAGACGGTCAACAAAAGGATAGACAAAGCATGTGCAATCTTGAATGTCTTTGATCTTGATGTGATCTCTTGCCTCACATGAGCATCCTAAGTGGTCCAATCATAATCCTTGTGCATCTTTCCCACATGAGTGCACCCTAAACCCTAAACCCCTCGTGAGGTAAAGAACCGATGACACACCAAGCACAATGTATCTTGAGCCGCTCTATGCAACCCCACCTACGGAAGTGAAACCATAGCTAGCACAAGAATAACAATAGTGACACATATTGTTCCTCTTTGTAGCTCCACATACTTGCAAAACCACAACCCACTCATATCCCACCTAACATGAATATATGCTAACCCTAAAAATCTTGAAAAGTATAAATTTCTCATAACTTTCAATTGACATCTCCATAATTTTCAAACTAAGTTCTAGTGGACTAGAATATGAAAGCCAAGAGAATAAAGGTGAAAATTCCTGACCCATCACTCTCATCACATATTAATCACCCTAGACTCTAAAAAAGTAAATATTTATGTATTGTTAAATATGTCATTTGCTTGGGCTTGAACATCACTATCATTGCACCAACAATGCTTCACATTATTGGGTCCCAATAAGTATCCACCTTGTAACCATTATTAGTGCATGGAGCAAAGAACAAATTTCTCACGTCTGTGGTCTCTTTAGAAGACTCACACTTCCTATAGAAGGTGACTCCGGCTACATCTCTCACTTCCTTCCCCAAAACTAACCTCCAATCAAACTCAGTCTATTGAGCCAGATTTCCTCTTGTCTTCACTACTTTGGAACCATCCTCACAATTGTTGGCAGCTATCTCTGCAATGAAACTTGGAAAACTTAAGTTCTAGTTCTAGGCCAAAAGTAGAATCCAAAGTTTACTCAGGACCTCAATTTGTGCTACTACATCTATCACCAAATTGTGTTGCTCCTAATTGCAAGTGAGGAGCTCTTCTTACCACCCTTCTTGGCCAATGTGCACTCACATACTCTATGGCATTGGAACAATATCCCCTCTCTTGGACATATGACTCTAACTTCCTTTGGACTTCAAAAAATTAAACTCTAGTTTGTCTTTGTTACTCATATTCCTTCAAAATAGCTACTCAAAGGGATAGGATATCTTCTTGGCATTTATGATTCCCTTGGTGAAGTCTTAATTTTATAGTGCTTTAAGACAAAATCATTCTTCAATCAATTTGAAATCAGCACTCACAACTTCTACATGTTTGTTTCTGTCACTCTCAAATTATTCTTCTCATGACTCAGCCGTTTCTTTAATTGTACCTTCTTGATTTGCATGACCTCAAGAAAAGTTGTTATAAATTCTTTGGATCAAGTTGACCCTCCCAATACAAAGTCAGCCCTATTATGGGTCTACCACTCTATAAGTCCAATCCAAGTACTTCTGTCCCTAACCCAAAGGCAACTTCTTTGGGTCCAATCCAAACACACAATCTTTTTTTCTTCTTCTTCATTTGGCTGTAATTTGGTTTTACCAATACACTTCTTCTTTAAAACTTGTAAAAAATGAAAAATTTGGGTACCACACAATTCCTAGGCTGAACTAACTTGTGAGCTCTACAAACCCAAGTATACTTGAACAAAGACCCTAAATTCTCTATTTGAGGAATTTACTTGAAACATTTTACAAAGAGGTGCAAGATCTAACCATTATCAACACTAATGAGCTGATTTAAACCATAACTTGGTAAATGACCATAAACCCAAACCTAATCATCATCTACTTCTCAACACCTTCATTTCCAAAGCTCTGATCAGATCTGATTTCAGATTAACTCAAACATAAAAAAATTTGAGCTTAAAACCATGATAACTTTGTCTTCTCTCCAAACTCATCAAAATATTAATAAAATGTATCATAAGACTCTCACAATCATGCAATTTTTGCACTTGGGTATGAATTTTACCCCCTTTATTTAAATTTACCATATCCCACTAAGAATTCACTCAATCACTCTTCAATTCATAGCTTGTAAGCTTCTCTCTCCAACAGTGATCTTTTCTTCTCAAATTCCCTTTTGTAACTACTTCAATCCTTGAAGAACTCTAGACTTCCACTCTTGGTACCCAAGCACTTGCAATTTTATCACAGCATTTTCTCTTTTTGAAAAATTGTCTCCACAATTCCACCTTAAAGCTCTTGAACAAGATTAAGTCCTCCTCCTATAAGAGTACATAAATTTTCAAGTCCCAAAATTGATCATAAGTAAGCACTAGAAGGACAATAGGATCTGGGTTCTCCATCATCAACTCCATGAATGTTGTCCCAAAATGTGCCACCATCCAATCCTGTAAGCAATCATGGTATAGAATTTGAAGCTTAATGATAAAAGGATTTGGGAGTGGTAGATCAAGAGCATGAGGACATCTCTTACTCAAGTCTTTCCTTTAATGCTCTAGCACCCAGATTCTACTACAACTCTCACTCTCAACATCCTCTTCATGCTTGAGCTTCCTAAAACTAAAAAGACACACTTGTCTATCAACTCTTTACCATTTGTATAAATTAGAGCACTCAAAGAGGACAAGACCATAATCTATATGGCAAGTTGTGTACATGTATATAGATTGCTCATATGGCAATAGCTCAATCATGAGATCCGTCCTACAATCTACTCCAATAATGTGGAGATAAATTGTATTAAACTCATTTTTCATTAGTTATACAAACCATAACATGACAACATTTGTCTAGTTTGCTTGTAATAATTCCAAGCAAATAAGCATTGGATTCTTTTACTTCTTCCTTAATTTTAGGCAAGATCCACTTGTTCCAAATTTCCTTCTTGCTCCTTGCCATCTCATGTTCTTCATACTTCCACCTTCTTGACCATGTCATCTTAATCCCTCTACTAAGTTAAGTCTTGTCTTCTCATTGCTCAAAATTGGCAAAAGCAATATGCAAATAAGCATCATCATGATCTCACCTTTCAACTAAGAAATAAGATCATGCTTCCTTCCCATAGCTTTCATTCACACTTGATCCAAGTTTATAAACTTACTCCCAATTAGATAGATCTATTTGAGATACTCAAATCATTTCTCATTTGCCTACTAACTTGCTCATCTTAATGATATGCAGATCCATCCGGTCTTCCATGTTTCAAAGTTAAAACCCTTTGTTTCTAACCCATTTTTCTTTTCCACTTGTGTCTAAACCTCTCCTCCTCCTATCCCTATCAACAATCATGAGGAATAAAAAGTTGATTGTATCCTTGCATGTTGTGATACCCAACATGGCCACCATTGCTACACTAAATATAAGCTATTTGGGGAGGATATCCTCTTCACAATAGCATATGAGAGCCTTTATCTCATCTCCACAATGCACAAACTACAATTTAGGAATTTGAAGATTCCTTGGTGATGATTACATCACTAACTAGCAATAGGGAAATATGTAATAATATGGAGTTAGTTCATAAGTTAGTATAGGTTAATGAGATAGTAAAATAAGCCAAATATAGTTAGAAATTCTAAGAATGTTTTAGATGTATTTAGGAAGCTTCTTTGTAAAATGTTTTAGAAGCACTTAGGAAGTTCTTGGTGGGAAGCTTCTAGGTAATTTCCAAGGATTGGATAACTTGTACAACAAGTTAACAACTAGCTTAGTTTGTATGCCAAGTAAGCAACTTCTAGAAGGAAACTTGATTGGAAGCTTCTTGGGTAACTTAGCTTGCAATTCAAGAAGATTGCTTTAAGAGAGAAGTTTACTTAGAAGCTTCTCAAGAGCCTTGTATTACCTCATGATAAATACAAAAGCCTAAGTTCATGTTAGGCATGCAGAGCTTCTCTCATTTAGGAGTCCTAATGTGATCTTCCACTCTAATGTTCCATTCTCCTATTTCTCTTTTGGTCTCTTATAACTAAATTCAAATAGCACATCTAGCCTCTCCTCCTACATACTTGCAATTGTAATTTATATTGATTTGTGCATATGAAATGCTTGCAAATTTCCCAACAAAGTAGTGTCTTCTCCTAAAATTTCTTCCTCCTCACCTTCGTGTATTACTCTACATTTGATTTCAATGTCTTTGCTAGACCATTAAGAAAGGTTCAACTCACTCTCCATCCCATGCTTATGAGCATGGGTGGAGATACATTTTCTCTACCCCAAATAAAGCATCCATTCTAAAAAATGACGACAAAGATGTTTAGTTTATCCTCTATCTTTGTCTAACCACATTTAATATCTTTCTTATTGAGACCCTCACTTGTGTACTTGTCCTTCCAATTTCAAGAGTTTTGTAAGACTTCAAAAGATGGTGCCATTTCTTCTTCAATCTCTCTCCAATCATGGACACTTGGAACTCCTTACAAAATCTCAGTATAAAAGTTGTTATATAATTGAATGTTGTATTCTTTTGAATGTGTTTCTTGCTAGTACCATTGTTGATTTATTTATAATGTTTTAGATCTTCTAAATAGTCAAGGATTTGACCATAACGATATGGGACCACCTTGAATTGATCTTCATCACATTTTGCTTTCCTTGCAATAGTGATAAAGGGCAATAGTTGTAAAATAGACATAATTTTCAACAATTCTTGAAATTTCCACTTTGTAAAGGAATGGAAGTCAATTTGTGACTAGAAGGTAAGGAATGTTCTCAATGAGAGAGAGGTAGGGGGAGGGAGGAGGAATTGCAAGTGGATCAACATTTGCAAAGATGGTGCATTCCATGGTCACTAAATTCATAATTCAATTTCCAAGTGTGTGTCCTCAAAGTTGGTACACCAATGAATTTCTCCAAGTTGTGCACTCGGGTCAAATTTACAATTTGAGAATTGCAACTTTGCAACATAAATCAATTTTCAGTGTGTGTGCATTATTTTTGTTCTGTTGGATTTGAATCAATCTTTGAATTTTAAGAATTGCACTCTCTGCCTACGTATTGCTTTTGTTTGGATCGGGATCTCTCTTTGAGTCCCATGAATTCAAATTGTGTACCTTGTGTGACCGAATTCAAATTTTGATACCTATAGTAAGTATTTGAATCCCTATGATGCATTGTAAGTTGTGATTAGTTTAAATTTCATATTATTAATGAGGATTACTCAAAAATCTCACCTAATTCAACCCTAACTTGCAAAAGTGAAACGGCGTATCAAAACTTGCAATAGGCCATAGGGCTTTTCTATAGAGCGTTTAGTTTTGGGCTACTTTTTCTTTATGGGTTCCCGTAGAATATTTATGGCAGATATACCAAAGCCATAGTAATCCAGTACATTCACCATAACTAAAACACCTTATGGATGCAATCACTAGTTAAATGAGTGAAACAAGATGGATGAATGATGATGAGAAAAAAAATTCCAAACGTTTGCTCATTCAAAATTTATTCAAGCACCAAATCTTTCTATTCTATGTTTACCCATGTGCACTTTATTCCTTTATTATTTTCTATGGATTTATAAGTGTTTGCATGTGTAGAATCTATTTCGGTGGGTTTTTGTCACTTGATCTCTTTTAACGATATATTTTTAATACATTGCACTTGCATGGATGTATTATTTTCAAACCTTTTTAAATAATCTTCTTTAAATAGTATATATTTTTGAAAAAATATATTGTACACATTGTACATAGTGCATGCAAAAATTTTGATGTTCTCCATATCCATTGTACGTATTGAAAACGGAATTCGAATTCCATGAGTGCAACTATTCATAAAAGTTGCACTCGTAAGGCAGATGTTAATCTAAGTGAAATCGAGCCATGTAATATATCACTAAAGAAATATGGAAAAGGAATACAAGGCACTAACCCTGCAAAAGGAGTATCATAGGAGTATCCTCAAGCAAAATAAAGAGGAAAAAACACCAAGTAATCTATTATTGAATCTGTATATAAGTTTTCAATAGTATATCTGTGGGATATAAGTCCTTGAATATTATATCTGGTAGGTGGAGAGGAAGGGTTCTGGTCGTGACGTGAACTCTTGCTACAGTTATCCATGTATGAAAATTCTATGCGTGAGAGCATTCTAAAATGACTGAAATTTTATGTCTTAATTCTATATCTATAATATGAAATGAACATGGCTAGATAGATAACCACAACTTTTCTACGCATGTCTATCCTAATCTCATTTCCATTGAGATTAAGATTTAGCCTTAGATTTTCCTTATTGAGCTTGATGTATCTACCGATCTTTCTCAATAACCTATATGTGTTACCTTATAATAAATTAAACTGCAATTGATTCAGTAAATTTTATAATCATATCATTTGGGAGAGCATATTTTTTTAATTTTAAAATGTAAACCTTGTTGTTGTATCTTATTTAAATGTTTGCATTTGCTTAATTGGGATGCTAAAACTTTTTGGTTGAGTTTAATCATAACTATATTTTTAATTTGGATATTTACCTTGTCATCAATAATATTATCACATTTTAAACTCATTTTAAAGCTCGTGCATTAAACTCAAAGGTCAATAAATCTATATATCAAGGTTTATATAGTTAACATTTGTATAGTTTCTAAATTTGTAAAAAAATAAAGTATTTATATTTAAAATTTAAATAAATAATAATAATATCTGAATATTAATAATTGAAATTCTTCTTCCAAAAACATGTATGGTTTATTTATCCTGCAAGTGTATAGTTAAATTGAAAAAACTAAATGCTGTCCCCAATAAATGCAAAGTGTATTAATTACTTTATTGAAACCAAATGTTATCTCTAATTTATTAAAAATCATTATAATTTCTACATATAATAATTATAAAACTTCAATTATCAAATAATTGAGAAACTTACACATTACTATAAAAATCACATCATTTTAGTTTGAAAACATTTCGTAATTAGGTTTAAACTGAAAAGAGAAATATTTTCACAGTAATCATTTTTTCCATATAAAAATAATATAATGACTCAATCAGTCATATTTATATAATATAGTATATAAAATAAATAATATTTAAAATAATATAATCAATCATTGCAATTTAATTTAATATACATTATAATATTATTGCTATAAATTAAATTTATGTTAAAAGTTAAATTATTTTTTATATAATTATATTCTACATATTATTATTATTATTATTTCAATAATCACCTTTCATCATCTCAATCATTTGCTCAAGCGCAAGTCCTGTTCCCGGCGCACAAAGGAAAAGTAGATTGAATTAACAAATAAAACCCAAAATCATCTTTCTAGTAGAAACCGTGATAGTGTTACAAATAGCCCTTGTACGGGCTTGATGGGATCTTCCCATCCTTCGTGTTTTCTAAGCGGTCACCCTTTCTTCCCGATAGTGTTACAACAATATATCTATTTACCAATAAATATGACCTGGAACCCTTTGTCTAGCTTATTAAAGTTACGGTTTCTGGAACATAGGTGGGAGGTCAGCGCAAATTCATCCTAAGGGGTATGTGTGAATACTATCTTTCAGCACAGAAATCAGCAGAAGCTATGAACTCTCGCTGATGTGGAATGCTATAAACCTCTATCTAACATTACACGATAGGCGAAGATCTACATACATCATAAAAAATGCACATAGAGAAAAACTTATGTCGAAAAGTTGACCACTAGACGGTATGAATGAGGTCAACTCATTTGAGAGCGATAGATGGATGAGGAGTGTAGACTGGGGTGGGAATGCCTTCCATTCTTGCTTTAAGCTGAACGGCCAAGTACCGACTGTAGAATCTAGCATGACTGAAGCCGCCACTCGCAATCCATAATCCAGGTTGTGCGGTTGGCTTATACATGTTCCTCAGCTCGCCCTCCCATGGACCCGGGTCTCCCTTGGTGTTGGATCCAAGACCCCAGCATAGACCCACTTTGTCCGCCGTCTCCTGCGAAATTAGCTGCTCTACAAATTGCTTCGCGTTCCCGAATCCTGTAGCATAGATAATCACGTCTGAATCAACCTCGCTCCCGTCACTGAATACCACCGACTTTGGATTAATGTTCTCGACTTTCACTCCACTCTTGAGCTTGACATCTCCGTTGATGAGTAAACCTGATGCTCCAACGTCAATATAGAAGCCTCCTCCTCTGCGTATAAGCATTAACGAGAGTCCGGATCCATCTTCCCCCATGGTCCACTGAAATCCCACCTTCTTCAGGTCCTCGAGGAACTTTGCGTCCCGCTCGGCGATTTTAGTGTATGTGCCAATCATCATTCGAGTCAGAACTTTAAACGGTAAGGACGCTGATTTCAGATCAAACGCATCTATATCGAAAGCGCGATCGTTTTCGGTACCGGGTAGATCTGCGTCGGCACGGCTATCCAGAAAGGTTTGCACCCTGACCACACCGGTGGAGGAATTTTGCATCATGGTTACCTCGGCAGCTCCTTGCTCCCAGAGGTCTAGACAGATATCATGGGCAGAAGTGCTGGCACCAATTACAAGACATTTCTTTCCCTTCCAATCGGCTCCCTTCTCATATTCGACGCTGTGAATCTGAGCGCCCTCGAAAGATTCTGCGCCTGGGAATGTTGGTACTTTCGGAAAGCCTGCTAAGCCGCAGGCGATGATGAGGTGCGCAGGGCGGAGGGTAATCTCTGTGACCTCTGTTCCAGATGATCTCATCACCTTCACCTCCCATTTGCCTTCCTTCTCGTCGTAACTTGCAGATTTACATTCTGTGGAGCACCAATAGTTGAGCACCATCACCTTGGCATAACTTTCGAACCAGTCTCCTAGTTTATCCTTTGATGGTAAAATTGGCCAATCGGCGGGATATGACATGTACGGAAACTGGTCTGAAAAAGAAGGAGTGTGAAGGCTTAGAGACTTATAGCGATTGCGCCAGGTATCGCCAGCCGTTTCATTTTTCTCCACAATTATGGTTGGCACTCCCAGCACTTTTAGTCTCGCTCCGACAGCAAGTCCAGTCTGCAGTAAAGTCCACAGTCAGATTGAGACTTCGTCACTAGAAACTGTAGGAAAATCCTGCTCTATACACGAGAGACAGTGTTTGGCTGCTATCAAGTTTTCGCATTGAGGACCATTGAAGTTCAGGAACTAGGACGGCTCTGAGAAACAGTACTTGAAATCAACCAAGCATTTTCAGACCGCAGTTTTATGATGCAACTTTGAGTTGATCGTTGTCAGCTTGAGACACACAATTGCAAGCTTGGGGTTTGAATCTCATAAACTTCAAACGTACAGGTTGCCTTACCGAACCAGAGAGCTGCAATACAAGAATGAAAAGAGGATAATGAATGGACCACTTCCAGGAGTCTGATCAGAGTATTGAGATCATTACCTGTCCACCTCCCACTATCACGCAATAAGGTTGTTTACTGTGCCCTAGCTCCTGTTCTTCTTCCTTCCGTTGCTCAATCCAACTTTTCCTGCCACACACTTGCCCGAAAGTCGGCCCAGTGGGTCTGCGCTTCCCTATCTTTTCTTCATGACCTTTGAGATCCCAAATCGCTGTCATCATAATCCAGCATTTCTCTCCTTTGAGCCACACGAATCCTCGTGCCCATCCGACTGAGGTTTCGAACTTGATCTTTGCCCCCACTACACCACCGGGCCTCTCGAACGCTGCATCATCAATCTCCCAGCCTGTTGGCTTTACCCTCGTCAAATTATCCCTCAGCAGTGCCGCTATCTGGTCTTTTGTATCAGCAGTATAAATGTTCCAGGTAAAAGCTACGAAATCTCTCCAAAAGCATTCCTCAGGAGCAAACAGCTCGAGTACATGTTCCACGTCGCCGCCTTGCAAAGCGGTATCGAAAGTGGCCAGCCATGCCGTAATTTGATCCTCGGCTCTTGTACCCATCGATCCCAATGCTCTATTTGTTGTTTCCAATTTGGAAACCTCAGGAAGCCGTAATCAATTTTTTATCTGGGCCGTCGTTCTCTGCGCGTTGTGTGTCTATCTTGCTGGAGATCGCAAATGTCGAAATGTTAGACAAGATGGATTTGTATGTAGACTGTAATCGGTGGAATATGCTGGGAATGCCGTGCTTTTATGCTGAGGTTAACTCGTGCTCATCGAACTCGGTCCCAAAACTCCTACAATTCCTCGCAGTAGGGACTCCAGAACAACCACAAGCTCTCAATTTCTGCCACAGTTCGGGACCCAACCTGGAAATCAGTTGCAGCTTCCCACTAAATATCCTGATTAGAAAAGGGGGCCGAAGCATCAGAGTGACGTGAACAGTACAGTACTTAAAAACGTTATCGAACACTGTCTTTCGCATGTGCCTTGGACTCGTGCGCATAACGGGTGCGTAAAATAGTGTTCAGATCAATAAGTGGTACGGCACATTCAGTGTGCTCTCATGAATCTCAACGGTCTAGGTTTTGAATTACATTCGCCGGGGATCCCTAATTGTCAGATATTGATGATTATATATTTATATGTTTATAATTTAAAATGAAGAGAAATATAATTTTGTTACGATGTCTGTTATGGAAATTAGATTTTAATATTTTATATATTTTTAACATATTTTTTAAATAATTCTGAAATGCTAAATCAGAAAAAAAATAATTAACAGTTTTAAAACTCTTTGTAATGGGAATGTGCTTATAATTAATTACACCAATCGGGATGCCGTTGCAATGCATGGCTACTCTGTCTTTCTAATCTTGAGGTTTTATCTAAAGTAATCTGGAAATTATAAATAATTTCTATCATCAACTTATAAAAAAATATTAGTCAGATGTCTATTACATCAAAGATAAATTTATTGTGATTAAACTGGACTATGAAATTGCATTAAATCTCATAAATATGAAGCATATTTAAATAGACTAATGCTATACTAACTAGAAATCCTTCAAATTAAAAGGGTGAAAGAATGGAGGATAATATTTTCAAATGATATAGGTTTGACTTCATAATTTTGATGTCTATTCTCAATAGCAGTATCTAAACTTTTGAGTTTAAGGTTTAGGGTTAAACCCTAACCCCTAAAATACCAATTTTTCAATATTTATTCTTCAAGTTGAATAGAAAATGATTTTTCATTAACTTCTTTGCATTTCAGTACTTATTGATTTTAGAACTCATATCTTCAGCTCATATCTTTGTCTTGGCTTTTTTTATCCAGGTTCTTCATAATAATTATGAGTAATAATTACGAGAATTAAGGTTCAAATTTTCAGTGCTGATAAGATTATATAATTTAATTTGCAATATGTTTTTCAAGTTGAACTTAGCATGAAGTTCTAGTAAATTTCTGCACATTTGAGTATTTTATTATATCATTCATACCTTTAGCTTATTTTGAAAAAAATTGGATTCTTTTTATCTATATTAATATTAAATAATTGATAGAATAAATTTATTATTAAGAACATTTCTCACTTTTAATGTAGATCTAGTATCATTTTACTTCAAGTTTAAACTGTAAAAAAGTATTATCCGCTATTTATTTTTAATTTTATAATTATAATTCCAATATTTGTATTAACTTGAAATAGTAGGACTCAATAGGAAAATTGAGAAACAGCAATTTCAATTTAACTTTCATTCTAGATTCAACATTTTCAATTAATAAACTATTTTAAATCTCAATTTTTTTTGCATCATACATCATATATATTTTGATTAAAGTACTGGTTTGCTTCCAAGAACTATTGAATTTTCTTATACGATTATTATAGGAATGAGAATATACACTCTACTAATTGGTCAAACCTTTCACTATAGTCTATAAATTTGTTTATTAATATATATTAATGGTAATTATTCTATACCTAAATTAAATTTAGATTTATAGAATCCAGATATCTAATATTTTTATTTTAATATTACATATCTATAAAAAAAATTAAACTTACAGATATTATATTTTGGCTATAGCAAAGTTTAACACTTTAGTTCTAGTGCACTTTTGTAAATCTTTATAGCTACTTAGAGAGATGTTTGCTAAAAAATATAGTTTCCTAAATTTAATGAAACTTTTGAGAATAATTTCTATGATGCTGAATTATTTGTACTTATAAGTTAGATAAGTTATAAAATACGAGGTGTACTATTTATATTTTGATGAAATTTTACTGAATAAATAGTAAAAATTATTTGTAGTGGATAATATTTAAATCTCTATTATTAGCAGGATATACATATTTAATGGCTTAGTTAATTAATGGATTTATATTCAATCTCATACATATTTAAATATGTGGTAACTATTAAGGAATATTAAATTTAGTAAAACCACTCATCTGAATATCTACTACAAACATTAATATGAATATCAAAATAGGAAATTATACGGTTTTCATCTTTTCTTTTTTATTTTAGTTTGTAATATTTTAAATAGATAAAATGATTTCCTTTGGGTGATCTATTATTTAAGTTGGACTACATTTAGTTTCTAATGATGCTTTATGACCTTCAACTTACCTTGATTCTAGCTTTTGTGTTGTAAAAATGTTTCTTGAAAAATGGTGGAACCATTCAGATTTCATTAAGAGCTAAATAGATCATTAATAATTCTAAAAATTTGAACTTAATATATCAAGATGTGCTATTATCAATTGTACATCTCTTCATATCAAATGGAATAAATAATTTTAGTTTGAAGTTCAAATAATTAAATTAGAGTTATATTTTTTATAAATAGTATAAAATTTAATATTTTGATGTAATTATTGTTAGTTCAATGTTCTAGCATCATTAATATTGATACCTATAAATAACATCTACAAATAAGAAGATAATGAATACATTATATATTTCAAATCATCGAGAAATGACCCACCCTAATCTACCAAAAGTGAAGTCACTATGACTTTGATTTGACACAGTAGCATATTAATGGAATTTCATGTGAATTCAAACTAGTGTGACACAATACCCAATTCTTGTGTGAGTGGGACTTAATACAACTCAAGCTTAGGTGTAATACTCTAAGGACAAGAGAAGAGAGAAAACAAAGATTACACACTCAACATTCGGTTCCCCAAAGGAACACCTTCTCTTTATTATATAGACAAAGAGGATCTACTCCAAGGGAGCTCCACCATAGGATTAGGCACACAGATAGGTGACATGTCATCAAGCTCCACCCTTGGATTACTTACTTGGATGGGTGACATTTCAGTCTAGGTCCTATCTGGTTGGTCAAACAAGCTCTAATTGGAGGGAATCTTTTAGGGAATCTTCCTGTAGGAGTCTTAGAATCACATGAGTAAGGTACCATTGGAAAGCTCTCGACAAGACAAACCAAGGGGGGAGGGTAGCCCAGCCTTTCCTCCATTTGGGGGAAGGGGCTTGCACATTTTTGAGGCCTAATTCATCCGTTTAGGCTTCCAAAATTACCTTCAAAGATTTCAGGCATATTTTGGTTCCTACTCTATTAGTAGAAGTACTCTTTTGGTGATACTTCTATCTGATCTATTTTGACCATCATGTATAACATCATTCTAGATGTTACCAAACCAAATTTCATATCTAGATCATATGGCTAGCTCGTGGTATTACATTAGGTTTGTTATCAATGTACAAAGATGGAAACAATGACAAGCTTATTGTATGGAAAGTTATCTATGGCATCCAAGTGATAGAACACTTTCAAACATTCTTGTAATATTACAAATCTGTGTTAGCAAGAGATCTCTCTTGATCTTAATGAATGCAAGTTAATTTCAAGAATTCTAACATCCAGGAGAGTGCCACTCAAAAGATTGTCCAATGGAATTTTATGTGTGAAATCAGTAAACATAGACCTTTTGCAAGAAACCCTATGAGTGTAACCTATGGAATTCTCTATTGAAATCATTGGAAAAGTAAGTTCTACATTGTTGCGCTTTTTTGTAACCTTATTCTCCAACTAGCATATATCTTCATTACATACCTCACTTGTCAAGTGCTTGTCTTACCATCAACATAGTACAATAATGTGGCAAATAGGATACATTCATACTCATTTCTAGATTGACCCACTTTTTTGGTTCTAGATTGACTCATCCATTTTGATTTTGGTCCATCCATCCTTGCTAAATTTATGCAAGTTCACTTGATTTTGGATCCAAGTGATAACTTTTCTTACTTCCAATTGATATATGAACTTGTAGTAGGATGTAGTAAATGCAAGAAATTCTCATTTTCTCTTGTGTTTTATGATGGTATTTACAAGAGGCAATGGGCAAGAAAAACTATAGTGACCTATAGATAATTTATACTATTCACAAAATTAGAGATCAAAAGACAAGCACAACAATAGAGTAAACAGAGGAAAACACTAATGAATTTGTTGAATGAGTCATTTGAGATGAGTTTAATCACGTCTTAGTAGAAAAGTTTCACAATCTTAGCTAACTGAGTAAGTTTTGACACTCTCCAAATTTAGAGTTAATCCAATTATTAATAATGGATAGCAAGGGCATACAACTAGATTTTGATTATTTCAATTATCATTACATACATGGCATGGGTAACTAGCTAGTATTATCTAAATGTTGTGTTATAGGACATTCTGAACTTGTTGTTGGCCACTTCAAACTTTGGGGTTGTATTATCACCATTAGGCTAGTTTGATTTCATGAGTACTTATCTAGTAGCTTTTTTGCAAATAAATGCAAACATTCAATAGTATACCGTGCTTAATTCAAGCTCACACTCATCATGGCGAGAAGAAGGGTGAATCAAATATAGATATACCTCCACTTCCATCACACATGCACAATACATTTTTTGTTATGAACCTAGTGGTAGAAAAAGATTTCTCTTAGGTGGCATACACTTCATTCACCTTGAGAAGGCTTTTGTGACAAGTATATAGATGAGTAGTCACCATTGTAATAGCAGAAGCTGGTCTAAAATGTATAGCAAAGCAGTTATCAAAACCATATGACTATATGTCTCTACATTAAAGGTGAAAGCCTAAGGTAACATCACTAGGTAAACAAAGGGGAGAAACAAATAAATACTTGTGATAATTTTAAAGAATCAAATTGCTCTAAACCAAGCTCCATGATCTCACATAGCAAGGGATGTGCTCAATCTTCACTTGCACATATGTGAAGCAACATTGTGGAATATGTGGGCCTTGACTAACCAAAAGGTTTCAGAAGTGCAAAAGATATAGTTCCAATATAGCTTAGTCAATATTTTTCTTGATACTAAACAAAAAATGTCTTTGCATACTTATTTTGTGCTAAAACCTTCAAGAGTTGTTATTTTGATTGATATTGGTATTGTTAACCCAAGATTCAATGGCTATACTTGAAAGAAAACATAGACTAATAGAGAAGCAAACATAACATTGCAAGATTTTAAGTGAGAAAAATAGTTTGTATGAGAGAGACATGTAGAAGAAAAAGATAGTGAAGAGCAGTACATGTGAAGAGATAGTTGAACAATAAGCAGAGAAGATTTCATATAGTGAGTGATCAATATGAAACAAGCTCATTAGCCAAAAGATAACCTTGGTTTATCCAAGTGACTATCATGATCAGAATAATGTCCTAATGATTGATGGAGTAGTACAAACTCTTATATCTCTAGCATCTCTATCATATTCTAAACTGTCTCTACATTGATAAATATGATGCTTATGATGAAAACATAATATATTGATGACAAGTTTGTGCATTATGTCCTATAAACTTATAGGTTCCACAACATCTAAGTCTTCCTTGTGAGCTTGCTGCCTCCACCAACTCATATTGTGAGGCCCTCCTTTGAATAGAGGACTCAGCTTTGGAATCACTCTACTTTGTTTGTTGGCAATTGTATTGAGGATGTCCACAAGTACGTTGCATTGGTGGATTCTTGAGAGCCAATGGTCCAAAGGAAATATTTAAGAGTTCACTACATATTTGCTCTTATTGATGAGGTGGTACTATATGTAAAATCAGATTAATATCAATAAAAGCAGAGTCTAAGCTTGGCAGTATAATTGAGTGAACAATATTAGTTGGTCTTGGTGTGATAGTCTTACATAGACATTCATTGTTCACCAAATGCCACATAATTGATCATTTTTGGAATTAAGGCATGTGTTCCTGCAAAGCACTCCATAGTATGGCAAATATTTTTGGAGTCTTTGATTGAAGCAAGTTTTTCCATTCACTCATGAATGTATTCTAGTCATGTTTAGTACCATAGTACTTACAATTGGCTAAAACATTCTTTTGAATGTGCCAAATGCAAAGAAAATGTGTTGAAGTAGGGAATTTGGATGGAAAAGCATTCATCAAATCAAGCTCACAATCTATTACAATTATAAGCAATTTGATAGGATTGTATAAGGTTGCAATGTGATCTAAAGCCCATTGGTAGTATGGTTGTGATTCTTCTTATAAGAAAGCAATTGTAATTGTAAATGATGTGTTGAAACTTGTGATTCTAACAATATGAAGCAATGGCATTTTAAAGCAATTTTTTATACATGCAATCCATCACCATAGAGTATGGATATTGTTGAGCTAAAAAAATGCAATCAGGATGTGCAATGAACCAATGAGTAACCTCATTTGCATCATTGCAAAAATAGTCATTCCAATAAATCTCAAAGAGTACCAAAAAGTGTAAAGCTTGGTGGTCTATTGGCAAGTTCTATTTATCAAAGCCGTGCTTTCTCATTGTAGGTTGTTCTTGCTATTATAGGAATGTCAAGAGAAACTTGTTACAAAGTTGTAAGAACAAACTTTGGAGCAATGCTAGCAAGTAATATTTGAGATATCATGACACTTTGCTTTGGTTGAAGATGATAAATAGCATGATGAGTACTAATGAAAGATGAGGGATCATGGTTGTCCTCTCAATTGCAAACCTAAAGATGCTAATGTCCATGAATGGGTAATAAGTAAAGTGTGGACCTTGAGGTTACAACTTTTTACAGTAGTGGTTGGAGCTTTTAAAGCATAGTATGTGCACCCTGGTCACTCAATTGATGTCTGAACTGCATCTTATAATGGCATATCCTTGAGAATGCACAAAAGCATTAATTCTTTGCAACATTTCATCAAGGGAGATATAGGAAGTTACAAGAGGAGGTAGCATGATGGAAGTTAGAAATTTAGGTCACTATGGCACATAATCATGAGTAACATTTTTTAGTATCTTCCTAGATTGTGAAATCCTTGGGATCTATCACTCTAGCAATTCAAAATCAGCAAGAAAGGATCCCCAAAGTGATACTTAATAATCTATGCATGATCATCATATAGAAGTGGTAATAAGGAAGTGATGCACACTTTTCTATTTAAGGAAAAGAGCTAAAACATCATGTTGGAAGACACATACAATACCAAGTGAGATAGATGAGTAAGCAATCATAACAAGTAAACAAAAAATTTGGTCCACAAACTACCTTTTTTGGTGGAATCAAGCTGAGATATTGATATATTGCATAAAGTGACCAATAATGATTGAAAGACTTGTTAAACTTGATGGAATTACTTGCATGAAATTTCTCTAGATCGTCTTTGCTAGAATTTGTAGAGGCCTTGGAAATTTAATCACTTGCAAGTGTTGCAATAGGTTTTGTTATAATGTGGGAGGAGCTTGAAAAGAGTGTAACTTAAAGAGTCAATCAACCCAACATACTTAGAAGATGATAATCATTGGGATGTGACAATCAATCACATTGCAATAGGCAACATCATGCATGACCATTTGGAAGCAATGTTGGAGTCATCCTTCTACATTTTTCTAATCCATATCTTAGAGATTCAGAATTGTCATTTTAGTAAGCAGAACTTGGTTAGAAACTTTCATGATTCAAGCATTATTACAAAACTTTCTGCATCGGAGATTGTGTTAGGTGCACATTTTACACTTTGTTAGAAGCAAAGAAGAAAAATATGCTCCTAATGACTTACAATTCCTCAAAGTACACTAGATAGCTTCAAGGGGACAAAATACCTTGAAATGGTAGTTATAACCTTTACATATATAACAAATGTCATGAAGTCAGTTAGAAAATTGATAGAGTTTGGATTCTCAAGAAGCCTTACATTGCATAAAATTGTAGTTGTTTGACTTTGGAAAAATAGAAGAATCACTTTACACACTACCTTTGCAACTAATGTAATTGTCATTGTGACCTCCACCTATTGATGGGAAAAAAACTTCAAAATGCAGCTTGGACAATTTGTACTTGGACACATCTTCCAAATACCCCAACCTATCATGAGATCCAAATTTTATAGCAAGGAAAGTGAAGCCATGATGGTCTTTGGGCATACCACAATAAGCCTAACATCCAATGATACATCCAAGGGCAATTGTGTGCTATCATTTCAAGTGATAATAAAAACACACCATACTAACAAGCTTTTGAGGCAAGTAAAAATATCAATTTCTCTAATAGTTCACTCCACAATTTGGAGCCTCAATCTCAAGAATTTAGCAAAGAAATTCTTTAAAGTTTCCTTTGGATGGTGCCTTCCTCAATGTGAGTCTCTAACATTAAAATCTGAATTGCAAGAATTTAAAGAACTGATTTTGAAAAATTCCTTGGACAACCCGCTACTCCACTTGTGGTCTCAATTGCCTAAACCCTGAACCTCAAGAATTTACAAAAACACTTCATTGAAGCTTGCTTTGGACAACTCATCCCTGAATTTGGGGTCCCAAACACTTAACCTCTAAACCTCCCATGTAGCTCTCATGATCATAGGCCATGTTTATTGGGGCCTTGCATCCTATTCATACTAAAATTGTGGTATGGTGAGATCTACACAAATTCCATATAATTTGTTATTGTGATGACTTCCCCTATAGTAGAGTAGGGTGAATCAATTTTGTAAAAAAGGTGTGAGGATTTAACAATCTTCAATATCATTAGATCATAGAAACCAAATAATTATATAAGTGGATATAATTTTTAACATGTTTGTTGGATGCCCGTGTCATGGACCATGAGTTATTGAGTGTAGTGATATTTAAAATATGAAGTACCTAGGCGGCTTTTCTATAGACCCATCATGATTTCCGCCTGTGGGGTCAGTGCTCTGAATGCCTTCGTTATGGACTTCCTCGTAGCCGCGGTGTTCCTTTTGTTGACTCTTCACTTGCGGCTTTGTGAGAGTTCATTAGCCATCTTGGCCACTTCTTGGTCCAATTCGTGCAAGTAGATATTACAAAGTAGACGTACAAGGGCCCAAGGAGAACTCTACCAACGGGAGAAGATATCCTTGGATTTTTATTATTCTATTTGTCTATCAATCTATCCTTTAAATTTATATGTTTATATATATATATATATATATATATATATATATATATATATATATATATATATATATATATATATATATATATATATTAGAGTCCATCTACCTTGTATTTAATTGTAAATTTTATCCAAAAAGTCAATCTTATTAGTGTGAAGGATGTACAAATGCCATCACCCATAAACAACGTAAACAAGTGAAATGCAATGGATGAATGACGATAAGATAAAGATTTGAAAACCTTCCTTAATTCAAAATTATTCCTGAATTAGATCTTTCTATCTATGTTTACTTATGTCCACCTTATTCTTTCAACATTTTTATCTTCACTTTATTCCTTTGTTACTATTTATGGGTTCATAAGTATTAGCATGTGTCAAATCTATTTTGATGGCTTCTCTCAACCTGATCTCTTTAAAAAGTATGGTTCTTTTAAATGAATATATTAATATATTTCACTGGAATTTATGTATTATTTTTTGAATGACATTCAAACAATAATCCATATTGATAATACATAATACAATCTTATTTTAATAACATAGATCTTTAAAAAATATATTATATTGGTACATGCAATTTTTTTGATTTTCTCTAAATCCATTGTACTTAAAAAGAGTGGGAACTTTCAAAAATGGTCTATTTTAAAATTTTATTTGCAAAAATGTGCTAATTCCTGAGTTTTATCTGCTAGAATGGGCGATTTTCGCGAAACGCAACTGGTCCACCTTTCATTACACTCTATTCTCGGTCTCCTTTATGCAACTCAGAACCTCAATGGCTCTAACTGTATTTGACGCATCCAAAACGTATTTGTCGTATCCGACACAATGTACGAATTGTGCATCCGGCTGAGCCAGATATGCAGAGCGCAGCAGCATCCCTTTTACGTGGAGTTCAGCAAACCGAATAGGTTTGATGGTCACTGCACTCTTCCAAGGTTACAAACGAGCTGGATGGATATTTTGTAATCGACGATCGGCCCATTTTTGCAAATAAAAATTTAAATGCGTCAATTAATGAAAATTCCCCTATAAAGAGCTACACTCGAGTTCCATTAGTGCCACTTCTGAAAAGTGGCACTAATGGAACTCGAGTGCAGGATAACGCCTCATGGGCGGCTAACTTTAGACTTTAGACCAATAATGGTGCCTGTTAAACATGAGCATGTGCCCAAATAGTGACAGAAGAAAGGGTTTAGAAAGAGAGCCTTTACTTTTAGTTTTACTTTTGAAAAGGAAAATCATCCTGACACTGTTCATGTGGTACGAGCTCTTAACACCACTATAGCCACCACTGTTGAACTTTGAAATCTGCAAGAGATACAACATTTCGACGAAGGAGTTACTACCCACATCACGGGAATACATACGCATGGGGTTTTCTTGAGAGGTCAATATCCTTGCTGAAATATCTCATGAAAATGAAAATCCTTACTGTTACCAGTACTGCAAGTATTACTGTTGACAGATCTGGTGATGATATGTTTAAATAATATGCTAAATTTTGATCATTTTATTATAAAAGAAAATGGTTAACTTACTCTAGGGGATGAAACTCCTCTTGGAATTGAAAGTCGATGCAGCGTAGACGGTTTTTTGATGTGATTATTACTTCCCTCAAAATTATCTAGGGTCTCAAGTAAATAAGTACTATGAGGTCATCTTTAAGTAACCCTGCTCAGGAACAAAAAAGTCGCTTATCGGGAAATTCATTCATATTGAGTTTTGTTGCGATCAACATGGAGACTAAACATCCATCTGTAGACAACTCGATCAACTAAAACTTGCGTCTAGTCGGTTGATATTACTTATTACACCATGTTAAACCAGATACTCGGTATTACGCTAAGTGCCGTCTGGTACAACCATGGCTCAATGAAATAGAAGATGGCACCCGCAAAAAGAAGGTGCTGTCTTGCTCGTGAAGGGTAACTTTTACTACTTTTAGAAATTTATTATTTACATTTTTAAAACCGGAAAATCTAAAAAATATATTTCAGAGAATCAACAATTCCTGAGATAAAATTTTCCAGAATATTCCAGTATTTCAATGAGTTCGCTTTTTCCTCGTCCTTAACATACAGATACTGAAATCTATAGTATATAAACAAAATAACGATCATAAATCTAAGTTTTAGTGAAGGTGGGTATACAGTAGTTCCTTCCCAAACGCATGGGCATGGGCAAGGCGAGTGCGTAGGATAACAAGAAGGACGGGAAGACCCTCATCTATCCGTACGAGCATAAGATATAAGGAAAAAAAACGAGTTAAGCCTCGAACTCCTGAGGATTGACTACGTGTCATTTGTCAGGCACAAGCGCCCGTACAGCCTAAAAATCTCCATCAACTTCTCTCGGGAGAGGTCCAGTCAACGCTCGTGCTCTTCTGTGTTCGCCTCTGTATCGCAGCCCACCTCTCTACCTCGCAACTTTGTCCCGACTGTGAAAAGTGCGTCCGATGCCACAAGGCAGGAGATAAATGCGTGTGTCTGCCTCTCGGATAAGGATAATCTGCATTTTTCTATACTTTGTATGGAATGGTGAAACGTGGGTTTCAACCTTAAACGTGGTTTTCTATATTAAGGGGATTTAACCCCAAATATATATGGATGTGTGTGAAGGCATCGTACATGTAAAGAGAAGAAGGCGACTGATTAGAACACACGAAGGACGGAAAGACCCTATCAAGACGAAAGAGGTAAAATTGGGCTACGCCCCAACAGAATTGAAATGAAAAATATGCATCCGAGATATCCAGAAATCCTAGGGATACCCCCACCTGGAAAAAAAAGGGGATATGGATAAGCCTTTCTATTTGTTTTGGGATTTAATAAGCCTTTCTATTTGTTTTAGAATTGATACTCTTCTTCCATCTTTATTGCTTTGGATTTTATTTTATTTCCTAAATCTTGGCCCTATCTTCCGAGAATTGAATACGATGGTCAAAGATGTAACCATTAGGAATTTGTGCATGAATTGCATACAAGTGCTTTGCTGTTGAGTACACGACTTGGGTCCACATTCACTCACTCGGAGAGCGGTGGATCTCAATAGCTCTTGAACATGATGGTTTTGGTAACAAATTCTTACCCAAAAAGTCTTAACAAAATCAGAAAAGGGTAATTATATATTCTTGATGATTTCAGAACATTGTGTTAAGATTTTGGGGATCATTATGTTCAGATACTCTAGATCACTAAGTCCTCAAAAATTACGTATAAAGAGAAGTTAAAAAAATAGTAAAATGAGAAAATTTAGCATTTGTGCATATTGGGTTTTAATTAGTATATGTTTGGGTCTCGCTTGTTTGTAGTTTATGTTCAAGATATGTAAATTTTTTTATAGAAGACAAATATCTCAAAGAGCAAGTAAGAAAGATAAAAAGAAGATATTGTACCATGAATTGATGGAATTTGCTCCAAAAGCCCAAGATGGGTTGAGGCCTGATTGTGTAAGTTAGTATATGGGTGCACAGCAATTGAAATCATGAAATTTCAGATTGGTATGTTTGATGGGTTGTTCATGTTTATTGGGTTTTATAGAGGACTTCACGTGTGTAAATTTAAAGCCATGAGACTATTGTAGCATGTATGGGACAATGATGATTATTATGTTGAAGTAGAGCTTGACTAATTGAAGAGAATCCAGCTTATCACTTATCAACTGTTGGAGCTAGGTGGATTTGTTTCTTCAATTTATTTACAAACACAATAGTTACAATGTATTGATTGGAAGAGATATAATGAGATCCAAGATCACATGGTACTAAAATCACATGGGAATTGCCAATTACTATATAGAAGACCTACTCTTGTTAAATATGAAGCCTTATTCATTTGTTATCTTTCACAAAAAAACACAAATTCTCAAACATTAGAACCATCTTTGATCACCACCACAAATATTACCTATTTGATGAGTAATTTTACCTATTACAAGATAAACTAAGATATGAAGATCATATGCTTTCACAATCAAGCAAAAATTTCAAAAACTACCACTTTTCTGATTATGATGCTAGTAGGGCTTAGCATCATTTTACCTCTTAATTTTTATCCTTGTTTGGCTTGATGTGGTCTACCATCCTTCTTGTTATCCTACAAGTGTTGCATTTCTCTCCAATGAAGCAACACAAAGAGTAATATAACTATATTACTCTTTGTGAAGATATGAAAACTATACTTTATTCCCCTTCAGTAATAATCTAGTTTAGATTGAATTTTTATTTTCATTATCCTTAGCTATAAGTTCAGTTAAAATAATTTTAAATCATAAAAAAAATCCTTTTGAAATGGAGTCTCCTTGAAAATTTTTATGATAGCTAAAGTTATATACCTAATACCTCCACTAAACTTTTACTAATATAGTACACAATTCAAGAATCAAGTAGTTGCTAAAAATTAAGAAGTTTCTAATTAAAAGAATCTCTTTTTTGTCTTTGAAGTGCAAGAACAGTACTAAAGTTCTTTGCAAAATACATTATATAATAAATCACCATAATCCATCAAAATATAATAAGGATAATTCTTAAATTTTTCATGTATTGAGCTTGCCATTTTATACCAAATCACCACAATACATCAAAATAAAATAACTATGATTCTCAATTTTTTTGTGTTGCAAAGCTACTAGAACAATTGTTTCTCTCACTATAAAATTTAGTGAGTCTAACAAGAGGATAGTTAATTTTAAACAACTCAAAATATTCATTGTCAACTTTACCAATCTTAAATTATATATTCACTTTTTGCCTTGTGTTTTTTATTTAGATACTTCTTACCTTTTATATTATGTTTTCTTTTGTAAAAAGATTTGTAAATGGTATGTACTTATGTAATACCATTAGCTAGATATATTATCTAGAGGTGAAATTTGGCATGGTAGCATTTGGAAGAAGGTTATATATGATGTACTAAGTAGATCAGATAGAGGTTTTACCAAAGAATATTTCCACTAATAGTGCAAGACCTGAAAACACCCTAAAAACTTCAAAGCCTATTTTGGAGGCGTAAATGGATGAATTAGACCTTGAAAATGCACATATTGTTGTCCATTTGGAACAAAACACTTTCCTCCTCCCTCCACTAGTTGTCTTGTTGAGATTTTTCCAATGGTACTTCACCCATGTGATTTTGAGCTTCCTACAAGAAGATTCTCTAAAGATTCTCTAAAGATTTCCTTTGGAAGACATTGACTATTACTTAAAACATATTTGGCTTATAATCATGAAAAACTAGTTTATGATACTAAGATTTTGCATTATTCTTCAATGAGCAAGTTTGGTATCATACATATAGACCATAAGATAGATATTGTTGCAAACTATTCACTTGAGTACATGAAGAGCCTACATAAGCATTAGGTGGAGAAAATCCAACTATATGACAATAGTTGGAGTAAATTTCTTGCAAATTCTATACCTTTGAATTGCTTTCATTTGTTACCTAGATTACAAGCAACTTCATATTTCTTAATAGTCTACAATGTTAGTATAATCAACTAGAGAATGTTCTGGCAAACACTACTAGGAGATCCTTTCTTCCAACTTATTTTGTCCTAAATGAGAATTAAGGAACTCTATTGTACTTACTTCTTCATCAAGAATAGATTTTCATACAAGGAAAATTAAATACTGATCTCAAAGTATCATATGCTCTGCTTTGCAAAAGTACATGATCTCTCATCTTAAGTCATCTTGGAGTAGCCAAGGCTACTTATCTCACTTAATCTTTTTAATGATTGCCAAACATAGCTTGAGATGTTTGTTCATTTATATGTACATGTGATAATCAGTAACTAAATTTTCATCTAGAAAGTATTCCTTCTTTTTACCAACTCTTTTTTGTTTTCATGAAATCCAAATCTCAAAAATTGCAGATTTTCAAGTGGTAGATACAAAATATAGCATCCACTTTGGAGCACAATTTTAAAAACAAATTCTTTGAGAAAGATTGTACTAGCATTTAAGATATTGATCAAAATAAGTCTACAAGGAGGTAAAATTTGCAATATGAGAGTATTTCAAAATTTTAGTACTTTCTCTTATAATGCACATATTGGAAATTTTTGGTAATAAACATGTTATTTGATTTTAGATGGTTGCTTTATTTGTTTGAAAATGGTTATATTCTAATAGAAGCTCCAAAATATACTCTAAAGTAGCATGTGCAACTTTATATCTTAAACTATATTCAAAATTTCCATTAGATTGTACTGATATATATATCTTAAACTATATGAACTTAGAGTATATAAACCATTTAGACACAAATATGAAGTTCTTGAAGATCTATAAAGAGATTAGTGATAGTAAATTTTGTTTGACTATAGTTCAAAAAATAGTATCTCTAAATGTTATTGGATTTTAGATTTTTGCTCTATTTATTTGAAAATGCTTATATTCTAATAAAAGCTCCAAAATATACTCTAAAGAAGCATGTGCAACTTTATATCTTAAACTATATTCAAATTTCCATTAAACTATACTCTTATATATATATATATATATATATATATATATATATATATATATATATATATATATATATATCTCTCTCTCTCTCTCTTAAAACTGTTTGAACTTTAAGATATGCTACTTTGAAAAGTGATAATGGTCTGAGCTAGCTTTACAATCTCTTGAGAGTGATCCTTATTCCCAATTGCAATTAAAACCCTATATTGCACTTTAAAGACAACCAATCATTCAACCAAGTAATTAGCTTCTAAGAAGAATTGAAAGCATAAATTATAATTTGCTTTTCAATATTTTCATAAGGTTGGTGGATGTGCAAAGTGCTCTACTTGCCATGTAGAACTTGAAGAGTAGCTTTTGAGAACTCAATATTTCTCAAATATCTATTGGTAGTGCAATAAAATGATGGTGTTGTAATTTTCTTTGTTCTCTTTGGGAATACACCAGGTTTCTAGTGGTGGAGCTTATGGATAGTAGGTTGTGTCTAGACAAATCACTAATAATTTGTGGCCACTTGTATTCCCAACAGTTGGAACTTTCTTCCACTACTTCTACTAGGTAGGAGAAAAATGCAACCTAACCTGCTATCACAACACACTTCTTGTTTGTTGGTCATTACCCTAAATCCTTCCATCATTACCTATAAGAAATACAAAACACACCTAAGGAAAACAAACCTAAGCATAACATTCACACACACTAATCCAAGCCACTACAATCAAGTATGTAAAGCATGGAGAGTGTCCAAACACATGCAACTTAACAATAATTCTTTATGTTTTTGGTAAAAATATGCCTTAGAACATCCTTGCTCTGTCCAAGAGTTGCTTTTAACTTGTACTACAAATAGAAAAATTCTATGCCTTTTTTTGGGGAAATAAATCTATGACTCAGACTAAGATACTTTCATGTCTATAGCTCAAAGGTGAATTTTCTTGAAGTCAATGAAAGGCTTGTAACCTATGCTTACCAATGATATACAAAAAACCCCAATTTGACAACTACAACTCTCTTGAAAATTTCTTGATCTTAGCTTGATTTCTATGGTTCAAACCCTAATTTGAACCCGTAATCAAGGCTCCATTTCTTTGTTCTTGGCAAGATTTTGCTAAATTTTTGGCTCAAGGGTTCAAGTAAGTATTAAGAACACTCTAGCCAATTGAAATTCTTTCAATCATGATCCCAAATGGGAATTTTTTTAATTATTTGCAAATAAAATTGAAACAAGGTTATGGCACTTATAAAATCAAAATAACAAAAGTTGGAGTATGAGATCTCACTACCTTTAAAATCTAAGCCATACATAAAAATTTAGAATCACCCTTTATCTTTATATAAATAATATCTCTCAAGTACTTATCATACTAAACTAAATATCTCAATAGCACATACATGCACAAATGAGTGTTATATCTACCCCCGGACTAAGATTTCACTTTGTCATCAAAGTGAAGGTATCTCTACCTTCTATGATACAAAAGTTGCACTAATGGAACTCAAGTGTAGCTCTTCAACTTATCATGGGTAATCTTATCAAAGTGTCTTCCTCCCAACTCCTTGAGATCATAAGTGTTATTGCCCAACACCTTCTCCATTATGAAAGGTCCAAAGTACTTAAGCAAAACTTCTTTTGCACTCTCTTGAATTGAATTGAATCAAACAAAATTACCCAATCACCTTCTTTGAAAGGCTCCACCTTCTTCTTGCCTTGCCTCTTGTCATAAATCTCCTTTGGTTTCCTTTGGGCTTGCTCTACTTGAACCATAGCAATTGCTCTTGTCCTCTTCCAATTCCATGAGTTGATCCTTCCTTGACTTCTTTGCATCACCTCCTTGTGCTTTCTTCAATCTCCTATGAATAATTTGGAAGGTAGGAAGATCAAAGTAAATAGATAAGGTAGACTCAATACTATATACCAATGGAAATGGAGAATATCTGGTAGAAGTCTTCATGGTTTTCCTATATTCCCACAAAATTGCATGAATCCTCTTGTCCCAATTATAATAATATGGAATTTAGTGATGAAGTTATTTAGGGCTAATGAAATACCAAATATGCCAAATTAGCCTAGAATATTCCAAAAGTATCTAGAAAGCTTCTTGGGAAGCTTCCTAACTAGTTTAGCTTGCACTTCAAGTAGGTAGCTTCTAGAAGCTCTCAACTAGCTTAGCTTGCACGCCAAGTAGGCGGCTTCTAGAAGGAAGCTTCTTGAGAAGATTCTTAAGAGCCTTGTATGCTCCCTATAAATAACAAAGTCAAAGCTCATGCTAGAATTTTAGAGTTTTCTTATACTCAAGTGTCCCAATGTGATCTTCCATTTTCCTATTTCTCTCCTTGGTCTTGTCTTTTATACCAATGATGTTTAGCTTCCTCTATTTTTGCATCTTTGGCCAACATCATGCACAAGGTCTGATTGGTTCTCTCTGCCAAGCCATTGGAATTTGGTTTATAGGATGTAGTTACTATATGTGTGATAGAGAAATGTTGTAGCATAGCTGCAGTAATACTTCCTCTAAACTCTCCTCCTCTATCAAAAACCAACTCCAAAGGACACCCAAACCTAATGATAATGCATTCATAAAGAAATATCCCAACTTCATCTTCATTCTTGCCCCTCAATGGTCTAACTTCAATCAACTTGGTAAGATAATCAGTAACTCCCACAATGTACCAATTGTTCCTTAGGGTTCTATTGAGAGGACCTACAAAATCAATTCTTCACTTCTCAACAGGTCATAGTAATGGAATTGATCTAAGTGGTGGAGTGGACGTGGACTTTCTAGCGAAGCTTGACAAACATGACAAGTTTTGCAATAATCAAGACAATCCTTGAAAATCCCCCTCCAATGGTAACCTGCATCTAGAATCTTGACAGCAGTCACCTTTTTGGCAAAGTGTCTTCCACACACTAAACCTTCATGAAACTCCTTCATGAGTAAGATAGACTCTTCCTTACCCATTGCTCTTTGAAGTAGACCATCGGCTCCTTGGTGAAAAAGAATATCCTCCACCATTGTGTAAGGTCTAGATCTTGCTACAAGGGCTTCTTCTCCCTAGCATGCATCCCTTTTGGATAGTTACCTCTTGTAACAAAGTCCACAATCTCCTTGTACTCCATTGGAACCTCTTGAGTGACTGAGGTTGTCATGAGCTCCTCATCTGGGAAGGAATCATCCATTGGCTCATCTCCATCATCAACATCAGCCCTAGATAACAAAGTGGTATTTGCATGTTTCTTCCTTGACCTATCTTCAATGTTGTAGTCATACTCAGACAAGAGTGTCATCCACCTTGCTAGCCTCCCTTCCACATTAGGCTTGTTGAATATGTACTTTAAAGCCTTGTGATTTTTGACAATGGTGGCTTTCCTTCCAATCAAGTAGTGTTTAAACTTCTTGAGACCAAAGATCACTGCCACCCTTCTCTCTCCATGATAGAGTAGTTCTTTTTGTTGAAACCATCTACCTACTAACATAAGCTATTGGATGATCATGCGCATCTTGGTCTAATTGAGTAAAAGTGCATCATATAGCTACATTGGAAGCATCAATATAGAGGATTAAGGGCTTACTCTAATCAGGTTAGCAAGAACTAGAGCTTTAACAAGGGATTGCTTGAGCTCCTCAAAAGCTTTGAGAGCATCCTTGTCCTCCCAAATCACCATGTATTCTACATCCTTCTTCATGTAGATGGTCAATGCATAAGCCTTGTTGGAAAATGAGAAGGTGAACCACTTATAGTACCCAACCATCCCCAAGAATTAGCATAACTTTGTCAAGCTTGAAAGGAATGGAAGGTTTGAGATTTTCCTCACCTTTGTAGGGTCAACTGCTATTCCATCCTTGGAGATGATGCGTCTCAAAAGTAGACCTTCTTCATAACCAAAAAAGCACTTCCTTGGGTTGAGTGATACATTTGCTTCATCCAAGCATTGCAAGACCTTGATCAGGTGCTCAAAGTTCTCCTCCTTGCTCCCGTAGACACAAAAGTCATCAACAAAATCTTTCACAAATTTCCCAATGAAAGGTTCAAACACCTTGTTCAAACACTGTTGGAATGTGGCTGGAGCATTGCAAAGCCCAAAAGGCATGACCTTGAAAGCATAAGTCCCCAAAGATGTGATGAATGTGGTGAGTTGTTAATGCTCTGGTGCAATCTTGATTCAGTTATAACCACTATAACCATCTCCAAAGCTATACCTCTCATGACCTACAACCTCCTCCAAGATCTCATCAATGAATGGCAAAGGGCAATAGTCCTTCTTAGTAACAACATTGAGCTTCTTGTAATCTACACATACCCAAATTTTGCCATTCTTTTTCTTCACAATCACAAGTGGAGACACCAAGTCTGAATATTCCACCTTAAAGATAAATCTGGCCTCCTTGAGCTTATCAATCTCCTCATTCACAACCAAAGATATTGGTGGACTAATGTGTTGTTACTTTTGGCGGACTGGTCTTGCATGTGACTCCACCTCAATCTTGTGCTCCTCCAAGATGATTTCCTTTTAGATCCTTGTAACAAAAAGCAAACACATGGATAAACTTACAAAAAATCTCCTCAAATTTTACCTTCTCCTCCTTGGTAACATTACTTGGACCTTAGTCCAAGTAAGGATACAACAAGGAAAAGTGCATCCAAAAAGAACAAGGAAGAATAATTAGAAGGGTAGGAGATCCAAATAGGAGTTAATTGCTAGCTGGGTATAAAGATAACCCATAATTTCTAAGCGTGTGCTTTGGTGGTTGTAATTACTATAAATATTCTCCTCATAGGTCATGCAATGAATGAAGAGTGCCTAGGATATCATTGGAGGTGACTTTGAGGACATTTATCATCACCTCAAGTATTGGTTCCATGAGTAAGTAGAATAAATGTACATGTTTGCACTAAGTAGCAAAATATGGAGTTGGTGGATTGTTCTCAATAGAGTAAGTTGTGATTACTAAGATATAAGATAGCAATAAAAGGGAGAGGATGTGTCAAGTCTCCCTCAATCAAGTTTTGCACCTTGTAGATGAAAAAATATTTTAGGTAGGATAGATCTTCTTGATTATGTATGATTGGACCTTTTGCTTCTAAATGGTAAGGTAAGCACACTTCATAGGAAATGGAGATGGAGTGCAAGAGGACCTCACATTGGTGGTCATGGAAAACTAGTTTGTGGAGATAGGAAGTCAGAGGATCAGTCCACTTTTCTAAGGACAAAGATAGTTTGATCAAGGTGACCAAACACATTAAACCTATGGTGAAGAAGGCTCACAAAGTCACATAGTGAAACTAGCTATCTCCTAGAGTCAAAACTTTTGTACCATACCTGAACTTGCGCATAATATTTATGTTGTTTGTAAATCAGGACATGTGCATGACCTTTTGTTGTGTGCTAATATCATTGTAGCAAAACTTTGGGAAGGGTGTTCAAGGGAAGACCTGGTGACACTTGTGTTGGGTTTGGCTTGCTACCATAAACAATACTTGTAGACATCAACTTGACCCATTTGGGAGAGTGTAGATATATCTAGAGTCTATGTTGCAACTATGTTGGGTTTGGCTTGATACCATGAAAAATACTTGTAGGCATTAACTTGACCCTGTTTAGGAGAGTATAGATATATCCAGAGTATATGCTGCAATTGTGTTGGTCTTTGGCCACTCTTAGACTCCTCTACGAACAATAGAGATTAATCAAAATCTCACAATTGGTAATAAATTTTTGAGGGCTTACTTGCTCAAGAAGATGCATTTTGGGTCTTGGACTAAGGCCAATGTTGGTGGTGACCATGTCAATTCCAAACCTGGTAAAAAAATGCTATGTTGAAAGGAAGAGATTTTGCTACAATAAGGTGTAGACCCTTCACACCTATATATTGTCACCAAGTTGATCTTAAGGATTAAAACAATCAAGGGAATGACCTCCGGATGCATTCTTAATCCTACTTGAAGTACATATTTAAGGTAGTTGAGAATACTTTCAACAACTAAACTTCCACAAGAAGAATCAAGACAAATTGACCATAATTTAATTGCAGGAAACAACTCCAAAGTTATGTATAGTAATAATTACAACCCTTGGGAAAAAGAGTATAGAAGCAAAAAATCCATTAACCTTGGTCCTTTCCAAGCTAAAGAACAAAGCAGATGGAATAGGAGTGCCAATTTAGTGTAAGACAATGTCATAACTTAGAAGAACTCTTTGCCAAGTATTAGCAAATAGTTGAAATTACCTTAAATGCATTATAGGACAAAGTGCAAAGAGAATAGAACCTGCATAGAGAAGACAATACATGGCTGGATACAAAGCGCACAATTGCCCAACAAAGAATCCAAGAACTAGAGAAGAATGTCAAAGATGCAAAGGCAATTGAAGTGGTTGTACAAATAAAAGAGGTTGCAATAGAACAAGATGGTTCTTTAGAAGCAATTGAAAAAGAGTTCCTTAGTCTAAAGGACAAGTTCAAAAGGAGATTTCCACTAAAGAAACTAGGACCAATTGATGCAATGATCTAACAGGTATGTCAACAATACTTTATATGAGACCAAAGTAAAGAGCTAAAAGAATTTAAGACAACAACTTCTTGAAGAGAATCTAAAGAACCAAAAGCAAGATAAAATCATTAGTAATTTGCAAGAAAGTGTGCAAGGAAGGTTACTAAGTCAATGGAGAGTCCTTGCATGGACTAAGTAATCTACAAGAAGATCTTAGAAGCTATGTTCAATAGTTTACAATCTAGAAAATTTTCATAGCTAGTTTTCCTTTGTAGGTAGTTGTCTTCACAAAGATAGCAGTATTTCCTAGTAATAGTCAAATTTGATAGTTAAAAATTAGTCATTTCTAGCAGGTAATTGATAGAAGACAATTTAGCTTTTTGAGGTATCAAATGCAAAGATCCATGTTTTTAGAACAAAAGGTGAACAAAGAATACAAGAAAATTGTTCTTTCATTTTCTTAATTTATTTTTGAGGAGTGTGTATGTCTTTGGATTGCATGGGTATAAATGAATCTTTGTAAATTAATTTGATGAATTCTTTGTGTGTTAGCTCTTTGTTGATTGCAATATTCTTCTTGAAGCAATGTCTCAATAGGACTTTTTTGTGTTGTAGTTAGCAAAAGTGCATACAAAGATAAATTCTTTCAATGAAGGCACTCTTCGTGAAGACATACACATTTGTGGAAGGCAAAGACATGATTTTCAGCAAAGATAGTTACATGGTTGATAAGAAGAATTTATCATCTTCAAATGAAATCATTGCTTGTAGGTGTTAATATAAATTCATTCTTTGTGATTGTGAGTTTTCTTTTTATTTATTTCCATGATGCATTTTTTTGGTGGCAATGTCTTCTTTTGGGGACTAGTTTTTGCCCAAGTGGTTAAACAAGAAATAATAAAGAACTATCATGTGATCATTTCTTTCATATTTATTGATTTCTTGGCTATATTTCTATGGGATTGACTTGTTTCCTATCACAATACTTCATTCTGATTGTTACTAATTTGTTACAAGGTTGAACTAATCATCCTTTTTTGTGCAATCCTCCTTATCCATCACCCAATTTAAGTACAGATTCTGCCAATCAACTCATTGACAATAGTGTTGCAAAGAGAGTAGAGCTAGTAAAACCCCTAGTTCTCTAGCTCTCCAAATTAGGGGATGGTAATTTAAGAGGCTGGAGTTTTGATATCTTTGCTAAAAGTGGCAATGTTCTATGGCTATCCTAAGCAACTAGTTCTTCCATTTTCTTAGAAGAATATTTGGTGAGTGTTTGACTTGCAAAAAAACATAAGAAATTGTACATATCTTCTACATCTATCCATTCTTTGGATTAGACATAAAATTTTGAGCTTCTTTTATTAGAAGAACATCAAGGCTTTGGTAGAGTGTACACATGAGCTAGGATTTAATGTTGGTCACCTATAGCCTTACACCTTAGCACAACAAGAGGTGTGCTTGAATTTCTTCAATTGCTAGGCTTCTTTTTTCTCAAGATTTTCTAAAACTTAAACACTATAAGAGACTCCTACCTATTTAGCAAAGAGATTGTAGCAAGGGCAGGAATCTCTTACTACACCATCCATATTGCAGGTGAAGTATGGAACTCCTACATCTAAAGTTGCTTGACTGCTTGCAAAGATAAGATGTGCATGCCTTTATAGCCAAAAAGGCTGCAAAGTTATCTGACCACCTCTATCAACAACTAAGCTATACAAACGTGGGAGTCATATTGGCTTTGTGCTTGTAAGCAAGAAAATTTATCAAAGGACAGAGTAAATGTTTTTCTAAAGATAGAGAGAGAGAGAGGATATGGGAACCATTGCAAAGGTGTGTGGTATATGGTGCTTACATCTAAAATGTATTAGCACTCTTACAAAGTAAAGGTGATAACTTGGCTTTTCTATTTTCCTAGGACTTCCATCCATTGATTACCCTTTGCTAAAATTCAAAAGTCAAGCCATAGAGCTCCAACTTCTGCAAGTGCCAAGTGCCTTGTAGAAGTAAGAAGTGCATACCTTAGCCTTAGATTTCTAACAAAAGGGTGGTAGGTAAATATGGGGAGGAAATTAGGTCTAGAGGCTACAAAGCTATAGAGCTTTTACCTTTTTTATATCCATGTTCTACTTTAATTGTAAACTTTTCCACCAACTTGTATACTACTTGATGTAAGTATGAGAAAATAAGGCAATTTAGCTATTTTAGATAAATAATATCAAATTCCATCTCTTTTCCTTGATATTTTAAGTGGTGTTGTTTCTCAAAAATATGATATGTAGCTCTTCAAGAGCAAGTTTAATTGAACATCTCTCCTTATCAATCCATCAACACTATGACACACTAGGATAAATATTAGTTATTAGATGCATTTTGATTGTCTTGAGAAAGTTATAGTTAGCTAAGTTTAGAAATAACTAAGTTAGACATATCTTTAACTAGTTCAATATATCTAATATAAGAGGAGAAGTCCAATATTTGATTATTGGATACTCAACCAAACCTTAGTGAATTTTAAATTATATTGCATAAGGATGAGACCTCTTTAGATAAAAATTATATTAGAGGAGAACCACTTTGTGAATTTTATATTAGGTAAATGGAATGGTACTTCTATTCTAACAATATGGAGTTTAGCAATGAATTCAGTTAGGGCTAACAAAGTATCAAATAGGGCAAATTAGCCTTGAATATTCTAGAAGTATCTGGAAGCTTCTTGGGAAACTTCTTGGCTAGTTTAGATTGCATCCCAAGTAGGTAGCTTCTAGAAACTTCCAACTAGCTTAGCTTGCATACCAAGTAAATGGCCTCTAGAAGGAAGCTTCTTGGTTAACTTGGCTTGCACTCCAAAAAAAGCTTCTTGAGAAGCTTCTCAAGAGTCTTGTATGCTCCTTATAAATACCAAAGCCAAAGCTCATGCTAAGCATTTGGAGTTTCCCACACTCAAATGTCCCAATGTGATCTTCCATTCTCCTATTTCTCTCCTCAGTCTCAATCTTATACATAAGTATCAAAGCAAGAATGGGATGGATGGAATTTATGGATCACCAAATCCATTTCTACCAAACCATTGGGAATTTTGAGTCCAGGTACTCCCCAAGCATCATTTCACATAGTTCATCATCTCATGCTTTGTGCAAGATTTTTTGAATAAAATCACCTTGTACGATGAACCCTTGGTACTTCCAGTTGTAACTTATGGAGAACAATGGAGGCATTACATCTATGTGCTAATAAATTAGTTAGATTGCGGGTGGTGTGATAGAATAGTAACCATGGTGGCAATGCCCAAGGTTATCTTTGCTATGCAACAACAAATTGAGCAATTTACTCAATTGTTGGATGAACAAGATCATTGACAACAAGAGCACATAAAGAGTACTAGTTCAAGAAGAAGAAGACCAAATCCAATTTCCAAAACCCAAGGTTTTCAAAGGCAAGAATCTTACGGGTGCAATGGAGAATTTTGTGTTTGACTGCAACTATTATTTTGAAGCTACCAACCTTCAAGATGAACAGAAATAGATTCTCTTGGCTTCCAATCAATTGGATGGAGTAGCAAAGCTATGGTGGTGATTCTAAGTAGAGCAAGCTAAATGGCAAATTGTTGCACCAATCTTGACATGGGCAAGATTCAAGAGTGCAATAATTGGTCAATTCCAAGATATACAAGCTACATGATATAGGTTATACAATGTTACACAAGCTACATGATATAGGTTATTAGAGTTGAAGCAGATTGGTTTTGTAAGAAGTTACATCATGCAATTTGAGAACACCCTCATGCAAAGTCTAGATATATTGGAAGGTGAAGCTTTGCATTGATTTGTGAGAGGCTTGAAGTCACGAACAAATTAGAGCTAACTATGCGAGAGCCATAACATTTGGAGGAAGCCATGCAATTGGCCAAATGCTTTGATTCCTTGGTTGCAACAACTTGATCTTGACCTCAACCTCCACAAAACCTAACAATAAAATACACATGGATGGAAGAGCCGGTACCATTGGGGATTGATGCTATTCAATGAAGACCACTTGGCATTGCAGATAGAGAAAAATTCTGAAAAATGGTGGTTGTTTCTATTGTCACCAAATTAGACATTGCATCACTAAATGTCCACTCAAGAATGGGCAACCTCAGCAAGTTGCCCAGATGGAGTCTGTGGAGTGCAATGATTAGGGTAAAAAGGAATCCCAATAGGAGATTTCAAGCTACTTATTAAAAAATTGATTAGTTTGAATGGGATCAAAGGCTATACCTATGCAAGTTTGCTTCACTTGTAAGGTAGGATATCTGATTGTGGTTGTAAGATTTTGGTTGATTTGGGAAGTTCAAAAAATTGCTTGTCTATGCAATTAGCAAAGGAATTACATATTCCTATTAAGCTAGTAATTAGAAGTAGATTGATGAAGGCGGATGATAGAATCTGCATTCCATACTTAGCGTTACCTTGAAGATTGGGAAAGAGTATTTGGAGTGTATGAGGTTTGCAGTGGCACTTCTACACTATGATGTCATTTTAGATCTACCTTGGCTTGAACATCATAAGGTTCAATTTGATTGGAACCGACGACAAATTCAAGTACAACACTGAGGTAGGAATTTTTGATTAGGTTGTCAGGCATCTCTGAGTAAGACACCTAAGAATAGTCAATCCCAAAATGGAAAATTTGTTGAGAAGGTAGCCATAGAGGAAGCCCAAGACAAGAGATGAGTCCAAAGAGGGGAAGTTTGTGAAGAAAGCAACCATAGAGCAAGCTTTGGAGGAAGATGAGTCTATTTTTACGGTGTGGATCTGTAATACCCATTTGTGCATGTGTGTGGTATTGTGATATTTAGCTTGGTATTACAAGTACTTAAGAGATATTATTTATATAGAGATAAAGGATGGTTCTATATTAGTCATGGTTAGCTAAAGTTAGTCATAGCTAAGATAGAGTGGAATTTACTTAAGAGGAATTAGAAAAGATGAGCACCACTATTTTGGATTTTAGTGTGTTGACTTGGTATTATTCCTAGGTGTTTGGCTTTGAGGAAAGAGTTGAGAACTCTTGGGCCCGCAAGCCTTTTTGTTTTGGATCCTTCTTTAGTCCAAGGATAGCCCATGTGAAGGAATCCTTGACTTAGTGGTTGGGTCAAGATAAGACCACATGCTTAGGGGAATATGCCCATGTGAATGGATATTCCTTTCTACTTTTTGACTTTACTTGACTTTTAGTCTAGTAACTTGAGTTACTACGGTAATTAGTAACTTTGGTACATAACTATTTCACAAGTATATAAACAAGGGGTGAGGAGGTACTCATCATCCTTTCATTTGCAACTATCTCTCTCTCATTGAGTTCTCTAGTGAGCAATGTCTTGAGTCTTGGAGTGTTAGCCTTGGAGGAGTATGATGGAGTTGGGGTTCCTTGCCTTCTTAGTCCATGGTGCGTTACCATAATAGCCATCAGAGGTTCATCCTGAGTGAGAGACAGGCCGGCTCACAGATCAAGCCAATTGCACAAGGAGAATCTGTGGAGGGTCAAGAGTCTTATCAAGTAATGGTTGATCAAATAGTTCAAGAGTTTGCAAATGTGTTTCTGGATGATCTGCCAAAGGGATTACTCTCCGATTGTGGTATGCTTTTAAGATTGAGTTATTGCCAAGGAGTACTCCAATGAGTAGGCCAATCTATCGGCTCTCACCAAAGGATTTGGATGAGTTGTGAACAACACTTATGGAGTTGTTGGAGAAGGATTTAATACAATATAATGCATCTCCTTGGAGAGCACTAGTACTATCATTCCAAAGAAGTATGGAGGAATTTGTTTCTATATTGATTACCATGGGTTCAATAAAAAAATAGTGAAGAATGCATATTCCTTGCCACCAATTGATGACTTGCTTGATCAATTGAGTGGAGCATGATACTTCTCCAAGTTGGATCTTTGCAATGGCTATTGGTGAATCCTCATTGATAGGGAAGATGTGCAAAAGATGACCATTTGCATAAGGTATGGGCATTTTGAATGGAAAGTTCTACCTTTTGGGCTCTTTAATGCTCTAGTAGTCTTCATGGATCAAAGACATTGGGTGTTGGATGGATTTTTGGATCAGTACATGGTGGTGTTCTTGGATGCCATTTTAATGTATAGCAAGATAGAGGTGGAACACTCAAATCATACGTGAGAAGTCCTAAGACAACTATGACAATGGAAGTTTACTACAAGAAGTCAAAGTGTGCCTTTTGGCTGAAGTAAGTTACCTTTTTGGGTCATAAGATCTCATTGGAAGGGATCAAGATGGAAGAAGAGAAAAGTCCATCACTAATTGGCCTACTACAAAAGATACCATAGAAGGACAAGCATTTTTAATAGATTTGCTAGTTTTTATTACCAATTCATCCACTATTATGCTCATGTAGCCACACCATGGATCAATCTCTTGGGAAAGAACTTGAGCTTTCAATGGACCAACAAGCACAAAGAAGTATTCAAGAAGCTGAAATATATGGTGTCAAGACCCATTCTTCAACCATATGATCCTCAAATACCTTGTGGTTGATTTTGATGCTTCTAACTTTCCAATTAGGACCATGTTGCAACAAGAAGTCCTAGATGGGTGACATCCCATTACCTTTGTGTCTCATAGATTAAATATAGAAAAATGAAATTACTTTGCTTGAAATCAAGAACAACTAGTAATGGTTTATGCAACTAAGGTATGGAGGCATTATCTCTTGGGAAAACAAGTAATTATGTAAACTGATCATAAACCTTTGTGGCACTAATTACATTTAAACACATGAAGAGTCATTTTCATCAATGAGAAGAACAACTACAATTGTTTGACATCAAAATTGAGTACAAACCTGGTCAGTTCCACATCATCCTTGATGCCTGATCTATCACAACAACCTGATTTGAAGTTTGTTCCTCTCATCACAATGGCAATTACAACAATATCAATTAACTCCAAAGTCCAAATCAAGTTTAAGACCGCTTTACAACAAAGTGTTTTCTTTTAAACAATACAAGGTCATCTTGCAGCATGTGACAAGGAGTACAACACCTTCTCCTTAAGGGTAGTTCTTCTATTTTATGAAAACCAGATTTATGTTCCAGCCAAGGATGATCTCCGACTTGTGCGCTCATGACTCACCAATTGCTGGTCATATGGGTATGAACAAGACCTTGGGTACTCTTTAACACCAATGGTGGTGGCCTAACATGAGATGAGATGTTTGGGAGTTTGTTTGATTGTGCGAGAGCTGCCAATGCAACAAGGTCAAAAACCAAAATTGAGTGGACTCCTTCAACCACTCCCCATTCCATCTACTTGATAGGAACACATGAGCTTGGATCTCATCATGTCCTTGCCCAAGACAAAGCAAGGTCATACAACAATCGTCATGTTTGTGGATAAGCTTAGTAAGCAAGTCCATTTGGTGCCAACCTTTGATACAATGGATGCTCCAACATTGGCACATATCTATTTCAACATTGACTTCAAGCATCATGGAATGACTTGTGTACTCATCTTCAACTGTGATCCTCGATTCACTAGGAAATTTTGGCAGACACTCTTCTAGATACTTGGTCCCTAGCTTGCTTCATCCATAGCCTATCATCCTCAAAATGATGGAAAAATTAAACATGCAAATTGCACTTTCAAAGATATGATTCATGCACTCATCAACATCTACCATACCAATTGGGATGAATATCTTGCAATTGCAAAGTTTGCATATAATAATTCCAAATAGGCAAGCACCAGATTCTCTCCTTTCTTCTTCAATTTTGGCCAAGATCCACTTGTTCCTGATTTTCTTCTTGCTCCTCCTCCATCTCATGTCCCTTGTACTTCTACCTTCTTGACCACCATATCTCAATCCCTCCAACAAGCCAAATCTCATCTCCTGATTGCTCAAAATTGGCAGAAACAATATGCAAACCACCATTGTCATGATCTCACCTTTCAAGATGGTGATAAGGTCATGCTTCCCTTTAGTAACCTACTCCTTCCACTTGATATCCAAGTTTGTAAACTTACCTCTAATTAGATAGGACACTTTGATGTCACCCAAATCATCTCTCCTGTTGCTTATTGACTTGCCTTGCCTTGACATATGCCACCAATAGGGGGAGGGGGAGGGGGGGGGGGGAGGGGGGGGGGAGGTTGGCCTATAACCTATCCAATCTCTTTCTCATGCACCCCCTGGAATGTCTTTTATATTTCCAAGTTTAAAACCTTTGTTCCTAACCCGTCTTCTTCTCCTCTCATGCCCAATCTCCTCCTCCTTCTGTCCCTATCAATGATCATGAGGAGTACAAAGTTGATTGTATCCTTGCACGTTGCTACATTCAACAAGGCCGCCAACAACATAAAAAGTACAAGGTCCTTTGGAAAGGGTATCTCCTTCATGATGCCACATGGAAACCTCTTTCTCATCTCCAAAATGCACAAATGGCCATCCAGGAGTTTGAAGCTTCAATGGTGATGAGTAAATCACCAACTAGCGGTGGAGGATATGTAACAATACGGCGCTTTGTGAAAATAATGTATTTTGATACACATAAAACATGGATTTTATATAAACCCATGGATCATGAAAAATCGTTACTACTAGCAATCACTATCTTTTTTATTAATTTTTTCTAGTTTAGTGATGAATTTAGTTAGGGCTAAAAAAATAGCAAATAGGCCAAATTAGCATAGAATATTCTAGAAGTATCTAAGAAGCCTCTTGCCTAGCTTAGCTTACATGCCAAGTAGGAGGCTTCTAGAAGGAAGCTTCTTGAGAAGCTTCCCAATTAACTTGGCTTAAACTCCAAGAAAGTGGCTCAAATAAGCTATTTTGAGAAGCTTCTGAAGAGTCTTGTATGATCCCTATAAATACCAAAGCCAAAGCTCATGCTAGGCATTTGGAGATTTCCACATCCAAGTGTTCCAATGTGATATTCCTTTCTCCTATTTCTCTCCTCGGTCTGGTCTTTTACATCTATCTTGGATAATTACTTAGTATATCTGAGGCATAAAATTCTATTAGCTTGACCAATTTACGTGAACTTTAGCAATACAGGTAAGTTAAGTTAGGAAGATGTTACTTGATCTTGGAATATATTGTAATTTTTAATTAAGAGAACATCCTAGCTTCTCTTTGGTTATGCTTTGAAGCTTTCATAAGGAAGCATGTTGGCCAAAAGCTCATGTGAAGGCTCATATGAGGGCTCATTGATCAAAGATTCCTTAATTAGAGTAATTTAAGTACAATATTGTTTACCAATGTACTAATTGACATACTTTCAATGAGTATATAAGAAAATGCTAATGAGCCTAAAGGGATCCATTCCTTAATGAGGTTAGAGCTTGACATGGGTGAAGAGAATGATGCTTTGAGAGTAATGCTTATATTTGCTAAGCAAAGAGTGAGATTTCTATATAAGAGTGTCACTACTATGGTGTTTATTTTGGATGAATCTTTAACTTAGAGGACCCTTTTTATGAGTTTGAGAGAGAAATCATCTATGTTGAGATGGTGATGTCTTCTATTAGAGACCCTTGGAGAGAAGCTTTGGCATAGAGATGGAATGAGTGACTTGAGGATTGGGTGAGGAATTTAGGAGTGAATGAGAGAGTTCTTGCCAAGTTGATATCTATGATGGTGAGAACCCTTGCTTCTCTTTAGCTAACTTCTCCCTATGCTACCTTCCCAATGATAGTTTCAAAGGAATAAATTGGTCTAATAATGTTAGAATTGAGTGGTTGAAATAGAAAAGTCATTCATCCTTAGCATCTTCCTTGGAGTCTTGGTCTTGATGCTGCTAGAAACTCCACATGATCTAGTATTCCTACTTAAGATGTCCTTCAAATCTTTTGTAAATTAAGCTCTCTTCTTCTCTTGAGCTAGTTTTTCAACTTCCTTGTAGTATGAGTACTCCTTTCTCCCAAGTACTTCTCTTATCTACCACTTGAATTATCCTTCTTTTGTGGCAATAGTACTCCTCCATTTTACTCTATAGGGCTCTTTGTCACTCCTACTATCATTTGGAGCTTGTGGGTTAAAACCCTATAAAATGCATATTACTTGTACACTTGAAGCAAGAGCATCCATTGTATTGACATTGCTCTTGAGTTGCATTGTTCCTTGGTGGATTATTGTCATACTTCCTAGTACTTCTTCCAATATTCTTATTTGTTTTCTCCCACAATTGTACCCCATGTTGATCTTCATGTTTACTATTTGTTTAGTGATCTTACTCAACTTTGCATAAAGTGTTTGCCATTAGTGGAGTAGGAACCAATGGTGAAACTACTTGAATATAAATTATTCCTCTAAGTCTTAGATTTTTTGGAGAAACAAGTATAAAAGTAGATGCAACTAAATCTATTTCATCTCCTTTTAAACTCTCCTCCACAAAGATTGAAATATTGATGGTTTCAACCTTGAAGATGGTCTTACATACCTTTATTTTTTTCTAATCTTTAGCTATAATTTTTCCATCAAGTTCTTGGTCAACACCTCTTATCTCCACTATGGTATTCTCCACTTCATCTTTACCTTTTCTCAATGTAACCTTAAAATTTGCTCCAACTTAACTACTCACTTTGAAAAGACTTTGAATTTCTCTCTTAAGCTTCTTAAAATCCCTCATAGATAGTTCAACGTCCCATAGGAATTACAAAAAATTTCCATTGTATTACCTCTCTTAATATGACCTTCTTCAAAGTTCTTCCTCTCCCATATATCTCTTCTCAAAATCTTTCTCTTTTGGATTCTATCTCAAAAAGCAAATAATTGCTTCTCTCAATGCACTAACTTTGGGTGCAAGAGTATGATCTTAATACCTCTTTTCATGAAATCCACATTTTTCCTGACAATAGATAGTAAATATTTCTTTCAAATCTTAGGCTAATATAGTAGAAATTATATCAATAGACCATAAACATATTTAGTCCATTCTAGAATAGTTTATGAAAAACACAAGAAAGAGAAGAGGTGAATAAAATATGTCTAGCATTGTTGCCTCTCCCATGGTGACTAATTCTCATCCTCTACTTCTTCATCATTCAAGCTAATTGCTTGAGTTTCCAATTGATGTTGGCACCTTCTCAATGGCTGCATTTATCTTCCTCTAAAGCTGTCCACAAATATTGAAGATTGGTAACCACTCTATTGCACTTATGTTCCCTTTGAACTCCTTACATTCCACAATTAGAGCACAAGATCAACACCATCTTCATATCCTCCACCTAGGTTAAAGATCCAACATCCAACCCAAGATCAAGTATATACTTCCATTCTTGAGTTTTGTACATCTCAAGATAAAATCTTTAGATTTGCAAGCTTGAGTTTTGTAGTTCCTTCTCCATATAATAGTAACACTTGAGTACCAACATTTGCAAAGGTGGAAAAATTTGTACTTGGATCTTAACTTGACTTTCCTCAAACTCTTATTTGAATTCTCTCTTTTGAGTAATCATAGAAATGCTCACCTAATTCTTGGAAGAGTTTTTCACAAGCTCACACTCCACTCCTTATTCCTTTCTATAAATCCTTGGAGTCATGATGTTTTGCAAAGATCAAGAAAACTCTCTCAAACACTCAAATTTGACCCCTACAACTTGCAAACCTCAAAGGCCTCTTTTCTTTTAGCTCTAGGCTCTAAACTAAATAAAAATACTCTTTAACTACCTAGAGTATTTCAGCTTATTTGGTCAAACCAATCTGGAAAAATCAACAAAATCCTTGTACCACTAACCTAAATTGTACTTTGGCAAAAATATCACTTTCACTTGGAAAGTTGTCCCTCATGGTTTATATCTGATCTATTTCTGATTTTTGTAGCACCAAGTAGCTAGTCTTACCTAGTATATACATTTTATACTTTAAGGTTAAATGGTGGAATAAAGGGAAAATATTGGACTTTATACAAAAAATTCTAGATTAGTGAACTGGACTTCTTTGGGTAGGGAACTTTTAAAACCCATATTGCACAACTACAACTTGGTTTGTTAAATTTCTATTTCTATAGGTAGATCCTTGTCCCTTTTTCTACCATAAATTTTTTCTAATGAAATCAAAATATGTTTTGATCTAGCAAATTTTCTATTTAACTTGAGACACAACACACCCTCTAAATTGTTCAAGATACAAATTATCATCTTCAAGATATTATAGTGGACATGTAGTAGAAAAATTAGCTCCTTATTCACCAAAATCAAATAGGTTTTCTCTTCTTCAATTTTTTTTGACAATATTCCATCATAACCTCCTTTTGGCAAATTTTGAATTACTCTTGATGCATATCCACACTCCTAGAGAGGTCATAACAATGGAAATGAAAATACATACTAAAATTGTACCAAGTGTATCTCTCATCCAAACAATATGTGTTGAGACATTCTAAATTTGCTATATATGCTAGAAAGAAATTCAAATTGGTATGGAGCACCTTAAGGGAACACAACTCAATTATAATTATTTTTATTCACTCCCTAAATCTCTCATTCTCTACTCAAATCATCCATTCTCTCTCTCTCTCCACAAAGCTCTTCTAAAAGAGCTTCTAAGAGAATGCTTCACCAATGTCTTAGAGTGTCAAGGTCTTTCTCTCATGCTTAAAAAAGTCTTTTAGAGTTAGAGGTCATTCCAATATCAATGTCATAGTAATGGTATTCTCAAACACAAAGTCTCCTCTTTAATTACCAAATGTAGCTAATACTCACATAGATTCATTCCACTCACTCATTCCACACTCCAAACTCTTTAAGAAATGGGTATTTTTCACCATTTTTGCAACATTTTAAGGACATTTTCTATAGAACATATTGTTTAAAGTTCTTGTTAATTTATTTGATGAACACTTTTTTCAAAAGAGAAATCATGTACATATAACTTGTTGATTAAATTCGAGAAAATATTTTATATTAAAAAGATATCTAAGTAATTTATGTCTTCTAAGTATTCAAGTTGAAATAAAAGATATGTCTTCATTTGTCTTGTAATGAACATCCTAATTAAACTCTTTGTCTTGGAATGTACATCTATTTATTTTCTTTTTCTTTAAGAGTGGATATGTCTTACAAACTAGTTGCAATTGAATGGGAGGTAAGTATGTCTTCTTGCTATCAAAAGAATTTGCTGTGGTATTAATGATCAAGTTAAAAGGAGTTTGAAAGAGCTTGCTAGACATCCATTTGCTTGCGATGCTCATCAATTACACATGCAAGAAGAGAGTTTATTCCTTCAAGAGTGGTTAGACATAATTTTCTTAGCTTTTATGGGCAACAATCAAATGCAATGATGTTTCAACAAGCAAGGTGTCTATGACTACTATAAGATCAACTTGGCCTCAATGGAAGGAGAAGCACTAAAACCTTCCATTTTTCCATTCATAAGACATTGAAGAAAATCCTATGTCCTTAGTTAGTAGATAAATATCTCAAAGATCAAGCCATATCTTATGCTCATGTTCATGTACTAAGAACTACTGTTATAATGATTTTATTATAATGATTTTATGCTAATATCTACATATGACTTATATGCTTTTGATGAGACTATAATTTATTTACTATTATTTCCTTCTCTACAATAATATTCCTTGTGAAAACAATTTGAATTATGGTCTTATTGAGAAATCGATAGTAATGTTTGCTTTTAATATTTGAAATGTCCCAAAACCACTCCAATAGAAAAGCTTGAGTCAAAAAAAGTATTCAAACCAAAACTATTGTTGATGAACCATGTGCAACATTCCTCAACCTGCCATGCTCAAGATGATGTAATTTTTGCCTAAAGAGTTTATTATTGTAACCTTACTAGCCTTATTTATTTTCTCTAAGCTCAAAATATTGTGGATCTTCAGATTCATTTGGGCTAAATAAGCAAGTGAGAAAGAGACACTAGCCCTTGGAGAAATAAATGTATCTTTGTGCTAGTCTCTCGCAAGTAGAACATTGTATTGTGTTATCATTGATCAAAAGAAAACTTCTTTATTTCATCAAGAAGTGGAAGTTTGTGGAAAATGAATCCCTTCATGGATTACACTTGCTTTTGCACTTATATTCAATGGTAGAATGAAATCAAACCTTATCATCACTTACATTGATATCAAATCCAAGTTCAACCTCACCGTGGTAGTTCTAAATCATATTTTTTGTATTAGTTCTAAATCATATTTTGACTGATTGGACTGACACAATTTCAACTACCATATAATTAAAACTGGATAACACAATACTGTAATATTTAATGATACATGTTTACTCTATTTGGATATTAATTTTAGTATTGCAAATAGTTGAAAGATATTGTTTATATGAAATCTAAAAACCTTCTACATCACCAATGATCAGCTAAAGTTAGTCATAGCTAAGATATAATTTTCATTATTTTAGAGAAAGTTGAAAAGGTACTATTTTTTCTTCTAGTGTATTGACTGTGTGTTATTCATGTATGTTTTGCTTTCATGAAAGAGTGGAGAACTCTTGGATCAATAACCCTTTTTGGTATAGATTTTTCTATAGTCCAAGGATTTCTATAGTCAAGGATTCTTTCACAATGGATATTGTGAAAGAATCCTTGACTTGTTTTTTTTGTCAACATAAGACTACATGCTTATGGGATTCTTCCCATGAGTTGAGTATTCCTTTACACTTTACACTTTTTCAAATAACTTTTTCCCAATAAATTAAATTTCTTTAGTAATAAGTAAATTTTTTATGGAAGTATTTCATAAGTATATAAACTAAGGATGAGAAGGTACTTATCATACTTTCATTTGAACCTGTCTCTTTCTCATTGATATCTCAAGTAAATAATTGTTTGAGTCTAAGAGGTGATTTGGAGTTTTAGCCTAGGAGAAGTATGATGGAGTTTGGTTTGAAGACTTCTAAGTTCAGTGTGTGCTACTTTAATAGCAATCAAAGGTTCAATTTGAGTGAGACAATACATGAACAACAATTGTAATTATTTTTCTTATCTCTCAATGGTATTGGAAAAGGAGTTTTCAAAGAAAATCAAATGAGGTTCTCTCATGGTTGGTGTAAAAGACCAAGGAGAGAAATAAGAGAATAGAAGATCAAAGTGAAAGATCACATTGGGACTCTTGAATGATAAAAACTCTGAATGCCTAGCAAAATCTTAGGCTTTGGTATTTATAGAGAACATACAAGGCTCTTGAAAAGCTTCTTAAGAAGCTTCCTTAAAGCCACCTTCTTAGAATACAAACCAAGCTAATCAAGAAGCTTCCTTCTATAAGCCATCTACTTGGCATGTAAGTCAAGCTAATTAGAAGCTTTCCAAGAAGCTTCTTTCTAGAAGCAACCTACTTGACATGCAAGCTAAGCTAACTAGGAAGCTTCCCAAAAAATTTCCTCTTAGAAATCATCACATCCACATTACTTGATCCTTGAAGGCACCAAGTAGCTTCTTAGATGCTCTGAATATTCTTATAATTCTTGGTTAATTTTTTCTATTTACTATTTCATTAGTCTTGAATATCTTATCTATAAACTCCATATTGTTACATGTCTCCCACCACTAGTTACTTGATGAGGTCCTCATCACCATGGAAGCTTTAAATTCTTGGATGGCCTTTTGTGCATTTTGGAGATGAGAAAGAGGCTCCCAAGTGGCATCATGAAAGGTTTACTCTTTCCAAATGACTTTATACTCAATATGTTGTTGGCGATCATGTTGAATGTGGCAACTTGCAAGGATACGATCAACTTCATACTCCTCATGATCATTGATAGAGGTGGGAAAAAGGAAAGGGAGTTATATACAAGAGGAAAAGGAAGATGGATTAGAAACAAAGGGTTTCAGCTTGGTAAAATGAAAGATAGAGTGGATTTTCATATGACAAGGCAAAGTTAGTTGATAAGCAACAAGAGAAATGATTTGGGTGATATCAAATGGACCTATTGTAATACCAAGAGCTAGGCATATGATCTAGATGTGAAATTCGGTTTGGTAACATCTGGAGTGATGTTATACATGATGGTCAAAATAGATCAGATAGAAGTATCAACAAAAGGGTACTTGTACTAACAAGGCATAAAACCAAAATAGATTTGAAAACCTTAGAACCAATAGCTAGACATATGATTTGAAGGTGAGAATTGGGTTGGTAACATCTGGAAAGATGTTACATAGGATGGACTGAATAGATCAGAAAGAGGTATCACCAAAAGGGGACTTCTACTAATAGATTTGGAACCAAAATATGCCTGAAATCTTTGAAGGCAATTTTGGAGTTCTAAATGGATGAATTAGGCCTCAAAAATGTGCAAATTCCCCCCCCCCCTCAACAAAGGAAAGGCTGGCCTTCCCTCCCCCTGCTTTTTCTTGTCAAGAGCTTTCCAACGGTATCTCACCCATGTGATTCTGAGATTCCTACAAGAAGATTCTCTAAAAGATTCCCTTTGGTCAAAGCTTGTTTGACCAACCAGATAGGACCAGGACTGACATGTCACCCATCCAAGTAAGTAATCCAAGGGTGGAGCTTGCTGACATGTCACCTATCTATGTACATAATCCTATGGTGGAGCTTCATTGGAGGAGATTCGCTTTGCCTATATAATAAAGAGAAGGTGCTCCTTTGGGGCATCGGAGTTTGAGTGTGAAAGTGTGTGTTTCTCCTAGTGTGTTTCTCTTCAGGTCTCCTATACTTGGAGTATTACAATGGTATCAGAGCATGTGTTGTTCAAGAGAGCGGATCACCCCTCTTGGAAGAACATGGGCTATTGAGACTGAGTAATTTTGAGGAGAGACATTTTGGTGTAATTGGTAGATTAGGAGGATAGAATGGATGCTCCGAGAGGACAATATCCAGTGTCTTGCTTTCCATTCTTGAATCCATTTAACATCAAGATTATGTACATTCAGCACGAGCAAGTGAGAGTGTATTTGGTTTTTCACTTCGGAGCAGAGTTCATGGATACAGTAATGAATTTGCTAAACCGAGTGATTTTGCTTGTATTGATTTACGATAGAGAGTGGGATTTGATAATTTACATTTTGTTGTGATGGATTTGAATGTCCAAAATCCTTTCCCCTTTAACACTCAAGTAGAAATTTGTTATGTAGTGAGACCAAAAGTGATGTTTAGGGATTTTGTGGTCAGGAATTTTGGTGGGAATATTACCAACGAGTGGTAGCTTCTGAGGTTCCAATGGTAGTTCCAATAGTTTGTGCGCCCTCCAGAGTGATCATATTAACTCTCTATTGAATTTTAGGGTATAGCAATCAAGTGTAGGGTTTAGGGTTTAGGGTTTAGTTTTACAGGAAGCATGGATCCGCAATTGCAGGAGTTGGTGCAAGAAATGCAGGGGATGTTGAATGAATTTTGAGAGATTAAGATGACCATGGAAGCATTAAAAAGTCAAGTGCAGACCCTCAGGAATGATCAAGCAATGCAAGAAGAAGAGCCATCTCAAAATCCAATACCTCCGACTGAAGTACTTGGAGAGGCACCCGTGCCTACAAACCCTATCAATGATGAAGCCACATTACTACTCCGGATGAAGAAGACCTACAACATCAAGCCTTACAAGAGGCATCATATGATGGGAGTAGTGAAGAACTGGATCTCAAGAATAAATTGATATTTTTGGTTGTTCTCAATAGAGATCACCAAGCATGCTGCAGGCGTGTTTGCATGTAGGTACTTGCCCGATAAAGCACTCACATGGTACGACGCTTAGGAATGATCCATGTTGGCCAAGAGAAGGGAGGTCACATAGACAGCAATGCAAGAAGGATTGCTGAAGAATTTCCAATTAGTGGATTCTATGCAAATGGCCCGGATCAGACTACGGGAATCTGAAACAGAAGAACAACATACAAGAGTATGTGAAGGCATTTTTGGATCTACAAGTCGCAATTAGCAACATGAGCCTAGCAGAGGCTCTTGACAATTTCAAACAAGGGTTGAAGGAGCGGATTTGCCAAGAAGTCATGGTACAAATCCCCGCATGATATTTAAAGCCATTGCTTGTGCGCAAAGAATAGTAGGATCATTAGGTGGAGGTGAAGTAGTAGTTCCGCCTCAACATTATCGGGCAGAAATGCCACCCATGGGTGGACCAGTACCGATGGAACTGGGCAACCTTTGGTTTTGAGACCAAGGAGCACAACTGCTTCAAGGAGAACGGGGACGGGTAGAAGAACGGAGAAATGGAGTCCCACGAGGAGAAGGAACTCGAGGAGAACAACGCTCTTGTTACAATTGTGGTTGTATTAGGCATATATCTACCAACTGTCGTGCTTGACTTCCCAGAGGCCCTTGACCTTCATACATGCAATCTTTGAACAACATGGAGAGATGCATTGAAGAGGAGGAGGTGGAAATCACTTCAGAAAACAAAGATTGCCAGTAAATGTACCTTGCGGCCTTACTGGCTCAATAAGGAAGCAAAAAAGCGAGGGAAGGAGGAAGACGAGAGCACAAAGGTACCAAAAGGCAATCTCATAATTGATTGTAGTGAATGGGGTCATAGAAGGCAATCAAGTGAGAGTGTTAATAGATCCAGGAGCCATAGAGAATTTCTTGTCTTGCTCTATTGCAATAAGATTGGGAATGGATCTAGAGAGAGATGAGAGTGAAGAAGTAGAGTTACCTAATGGACAATCAAAGAAGATTGAATCATTACCTAGGCAGGTAACACTCTCTATAGGAAAATATCAAGAAGCAATTGAGTGGTGAGTGATACAATTAGCTCATTATGATGCAATCTTAGGTATGCCATGGATGGAGCATCACAACCCTATGGTAGATTGGAGGAAGAAAGCAGTGAGAACCTACCAATGGTCAATCATTGGGGTTAAAGAAAAATCACATAGGCAAGAATTGCCTCTCTATGTCATAGGGACAACAACTATTTGTAAGACTGATAGGTGTTTCATGGGTCTAATAAGAGAAGTCCATAGTGCACAACTTGAGGGACAAATTCCTGAGAAATTGAAGGATGTCATAAATGAGTCTCAAGATGTCTTGCCTGATGATCTACCCTCACGATTACCACCAAAAGGAGAGTAGATCATAAAATTGAGACACTCTCGGGGAAGACACCTCCCTGTAAGGCCCTATATCGCCTATCACCTCATGAGTTGGAGGAGTGCAAGAATCAAATTGAGGATATGCTACAAAAAGGGTTCATCCAACCCAGCGTATCACCATATGGAGCTCTAGTCTTGTTTTTGAAGAAGAAAGACGGTACAATGTGCATGTGCATTGACTATCGAGGTCTCAATTAGCAAACAATGAAGAACAAATACCCCTTACCTCGCATGGATGATCTATTTGATCAACTTAATGGAGCAAGACACTTCATCAAACTAGATTTGTGGAACAGTTACAATCAAATCCAAATTGTAGAGGAGGATGTGTACAAGACTGCCTTTTGAACCAAGTATGGCTACTTTGAGTATCTTGTGATACCTTTTGGTCTCACCAACGCACCTGCCACTTTCATGAGTCTAATGAATGACATATTTTGTCCATATTTAGATAAGTCTGTCATCATCTTTCTGGATGACATCTTAGTATACAGTAGCATGATGACAGAACACAAACAACATCTATGAGAAGTCCTCCAGATTCTAAGATAGAATCGATTATATGCCAAAATCTCAAAGTGTGAGTTTGGGAAGTCTGAAGTAGACTACTTGGGGCATAGAGTAAGTGCATAGGGTATTCAAGTATTGATAAATAAAATAGAGGTCATCCAAAAATGGAGTGCCCAAGAAGGTCTGACTCAACTCAAGAGCTTCTTGGGTTTGATGGGATTCTATCGTCAATTTGTCAAGGACTTCTCCAAGGTTGCACAGCCTTTAACAGCATTGCTTGGCAAGGAGAAGAAGTGGACATGGGGAACAACACAAGAGTTGGCCTTTCAAGAATTGGAAGCCGCCTTGCTACATGCAACAATCTTGAAGTGGTATGACCCAAAACGTCCAATCAAGTTGGCTATAGATGCATCAGGCATAGCAATCGGAGCAGTCTTACAATAAGAGTAGCATGACGGATGGCATCCCATTGCATATTTCTCTCAAAAGTTGTTACCGGCAGAGCGTAACTACCACACCATAGAATGAGAAGAGTTGGCCATCATCCTGGCAACCAAGCATTGGAAGCACTATCTGGGCAAGAAGGTATTTGTGGTAGAGACAGACCACAAACCTCTAGTCTACCTCAAGACGCAAAAGGATTTATTTCGTTGCCAGATTTGATGGGCAGAGTGGCGACAACGCTTTAACATGACAATCACCTACGTTGAAGGTAAGAAGCAACTTGCAGATGCATTCACCCGCATGCCAATGGCAAACAACTTGGTGGCAAAGGTTCAGATTAACCCTAAATTCTGGCTAGAGATTCTGGCGGCTACAAAAACTGATCCATTGATTTAGAAGAGCAATCATCCAAAGTTGTCACCATCACCCAAGGACTCACCTTTCGTGATGGTAGATTATGGATACCAAATGTCCCAGAATTGTGCACCACCATTCTAGCGGAATGTCATGATTTGGCCATTGCAGGTCATGTTAGAGTGGACAAGACCTTGGATGTAGTTTAGCGCCATTACTATTGGCCCAAGATGAGCAACGATGTGATGGACTACGTGCGTAGTTGCTTACTTTGTCAACAGAACAAAGCTTCTAATCAAGCTCTTGTAGGGCTCTTGCAACCTATCCCCACTCCTACATAACATTGGGAACAGGTGTGTATGAATCTTGTCTATGAATTACCCAAGACCACATCAGGATTTGACTCCATCGTGGTCTTTGTAGACCAACTCAGCAAAATGATTCATGTATGTCCTACCACCAAGGAGGTGACTGCTCCACAACTTGCTCAATTATACTTGGAGGCAGTCTTCTCTCACCATGGCTTGTCTTGAGTACTCATCACTAATAGGGGTACTCAATTCACCATTTTGTTTGGGCGCACCATCTTTGGTTTCTTCAAAACCAAGTTGGCCATGTCCACAACTTACCACCCACAAACAGATGGACAAATAAAGCATGCTAATCATACTATTGAAGACATATTATGCGGCTTCACCTTAGAAGAGCAAGAGAGGTGGGACACCCTACTTCCATTGGTGGAATTCGCTTACAACAATTCAGTGAATGCATCCACCCATGTCAATCAATTCTTCCTCATGTATGGTGAGCATCCCTTCACACCTTCTAGCTTGATGAAGATCCATCTGGTGGCTACCAAGGTCGATGCAGTCAACACATTTGTTTCTAGAATCCAACAAGGGGTGGAGAGCTAAGCACAAATTATAGATTGTACAAAATTGCCAAAAGCAATATGCTGATGCACACCGTAGGCACATGGAGTTCAATGTTGGGGATCCAGGTGTGGCTATCGACAACCAACCTCACATTAGTGGGACCTCGTAAGCTCAGACCTCATTTTATTGGGCCTTTCTCAATTCTCCGTCGAGTCGGTTGTTGCTTATCACCTTGAGCTACCACCACACATGAAGATCCATCCAGTGTTCCATGTTTCCCTACTATGAAGATATGCTCCCCGATTAGGCTTGGGTCATTCCACACAAGACATTTGACCTTGTCCGACACTCGTTGATGGCAACAAGGAATATGAAGTGGAGCGTATTCTCCAAAAATGCATACATGGTACTCGTCATCCACGGGTGGATTATCTTGTCCAGTGGAAAGGTTACCCCATCTATGAAGCAACCTGGGAACCTGCTGCCAATTTGACACATGCACAAGTGTTGGTGCACGCCTTTGAGCAACAATTGCACAACGAGGACGTTGCGTCTTAAAAGGAGGGAGGTTTGTAATACCAGGAGCTAGCCATATGATCTAGATGTGAAATTTGGTTTGGTAACATCTGGATTGATGTTATACATGATGGTCAAAATAGATCAGATAGAAGTATCACCAAAAGGGTACTTCTACTAATAGGGCAAAAAACCAAAATAGATTTGAAAACCTTAGAACCAATAACTAGACATATGATTTGAAGGTGAGAATCGGGCTGGTAACATCTGGAAAGATGTTACCAACCCAATTCTCTATTGCGCCCAAGAGAATCTTGCCTTCAAATACCTTAGGTGTAATACTCCAAGGACAAGAGAAAAGAGAAAATAAAGATTGCACACTCAAACATTTGATGCCCCAAGGGAGCACCTTCTCTTGATTATATAGACAAAGAGGATCTCCTCCAAGGAAGCTCCACCATAGGATTAGGGACATAGATAGGTGATATGTCAGCAAGCTCCACCCTTGGATTACTTACTTGGATGGGTGACATGTCTGGTCTAGGTCCTATCTGGTTGGTCAAACAAGCTTTGACCGGAGGGAATATTTTAAGGAATATTCCTGTAGAAATCTCATAATCACGTAAGGTATCATTGGAAAGATCTCAACAAGACAGAGCAGGGAGGGAGGGAAGGTCAAACTTCTCTTCGTTGGAGGGGGGGGGATTTGCACATTTTTGAGGCCTAATTCATCCATTTAGGCCTCCAAAATTGCCTTCAAAGATTTCAAGCATATTTTGGTTCCTACTCTATTAGTAGAAGTCCCCTTTTGGTGATATCTCTTTCTGATCTGTTTAGTCCATCATGTGTAACATCCTTCCAGATGTTACCAAACCAATTCTCACCTTTAAATCATATGTCTAGCTATTGGTTCTAAGGTTCTCAAGTCTATTTTGGTTTTTGCCCTATTAGTAGAAGTTTTCTTTTTGTGATACTTCTATCTTATCTATTTTGACCATCATGTATAACATCATTCTAGATGTTACCAAATCTAATTTCACATCTAGATCATATGGCTAGCTCTTGGTATTATAGACCTCCCTCCTTTTAAGACACAACGTTCTCATTGTGCAATTGTTGCTCAAATGCTTGCACCAACACAGATGCATGCGCCAAATTGGCAGCGGGCTCCCAGGTGGCTTCATAGAGGGGGTAACCTTTCCATTGTACTAGATAGTCCACCCATGGGTGGCGAGTACCACGCATGCGTTTTTTGAGAATCCGCTCCACTTCATATTCCTCTCTGCCATCAATGAGTGTCGGACAAGGTCGAATGTCTGGTGTGGAATGACCTTGGCCGGATTGGGGAGCATATCTGTGTAGTAGGGAGACATGGAAGACTGGATGGATCTTCATGTGTGGTGGTAGCTCAAGGTGATAGGCCACAACGCCGATGCGACAAAGAATCGGGAAAGGCCCAATAAAACGAGGTCTGAGCTTACGAGGTCCAACTAATGTGAGGTTGGTTGTCAATAGCCACACTTGATCCCCAACATTGAACTCCATGTGCCGACGGTGTGCATTAGCATACTACTTCTGTTGATTTTGCGCAATCTATAATCTGTGCTTGGCGCTCTCCACACCTTGTTGGATTTTCAAAACAAATGTGTTGACTGCATTGACCTTGGTAGCCACTAGACGGATCGTCATCAAGCTAGAAGGTGTGAAGGGATGCTCACCATACATGAGGAAGAACGAAGTGACCTGGGTGGATGCATTCACTGAATTTTTGTAAGCAAATTCCACCAACGGGAGTAGGGTGTCCCACCTCTCTTGCTCTTCTAAGGTGAAGCTACATAACATGTCTTCAATTGTGCAATTAGCCAACTCTGTTTGGGGGTGGTAAGCTGTGGACATGGCCAACTTGGTTTTGAAGAACCCAAAGAGTGTTTGCCAAAACAAGCTGGTGAATTGGATGCCTCTATTGGTGATGAGTACTCTAGATGTAAAAGACCGAATCCGAGGAGAGAAATAGGAGAATGGAAACTCACATTGGGACACTTGAATGAGGGAAAACTCCAAATGCCTAGCATGAGCTTTGGCTTTGGTATTTATAGGTAGCATACAAGGCCCTTGAGAAGCTTCTCAAGAAGCTTCCTCAAGCCGCTTTCTTAGAATGCAAGCCAAGTTAACTAGGAAGCTTCTCAAGAAGCTTCCTTCTAGAAGCCGCCTACTTGGCGTGCAAGCTAAGCTAGTTGGAAGCTTCTAGAAGCTTCCTTCTAGAAGCTATTTACTTAAGATGCAAGCTAAGCTAATCGGGAAGCTTCCCAAGAAGCTTCCTAGATACTTCTAGAATATTCTAGGCTAATTTGTCTTATGTGCTACTTCGTGAGCCCAACTGACTTCATTGCTAAACTCCATATTGTTACACTAGACAAGCCATGGTGAGCAAAGACTGCATCTAAGTATAATTGAGCTAGTTGTGGAGCGGTCACCTCCTTGGTGGTAGGGCGTACATGAATCATTTTGCTGAGCTGGTTCACAAAGACCACAATGGAGTCAAACCCTGAGGTGGTCTTGGGTAATTCACAGACGAGATCCATACTCACTTGTTCCCAACGTTGGGTAGGAGTGGGGAGAGGTTGAAGGAGCCATGCAAGAGCTTGATTAGAAGCTTTGTTCTGTTAGCAAAGTAGGCAGCTACGCACATAGTCCATCACGTCGTTGCTCATCTTGGGCCAATAGTAATGGCGTTGGATTGCATCCAAGGTCTTGTCTACTCCGACATGAGCTGCAATGGCCAAATCATGACATTCTGCTAGGATGGTGGTGCATAATTCAGTGACATTTGGGATCCATAATCTACCATCCCGAAAGGTGAGTCCTTGGGTACTGGTGACACCTTTGGATGATTGTGCTTCTACAATTTATGGGTCAGTTTTTGTAGCCGCCAAAATCTCTTGCCAAAATTCAAGGTTAATCTTAACCTCTGCCACCAAGTTGTTGGCCATTGGCATGCGGGTGAATGCATCTGCAAGTTGCTTCTTACCTTCCACGTAGGTGATTGTCATGTTGAAGCGTTGTCGCCACTATGCCTACCAAATTTGGCGACAAGATAGATCCTTCTACGTCTTGAGGTAGACTAGAGGTTTGTGGTCTGTCTCTACTACAAATGCCTTCTCACCCAAGTAGTGCTTCCAATTGCTTGGTTGCTAGAACAATTGCTAGCTCTTCTCGTTCTATGGTGTGGTAGTTGTGCTCTGCTGGTAACAAATTTTGAGAGAAATATGCGATTGGATGCCATCCATCATGCCACTCTTGTTGTACGACTGCTCCTATTACTACGCCTGATGCATTTGTAGCCAACTTGATTGGATGTTTTGGGTCATACCACTTCAAGATTGATGCATGTAGCAAGGCGGCCTTCAATTCTTGAAAGGCCAACTCTTGTGCAATTCCCCATGTCTACTTCTTCCCTTTGCCAAGTAGTGCTGTTAAAGGCTGTGCAACCTTGGAGAAGTCCTTGACAAATCTACGATAGAATCCCGTCAACCCTAAGAAGCTCTTAAGTTGAGTCTGATCTTCTTGGGCACTCCATTTTTGAATGACCTCTATTTTATTTGTCAATACTTGAATGCCCTCTGCACTTACTCTATGCCCCAAGTAGTCTACTTCAGACTTGCCAAACTCACACTTTGAGATTTTGGCGTACCATTGATTTTGTCTTAGAATCTGGAGGACCTCTTGTAGATGTTGTTTGTGTTCTGTCATCATGCTATTGTATACTAAGATATCATCCAAGAAGACGATAATAGACTTATCCAAGTATGGACAAAATATGTCATTCATTAGACTCATGAAAGTGGTAGGTGCATTAGTGAGGCCAAAAGGCATCACAAGATACTCAAAGTGGCCATACCTGGTTCAAAAGGCAGTTTTGTGCACATCTTCCTCTGCAATTCGGATTTGATTGTAATCGCTTCGCAAGTCCAATTTGGTGAAGTATCTAGCTCCATGGAGTTGATCAAACAGGTCATCCATGCGAGGTAAGGGGTATTTGTTCTTCACCGTTTGCTGATTGAGACCCGATAGTCAATGCACATGCGCATTGTACCATCCTTCTTCTTCACAAACAAGACAGGGGCCCCATATAGTGATACGCTAGGTTGGATGAACCCTTTCTGCAATATCTCCTCAATTTGAGTCTTACACTCCTCCAACACATGAGGTGATAGGCAATATGGGGCCTTACAAGGAGACGTCTTCCCCGGAAGTGTCTCAATTTTGTGATCTACTTGCCTTTTTGGTGGTAATCCTGAGGGTAGATCATCGGGAAAGACATCTTGAAACTCATCCACCACATCCTTCAATTTCTGAGGAATTTGTCCATCAAGTTGTGCACTCTGGACTTCTCTAATTAGACCCATAAAACATCCATCGGTCTTATAGACAATTGCCGTCCCTACAACATATAGAGGCAGTTTTTGCCTGTGTGATTTTTCTTTAACCCCAATGATTGACCATTTGTGGGTTCTCACTACTTTCTTCCTCCAATCCACCATAGGGTTGTACTGCTCCATCCATGGCATGCCTAAAATTGCATCATAACGAGCTAATTGTATAACTTGCCACTCAATTGCTTCTTGATATTCTCCTACATAGAGGGTTACCCGTCTAGGTAATGATTCAATCCTCTCTATTTGCCCATTTGGTAACTCTACTTCTTCACTTCCATCTCTCTCTAGATCCATTCCCAATCTTATTGCAATAGAGCAAGACAAGAAATTCTTTGTTGCTCCCGGATCTATTAATACTCTCACTTGATTACCTTCTAGGATTCCATTCACGACAATCAATTGTGAGGTTGCCTTTTGGGATCATTGCGCATTATTCTTCTTCCTTCCCTTGCTTCTCTACTTCCTTATTGAGCCAGTAAGGCCGCAAGGTACATTTACTGGCAATCTTTGTTTTCCAAAGTGATTTCCACCTCCTCCTCGTCAATGTGCCTCTCCATGTTGTTCAAAGATTGCCTGAATGAAGGTCAAGGGCCTCTATGGAAACAAGTGCAACAATTGGTAGATATGTGCCGAATACGGCCACAATTGTAACAATGACATTGTTCTCCTCAAGTCCCTTCTCCTCATGGGACTCCATCTCTTCGTTCTTCTGCCCGCCCCCGCTCCCCTTGAAGCGATCGTGCTCCTTGATCCCGGAATCAAAGGTTGCCCAATTCCATCGGTACTAGTCCACCCATGTATGGCATTTCTGCCCAATAATGTTGAGGTGGAGCTACTCCTTCACCTCTACCTAATGTTGATGCTATTCTCTACGCACAAGCAATGGCTTCAAATACCATGCGAGGATTTTGCACCATGACTTCTTGGCGAATCCGCTCTTTCAACCCTCATTTGAAATTGTTGAGAGCCTCTGTTGGACTAATGTTGGTAATTTCAACTTGTAGATCCAGAAAAGCCTCCACATACTCTTGAACGCTATTCTTCTTTCTCGATCCCCATAGTCGGGTTCGAGCCATCTGCACAGAATCCACCGATTGGAAATTCTTCAACAGTCCTTCTTGCATTGCTGTCCATGTGACCTCCCTTCTTTGTGCCAGCATGGATCATTCCCAAGCATCATACCATGTGAGGGCTTTATCGATCAAGTACCCACATGCAAACATGCCTGTAGCATGCTTTGTGATCTCTGTTGAGAACAATTGGAAATATCAATTCATTCTCGAGATCCAATTTTCCACTACTCCCATCGAACACTGCCCCTTGTAAGGTTCGATGTTGCAGGTTTTCTTCATCCGGAGTAGCAATGTGGCTTCATTGTTGATAGGGTTTGTAGGCACGGATGCCTCTCCAAGTACTTCAGTCGCAGGTACTGGGTTTTGAGACGGCTCTTCTTCTTGCATGGCTTGATCATTCTTAAGGATCTGCACTTGACTTTGTAATGTCTCCATGGTCATCTTAATCTCTCAAAATTCATTCAACATCCCTTGCATTCCTTGCACCAACTCTTGCAATTGCGGATCCATGGTTCCTGCAACAGTCAATTGCTAATGGCTACTTCAATACAAAGTCAATATAATCACTCTGGAAGGCGCATGAACTATCGGAACTACCATTGGGACCTCAAAAGCTATCACTCTTTGATAATACTCCTCACCAAAATTCCTAACCACAAAATCTCTAAACATCAATTTTGGCCTCACTACATAATGGATTTCTACTTGAGTGTTGAAAGGGAGAGGATTTGGGACATTCATATCCATTTTATCATAATAGAATGTAGATTGTCAAATCCCACTCTATGTCATATATCACCACAGGTAGAATCACCGGCTTTGGTGAGTTCATCACTCTGTCCATGAATTCTGCGCCAAAGTGATAAACTAACGATACCCTCATCTGCTCATGCTGGATATACATAACCTTGATGTGGAATGGGTTTGAGAATGGAAAGCTAGGTGCGTGAAATTGGCCTCCCAGTGCATCCATCCATCCGCTCTCTAAGTCCATCCATCCATCCATCCATCCATCCGCTCTCCTAAGTCTAGCAACTACTCTATGTTCTCCACCTCAAATTACTCAGTTTCAGTAGTTCGTGCTATTCCAAGAGGGGTGATCCACTCTCGTGGACTAAAACACTCGCTCTGATACCATTGTAATACTCCAAGGACAAGAGAAGAGAGAAAACACAAATTGCACACTCAAACAATCGATGCCCCAAGGGAGCACCTTCTCTTTATTATACAGACAAAGAGGATCTCCTCCAAGGAAGCTCCACCATAGGATTAGGGACATAGATAGGTGACATGTCAGCAAGCTCCACCCTTGGATTACTTACTTGGATGGGTGACATGTCTGGTCTAGGTCCTGTCTGGTTGGTCAAACAAGCTTTGACCGGAGGGAATCTTTTAGGGAATATTCTTGTAGGAATCTCATAATCACGTAAGGTACTGTTGGAAAGCTCTCAATGAGACAAAGCAAGGGGGAGGGAAGGTCAACCTTTCCCCATTGGGGGGGGGGGGGAATTTGCACATTTTTGAGGACTAATTCATCCGTTTAGGCCTCAGAAATTGCCTTCAAAGATTTCAGGCATATTTTGGTTCCTACTCTATTAGTAGAAGTCCCCTTTTGGTGATATCTCTTTCTGATATGTTTAGTCCATCATGTGTAACATCCTTCCAGATGTTACCAAACCAATTCTCATCTTTATATCATATGTCTAGCTATTGGTTCTAAGGTTCTCAAGTCTATTTCAATTTCTTCCCTATTAGTAGAAGTACTCTTTTGGTGATACTTCTATCTGATCTATTTTGATCATCATGTATAACATCATTCTATATGTTACCAAACCAAATTTCACATCTAGATCATATGGCTAGCTCTTGGTATTACACCAAGCAATCTAGATGCGACACTACAAATGGTGTGACAGCTGTTGTGCATATATACATTGCTACACAACATACATCGCTATCAACATCATACACTTTAGAAGCACAACTCACACATAAGTCATACATATGCTCTAAAGTGCCACAATCGGCCTCCTAGCTAGCGGTTAGGTCCCTTTAACTCTTGATAGCTATCTAGTCCAAGTATATGGTATATCCTATGATGGGCAAAGATCAGGAGGCTGAGTTCTATGTAACCCCATTGTTAGTCGCCTATCTACAATCTATACCATATAAAGAATGAACTAGCTATACATCAAATACATCTAGGACATAACCTCTATCCTTGAGGAACCACCATGAGGGGAGGAGTCATACATGCCATATGCCATCCTCTTGAACAGTTATCACACACTAACATAATAGTAGCTCCACCAGAAGAGCCACATAACATACACCTCAAACCTGCATGTACAAGTGCCAAGCTTGGGTCCATAGTACCATCAATGTTTGGGAGGTAGCATGGTGCACAATTGTGCACATGATCCTTCCAAACAACACCATCGCATCCGTCTAACATAAGGACTCTAGATGGCAAAACCTCACACACTCTCAAGAGAGTGTGGCCTATCAAAACATCAAGTGTTGTCGGTGTTGTTTGCTATAGATATACATAGTCGCCTAGATGAAATTGATGGATCAAGGGTCTATAATCTCCTCCTTAGATGGTAGCATTGCATAAAGTATCTCTATGCTGAGCAATTGCCAAGTTCTCAAAGGCCACGGCATCACTCTCCAAAAGATCACTGCCTATTGAGAACATGCGCTCATCCATACATCTAGGTCATCCAAGTCCAAAACTACAGTAACATCTTGAAGAATGGCTGTAGGTAAATCTGGATCTTATCCATAGAGTAGAGAGTACGGAGAGAAGGATGCTAAGGAGGCTTGCCGGCTGAACCAATAGCCCATGGCCAACCAAGGTAACTGGAGATCCCGATCTCCCAAGTGGCCTCTCTGCAAACCATACTTTTGCAATCCTCTCTTCACCGTCTGAACCACTCTCTCTGCTAAACTATTTGCCTCAAGGTGATCTTGGGATGTAGTACAATTATCAATCAAAGCCTTGTCACTCAAGACCTAAAACTCCTCCAAGAACTCTATACCCTGATCAGTTAAAACCTCAGCTGGTGCACTAAAATGACTAAGAACTCAATCCAAGAACAAGTAAGCTATCCCTTCACTAGACTTGTTAGGGAGTGCCACCAACTCAATCCACTTGGAGAAGTGCTCCACCATCACCAAAACATACTAATGATGTCTCACAGTCAGCTATAAAGGTCCAGCAAAGTCCAAACTCCAACGGTAATCCAATCCTATGATAGGTAATGGGTGTAACTGTGGCGTAGGAGCATTGAATGATGCTCTAACTTGGTCACAAACTACACATCTGGCAACAAACTACTGTACCTCGGTCTGCATATCGCACCACCAATAATGACTTTGGAGTAAGCTATATGTACGCTTGACTCCAAAATGTCCTAGCTCCTCATGAGCATGACGGACTAAGTGTGGTCTCTAAGATGGAAGTGGTACTACTTGCACTCTACCATCCTCCCATACATGCAAAAGGTGTCTGCACTCCAATCTAAACCATCGGGCTTGCTGAAGAACATGGTCTCTCTCCTTGGCCCCAACTGTGCCACCCATAATACCAATGCAAAGATAGTCCATCACTAAGACATCATCATGAATGTCTTGCTGAATTGTACCAATATCTTCACACTCTGGATCTATGACCTCAATAACTCCTCATGTATGCGCTAAGAGAGATACCACCAAGGCCTCAAAAAATATACAAAGAAAGGTAGATGCATGCCAACTTGGCACCATCTCCTCATCCATCTCACCATACCAATGTGCTCTGGTCTGATCCTGCTGGCTAGGACATGGGTTTCTACTCAACCCATCTGTATCACGGTTCACCACTCTAGGTCTGTGAACAACCATGAAATCATAATCTTGTAAAATGAATCATATTCTTGTAAAATCAGAGCCCATTGTGCAAGCTTCCCTAAAAGCTTGTTAGAATCCATCAACCACTTCAATGGCTGATGATCAATGATGAGAGTGAAGGGGTTACCAAATAAGTAACATCAAAAATGTGCTACTACTCAAACTGCTGCCAAGCATTCTCCCTCATATGAACTTTACTTCACCTCCGCTGAATTGTTGGAGTGACTAGCATAGACCACCATAAACTCTTTCCCCTCATCATCATGCTGCGTGAGCACTGCTCCAAGCCCCAACATACTCCAATCAATATGAACCTGAAATGGTCGTCCTTTGATTGGTCTCCTCAAAATAAGAGTAGATGTCAACCTTGTCTTGAGCTCTACAAAAGCTCTCTCTTGCTCATCTCCCCAACACCACTCTTGTGTAAGCTTGGTCAACTTTGTCAAGGCCTTGGCAATGGCACTAAATCCTCTAACATATGGCGATAGAAGTTTGCCAACCCAAGGAATGCTTGCACTTTGCTCACATCCATAGGCTGAGGAATACGTGCAATAGCCTCCACCTTGGTCTACTGAACACCAAGTCCTCTGGGGTAGATAGTGTGACCTAAATACTCAACCTGCTTGTGGAAGAACCTACACTTCCCAAGATGTAATTTGAGTCCATGAGATCTCAACTTCTCAAACACCTCCAACAATTGTCTCTCATGCTCCTCCACAATAGTGCTATAGACCAAAATGTCATCAATATAGCACCAAGCAAAATCCAATCCAATTAGGATCCTATCCATGACCCTTTGGAACTCAACATGAGCATTCTTTAACCCAAACGGTAAGAACCTCCATTGATATAACACATCCTTGCCGTGAGGATTAATAGCCCAAAATGATGTCTTGGACTTATCTTCCTCCCTAATCGGCAATTGATGATATCCCGCTCAAAGATCCAAAGTATTGAAGACCTTTGCATGCCCTATCGCATAAAAAATCTCCTCTGGTGTAGGCGCAACCCTCGTTTTGTGTTGCTAAGACATGCTTTGGTTCAATCCTTGACCACTGGAGACTGACGAAGACTACGCCGTGAAAATGGAGGATACCGACGAGCTAAGTTTTTGCAAACGATGGCATACCAATCAGCCCTGGTCTATTGGTTGATAGGACGATAATCTTTACACATCCACTTATCTGTGTAGTTGCCATGCATATCCTTCTTGGTTGGCATCACTATCGTTGATACATACTCCCCATGTGAAATCTCCACCAAACTAGCCTCAAAGAGATCACTACTCCGGCTTTGAATCAATGTCCTCTCCATCTCACTATATCAATAAGGATGTTGGAAAACTGATGTATTGCTTGTCAGCTCAATCCATATACCAGGTCCTTTTAGAGCACCTAAATCCTTCATATTGAAGTCAAAACAACTCGTGTGGCTCCTCAAGAACCTCCAAACCCTCCGTCTTTCCTCTCCAATAAGCTAGGGTCAAAGATCTGGCTCCCAAGTATCCTCTGTAAGTAGGAGTGGAAGACATATTGATTGGCTGCTACACAGGGCCCTTGGGAGCAATAGGGTCATGCTCCCAACCACTAGAGGTCCCAACCTCTGTGTGGTTGGGACCTCTAGTGGTGGTGAGCATGGGCTACTTGGATAACACCAAGGGTGTAATCCAAGTAGCCCACGCTCACCTGGATAGACTCCAAGTAGACCACTCTTCCTAGTAGCTACTAGTTGTGTCCCAAAAATACCATGCCCACTTGGTCCATCACTCCTAGCATGTGCCTTAATCGTCTCGATAGGCACAAGGCTCACAAGTGTCCAAGTGGTGATGCCTATCAAGTGCATCGTACACTACTCTACCAAACCAAGGCTCACAATCCACATCAAACAGTTCAAGTCCATAGCCTGACCTAACATTTGATGCCTGGATGTCTCTGACACTACTGGAACAACAATATTACTGGTGCAAAAACCTATCATCCCCTCTCTCTCATCAGCATTGGGCTTCACCAATTGCTGTAACTGTGAGTCTCAAACAAGTCCATGTCATCCCTCTTGAAAAGCATGAGAGGTTGAGAGACTCATGAGTGTAGGAAATGTGGCTTTAGGCTGTCCATAGATGACCTATCAGCCACTACCACTGTTTGAGACTGACACCTAACATCCAAGATGGCATCAACAAGGATGTGGTCAAGTCGCTGAATCCCATCATAAGCACGTTGTAGAACCTCTCTGGGTAAGAGGTTTGTCTACCAAAGACAAAGACAATGAGCCCGTGATCCCACTCTAGCTGCATCTAACAATACAGTAGGTCCCATCCAAGAATGGACCTGATGTGTACTTGCCACCACTCTAGTGCAAGAATCACCCATCAAAGGAACGTTCTCCAAAAGGTAAGTTGGAGAAACAGACTGATGAACCTAGAGATGTCATAGTATTTGTAACATGACCCAAAACACACTAGAACAAGGATCCTAAAGACCCAATCCTCTACCAGCATGTGTGTGTCCCTAACATGGTCATCCAAAAATCACCAAGTGAATAGGCCCATGTCTCTCCAAATCATGCGCCCCTTGTAAGGAAATGTCTCCTTGTAGGGCCTTCTGGTAACCTTTGACGGTTGACATCGGTAATAACTCCGGATATTGATAGGCCAAAAGTGCCATATGATGTAAAGAGACTCGCTTAGCAATCTCATCTCTCTCTACATACAAGTACCTTTGTACTTGTATACTCGCCTGTAATACTGCAGCTAGTACGATGCTAATCCAGCCTAACAACTCCAATAGACATATTCCCTCTATTGGATATTGCCAAGCAATGAGTGTGGTATCTAGAGGTGTCAAATTAATCACTCTGGAGGCTCATCCTCATACTCATCTCTTGATGGTACAAAGGCTCCACTCCAAGCCTACTTCACCAACTGATCTGCATGCTATTGCAATGTCTCCTCTGAGTTCCACAATGGAACATCCAAGGTGGATGGAACAATCCCACTCATACTCCAAATCCGAGTGATCTCCTTTGGTATTGGAGTATCCTCTGCATGAACATTCTCCTCCAACAAGTCACCAGGCCAAGGAACTACACCATTGAAAGCTAAAATTAATGCTGCCATGTCCCAAATTGTAGTGAGCCAAGACTACCACTACTGAAGCATAGGCAACAAAACCGTCCCTCACCAGACTGCCAATGTGGTCTATAGGAGGCTGTCTCCTCCCAATAGTCAATACTAAAACCCATGGGGTATAACGTTGCTCTCCCAACTAGCACATCATATGACTCAGCTATTGTTGCAATAGCCTAAGCTCTCACCACCAAGCTATCAGTCGGATGACCAGGCTGAACCTGGATAACAAGCTCCCCACATGTAATTTATTGTGTCAAACCACCATCTAGAGATGTCTGGATCTGAAATGGACACCTTTTGGCATCAATCTTCCCTAACTCCAAACCAACAACTGTAGCCTTCTCCACCATAAGGGGCTACGCACCTAAGTCTAACAAGACTCTCTGAGGTGTATACACCTTCCTTGAAGGTCCCACCAAACAAAAAATCCCCCTTTGGTTATCCAAAAGGACAACACTAGGTGTGAACCGTGCTCTCTCAAAGGCCAGTCTAGTTGGCAACTCCTTGTCTAGCGGCTGCTGCATGCCATAAACCATTGGTCATTGAATGGATCCCATGCTCCTCAACCAAGTCAGCTCCACTACCAACCACCTTTGCTCTAGTAGTAGGAACTATATCATCCATACTCTCACACAATGGCAGCCAATTGGAATACTAGGGTTGGGTCAACTCCCAATGTAAACATGTCACTGGCCAAAAACAAAGGACGCCGCATAATTAGCTGAGCCGCCCCCAACATCAAGCTATACTCGGTTTGTGTAGTAGTAGGTGGTTGACTAGCAAGTAGTCCATCATGTACACCATCACCACCTACCACAACTACACTGGGACATCTAGGAACCATGGATGTTGTCTACAATGCCTCAAATAACATGAAAGACTCGGGAAGTTTGACCTATCTCCCAACCTCTCCTCTTTGTGGATCCAACTCCAGTGATGCTCCTCTAGGCTCTAGAGCATGTATTGCACTCCTAGTCACTACTGCAGATGCATCCACCTGTGTTCCTCCGCACATGAAGTCTAAAGCATCTCTATCACTAGCATATGAAGTGGAAGCCTTAGCACCCAAATCTGTTGATGGGGATAAACTTGTTGGGGAAATTTAACTTTGGTCTGCTTGCCATGCTGGCATGCTAGGCAGGTAAAGTGTCTAATTTTCCTGATAGACGGGAGGCCATTTAAATGGTTTTGGTGCAATAATTGCCGCATTCTATTAATACTTATATGTCCCAAACGTTTGTGCCATAAAAAATCTTGAGGAGGATTTGCTGACTCGATGATGAGAGCTGACCTATATGGGGAATAAAAGTATTTTCTGTGATATTTGTGGTTAATATGGCAATGCTTGTTGGACTAAGACTAGCTTGTAGGATGGAGAAATGAATGGGTAATTCAAACCCTGAGCTAGTAATAGTGAAAGGAAATTTTTTGGAGGTGATAAAATGCAGTGATTGGCTGGTAGGGTAAGTGTAATCACTAAAAGTGTGTGGTTCTTGGATTATTAAGGCACTTTGACCCTTATAGCTGTATAAGGTTAATTGTGGTTGACTAATGTGGCCAGGTGGGGCCTTACCATTTGAACGGCCAGTTAGTTTGCCCAGCCGCAAAGTCATCGAGGTGAGGTTGGGTAGTAAGGCAACGGCCGATGTCTACGGACATCTTGCCTTCATTGTGATCGGGAAGAAACAACAAGAAGGGGCTTTGAGCTCTTGAGCCGTCTTCTATGGCTTGACAGCCTTGCTCCAAGTGTTAGTCGACGGATTGGTAGGTAGAGTGATTGCTTCCTGAGGCGTTGGGAGCATAATGAGTGCACACCAATGTAGTGATTCCTTGAGGTGGGATTCCTCTCCAAATTCGTGGAGTGGGAACTCAATGCCATCGACTGGAAGAGCTATGTCTGGTATATTCACGTTGAGTCCATGCTGGGATGGGCTCACTACGAGGAGAAGTGTGTATCCAAGCAGGTAGAGAATATCTTGGAGTGAACACTTGGCGATGATGTCTCCCTCTCCATCCGTGAGAACGCATTTACGGTTTTGGAGAGTGAGCGAGCCACCTTTCTTATTGAGTTCTCTGGCTGAGAAAAGATTATTTGTGAGCTGCGGGACCCAATATACATTTATGATGGTCACAATGTCTCCAGTGTTTGGAATTTGGACGCACACATTGCCACAATGTAGTACCAAGAGCTAGCCATATGATCTAGATGTGAAATTTGGTTTGGTAACATCTAGAATGATGCTATATATGATGGTCAAAATAGATCAGATAGAAGTATCACCAAAAGAGTACTTCTACTAATAGAGCAGAAACCTAAATAGACTTGAGAACCTTAGAACCAATAGCTAGACATATGATTTAAAGGTGAGAATTGGTTTGGTAACATCTAGAAGGATGTTACATATGATGGACTAAACAGATCAAAAAGAGGTATCACCAAAAGGAGACTTCTACTGATAGAGTAGGAACCAAAATATGCCTAAAATCTTTGGAGGCAATTTTAGAGGCCTAAATAGATGAATTAGGCCTAAAAAATGTGCACATTCTTCCCTCCCTCCTGATTTGTCTCATCAAGAGCTTTCCAATGGTACCTTCCTTACTCACATGATTTTGAGACTCCTACAAGAAGATTCCCTCCGGTCAAAGCTTGTTTGACCAACCGGAAAGGACCTAGACCGACATGTCACCCATCCAAGTAAGTAATTCAAAGGTGGAGCTTCCTTGGAGGAGATCTTCTTTGTCTATATAATAAAGAGAAGGTGCTCCTTTAGGGCACCGAATGTTGAGTGTGTAATTTGTGCTTTCTCTCTTCTCTTATCCTCAGAGTATTATAATGGTATCAAAGCGAGTGTCTTAGTCCAAGAGAGTGGATCACCTCTCTTGGAAGAGCACAAACTACTGAAATTGAGTAATTTGAGGTGGAGAACATAGAGTAATTGCTAGACTTATGAAGGACTTTAGAGAGCGGATGCGATAAATGCACCGGGAAGACAATTTCCCGCACCTAGCTTTCCATTCCCGAATCTATTCCACATCAAGGTTATGTACATCCAGTGTGAGCAAATGAGTGTATTACTAGTTTATCACTTTGGCGTAGAATTCATGGATAAGGTGATGAACTCACTAAACCCGATGATTCTAGCTGTGATGATATATGACAAAGAGTAGGATTTGACATTCTACATTCTATTATGATAATATGGATGTGAATGTCCCAAATCCTCTCCCTTTCAACACTCAAGTAGAAATCCGTTATGTAGTGAGACCAAAAGTGATGTTTGAGATTTTGTGGCTAGGAATTTTGGCAATGAGTATTATCAACAAGTGATAGCTTTTGAGGTCCCAATGGTAATTTTGATAGTTTGTGTGCCTTCTAGAGTGATCATATTGACTTTGTATTGAAGTAGACGTAAGCAATTGAGTGTTGCAGAGACCATGGATCCGCAATTGCAAGAGCTGGTGGAAGGAATGCAAAGGATGTTGAATGAATTTCAAGAGATTAAGATGACCATGGAGACATTACAAAGTCAAGTGCAAATCCTTAGGAACGATCAAGCCATGCAAGGAGAAGAGCCATCTCAAAACCCATTACTTGCGACTAAAGTACTTGGAGAGGCACCTATGCCTACAAAACCTATCAACAATGAAGCCACATTGCTAGTCCGGATGAAGAAGACCTGCAAAATCAAGCCTAACAAGGGGCAGCGTATGATGGGAGTAGTGGAAAATTGGATCTCGAGAATGAATCAATATTTCCGGTTGTTCTCAACAGAGATCATGGAGCATGTTGCAGATGTGTTTGCATGTGGGTACTTGACCAATAAAGCCCTCATATGGTATGATGCTTGGGAATGATCCATGTTGGCAGAGAGAAGGGAGGTCACGTGGACAGCAATGCAAGAAGGATTGCTGAAGAATTTCCAATCGGTGGATTCTGTGCAGATGGCTCAAACCCAATTATGGGGATTGAGACAGAAGAATATCATACAAGAGTATATAGAGGCATTTCTTGATCTTAAAGTTGCAATAATCAACATGAGTCCAACAGAGGCTCTTGACAATTTCAAACAAGGGTTAAAGGAGCGGATTCGCCAAGAAGTCATGGTGCAAAATCCTCACACGGTATTTGAAGCCATTGCTTGTGCGCAGAGAATAGAAGGAGCATTGGGTGGAGGTTAAGGAGTAATTCCACCTCAATATTATCAAGCATAAATGCCACACATGGGTGGACCAATATCGATGGAATTGGGCAACCTTTGATTTTGAGATCAAGGAGCACGACCACTTCAAGGGGAGCGTGGACGGGTAAAGGAACAAAGAGATGGAGTCCCACGAGGAGAAGGAACTTGAGGAATACAACACCATTGTTTCAATTGTGGCCGTATTGGACACATATCTACCAACTATTGCACTTGTTTCTCTAGAGGCCCTTGGCCTTCATACATGCAATCTTTGAACAACATGGAGAGGCACATTGAAGAGAAGGAGGTGGAAATCACTTTGGAAAATGAAGATTGCCAATAAATGTACCTAGTGGCCTTACTGGGTCAATAAGGAAGAAGAGAAGCAAGGGAAGGAAGAAGAATAATGCACAAAGATCCCAAAAGGCAACCTCACAATTGATTGTCGGGAATAGAGTCCTAGAAGGCAATCAAGTGAGAGTATTAATTGATCCAGGAGCAACAAATAATTTCTTATCTTGCTCTATTGCAATAAGATTTGGAATGGATCTAGAGTGAGATCTAGGCAAGAAGCATATGTAGTAGAGACAGACCACAAACCTCTAGTCTACCTTGAGATGCAGAAGGATCTATCTCATCGCCAGATTTGGTGGGCAGAGTGGTGACAATGCTTCAACATGTCACCTACGTGAAAGGTAAGAAGCAACTTGTAGATGAATTCACTCGCATGCCAATGGCAAACAACTTGGTAGCAGAGGTTGAGAGTAACCTTCAATTCTGGCCAAAGATTCTGGCTACTACAAAAATTGATCCGTAGATTGTAGAAGCACAATCATCCAAAGGCATCACCAGCACCCAAGGACTCACCTTTTGTGATGGCAGATTATGGATCCCAAATGTCTTAGAATTATGCACCACCATTCTATCGAAATGTCATGATTCGGCCATTGCAGGTCATGTCGGAGTGGATAAGACCTTGGATGCAGTCTAGCGCCATTACTATTGGCCCAAGATAAGCAATGACGTGATGGACTACGTGCGCAGCTGCCTACTTTGTCAACAGAACAAAGCTTCTAATCAAGCTCTTGCAGGGCTCCTTGGACCTCTCCTATGCCTACCCAAAGTTGGGAACAAGTGAGTATGGATCTTGTTTGTGAACCTGAGACCACCTCAAGGTTTGACTCCATTGTGGTCTTTGTAGACCGGCTCAACAAAATGATTCATGTACACCCTACCACCAAGGATGTGACTGCTCCACAATTAGCTCAATTATACTTAGATGCAATCTTCTCTCACCATGGCTTGTCTAGAGTACTTATCACCGATAGAGGCACTCAATTCACCAGTTTGTTTTGGCAAACACTCTTTGGTTTCTTCAAAACCAAGTTGGCCATGTCTATAGCTTACCACCCACAATCAGATGGCCAAATAGAGCAAGCTAATCACACAATTGAAGACATGTTATGCGGCTTCACCTTAGAAGAGCAAGAGAAGTGGAATACCCTACTCCCGTTGTTGGAATTTGCTTATACCAATTCAGTGAATGCATCCACCCAGGTCACTCCATTCTTCCTCATGTATGGTGAGCATCTCTTCACACCTTCTAGCTTGATGAAGATCCGTTGTCGTCGGGAAAATATCCCACGTGTACCCTTGAGGCTTTTGGTGTGATGAATTTTCTTTTCTCTTTTATTTGTTGTAAGGAACAGGGATTTATGATAATATATCTCGGGTGTGGTTTTGCTATCTTGTTTTGGGAGAAAGTGAGGAGACAGAGAAGGGCTGAGGGTTTTCACAAAATGCCAAAAGATTTTGAGAGGGTTTGGCAGAGGATTTCGAGAGGAGTGGCAGAAATTTTCAGGAGAAGAAAGGAGTAGGGTTTTTTTTTGAAAAGGGACAGAGGAGTGTCGAGAGAGAAAGGGGTTTTTTTTTTTCAAGAATGACAGGAGGAGTTTGGGGGCAGAGGACATAAGGTGGGCAGGAAGGAAGGGAATTGAAAGGGATTGGAATGATCATGAAGGAGTAGTCAGGAAGGCTTTTTAGGGAGAGGAAATTTCGAGTTGGACAGGAGAGGGTTTGGCAGGAGGAGAAATTCTTGAGAGGCTGGAGGGGTGGAAGAGGAACACACACAGGAGAGGATTTTCGAGTTGGACAGGAGGGCTTGAGAGTGCAGGGGAGAAAATTTCTCGAGAACTGAAGGGTGGAAGAGGAACACACACAGGAGAGGATTTTCGAGTTGGACAGGAGGGCTTGAGAGTGCAGGGGAGAAAATTTCTCGAGAATTGAAGGGTAGAAGAGGAACACACACAGGAGAGGATTTTCGAGTTGGACAGGAGGGCTTGAGAGTGCAGGGGAGAAAATTTCTTGAGAACTGAAGGGTGGAAGAGGAACAATCAGGGCCAGGAATTTTGAGTTGGACAGGAGAGGAATTTCGAAATGTGAGAGTGCAGGGCTGTGCTTGGGCCAGGAGAGCAATTTCGAAATGTGAGAGTGCAGGGCTGTGCTTGGACCAGGAGAGAAATTTCGAAATGTGAGAGTGCAGGGCTGTGCTTGGACCAGGATAGCAAATTTCGAAATGTGAGAGTGCAGGGCTGTGCTTGGACCAGGAGAGAAATTTTGAAATGTGAGAGTGCAGTGCTGTGCTTGGACCAGGAGAGCAATTTCGAAATGTGAGAGTGCAGGGCTGTGCTTGGACCAGGAGAGCAATTTCGAAATGTGAGAGTGCAGGCTGTGTTTGGACCAGGAGAGGAATTCTGAAATGTGAGAGTGCAGGGCTGTGCTTGGACCAGGAGAGAAATTTCAAAATGTGAGAGTGCAGGGCTGTGCTTGGACCAGGAGAGAAATTTCGAAATGTGAGAGTGCAGGGCTGTGCTTGGACCAGGAGAGAAATTTCGAAATGTGAGAGTGCAGGGCTGTGCTTGGACCAGGAGAGCAATTCTGAAATGTGAGAGTGCAGGACTGTGCTTGGACCAGGAGAGGAATTTTCGAAATGTGAAAGTGCAGGGCAGAAAGTGTTTTTATGAAGGCAATTTTTGCAGGACTGTGATGGGTTTTGGTGAGGTGCATGAAGGCAATTTTCGCAGGAATGTGAGGGCTTGAAAGTGCAGGGCAGAAAGTGTTTTCATGAAGGCAATTTTCGCAGGACTGTGATGGGTTTTGGTGAGGTGCATGAAGGCAATTTTTGCAGGAATGTGAGGGCTTGAAAGTGCAGGCAGAAAGTGTTTCATGAAGGCAATTTTTGCAGGACTGTGATGGGTTTTGGTGAGGTGCATGAAGGCAAATATTGTAGGAATGTGAGGGCTTGAAAGTGCAGGGCAGAAAGTGTTTCAAGAAGGCAAATTTTGCAGGACTGTGATGGGTTTTGGTGAGGTGCATGAAGGCAAATATTGCAGGAATGTGAGGGCTTGAAAGTGCAGGGCAGAAAGTGTTTCAAGAAGGCAAATTTTGCAGGACTGTGATGGGTTTTGGTGAGGTGCATGAAGGCAATTTTCGCAGGAATGTGAGGGCTTGAAAGTGCAGGGCAGAAAGTGTTTCAAGAAGGCAATTTTTGCAGGACTGTGAAGGGGTTTGTGAGGGCTGCACGAAGACAAATTTTGCAGCAATGTGAAGTGGTTGGTGAGGTTGCAAGAAGACAATTTTAGCAGGTACTGTTAGGGACTTGAGAGTGCAGGGGAGAGGAAGGTTTCTTCTTGAAGGAATGAACAAATGTGCAGGAGAGGAAGTGCTTGGACAGAAGGGCAATTTTCGCAGGTCTGAAGGGCAGGCTGCAGGAGTAGCAAAAGAAACTCTCACAAAGGTGAGAACAGGACTGAGGAAGAGGGATTTATGTGTGAAAATGTTGATAGAGTGTTGAGGGACAGAATTGGAGAGGAATTTTCGCAGGTCTGAAGGGGATTTGCTGCAGAAGTTGCCAAAGGATAATCTCCCGAAGGTGAGGATAGGAGCGAAGAAGAAAGATATAATTTTTTTTGGGAAGATGTTGTGAAGAGTGACTGAACAGGCAGTGATAGGAGCTAGTCAGGAAGAAAAGGAGGAGAATTTCAAGGTGGCTCAGCTCATCTGGAACAAAGGCAAGAAAGATTTGAAGTTGGTTGGCCTGTCTGAATGGAGTGAATCTGATATGCAAAACAGGGCATAGGAGAATGAAGAGGTTTGGAGGGTGAATTGCCTTGCCTGCTGCCGGACAGAATATATGTGAACTGCCGGCTGAGTTGATGATCAGTTGCAACCTTAGGGTAGGCATTGTCTTGACTAGAACTATTTGACTTATCCAACCTTGTGAACGTTGTTGTTGAAACTCCTGTGAATGATAAATCTTAGAAGCGGATTGTGTTATGAATTGTGACTAGAGTTGAGGAAAACTCCATTCTAGGAACTCTCAGTCCGGTCCATGTGAATAGCCTAAGTAAATGATCTGGAGGCCCGGGTTTATGTTTGGTTAGATCACTCAGTTGTTGTTTCTTTTATTTTATTAAAGGGCCACCTGACCTAGGTCTATGAATTGCCAGATCCCGAACCATAGCTTGAACCTGACGTGAAAATAGAATATGAGACCAGGCAGAGGTAGAAACCATAACACCAGACTAGCATGACAAGATTAAATTTATGAAAGTCAAGGATAAAACAAAACCTTCAGGGAGAGCCAACCTTAGGGAAACTGAAACAACATGTTCATATAGAGACAAATTCCCGACAAACCAGGAGTAGGGAAGGAATGTCAGTCTATGGGAAAGACCCAAAAGAAGGACAGTAGGGAAAACTAAGCACAAGCAACCATGTGCTTGGCGCACTCTCGAGACCAAACGTTCCCCACGACACCGTCCAGTGGCTACCAAGGTCGATGCAGTCAACACATTTGTTTCTAGAATCCAACACGGTGTAGAGAGCGCCAAGCATAGATTACAAATTGCACAAAATTGACAAAAGCAGTATGCTGATGCCCACCGTAGGCACATGGAGTTCAATGTTGGGGATCAAGTGTGGCTATCGACAACCAACCTCACATTAGTTGGACCTTGTAAGCTCATACCTTGTTTTATTGGGCCTTTCTTGATTCTTTGTTGCATCAGTGCTATGGCCTATCACCTTGAGCTACCACCACACATGAAGATCCATCCTGTGTTCCATGTTTCCTTACTATGCAGATATGCTCCCTGATCAGGCCAAGGTTATTCCACACAAGGCATTTGACCTTGTTTGACACTCATTGATGGCATAGAGGAATATAAAGTGGAGCTTATTTTCAAAAAATGTGTACGTGGTACTCGCCATCCGCAGGTAGACTATCTAGTATAGTGGAAAGGTTACCACTTCTATGAAGTAACATGGGAGACCGCTGCCTATTTGACACATGCACCGATGTTGGTGCAAGCATTTAAGCAACAATTGCACAACGAGGATGTTGCATCTTAAAAGGAGAGAGGTTTGTAATACCAAGAGCTAGCCATATGATCTAGATGTGAAATTTGGTTTGGTAACATCTAGAATGATGTTATACATGATGGTTAAAATATATCAAATAGAATTATCACAAAAAGAGTACTTTTACAAATAGAGCAAAAACCAAAATAGACTTGAGAACCTTAGAATCAATAGCTAGACATATGATTTAAAGGTGATAATTGGTTTGGTAACATCTGGAAGGATGTTACACATAATGGACTAAATAGATCAGAAAGAGGTATCACCAAAAGGGAACTTCTACTAATAGAGTAGGAACCAAAGTATGCCTAATCTTTGAAGGCAATTTTGGAGGCCTAAATAGATGAATTAGGCCTCAAAATTATACAGATTTCCCCCTCCTCCTAGAAAAGGTAAGGCTACCCTTACCTCCTCTTTGGTTTGTCTCATCAAGAACTTTCCAATGGTACCTTACTCACATGATTTTGAGACTCCTACAAGAAGATTCCCTCCGGTCAAAGCTTGTTTGACCAACCAGATAGTACCTAGACCAACATGTCACCCACCCAAGTAAGTAATCCAAGGGTGGAGCTTGGTGACATATCACCTATCTATGTGCCTAATCCTATGGTGGAGCTTCCTTGGAGGAGATCCTCTTTGTCTATATAATAAAGAGAAGGTGTGATTTTTTGGCACCAAATGTTGAGTGCGTAATCTATGTTCTTTTCTCTCTTCTCTTGTCCTTGGAGTATTACACACACTTAGCTATGGCGACGTTGCTGATGTCTCTGAGTAAGATCATATTGTACTGTTGTGTTGAAAGGGATTCCATCATTGTGAAGGCTTGACGGTCAAAGGCAATGTGATGAGTGGCGCCCGTGTCCACATACCAGGAGGTATCACCTTGATTCGAGTGCCTTTGATTTTGTGAGACCATGCATGTTACAAGAACCTTCTCTTTGCCTTTTAGTTTAGAAGAATTTTTCTTTTGTGTGTTAAATCTTTTCTTTTTCTTCTTATTGCGGTTGGCTTCCCCATTGACTGGATGCTCAAAGCAATTGGCACCCAGTGCCCCATCTTCTTGCAGTGTGGACAAGCAGTCTTTGGTTTTTGGCTTAGGTTTACCCTATGACTTCTTGTCTGACTTAGAGGGCTTTTGGCTGGCATATAGCAAATGGTTGCCATCCGATGACCTTTGAGTTTGAGCTTCCTCCTCTAGGAGCAAGGTGCTTATCATCTCCTGTACTGTGAGTTGCTAAGTTGTGCCCACAGTCCTTGAATTAATGTGTCATACGAGGGTGTCATAGATTTGATTAGATTGGCTATTTCATCCTCTTGTTCCATGGATATGTTCATTGCCTGCAATTGAGCTATTAGGGTCTTGAACGTATTGAGATGTTGGATGACTGATTGCCCTGCTTGCATCCGCATGTGCTAAAATTGGCATTTAAGGTGGGACTTAGTAATTAAGTCGGACTGTGCATAATTGCATTCAAGCATTTGCCAGGCTTGATGCACGGTTGTGTAGGACATGATGAGCCCCATTATGCTTGTTGATGAACAATCAGTAATGGCCATGAAGGCCTTCTTATCTCGTGTAACCCAAGTGGTGATTGCTGCTTGATTTGTGGGCGGTTGGCCTAAAGTGGCGTTGGGAACTGGCACTGGGCAAGCCTCTATCCTATCAACAATGTGTAAGAGTGATTCACTATCAAAATTTTGTGAAATTTAATATTTCCATATTGCATAATGTGTGCTGTCAAATATGGGCTAGGATTTTGTGTATAATGCAATAGGCATCATAAGTTCTTTGAAAGGAAGCTTTCTTGATTAAATGTCTTGGTTGCATGAACTTGCAATTGTCTCCAGGGACAACTGCAGGTTTGAAGTCGGACGCTTGGATGCAGGTCGTTGTTACGTGAAACAATTGAGGTGGCCACTTCTAGGAGTGGCAATGTCTTGTCCACTTTAACTTGAGTTCATGCGACTATTGGTAGCAATGCATGGACAAAAAATGTTAAAGAAGGCCGTCGGGCGGCTGGCTGCAAATGTCGCATGTATGAGGGGAAAGACCCAAGTTGCTTCATATGCCAAATAGTGTTGGCAATGTAATGGCAAATGGCTTTCTCGTGGAAAACCTGGGTGAAACTGCCATTATGTGGTAGTTCTACAAGAATGTTAGTTCGTGCTTGTAAAATGTAAATGTGAAAGCTTTTAATGGTAATGCTAGAATGGAAGTGTGTGATGGTGTCTGATGATGAATTTCTGTTTTCTGATGATGGGCCATTGTCACATTAACAAGGGCCTCAGACTGCAATTGGCCGACTGTAGCCTCTTGAGAATTGAAAATTTTAGGATTTTAGATCATCAGATTGAAAAAGCGATTGATACCATGTTAGAACAGAGAAAATACATACAATTGTGCGTAGGCTAAAAATCAATTCTCTAGAGATGAATATCTCATAATGATTGTGAGGGAGATACCCTTGAGGTACATAACTGAATAGATCTGACCTTTCAGGTCCTTATGTCCTTTTAGTGTGTTACTTGACTTATTCCATAAGTCATAACATATCGTTTCACTTGTTATCAACAGTAAGTAGTCATTATTTATCCTTTGTATATTGTTGTCTCCAACATTATATTAGTAAAGGTTCTTACCATTTGGGTTAAAGAACACTCTTGCTGCGTTCTAGAGGGTCATGAATAGTATCCTAGCTAGATTGGATTTTTCTCGGTGCTATATTGATGACATTTTGTCTATAGCACTATGGTGGAGGAGCATGAGAGACAATTGTTGGAGGTGTTCAAGAGGTTGAGATCTCATGGACTCAAATTACATCCTAGGAAGTGTAAGTTCTTCTACAAGCAGGTTGTGTATTTGGGTCACACTATCTACTCTAGAGGACTTGGTGTTTAGTAGACCAAGGTGGAGGCTACTGCACATATTCTTTGACCTACAGATGTGAGCAGAGTGTGAACATTCCTTGGGTTGGAAAACTTCTATCGCCCCTATGTTAGAGGATTTAGTACCATTGCCAAGGCCTTGACAAAGTTAACCAAGCTTACACAAGAGTGGTTCTGGGGAGATGAGTAGGAGAGAGCTTTTGTAGAGCTCAAGGAGAGGTTGAAATTTGCTCCTATTTTGAGGAGACCGTTGAGAGGACGACCATTTCAGGTTCACACTGATTGGAGTATGTTGGGGCTTGGAATAGTGCTCACTAGCATGATGATGAGAGGAAGGTGTTTATGTTGGCCTATGCTAGTTGCTCCAAAAATTTGGTGGAAGCAAATTATATTTCATATGAGGGAGAGTGCTTGGCAGCAGTTTGGGCAATAGCACATTTTTGATGTTACCTATTTGGTAAACCCTTTACTTTCATCATTGATTATCAACCACTAAAGTGGTTGATGGAATCTGACAAGCTTTCAAGGAAGCTTGCATGATGAGCTCTAATTTTACAAGAGTATGATTTCACGGTTATTCAAAGACCTGGAGTGGTGAACCATGATTCAAATGGGTTAAGTAGAAACCCATGTCCCAACAAGCAAGATCAAAAAAGAGCATGTTGGCATGGGGAGATAGATGAGGAGATAACATTAGGTTGGCATGCATCTACCTTTCTCTGCATATTTTTTGAGGCTTTGGTGGTATCTCTCTCAATACATAAAGGATGAGTTATTGAGGTCATAGATCCTAAGAGTGGAGATACAGGTATAGTTCAATGAGATATTCATGATGATATCTTAAGGATGGAATATCTTTGCATTGGTGTTGTGGGTAGCACAGTTGGGGCCAAGGAGAGAGATTGTGTTCTTCAACAAGCCAGGCGGTTCAGATTGGAGGGTAGACACCTTCTTTGTGCATGGGAGGATAGTAGAGTGAGAGTAGTACCACTTTCATCTCAAAGGCCACAGTTGGTCTGTCATGCTCATGAGGAGCTAGGACATTTTGGAGTAAAGCATACATATAGCTTACTCCAAAGTCATTATTGGTGGTGCGCTATGTAGACCAACGTACAACAATTTTTTGCAAGGTGGTTTGTGACCAAGTTAGAGCATCATTTAATGCTCTTATGCCATAATGACACCCATTACCTATCATGGGGTTGGAATACCGCTAGAGTTTGGACTTTGTTGGACCTTTACCATTGACTATGAGACATCATCGGTATGTTTTGGTGATGGTGGAGCACTTCTCCAAGAGGATTGAGTTGGTAGCACTTCCTAACAAGCCCAATGAAGGGACGTTTACTCATTCTTGGATTGGGTTCTTAGTGATTTTGGTGCACTAGCAGAGGTTTTGATTGATCAGGGCAAAAAGTTCTTGGGAGAGTTTCAAGTCTTGTGTGACAAGGCTTTGATTGATCATTGTTGTGACAAGGCTTTGATTGATCATCATACTACCTCTTGAGATCACCCTAAGGCAAATGGCTTAGTAGAGTGAGTGGTTCAAACAATGAAGAAAGGATTGCAAAAGTATGGTTTACAGAGAGGTCACTTGAGAAATTGGGATCTCTATTTACCTTGGTTGGCCATGGGCTACCGGTTCAGCCGGCAAGCTTCCTTAGCATCCTTCTCTCCTTAATATCTACTCTATGGAAAAGATCCAGATTTACCTATAGCCATTCATCAAGATGCTATTGTAGTGTTGGACTTTGATGATCCAGATGTATAGATGAGTGCATGTTCTCAACAAGCAGAGATCTTTTGGAGAGTGATGCCAACGGCCTTTGAGAGATTGGCAATTACTCAACATAGAGATGCCTTATGCTATGCTACCATTCAAGGAGGAGGTTATGGACCCTTGATCCATTAATTTCATCTAGGTAACTATGTATATTTATAGTAGATAGCACCAACAACACTTGATGTTTCTATAGGCCGTACTATCTTGAGAGTATGTGAGGTTTTGCCATCTGAAGTCCTTGTGTTGTAAGGACGTGATGGTGTTGTAAGGACGTGATGGTGTTGTTTGGAAGGATTGTGTACGTAATTGTGCGCCATGCCACCTCACAAAAATTGATGGTACTATGGACCCAAGCTTGGCATGTGTACGTGTAGGCTTGTAGTGTATCTTATGTACCTCTTCTGATGGAGCTACTACTATGTTAGTGTGTGATAGCTGTTTGAGAGGATGGCATATGGCATGTATGACTCCTCTCCTCTTGGTGGTTCCTCGGGGACATTGGTTATGTCCTAGATGTACTTGACCTATAGTTAGTTCATCCTTTACATGGTATAGATTGTAGACATGCTATTAATGGTGGGGCGTGATAGCACCCGGTCTCTTGATCTTTTGCCCACCATAGGGTATACCATATACTGGAGTAGATGGCTATCTGGATTTAGAGGGACCTAACCGCCAGCTAGGGAGCAATTGTGGTACTTTAGAGTCCATGTATGACTTATGTGTGAATTGTGCTTCTATAGTATGTGATGTTGACAATGATATATATTGTGTAATGATGTGTATACGCACAACAAATGTCATGCCATTTGTAGCTTTGCATCTAGATTGCTCAGACACCGGAGTAGTAGTGATAATAGTTAGAGGTATTTTGGCAATTACTCATAGACTACTTTCCGACGATCAGATTTTGTGTTTTGGGTACTGACTACATGGTGGGGCCCATTGTTACTTGCACCGTTGACACCATCAGGTGTGCCATCAATGGGACCGTTGGTATGAGACCTAGATAAAAATCAGGAGTATACCCTGGGAGTGCAGCTCCAGAGAGCTAGAGTGGATAGAAAGCTGGCAAGGATCACTTAGAGTCTCTTAGCTACAATGGGTATGGCTTGACTATAATCAAGGCCTAGTTGTTTGCAGATTATTGAGTAAGAGATCAAGTATTGATTTAATTGAGTGTGATTTGAGTTGTGTAACCGAACTAATTATTATGGTACTTTAGAGTACATGTATGACTTATGTGTGAGTTGTGCTTCTATAGTGTGTGATCTTGACAGCAATGTATGTTGTGTAACGATGTGTATATGCGTGATAGGGATTTAGATCACATTGCAACCTTATACAATCCTATCAACCTGCTTATAATTGTGATAGATTGTGAGCTTGATTTGATGAATGCTTTTCCATCCAAATTCCCTACTTCAACACATCTTCTTTGCATTTGGCACATTCAAAGAATGTCTTAGCCAATTGTAAGTACTATGGTCCTAAACATGACTAGAACACATTCATGAGTGAATGGAAAAACTTGGTTCAATCAAAGATTCCAAAAATATTTACCATACTATGGAGTGCTTTGCATGAAACACATGCCTTAATTCCACCAATGATCAACAATGCGGCATTTGGTGAACAACAAATATCTTTGTAAGACTATCACACCAAGACAAACTGATATTCTTCACTCCATTATCTACCAAGCTTAGACTTGGCTTTTGTTGCTATTAATACCATTTACATATAGTACCACCTCATCAATAAGAGCAAATGCATAGTCAACTAGTAAATATTGCTTTTGGACCATTTGCTCTCAAGAATCCACCAATGCAATGTACTTGTGGATACCCTCAATAGAATTTCCAATAAACAAACTAGAGTGATTCAAAAGTTGAGTCCTCTATTCAAAGGAGTGCCTTACAATATGAGTTGATGGAGGCAACAAGCTCAGAAGGAAGACATAGATGTTGTGGAACCTATAAGTTTATAGGACATGATGCACAAACTTGTCATCAATATATTATGTTTTCATCATAAGCATCATATTTGTCAATGTACAAAGAGTTTAGAAGATGATAGAGATGCTAGAGAATATGATAGAGATGTTAGAGTTTGTTCTACTCCATCAATCATTTGGACGTTATTCTCATCATGATAGTCACTTGGATAAACCAAGGTTATCTTTTGGCTAATGAGCTTGTTTCATATTCATCCCTCATTATATGAAATCTCCTCTGTCTGTTGTTCAACTATCTCTCCACATGTACTGCTCTTCACTATCTTTTTCTTCTACATGTATCTCTCTCATACAAACGATTTTTCTCATTTAAATCTTGCAATACTTTGTTTAGTTCTCTATTAGTCTATGTTTTCTTTCAAGTATAGCCATTGCATCTTGGGTTAACAGTATCACTATCAATCAAAATAACCACTCTTGAAGGTTTTAGCATGAAATAAGTATGCAAAAACATTCTTTGTTTAGTATCAAGAAAAATATTGAGTAAACTTCAAAGTAAAATGATTTTAAACTTCAAAGTAAAATGATACTAGATCTACTTTAAGAGTGAGAAATGTTCTTAATAATAAATCTATTTGATCAATTATTAAATAGTAATATAGATAAAAGAACCCAATTTTTTCCAGAATAAGCTAAACGTACTAATGATGAAAAAAATACTCAGATGTGCAGAAGTTTACTAGAACTTCATGTTCAGTTCAACTTGAAAGAACACATATTTCAATTAAATTATATAATCTTATCAGGAATGAAAATTTGAACCTTAATTCTTGTAATTATTACTCGTAATTTTTAAAAATAACCTAGATAATAAGAGCCAAAATAAAGATATGAGCTGAAGGAATGAGTTCTAAAATCAATAAGTACTGAAATGCAAAAAAATTAATGAAAAATAATTTTCTATTCAACTTGAAGAATAAATATTCAAAAAATGGTGTTTTAGGGTTTAGGGTTTAACCCTAAACCTTAATTTCAAAAGTTTAGATACTGATATTGAGAATAGACACCAAAATTATGAAGTCAAACCTATATCATTTGAGAATATTATCATCCATTCTTTCACTCTTTTAATTCTAACAATTTATAGTTAATATAGCATTAGTCTATTTAGATATGCTTCATATTTATGAGAGTTAATGCAACTTCATAATCCAGTTTAATCACAATAAATTTATCTTTGATGTAAGAGACATCTGACTAATACTTTTTTATAAGCTGATGATAGAAATTATTTATAATTTCCAGATTACTGTAATAAAACCCCAAGATTAGATAGACAGATTTCTGTAATTAATCATAATCACATAATCACATTAATCATAAACAGTTTTAAAGTTATTTCCGTTTTTTTAAAATTAGATTCTATATTTAATAAATATATTAAAATAGAATAAAAGTATTAAAAATCCAATTCCCATAAATATACATAGAAGCAAAATTTTATTTATCTGCAGTTTAAATTAAAATATATAAATATATATAATCAACAATATCCGACAATTACGGATCTCCCATGAATGTAATCCAAAACCTAGATAGTTGAAATGCATGAGAGCACACTATATGTTCTGTACCACTTATTGATCTAAACACTATTTTAGGCATGGTGTTCCCTTTACTACCAGCATGGTGGTTCACATGAGGGAGTCACCGTCTTGGAGTCAACTGTTGGTACACGTTGGGAAGATCCTTTGGCAGGGCCATTATTTGCCATGGCTCACTTTAGAGCTCTCTTATCTACTACTTTGGCCATGCCATGTTGTGTATTTCATTCCTTGGCAGATGATACACACATTGTAGGCCCTTTAGATCAGATTAGGCAGGCCTTTGACTACTTGACTACCAAGCTACATCTAGTAGGCTTGAGAGTCAAGGTGTCAAAGTGTAGTGCATGGTCTCCTTTAGGTATCCCTCCCCACCTTGAGCTTCCAGAGGGGTGTATCACATGCACAGATGGACTTCGTGTTCTTGGAGTGCCAATAGGATTGGAGGATTTTGTCACACGCTTCCTAGATGCTACCCTTGCAAAGGATGTTCTCCATGTGGATGACCTTCCATTATTAGGAGATCCGTAGGTGGCATTTGGTATATTCTCTTCTAATATTGCTCGTCGACCATCCTACCTCATCCGTACAGTTCCCCCCTCACCGTCCTTCCTATCACATTTTGGAGCATTTGATAGGACTACTATGGGAGTCTTTGGGATATTATTGGACGAGTGACTTTTGAGTGTGTGACAAGGGATTTGGCACGTAGACATACGGCTCTTATGTGGTGGGGTTGGCTTGCTTTCTATGGAGGAGATGGCACCTATAGCATTTTTGGGTAGTTGGGCTCTCTCGGCACCCCTACTTTCCTCCCTTTTTGTGGTTGTTGATAGGCCGGTTTTGGAGACTTATGTGATAGAGGTGAGGGAGGATCCTATTCTCTCCAAGTGTTATTGCGGCAGACGAGAGATAGTCTATCCCCTTGAGCACAAGAGGATTTTCCACCTTTTGCTTCACTATCGTCAGATTGGACTAGAGGTTTACAATCTTCCTTGATGGAGCAACAGTGTGAGCATACGTTACATTCTCTCTTAGTCAACTTGTCCATTCCTCGGGCTACTAGAGCACGTCTTTGCTCTTGCTCCAACAAGGGTGCATGCTCTTGGATCCTAGCTCGATCGTGCATTAGGGCATTCTGACTCGCACCAACTACTTTCTCTACAGCGATGAGGTTTTGCCTAGGTTTGGTCCACCCATCTGCATCTTCATTACTCACTTGTGAGTGTGGTTCTACACTAGATGCAGCAACGGTCCACATGACACGGTATCCTTTTAGAGGACATAGGATAGCTACCCATGATGCCATTAAGGACATAGTGTTTGCTATGGCACAAGAGAGTGGATACTTGGCTTGGAGGGAGCGTTCTTATGCTTTGCAAACAACATGTGTCAATGCAGATGACACGTGTCAAGGCAAACTTATACTTGGTCCGAGATGATCAGGTGACAGTAGCGGATGTCGTGGTGACGGACCCTACACGTGATACAGTTTTGGAGGGAGTGATTACCCATCCCCCTGGATGGGCGGCGAGTGTAGCAGCAGGTTGCAAGTTCTCCAAGTATAGGAGCATGCAGCGAGGTCACCTCTTTGTTCCTCTAGCCTTGGAGTTATATGGAGCGATGGACATGGCATTTGACACATTTGTCAGGGAGTGCACAAGAGTTTATCATGTTATGGAGTGCACAAGAGTTTATCATGTTATGGAGTGCACGAGAGTTTATCATGTTCGGAGCTGATTTCTTTGTGAATACTTGTTAAAATGAGATGTGCTTCATCTAATTGGAAATGCCTTCTCAAGAGCTTTTGGTTTAATACCAAGATCATGGCAAATAGAGATTTAGAAATAAAGTTACAAGAATTTAAATTTCCTTATTTTTTGGCATTTGTTTTTCTTTCACTTGCTTCATGTACATAAGGTTTCCTTGCATGTCACTTGGTGAATACTTGCCTAATAGTGTTGCATTTTAGGGTTCCTTATTTAAGGAGTGGCATGGCTTGGATTGGAAGGTTGCTGTTGGTTCTTTAATTTCTCTAAGAGCCCATCTCAAGAAGATGAGTGTTACAAGGTGGCACAACTAATGAGGATGAGAAGTTTGGATGACAATCATTGAAGTATTATAGGGATTTTGACATATGAAGAGGTTTTAGTTATGGTGATCAAGCTTCTTGGATTAGAGATTAAATTGGGATTAAAATTGGGATTGAGAATATTAGGGAGTTCTGATTATAGTGATAAGGGATTCAAATTAACTGGATTAAAAATTGAGATAGAGTGCATGAGAGTGAAGGAGAGAGATGGAGAGAGTGGATTGCAAAGTGTGGATCTGAGAGGAGGTGTTGGTGTTTAGGTTTATTAATTATGTTGAATGGATTGAGAAATCAAGATTTTAGGTTTTTCAAGAAGAAGTAGAACACATTTGGCAATTTTTAATAGTTAGGATGGGGGTTTAAGATTGTTAGGATTTGTAGAAATTCATAGTAGCTTTCATATAATCACGATGGGTACTATACTTTGTAAATTCTGTAAGTATATCTCAAGTATAAAAGATCTCTTGAACCATGAGTACTATAGTGCTTCTCAAATGTTTATTTAGAATATTAACTGTTGAGAAGTAGTCAGACCAAATAAGCAAATATATCTAAACATACCCAAGTCTTTTCAACAAGGATTCTTTTGGTAGTTGGAAATAAACTCCATGAAAACATAGATCCCTAAAGCAACCATTAGCATCTTGGCAAAATAAGATGTTCTTCACAGTGATATAGTGTTTATAACTTTGTGCTAAGGTATTTTTCTTCCTTGTACCCATGCCTTTTAAAAATAAATTTTCTTGAGACAAAGTCCTAAACTTCCTTGTACTCTTATGGAATCTCCTCTAAATTTATTGCCAATAGGTCCTCATCAAGATGTTTCATTAATAGATTTTTCTCCTTCTTCATGATAACTCAAGATAACATAATTACATTGGCATGCTTCTTTCTTGGCCAATCAAAAATTTTGTAGTCAGACTCTAACAAGAGTATCTTTTAACAAGAAATCATCTTTCTGAAAATTGGCTTTTGGCAAATAGATTTATCTTTCTCTTCCAATTCAATACAATATTCCACTAATGTTACCTCTTTCAAATCCTTGTAGCTAAAGACAAGTCATGATTGCACCTTGGAAGATATGTTAGGTGCCTTTGTTGTTGTTCACTAAACCAATCTAGATACTTATCTTATGGTTGTTGAATATACCTACAATAATTCCAAGCAAGCAAGTACATGATTCTCATTCTTTCTTAATTATGAGTAGGATCTAATTGTCTCATAATCTCTTCTCCTTTCACCACCATCTCATGTTTCTCTTACTTACACCTTCTTGCCCATGTTATCTACATCTTTACACCAAGCCAAATCTCATCTTCTTATTATTCAAAATGCGCAAAAGCAATATGTTGATAGACACTATTGAGATATTTCCTTGCAAGTAGATGATATATTATGTTTTCTCCTAATAACCTGTCTTTCCCTCTTGACATCCAAGTTTGTAAACTACTCCAAATTTTATAGATCTATATGATATTATTCAAATCATTTCATTTCTTCTCATATTGCCTACAAACCTATACTTCTTAATCAAAGGAAGATCAATCCTTTCTTTTATATCTCAAAGTTGAATACCTTTTTTTCCTAATCTATCCTCTTTTCTTACTCATATGCAACCTCCTCCTCTAAACTATATTAATGACCATGAAGAATTTAAAATTGATTGTATCCTTGCTTGAAAACACATCCAACATCACTGCCACCAACCCATTAGATATAAGATTCTATGGAGAGAGTATCCTCTTTGCAATCCCATGTGGGAGCCTGTTTCTCATCCCAAAATGCTCAAGTAGCCATACAAGCACTCAAAGATTTTATGGCAACAAGTCCCTCACCAATTACCAATGGATGAACATGTAATAATATAAATTTAGCACATTTTAAGCATCATTAAAAGGAAGTAGAACTAGCATACATCTAAGAATTTTAAGAATATACTAGGAATATCAAATAAACTTCTTGGTGAAGCTTCTAGAAAATTTCAAAGGGTTGATAGCTTGTATGCCAAGTAAAGAGGCTAGCTTAGCTTGTATACTAAGTAATTAGTGTTGTTTTATGGTTTGCATAGCCAATAAAAGAGTATTTTAGTGTGATTTATATTTAGATTATTAGAGTATATTGTATGACGGATCCCATAGTTCAACTATTTCCATGTGAGCAATTTGTGTACATTCAAGTGATTGGCCATATGGATGAAAATTGTGTTCTCTTTAAGGACTTTGATGTATATATGTGGTGGAGATTTGATAGAGAGGTGTGTTTTAGTTTTAGGAGTCTTGAGCAGGAGAAGGATGTGGAGAGTGGAAGTTTTAGCAGTGTAAAAGACCAAATCCGAGGAGAGAAATAGGAGAATGGAAACTCACATTAGGACACTTGAAAGAAGGAAAACTCCGAATGCCTAGCATGAGCTTCGGTTTTGGTATTTATAGGTAGCATACAAGGTCCTTGAGAAGTCTCAAGAAGCTTCCTTGAGCCACTTTCTTAGAGTGCAAGCCAAGTTAACTAGGAAGCTTCTCAAGAAGCTTCCTTCTAGAAGTCACCTACTTGGCGTGCAAACTAAGCTAATTAGAAGCTTCTAGAAGCTTCCTTTTAAAAGCTACTTGCTTGGGGTGCAAGTTAACTAGTTAAGAAGCTTCCCAAGAAGCTTCCTAGATACTTTTGGAATATTCTAGGCTAATTTGGCTTATTCTTTACTTTGTTAGCCTTAGTAGCTACATTACTAAACTCCATACTGTTACATATTCCTCCACCGCTAGTTGGTGACGTCCTCGTTGCCATTGAAGCTTCAAACTCTTGGATGGCCATCTATGCATTCTGGAGGTGAGAAAGAGGTTCCCATGTGGCATCATGAAGGAGATACCCTTTCCAAAGGACCTTGTACTCTATATGTTGGCGGTATCCTTGTTGGATGTGGCGACGTGCAAGGATACGATCAACTTCGTACTCCTCATGGTCAGGGATTTGGGGGAAGAGGAGGTTGGACTCAAGAGGAGAAAGAAGAGGGGTTATGAACAAAGGGCTTCAACTTGGAAACATGAAAGACAAGATGGATTCGTATATGAGGAGGAAAAGCAAGTCGATAAGCAACAAAAGAAACAATTTGGGTGGCATCAAAAGGTCCTATCCAATGAGGGGCAAGTTTACAAAATTGGGTATCAAGTGGGAGGGGTAGATTACTAAAGGACAACATAACTTTATCACCAACTTCAAAGGTGAGATCATGACGATGATGGTCCGCATATTGTTTATGATAATTTTGAGCAACAAGGAGGTGAAATTTGGCTTGTTGGAGGGATGCAAAGATGGTGGTCAAAAAGGTTGAAGTATGGGGGACTTGAGACTGAGGAGGAACAAGAAGAGAATCTGGGACAAGCGGATCTTGGCCAAAATTGAGAAAGAAAGGAGAGAATCCGGTGCTTGCTTGTTTAGAATTATTGTATGCAAACTTTGTAGCTGCAAGACATTGATCCCAATTGGTATGATGAATGTTGATGAAGGCACAAAGCATATCTTCCAAGGTGCAATTTTCACGTTCAATTTGTCCATCAGTTTGAGGATGATAGGTTGTGGACAAAGCAAGCTTGGTGCCAAGTATTTGGAAGAGTGCTTGCCAAGACTTTCCGATGAAGCAATGATCACGATCAAAGATGAGTACACATGGCATCCCATGATGTTTGAAGACATTATCAAAGTAGATTTGTGCCAAGGTTGGAGTATCCACAGTATCAACCGTTGGTGCCATATGGATTTGTTTACTAAGCTTATCCACAAACACCATAATTGTTGTGTGACCTTGTTGTGTCTTGGGTAAGGAGGTGATGAGATCTAAGCTCACATGTTCCTAATGATGAGTTGGAACGGGAAGTAGTTGAAGGAGTCCACTCAGCTTTTGGTTATTGGCCTTGTTACATTGACAACTCCCCCACGATTGGACAAAGTCCTAAACATCTTGTGTCATGTTTGGCCACCACCATTGGCATTGGAGGGTGCCCAAGGTCTTGTCCACTCCCATGTGAACAGCTATTGGTAAATCATGGGCTTCTTGAAGGCGCACAAGTCAAAGATCACCTTTGGCTGGAATAGAGATTTGGTCCGCATGGAATAGAAGGCCTTCCTTGAAGGAGAAGGTGTTGTACTCCTTGTTGCATGTTGTTAGACAACCATGTACCATTTGGAAGAAGGGATCTTGTTGTAGAGCTGATCAAAACTTGTTATGGACCTTAGGGTCAATTGAATCCATCATAATTGCCACCATGATGAGATGAAGAGCCTTCCAATCAGGTCGTTGTGATAGAGCATCAGGGATGATGTGGATCTGACCTTGTTTGTACTCAAGTTTGATGTCAAACAATTGGAGTTGCTCTTCCCATTGATGATTTTGACTCTTCATGTGCTCCAAGTGTAGGGTCTGCAACAATGGCTTGTGATTAGTTCACATGATTTCTTGTTTCCCCAAGAGATAATGCCTCCATACCTTGGTGGCATATACCATTGCAAGTTGTTCCTAATCTTTAGTAGTGTAATTTATTTCAGCTGTATTTTGTTGGCAAGACACAAAGGCAATGGAATGTAGTCCATCTGGGAATTCTTGTTGCAACACAGCTCCAATTGCAAAGTTAGAAGCATCAAAATCAACCACACAAGGTAGTTGAGGATCATATGGTTGAAGAATGGGTCTTAAAGACACCACATGCTTCAACTTCTGAAATGTTTGTTCATGCTTGGTGGTCCACTGGAAGCTCAAGTTCTTTCCTAAGAGGTCAGTCAATGGTGCAGCCACATGAGCATAATAGTGGATGAACCGTCGGTAAAAATTGGCCAATCCATTGAATGCCCGTACTTCTATAGCATCCTTTGGGGTAGGCAAATCAGTAATGGCCTTGATCTTCTCTTCTTTCATCTTGATCCCCTCTGATGAGATCTTATGACCCAAGAAGGTAACCTTCTTCTGCCAAAAGGCACACTTCAACTTCTTGCAGTAAAATTTCCATTGTTGTAGTCATCTTAGGATTTCTTGCACATGATTCACGTGTTCTGCCTCTATCTTGCTATAGATTAAGATATCATCCAAGAACACCACCACGGACCAATCCAATAGTGCATCCAAGGTGTCTTAGGTGTCTTACTCAAAGGTGCCAGACAACCTAATTGGAAATTCTTACCTTGGTGTTGTACTTGAATTTGGCATCGGGTCCAATCAAATTGAACCTTATGATGTTCAAACCAAGGTAGACCCAGAATGATATCATAGTGTAGAGGTGCCACTACAAACCTCATACACTCCAAATACTCCTTCCCATCTTGAAGGTAACAAGATGCGAGGTCTATAATGCAGAACCCTTTCTACCATCCGCCATCATCAAACTACTTCCAATTACTGGCTTGATAGGAATACCCAATTCCTTTGCTACTTGCATAGTTACCTCTAATTTGGTTCTTGCCTTCAAGCCCCTCACAAATCGATCATGAGCTTCACCTTCCAATATATCTGGAATTTGCATGATGTTGTTTTGGTATTGCATGATGTAACTTCTTACAAAGCCAATCTGTTTCAACTCTGCCAACTTATCCCATGTAGTGTGGCATATATAGCTTGGAACCGACTAATTATTGCACTCTTGAATTTTGCCCATGTCAAGATTGGTGCAAAAATTTGTCATTCAGCTTGCTCCACTCAGAATCTTCACCATAGCTTTGCTACTCCATCCAATTGGCTAGAAGCCAAGAGGATCTATTTTTGCTCGTCTTGAAGATTGGTAGCTTCAAAATAACATCATAATCAGACACAAAATTTTCCATTGCACTTGGAAGATTATTGCCTTCAAATACCTTGGGTTAGGAAATCTGATCAAACCTTCTTCTTCTTGAATTAGTACTCTCTTGACTTGCTCTTGTTGTCAAAGATCTTGTTCATCCAACAATTGAGTAAAGTGCTCGATTTGTTGTTGCATAGTAAGGATAACATCAAGTATTTCCGCCATGGTTGCTACTCTATCACACCACTCTCAATCTATTTAATTTATTAACACATAGAAACATCATGTCCACCGTTCTCCATAAGTTACAACCGTAAGCACCAAGAGTTCCTCAAATATAGTGATTATATGCAAAAAATCTTGTCCAAAGTGCGATGTGATGAATTGTGTGAAACGATGCTTGGGTAGTACTTGGATGCAAAAATCCCAATGTTTTGGTGGAAGTGGATTTTGTGGTCCATAAATTCCATCCATCCCATTCTTGCTCTGATACCAATGTAAAAGACCAAATCCGAGGAGAGAAATAGGAGAATAGAAACTCACATTGGGACACTTGAATGACGGAAAACTCCAAATGCCTAGCATGAGCTTTGGCTTTGGTATTTATAGGTAACATACAAGGCCCTTGAGAAGCTTCTCAAGAAGCTTCCTTGAGGCATTTTCTTAGAGTGCAAGCCAAGTTAACTAAGAAGCTTCTCAAGAAGCTTCCTTCTAGAAGCTGCCTACTTGGCATGCAAGCTAAGCTAGTTAGAAGCTTCTAGAAGCTTCCTTTTAGAAGCTACCTACTTGGGGTGCAAGTTTACTAGTTGGGAACCTTCCCAAGAAGCTTCCTAGATGCTTTTTGAATATTCTAGGCTAATTTGGCTTATTCCTTACTTTGCTAGCCTTGATAGCTACATCGCTAAACTCCATATTGTTACAAGCAAAGTGTGAGAGCTAGAGCATTGGAGGAAGAGTTGAAACAAGAGACATCCCACACTCTTGATCTACCACTCTTGAATCATTTTCTCATCAATCTTCAAATTTTTCACATCACTCACTTTGGAGCTTGGATGGTAGCACATTTTGGGTCTGCATTTATGGCATCGGTGATGGAGACCTCCGGTCATATTATCCTTATTGTGCTTACTTATGGACATGTTTGGGACTTGAAAATTTATGTGCTCTTGTAGAAGAAGAAGTAATTAATTTTGTTCAAGGGCTTCAAGGTAGAGTTGTGGGATCCATTTGACAAAAAAAGAGAAAAAGCTAAGTGACAAAATTGCAAGTGATTGGGTCCCGACAAGGAAAGTCTAAATTTTTCAAGGATTGAGGGAGTTAGGGGAAGGCATTTAGGGATAAAATATTATGGCTGGAGAGAGAAGTTGACACACTATTATTTGGAGATAGAAACCAAGGGATTTGAGTAATTTCTAAGTGGGTTAGGATCAGTTGAAGCAAGGAGGCTGAATTCATACCCAAATGAATAAATTAGAAGATTTTGAGAGTTTTGGCATATTGATTCATAATTTGTTTCTGTTGTTAAAGAGTAGTTATTATGTTGAGCTCAAGAAATCCTATGTTGGATTCAATATCAAATTTGACTTGATTGATTGAAGTTAGAGCACTAGAAATCAAATTGTTGAAGAGAAGATTATGATCAAGCTTTGGGTTTTGGTTGTTTCTCAAGATCTGGTTCAAATCAAGACATGAATATTTCTAATATTGTTGGTGGTAGATCTTGCATCTCTATAAACAAAGGTTAAATTTGAATTTCTCAAATAAAAAATTTAGTGTCTTGGATCAAGTATACTTGGGTCTATAGAGCTCAAAAGTTAGCCTAACTTGAGACTTGATTTATCTAGGGATTGGGATTGGATTAAACCTTCAAATTTTACAAAGATTTAGATAGGGACACAACCAACTACTATGTGAAATTTAGTTAGCTTAAGTTTTATTGAGAGTGAGTGTTGATGCAACAAACTCTCCTAAAATATTATTGTTAGCTATGTAGAACATTTTTATCTCCAATCACAATGGAATGCAAAGTCTTCCACATGTGACTATGATTGAAGAGTTAAGGTTGCTAGAGTGTTGTTGAGGATTTTTTGTAACTTTGAGCTAGAAATTTAAAGAAAGTCTGCCAAAATTTAGGAGCAAACCCTCAATTAGGGATTTCAAAATTATGTTGAAATAAAAAAAATCTGCCCAAGTTTGAGATTTTGTCAAGGTAGAAGTAGTGATTAGATTGGGGTCTGATTTATATTATTTGAAAATTTATCTTCCAAGATTTTTATTGAGTCCTAAAACATTTGAATGTAAGCTATAGAAAAGAAGCTATTCAAATCTATGTCCCACAAAGATTTACCATGTAAAAAAATGATAGAATTTTCATACTTGGAGTACAAATTGGATGCAAATTTGGAGTATAGATTGAATGCAACTTGGATTGCAGATTGAAGTCAATTTTTGGATAGAGCAAGGATGCTCTTAAGATCATTTCTACCAAAACCATGAAGAGATTTCCTAAAAAATTTGTGTTTGGATCCTCTCCATGCTTGCATGCTTGATTGTGCACCCAATTTGGTTGGATTGGTGTGCAAGCATTGCATTAGGTTCTTCCCTTCTAGTCATGTTATGTATTTCTCCTTGATAAGATTGGAATTGATGAGTAGTAGATCAGGAGTGTGTGTTATGATGATTGGTTAGCTTGCTTATTATTCTCCTACCCAATAGAAGGAATGCTAGAAAGAGAATTAGAATGTTCTAGTGATTGTGCAAGCTATTGAGCTCAACATATAAGTGTCAAGTCTACACATAACCTTTGATCCGTAAGTTCTATAGCTAGGCTCCCAATGTGTTCTTAGATAAAGAAATACAAAATATGACAATGGTTAGCTTAGCTTGTACTCCAAGAAAGGTGACTTCTAGAAGAGAAATTCCTTGGAATATGTTTTAGATAAAGAAAGATAGAGTACAACAAATGTTAGCTTAGCTTGTATTCCAATAAAGGTGGCTTCTAGAAGAGAACTTCCTTGGAAGCTTCCTTTTTAGTCTTGTATCTAGTTTACTTGTAAATACCTAAACCCAAGCTCAAACCAAACATTGGAAGTTTCTTTCAATTAAGAGTGTAAGTTTTATCTTCCATTTAATTTCTCTTCTTGGTCTATTTTAGCAAGATAATCTCAAAATTTTGACAAGATACCCATGCATCTATGTAGCTTGCACAATTTTGTGAAGAAGAAAGGCTATAGTGTGTAAGTCCAAGATCATCCTTCTCAATAGAAAGTTGAAAAAATTCTATCAATAGCCATAAAATGTGATTGGTGACTTGATTTTCTACTTCTCAAAGCAAAAACATCAGACAATGGATTTATGTATGAGTTTGAGATCTATATTAGTATACACACTACAAGTAGATGTTATTGTGTCTCATTTTAGAAGGATTGTTGAAAATACATACATTTTCTTGGCTTCTCAAGTAACCTCTTAAATACTTTGCTAAAATCAACCAATGAAACTACAAATAGATATCTTATAATAAGTGTAAAAAACTAAGGTGAGAAATAGTAGAATGGAAGGTCACATTAGAACTCTCAAATGATGAAGGAGACTTTTAATCCCTAGCTTGAGCTTGGGCTTTGGTATTTATGAGCAACATGTGTATGATATAAGGTTATGAGGTAGTAGTAGTCTACTTGGTTTTTTATTTCCTATCTTGTTACATTAGCAACTCTCACAAGATCAAACAAACTCTCAAACTTTTTGTGCCATATTTGGCCATTACCATTGATTTTATATGGTACTTAGTGTCTTGTCCATACTAGCAATTTGTAAATCATGCACCCTTGAAGTTTCACAAGTAGATTTCTCATTGTTGGAATGTAAATTAAATTCTTGCAAAATAAAGGCCATCCTTAAATGAAATTGTATATTACTCCTTTTCATATGCTACAAGTCAACTTTTTACAAGTTGAAAGAAGTGGTCCTATTTTAAAGTAGTCTTGAACTCTATTTGGATCCTTATGTCCGTTGACACTATAGTAATAGCCATTGCTATGAAGGATTCAACAAGAATTTTCAAATCAGGGCATTGTGATAAGGCATCAAGAAAGTTTCCTAGTTTGTACTCAAACTTGATATCAAAAAATTGGAGTTACTCCTCCATTGATGATGCCAACTCTTTATGTGTTCTAAATGCAAGGTTTGAAGCAAGGATTTGTGATTGGTATGCATTATCACTTTTTTTTCCAAGAGATAATATCCACAAGCCTTTTTTGTACATACTATTGCAATTTGTTCTCCATCTCAAGTTGAATAATGCCTTTATATTGCATGTAATCATCAAGATACAAAGATAATGAGGTGTAGTCCATTTAGGAATTTTTGTTGCAACACAACTTCCATTACAAACTTAGAAGCATCAAAATGAACCACAAAAGGTAGCTAAGGATTATATGGGTGGAGGATGGGTTTTAAAGATACCATATCTTAAGTTTCTTGAATACTTCTTCTTGCTTGCGTCCTACTCAAAGCTTATTATCTTTCCCAAGAGATCAATCAATAATGCGATCAAATGAGCATAATAGTGGATGAATTGTCAATAAAAATCCCCAATCCACTAAATCCCCAAACTTTTGTGGTATCCTCAGGACTTGGCTAATTGGTAATGGCCTTGATTTTCTCCACTTCCATCTTGATCCCTCCATTGAAACGTTATGGTTCAAGAATGTAACTTCCTTTTAAAAAAGGCAGACTTGGACTTCTTGTAGTAGAAATTTTATTGTTGTAATCATCATAAGACCTTTTTTACATTGTTCTTATGTTTTACCTCCATCTTATTATTATTCAAAATTGCAGTCAAGAACACAACCGCATATTAATCCAATAGACCTTCTTATAGCCATTACATTTGATCCATGAAAAATACTAAGGCATTTATGAATCCAAAGGGCTAAACTCTCCATTCAAAATGCCTATACCTTTAATGAAAGGTAGTCTTTTGCATGTTTTCCTTGTCAATTGGAATTTTCAAGAATCACTTTGAATATCTAACTTTAAGAAGTATTGTGCTCCACTTAATTGATCCAACAACTCCTCAATTCAAAGTTATATATATGCATTCTTCATGGTTTTCTTAATAAGAATATGGTAGGCAATAGAGAATAAAAGCACTCCATCCTTCTTTGGGAAAAATGGTACAAGTGCTTCCCAAGAGAATTTTGTATTTTGTATGAAATCCTTTTCCCAAAAAACTTAGTCATGTTGTTCAAAGTTCTTTTAACTCCTTTGATGAGAGCCAATAGAATGGTCTACTAATTGTAGGATTAGTTTGAAAGAGCTAGATCTTGAAAGACATACCTCAATCAAAAGGTAATCCATTTGTAAGATCATCCAAAAACATGTCTACAAACTCCTAAGTTATTTGAGAAACCATTGTCTTTTGAAACTTCTTATCCTCATCAAATTCTCTTTATGCAATAGGCTTGATCCAAATAGTAAAAATAAGAATATCTTCTTGCAAGGCTTGTTCTATAGCCATTATATTGAAAAATTTCCCCTCTTGGGCCTTACTACTTTGATATGTCTTACTCAATGGTGCCAATAATCTAATTGATAATCTTTACCTTGGTATTGTACTTGAAATTTTCATTAGGCCCAATCAAATTGAACCTTTTTGATGTTAAAGCCAAGGAAGAACTATAATGATGTCTTAGTGTAAGAGAGCTACTATAAACCTTATATACTCTAAATACTCCTTCCTAATCATAAATGCAACAAGATGTGAGGTATCTAATGCTAAACACTTTCTACCATCTACTATCATCAATTTGATATCTGATACCAACTTGATAAGAATACATAATTATTTGTTGATTGCATGAATATGAAATTCTCAGAACTCTCACTTTCAACCAAAATCATTTAATTATGTTTGAATATCATACCTTGCAAGTGAATCAAACTTGCATAGGAGCCTTCAATCTTGTTAAACCCAATCAAGTTCTCCATAAATAGCTCAATGTCTCCTATTTGGACTCTTTGTTTCCTTGATCCTCATGTTCCAAGAACTTTATTTGGGAAGTGGATCAAGGTTTTCTATTCTTAGTTGGAAATTTGGTAATTTTATGTCTAATTTGGTAATAATAGAAGGAACCATTAATTTTTTGCAAATTTTCTCTATCTATAATAAAAAATGGTATATTGTGATAGCATCAATCTCCATAAATGTTGGCTCCTCCACTCTATCTTCTATGAAAGTCTAAGTTGAGACCAAATTGTGACAATAGAGGAATCTATAATACCAAGAGCTAGCCATATGATCTAGATGTGAAAGTTGGTTTGGTAACATCTAGAATGATGTTATACATGATTGTAAAAATAGATTAGATAGAAGTATCACCAAAAGAGTAATTCTACTAATAGAGCAGAAACCAAAATAGACTTGAGAACCTTAGAACCAATAGCTAGACATGTGATTTAAAGGAGAGAATTGGTTTAGTAACATCTTGAAGGATGTTACACATGATGGACTAAACAGATCAGAAAGAAGTATCACCCAAAAGGGACTTCTACTAATAGAGTAGGAACCAAAATATGCTTGAAATCTTTGAAGGCAATTTTGGAGGCCTAAAAAAATGAATTAGGCCTCAAAAATGTGCAAATGCTCCTCTTTCCCTCCTCCTCTAGTTTGTCTTGTCGAGAGCGTTCCAATGGTATGTGATTCTGAGACTCCTACAGGAAGATTCCCTAAAAGATTCCCTCTGCTCAAAGCTTGTTTGACCAACCAAATAGGACCTAGACCGACATATCACACATCCAAGTAAGTAATCCAAGGGTGGAGCTTGCTGACAAGTCACCTATCTATGTGCCTAATCCTATGGTGGAGCTTCCTTGGAGTAGATCCTCTTTGTCTATATAATAAAGAGAAGGTGCTCCTTTGGAGCACCAAATGTTGAGTGTGTAATTTGTGTTTCTCTCTCTTCTCTTGTCCTCGGAGTATTATAGAATCAAACCGCTTGGACAATTGAATTGCTTCTTCCAAATATCCAGATCTACACATGATTTTACTTCCAATTTGATATATGATTTCAAGCCTCTCACAAACCAATCAAGAGATTCACCTTCTTGTATCTCTAGAATCTACATCATTGTGTTTTTGAATTGAGTGATGTAGCTCCTCACAAAACCAAGATATCTCAATTCCACCAATCTATTTATTGTAGCTTGTTCAACATTCACTTCTTATAATCTCCTAATTATTGTACCCTTGAATTCTTCCCATGTTAAAATTGAAGCAAAAAATTACCATTGACCTTTCTCTACCTTGAATCACCACCATAGTTTTGTCACTCCATCTAGTTGACTTGAAGCCAAGAAGATCCATCTATATTCATGTAGAAGATTTTTAGCTTCAACTTGAATCACCACCATAGTTTTTCCACTCAATCTCATTGACTTGAAGTTGAGACAATCCATCTTTGTTTATCAAGATGATTTGTAGATTCAATGGATCACTAACAATCAAACATAAAGTTCTCCATTGCACTTGATAAATTGTTGCTTTCAAATAGCTTGGGCTTTAGGAGTTTTACTTAATCTTCTTCCTCTCAAAAAGTTCCTCTCTTCATTTGTTTTTGTTAACCATCACTTCTAAAAATCAAGTAAGATGCTCAATCTATTGTAACATAACAATGATAGCTTTGAGCATTACCACCATGACTACTACTCTACCAAAATACTACTTACAAAAATATTAATTAACATGTGAATGCAACACTTCTACTACACTCCATAAGTTAAAATTAGAAGAATCAATGGCTCATTGGACAAGGTAATTGCATCTAAAAGAAATTGACCAAAGTATGAGATGATGCTTTGGAATTACATGGAAAGAGAAATTCCAATGGTTTGGGAGAAATGAATTTTTGATCCATAGATTACAACCATCTTTTTCTTGTTTTGATACCAATGAAAAAGATAGAAGAGAGAAATAGGATAATGGAAGGTCATATTGAACTATCAAATGATGAAGAAAAATCCAAATGCCTAGTCTTAGCTTGGGCTTTGGTATTTATTAGTAACTTGGGTACAACGATAGAAGGCTCACAAGAAGCTTCAAAGGAAGATTCCTTCTAGAAACCACCTTACTTGGAATGCAAGCTAAGCTAGCCATTTACTTTGAATCTAAACTAAACTAGCTATTTACTTGGCATACAAATTACCCAACCCTTGGAAATTTTGTAAGAGGTTCTCTCCAAGAAGCTTCCTAGATGTTTACAAAATATGCTTAGAGTTTCCTAGCTATTCATAAATTATACCATTTGTTAACTTTATTTAGCGTATGCTAACTCCATATTATTTCAATAAGGAAGAAGCATAAAGAATACTAGGGTGGTGATGTGCCTAAGATAATCATTAGGTGTTTTTGAGGTTTGGAATTCTAATACTCTGAGGAAAAGAGAAGAGAGAAAACACAGATTGCACACTCAAACAATCGATGCCCCAAGGGAGCACCTTCTCTTTATTGTATAGACAAAGAGGATCTCCGCCAAGGAAGCTCCACCATAGGATTAGGAACACAGATAGGTGACATGTCGGCAAGCTCCACCCTTGGATTACTTACTTGGATGGGTGACATGTCTGGTCTAGGTCCTATCTGCTTGGTCAAACAAGCTTTGACCAGAGAGAATCTTTTAGGGAATCTTCCTATAGGAATCTCAGAATCACGTGAGTAAGGTACCGTTGGAAATCTCTCAATGAGACAAAGCACGGGGGAAGGAAGGCCAGCCTTTCTTTTGTTGGGGAGGGGCATCTGCACATTTTTGAGGCCTAATTCATCCATTTAGGCCTCCAAAATTGCCTTCAAAGATTTTAGGCATATTTCGGTTCCTACTCTATTAGTAGAAGTCCCCTTTTGGTGAAATCTCTTTCTGATCTGTTTAGTCCATCATGTGTAACATCCTTCCAGATGTTACCAAACCAATTCTCACCTTTAAAGCATATGTCTAGCTATTGGTTCTAAGGTTCTCAAGTCTATTTCGGTTTTTGCCCTATTAGTAGAAGTACTCTTTTGGTGATACTTCTATCTGATCTATTTCAACCATCATGTATAACATCATTCTAGATGTTACCAAACCGAATTTCACATCTAGATCATATGGCTTGGTATTACAGGAATGTAGTGAAACATTCCCAAACAAAAATAAAAATAGTGAAGCTTTTTGTCAATTCAAAAGAAAAGGCTCTTGATATGCCTTTTGATGATGTTGGAGATGAATTGAAGTATTTCTAATTTCAACAAAGTAGTTGAATTATTAGCCAAGAAAAAAGAGGAAACTCTTACTCCAAAGGTTGGTGAAGAAGAGATACCACACCAAATGAGGACATAGATGAGGATATTGGTTAGATGCCATATATATTTTTCATTTTCTATTTTAAATTTTGGATGGATTTAAATCTATTCACTTATTTATATTTAATAGTTTCTTTATTTTCAAGTTATATGGTAGTATGAAATATATAAAGCTAAGTGCAAAATACATTTATCCTTTCCTTCTTTTCAAACTTGTCTTGATCAAATCATTATTGATGCAAAGTTTTTATTCAAGAAGATATTTAAGGCTTGGGATAATTTGGCATGGCTAGTTTTTTTCTCAAAACTATGGTTTTAAATAAAAATACTAAACTATGGTTTTAAATATAATATTTCCCCATGTAATACCTTTGCAAAAAGTATTTTTCATTTTGTAGGTTCTTGGTTGATATGAATGGCTATTTACCAAAGAAACAAGGCTTTATTTCTCAAACTAGTTGGCCTTCTACACCCAATACTAGTTCTTACTTTATATTGTGAGCATGTTAGCTTGGAGATAATCTTATCTTTTATCATCATTTGTCAAGGCTATATTACAATTTATTTATTCATGGATACAATAAGAAAATCCACTTAGCTAAGAGCTTGTAAGTTTGGATCTCATCATATCTCTTATCAATATTGGTCAATGCTACACTAAATTTGTTATATTCATAGATAAATGAATATAACAAATTTAGTGTAGCATTGACCAATATTGATAAGAGATATGATGAGATCCAAACTTACAAGCTCTTAGCTAAGTGGATTGAGTAAGAAATACATTTTTCACTTATGTTGAACATAATATATACCTAAATTTGCCAAATCCTACCTTAATGCATTTTTTTTATTATAATGATCCTAGAATACTCATATTAATTAAGAGTCAAGCTTCAACAACAAGTTTTGGAGAGAATTCTTTAAGATTTATTGCACCAAGTAAGATGTGTCCTTTGTCTAACATCCCCAAATAGATAGTGAAAATGAATATACCAACGTACCTTAAAATACAAACTTTGTGCATTTTTGGCTATATGTTATAACCGCATAGATATTCTCCTTCAAGTACAATAACTCAAATCAATATACCTATTGGATTCCCTCTAGTTTGTTTGAATAGTCAAGACTTATCAACTCTTGATATTTTGCTTTATTACATCTTAGGATGCACATCACTCACCAAAGGCATTTTGGTGGTTTGAGATGGACATAATTAGCTTAATTTAGTACTAAATAAATTAGAGGTAACTCTAACCAAGTAAGTATGGCTAAATAAGAAGAGAGGTCAAGTTTTGATTATAGCTACTCAATGTAATCCCTTAGTGAATTTTTAGATTGAATATTCTAGAGTAAGACCTCTCAATAGAAATTTATGTTAGAGTGTGATCTTTTAGGAGATTTTGACATAGATCCTATTGGAGCATGAACTCCATCTTAGACTTTGCATTGTCAAATTGACTTGGTATATAAGAGGGGTCAAACTTTTACTACCTTTGACTAGGTGATCTTTGGTAGTAAAGGTCAAGTTAGGTGGATTTGACTTAAACTTGAAATATATTGTAGTCTCTTATTAAGAATGGTCCTAAACTCCTAGAAAATATGCTTATAAGCTTCTATAGGAAGGCATGTGTGGCCAAAACCCATATAAAGTGTATTAAATAGAGATTCCTAGGATAATTTTGGTAAATTAGAGATTTTACTACATTACTAATGCACTTATATGGGTATTTAGAGGAGCATATAAGGAAAGGCCTAGAAGATAAAAAAGGATCTATTTCTTAGTAAGCTTGGAGTGTAGAATGAATAATTGGAATGAGTCTTTGTAAGTTCTACCTATATTTTCCAAATAAAGAGTGATAATATTTTACTTGAGAGTGCCACTATTATGATGATAATCCTCTATAGGACCCTTTTTTGAGTGTGAGACAAGGACCATTTATATTGACCTTAGTGAAATGTTCCCTTATGAGTATTTACAAGGAGCTTTTCATAAGGGAGTGATTAAGGGATTTGGGAGAGATAATAAGAAAATTCTCAAGTTGTTATCCCTAGTGGTGCTAGTAAATAAGAACTTTTTATACCTTCTAGCACATGGTGCATATCAAAGTATCACTTGAGATATTCCTTGGTTAGAGAGAGGCCTTGTTCAATTTCTATTTGCAGTTCACTTTACTCTCTTTCAATATTCCTTATATTTCCACCTTTTGTTTATCATGTCTACTTTCTTACAAGACAAAAAGCTAATTTACCTAATGCTTAAATTTGCTCAAAATATTATGTAAATATCACTTATCATGATTTTTTTATCCAAGTTAGGACATCTTGTCAAACATCAATTTATCTTGTCTTTCATATTCTCAAATAAACCCTTTTATTTCAAACATGTTCTCTTATCTTGCCTAAACTTAATCCCTAGTATGAAAAACCCATTGAGGATCATGATAAGTATGACATTGATACAATCCATATTATTAGTGGTGGCACTCACCAACACATGAAGTAAAAAGTTCTTTAGAAGGATTATTTATTTCAAATTCTATGATCCATATTATTAGTGGTGGCCCTCACCAACACATGGAGTACAAAGTTCTTTAGAAGGATTATCCACTTCAAATTCTATGATCCATATTATTAGTGGTGGCACTCACCAACACATGGAGTACAAAGGTCTTTAAAAGGATTATCTACTTAAAATTCTATATGACAACATCTTCATTATCTTCATAATGATCAATATACAACCCAAGGATTTGAAATTGGAGTGTATAATAAGACATCACCAATAAGAAAAAGGGAGATATATATAATAAATTGAACTTATATAGCAATAAACCTAGTAGCTAAGTGAAGTTTTGTCATGTAGGGAACTAGAGACTCCTTAAAGATACTCCAAAAAGGATAAAATAATTTCTCCCATAAAATACTTAGAAGGTCCTTATAAACCTCTAGAGGGACAAATTTATCTTAGTAGTGAGGTATTCAAGAAAATTGGTCTATGAGATATTAATGAATCTTCTTAAGGATTGGGTAATTTACTAGGAAGTTAACTTAGATAAGTTCATGATTAGCTTCTTCAGGAAACAAGCTTATACTTACTTCAAATATTAACAATAACACCTTTACACACCTCCAAAATTTTGAGTACTTTCTGTTTAAATCTTCTTATTCTATTAAATTTTGGCCTTTTGCAAGTGGTGAGGTAGTATATAGCATATAAAATAATACTTTGTGATGAAAAGGACAAATCTAGAGGATTCTACAAAACATCCATTAACTTTGAATGCATATCAACTACTGCATGGAGAACACACTATTCTGTAGAGATATTTAGACTAGTTTTTCTTAGCTCAATTTTAAATATCAACCATATGCAAAGATTTAACATTTCTTACTAACCATCCATGAGACTTAAAATTACTTGAAAATAGACCAACTCAAGAGAAAGCAATACAATAACCTTAGTAATCATAAAACTTTCCTTGCAACCATTATTAGATGTTGGAGAAAATGATAGTTTCTAGTTAGCATCATATAAATTTTATTATCTTATGTGAGTCAAAAGAGTAAGAATGAGAGAGATAGAGCCATTCTCACATCCAAGAAATCCAAGAAATTTACATCCTATTCTTCTTTATTTAGAGACTCCTCCTAGAATTTAGTATATGAAAAATATGGTTGAAAATTTATTTATTGGCATAGAAAGAATAAATATTATGATATTTATAGGTTTATTAACATCTGGAATTTGTTATCTGGAATTTTTTTATATTTAGAAAATCCTATAGAATATAACAAAAACTAATGAATATCAAATAGAAAATATATGTATACTAGAGATTTTGAAAATTATTAGTGCTAATTTTTGTAAGAGTAAGCTAGACTATGGGGTAGCATTTAGAAGTTGAAGAGATATTAGTTTAATGAGTCAACAAGAGGTTTAAGATTTAGCTTTTTGCAAACCCTTAGTAATCCATAAATGAATTTATGGGTTGTTTATAAAAATTTGATGGGTAACGCATAGGAGTACACTTACTTTTTATGAGTAAAATTCTATAGTTGTAGAAAATTTAATGGGAAATCTAAAACATGACCCATAGCTTTTTATGGGCTATATGATCACCCATAAAATCCTTGAATTTAAAATTGTAATATATCTAAGTTAAAATTTCCCTTAATTTTTCATACACTAAAATTTTATTGGATGTTTCTATTTCTGATCAAACCTTTCTATGGTTATTCATAAAATGTTGTATGGATTTCATTAAAAGTCCATAAAATCCAAATAGAGATCTAAAAGCCCCTAATGTTCTACTTCTAATGCTTCATGATGAAATTTTTTAATGTGGTAGTCTCACTAATCTTACTTTTTCTTCTTCAATTAAACATGTTATACTTCTTCGACTTCATTAGGTACAATAAGCACAAAAATTTAAAAGAAAAACACATTAAGGATAAAATATGTTTATCACAACTTGAGATATATCTTGGATCAAAACAAAAATAATTTCTTATATTTCATCAAGCAGCCAAAATCAATTAAAAATACATCATAAAATAATGTACATCTTGTAAAGGTGTTCAGATAACAAAGGGATGACATGCACTAATGCAATGCAACATGAATTGAATCCTATTTTTCAATTCATTTGTGTCATTTTAGAACATGTTAACTTGTTTGTAAATTTATAAAATGGTTGTGGTCTAAGTATGTACTCCCTGCAACATTACTTCTAAATGAGGTACTAATTGTTGAAAGTAAATTTTAGATGGTAGTATTTGTAGCATTGATACAACATGTATTTATATTACAGGTGTTGGTATTTGTATATAACACCTAACATGAAATAACAATGTAAATTAGTGTTAGAGTATTTAGGTCTTACCATTGAGAGAACAGGTCATTCATTCCATCAAGATGCTTTAGACATAGTAAAGAAGCTCGAACATTGGGACGTGGGAGCAACATCTAGAGAAGAAAGGCTAAGCAACATGACCAAGTTTTTCATTAGCTTAAAGCCTGCATACTAGCCCGTAAGTATTCCATTCCTCACTTCGTGTGACTAGATTTGCAATAAATGGAAGTCAATAGATGTGATTTGTATACATTTTTGCATCCCTTGTATTTTGAAAATGTTGTGCAAATTTTCATTATTGTTTATGAGAATTTTCAACAAGTTTTGAGCCCAAGTTTCTTGTTGTACCAAGAGTGATAAAAGATTATCCTTGTCCTAGAATTTTAGAGAGACTAAGAGACTAAAAGAAATCTTTTAGATCCAAGACTAGATTGGGATACAAGGATGGGAACAAGGAGCAACGTGAGACATAGAGAGACAAAGCACACATAAATCAATTCAATGGGGGAAATTTCCTGATTTGGAAATTCCAAATGATGATCATCTTCAAATCAAAGAGACATACAAGGATGGTTAATATGACAAAGACTATATCCAACCATAGCAGATGGGGAAGAGATCAATTGGTAGAGCAAGAATGATGTTGTAAAATCTATGTCTATGCAACCATAGAAGAGAAGTATTTACAAAGACTGATAAATTGTAGAACAACAAAGCAAATGTGGAGTAGATTTATCATGTTACATGAGCAATGTGCTTCAAAGCACATTCTCCAATAGAGATTCTTTCAACTATAGATGAAACCAAGAGAAGAGATTGTGTGTATTGGCCAAGTAGAAACCCTTGCTAGTCAATTGAGTAACTTTGTAGTTTACCATAGAATTATTGCCATATAATAGCTACATGGGATAGTGTACTTGAGGAGTAGAAAACCATTGAGGGACTCACTATAAGATTGCTCAAGGGAGAAAATTTGAATATATGTAGAGAGGAGAAAGAAGAGAGTTTAGGGGAGTTTATCCTTTCTTGCTACTGATTGAAGAAGCATTAGAGGTAGCAATGATAGTGGGACTCAAAAGAAGACTAACATCTTGAATTGAAGAGAGAACAAACTACAAAAAATGTGGAAAGAAGGGTGTTGGACAAGAGAATGTAGAGGTGAGAAAAACCTCCCAAGAAGAAAGACTCACAATGTAGCTACTCTTAGAAGTCAAGCCAATGCTCAAATAATATAGAGCATTGCATTCATTGCTAGTTCAAGCACTACCACATGTATTGATCATCTAGAAAATGATATTTGGTATGCTAATGTAGGACCTTCAAAGCATATGACCTATGGACGAGAGTGGTTCCAAGAATTCAAGAAAATTGAAGAAGGCAGATTGCTTATGTATGTTGATGACAATTGAAAGGTTTGGGTTGCTAGAGTGGGGGTCATGAGAGGAGTTCCCTAAGTTCTAGAGTTGAATCATAACTTGTTTAGCATTGGTCAAGCAACAAACAAAGGCATCCAAACCACCTACACCAAAGAAAGATGGACTGCTACATGGAGAAAGATGGAGCAATGGTGATGAATGGTGTCCTCAATTCAAGGCTTTATAGACTCAAAATTAGAGTTACCAAGATAGGTAATATTTACCCAAAAAAGTTTTTTGTTGCAAGAAATGGGGAGAATAAAAAGCTAGAAAGCAAAAAAAATATCACAAGTTAGATATTGCACTTTGGCACCAAAGAATTAGTCATCTCACTCTTGCTTATATTAAGAAGATGGACAGAGAAGGACTAGTGGAGGTCTTTTTATGGTAGTAAAAAGGCCTTCTACTATGATGGATGTGCTCTAGGAAAGTAGCATGGATTACCCTTTGCAAAATCCAGCAATAGTAGAGGTAAGTACAAGGTTGAAGAGGTCTTTCACAATGATATTTATGGTCATATGAGTGTGAGCTGAATAGGAGGATCAAGATATTATCTCCTTTTTAAGGATGTTACTAGTGGTTTCAGATTTTTATTTTTCTTGAAAGAGAAGTAAACAACTTCACACATGTGTAGAAACTCAATGTTGAGTGAAGATCAAAAACTACAATCTGATAGAGGAGGTAAATAAATTGGAAAGAAAGTTCTTGCTTTTACATAGAGTTGGATTAGTCCAAGAACTTATGATACCTTACACTCTTGAGAAAAATGGTATCTTAGAGAGAGATCAGAGGACATTGCTGAAGTAACAAGAAGCATGTTGCTTCTAACGAGTTGCCTAGAGAGTTGTGGGAAGAAGTAGTGAGAGTCTCTACACATGTTCTAAATAGAGTTTTGAGTAGAGTTTTAGAGAAAACTCCTATCATGAATTTTTCTTTTTCTCTTATTTCTAGTTTTTTATTAGTGTTTTAGAAAATAGATTAAGTCTTAGGATAGTATTATGTGAGATAAAAAAATTAGTTAGTGACTTGCCCTTAAAAAAGTTTGCCTTGGCAATTTATATTGAACAAATAAGTGATAAGGACTAAAATAAAAAGTGGATAATGACAATGTCAAAAGCTTGGAGAAATTCTCATCTAAGCTATGGAACAATGAGATGCTACCAAAACAACATTTTGTGGGATTTTATCACCAATCCAAAATCTGCAATAATGACTTTAATGTGCCGCCAAAGAACCATTTGTGATTGTTTTGCAAGAAGCTTGTGCAAGTGTGGTTTGATTGTGATCTTCACCAACTATCAGAATGGTTGAGGAGCAACCAGATGTTGGGATCTATAAATGGTCCACCCCACCTCATGAGAATTTACTTTTTTCTTTCATTGACATCACTTTCCACTTTCTCTTGCATAGGAATTTCTTGATCTGCTATCCAAGATCCATGATAGAGTGCAAAGTGCAAAGTGAAAACTTCAGTACATACCATAAGAGTGTAGGAGTGATAGGAAGGGGGAGTCAATACAAGCACAAGTAGAGTTAAATAGTAGCAAGATGGAAAAATAAGTGATGGCGGTCAAAATAGAGTCTAAATCACAAAAGAAGGACAGAATCATATGCAAGCCTCCCAAATTATTAGAATGGGGACTGTACTACAGAGTAGACTACCTAATGAGAAGAAATTTAGAATTCTTGTTGTGGGATTGGAGTTTTATAGACCTACCAATGTTTGAAGAAACATGAAAGAAGATGTATACTAAATCAACAGGAGTCAACCTTGTAACATGGATAAAAGACCATTGGTTACAAGTATTAGGAGAAATGTGCACTCCATTTGGGCAGATTTATATCCATACTCCTCATGATAGGCAGAGTAAAAGTATGAAGGCAAAGATAGACAATTTTTTTATAGGAAGTCTACTAATAGGTATAAAAGAGAGTATCTGAAAGATCCTATTAGACAAGTTGTATCATAATTGATCATGAAGTTGTTTCAATCAAAGCAAACTTTATATGTCAAACTCAATCAAGCAATTTTCTTCCAACTTTTACATGAAGGAAAACTTTCAAATTGGGAGGTGGATCTTCCATGAACAAGTACTAAACTGCTGGAGGACATAGTGAAGGAAGTGGCTATAACACCCTTCATTGTGCACTTCTATATGGAAATGGGTTTTCTCATGAACAAGGATAAGGAGACATTTTCAAGTCACTTCCATCATTTGGCTTACTTCAATGGACACCCTAATTTGGCCTAGCAAATAACTAACTATCACAATGCAAATGAGTAGTATGCTCCTACCAAGAAGTATTTTCCCATAGAGGAATCATACAAGACCATCATGATTACCAAAACGTCACCCATGATAAAGGACAAAACATTGGTCTCTAAGAAATGAAAGAGAAACCAAGTCATTGAAGTATCTCCAAAAGAAAGTGGACGTGGTAGAACTAGAAGATAGGGTGGAAGCAAGGTTTTTATGATTGATGAAGGTCATTCTACCTCCAGGAAAGAGACCTCCCAAAACAAGAGCAGGTCAAACAATGACAACTCATTTACATGCACCTTATCACCAAATGTCAACAACAAAGTACCAAAGTTGGTACTTTGTTGCAACAAATGACAATGCACAATTGGCACAAATACATGAGGAAAATTCACAGACCAAGGTGAAGGCACTGATGGAGGACAATGAAAATGCCTTATTGTGGTTCTGAAGAAGGTACCTACGCCAATACCTAGTTTCTTCTTCAAACTTTGTGCACCAAAGAATCCTATAGTAAACCTAATCAATTGTAATTTTGGAGACACAATCTCAACAAGATCTTGAAATGGTTGACAAAGTGAAAAGATATGAAACTAAAAGAAGAAGATTCCACTATAGCATGTCTACAAGGAAGTGAAGACCACACATGGCTAACAAGATGGTGTTAGAATGAGTTGACACGGAGCATGCACCTTACAAAGCACCACCAACTCAATCCAACATGAGAGGATGAACCAAAAAAAATGAACAATATTTGTTGTTGTCTCCAATATGACAATAACTTGATGATATGGTTAACATCAATTTACTTTGTACATGCAACAATTCCAATGATGGAACTACTGGAAGAGATTGCATTCTTCTACAAGAGATGGACTTTACTATTGATGAGCCAATTAAGCTAGTAAGGTACCTCACAATAAGATGATTATAGTAGCCAAAGACAAAGATGTGCTTTGTATGCAAGTAAGAAATGCAAAAAAATAGCTCACCAAGGATATTTCATTGTTGAAGAAGAAATACCAACTACTAGAGAAGTTTCAGCAAGAAGAACTAGCATTACAATGCCAACATGATGTCATCTACAATGCTTACAATCAAACGTTGATATGTTGTAGACAAAGGTAGCTAAACAAAAGACATAGAGCAAATGAAGGTCTAAGATGAAGAGCTGAATATCATCCAAACTGAATTGGATGTTCCATTGCAAAGTCAATTGCAATAGAAGGGAGATATAAGAATCTGAAGGAACTCATAGATCTTTGTATCCAGAAACTCACTATGAACCTAAAACAAACATCAAAGAAGGGAGGAGGAGATTACAACTAAGGTACAAGAGGAATTGAAGTTAGAACTTCAACAAGACCAAGAAAACTTGACAGCAAACAAGTGGGTCCTCTCATGACCATAAAGCACACAAAAACTCAACTCCTAAACCTATTGGAACAAATGGCCAACAATGTGACAAATCAAACAAAGATTAAGCACTTTAGAACTCAGATTAGGCTCTTGAGAGAAAGGTGTATATGAGTAATCAATTGATAGCCTTTTCACTCAAATTACAAAGCCACACAATCTCCAAGTTCAAAGAAGCCCAAAAAAGCATCACAAATGAAATTGCCAAGTACAAAAAGGAGCTCATTGAATTCATGCAAATCTGCAAAGGTGCAAGCAATGTCTTGTAAATTGTCTTGTAAATAAGTGATAGCACCAGCAATGTCATACAACCAAGCCATGGCAAAATTTGTAAGGAGCAATACATCTCATAATCATTTTTATCTAGCGGATCCTTCATCTTGTTGTTTGCTTACATCTCCTATTTGTTTACATCTTGTAGTTGTAGTCAAAACACTTCATACTTCTAAATAGTTCATAGACCTTAGTGTATGTATGAAATCCAAGTAGGCCACATATGAAAAATATGTTGAGATGGTAGTGTTATGTCAGGCATGCCTACTTGGAGATTAGATTAGGATAAGACTAACATAAGATTAGTGAGGATTAGATGTAATCAGAAGATTTCCAATCTTTTGTAGCCATTGGATCTCATTGGTGGGTAAGTAGGAAATGTATATAGTGCTTAGGCGTGACTTTAATTATAATCATTTGGTGCATTCTTTCTATGTAGTAAATGTGGCATTACTATCAAGACTACCAAGTTGGTGTATGTGTGTGTCGTTGCTCTTTCTATGAATGTCTACCTACTTAGTCACCTAGTTGTGAGGAATCTTGGTGAAGGACGTACTCACTAGAGTGAAGGAATTATTTTTGTAGAACTAGAGGAAGGACCTCTAGGTGCTCTACATAGGCCAAGAATGATATTGTTTTGGAATTATTCTAGTCTGGATATTGTTTAGTACCATGAATGGGGAGACTAAGTAGTAGAAGCTAGAGACTAAAAGTAGACTAATTATTCTGATCTCCTAGTAGTACATTTTGGGGAGGATAGTGCTCTAGGTACAATTGTAGATAACAAAGAGATAGGACTGTTAGATCCTTTGAAGTTGGATTATCTTGTATGACTTGATGTTCATGATGGTGGTGCAAAGTGTGGATTATAGAAGGGTTAGTAAAATGTTAAATAGGAATTCAGTTGGACTTATTGTATGGTAAAGAATTCTAAGGCAATTTGATCTTTGTTGCAAGTGATCTATCAGCTTCAAGAGTCCTCTAGACTATACTTATCATGGAAGTGATTAGTAATAGTTTACATTCTTTTAGTATGCCATTAGAGGTGACACTTCCCTCTTTTGCCCAATAGGTTAAATAAAAAACAATAGATTGTAAACATTATAATCCTCTTTCCTTATTTTCAATCATATCTAACTTGTATCCTTGTAGGTTTGACCAGTTCTTACCATAATATTACAAAATCTAATGATACTATGTCATTACAACTCCTTATGAGCTTTGGCATGGAACAAAACCAACAATTGCACATTTGAAAACTTTGGTTACTCAATATTTGTGCACACACCAAAGGATTAGAGAAAGAAGTTTGATCAAGAGAGACAAGAGATGTCTTTTATTAGATATAGTCAAAATCCAAAGCCTTAAGAAGATGGTGTGATAAGAAGAAGAACCAATATATGTGAAAGTAGGGATGTCATGTTTAGAGAAGAGCAACTTGATCATTGATTTTTACAAATGTTGAACTTAGATATAGATTGTTTTCAAGAAAGAGATGGAGAGCAAGCCAATATTAGAATGAGCACTGATGAGATAGAAATTGATAGAGAGTTTCCACAAGCTTCTAAGGAGTCTACAAAGCAGGCTATAGAAGAATCAGCAAGTGAGACTAGCAGTTGTCCACTTCAAGAAGAAAGTGAGTGCAATGAGGAACCTTATTAGCAAATGAGCTCAACTTCAACTACTCATGATGGAGAAAATTATAGAAGTGAGAGAATGAAAAGACCACCACAAAGACTTGGGGACTGGAATTATGGTAAGACATCTTATGCTTGCACTATTGTGGCTAAGATTGAAAGATTAGACTTAGATTCAAATGTTGTTCATTTCCAAGGATAAACATGATGGGTGAACTTGAGTTGATGAAGGTCATATATGAGGAATTTAAGTAATTGAAGTAGAACAAGACTTGGAAGTTAACAAAATTTCTTGAAGGGAGAAAAGCTATCAAATGTAAGTGGGTTTATAGAACCAAGATTGATGCTAAGTGTAGCATCTCAAGGCAAAAGGCTCAACTTGTAGCTAACGGATATTCATAATTTGCAGGAATACAAAATGAGGAGACCTTTGCTCCCATAGTCAAGTTTAAGTCCATCAAATCTGTTCTTTCACTAGTTGCAGTGGAAGACGTGTACCTCAATTTGACATCAAGACAAATTTTCTTGATGGAGATGTGCATGAGGAAATTTACATGGAACATCCACAAGGATACATAGAAGTTGGAAATGAGAAGAGTGTTTGCATATTGCTGAAGAGCCATTATTGGATGAAAGCAAGCCTCAAGGAATTGGAACCGGAAGTTTGATGACTTCCTAGTGAGGTCATTCAAGGAATTGCAGTTTGGACAAGATGGTCTAACTCTGATTTATAGCTACAATCAAAGTGCTATCAAGCTGGTGTATAATCTAGAATTCCACAAAGAGAACAAAGCACATAGAGATCAGTATCACTATGTGAGATAGCAATAAGATAGGAGATGTGTTTTAGCTACATCAGTACCAACAATCAAATTGCAAATATTTTTATGAAAGCTTTACCATGAGATAAGTTTAGTAAGTTCAGAAATTTGATTGGAGTACTATCTCTTCAATGAGTAGTAGCGTTGAAAGTACATTTCAGATGGTAGTACATGTGGTATTGATATAGCATGTACCTATATTATAGGTGTTAGGGTTTGTATGCAAAACCTAGCACCTAGCATCAATATGAGTTAGTATTTAGATTTTACCTTTGAGTACACAAGTTGTTCATTCCATTTATATGTTGTTGACATAGTAAAGAAGCTTGAGCAGTGGGATGTGTGAGCAGCAGTCTAGAGAAGCAAGGGCAGACAATACAATCAAGTTTGACATTAGCTTAGAACTTGCATATTAGCCTACAATATTCTATTTCTCACTTCATGTGACTTGGTTTGCAATAAGAGAAAGTTGGCTGAAGTGCTTTGTATATCTTTTTGTGTTCTTTGTATTTTGTAAATGTTGAGCAAATTTGCATCAATATTTATTGCAGTTTTCAAGACCAATTCCCTTACCGATGGATTTAGTATCATTGAAATAATTTGTGAGTTTCTATTAAATCAACAAAATTTACTTGTGTAAAGAAGAGAAGAGATAAATATCCACCATCCACAAAAACAAAAACAGGAGAAACGATGGCATAGTTATAATTCTAATAAATCCAGTCAATTCTAATTAGATTTATTAAAACTAAATAGACTACCCAACTATGTCCTAAGTTTAACTCGAGTTCTAATAAATCCCGTTATAATTGGATCAGAAAATTCTATCTTACAACGGGACTAGCAATCTCTATTCCAACCATATCAATATGTGTCGCTCCAAAGAACTCAAACCGTTAAATGGATGATAATCACATATGCATTTCTAGTGATTTTCCACATTTTCATTCGAGTTCTAATAAATCCCGTTATAATTGGATCAGAAAATTCTATCTTACAACGGGACTAGCAATCTCTATTCCAACCATATCAATATGTGTCGCTCCAAAGAACTCAAACCGTTAAATGCATGATAATCACATATGCATTTCTAGTGATTTTCCACATTTTCATTTCCGCCGCCATGTCTTCACGTTTGTACGGACGGAAATCTTCTATGACTATACTTAGAAAGTACAGTATTGAAAAGAATAAAAGGTGAATAAAAATTCAAAAAGTAATTAAAAATAAAAATCTTACTCTAATATAATTCTAATCTTAAGATAAACTGAAACTTTGCTCATCAATGTCCTTCTCAGAATGAACTGCAATACAAGGAAATAGTCTCGATCAATGCTTTAGACGGAATATAGTCTGACTCATAGCTATGAAGTCTTGATCCGGGGCCTTAAACGGCATATGGCTTCACTCACATAGAATAGATGACATTAAACAATGTACTTATTGTTGGACTGATCCTCGTAGACGATAAGACGATATGGGAAAAAAGGCAATAGGTAAATTTGCAACTTCTCAAGATGTAAAGGCGACCGTGTAGGAAAAATGAAGGATGGGAAGACCCCATCAAGCCGTACAAGGGAGAGACAAAAAAGGTAACATGGGGCTAAGCCCCAATAGAGTCTGTATGAGAAATCTGCCCTACCGCACCTAAGATATCCGAGCTATGCAAGTCGTACGGTCTACACACAATTGGAGCATCCGAAGAAACATCACCTAATGTGATTGCTCTCCTATGGATTGCACCAGCCATTGCCCTTTGTAGAGCAATGGACACACGCTGTCTAAAGCAAGCTACAAAGTATGAGAGTGAGAGTGGTACTCCTTGATGCCTAACATGATAAGCTCTCGCGCACTCCCTGACAAATGTGTCAAATGCCGTGTCCATTGCTCCATATAACTCCAAGGCTAGAGGAACAAAGAGGTGACCTTGCTGTATGCCCCTATACTTGGAGACCTTGCGACTTGCTGCTGCACTCGCCGCCCATCCAGGGGGATGGGTAATCACTCCCTCCGATACTGTATCCCGCGTAGGGTCTGTGACCACAACATCAGCTACTGTCACCTGATCATCTCGGACCAAGTATAAGTCTGCCCTGACACGTGTCGTCTGCAATGCATACGAATGCTCCCTCCAAGCTAAGTATCCACTCTCTCGTGCCATAGCAAACACTATGTCTCTAATGGCATCATGTGTAGCTATCCTCTATCCTCCAAAAGGACACCGTGTCATGTAGACCGCCGCTGCATCTAGTGTAGAACCACACTCACAAGTGAGTAGTGAAGATGCAGATGGGTGGACCAAACCTAGGCAAAACCTCATCGCTGTAGAGAAAGTAGCCGGTGCAAGTTGGAAAGCCCTAATGCATGGTCAAGCTAGGATCCACGAGCCTGCACCCTTGCCGGAGCAAGAGTGTAGATGTGCTCTAGTAGCCTGAGGAATGGATGAGTCAACTAAGAAAGAATGTAGCATATGCTTACACTATCGCTCCATCAAGGAAGACTGTAAACCTCTAGTCCAATCTGACGATAGTGAAGCAAATGATGGAAAACCTTCTCGTGCTCGTGGGGATAGACTATCTCTTGTCTGTCAAAATAACACCTGGAGAGAAAAGGGTCCTCCCTCCACCTCTATCACATAAGTCTCCAAAACCGGCCTATCAGCAACCACAAAACGAGAGGCAAGTAGGGGTGCCAAGAGAGCCCAACTACCCAAAAATGCTATAGGTGCCATCTCCTCCATAGAAAGCAAGCCAACCCCACCACATGAGATCGGTAGAGCCGTCTGTCTACGTGCCAACTCCCCTATCACACACTCAAAAGTCCATGGTCCAATAATATCACCAAAGACTCCCATAATCCTCCTATCAAATGCTCTCAGACGTGATAGGAAAGACGGTGAGGGGGGAACTATACAAATGAGGTAGGATGGTCGACGAGCAATACTAGAAGAGAGTATACCAAATGCCACCTACGGATCTCCTAGTAATGGAAGGTCATCCACATGGAGAACATCCTCTGCAAGGGCAGCGTCCAAGAAGCGTGTGACGAAATCCTCCGATCCTACTGGCACGCACTCCAAGAACACAAAGCCCATTTGTGGATGTGATAGACTCCTCTGGAAGCTCAAGGTGTGGAGGGATACCTAAAGGGGACCATGCCCTACACTTTGACACCTTGACTCTCAAGCCTACTAGATGTAGCTCGGTAGTCAAGTAGTCAAAGGCCTGCCTAATCTGATCTACAGGGCCTACGATGTGTGTATCATCTGCCAAAGAGGGAAATACACAACCTAGCATGGCCAAAGTAGTAGATAGGAGAGCTCTAAAGTGAGCCATGGCAAATAAGGGCCCCCCTAAAGGATCTCCTTGTCGTGTACCAATAGCTCACTCCAAGACGGTGACTCCCTCCTATGAACTACCATGCTGGTAGTAAAGGGAAGCAGGAGAGCCATAAAAAGACCGCACAAAAGGAATGAGACTTGCCAAGGATCCACCAGCCTCCCTAAGCTCTCTAAAGATAGATGCACGTGAGATGCTATTAAAAGCGTTCTCAACATCCACCTGTAAGACGACCCACTCCGGATGGATATCTAGGAGTGCTCTAATGCCTAGAGATATAGCCTCACATCCTCTAGGTGTAGCTACTCCAAACTGATGTGGACTAAGGTGCTGTCAAAAGTGAGAACGATGCTGAAGGACAATGGTACGACTGACCAAACGCAAAAAGATCTCTCCAATAGCAATCGGTCTAATGCCTCCCGTGTCCTTCTCAATCGCAAGAAGTCTACTAGCACCTAAGACCCGACTAACAGACATAGGAATGTCTCCTCTCGCTACTGCTGCAGCCACCTGAAACAACTTGGTAAAACCACTAGAAGGATCATCTGCCTGAAAGCAATCTCTAAGGTGCTCATAAACCATCCTTGACAAGCCTCCTGAGGAAAGGCGAGGGGCAGTGTACAATGCTTGTGCAAATAGCGACCTATCAAGACATAAAGGCTGCTCAGGCTGATAATCTAAGACCTCTAGTGGTAGTCCCTCTACTACTATAGGATGCGATGAGCGTAGGGAAGTGATTGTCTCATCAGTAGGACTCGCTATAGACAAAGGGTGTAGCGCTCGTGCTGCTCTACTAAACTCTCCCGCCTGACCCAATGTCCTACATCATCGTAATCGAGTGGAATCTGTGGTATCCTGTGGCGATGCCTGTCTCCGAAATCGTGTAGCCCTAACAGACTCCTCCTGAAGCGTTGCCCAATCTCTCGCTCGGAATCGATGAAATCTAGCCGCCACTTCTCTATGCCCCTCGCGTCCCCCTCTCGCATAACGAAGACACCATCGAGGGAGTAGGAGGAATAAGAACCACGCTAACTCGTCCAAGGGATCACTTGCCAAACAATCCAGTGGTAGGCGAAAAGCCTGTCTAGCCTCATCAAGGAGTGGGCGGGGTAGCCTATGGAATAGACGTAGACATGGAAAACTAGTCTCAAATAACACCAAAATGCAACCTGCTTGAGAAGCTAACCACTCCCACGACTCGATCGGTATCTCTGGAACGATCAACGAAGGTATAGAAGAAGCGTATGTAATCCCGAGTCTCACTACAGTCGATGTGGTCGCTCGTCTCACGTGGGCATCCCAAGTGGTCCAATCATAGTCCTTGTGCATCCTTCCCACATGGGTCTTTACCCCTTGCGAGGTAAAGCGTCGGTGACACACCGGGCATGGTGTATCCCGACCCGCTCTAGGTGATCCCACATGGGAAGGTGTAGCCATGGCTAGCACAGGAATAGTGATAGTAACATATGATACTCCTCTCCATATCTCCCCATATCTGCAAAATCACAACCCCTCACATCACAACTCACATAAAAACAATCTCTCCAAACCCTCAAATCTATAAACTCTCATAACTTTCAATTTCTATCTCAAAAATTTTCAAATTAAATTCATATGGAATTTAATCATGAAAATCAAGAGATTAGAAATGAAAATTTCCAACCCATCACTCTCAATGTATAATGATCACTCTCAACCCTAAAAAAGCTAAAAATCTTCGTAACTTTCTACTCCATTCTCCATAATCTTCAATCTAGGTACCAATGGAACCGAAATGGAAAGTCTTGAAAAACGAAGAGAATTGACTATTCACTCGATGGCTACATGCTAGAGAACATTCAACAATTATCAAAATTGTCTCACGTCTCTCCCTCTCCTCTCCCGCTCCATTCTCCATAATCTTCAATCTAGGTACCAATGGAACCGAAATGGAAAGTCTTGAAAAACGAAGAGAATTGACTATTCACTCGATGGCTACATGCTAGAGAACATTCAACAATTATCAAAATTGTCTCACGTCTCTCCCTCTCCTCTCCCGTTTCGACACTCTCCCGCAGCTCCCCCGCGCCGACCCGAGGGAAAGTAGTGGTGTACTTCTCAAGATGTGGTGTACACAATCCACTTGTAGACGGTTGTTCCAACTGAAATTGGAACGCTACGGTAGGCTTCTCTCGTAGACCAAGCAGTCGATTGCATTTTGAACAGCGCAGCACCATTTTGAGGAACTGAAAACGGTCAAACGGCTGTTTTAAGGCTCTCACATTCCTCATATGAATCGCAAGCAGATTAACTTCAGAAATTTCATTCGAGAGTATGAGTTTCACTTTTAAGCCTCTAGCTGGTACCGGTCTTCCCATCCTTCTTGTTATCCTACGCGGTCGCCTTTCTCCCGCTGCTACCTCGTTCGTACTTTGTGAAAATAAGCTTATAGTTGGAAGGCGGTATTTCTGTCTTCCTTCCTTCCTTCATGGTGATGACATCCAATGAAATCTGACCTTGCAACAAGTTTCTACTTCCTCCACTTCAGATGACATTAACGTTACGTAGGGTTCAGTTGTTGACCAAGAATTCACTTGCATGTAGAATAGCGCAGCACCATTGTGAGGAACTGAAAACGGCCAAGCGGGTGTTTGAAGGCTTCGCATTCGTCAGATGAATCGCAAGTAGATTAACTTCAGAAATTTTATTCGAGAAAATGAGTTTCACTTTTAAGTCTCTGGCTGGTGCCTCCTTCGTACTTTGTAATGCTAAGCCTTATAGTTGGAAGTCGATACTTCTGTCTTCCTTCCTTCTTGTGATGGGATTGGTCCACTGTGTACACGAAATCTGACCTTGCAATAACTCTCGATTTCCTCCATTTCAGAGGACATTCTCCGTAGTCAGCACTGTACTGATCGTTAATTTCCTTGTCAGGGAGTTGATAGTATCATGTCTTTCTTCGCATTTCGGTGTTCCTCAACCAAATCCTAGAATTCGATTTGTCCGTCGAACAAACTACAAACCGTTAACTAATCTAGGTGTAGTCCAGTATCCGGTCAACCATGGACCCCAAAAATCTTCACCAGTCAGTCTAGATGAAGATGTACACGGCATCATGCTTTCAATCACAACGAAGGACAAACTCGTAGTGCTCGTATGTATACCGTCGCTTAGTCAGTATATGACTTGATTAAGCGAAGGTACACAAGAGAGCTCTACGAGTTACACTAATACCAAAGGGTCAGCGCTGCACATTTGCTGCTTGCAAACATTTGCTGCAAGAACAATTCGCTCTCGTATCATTTACCACTGTATCTTACTAAACGCAACTGCGCACTCGCGATTAGGAAGTACGCTTGTTTCGTGGATGTGACAGATTTTCTGAATTCATCCCTTTCTCTCTGGTACTCAGCTGTTCAAGCAGAGATGCCGCTCAAGGCCGCGTCTCTTTCGCTCTGCCATCTTGGTTCTTGATATTGCCTCTAAGTTTGCAGTCCGGCATGTTCTGGTACTCAGCTGTTCAAGCAGAGATGCCGCTCAAGGCCGCGTCTCTTTCGCTCTGCCATCTTGGTTCTTGATATTGCCTCTAAGTTTGCAGTCCGGCATGTTGGAATCACTGAGTACTCAGATCCGTCACGTCAAGGACTTGTCGTCAGTTCGGTCTTCGAAAGTATCCCCATTCTGTGTATGCAAGTAGCGCCGAGAGATGCGCGGATAGCTATGGTTACTTGATTGAATTTGAACCAAGTAGACGATTTGATCAACAAGTCTTCAATGAAGAAGACTTTGCAACAACTCGTGGGTGAGCCAGATTCCTTCTCACGCACAGGGCCTCCAAGTGAGTTTTCCAATCATGTGTCGTAACAATTGCATGTCCATATCGTGTAATGCCATTGAATATGCCAGATGTGACTCTTCGTTTTTTCCTACATCTCGGATAACAATTTACTTTAAACTTCAGAAACTTGACAAGCGTTGGCCTTTCTGGGAGTGACTTGCTCCACAACGAATGGTGTATCGGACCTGTAATTGTCGCCATACTTCAAAAACACAGTTTCTCAAAGTTTCGGAGGCTCAGTGCGTTTCCAGATGAAACCCGGTAAAGAACAGGGAGTTAGCCTAACCGATCAGCCTGCATTGCTAAAAGTTAGGATCCCTTAATGTGCACCGACTAAGCGATTGTCTAGTTCGTGGTTTATACTACAGTGTATTTGCATTCTTTTCTGAATCGGTCAGAACACGAACAGCCAACGGATGTCGAATGCCATTCCTCTGCAACAGTAAAATCGTTTGGAAGCTCTGACTGTCGTCTTCTCCGGAAATTCCAAGATGATCATGCCAGTAGAATTCCAAATTTATGCAGAATAGGCCCGCAGATTAGGCCCTGGACTCGCTCTCTTCAGAACCGTCAGAAGACCTTTAGCCGTCCTTGTCGATCATGCACGGACTAAATTTACACGAGGGATGTAGCAAATCTGCCTCCGAACCCTAGCAAACAGGACCGAATTACCTCCGCTTATTTACCGAGCTTTGTCCTGACTGTTGTCGCGTCCGCAAAGTCCTGTGTCAGCGTATATTGTTGATGAGCATGTTGCATCAGCGCAGCCAGTTTTACATCGAAACCCTAAATACTTCGACCTTCGAAGAACTCACCCCCGCCAAAACCTGCTCACATGTAAAGAGCTTCATTACTCCCGTGTTTAAGCTACCAACCACAGACGTTGCAGGGTCTGCGAATCGAAAATGCGCTGCTGTACACCATCGCAGAGCTGCCCTGCAGGGCTCTGAACCAATGAGAACGTCTCCTCCGTTGCACACAATCTTCTTCACTTCCCGTTAGAAATTTCTCGAGAATATAGGAATAAAATTAAAACTACTCGAGCCTAAAGGCACAGTAACTGTGACAATAATATCTCCGTGTCACACACTTTCTAGGCGACGCGGAGTGTTGTCAATATACCAGGCGTGGCCCAATGAGGGAAATTGAGAAAGGGCCTGTAGGCTGAGCTAGATGAGAATATCGCCACGCAAATTGCCTACCTTATAGACTCCAAGCTAAAATATCTTGACCAAAACAACTGTAGGGGGGTCCAGTGTTTGGACTTTCTCCGGGCAGAGAGGACAAGTTGCGGTGATGGTTTGGGATTTCAAGATGGTAAAAGCGACGGTAAACGCGAAAGGTGACTTCGCCTCCAGGGCCAATGACACAGGATAAAATAGGGCTAGCGATGTGTTAAAGTACGATAAGCATATGCCGTCTCCTTTTCGTGTCGCTTATTGGGTACTGTTAAATGAGCGGAACTCATCTTTCCGGAGACTTCGGTCACATTCAAAAAGTTGGTACTACGTCGAGAATCTAGTGTTCATCAATTTCTCGGGGGTTCGACGGGAGGAAGTGCAAGTCGTATCTGCTTTCACCAGGTAGAAGAAGTTAAGGTTGGACAGGGCATAGCTTTGATCAGATTGTGATTGGTTGAAGTTCCAAGGCACAGACCGAACTCTTGCGTTAGTTGAACTTGATAATAGTTGCAAAAATCAGAAAAGGATGAAGAACGAGTCTTTAGGCGGTATGGCGACTGCTATGGCAATAGCAGGACGAGCAGCTCGTCCATGTGATGTTTGTGGCAGAGAGCGAGCCCGATGGTACTGTGCAGCTGATGAGGCTTACCTTTGCGAACCATGTGATGGTGCGGTTCATAATGCGAATGCGTTAGCATCCCGCCACGAGCGTGTGCGACTCGCACCCAATGGCGCACCGATGAAAATCGCTCGGTATCGAAAAGACGACATCAACAACAATTCTGCAGGAGAGCCAGGTAGTGATCGACTCGCAATCAGCTCTAAGAAGAAGAAACCGAAAATCAGCCCCGCCCATCATGGCCCCTCCAATGGTCCTTCTTCACAGGAACCTGCAGCAGTAGGGCAAGCGTTTGAGGTTAAGCTGGAACAAGGTAGCCCTGAAGACGGCAAAATCTACTTCGACGAGCTATCTGGAGACGGGAGATCTCTTCTTGCTTCACCTTCCCGGGTAGGCAAGGCTGAGCCGGACTACGCGCACGAGTTCATGGTCTTTGACGATTGTGATGTGGATGGCGTCTTGACCCCGGAAGAACGGGAAGGAGATTCCGGAATTGGGGGCCCAGAGTCTTCCGCTGGTGATTTTGATGCCCTGTCCCCTACAGCAGAGGAAGAATCTAAACCGATAGGGGAGGAGGAGCGGTCAGAGGTATTCATGCCAGTGTCAAACTCTTTCTCAGGGGCTATGAAGGAAGACGATGGTAATCATACACCTTCACTAAGGTTGAATTACGCTGACGTTCTAAATGCGTGGTCAGATCGAGGTACGTTATGGACTGGGGGACATGCTCAAACTGTTCCAGAAGATTCTTTTTCTGATGCTGCCGCAAATCCTGATCATGGTGTCGTTCCTCTACTAAGTGCCGAGGACGGGAGCTCAGCTAGAGAAGCTCGAGTGAACAGATACCGGGAGAAACGCCGCACTCGTCTCTTTTCAAAAAAGATTCGGTACGAAGTTCGGAAGTTGAATGCCGAACGTCGGCCACGAATGAAGGGTCGTTTTGTCAAAAGGTCTACTGGTGAGCAATGACCATTCCAGCAATGCGAGCAATTTGTACCTTAACATGTACAGCTTACAAGAGTAGATCGAAACATCAGCCCTGACTTGCGTTTTTCATTGTGGTCGCAATCTACAGGCTAGAACTTGCTTTGAGAGTTAAAATCGCAATGGGCGTAAATCCCCCTTTATTGTTGTGTCCGCACTGAAAGAAATTTGGAGAATCGCAGAGACCCTACATTGAGGTTCATATCGATGTTGCTCCTTCAGAGGCTTCAAGGAGAGTGCAATTTCGCAGACTAGGGCGACTCATTAACGTAGAAGAAGGTCATCTTCACTCACACATCTGCTGCTCTAGAATGAGAAACGTAGTATATGGGTAAAGAATTGAATTATAGGAACGGGAAAACCATTCCCTGTATATGTCTGCACATTCTGTATAAATTGGGATGAGTTCCCCTTGATGAAGAGTGATGTGCCTGTCCCAGGAATTTCTCTCCTCGTTTCAGTGCCGAGATCATTAATCGTCCTCTTACTTCCCACTGCGCTCACGGCTTTTATGTCTGCCCAGTCCGCTGTCTTCCTTGCAGCAGATAGCGTTACAGAGACCGGTCTTTGTGAAATACGATGATTTAAATGCAGACGATCTGTTCTCAGAATAAAAGCTTCGTCTTGACGTGATCTTCTAGAAAGTTTGATAGTAGATGAAATCATTGGCCTCCTCACATACTCAATGCTCTGTTTATCCATGAATTCTCTTTTTAGTAGATGGCACATGCTTTGATTCCGAGGCCGATTACCTCACAGTTAGTGTCCTCTACACATCTCTTCAGGCATGACGCTCGCAGCCTTACCCCGATGTACACAAGTTGTCTAAAGAATATTACAAGGTATGAGAGTGAAAATGATACTTCTTGTCATCTAATATGATAAGTTCTTGTGCACTCTCTCAAAAATGTGTTGAACATCATGTCTATTGTTCTATGTACTTCCAAGGCTAAAAACACAAAGAAGTGACTTCGTTACATACCCCTACACTTCGAGACCTTATGTGTTGATACTCCGTTCATCATCCATCCAAGACGTTCATCATCCATCCAAGACGTTGAGTAATAATTCTCTCCAAAATTATATCATGTATAAAATTCGTTCATCATCCATCCAAGACGATGAGTAATAATTCTCTCCAAAATTATATCATGTATAAAATTCGTTTGCAACGCTTACGAATGCTCCGTCCAAGTAAACTATCTACTCTCTCGCGCCATAACAAACACTATATTCCTTATAGCTTCATGGATAACTATCCTCTGACCTCCCAACGGACACTGTGTCATATGGACCGCTATTGCATCTAGTGTAAAACCACACTCACAAGTGAATAATGAAGATGCTTACAGGTGGACCAAACCTAGGCTGAACCTCATCAATGTAGAGAAGGTTGTTGGTGTGAGTCAAAATGCCCTAATGCACGGTTGAGCTAAGATCCAAGAGCATCGAGAACAACCGACCACTAGAGTTCTTGAAGCTCTTGGATCTTAGCTCAAACGTGCCTTGTTCTGGCTCCTTATCAGAACAAGAGCAAAGATGTGCTCTAGTGGTCCATGAATGGACAATCGAGTAAGAGAGAATGTAGTGTATGTTGACACTATCACTCCATCAAGGAAGATTGTAAACCTCTAGTCCAATTTGATAGTAGTGAAGCAAAGTATCGAAGATCTTCTCGTACATGTGGGGATAGATCATCTCTTGTCTCCCGCAATAACACCTTGAGAGTAGAGGATCCTTCCTTCACCTTGGCCACATATGTCTCCAAAATTGGCCTATCAACAACCACAAAATGGGAAGAAAGTAGGGGTGTTGAGAGAGCACAACTACCCAAAAATGCTATAGGTGTCATCTCTTCCATCAATAATAGGCATACCTCTCTGTACAAGATCAATAGAGATATCTATCTATGTGCCAAATCCCTCAATACACACAAAAATATCCCTGGTCCAATGATATCACCAAAGACTCCCATAATTCTCCTATCAGAAGCTCTCAAACATGATAGGAAAGTCAAGGAAGGGAGACTTTGCGGAGAAGGTAAGTTGGTTGATGTGCAATACTAGAAGAGAGTATATAAAATGCCACATACGGATCTCCTAATAGAGGAAGGTCATCCACATGGAGAATATCTTTTGCAAGGACAATGTCTAAGAAGCATGTGACAAAATCTTTGAATCTTATTGGCACTCCAAGAGTGAACATTCCATTTTTAAATGTGACACATCCTTCTAGAAGCTCAAGCAAGAGAGGGTTACTTGAAAGGGACCATGCTCTGCACTTTAACACCTTGACTCTCAAGCCTACAAGATGTAGCTTGGTAGTCAAGTGATCAAAGGCCTGCCTAATCTGATCTATAGGGCTCACAATGTGTGTATCATCTACGAAGGAGAGAAATACACAACCTAGCATGGCCAAAGTAGTAGATAAGCTTTGAAGTCAGCAATGGCAAACAAAGATCCCCCTCAAGGATCTCATTGTTGTGTACTGACAACTAACTCCAAGACGATGGCTCCTTCATGTGACCAACCATCTTGGTAGTAAAGTGAAGCAAGAGAGCCATAGAACAACTGCGCAAAAGGAATGAGACTCGCCAAGGATCCACCGACCTCCCTAAGCTCTCTAAAAATGGATGCTCAAGAGATGCTATTAAAAGCATTCTCAACATTCACATGTAGGATGATCCACTTTGGATGGATATCTAGGAGTGCCATGATGCTTAGAGATATAGCCTCACAACCTCCAAGTGTAGATACTCCAAACTGATGTGAATTGAGGTGCTTTCGGAAGTGAGATCGATGTTAAAGGACAATGGTGAGGCTAACCAAGCACAAAAAGATCTCTCCAATAGCAATTGGTCTAATGTCCCTTATGGCTTCTCCATTGCAAGAAGTTGACTAGCACCTTACACTTGACTAATTGACGCAAGAATATCTCTCCTTGTTATTGATGTAGCTACTTGAAATAACTCAATAAATCCACTAGAAGGATCATTTACTCAAAAGCAATCTCTAAGATGCTCATATATCATCCTTGATAAACCTCTTGAGAGGCAAGGGGTAGTGCATAATGCTTGTGCAAAAAGTGACCTATCAAGACATAAAAATTGCTTAGGTTGATAATCTAAGACTTCTAATGGTACTCCCTTCCCTACCATAGGATGTACTGAATGTAGGAAGAGATAATCTCATCAGTGGGCTAGCCATAGATAAAGGGTGTTGCACTCGTGCTGCTCTACTAAACTCTCATGCTTGACCCAATGGCTTACACTGTCGTAATCGAGTGGACTTTGTGGTATCATGTGGTAGAACCTACTTCCTAAAACATGCATCTATGATAGATTCCTCTTGTAGGGCAGCACAATCCCCCCTCGGGATTGACAAAATCTAGAAACCACCTCTTTATGCCCCGCACATCCTCCTATAGCTTAACGAAGGCACCATTGAGGGAGTAAGAGGAATAAGAATCATGCTAACTCGTCTAAGGGATAATGTTCCAAACGATCAAGTGGTAGGCAAAAACCCTATCTAGCCTCATCATGGAGTGTACCAGGTAGCCTATGGAATACATGTGGACATGGAAAACTAGTCTCAAAATAACTCCAAGATGCTAACATGCTTATGATGCTAACCACTCCCATGACTCGATTGGTACCCTCGGAAAAGTCAACAAAGAGATAGAGGAAACATGCATAATCCCGAGTGTCACCACAATCAATGTAGTGGCTCATCTCATGTGAGCATCCAAAGTGTTCAATCATAGTCCTTGTGCATCCTTCCCACATGCATCTTTACCCCTTGCAAGGTAAAGTGTTGGTGACATACCGGGCATGGTGTATCCCAAGCCGCTCTGGGTGACCCCACATGGGGAAGTGTAGCCATGGTTAGCACAAGAATAACCATTGTAAAACACGATGCTCCCCATACCTGTAAAACCACAACACCTCACATCCCAACTCACATGAGTAAATGTTATCTCCCCAAACCTTAAAAACTAAAACTCTCATAACTTTCAATTTAAATCTCAAAATTTTCAAATCAAGTTCCCATAGAACTCAAGCATGAATACCAAGAGATTAAAAATGAAAATTCCCGCCCCAATCACTCTCAATGTGAAGTAATTGCTCTAAACCCTAAAAAATTCTAAAAGTCATCATAACTTTTTACTCTATTCTCCATTGCCTTCAATCTAAGTACCAATATAACAGAAACTGAAAAATGAATGAATTGATTACTTACTCATGTGATGTATGGAGGTGAGCTCTCCAAAACTCAATAATATACTTTCTCTCATTCCTCATTTTCTCTCCCACTTGGTACCCCTCTCAAAGAGTGGAAGATAACCTTTATAGAATATGCAGTGCATTGTCTATATTAATGTAAACTTTGAAAGAGATTTGCAGGAAAAATCAAGCACAAAGTATGCATCACGAGGATGGAAAGGTTGTAATTTGAGAATAACATCGTAAAGGAGCAGTTCCCTGGGCATATTGTGAATATAAAAAAATTGAAAGCAGACATCATAGAACACAAGAAGGATGGGAAGACCCTATCAAGCCCTACAAGAGAGAGACAAAAGAGGTAGAATGGTGCTAGACCCCAATAGTATCAAAATGAGAAATCTGCCTTACAACACCTAAGATATTCGAGCTATGCAAATCGTTAGGTCTAGAAGCTAATGAAGCATCCAAAGAAGCATCACCTAGAGTGATTGTTCTCTTATGGATTGTACTGGCCAGTGTTCTTTGTACAACAATGGACGCATGTTATCTAAAGTATGGTACTAGTATGTTACAAAGTAGTATGAGAACGAGAGTGGTACACAAATATAACATCAAACATCATAAATTTCAATTTTAGCGGGAATCCTGTTCTTAATTTGCCACCCCTAAAGACCTGAATTAAATTCGGTCGGACACATTTAGAGTCGAAATTGCTTGGTAATGACAGGAGTCTATTTTCAAGTCTGGAGCATGGGTTGGGTCATTGGGCACCGTCCATGAGGTTACCTCAAGAGTCTCTATTCCTTATTGTGCCATTTTCTAAATAAATGATGTGATTCTAACCACGATGACATTTCTCGCGGAGTGGGAGGTCAAAGATTCTTACCCTGAACTACTCCTCTCAACATCTGAAGTACCCTGTTGTCCAGCTACTCGGCAGAACATAAGTAAGTCGCTCAAAATTGCATTCAGAAATCCTTTTAGAGGGAGAAGAAGCCGTCTAATCGGTATGAATAGAGGCCACCTCAATAGGTTCTTACTTACTAGCATTTATAACGGGAAGTGATCCTCTCACAGAAATAGCGACCGACATTCTATTATTGCCACTACGGTCCTCCACGCCATCTCTTCAGTAGCTTACCCTCCAGCGACTTGAACGTCCGCCTTGGTCACATGATTCAGATAAGGGAAGATCGACAACCTATTCATCACGATTGACCCAGGATTCTTATCACAGAATTGTACGATGTTCGACCCGTTTGTGCAACTTCATTTCCATGTGTGGAATAAGTGGAACCAAAACAGGACACTTCCGCGTATATATCTCATACTTTCTGAGACCATAACGTAAACTGTCGTGTGAATGCTATGGTGGAAATATTTATTCATCGCTGCAAGGCTTTGCCCTTCGCTTCTCAAAGTGGATGGTTAACTGTCAAGCACTGCCTCTTCCAGAGAAAATGGCTTGCATGTTCTGGACAACGTGAAACCATCCCGCTTTTTACACAGAAAGAGAGCAAGTCACGGCGACAATTACTTAGAGAGAGCAAAGGACGAAGACAACTGAAAAGATCATTTCAAGAAGGTCGCAACTCGGTTACATGCAACTCAGGGCATCTGACACTTTTTTCTCAGCTTCCATGGTAGTGGGAACTGGTCTTGCATAAATTTAGACAGTGTAAGTTTGGAAAAGGTCGTGTTTTTTCGCCTCGGATTTGACAACGATCGCAATGCAATGATAGTTTGGGCGATAACGGTGGATCTTCTAAAGAATCAAATATAGCTTGACAATCAATCATGGTTGTGTGCACTCACTTAATCGCGGCATTAAACTAGATGTAGCCTGATGCTGCCGATAGTTACCGATGATAGAGGAGAATGCAATTCGACGAGTGGCACTCAGGCGGATGTTGGCGAGGCTTCTGGTGGATGCAGCCAGCCATTCATGCAGTGAAATAAGAACAAATGAAGACTTCGACCATTAGTGGACCAAACAACTAGGGGATTTCGACTAGTTTTCGACACGGAGTGCAATTGGCTCGAAAACATAGATCGTGGTTATCTGTAAATGAGTAGAGAATAATTATCGGGAGTATTCATAAATTTACAATATTTGAGAAATAATGGAACTACTTTCACTTTTGTAAAATAAAAAGAGCATTCCAATAATTTTATGATCATTCTAGAATTCACACCCATTAAATTATACATTTATAACCGCTTTTTACACTCTTATGAATACATGTAAAACTAGAATTAAAACCCATGCTGACTTTTTTAAACCTACCGCGTATGGAGATAAGAAGTAAGTTTCATTTCAATTAGGCGGAGACTGATCTTTGGAAAGATCCAGTCCTGTTTGTGGGTCCCCAGCGATGCAAGTGTGATGTGATGATCCCGGGCAATTAGATTCAGACGCCCGTACGACCTTCCCATATTAGAGTAACTCCTTCATGCTAGCTAGGTAAAAGTATATTCAAATACCGAAAGTGGTTTCATGTGCTTGCAGGCATTGTCTTCCGAGTTCTGCCCTCACATGTCTGTAATTGGCTCACTCCTATACAATGTGCAATTGGATTGTATTCCTCGGGGAAAGCAAGATATTGCTAAGTCACTCGAATTTGTCTTCCCATTAGATGCCTTGTAGACTCCTGGTAGATAATTGATACGTTTTTGTTTCTTACGACCGTTTACTTATTAGTAGGACAAGCCTCCCTTTCATTGGCTCCCTTGATATTTGATTGCCCACCAAAACCGGTTGGGTGCTTGAAGATAGATGTTAAGAAACCACTTTTCATCAGAGAGAATCATGCACGCAGACTGGCTGAGTGACTGTCAGCATGTCAGCTATTACATCGTCTCACCTATTTTTGTACCGTACTTATCTGTATACCTTTTACGTCAATGGAGCATGAAGTTTCCACAGCATGCATTGCTCTACGGATTTCACAATTGCTAGCAGCGTTCCTCGATCTGCCCCATTAGAACTAACCTTGTGGATGGCTAACATTTGTTAACCTTGTGAATGGCTAACATGTTTTATTAGCTAACATTTGTCATGTCAACTTCCAGCAGGGGTATGGGCACTGGGCGTAACCAAATCTAGTGAGGTGTTAACAACCGCGTTAGATATACGATTAGAATTTGCGAAGCTTTTCAAGGATCCTTGCATAGAAATGATTCGTGATCGGATGAGTGAGGAAAACGTGATATGAGCCCCAGGCAACTCGGGTCCGATTCGGAGGAGAACACAACCTTTACTGCAAGTGGGTCCCTACCGATATGGGAAGAAATAATCCCAACCAGCTAACAGGCGAACACAACCTTTACTGCAAGTGGCCAAATCAAAGTGAGCTGCTCACTTTGACCATAAGAGGAAGTGCAGTATCGCAGATGGGTCGCACGAATATACCAGGTCGCAGAACCGGCTTAAAACAGGTTGGTAAGAGGAATGCAACCGTTATACGATATGTTCTCTGATCTTTGAATTTAGTATTTTGGCGAACTTTTTGGAGGATGGAGGATAGTTACTCACAATATTATCATGGCATGTTATCACAATATGTTTACCATGGCATGAGACTGGATAGTTGGTTTGGAGGGAATTTTGGCATGCTTTACAGTTGACACGGTTCAGGGCAGATTTATATTTGGTCCAAGATGAATAAGTGCTACTGGCAGATGTTGTGATTACAGACTCTGCCCGTGATGCGGGGTTGGAGGAGTGAGTTATGACCCATCCTCAGGGTTGGGTGGCGAGCAGAGTGACAGCAAGGAAGATCTCCAAGTAAAGAGGTATGCAACGAGTTCGACTCTTTGTTTCTCTAGTAGTGGAGTTACATGGAGCGATGGATGGGGCACATTTGATGTGGTGAGTTTGACACATTTGCCTAGGAGTGCCCGAGGGCATATCATTCCAAACGTCAAGGGTATCATTATCACTCTCATATTTCTATGCATATTTTAGGTTCTGTGTCCATTAGTCTACCGGGTGCATTGGCTGGTGCAATCCATTAGAGAATAATCACATTAGATGATGCTTCTATGGATGTTCCATTTGTTTGTAAACCATACAATTTGCATAGCTCAGAGGTCTTAAATGTTGGAAGTAGATGATGCTTCTATGGATATTCCATTTGTTTGTAAACCATACAATTTGCTTAGCTCAGATATCTTAAATGTTGGGAGGCAGATTCCTCCTATCGATAATGTGACTTAGCTCCATTTTACCCCCTTGTTTTTTGTCTAGCATGATGGGGTGTTCCCCTCCTTGTTTTCACACACAGTCACGTTTCCCGTTTATATAAGCACGATCGACAGATGGACTTCACAGTACCCCAAGCTTTGGCACATAAACGTGAAGTCGCCCCTAGTTGTAAAAGATTGAACAGCACCCTTTGATGCCACGTGTCCGACGTGCCATCTGTTTATCATTGTTGACAATGGTGGCTCCGTATTGGCAACGAATGTTCTTGCCAAGATAGTAACCTGCCGGTACATAGAGAACGCAACTCGAAGACAGTCGGCGTAAAGGAAGTTCTCGACAAATGTGTTCACCGGAGATCTTTCCCATGCAAATGAACAAAACTTCTTGTTGTTTCTTTGGGTCCAAATCCGTGTCGGGCATCAACTCTAGTCATTTCTTTCTGGCTAAATTCCAATCCCGAAACTCTCCAACAGGCCCAGAAGTTTAGATTTAACCTTTTCCAAATTCCAGTCATTTCTTTCTGCCAAACTCCCCATCCAACCCGAAATCTAATTTCTTACGGCTGAACCCCAACCGCAACTTCGGAGCCGAATTGAAAATCTTATTTGTGTTCAATCCGAGCTGAATTCCAATGCAGATCGCTGTTTAGATATTGTGTTCGAAATTATATTTCCACCCATCCTCCCATCACCCCAAGCCGGGCATGGGTGATTGGCTCTTCCTGAACTAACCATTTGCCTTAAAATTACATATTTCCACGCGAATTATAGATCGAGCATCTTCTCCAAAACATTTAAGTGACACTCAATGCAAAAGTACTCGATTCTCAAATTCCAGTCCGTTTTCGAGTTACAACGACAAACAAAGAACTTTCTTTGTTTGTCGTTGCAACTTTGTTCTATGTTTGTCCACGTTTATGCCGCCATGTTCTATGTGAAACTGGATACTCAAATACAATAGGGAATTACAAGAACCTAGTTGTTCGTGAACTTAAATGCCATGTAGGACTCGCTGCCACGTCAAGCTAAAAAGGATGTTGGTACTTGGGGTGCTGTTAAGTCGATGTGCCAAAGTTCGGGTAGTCTTATGTCCACCTCTGCACAAACAGATTGGTGAATTTCACGGAAGTGAGTGCATAACTACATGAGGAGGTCCGTTAGAGTAAGTGTATACTTGTCACTCATATACCCTATAAAGGTTTGATCTAATTGGGTCAATTAAGGAATAGATTCTACAAAGGAGGACTAGGATGGCACGCATCCTAGTCCTTTTATGAGGGCTCTTGCTTTCTGTATCGCTGTCTCCTATACCTTTACTACGAGCATGGTTGTTCATAGTCACCAATCTTAGAATCAATTGTTGGTATAGATCCTTTAGGGGGACCTCTTTGTGCCATGGTTCATTTTAGAGTTCTCTTATTTACTATTTTGGCCATGCCAAGTTATATATTTCTTTTCTTATCAGATGATACACACATCGTGGGCCTTGTGGATCAGATTATGCATTTTTTTTATCACTTGACTACCAAGCTACATCTAGTTGGCTTGAGAGCCAATGTGTCAAAATGTAGTGCATGGTCCCTTTTAGGTATCACTCTCCACCTTGAGCTTCCAGAGGGGTGTATCACATTTACAAATGGACTACTTGTTTTTGGAGTGTCGATAGGATCCAAGGATTTTGTCCCATGCTTCTTAGACGCTGCCCTTGCAAAGGATGTTCTCCATGTGGATGACTTTCTGTTACTAGGAGATCCGTAAGTGGCATTTGGTATACTCTCCTTGAGTATCGCTCGTCAACCGACGTACCTCATACACACAGTTCCTCCTTCCTCGTCCTTCTTATCTCATCTGAGAGCCTTTGATAGGAGGATTATGGGAGTCTTTGGTGATATTATTGGACCAAGGACTTTTGAGTGTGTGACAAGGGACTTGGCACGTAGACAAATGGCTCTGCCGATCTCATGTGGAAGGGTTGGCTTGCTATTTATGGAGGAGGCGACACCTATAGCGTTTTTGGGTAGTTGGGCTCTCTCTACACCCCTACTTTCTTCTCATTTTGTGGTTGTTGATAGGCTAGTTTTGGAGGCTTATGTGGCAGAGGTGGAAGAGAGATCTTATTCTCTCCAAATGTTATTGTGGCAGATGAGAGATAGTCTTTCCCCACAGGCATGAGAGGACTTTCCATCTTTTGCTTCATTATAGTCAGATTGGACTGGAGGTTTACAATCTTCCTTGATGGAGCAACAGTGTGAGCATTCACTACATTCTCTCTTAGTTGATGCATCCATTCCTTAGGCTACTACAACGCGTCTTTGCTCTCGCTCCAACAAAGGTGCAGGCTCTTGGATCCTAGCTCAACTGTGCATTAGGGCATTCCGAATTGCACCAACTACTTTCTCTACAATGATGAGGTTTTGCCTAGGTTTGGTCTACCCATCCACATTTTCATTACTCACTTGTGAGTGTGATTATACACTAGATGCAACAACGGTCCATATGACACGATGCCCTTTTGGAGGACAAATGATAGCTACCCATGATGCTATTAGAGAGTGATTACCCACCCCCTTGGATGGGCGGTGAGTGCAACAGCAGGTCGTAAGGTCTCCAAGTATATGGGCATGCAGCAAGGTTACCTCTGTGTCCCTCTAGCCTTGAAGTTATATGGAGCGATGGACACGGTGTTCGACACATTTTTCAAGGAGTGCACTAGAGCTTATCATATTAGGTGCCAAGGGGTACCACTCTCACTCTCATACTTTATAGCATATTTTAGGCAGCATGTTTCCATTGCTCTATAGAGGGCAGTGGCTGGTGCAATCCATAGGAAAGCAATCACACTAGGTGATGTTTCTTTGGATACTCTAATTGTTTTTAGACCATACAACTTGCATAGCTAAGATATATTAGGTGTAGTAGGGTAGATTTCTCTTATAAACTCTATTGGGGCTTAGCCCCATTTTACCTTTTTTGTCTCTCCCTTGTATGGCTTGATGGGATCTTCCCATCCTTTGAGTTCTCTCCACTGTCCCCTTTTTCCTCTTATACCTTTACAACATACTATTGGGTCCTATGGAGACCTGATGGGAACAATGCTATGCTCTTCTCTCCCTTTTAACGTCGTCTTAGTCATGAAGAACGTCATCATGCGACTAGTGATAATGAATGTACTTGGCTGTCGCCCCTTTCAATGTACTAGGCTTTAGTGAACTTCACCTGGATCTTATAAAGTATGATTTATCCAGTTGTTGTGTCAAGCTTGCTCAACTGTAGAAAATCCTCTAGTTAAGAGATTTATACTTTCACATTGGAGGCTTAAGCTTGCAATCATGTAGCAATTCCGTATATGCTTTGCAATATATGGTAACCTGATTTTAGGAACCTAAAATCAGGTTACCAGGTATAAAATCCTAAATCCTTCAAATTTGCATGATCTCCGTATCAGGTTCTCGTCTCCAAGTAAACTCAGTATTGTGCCGTGAACCTCTTGATGAAGCGTGTATGATCAACTTAAGCGTGTATGTACTTAATGATCAACGGAGCGAGAAAAGTAGTGGGGTCTTGAGTATGATGCCATAGGAGAGACCAAACAAATGGGATGTCACTCCGCTCTTGAAATTAACGGAGGCCCCATTACAAAAGCATCTGGAAGGAAGACGATCATGCCACTCTTTTGTATACAAAACAATTATGCCATATGCATGGCTTCGCTTTCTTTATTGAGTTTGACGAACTCGTAAAGAGTCATTGTCCTGGAAGAATACATACGGTTGGTTAAGAGTAGGCTGAAAGTACTGCGCTGTAGTGTGTTGAGTTCGGTCGAATCTGTTCATGCTTCATACTTCCCGAAGAACGACATCCTCGTTTCAGAAGGCGACTTTGAAATTTTGAAGGACCAAGTGATTGTGTCGTGAGCTGCACGTGAGTATATTTTTTAAGATTTAACGTCGGAAGGAAATTTATTACTTGACCTAACATGCGGGACGGATGGTGGGGGACATATGGATAGTGTTCCGGAGTTAAGTTTCAAGGACGACAACCATCTTTATTCTTTAAATATCCAAATAAACACAAATCTTTGAGAACAAAACATAAGAGAAAGACCTAACAGTACCTTACCTTGGAGGGAAAAGGAAAACACTAAGGATGGGAAGACCCCATCATGGCGGTCAAGGGTGAGACAAAATAGGTAAAATGGGGCTAAGCTCCAATAGAGTAGATATGAGAAATCTGTCCTCCCATATCTAAGAGATTCGAGCTATGCAAGTTAAGAGATTCGAGCTATGCAAGTCATAAGATCTATAAACAACTAGAGCATCCAAAGAAACATCACCTAATGTGATTGCTCTTCTATGGATTGCACCCACCACTATATTCCATAGAGCAATGGACATATGTTGTCTAAAATATGCTACAAAGTATGAGAGTGAGAGTGATATCCCTGACGCTTAACATGATAAGCTCTCGTGCACTCCTTGACAAATGTATGAAACCACTAGAATGATCATCTGCCTGAAAATAATCTCTAAGGTGCTCATATACCATCCTTGCTAAACCTCATGAGGAAAGGGAAGGAGCATCGCGCAATGCTTGTGCAAAAAGTAACCTATCAAGCAACCTACTTTACCTTTCTGCAAATTTTTTTTTGCAGAAAATTACACTCATATTCCACATATACTCTTGAGTTGACTCTTATGATATAAGGGACCTCTTTTATTTCTTAAATCTATGTTGATGTATTCTCTAATTTAGACAAGTAGATAGAATATTCTTACATTATAGTATAGTGTAAGAGGATTCTATATACTCGTCCAATAAGACACTGATGGACATAGAACTAATGTCTACGTGTAACTTGAAAGAATGAATAATATACATTAGTTGAACGCCTTCATATAGTATCAAAGACTTAACGTTACCCTAAAGTTATCACCAAGACTTAAAAATACCTCAAGTTAGCATAACAAATTAACAATACCCCCAGGTGTCGAGTGGTTCAAAATGTCTCGTTGGTGAGAAGTTTCGTGTATCGTTAACTCATTCACAATTACAAAACAAAGATGTTCAACTAACAAATTACATGTACTTTGTCGTTACCATGAAACATTGAGGGTGTATGTACACTTGGACACATGTGTCTTATTATATAGTGTAGGAAGATTCTATTTACTTGTCAAAATTGGAGACTACATCAATATAGATTAAAAAAACAGAATTCCTGAAAATCATAAGATTCAACTCTAGAGTAATATATTTTGAACTTTGGAAGAATTTGATATGATCTAAATAAAAATATTAATGAAAGATAAAACACATTTTCTATTTTACATAATGTATTCATTGATCCAGACAGTACAATTGGGACACATTGTGAAATTGGACTTGTGTTCCTTGACATTTTGCAATTCATTTTTTGACTTTTCAATTTAAACACAACTCTAAGAGTTCAATTTCAGATTTAAAAATACTAAAAACAAGATACTGAATTTTATTTTTATTTTAAATATATGCATACATATCATTCTAAATTATATATAGCTAGAAATATTATATGATTTTAATTCATTAAATTATATAACTATAAGATTAGAAAATCAATGAGTTGCAATGAAAAAGTTTGTATTAAATGTTCAAATGTTATCATATTATGATTTTTTAGCAAATAAAAATAAAAATAAATTATTATTTTTATCTATGTAATGTTTCAATAGATTATACGAACAATCCTTATTTATCCATTACCATATGAGCAATTTATCTACATTCAAGTGATCTTGCACTTTTCCAAGGCTCTAATGTATATAAATGGTGGAGCCTCCCTGAAGAGTAAAGTGTTTTAGTATTACAAGTGGTGAGTGAGAGTAAAGCATAGAAAGTAGGACATTTGAGAGCAATAGTAGAGTGTGGAGTTAAAGTGTCTGAGTGTGAGGTGATTGAGAGATGTTGCACATTGTTGTTAATCTACCTCTCCCAAACCATTTTCTCATCAAGTGTCATATTTTACTTTGTGATCATTTCTGTGCATGCATGGTAACTTATTTTGGTCCTACATTCATAACATTTGTAATGGAGAACCCATATCCTATTATCCTTCATGTGCTTACCTTTTGGTAAGTTTGGGATTTCACCATTTAAATGCTTTGGTAGAAGATGCACCATAAATATTGCTCAAGGTTTTGGGGTTGGAGTTTGGATGCTCATGTGTCAAAAAAGTGGTTGCATAGTGTTCAAAGTACAACGAATTAACTCTCACCAAGTTAGGACTAGGGTTTTGCAAGTTTGAGAAGGTTCCACAAGGTCATTTGGGAACAAAAGACAACCAATAGAGAGAAGCATATAGGCTACAATCTAAAGACACAAAACATGAGATTTGAATAATTGATGCTTGAGATATAATCAATTGAAGTAAGGGAATCTAATTCATACCCAAGAAAACACTTTGGAGGATTTTAATGTTCTAAAATAGTTTTTCATAATAGGGTTGAAATTTAGACAAAATTTTGGTTGTGTATTACCCAAGAATTACTATATTCAAGTTAATTTTAATCCTGATATAATCAATTGAAGTTGAAGTACTTGAAATCAAGGTTTTGGGGTGCAAATTATGAATATATCCTAAATTCTCTATGCTCTTGGTATATAAGTGCCTCATATTATCCTTGCTCTGTCCAGGAGCTGTTCCCAATCTGTAGTACAAGAGCTGCTTCTAACTTGCACTCCAAATGGGGTGATCCTATGACATTTTATTAAGTAAAAAATTCCAAAAATAGAGAATTGCTTGGATCATCTCCATGCTTTGCTAATTTGATTGTAAGTTCCATTGGCTTAGATTGGTGTGCAAGCATTGTGCTTAGGTTTCTTTTCCGTAGGAGTGTTGCGTATTTCTCCTTGGAAATGTTAGAAGTGATAACCAACAAACCAAGAGTGTGTGTCATGATTGCAAGTTAGGTTGTCTTGGGAATTGGTGTAGAAGTTCTTGACGGTTAAAATAGTGAGGACTACAACTACCTATGATAAGTTACTTACAACCTCCTACCTATCAACTCCACAACTAAACACCTGGTCTATTCTTATAGAACAAGGCAAAGCACAACAACTTTTATTCAATACATTATACTATTCAACACCTCTATTCACTTCATCTCCTTTATGGATTTATTAATCATCTTGATGTAAACATATTATGTTTACATTTCATTTTCACTTCATTAGATTTAATGAGTTCTCCATCACTTGTTCTTTGAAATTTTTTTGCTCTCATCTCCTCATATCAAACACTCTATAATGAGTATGATGTTCTTGGACTTCTTCCATATATTCCAAGCTATTGTTATAAATATTATCCTTTTATTTTATTTCATGCTTCCTCATATCAAAACTATAAACATTTCTTATATGTCTAAGTATATCTCACAAGTATAACAACAACATATCAAATAAAACACATAACATAGACTTCAATTTCTACTTCAAGGGAAATATTTCTTGCTCTTTGAATTTTTGAAAATCATGCTTTAAATACTTTTGTGTAATGTAGACCATTGAGGCCATGGTGGAGATAGTTTGATGTATAAGAGAGCTTGGAATGAATAAACTAGATCTTCAAGGTAAGGCAAAAGTACATCCATGAGGAATGTATCACATAAGAAACCATCAAACATTAATGGAACAAAAAGTGTTTGTAGCTTATATTGATAATGTTTATAAATACCATCACCAATATTATTGTATCTATTGTCCTAAGGGAGCTTTGTAAAAAATATACTTACATGTTTGAATTAGAGAGGCTCAAGAAGTCTACTCTTGTGTAAAATGCACAAACTATTGGAGGATTTTTCTATTATTTATATAAACTTCAAAACTTTACAAATAAAAAAATGGAAAAATAGATTCCATAAAAGAATTTTCAAGCCATGTATATGATATACTCAATATAGCAAGACTAAAGAGTAGAGACAACATAGAATAAATTCTCTTATATAGAGATAAATATAAGGAGCTATAATAATAGTATCTTTGCAACATAAAATTTCCCTACTCATCTACATTTTTATTATAGGATCATAGGAACCTCTAGACCAACCAGAATCCAAAATACCATGTAAGTCAAAGATGACAAGCTTGCAAAGTTGTTCTAACTACACAAGATTATATAATTGGATGTGCATTCTAATAAAGCAAAAGTAGATATAAAGCTTGAAAGCCTTGGCCACCTTTTGGAACAAAAGGCAAAAGCAATAAATCATATAAACAAAAGAAAGATAGATGCATAAACATAAATGCTAAAGTATAAATATGTAAGTAATGTGTATATGGAAGATCTAAACAAAGTTCTTCAAAAGATAGATAGATATACCAGTGAGCAAGTAAAAGCTTGCAACTTCTAGTTGTTTTTTCATGATGAATACCTTTGACCTCCTTAAGCCTAAATTGCACAACTTGATCCAATAAATAGACTAATAATAATAGTTTCCTTGTGCCACTATGTGAAAATGATCTTTGATTTATGAGTCTTTCCTTGTGTGTGGTTTTTGATCATGAGATATATATTTGGGTGCAAATTTTTTTTGAAACATCCTAAAGATGATTTATTTCAATCTCAAGTCTCCCAATGCTTACATAATCATCATCAACCAAATTCTATAAACCATAGGACAAAAATCCTCCATACTTATCAAAAGCATAAGAATTCAAGTTCATATTATAAATAAAGTTGTAGATGAAGACTATAGTATCCATAAAAGTATTGAATGAATAACTTTGAATGATAGATCTCTAATTGAAAATTACAATTACTATATTTTTAGGAATTGTTTAGAGAAATTGAGTCCTAGCATTGGTAGATAAATAATATGAGACACATACAAACCTTTCCAAAAACTCTATATTTCTGCAAAATGATTATTATCCTTATTATGAACAAAAGGCTCATTAAACTGATATAACTTATATAGTAGTAAATTGATATAGCTCATAGTTAGTATCATTACACTTCTTGAGGAATAGTAGTATTAGAGAATTTCAAATAGATGCACCAACTATAGAATGCCTAAAAAATTTTTACCCATGTTCTTCATCTCCCATGTGATGACTTTGAAAAGCTATGAAGTCATTTAGAAGTGCCTTCTACTTCTCTTGGTTTGATGATTTTTTCCCCTTCACTTGGTTTGATGATAAATAATTATTGTCTTACCATTCAAGTAAGTGTGTACATCAGTTTTTCTATCCAATCAACTCCTTTGACTTCTTGTTGAAAAATACTGCCAATGTTTGACACTCATGGAACTTCAACTTCTAGTATGTCCAAAGGCTTAGATGTTGATATTGATGTTATACTTCTTTTAATATCTTGAACATATCTTGGAGTCTTCTTTCAATCATGTTGTTTTATCATTCATACTCTATAAAAGACTAGGATATCAAAGTGTCTTCTTGAACAAGATATTTGTTGCAATAATACAATAGGAAATGGAAAGAATGGATCCTTCATTTTCCACTCTCTAGAAGGAAAAAAACACTTCCTTTGTTATAGTTTAAACTTTGCTTTTCTTCCTTATAATTATATCATAGTCATCAAGTTGTTGCTTGTTGAGCTACTTGTTGAGGTTGACCCAAGTCTAGTAGAAAATATGATGTTGTATATAGCCTAGCCACCTCCTTTGCCTAAGTAGTATTAAACATGACTAATACTTTCTCCTTTATTTTTTGCAAAGCATAAAACAAAATATAAGTCTTGAACATAATATATTGGAAGTGTTATATACCAAAATAAACAAAGAACCATAATAGGAAGAAGGAAAAATGAAAAAATCCTTGTGAGCTTTTTATCAAAGTAGCAAGAAAATAAAGCTCACCACAAACTTTAGCAAGGTGTTTAGAGTTTGTCTTTGGTTTACATAGATGGTGTGTAAATCAAAGACAAAACAAGGTGGTTTTCTCATCACTTTATATTCCACTCTATTGAGTATCTAATAACTAAATATACTAAATTTCCCTTTAATTAGCAATACTAATTTACTTCTGAATTAAGTATTATTAAGCTTAGCTAATTCTAACTAAATCAAAACCACCAAAATAGTACTAGAGACTAATGTAGATCATAAAGTTTATAAATCATTGACCTTCCTTGAAATAAGGTAGAGATATTCCTCATGAATTGACATGTCAACTATACAAATTTTTTTCTTTATGAGTGACTTTGCTTGGTTCTCAACTCATGGTTCACTTTCATACATTGATGCATGATCTTTTTCATTGCTTGTGTAGAGTGCAAAATATAATCTCAAGTAATATATCAAGAATCTTTAGAGATTTGATCAAATCAACTTTCATTGTTAGCTTTTGTAAGACCGTGTAATTTCTATTGGGAAGCTTCCAAGCATATTCCTTAGGAATTAAAACCTTTTTCTAATTATAAATCAAAAAATATTTCAAGGTCAAGTTAAATCTACCTGAACAGACCAAATTTTATTACAAACATCATCTGGCTTGGTCAAATCAATAGGATTTTAATATCTCTTATATACCAAAGGAGTTCAACTCCAATATGTTGGTCATACTTAGATATTAAAATCTATTAAAATATTTGTCTCCAATATAAAATATTACTCAAGAGGTCACAGTATAAATTAACTAAACTATAATATAATCTAGTTTAAATTTCCCAAGTGGAGTTTCATGGAGTATCAAAAAACTAAATATTGGTTCTTTCTCCTTACTTAGTCCTATTAACTTAGTTAGAGGTACCCTTAAATTATGATTTATTGAATTTAACTAGCTATAACTAACTCAGAACCACCAAAATACTCTTAGAGACAAATGTGAATTTTAGTATTATAGTATGCTAGGTTAAAATTGTACAAACCTTTACTAAAAGCATACAATAATTTTCCATACAAAATATAGTAGTAAGGATCTTAGTTTGTGGCCAATTTTGCATTCTCTTATGTCTTCTTTTGATACAACCTTGAGATGGAATGGTGAGCCATGAGTAATTTCTTAGTTTTACTTATGTCTTTCTATGCCAAAGTCTTTGGTCTTGCCACTAACCTCTTCTTCTTTGGCAGGCCAAGGTGCTTGCACTCCGATCTTGTAGTGAGTTAATACATTGTATGCTTATAGCTCAGAAATTTGGATGCATAGGAAGACTTTCAAATAAATTATTATATCTTGTTGATTTTGACAAACCTTCAACTACATTATTTTGTAGTTGCAATTTGTATAATAAATAATTTTTCCAAAATAAGTTCCTTAGTGATAGCTTCACAAAGGATGGTGGATATGTTGATGTCATAAAGAATGAAATTTTGACATCCAATAATATGATCTTGTCAAGCTGCAAATTATGTAGTGAATTACCAAATCCTTCTTGTAAATTATGGACTAGATCCTATATTGACTTGATCTTAGTTTTGCTTCTATCTTTCTATCTTTGCCAAAGCCTTTGATCTTGTGATTAATCTCTTCTTCTTGGCAGGCTAAGATGCTTGCACTTTGACATTGTAAGTGAGTTATCATGTCACACACTTGGAAATTATTGGGGTTTTATGAAGACTTGCAAATAAAATTCTTGTGTCTTGTTGATTATGATAGAGCTTTGAACCATATTATCCTACATGTGCCTTTGTATAATGTTTTTATAGTCAACATCATTTTTTCAAAATAAGTTCCTTAGTGATGACTTCCCAAAGGTTGATATGTTGATGTCCAACAAAGGATTAGATGTTGACATCCAAGAGCATATGTTGAGAAGCTAATTGAGATAATGAATCTTTTCCTTCTTATAGATTGAACTATCAAGTCTTGGGAGCCTATTGAATAAAGCACACCTCATTGGAAAGTTTTTGGACTATCCTCTTCAAATAGTTTTTTTATAAAAAGTTTATTTGCAAAAGCCATATAGAAGACATGTTTGCTAAATGGTTGTTCAATTAGCTAAAAAAGGTGAACATTATACAATCCATAGTCAATAATCATGCCAATATTCTTAGGTGTAATGTGATCTTGTTCTTCCACTCAAAGCACTAGCTTGTCTAACCCATGAGCATAATTGCAAAAATCAAATATGTATGTTGTGTAGATATTCTTGTTATGGATATACAACTTGAAGAAATAGGAGCATGACATCCTCCAAACAAGTAGTAGGTACATTCTACAAATAATCAAACTTGAAGTTGAAATTTGAATGTGAAATGACCTGCATTTTAAAAAATGTTACAAGGGCTCACATGCTTTCTAGAAAATAGAAAAGAATAGAGTTGTCTCAAAAAAGCTTACAAGGAATCCAAAAAGAGGAAAAATGTAGAAGCCTAAGAATGCTCACAAGGTTTGCAAGAAAATAAAATAAAATGAAATAATTATATTTATATAAAATTAAATAAATATCACAAAGTTTTATAGGCTTTTTCATAAAAGAAGTGAAAATGGTGAGAATGCTAAGATTTAAGCAAATGTTAAAACATGTACTCACATGAAAAGCCATGGCCCAATAGATGATAATATGGTACAATCTAGTTCATCCATATAGCCATAGTATGCTGGAGCTTGTTGAAAAGATTTAGCAAGGGTTTTCTTCAAAATGCACAATGACCTTATAATCTCTACTTGTTGAGTTTTATAATGGATGACCTTTATGGCCTCTATTAAACCTAACAACAATACAACTACAAACTATTGGCCAAAAATTCTATCACTAATTTTGGAGTCACAAGAAAATCTTGCAAGAACTTGCAAGCTTTTCTCCCTCAAGATGCTATATATATAAAATTTGACAAGCATGCAACAATTTACACCAAAAAATATATCTTTTATAAAGAAATATAGCAAAAAAAAGACAAGTTTTTTTTGCTAAAGATATTCATAATAGCAAATCAAGGCTCTCATAAGTACTCAAGAGCTTTTCTAATTTCTTGACCTACAATATATTTTTGATCACATATAACATTTTAAGCCTATCTATCTTGTGTAATTGGACAACAAAGATACATACTAAAATCTTGTAGAACATGGTACATGAAACATTCTTGTAACTTGATGAAATACTACTTCTCTCTTGTAATACTACAAGGACAAGAGAACTCTCCAAGAGTTAAAAGAGGAAACACCAACTTCACACTCAATACTTTGATGCCCAAAGGAGCACCTTCTCTCTATTATATAGCAACGAGGATCCCCTCAAAGGAAAATCCACCCTTAGATCAAATACATGGATTGGTGACCTATCCACAAGCTTTACCCTTAGATTAGTTGCTTGGGTGGGTCACATGTCAGTCCTTGTCCTATCTAGTTGGTCAAATAGATTTGATCAAAGGGAATCCTTAAGGAATCTTGTAAGGAGCTCAAAATCACGTGGATGAGGTATCTCGCCTATGTAGAAAGCTCTCAATGAGACAAATCATAAGGGGAGAAGACAAGCTTTTGTCCTTAGAGGGGGTGGATTACTTCATTTTCAAGGCCTAATTCATCCATTTAAGCCTTTGAAATTGGCTCTAAAGTTATTTTTGGCTATTTTTGGTTTCTACCCTATTAGTAGAAGTACTCTTTTGGTGACACTTCTATCTATTCTACCTAGCCCATTGTACACAATATCCTTCTAGATACTACCAACATAATTGTCACCTCTAGATAATATGTCTAGCTGTTGATATTACATCTCTCCACCATTGTATTTTCACTTCTATATTGCACAAGATGTTGAGTTGGAACTTGTTAATGCTCATGAAACATTCTTCTAATTTGATGAAATACTACCTTTATCTCCACCATTGAATTTCACTTCTATATTACACAAGATGTAGAATTATAACTTGTAAATACTTGCAAGGTTTTATTAAGGTTATGACATGGCCTATATCTATTGCTATTGGTCCATGTAAAGAAATCAAATAAATAAAAGTCCTTCTAGTATAAAATGAAAGTTTGCACCCCTATCTTTGTTTTTTCAAAGTTGCTCAAACCTTGCTAACTTATCTAATCTTGTCTTTAGATTTTGCATCAGGCAAAAACCACTCCCAAAAGAGAGTATTGTCACTCTTTGTGGTGCACTTTAGCAAAAAGAAAATCATAAAAAAAAATCACTTCCACTGTAAGCCTAGCCGGGATTGCTCTTGAAGGTAATGGTTTGTCCAACTTTGAGTGCCAATTCATTCCAAAGATACAATGCTTGCAAATGTGCTCTACCCTTCCCAAAAGGCACAACTTGGAGATTGAATTTCAATTCTATGGTACTATGTGTATGGTGAGCTTCCCAATCCACTCATTGCACAAGTTCTCTACTTCAAATCATTTAGTGCATACCTTGATTAGGAGCAAGTACCTACTCATCACTAAGTATCAAAGATCTATTATGAAATTCCTCTTGCCTAAACATTGAACAACACACAAAATGAAGGATATAAAACTTGCAAACTTTATTGGTAATCAAAGTCTGCATTACACAAAAGAACAAACACAACTTCCTATGACACTCAACCTTATATACTAATTTGGCTTTGAGCCAAATGGATCAAAATCCCTAGTGAATCCTGAAAAATCCCAATCTAAATTATCCATCACTACTTTTGACTATCATAATCCCATCTTATCCTAATCATTTGCAGAATGATTAGGCTCCTTCATGTGTCAGGAGAGATATCAGACCCCACCTTTTCTAATTTGAGTGTACAGCCTCAAGTACCTTAACAAACCCGAGGGTACTCCTCCACAAGTATGAATAATTCCAAGTTCAATACAATTCCAAGGCACTAGTCCTCAACTTTATACAATTCTGAGTGTCACTTAACTCTAAGGGCACTCCTCCTAAAACATATACACAACTTCAAGTGCAAACACAACTCACCTACTCAGAGTGCTTGACTAATGTATAACTCTGAGTACCTAATCCTTGCCAAAGAGTGCTTGCCTTACCAAAGGACTTCCTCTCCGGGGAGTGGCTTGGACTGAAACTGTTGGGGGTGAAGGACTTTGTTCACTTCTTAGGTATCTAATTATTTGGTCTGTCTATGCTTAGATACCTTTCTATTTCCAATAAGAAGGTCTAGCATACTTCATTGAACTTCTTGTTTGAGTGCTCCATCAAGTGTAAGGACAGATTGTTCATTTGTACATCCTCATAGCCCTGATTTTGTAAGCATTGGACTTGGATCTTCAAGTTGTGGCATTTGGTTCTCAAGGTGTGCACTACTCCTTCTTCTTTCAGCATCTCCATGAATAGTGTTTTGGTCTCCTCTAGTTGGAGTAGTGCTTTTAGCTGGTCCTCTTCCCTCTACTTTGACTGTTTGCTCCATTTTGCATTCTGATCTTCCAGCACTTGGAGGATTTTTTCATTCTTAACTCTCTTGTCTCCTACCTCCTTGGTGAGACATTCATGTTGTATTGATACTTCTTCTTTGTACTCTTGCATCTGCAACTCCAAAGTTACTACTCAGTCATGTTTCTCCTTCAAAGCACTCCAAGTGCTCTCCACCTCTTGGCACTTGCTGCAAATTTGGTCTTTGGCTTCCTTCTTAAACTGGTTGAACTTGAGGCAAAGTTCCCTCTAATCCCCTTAGAACCTTGGGGTCTGTGTTGCTTGATGATATTGCTTATTATGCTATGGCGCTCCTTCTTGTGAGCTCTTGGTTCTCATGTAGTAAGGCACTTACCTTGAATCCTTGCCTTGTACACGTCTCTGGCCTTTGCTACCTTGTCCTTCACAAGGTCTTCTTTGGCCTTTTGAGTGTAGAATTTTGTATGCATGACTTTGATTAAAGTGGTATAGTCTACCACATCAAGGCACTTGGCTTGGTACTTGGGAAAAAACACCTCCATCAGTTGCAATGCAATGCTTCCCAAATGGATGATAAGAGCTTGAGCCTTATTGCACCTGCACCAACTTGGAACTTGTAGGTGCCCCTTGTACTTTAATCTACACTTTGGGTGTAGCCTCTGGAAGATCAGTCACAATGTCAACTTCCTTGTCTTCTTCATCATTGTATATGATGTGATCTTCTTCCTCTATATGATTCTTAACCTCCTCCCATCTGGCCAAAGTTCTTGGTCCTTTGAGCACTTGGCCCTATCTTGCATCTCCAATGTGGCTTCTTCTTCTTGCACATCTAGACTCAATGGTGCCTACTTAAGCATTGTTACTTCTTCCATCATGTGCTCTTCTTCATCTATTGGGCCGTCCTCATCTATATTTTGGTCATGGACTTATGGAGCAGATTGGGAATCTTCCTAGGTTTCTCTTCCTTCATTATTGTCTCCTAAAGTGGGAGGTTGATCCTTGTAGAGAGAAGGATCCTTGCTCCTCTTTGTCCTTGCCTTCATCTACTTCAATGTCCTTGGCTTCATGTTTTGCAAAGGATACTTCAACAATCTGGATGCTTGCCTTTGACTTATTTTCTAGAGGAAGTGGCTTCTTCTTTGGTGTGGTTTTCTTCCTTTTTTAAGCCTTTGGCAAGGCCAATTCTTCAACTATAGGCATGAATTGGCCTGTCTCTACAAACATAGCATTAGCCAGTTGATACTTGGCAATCTGCGTAGGTTCTTCAAGTTCCAATTCAAAATAACCTACAAGATGAAAATGGTTAGGGAATCTCTTCCTTGCTTCCTTCATTAGCAGATTTGTACCCATGTTATAATGCATAAAAAAAGGAGCAATGTAGGTATTACCTCCTTTGTCTTCAAAGTCTTGGTGCAACAGCTTGCACGACTTGTCAAACATCTCTACTCAATCTATAAACTCTCTTGAATACATGTAATCAAAGAACACTACCTTGCTATTGGTCAAGTAGGTAGTTCTTTCTATTTGAAGAGCTTCATAATTGCTTCTACAATGGCTCTTTGTGCAAGGTCCTTGTAATTGGCTACACTCCATCCATTTTTCTTGGAGTGCTTGCTATCAAAGTGGCTCTTGGCTTCAGGAGTAGGCTCCTTGTCTACAAATTTTCTATTTATGCTCATGGCTCTTGCAACCCTAAAATCCGGGCCAAGTACCATTTGCCAATGGTCCCTTCTCTAGTTCAATGGGTTACCTCCCATTCCTCCTAAAGTTTTCTTTCTTTTTATTATCATCTCATGGATCATATGAAAAATTAGACAACTCCCAGCTCCAAAGTAGGAATCCTATGTGTTTACTTCTAATTATATCAATTCTACAATATACTATCCATTTGTTGATAGTAGGAGATCTAAAGATGGCGTTAGGTTCTTGTAAGTTTTCAGAGTGACTACCATGGCTCTTGTATACAAAAGGTTACCACAACTTACTGATCTACTATGCTGATTGCCTCACTCTACTCTGAGTACCCAAAATCATGTGGAATGCCACTCTTAAAACAAACCCAAGTAACTCACTTGTCCATGAATATGTGTAGGACACTACTCAATCAGCTAAAAGGATAGATGGGTTTACAAAAAGTACCACTACAAGCCACACATTTTATGCACCCACTTCACCCACAACACTTTGTCAATTATAGAGCAGGTAAGCACTTGCCATTACATAGGTGAAGCCTTCTGCATGTCATACTTGGTGCAAATTCACCCTCCTATGTGTCAAAAATTTGTTCTCCAATCACTTTCTCCCGCACCATGCTTGCTTGCCAAGTGTCGGTGGTTATCTTGTAAGTAATGGTCCTTGGCAATGAGTGCCATTGGTGGCAAGTTCAAATTGTGGTGGCACTCTTTTCCAGGTGGCACTCTGGTGCTTAGGCCTATATGCCTCACCTATCAGCAATCCGATGCTACATCTCTTGCAAGCACTCCAAATGATTCCTCAATACTCCAAGTTATATTCCTTCCTCAAGCACTTGGGATCATTCTACACCTCTTCAACTTCTTCTTATCTCCTTTGTGACATATCTTTGCTTGCCACCCTTATACTTGGCCATGTAACTCGTTCACCCACTAGATGTATTCTTCCTATCATCATTTTGGATCATCTCATATCACTCCAAGTGTTGTTCCTCCCGCAAGTAAGCTAGCTTGCAAGTACTCAAGATTATCATACATCACTCTTAATGTTGTTCCTCCTAGCTTGCCAACATCATTCCTCCCATTACCTCTCCATTTGAGGCATTTCTTCAAGTAATTCCATCATTCCTTGTGGTTATCAAGCACTTGAGCAATTTTTGAAGAAATAGGAGCACCACAAAATTTTAATGTATCTCTCTGTATCTCCAAGAACTTAGTTAATATCTCTTCTTTTTTGAAAATCTAGAGTGCCTTTAATAGCTTTTTTTGGTACTTTGGTGCCAAAAGGTTAATATTTTCCTCCCTTCTTCCAAGAAAATTGGCAAGGCTTTGCAAGCTTTCTTCCATGAGGTTTAACATCCTTTCAATATGGATTTTTTAAAGTTGTATGCATAAAAAGGTAGAAAGCCTTGTCAACTTTTACTTATTCCCTTTTCATTCTCTGTTTCCTCCTTTTTCTCATTTAAATGGTGTATGCACATATCCCAAAAAGATAGAAAGTGCTTGCTATCTTTTGTAGTATATGTCTTCTATAAGAAACTATAGGCATAGAAACCTATAGTTTTCTTTTCACGTTGAGTCCAATTCTTTATAGCTCTTCTTGTATTTAAACTAGAAAAGCAAGCATTTTTTTGCTTTTGGTTGTTTATTTCTTTTCTTTATATTATATTTTTCTCACTTTTTTGATATATATCTTAGTTTTGTAAGTTCAATGCTTGTTGGTGAGAAGGTTGTTCTTCTCAATGATGAAACTATTGTAAGTGTTGGAAGAGTTTTCTTGTATAGATCTTATGATTTATGTAGGGAGTAGATAATCTTGAAGGTGCATACTTGGTGACTATGATGGCTTTGTTCAATGATATTTCACTCCCTTCTATAGGATCCAAGAACCTTTTAGAGGCTTATAGTTCAAATGTTATATGGACTATCTCCAACATCCTCCAATATCCTTACCTCCAAGCATCCTAGTTGTTGAATATTATATTGTATATGCCCAAGGCTATTTTCCCATTTACTCCTAATGTGGTGTCTCACTGTTTTACAACTTATACCTTTTTCTTTCAATTCACTTAGAAACATGATGAGTTAACAATTTTCCAAGGTTGGAAGAGGTTCATTTATTATTTACCTTCTACATGGAGCAAATCACACCAAATGGAAGAAAGATGAATAAGGAAGAGTGTAGCATGAAGCCTATAACAATTGAGCAAGAAGGAGAACTTGCACCAAAGAGTTTTGATCAGAAAGACCTTCAGCTAGATAACCCTTTGGTGAGAGATGCCTTTGACTTGAAAGACCTTGGGCATGGTAAACCTTTGGCCTTGGAATCATGTGGTATGGGACACTTTTGGCCTGAAAGTCAATCAATTTACACAAAATGTGATAACCTTATTGTGAGATCATCAGATCAAGAACTAGAATTAATAACCATTTGATTGTACCAAAATACTAATATGTATGGATTGTGACTACTTATTCAAGTCACACCTACCAAATTTTTTATAACAGTTGAGCCAATGCTCTAAAACTAGGACTGACCAACCACTTTTCACTTTTGTAGAGCTAGACAAGTGTAAGACTCAGACAAGCTAGAACTCTCCTCACCTTTGGCAAGAAAACCCTTGAGAGTTAGTCATAGAGTGAGTGGGTCATTTTTCCAATTACCCTGCAGAATTGCCCATCTTTAGAGACAAGAAAAATTTAGCCTTGGAAAATAGAGTGCCCAAGAGTCATAGGCAAGCACTTGAGATTATTTTCAAGTTGCTTTGGTTAACCAAATGGGCACTCTACTATAGAGTGGATTTTCTCCACATCAAGAAACTTGAATTCTTTTTGTGGAATTGGAAGTTGATTAATCATGTGATGCTTCTTGAGATTAGAGATAACAAGGATCAAAGGCTAAAGAACTTATGGGGAAATATGTTTGCTTGGACTAAAGAGCATTAACTGCAAGTGTTGGGACTTCAAGATTTTCCCTCAAATGCTATGACTCTAGACACATAATGGACTTCCCTTGATACAAGGATGGCGGTGAAGTTTAAGGCCTTGTTTAAAGATAATAAGACCTAAAATGGTTGGTCAGTAGGTAGATACAAAGATCATGCACTAAGTGCACTAATTGATGTAGTGATGAAGTTGTTTAAATCAAAACAAACCATGACAACTAGGCAATTTTCTTGAATACTTGTACAAAGAGAGGCCTTTAAATTTGGCAGCAATCTTTTAGAGGCATGAGCAAGACATATGTGGGAACATGAACAAAGATAAAGGAGTAACCTTTCTATCCTTTATTTTCATTCACTTTTACATGGGAATGGATCTCCTTATGCTAGAGGAGAAGAAAAAGTATCTCCACCATTATTTCTCTTAAGTGTACTTTGACAATCAGTGGGAGGCAAAAGCAATGCAAAAGAAGTACAATCTTGCTGACATAGCATTTTCTAGCACTAGGAAATTTATCCTAGTAGAGGAAGCCCATAATACCTTGAGCTAAAAAAAAGAAATAGATTGAGGAAGCCAATGCCATTTTGGTTGTTGACAAGAAATGGAAGATGATACCTATGAGGCCAAAAGTGAAGGCAAAAAATAAGGCAAAGAAGACACAATTGGTAGAAGACTTGAAAAGGAAGACAAAATTGGACATCAAGATAGTAATACAACTACAACCAGTCTTTCACGTGCATCACCATATTGTGGGGATGAGAGACCACAAGGGTGGAGAAGTTCAATCTGCTCTAGCCAAGATGGCCTAAGAAGTCATGGAAGATTTTCAAAGGTAGGGCATTGACCATAGGTAAGTATGATGAAGAAGCTGGAAGGGAAAGGAGAAAGCCAAGGAGAAGCAAAATAAGCAACATCCCAACACAAAGATGAAATAATACTCAAGGATGAAGGTACTTGAAGTGGGACAAGTACTTGATACCAAAGGATTGGTTCAAGAAAAAGGAGGGTTGAAGGCCAAAGATCCAAAGGACAACCAAGGAGCAGTGCAAGAGGATGAAGATCCTACACTCTTCATCAAGATAGAGAAGGACAAAGACAAATCTTTTTGCCTCCCATGAAAGAAGGAGAAGCAGAGCAAAATAAAGAGAAATACCACCATTTGAGTGGTCATCTCCCAACCCATCTCCAAACTGGTCATCCATATTGTGGGATTAGCACTAGAATTGATGGATCTCACAACATATAAAGAATTAAAATTCTCCCAACTTACAAAGAATTACATGGTGAGATCATTGAATAAACTTCCACACTCAAACACCTCCATCAAACCACATAAGGTGTTCATAAGAAAGAGCAAAGGCACTGGAGGAGTAAGCAAAATTCCATCTCTTGTATGTGGGCAAGGGAGATATAACATGACATGGTGCAAGAAGCATTCAAGTTGAGAGAAGAAAGTGAAGCCACCAAGAGGAAGTATGACAAAGATCTCCTAGGTGTGTGAACAAAGAGAACATGATCTACTTGGAAGAATCTAAGTGCTAGAATGATTTTGATGAGCAATTGAAAGCTCAAGAGGAAGAAATCAAAATTGCAAGGAGAGGTCAAGAAGGAAAATATTGCAATGGTCACCACCAAAATGCACAGAAGAGTATATCATTCCAAAGTATAGATCAAGAACCTTGCTGTGAAGTTACAAGAGAAGGAAGAAGAGAAGGAGAAGGATCACCTATGGATTTGAGGAATGATAGTGGAGTTGTAAGATATAAGGACCCAATCTGAAAACAAGAAGGAAAAGATCCTTCTCAGATGGAGTCAATGTTAGACCAACTAGTCAAACTTGTAATAGAGATGATTCAAGCACAACCCTAACAAACCAAGATAGGAATTGAAAGCACAAATACACACCATAGAAGCCAAAATCCACACCTACTAGCAGCTAAACCAAGTCTTTGAATGATTGAAGGAGCATACAACAAAGAAATTCCAGGCATCAACCCATGCCACACTCATAACCTTAGATGAATCCAAGAGCAAAGTTGATTTGATAATTAAGCTTTGCAAAGGCAAAGGTAATTCTTTGCACTAAGTCTTTAGGACAAAGAGAACCCCTAGAAAAAGGGAAATGATAGAAATACGTCAAGTATTGAACACCTTTGGCCTAGAAAAGCTCTTGGGCATAAAAGCAAATTTGTAGCCAAAGACCTTTGTAGGTATATACCTTTGGCCTTAAAAATCTTTTAGAGTTGGGACAATTTTGTAGTTGAAGACCTTTGGGTTGCAACTTGTGGAAGAAAATGACAAATTAAGTTTTAAAGTTGGCCACTAACACATAGATAAATGTAATCCAACATATTAGATAAGTAATATAAGATAAGAGAACTAGATAGGATTAGCTATGAGTGATGTAGGTAATTTAGAAAATTTCCAATGCCCCTTAACCATTGAATATCTTCATCCAAAATTAGGAATTGTATAAAGGAGTTGCAATCCAATGTAAACAAGTCTTCTCTTTTGTAATTGAAGCTTGAATGCAAGAACCTCGTTATCCTTAGCACAAATTACTTGCACTTTGTATCATTGCTTGTATGATTGGTCACGTAGATGTGATGAAACTTGTAGTAGGCATGCATGTGTATGTAGAAAATCATTATCACTTGATTATGATGTATGATCCTTGGAGTTTTGAAGAAGCAAGACAATGCAGAGAGAGGTTTTGGGAACATGGATCATTGACCATACCAAGGAAAAGAAAAGCCAATCAATCAATTAATTTCAAGACTTCTTCAATATTGTGCCTTCTAAGAAAGGTAGTACATAATCATCAAATCATAGTCAATAGAGTGATAAGACCTTTGGGATGGAACCAACCTTTGGGGTGTAATGACCTTCAAGGTGGAACCAGCCTTTGGGGTGAATATCTCTATAGGGAGAAGAGGCCTTTGGTGTGAAATGAATCATCACCTTCAAGACTAAATCTGTACCTCAATGAAAGTGATTTAAATTTCTCTTTTTTGTGATGACCCATGACCCATGATATGACCCTCTTCTAGGAATGATTCCTGCCCAAGAGTTTAAACAAAAAAAATAGAGAATTACCGTTCATTTATTCATTTCTAACTCATATCTATGAGGGAAAAAAATTGCTACTTGCCAATTTTCTATTAGTATGTAAACACTAGGTTGTCAAACCTAATACTTAGCGTGTGCATTCCTAATTTACTAACTTCAAGTGGTTTTTGTTTTGGTTTATTAAAATTGGTTCTTCCTTCATATTGATCTTCTTTGTTATGCAGGTTATCCAAATTGATTCTTAGTTTCTACATTACCAAGGGTTTTATACTTTTGCCTATGGTTAGCTTTTGTGCTAATGGTGTTTCAATTGGTGGGGAGCATGCTGATGTAAATGGAATAAAATGTGAAGATGGTGTTGATCTGAACATTGCCATCAAATATCTTCTTATCTTCTTTTTCTTGATTCCTCTTCCTTGTGCATTGGCCTTTGTTGTTTGATTGTGTTTGAAATAATGGCTTGCTTCTATATGATCTTTTTAATTTGTGATCTAGAAATGTTACATCTTTTATTGATGGGTATTATTCCACTAATGGGAGGCTAGGAACTTCCTTAGTTAATAGGCATAACAATCTTATGAAAGATTGAAGCCCAATCTATTGGTGAAAGCTGCTAAAGATAGAGAGAAGAAAGTAGACAAAATATCTTATGAATGTTCTATTTATTGTGTTGTTTTTATCATTGTTAACCAAGTGCTTGTTGTAAGAAATTTAGTCATGATAACACAAAAATTCTTTTATATTTCAACATAGATATCAATGGTCAAAAAACTCATGTTTTCTCTTCTTGATGCTTGCATTGATAAAGCAAGTTCTACATGGTCAAATGGTATTTTATAGGACTATTTTTTGACAGAAATTATTTTTAATTTTTAATTAATTTTATTTCCATTATTTATTTCCATTACTATCAAGTTCTTTAGTACCAAAAATTTTGTATATTAGTTGCTAAATGTTTCTTTCAAGATTATAGTACATTGAGAAAACCATGGCTTTCTATTATTTTTGGAAGAGTAATAATGTTTTAGTTATTCTCAAGCTTGATTGAGATTATACCCAATATTACTTATGATAGCTCATGGAGTAGGAATAATGATAGTTTAGTTGATAGATTACTTTCTTGTTACACCAAGGAAGAACTCTTTGAAGAGTGATGACTTAGATAGAAACACTAGGTGTTCAAGGGATCTCAATATCAAAGTATGACTCTATGAGGAGAATTAAAAAAAAAATCAACTTTATAAGTAACACTTTTACAATTTTTGAAAGATGTTCTATCTCTAAGATAAAGCTACTACATCAAAGTCTTATAGATTTGCTTGTGTAGATAGAATGGAAGCATGAGATGTATTTGAAAGCTCAAATGCAATAAGTAATATATTTTATGCAAATAATGAACTTGTACATGCTAAGCCTATAAAATATATAATCCTTGACAAAATGAATCAAAACAAGACTTGAATACAATATACTTCAAGTTAGTCTAAGTCTCTCCAACACAATTGCTAAATATGGCTTATAAATTTGATATTGATCTTGAGAAATATGGCTTACTATGGCTTATATATTATGGCTTATAAATTTGATACTGATCTTGAGACCTACAATCTTAGATGCTTTGTGAATTTTGCTTTGAGCTAGTTATAAAATGGTGATTGTTGCTCTCTACCATCAATGCTTAGTGCATTGATAGGGAGAGAAAGAGGTTTTTAGGAAGACCTATCCCAATGTTTATAGTGTGATTTTTTATTCCTTATATGGTGTACCTTGCATGCAGATAAAGATCAAGTAGAGGTTAATACAAGGGATTTTTATCCTCTACCTCAACATCTAATCATTTAGTTGGATAACCAAGCCAATGTATGATAAGAATGTGCTTGTTATGGCTCTTATAAATGGACTTGCCACTAGGGGTATCTTTTATTACCATTGAGATAGCTTTTATCATAATTGGTCACACATGAGACCATTAATGCTTTTTTTTTCCAAAATAAATAGAGCTCTTATCAATTTTTATAATACTATGCTTATGTAACTCCTTGCCAAGTATTTAGCTTAAAGATAGTAAAAGAGATTCTATCTTCATACAAGAAGTCAACTCTAGGTCTTATGTGAATACTATGCACCTAAAATGAGAGGTCAATCTTCTCCAACAACCTTTTGCTTTTCTATGCAAGGTAATATTTTAATCTTCTAAGTGAGAGAGTAACAACATGCCTTGATTATTTATAGCATGTTTATCTTTATGGACAAGGAAGTATCCATATTCTAAAATAGTTTTTTAATATTGTTATATTTTGGTGAACTTGTATGCAAAGTTTTGGTCAATGTACATCCAAAATCTATAGAGATGGTTGTATTTATTTTTATCTTCAGATCAAAATATTTAGAGATACTTCTTTACCTTAAGAATCTTGTCAAACATTTGAGAGAGGTTAAAGTGGACTTTGTATTTTTTTTAGAAGTCTAGAGCAAAGCTTACAACTAAGCATATCAAGGTATTTTTTGTATAAAGGCAATTAGCTCTAATTTCTCTTGCACACCCCAAGTAGAAGATGCAAATAGGTCTTGTTTATTTTAACCTTTAAATTAAATCAATATTTCAATTTGATGAGCCCAAATGATTTGTTTGGAACTCTTATTGTATTTCTACTCTTAATTTCTACTATTTGAGACTCTTGAACTTTCATTTATGTAACTTCCAATATTAGATGTAAATATTTAAACTGTATGCTTTTAGTTTTAGTTTTAATTTTCTTGTCTAAATTAATTAAAATTTATTATTAAAAAAATATTTATTACTTTATCTTTTAATTGGACTCAACATAAATGATAATTTATTCCAAGAATATTATTATTCCATATACTATAATTCAGAATCCAAAATATTTTTCCAAGTATCCAGATAGTTCAAACTAAAAGTCTGAACTTTTTAATCCAATTGTCTTACATTTGGAATGTTTGGAATGTCTAAAGTTTTTTGATTAGTCACAATTTAGTTAATCCATTGATATATGCAAAAAGAGAGTTAGAAACATGGCCACTACCTTTTCTTCTAATCCTCATTGATCAAATAAAGAAGATACCTTTATTAAAAATAATCACAACTCTTAAATATTTCCTCTTAGGTTGGACAATATAATAAATCTCACTGCCAAGGTTTTTAGAGCATCACTTATTTTCTTTCATCAAATGCTGACCAATTCAACGAGAAACTGATGAAAGCAATTTATATTGTTTTGGATACAATATGTTTATAATATTGAAATAAGAACAATTGTTGAAAATAAATAATATAACTGTATGTGAAAATAGATTATACAAGGAATCTTCTATTCTCACCTTTCTTTCTTTCTCTGTTCTTGAGGAGAGGGAGCGGGAGGAGAAGAGGAGAGGGAACGGGAGAGTGAGAAGGGAGTCAAGAATATTCTAGAGTTTTAGAGAGCTCATCTGCATACCTCACAAGAGTGAATAGTCACTTCTGTTTGTTTTTCAATTTTGGTTCCATTGATACTGATACCTAGATTGAAGACTATGGAGAATTAAGTAGAAAGTTATGAGGACTTTTCAGTTATTTAGGGTTTAGAGTGATTACTTCTCATTGAGAGTGATGAGTTGGAAATTTTCACTTCTTATCTCTTGGTTGTCATGATTAAGTTCCATTGGAACTTAGTTTGAAAATTTTTGAGATGGAAATTGAAAGCTATGAGAGTTTATAGTTTATAGGTTTGGAGAGATTGTATTTTCTCATGTGAGTTGGGATGTGAGTGATCATGGTTTTGGAGATATGGACAGGAGCATCATATATAACTGTGGTTATTTTTGTGCTAGCCATGACTACACTTCTCCATGTGGGGCAGCCTATAGTGGGTTGGGATACACCATGCACAATGTGTCATTGACGCTTTACCTCGCAAGGGGTAAAGCATCCTTGTCCTTGTGCATCCTTCCTACATGGGTATGTGGGAAGGATGCACAAGGACTATGATTGGACCACTTGGATGCTCATGTGAGGTCAACAATCACATTGACAATGGTGACATCAAGATTATTCATGCTTCTTCTATCCCTTCATTGACCTCCTATGGATACCAATCAAGTGGTGGAAGTGGTTAGCATCTCAAGTGGGTTGTATTTTGGGGTTATTTGAAACTAGTTTTCCATGTCCACATTTATTCCATAGGCTAATCCATACACGCCATGATGAGGCTAGATAGGCTTTTTGCCTACCATTTGATTGTTTAACACATGATCCCTTGGAAGAGTAAGCATGGTTCTTATTCCTCTTACTCCCTTGATGGTGCCTTTGTTATGCTAGAGGGGGCCATAATGAGGCTAGACAGGCTTTTTGCCTACCATTTGATTGTTTAGCACGTGTTCCCTTGGAAGAGTTAGCATGGTTCTTATTCCTCTTACTCCCTTGATGGTGCCTTTGTTATGCTAGAGGTGGTTGTCAGATTTCATTGATTCCAAGTGGGAGGTTGGGCTGCCCTATAGGACAAGTTGATTAGGGTTATATGTTTTAGGAGATAGATTCTACCACAAGATACCATAGAGTCCATTTGATTATGATGGTGTAGGACATTGTATCATGTAGGAGAGTTTAGTAGAGCAGCATGACTATTACATCCTTGTCTATGGTTAGTCCCACTAATGAGACTATCTCTTCTATATGCTCACTACATCCTATGGCAAGAGAGGGAGTACCATTAGAGGTCTTAAATTATCAACTTGAGTAGCTTTTATGTCTTGATTGGTCACTTTTTGCACAAGTAATGTGCACTATCTCTCTCCTCTCCTTAGGAGGGTTGTCAAGGATGGTATATGAGCATCTTAGAGATTTCTTTCAAAAAAATGATCCTTCTAGTGGATTTACCAAGCTGTTTCAGGTAGTTGTAATATTAGCAAGGGGAGATATTCCTACATCAATTAGTTAGGTGTTAGGGGTTAGTCAACTTCTTGCAATGGAGAAGTGCACGGGAGCCATTAGACAGATTGCTATTGGAGAGATTTTTTTGTTTTTGGTTAGCCATACCATTGTCCTTTAGCATTGATCTCACTTCTTAGAGCATGTTAGTCCACATCAATTTGGAGTAGCTATACTTGGATGTTGCAAGGCTATTCCCCTAGGCATCAATGCACTTCTAGATATCCATTCCAATTTGGTTGTCCTACAGGTGGATGTTGAGAATACTTTTAATCGTGTCTCTTTGGCATCCATATTTAGAGAGCTTAGGGAGGCCAATGGATCCTTGGCAAGTATCATTTCCTTTGTGCAATTTTTCTATGGCTCTCCTACTTCCATTTACTACCAACATGGGTGGTCATAGGAAGAAGACACTATCTTGAAGTCAATTGTTAGTACACAATAGGAAAATTGTTGAGGAGGACCTTTTTTGCCATGGCTCACTTTAAAGCTCTCTTATCTACTACTTTGGCCATGCCCAATTGTGTATTTCCCTCCTTAGCAAAAAATACACACATTATGGGCCCCATTGATCAGATTAGGTGTGCTTTTGATCACTTGACTACCAAGCTACATCTTGTAGGCTTGAGAGTCAAGGTGTCAAAGTGTAAAGCATGGTCCCCTTTAGGTATCCCTTCCTACCTTGAGCTTCCAAAGGGGTGTGTTACATCTACAGATGGATTATGTATTCTTGGAGTGCCAATAGGATCCAAGGATTTTTTCATGTGCTTCTTAAACGCTGCTCTTGTAAAAGATATTCTCCTTGTGGATGACCTTCCTCTACTAGGAGATCCGTATGTGGCTTTTGGTATACTCTTCTAGTATTGCCCATCGATTGACTTAGCTTCTTTGCATGATTCTCCCTTCCTTCACTTTCCTATCATGTTTGAGAGCTTTTGATAGGAGGATCATAGGAGTCTTTGGTGATATCATTAGACCATGGACATTTGAGCATGTTAGAGGATTTGGCATGTAGACATGCATCTCTATTGATCTTGTGCGGAGGAGTACAATTATTATCTATGGAGGAGATGACACCCATAAAGTTTTTGGGTAGTTGGGCTCTCTTGGCACCCCTACTTTCCTTCTATTTTGTGATTGTTGATAGGCCAATTTGGAGACTTATGTGAGCAAGGTGGAGGAGGGATCCTTTTCCCTCCAAGTGTTATTGCGATAGATAAGAGATGGTCTATCTCCATGGGCATGTGAGGACCTTCCATCCTTTGTTTCACTACCGTCGGTTTGGACTAGAGGTTTGCAATCTTCCTTGATGGAGCAATAATGTCGACATATGCTACATTCTCTCTTAATGTTGACTTGTCCATTTCTTGGGCCACTAGAGCACATCTTCACTCTTGCTTGGGCAAGTGTGCAGGCTCTTGGATCCTAGCTTGATCTTGCATTAGGGATTCCGACTTGCACCAACCACATTCTCTACAACAATGAGGTTCTGCCTATGTTTGATCCACCCGTTTGAATCTTTGTTACTCACTTGTGAGAGTTGTTCTACACTAGATGCAGTAGCGGTCCATATGAGATGGTGTCCTTATGGAGACAAAGGATGGCTACCCATGATACCATCAAGGATATAGTGTTTGTTATGGCACAAGAGAGTGTATATCTTGGTCGGAGGGAGCATTCAGATTCTTTGTAGATGACACGTGTTAGAGCAGACTTGTACTTGGTCCAACATGATCAAGTGACAATGGTGGATGTCATAATTACAAACCCTACGCATGATGCAGTTTTGGAGGTAGTGATTACTCATCTTTCTTGGATGGACGGTGAGCGGTGCTGCAACACGCAAGGTCTCCAAGTATATATGAGTATGCAATGAGATCACCTCTTCTAGCCTTGGAGTTATATGGAGAGATGGACATGGCATTCAACACATTTGTCAAGGAGTGCACGAGAGCTTATCATATTAGACCCCAAAAGCTACCACCCTCACTCTCATACTTTGCAGCATACTTTAGACAACGTGTACCCATTACTCTATAGAGAGCATTGGCTGGTGCAATCCATATGACAACAATCACTCTAGGTGATGCTTCTTCGGATGCTCCAATAGTTTCTAGATCTTACAACTTGCATAGCTCAGATATCTTAGGTGCGGTTGGGTAGATTTCTCATATCAATACTATTGGGCCCAGCCCCATTCTACCTCTTTTGTCTCTCCCTTGTATAGCTTGATGGAGTCTTCCCATCCTTCTTGTGTTCTATGTGGTCTGCTTTCTTGTTTATTAATTTTATTTGTTATAGACATGCAGTGCTCTAACCAATGCGAGATGCCTGCCAACCAATAAATGGTTTCCCATCATATGGCTTCTATTGGAACATTCCGGGAGTGGAAAACGGGTGATAGGACCTCCAACCCCAAGCCGAGACCATTGATGAACGGTGGTGAAAGGCCGATGGCACTTTCACCGCTGTTCTTCCACCTAAACCCCCTAACCCACCTCTCTTCAATTTAGACCGACTCCCTAGCAGGAAATCGGACGTTTGCTTTTCAACTTCCCGAAGATAAAGAAAAAAGAAAAGGGGAAAAAGGCGACCGCGTAGAAAAAACGAAGCAGAGGAAGATCCCATCCACCTCAAAGATAAATCCAATCTCCTTGAGCTTATCAATTTCCTCCTTCACAATCAAAGATATTGGTGGGCTAATGCGACGTTGCTTTTGGCGGATTGGTCTTGCATGTGACTCCACCTCTATCTTGTGCTCCTCCAAGGTGACTTCCTTCAAATCCTTGTAACTAAAAGCAAACACATGGATGAACTTGCAGAAAATCTCCTCAAATCTCACCTTCTCCTCCTTGGTAACATTTGGGCCATACTTGAGGGTAGCTAACCTTCTCTCTACCTCCTCAAGTGTCAATGGTGATTTGTCTGGGTCCTTCAAAACCTCTGGCTTAGGTGAAAAATCCATAGCACACAAGGGATACACATCTGAATCAGATTCAGATTCATCCTCCTCCGTGGAAGTCTCCTCCTCCATGCTTGTGTCCACACCTGAAGCTCCTTCTTCAGAATCTGATTCCCAATAATCAGAAGATGGTGTATCTGAATGTGAAGTGTTGGTGGTGTTAGTCACAAGAACAATGACTCTATGGTTTGATGGCCCAATCCTCAAGTACCCTTTGTGCCATCGATCAGTTGTGCATGCTGCTCTCAACCATGGCCTCCCAAGAAGTAAGTCATAGCTTGAATCCTTCAAGACTTGGAAAGTCATGAGATTTTGAACTCCCATAACTGAAACTACCACTTTATCCATCACCCCTATTGGTCAAACTTGTTACTTGTTTGCCATGCTCACCACAAATGATGAAGCTCTTGAGGGTATCATACCCAACTTCTTCATCAACCTTTCTGACCTGGCATTTGTTGCTGATCCTCCATCAACCAATGCATCCTTGATGTTGTGACCATTCACTCTCACATCAATCTTGGAGGCATATTCACAAGCCTCCCATGGTGCTGGCTTGACATCCACCACCCCCATTGATATTGGAACTTTTGCTTTCTTCTTCCTCTTGCTCCTTGTAGAACTCAAACCACCTCTAAGCTCCTTTCTCAAGGTAGGGTTCAAAGCAATTAATTGGCGCACTGTGATGTTAGCCTTGTGACTACCAACATCCTCCAACACATTGTAGTTCCATTGTTACTTTGAGATCAAGAAGTCCTCCATCCCCAACTTCTTCCTTGAAGTCTTTGTTTTTGATTGTGTTGAGGTGCGAGTGCTCCTAGTAGACATAAGAGTATCCTTGCTTGAAGTAAATCCTTGAGAAGAGTGAACATCCTCAAAAAAACGAGCTCTCTTCTTCTCTTGTGCCAAAAGCTCCAAATTAAGACCCTTGGAGTTTGAGCACTCTCCCTTCTCATACTTGCTCTCAACCACATCTATGGATGCTATCTCCTTACCTTTGTTGGGATTAGGAGCCACTTGGGTTTCACTACCTCCCTCTTTCCCTCTATTGGCTCCCTCATAACCCCTTCCTCCATGGTAAGTGGAATTTGGGCAATTCCTTTGGATATGGCCTCTTCCTCCACAACCAAAACAATTTCTATCATTGAAATTGTTGGCTGGTTGGCCTCTTCTATATGAATAGGTTCCATAACTCCTAGGCCCTCTCCCTACATTCTGATCCACCTCTCTCTTCTCCCATAGTTGCACCACATTGATTTTGAGATCCGCAAGTTGTTCTGTGATGGTTTGGAGTGGATCTTTTGGTGGAGGTGCAAGAACTGGAGCAACTACTACTTGTGGTGCAACCCTTTTCACCAAAGTATCAGAAGTTCCACCATACTTGTAGCCTTGAGGAGGATGCACAACCTCCTTCACCACCAAATCATTCTCATCCCCTTCCAAACTCTCCTTATACGAATTGCGATCTTGATAGCTTCAACCTTGGAAGAAGGTTTTTCATATCTCACCTTGCTTCTAATTTGTGGTCCCAACCCTCCCACAAAATTCTTGGTGAGCATGGTCCCTATGCCAATCATTGTAGTCTCCACATCATCCCCACCCTTCCTCAACATTATGCGGAATCTGGACTCTAACTTTTCCACTCTTTCCACATAGACTCTCACTTTCTCTCCATCTCCTTGCTTGAGAATGTAACTTCACTCATCAATATCTCATAACTCTCATCAGGAAGAAAGTTCTCAATGAGTGCTGAAGTCAAAGTCTCCCAAGACTTCTCTTCCCAATCTCTCCTCTCTCTCTTTTGGTATTCTGACTCATACCATGTAAGTGCTGCATCCTCAAAGAAATCTGGTAATAATGAGGCCCACTCATTCTTCCTCCTCTCATTGTTTCCTATGCAAGCTCTCTTGAAGTCTCTCACAAAGGCCTCCACATCTTCTCCATCCTTGCCAAAGAAAACCGGAAGTTTCTCCATCTTAACCCCTCACTATTTTTCTTTTCTCTCAATTTTTTTTCTCTTTTTTTTCTCTCACTCTATTACTAATAGAGTATATACATGACTAACACCATCTGAGAATAATCCACTCTAGGGAACAAAAAAGGTTCAGGTTGCTCCAAGATTTCTATAGCAACATCAAATCCTAGAGTGCATATTAATCTAACTCTCATAGATAGTTTATCCATAAGTTGAAAGATTATCTCCATCACTAATCTTGAGAACTAGTTGATGAAGGTGGTAGTATTTTTGTAGCTGTACTAAGACTCTCTCCAAGATCCTTCACCAAAGTCTCCAAAAGTGCTTTTACTCCACTACACTCATGTCTTTTTGGATACAATGCACTAAATTTTCTTGGAAATTTTCAGGACAATTCACTAAAAATTGAAGAAATGGGAGACTCTGTACAATTTTCTAGAGAGCATGCAGTTGCGCAAGCACTTTACCCTATCAACTTTCAAAAATTCTAGCTCAGTGCGCATAGTAGCTCTCATAATAATTTCAAGTGTGCTAACTGAAAGATAACCCAAACTATCATGTGTAGAAATTTTGAGTTCAGATTTCAAACTTGAGACTTTGCCCAAAATCACCTTAATCCCCAAAATCTGCAATCCACCTCACACAATCTCTCCAATTCCTCTCATGTGTACAAGATGTACAAAATCACCTCAAAGACATCATAATGAACTATAGGGTATACAAATGGATCTTGGTTCTCTAACATAAGTTCAGCACTCTCCTCTCCTAATGTTCTCTCCAAGTGAGCTCTCATAGCCTCCTTCTGCCTAATGTAGAATTGAATGCGGAACATTATCTTGCCTTTTAGAGAGGTCCCGGCAACGAAACCAAAAATGTGAGCCGGCCCGTCTTTCACTCAGGATGAACCTCTGATGGCTATTATGGTAGCGCACCATGGACTAAGAAGGCAAGGAACTCCAACTCCATCATACTCCTCCAAGGCTAACACTCCAAAACTAAAGACATTGCTCACTAGAGAACTCAATGAGAGAGAGATAGTTGCAAATGAAAGGATGATGAGTACCTCCTCACCCCTTGTTTATATACTTGTGAAATAGTTACGTACCAAACTTACTTATTACCATAGTAACTCAAGTTACTAGACTAAAAGTCAAGTAAAGTCAAAAAGTAGAAAGGAATACCATTCACATGAGCATATTCCCCTAAGCATGTGGTCTTATCTTGACCTAACCACTAAGTCAAGGATTCCTTCACATGGGCTATCCTTGGACTAAAGGGAAATGCAAAACAAAAAGGCTTGCGGGCCCAAGAGTTCTCCAATTGAGGTTCTTTTGGGGCCAGAAATGCAATATACTTTCTGTATAAGAAAAGACAGGAAATTGCTGCGAATGCATGTAGACCGGTAGTTCTCGATTCGTTCATAGATGATTTGTTCTCAAATGTGAGCGATTACGTTCATTGAGATCAAAAAGCTTATCCCGGCCCGAATCATTTCAAAATTATTGATCATTGTAGATAGTTGGAAAAGGTATGGTTACATCTCATAATTCTGAAGATTAATTAAGGTCCCTCCCTCAGGCAGTCCACGAAGTTTCTTGGTTATTCTATGATTACGCCGATTGGTCTTATTACACCAATTGCAGGAAACATAGAGCCAAGATTCTAGACTCGATTTAAAACTTTTCTTCCTTGAGCCATCATTCCCTAAACATACGAACAAGATATCCATGAGGAAGAGAAGGATAAAGATACCCATTAGGAACGAGTGAAAATTCAGACAAAAAGCCATTTCGAAGGAGAACAAGACATAGCAACCTGAGCAATGAAAGGGAGACTGCTAATCTCCTCTATTCCACTTGCAACAGATCCCAGATTATTTTACGCTAGCCCAAAGGTTATTGACATATAATTTGATCGGACGTTTAATAGTACCCAAGACCTTTAAGAATAAGAAAATATTGACTTTTCAAATATTTTCTGATAGTATGAAATGAGAAATCTGCCTTACTGCACCTAAAATATCTGAGCTATGCAAGTCATAAGATCTACAAATTGTTGTAGAATCCAAAGAAGCATCACCTAGAGTGATTGCTCTCTTATGGATAGCACCAGCCAATGCTCTCTGTAGAGCAATAGACACCTGCTGTCTAAAGTATGCTATAAAGTATGAGAATGAGAGTGGTACCTCTGCCGTCTAATATGATAAACTCTCACACACTTCCTAACAAATGTGCCGAATGCCATGTCCATTGTCACGCCATTTATAGTTCCGCATCTAGATGCTCAGACACTGGAGTTCCAGTGATAGTAGTTAGAGTTATTCTAGCAGTTTCTCAGAGACTACTTTCCGACGGTTAGATTTTGTGTTCGGGGTACTGACTTCACGGTGGGGCACACCGTCACTTTGCACCGTTTGCACCGTCGAGTGTGCCGTCAGCGGGACCATTAGGGTTTCAGTGCTAGCTCGAGTCCAGGGGGTATAGTTTTGAAGTGAGCTCCAGAGAGCTCACTTCTTTGATGTTGAGCCTTCGAGTTCCTGGCTATGGTGGATAGAGGCCGGCGAGCATCACCTGGATTCTCTATGCTTGAGTGGGTGTGGCTTGACTGTAATCAGTGCCCAGTTGTTGGCAGTTTATAGAGTGACAGATCAAGTATTGATTTGAGTTGAGTTGAGTTGAGAGTGGTAAGCAATCTGATTACATCAGAAAAGTGAAGTCAGGGGGAAATCGGGTGCAGGAACTGTGAGTGTTGGTGGTATCTCCAAGCTCAGTGGATCGTTGGTAGCTCGATTCAAGTTCAGTGTTTCCCTAGTGTGTAGCAGCTCAATTGATTGATGCAGATTTGGCAGTTAGGCGAACGGTGTGCGGAAGCGCTGGCCAAATTTTGAGCAAAGAAGGAGCAAATTTTGAACAATGTTGTGATTTTGAGCTCAAGAGGTGAAGGCAAGACCAATTTGCTACGAGTTGGGCTCAAAAAGTCAAATTGAAGGTGGAGTTGGGAAGCTCTTCTCATGAAATTGTGATTTGGAAAAACTTGTTTTGTCAATTTGGCTCGAGTGGAAAGTTAGCGGGGGATTTGGCGGACGTCCAACTTAGGGTTTACGTCAGATTTTGGTTGGGATTTACGTCAGATTTAGGGCAGAATTGGAGGAGTTTTCACTATTTGGCCAGATTTGGAGGAGTTTTGCTAGTTTGGAGGACTTTTGCAAATTTGGAGGTGTTTTGCCAATTTTGGAGGAGGTTCAAAGTGGTAACAAGAAAGGCATCATTTGGCTGAATTTTGGCGTTTTGAGGCTTTGAGGCATAGGGCTGTGGGCTACAAAGGCCTAGAAAGCCAGCTTGCTAGCATGAGGCTAGCTAGTTTAGAGTAGATCTTGGTCATTGGTTGGCAAAATCTGCCTTTCTTGCTAGATTGTGCGCAATAGGGTTTGACCCCTAGACCTCTTGTTCCTAGACTGGTGCCCTAGCCAATTGGTCCACCCTCACTTGTTATCATAGAGACTGTGCCATTGTTATCTATACACATGTAGCTTTGGCTAGGAGAGGCAATTTGATCCCATTCTTGGTGATCCTGGTAGCTTAGGACTTAGATACAAACTCCTCAAATGCCAAATGCCAAATGTCAAATGCCAAATGGTGGCAGAGTCAGTCTCGTGTTGTGTTATGAGATGGACGGTTTTTGTTTAGATTTCTTGTGATTGGACCCCTTCCATTCTCTACTTCCTATTTGTGCACCACGTTTGTATGAGGTGCCCTGTCTTTTGAGCATTGGTGCTCTAGTGTGCTCTCGGTGGTGATGCTAGAGTGATGACCAGTCAGACTACCTTTGTTTCTCTCCGGTGAGGCAGGAAGTGATGACCTGCAGACCGTGAGAGTGAGTGTTATGATGGCAGGTTACAGGTTGCCCTTTCCCGTAGTGTAGTTATCTCGGTTAGAGTTACATTAGTGGGTGATGCGTGGTGGTGTTGGCACTTGGTGGGGTACTTGCAGTTGCGACTTGCGGTTGCAGTTGGTGGTTTGGGTTTGTTGTTGTGGTTACTTTGTCACGACGGAGTTCTTTGGAGATTCCAGAGGAGTTAGCCTTGTAGTACACAGTGTGTTTACTTGGAGTGGTGCTCGATATCAGCCTATATTTCAGGTCCTAGTGAGGGAGGAGATTGACTCTGAGTTGGAGTTTGACATAGGAGTTGATTCAGTTGAGAGTGCACTTGGTGTGTCCGCACCGTTGTTGTGGGACATGGACGAGATTTATGGGGCCTCCAAAGGCCCTAGGCGTTACTCTGGTATAGTGGGTACCATTGAGTTGGATGACTTCATCCAGGAGTTCGATAGTTGGTGTGATCTGCAACAGATGCGGAACCCGACTTTGTTCACACCCTTCATGGCATGGAAAGGGTTGTTTCAGCACTTGGAGAGTCCACCGATGGATGACTACCATGAGTTCAAGAGAGCTCATTTAGAGGAGATTGAGTTATGGAGACAATATTGGTATCCACACTATGTCTCCATCACTTCAGGCTTGGTGGCCAGGAGTAGATTGGCTGTACCCACAAGTTCTAGCTCGAGTAGTGTTGGTGGAGCTAGTGGAGGTGCACTAGCTGGAGATAGTGTTACTACGAGTGGAGGTACCACTGCAGGAGGTGGTGTGGTACCGGGGTTTAACCCCATGGTAGAGTTCTTTCTATGTTTGAGGCAGAACTACCAGGGAGTGCGGACTAACAAGCTGAGGAACTTGTTGGAGTTCCAGTAGAAGGCTGGAGAGAGCCTACGCGAGGCATACACTCGCATGAGGCGGCTGATCAGTTTCACTGAGGGAGTTACTAAGGCCCAAGCAGTCCAATTTTGGTATGGGATACTATACAGGGAGTTGCAACGAAGAGTTCGTGATGCTACGTTGTTACATGCTACTTTGCCTACTTTGGCAGTGGTCTTTGGTTTGGCTGAGCGTATTGAGCTCAACATGGTGGAGGAGAGAGTGGTGGTGACATCTGGATTTGGTAGGGAGACCTCATCCACGGCTGTGACTTCTTCTCAAGTGCAGCAGAGTGCACCACGCCCAGTTGGTTTTTGAGGACAGGGTGGACATCCTAGATCCTATGGAGTGAGTGGAGAGCCTAGTGGAGTTAGACCTTTACCCTCATTTTTGGGTCAGCAGCAGCCAGTGAGTGGTGGTGTTGCTTGTTGGACTTGTGGTGGACTTCACCATAGGAGAGAGTGTACTCAAGGCAACGGACTTGATACCTCTGGTGCATTACAACCAGCACAGAGGTAGTGTGAGCATTGCCACAGATTTGGTCACACTAGTGACCGGTGTTTTGACCTACACCCGGAGTGGTAGGGCTGCTATGGTAGGTAGTAGAGGAGATCCAGTTCATGGAGGATGAGGTGGTAGAGGATCTACATCTAGTAGGGGTGTAGTACCTGCCCTTACTTCTGACATAACTATGGCTACTCGGATTGAGCAGTTGGAGCAGAGATTGGCTAGTATGGCTATTGCTCAGAGGAGATCAGATTTGAGTGTTGAGGCTTCTACCTCATATGCTGGTGATAGAGATGCTTTGGACTTCATGTGCGGAGCAGCCCAGGTGGATGCATCTACAACAGTGACTAGGAGTGCAGTACGTGCTCTAGAGCCTAGAGGAGCATCAGTGGAGTTGGACCCACAAAGAGGAGAGGTTGGGAGACAGGTCAGACTTCCACAATCTTTCACACTATTTGAGGCATTGCAGACAAAATCCATGGTTCCTATATGTCCCAGTGCAGGTGTGGTAGGTGGTGATGGAGTGCATGATGGACTACCTGCTAGTCAGCCACCTACTACTACACAGATTGAGTCTAGCATAATGTTGGGGGCGGCTCAGCTGATTATGTGGCATCCTTTGTTTTTAGCCAGTGACATGTTTACATTGGGAGTTGACCCAGCCCCAGTGTTCTGGTTGGCTGCCATGTTGTGTGAGAGTAGGGATGGTGCAGGTCCTACTACTAGAGCAGAGGTGGTTGGTAGTGGAGCGACTTGGTTGAGGAGCATGGGATCCATTCAGCGACCAGTGGTTTATGGCAGGCAGCAGCGGCTAGACTAGAGGAGTTTATGGCAGGCAGCAGCGGCTAGACTAGAAGAGTTGCTAGCTAGACCGGCCTTTGAGAGAGCGTGGTTTACACCTGGGGTTGTCCTATTGGATAACCAGAGGGGGATTTCCGTTTGGTAGGACCTTTAGGGAAGGTCTATACACCACAAAGAGTCTTGTTAGACTCTGGTGTGCAGCCTCTTATGTTGGGGAAAGCTGCAGTTGTCGGTCTGGAGTTACGGAAGACCGATGTGGAGAGGTGTCCATTTCAGATCCAAACATCTCTAGGTGGTGGTTCGACACAGTACATCACACATGGAGAGCTTGTTGTCCAGGTTCAGCCTGGTCATCCGACTGATAGCTTGGTGGTGAGAGCTCAGGCTATTGCGACGATAGTTGAGTCATATGATGTGCTAGTTGGGGGAGCAGTGTTATACCCAATGGGTTTCAACATTGACTATTGGGAGGAGATAACCTCTTATAGACCTGGTTGGCAGTCTGGTGAGGGATGGGTATGTTGCCTACCAGTACGCTTTAGTAGTGGCAGTCTTGGCTCATTACAATCTGGGACCATGGCAACATCAGTTTTAGCTTTTAGTGGTGCGGTTACTTGGCTTGGTGACTTGTTGGAGGGGAACGCCTATGCAAAGGATACTCCAATACCAGAGGAGATCACTCGGCTTTGGAGTACGAGTGGGATTGTTCCATCCACCTTGGATGTTCCATTGTGGAGTTCAGAGGAGGCATTGCAACAACATGCAGATCAATTGGTGCAGCAGGCTTGGAGTGAAGCCTTTGTACCATCAGGAGATGAGTGTGAGGATGAGCCTCCAGAGGCAATTGCTTTGACACCTCTAGATACCACACTCATAGCTTGGCAATATCCAATAGAGGGGATATGCCTATTAGAGTTGTTTGGTGAGATCATCACCGGACTAGCTGCGGTGTTATAGGCAGGTATACAAGTACAGAGGTACTTGTATGTAGAGAGAGATGAGACTGCTAGGCGAGTCTCTCTACATCATGTGGCACACTTGGCCTATCGGTATTCGGAGTTATTACCGATGTCAGCAGTCAGAGGTTACTAGAAGGCCCTACTAAAAGACATTTCCTTAATGGGAGCACATGACCTAGAGAGACATGGGCCTATTCACTTGGTGATTTCTGGATGGCCATGTCAGGGACATACACATGCTGGTAGAGGATTGGGTCTTCAGGATCCTCGTTCTGGTGTGTTTTGGGAGATGTTACGGATACTACGACATCTCCAAGTTCATCAATCTATTTCTCTAGCTTACCTTCTGGAGAACATTCCTTTGTTGGGTGATTCTCGCACCAGAGTGGTGGCGAGTACACATCAGGTCTATTCTTGGATGGGACCTGCTTTATTGTTAGATGCAGCCAGAGTGGGATCACAGGCTCATTGTCTTCGTCTTTGGTGGACAAACCTCTTACCTAGAGAGGTTCTACAGTGTGCTTATGATGGGATTCAGCGACTTGACCACATTCTTGTTGATGATATCTTGGATGTTGGGCGTCAGTCTCAGACAGTGGTAGTGGCTGATAGGTCACCTATGGCAATGGTGAACCTAGTTGGACAGCCTAGAGCCGCATTTCCCACACTCATGAGTTTCCCAGGCTCTCATGCTTTTTGAGAGGGAGGACCTGGACTTGTTTGGGACTCACAATTACAGCAGTTGGTGGAGCCCAACACTGATGAGAGAGAGCGGGCAATGGGTTTTTGCACCGGTATTACCGCTGTTCCAGCAGTGTTAGAGGCATCTAGGCGTCAAGTCTTAAGTCAGGCTATGGACCTGAACTGTTTGACCTGGATTGTGGGCCTTGGCTTGGCAGAGCAGCATAGGATGCATTTGATAGGCATCACCACTCGAACACTTGTGAGCCCTATGCCTATCGAGACGATTCAGGCACATGCTTGGGGTGATGGACCGAGTGGACATGGTATTCTTGGGACACATCCAGTAGCTACTAGGGAGAGTGGTCTACTTGGAGTCCATCCAGGTGAGCGTGGGCTACTTGGATTACACCCTTGGTCCACATGGGATGCAGCCAAAGGACGTGTGGAGCTTGCAGCCAGAGTGGAGGGAGTTTTTCACATAGAGGTTGGGACCTCTGGTGGTCGGGAGCGTGACACTATTGCTCCCAAGGGCCCAATGTAGCAGTCAATCAGTACGTCTTCTACTCCTACTATAGTTACAGAGCATACTTGGGAGCCAAATCTTGGACCCAAGCTTACTGGAGAGGAAAGACGGAGGGTTTGGAGGTTCTTGAGGAGTCACACAAGTTGTTTTACCTTCAGTATGAAGGATTTGGGTGCTCTGAATGGACTTGGTATACGGATTGAGCTGACTAGCGACACACCAGTTTTCCAACGCCCTTATCAATATAGTGATATAGAGAGGACATTGATTCAGAGCCGGAGTAGTGACCTTTTTGAGGCTGGTTTGGTGGAGATTTCACATGGAGTGTATGCATCAGCAACAATGATGCTAGCCAAGAAGGATATGCATGGCAACTATACAGATAGGCAGATGTGTGGAGATTACCATCCTTTCAACCAACAGACCAGGGCTGATCGGTATGCCATGCCAACACCGGAGGAGATTTTTGATGCGATTGGGCATGCAAAGATCTTCAGTACTTTGGATCTTCGAGCAGGATATAGTTGCCGATCAAGGAGGAGGATAAGTCCAAGACAACATTTTGGGCTATTGGTCCTCACGGCAAGGGTGTCTTATATCAGTGGAGGTTCTTACCATTTGGGTTAGAGAATGCTCTTGCTGAGTTCCAGAGGGTCATGGATAGGATCCTAGCTGGATTGCTCGGTGTTATATTGATGACATTTTGGTCTATAGCACTACTGTGGAGGAGCATGAGAGACAATTGTTGGAGGTGTTTGAGAGGTTGAGATCTCATGGACTCAAATTACATCCTAGGAAGTGTAGGTTCTTCCACGAGCAGGTTGAGTATTTTGGTCACACTATCTACCTCGGAGCACTTGGTATTCAACAAACCAAGGTGGAGGCTATTGCACGTATTCCTTGGCCTACGGATGTGAGCAGAGTGCAAGCATTCCTTGGGTTGGTGAACTTCTATTGCCGCTATGTTAGAGGATTTAGTGCCATTGCCAAGGCCTTGACGAAGCTGACCAAGCTTACACAGGATTGGTGTTGGGGAGATGATCAGGAGAGAGCTTTTGTAGAGCTCAAGAAGAGGTTGACATCTGCTCCTATTTTGAAGAGACCGATCAAGGGACGACCATTTCAGGTTCACACTGATTGGAGTATGTTAGGGCTTGGAGCGGTGCTCACCCAACATGATGATGAGGGGAAGGAGTTTGTGGTGGCCTATGCTAGTTGCTCCAACAATTCAGCGGAGGCAAAATATAGTTCATATGAGGGAGAGTGCTTGGCAGTAGTTTGGGTAGTAGCACATTTCCAATGTTACCTATTTGGTAACCCCTTCACTCTCATCACTGATCATCAGCCACTAAAGTGGTTGATGGAGTCCGACAAGCTTTCAGGGAAGCTTGCACGGTGGGCTCTGATTTTATAAGAGTATGATTTCATGGTTGTTCACTGACCTGGAGTGGTGAACCGTGATGCAGATGGGTTGAGTAGAAACCCATGTCCCAGCCAGCAGGATCAGACCGGAGCACGTTGGCATGGTGAGACAGATGAGGAGATGGTGCCAAGTTGGCATACATTGGCCTTTCTGTGTATATTTTCAGAGGCTTTGGTGGTATCTCTCTCAGCGCATACGGGAGGAGTTATTGAGGTCACAGATCCAGAGAGTGAAGATATTGGTACAGTTTAGTGAGACATTCATGATGATGTCTTAGTGATGGACTATCTTTGCATTGGTGTTGTGGGTGGCACAGTTGGGGCCAAGGAGAGAGACCGTGTTCTTCAGCGAGCCAGACGGTTCAGATTGGAGGGTAGACACCTTTTGCGTGTATGGGAGGATGGTAGAGTGGTACCACTTCCATCACAGTTGGTCCGTCATGCTCATGAGGGCTAGGACATTTTGGAGTAAAGCGTACATATAGCTTACTCCAGAGTCATTATTGGTGGTGTGGTATGCAGACCGAGGTACAGCAATTTGTAGATGTGTGGTTTGTGACCAAGTTAGAGCATCATTCAATGCTCCTACGCCACAATTATATCCATTACCTATCATGGGATTGGGTTTTCGTTGGATTTTGGACTTTGCCGGACCTTTACTGCTGATTGTGAGACATCATCGGTATGTTTTGGTGATGGTGGAGCACTTCTCCAAGTGGATTGAGTTGGTGGCACTTCCTGAAAAGTCTAGTGAAGGGACAACTTACTCGTTCCTAGATCGGGTTCTTAGTCATTTTGGTGCACCAGCTGAGGTTTTGACTGATCAGGGTACAAAGTTCTTGGGAGAGTTTGAGGTCTTGTGTGACAAGGCTTTGATTGATCATCGTACTACATCCCGAGATCACCTTGAGGCAGATAGCTTAGCACAGAGAGTGGTTCAGATGGTGAAGAGAGGATTGCAAAAGTATGGTTTGCAGAGAGGCCACTTGGAAGATTGGGATCTCCAATTACCTTGGTTGGCCATGGGCTATTGGTTCAGCCGGCAAGCCTCCTTAGCATCCTTCTCTCCATACTTTCTACTCTATGGACGAGATCCAAATTTACCTGCAGCCATTCGTCGAGATGTTACTGTAGTTTTGGACTTGGATGACCCCAATGTATGGATGAGCACATGTTCTCAGCAGGTAAAGATCTTTTGGAGAGTGATGCCGATAGCCTTTGATAACTTGGCAATTGATCAACATAGAGATACTTTATGCTATGCTACCATTTGAGGAGGAGATTATAGACCCTCAATCCATTGATTTCATCCAGGCGACTATGTATATCTACAGCAGACAGCACCGACAAAACTTGATGTTTCTACATGCCGCACTATCTTGAGAGTGCGTGAGGTTTTGCCATCTGGAGTCCTTGTGTTAGAAGGACGTGATGGTGTTGTTTGGAAGGATCATATGCGCAATTGTGCACCATGCCACCTCCCAAACATTGATGGTACTATGGACCCAAGCTTGGCACTTGTACGTGCAGGCTTGAGGTGTATGTTATGTGGCTCTTTTGGTGGAGCTGCTACTATGTTAGTGTGTGAAAGTTGTTCAAGAGGATGGCATATGGCATGTATGACTCCTCCCCTCACGGTGGTTCCTCAGGGACAGTGGTTATGTCCTAGATGTACTTGACCTATAGCTAGTTCATTCTTTATATGGTATAGATTGCAGACAAGCGACTAACGATGGGGCTCCATAGCACACGGCCTCCTGATCTTTGCCCATTAGAGGGTATACCATATACTTAGAGTAGATGGCTATCTTGAGTTAGAGGGACCTAATCGCCAACTAGGGGGGCAATTGTGGCACTTTCGAGTCTATGTATGACTTATGTGTGAGTTGTGCTTCTATAGTGTATGATGTTGACAGCAATGTATGTTGTGTAGCGATGTATATATGCACGACAGCTGTCACGCCATTTGTAGTTCTGCATCTAGATGCTCGGACACTGGAGTTCTAGTGATAATAGTTAGAGTTATTCTAGCAGTATCTCAGAGACTACTTTCCAACGGTTAGATTTTGTGTTCGGGGTACTGACTTCACGGTAGGGCCCACCGTCACTTTGCACCGTCAAGTGTGCCGTCAGCGGGACCGTTAGGGTTTTAGTGCTAGCTCAAGTTTAGGGGGTATAGGTTCAAAGTGAGCTCGAGAGAGCTCACTTCTCTAATGCTGAGCCTTCAAGTTCTTGGCTATGGTGGACAGAGACCGGCGAGCGTCACCTAGATTCTTTATGCTTGAGTGGGTGTGGCTTGATTGTAATCAGTGTCCAGTTGTTGGCAGTTTATAGAGTGACAAATCAAGTACTGATCTGAGTTGAGTTGAGTTGAGAATGGTAAGCAATCTGATTATTGTGGCACTTTAGAGTCTATGTATGACTTATGTGTGAGTTGTGCTTCTATAGTGTATGATGTTGACAGCAATGTATGTTGTGTAGCGATGTATATACGCACAACACCATTGCTTCATATAACTTCCAAGGCTATAGGAACAAAGAGGTGACCTCATTGCAAGTACTCCATGTACTTGGAGACCTTGCGTGCTGCAGCTATGCTCACCGCCCATCCTCTTTCTTCCTTAAGGGCACCGTGTCATATGGACTGCTATTGCATCTAGTGTAGAACCACACTCACAAGTGAGTAACAAAGATGCAGATGAGTGGACCAAACCTAGGCAGAACCTCATCACTATAAAGGAAGTGGCTTGTGCAAATGTAAACTCAAGTTGGATCAACATCATGGTCAACATCAACCGGGGTTGGGTTTTAGCCAAAGTATAAATTGGTGAGTGCACCAAATAGGGTTGTAGTGGGGTGTCCAATTACAAAAGAGTGAACAAAGTTACACATGTAGTAGGGTTTTCAGTTTTTTTTTATGCTTGTAAATTTTGGTTACAACAGATCTATGGGAGGTAACACAACCAGTTAATGGGTGTTGGTGATGTACCTGAATTCTGTGGGTTATGATGGTTTTGTAGAACCTAATGAAAAAAATGGCTTAAATTTGCAAATGAAGAAAGCTAATCAGAACCCTAAAAATATGGACACATTTATAAATATGCCTGATTTGTTTTATAGACCCAGTAAAAAAAGTATGGGAACCCTTTGGGAACCACCTATTTTCCATAGATCTTAAAACAAAACCCCCTAGTTAATCACAATGCCATTGGTAGTCAAGGTAGATCCAAGTGTAATAAGAAAGCACTAGATATCCCCTCATGGCCAAAGTCCAATTGTTGTAGCTTCCACAACTCTAGTTCTTAAATATAGTTAGAAATGTAGAGATACAAAGGTAAATATCACTAGATTGTCTTTTATTATTACTTCTTTCACTTGGGAAATAACAACTCCTCCTCACTTGGGCAGAAACAACTCCTAGGAGAAGGTAATGTGACCCACCAAAGTGCATCACACAAATTTACACTTAGAATAATCCAATCAACTCCTGAAAGTGATAATTCAATTTAAGGTCTTATCTCCCTCAAGACTTGAAGACCTTCCTTAACTTCCTATCCAAAGACCTGCACTTAATCCAAAGGTCTGACTTGCTTGTCCAAAGGGGAGTATTCCTTCTTGAGGAATGCACTCCTTTCCAAAGGCCTACAACCTTTCAAGGAAACAAGTTACCTTTAGAAGTTAATATTTGTCAATACACTTTACTATTCACAGGTTTACTATTTGTCTACCTTCAACACTACAACCACTCCAAAGTCCATCATGGTGTTGCTCATAGATCCAAGGATCAAACACACAAGGAACCAAGTGATTCTTATTGCAAAGATTCAACGAAAGTGTAAAACACAAAGGAATAGAAATTTTACAAGGATGAAAAAAATAACAAAGAGCTTGAACTCTATCACTTATTAACCAATGGATTGAACAACATGGCACATCAACTACTTGGTATTAAATACCTTGCCCCTTGGAACAGAATGTTACTCTAATGTACTATGTTGATCTAATCTTAAGTATGAACTAGTATACATCTCTTTGCAAAGAATACTTGACTAACTCTAAAGGAATTGGAATACTTCTTAAGTAAAATATCTCGTAAATTTTCTCAAGCATACTTGCTAAAATCCTATCTAATTTCTTTGCTATGGATATAATCTAAGGTGAATTTTAAGCAACCTCTAGTCTTTGAGGTTTTCCTTTATATTCTATTAGCAAAATTCATTGTTTTTTCTTTCCACTTCTTCTCTTTACTTTTCTAAACATTACTCCTAAGTTTTTTAAGGAGCTTAATCTCATTATCCGACAAAATATATCCTACAAATTATCTAAGACTACTTGTAATTTTCTACATAGATCCTCTACTCTTGCTTTTGGACTCAAGGTCTTCCCTTCATCCTCTAATCCGGTTCCTTTGGCTTGTACATCTCTTTCCTTCTTAAAGATTGTTGGATCTAGATTAATACCAATGTCTACCTTTTTAACTTGGGTTTGGTGCCCAAATATATCAGATTGGTGCATCTTGGGAAGTTTAAAGACCCTTTTCATGAACTCTTTCCTTTGCAAAAATTTGTAGATCAACAAGTAATCCTCCAAGGAATAAATCAAAAGCTTGAGCATCAAAATAGCATACGGTACTTGCTTGCTTTGGCACTCTATTCAAAAGTGTATGAAACCTTTTTGTATAATCTCTAAGCTTCTTGTGCTTTCTTCTCTCCAAATTATTCAAGATGGCAAATATATTGGATTCATAATCTAGCTCCCAAAACCTTTCCAAGAAGTTGTCCTTGACCAAATCCCAAGTTGATAGGTTTGCATGAAAATACCAATTCCTTGCTTTTCTTTGTAGTATGCTTGAAAAAAAGCAACTTATCTCCATCAACTTCTTCTTTATTGGCTATTAAGACAACTTCAAAGTCCTTGATGAGCATATATGGGTCCTCCTCTCCATCTCATCCTTTGAATTTTGGGTATCCTTTGGGTGTAAATGAAGCAAGTGTAGTCATTGAAAGAAATGAAAGTACTAATTGTGCACTTGAGCTAAAGGTTTTGCTTGCAATTGAAAGTGGTGCACTATGGACAAAGGTCCAATAGGAGATGGTGGAGTTGCTTCTAGATTGTCCCATGGATAATTAGGCTAAACTTCCCCATCTTCCCATTCCTCTACTGTTGTACTTTCCATCTTTCTTGAAGGTGAAAATTTCACACCTTTGAATGGTTCTTGAGTCTCAAAAGTTTCTTGGGGTATACTTGGGTTGACAATATTGCCTAAAACCAAGTCTCTTTGTAATATTACCAAGATCTCATGAAATCAAGTTGTGGGTTTTTGTACATTCTTCTCATCATACCAAGGGTTGGTTGATATCCTCCTCAAAGGTCAGCTCTGTTGTGTCTACTTGGCTTCTCATCATACTAAGGGTAGTTGAAATCCTCCTCAAAGGTCAACTCCCTTGTGTCTAAGTGGCTAATTAAAGATTTGATTGGATCCAAGGTAGGCTCACTAATTTCTCCAAAGAAATTCCATGGTTGGATCCATCTCTAAGAGTTTGGTCAAGAGATACTAACAGTCCTTATTAGATATAGGTTGGCTTAGTTGGTTTTGGATTAAAGTCCAAACTTTGGTGATGGTATCCCTTTGCATCTCCTTGCAAAGGGCACTTGATTGACACTAAAATATAAATAAATAAATATAAGTATAAATATATATATATATATATATATATATATATATATATATATATATATATTTATATGCAATTGCTCAACTACTTGGCATTGCGTGACGCATTGATGAAGTTGCAAGTGTTTTTGTGGAGGTTTACTATGGCCGCCTTTTGCTTCTCTTAGCTGTTTAGCATCTCAGGATTCCAATGTCCATAGTGGTAATACTGTGAGGACAAGAAAAGAGTGAAAACACAGATTACACACTCAACATTTGGTGCCCCAAAGGAGCACCTTCTCTTTATTAGATAAACAAAGAGGACCTCCTCCAAGGAAGCTCCACCATAGGATTAGGCACACAGATAGGTGACATGTCAGCAAGCTCCACCCTTGGATTTCTTACTTGAATGGGTGACATGTTGGTCTAGGTCCTATCTGGTTGGTCAAACAAGCTTTGACCAACCAGGAGGGAATCTTTTAGAGAATCTTCTTGTAAGAGTCTCATAATCACGTGAGTAAAGTACCGTTGGAAAGCTCTTGACCAGTAAAAATGGGGGGGGGGGGGGGGGGGGAGGGAGGGGGGAAGAGTGGGCACATTTTTTAGGCCTAATTCATCCGTTTAGGCCTCCAAAATTGCCTTCAAAGATTTTAGGCATATTTTGGTTCCTACTCTATTAGTAGAAGTCCCCTTTTGGTGATACCTCTTTTTGACCTGTTTAGTCCATCATGTGTAAAATCCTTCCAGATGTTACCAAACCAATTCTCACTTTTTAATCATATGTCTAGCTATTGGTTCTAAGGTTCTCAAGTCTATTTTGGTTTCTGATCTATTAGAAGAAGTACTCTTTTGGTAATACTTCTATTTGATCTATTTTGACCATCATGTATAACATCATTCTAGATGTTACCAAACCAAATTTCACATCTAGATCATATGGCTAGCTCTTGGTATTACAATAGTGTTGGTTGTGATATTATCTATATCCTATCCACTTATGCTTTGCTCTTGTTCCCCTTCTACACTTGGACCCATTTCTGTAGCCACATCATCTGAGACCACTTGTTTTTTTCCACTCCTGCATTCTCCAACTAATTCTCTCCATAGTATTTTCCGTTTCTTTGCTCTTTGATTGCTTCTTGCTTTGCACTCTTGTGCCTATAATGTTCCTACCCGACTCCAGCCCATGTTCTCTATATTTGTTCAAGCACAGCTTATTGGCAGGTTCTCTATATTTGTTCAAGCACAGCTTATTGGCAGGTTCTTCATCGTTGTTCACACACTGCTTATTGGTAGCCTCTTACATCACATTTACTATTCCTTGCTATCATTTTCATCTATGCTCTCAATTTAATGTTCTTTATTAGTCTGTTGGCCATCAATTATTCTCAATTTGTTTCAATTATGCTTTTGTTGTAGGTTACATTTGATGCATTCTACCTTAGTGCTTGAACACTACTCTAGCATTGTAATTCATGTACATATTGCTTATCAATCATTTGCATTTCATGAGTTTTGGATAACCCGTTCCTAGAATGGCTTTTGTTTCTTGTATACCAATATATACCATGCTGGCACACTTATACCACAATGGTAGGGTTTGTGCTTGGCCGTCTCTTTGTTTTATTTGGAAATAAATAATCTATTTCTTCATTAAAAAATTCAGACCACGCAACAATAGATGATTAGGACAGGTAAGTTTATGCATTATTGCTTATTTTATCATTGAATGGATACATTTCTCATCAAAAGTATGTGTTTTGTTTTGAATACAACTTTTGCCTCAAAAATACTTTTGCTCCTTCCTTCTCTACATGTCTTGATGGTTTTATTCCCATCATTTCTTTCTTCACATTCACATTAATGATGTCTATTATATCTTCACTTCACTCTCTTCATTTTGTCTCCCTTCATCTATTGAGTCTTGATCTTTGCTCAGTCCTCCTTATTCTATTTATTGTTTGACAAGTCCCTAGGTCCAAATTGGACTCCTTTAGGTTGCCATTTATTGCTTCATCACATTTGTTCAGGCCTGCTTATAATAGGTGGGTACGGTTTCCAATGCCTAATTAACCTAAATCAATTCTTGTGAGGTGCCTTAATTAAGGCACTTGTGCACCATGGAAAAACCCCATAAAAGTGCACTAATCCCAAGCTCAAACTCTAGTGGCGTTTGGGAGAACCACTGGGCAAGCTAGGATTGCTCTCGCTCTTGTGCAAAATTTGGCACATAAGCTCTACAATGGCCGCCAGCTGAACGAGGGGGTCTGCCCAAGCAGCATGATCAAATTGTGAGCAAATAACCATATGAGCACAAAGTTCTTTCTCCCTCGAGGCAGACTCAAGGCGTACTCACTCATCATTCACAACTTCAGTATAAAGGTCACATATGTACCTTCTGCAAAGCACAACATGCACACTCGCTATTTAGGCATGCATACACTCCTCCATGAATCTAGAACACTCACAAGGTTGCATTTGTTCTTGAAATTCATCAACTTGAGTGGTGCACAAGGCGGCAAGGCCAGTACCTTTAGACACTCCTCTCAAAAGAGTATCCCCGGTCTGACTCAAAACTATTGATGCCATTTCTCTGAAGTTGAATTCTTCCTCTGTTCTAGGAAACCGGTACACCTTCTGCTCCTTGTTATCTTCTTCCATGATCTCTTGTGGACTTTGCAAGTATTAGTCTCTTGATTTTCCCTATTGTTTGTTTTTTTATTCTTAGCTACTGATGCCATTTCCTCCAAAGTTGAATCCTTCCTATTCTAAGAAACTGGTACACCTTCTGCTACTTGTTGTCTTCTTCCATGAGCTCTTTGGGATTTCTTGAGTATTAGTCTCTCAATTTCCCTTGCTCTTCTTCCCTATTTGATTGTCTAATTAACAGCTACTGATGCTATTTCTCTGAAGTTGAATTCTTCCTCCATTCTAAGAAACCAGTACACCTTCTGCTCCTTGTTGTCTTCTTCCACGACCTCTTTGGAACTTCTTGGGTATCAGTCTCTTGATTTCCCCTACTCTTCTTCCCTGTTTGCTTGTCAAGAACAAGCACAGCTTTGCCTACATCAAGTTCAATGTCAAAGAACAAGCACAACTCTGCCTACATGAAGCTCAATGTCGAAGAACAAGCGTAGCTCTACCTATGTCAAGGCCAATGATGCTAAATATGGTTTGAAAGTTGTCTCCCATTGTATTTCTACTCCGGTTGTCAATGGGGTGCAATGTCCTTTCTGCATCATGTTTGGTCATGAGGAGAATCTTGGTGCAAAATGCAAGGTCACAACTAACGTGCAAGTGTGGAGTGGACCATTTTGGTACGACAACATTGAGTTTCACATGAAGAAGCAAAACACCCTCAAATTTGGACAATATGAAAAGCTGCAATCAAAATCAGAGCAGGAGCATTTCTTTGATGAGGTCGAGGTCCCATTTAGAAGTGCTCTTAGGGCTCACTTTGTCTCTAAACCTGCGGGAAATCATGAGATTGTCTTCATCATCGATAAAGGAATCATTGAAGTAATTGTTGGTGAGATGATGTATTCAATGGAGGATGAGGCCAGTGATGTTGACAATGATGACAAGCAAGAGCCTGCATTTGGGAGTGAGGCCAAACGTGCAATTGTGGTTGCTAACCGCCGTGCCAATGTTGTGAAGGCAAAGCAGCAAGCATTGGCAGTTTTCAAACCCAACAAGCCAATAAATAATGACCAAGTGCATTCTTCCTATACTGTCACAATTGCAAAATCCAAAACGTATTTCTTCAACCTTGCCATTTGATTTGTTGGATGTGGAGCATTGTTCCGCATGATAGCGAACATGATTGGCAAGACGTATGAAGTCCTATCTGCTCCGTCGTTGCATTCTTGCTCTCGTGAGAATGTCAATAGCTTTGTTAGGATAGTTTGTGCCGCCAACTTTCAATGCATATCAAAGCTACTAAAGAAAACTTGTGCATTTTCCTTAGCACTAGACTCAGCATTGCACCAAAGCACATCATATTTGGATGTTTGTCTTTGTGTGTATGTGGAGAATAAGCGCGTTGTTTTCAACTTGCACAGATGCATATTGCAAATTTTTGACCAACACACAGGCAAAGTCATGTTCAACATGATTTCTTAGTTTCTTTATGTACTTTGCCCTCATTGGAGAATTTGTCTTCTTGGCATGTCAAGCGACACAGCTCAAAATATAACCGGACATGTTGTTGGCATTGTGACAAAGCTTCAAGTTGAACTTCATGATGATTGTGACCTGATCCAAATATGGTGCGGAGCGCATCAGCTTGATCTAGTTATGAAGCATATCATGAATGTAGTTGTGAAGGAGCGCTTTTTCTCTATGATGATGGGTTTCATTTCACATCTCACTTGACAACAGAACCTGATTGCAGAAATGAGTACAACATGCCCATGTGTTGTAAACCGATGGCTTTCTACAGACAAGGTTATAACTTGGTTCAAGAAGCAGCGGCCTGAGCTCCTAGCTTACATTGAGTTGAAGCAGCCTATGAGTGCCCCGCCTTGACTTTGGAAGGTGTACCTTCTTTCCTTGGATACCTTCATGGTGAACAATGCCAAAACTTTTTGCAAGATTCAAGGCTTGACAACCCTTTTATCACAACAGCAGGCAGAGCTTGATGCTCTTATTGGCACCTTCATTGAAGATCTAGGTATTAATGGCCCATTGACAACAAACATGATTTCTGTCTTAGATGTCACAATGCATATCAGTAGGGGTTGCTATGCACTTGCACTTTGGAATGTGCATGAATTTGTTGTTGGACTCGCATCATGGGTTGAAGGCATTCTTGATGCTACCAATGAGATGGACCGTAACGAGTTGTTGCAAGATGTTGGTCTAGTCTTTGTTGAAGCATGTGCTCGCATTGAGAGAATCATCGTGCAGCATGATGCAGACACAACTGATTCATTGATCCACTTGCACTACCACCTATTTTACTGCAAGAGCTTGTTTGCATGTGTGCTGCCGATTTCATCCGCAAGGCTCGTAGACAAAGGTTTCACTTGCCGCATCTATACTCGGCCACAAATATAGATGTCATTGCCTATGAGCATAAAGCTCTTATTTGAGCTTATTGCAATGAGCCAGTGTTGCATGAGGGCATTGATGGTTGTAACCAAAAGACATCGTTTGACAATGCCCGGACTTTACTCAATTCTTGGTTTCCAAACTTAGTCAAGTTTTGTGGTGGCATTGCATCTATATTTCCTGCCACAAGTATAGTGGAGTCTGACTTCTCTGTTCAGAGGTGGGAGAAAGGTGATCACCGTAAGAGTCTCTCAGACTTTGGACTTGAAGGTGTGCTACAGGCAAAGCAATATTTGCAAATTGAGGCACTTACAAATGATGATAATTGAGAAGTAACCTCACTTCTTGTATTACAATCTATAGATTGATTGGTAATGCTGCTAATGTACATCTCATTGCGTGAAATTCTTTTCTAATTCTCATTCTCATGGCCTTCACTCTCGATTAAATGTGTATTGCCTAAATTAATTCTGAAATGGTGCCTATATTAAGCTAATTTAGGTAATTCAGTCAATTGTCTATTATAAGCAGGCCTGCATTTGTTTCATTCTTGTTTCTTGGACCTTGTTGACTCACCCATGTTCACATCAGAGTTAGTGTCCATAGTTGTTGTTCTACCCAAGGTTCACCACTAACATTGTGTTTTTTACAGGTCCATCTCATTCTACTTATTGATGTCCTTGTCCTTAGGTCCACATCAATCTCCTCCGGTCGGCCACTTTCTATTCATAGCATTCATTTCATCCTCATTTCTTGGACCATGCTGACTCACCTCCGTCCATGTTAGACTGATAGTTCTTAGTCACTATTCCGCCCATGTTACACATTTCTCTATGGCTTGCCTTGCAAATCAACAAGACTCCTTTTCCATGACATGGGATTTATAACTTTACCCATCCCCGTTTTACCTATACCTTACCTCTTCCATGTGGCACATATGAGGACCTCTCTGCATGGACATACCTTTTTCAGATCAGTCTCTACACTAGCCTTATGCATAATTTCCCATTCCCTCCAAGAAGAATTGATTGGCTCACGATTAGGACACATTTTCTCACCAGTCATTTTTCTACAAACCTTGACCCCATTCAACAGCAGTTAAAGGCTTGAGATTTTGCCATACAAGGAATGTTTTGCATCTTCACCCCTTAAATTACTTTAGAGTGATATACATCATTTACTCCCTACATAATGGCAAATACTATGTGTGCCAAATGGCAGGTTTTGCTTTTTGACGCTTCCAACACCACTGCCACGTGGGAAATCTCTCTCGGTTCTTTGTTCTTTTGCTTTTGAATTTACTCCTATGATGGCAGCATAGCCAAATTTGGGTACCACCGCTTCCAACTGTTCCTTATGGTCAAGGTACTTCCAATTACTTGCTTTAGAGATTTTTTCCAACGTGGAGGAGCTCTTTTGGATCCATCTCCTCAACTGTTGGACTCCTCAAGGGTACAACATTCATGGAAGAGCTTCTCACATCCACTTCCGGAGTCATTTAAGAGTAAACACCCTTTCCCTCTCTTCTATCACACCTTTTGTTTCTTTTGGTTGGGATCATTCTTCCCTTTCTACACCCCTTGTGTCCACCTCCCCCATTTCTCATAGATATGCATACAAAGACTACTTTTGTAGAATTTCTCATCTTTTCATGATGCTTGGCTTTGATACCCTCTTTGATTCCTTTCTTGCCCATTTTAGAGTTTAGAACTTGCTACAGATCATTCATGTCCTAAAAATAACTCCTTCCACGGTTTTCCTTAGGACTGAGTCTAATATCACTGTACTCCTCCAACACCTTTTGCTTTTTCTCTATCCATACCTCTCAAACCAAAGATCTTCTCCAAAAATTTGGCCCACACTTATCATCTTTCCTTTAATCTCTAAGGAGATAGATAAAGCTTGTTTACAATGTTTGCTACGGACCCCAAAGTCCTATTAGCTTTACCTCTAGGTACTCCATTTACTATCCCCATTTTTGCTTTTAAGTATGGGAAAACTCTGGGCTGTTTATACTTTGCCTCACTATCACACAAGTCATCAAAATTTTCTTCTCCTCCTTCTCCATGCAGTTGTCTTCATCATCCAAGTTTCCTTAACCCTTCATATGGACATGTCATTATAGCTTTGATTCAAATTTTACCTTCCTCCACTATATCACTTCTCTTCCCCAAAGGAACCAAGTTTTGTCTTTTGCCCATATCTCCTCCTTAAACTTTTATTGCTATTCAAACTTGCATTTTGGAACTTTGCTCTTTCTTATGAAGCAATCCTGGGCACCAAAGGTATGTTTGACTAATAGAAAGTCACCCTTCTACATAAAGTTAAACTTCTACTCAATCTCCCTCCCATTTTGGATGGTTTCAATTATATAGATCTAATTTTCCTTTCCCCTCATGATAGAAAACTTCTTACTCATTTTAAGTCCCATTTCATTATTACTTATATGGACAAGTGTCCTAAAAATTTTGTATTTGTTTGTAGACAATTTTACATTCAAACTTTACTGAACAAGCTTCATTCTCCTTCAGCTACCTATAAACACTCATTGATTCCTCAAGCCCAACTCTTATTTTCTCACCACAATTTCAATACTTCTTAGGTATTTTGCACTTCCAAAGATTTTGAGAAACTACCCTGCTTGTGTTGTACTTGGAAATTCCATAAGTCTCCTGTTGTTCCTAATTTCATTGCTGTAGGATACTCTACTTCATTATCTGAACTTTCTTGCTGGCTCAGCTCCTCCTTCAAAGCACTACTACAAACAACCGCTGGAGGAATGAGTTCTCACATGTGGGGCTATTGGTCAACTCTAGTTGGATCTTGGATGACTCTTCTGGACTTCCAATCTTATTTGAGAAGGTGCAAAGATTACGTAAGACAAGATCCTCTACTCTCCCAGCCTCTGGTTTGCAAAAGACTCATGCCACCTTGAGAAAGTTCTTTTTTAGAGTTTTGATTTCACCACTCTTTATACAAAGATTCACTTCCATGATCTCAAAACAAGGCTGTCTACTCTCATCAGATCTATTTTTCACTACAAGTTCACTTTGAATCGAGAAATTGTGTTGCTTGTTGAGACCTCTACACTTGACTTCAAATATAGATGGCTTAAAAACAGAAACAATATCTCTCAATTGGCAAAACACCTTAAGTTAATGGTTGTTGATGTGGAATTGCTTAATTTTTGGATGCTATTCCTTTTTGATAACCTCTGCATCACTTTGGGACAATCAGATCTTCCATCAAGAGAATGGGGTTCCTATAGGGACACCTTGTACTGTCTTCATGGCTAACTTATACCTCTTCACCTAAGAACGTAATTTCATACGCAGATTATTGGATGCCAATGATGTTGCCTTGTTGCACGACCTATTCCAAGTTCACAGATATGTTGATGATCTTCTTGTGGTAGGCTTGAACTTGATCACTTTACAAATTTCATGTATAACGATGATGCCACCAGAGGTGATAGAATATATCCTAGACTTTCTTGTAAGTTAGTCCAAACTTATGTTGGCACTCATTGTGATTATCTTGACTGTTGCATTACACATGACGATGTTGACATCTTTGTCTCTATCTATGATAAGAAAGAGATGCCTCACTTTTCTCACATCAAGACAATCTTGCTCACTCATGTTTTTTCTGATATTTCCTCCAATTTTAAATTAGGGATTATAAAATCGGAGTGGTTAGATATAGACGTATATGTAATTCCAAAAAGTCATACCTTTCAGCTTGTAGGAAACTAATAGATAGCTTTGTCTCCAAACATTACCCTCTTCACCTGACCCAAAAAAAAATTTCTTTGTCTTATGAAAAGAAAATAATATCCATGGTTATCATAGGCTTAGTATCTATAGAGATTTGAGAACATTTGTTTTTTCTGCCAGGTGGGGAGCTCATTTGTTAGCCCACAAGTATGTTTTTTTTTACTTGTATACCATCTTGACTCCTAAAGTGTTTTTTACATATTGAATACTACTATTTGGGATTTTTTCTGCCATATGGGTTTCATCAAAGGCTTACGGACACGTGGCCCACTTGGTCCTTCACTTAACACAAGGTTGAATTTGGCTCCATGGTTTGCCCTTTTGCAAGATGTCCAAACTTATTTTTAGTGCTCCTACTTGTTTTTGTTTGCCTTGGTTTCTCCCTCTTGACATGCCAAGTCCTTTCTTGTGTATCATTGAGGGTTTTTGCTCCATGCTTGTCCCTTTCTTGCACAACATTGAATTTGTTGCGATGATAATTCTTGCGCTGATGCTTCTTGTTTCCCACTACTTCTGAGTATCAATTTAGGGGAGCAACCAAGTTTGCCTTGGCACTTATGAGTTTTTGAGCAAAAACTTGGTATAAAGGGTACTGGCAATTGCTCAACTACTTTGGCACTGTGTGAGGCATTGATGAAGTTGCAAGTGTTTTTATGGAGGTTTACTATGGCCACCTTCTACTTCCCTTAGCTGTTTAGCATCTCAAGATTCCAACGTCCATAGTGCTAGCAATATTATTTATATCTTGTCCACTTTGCTCTCATTCTCCTTTTACACTTCAACCCATTTCTATAGCCACATCATCTAAGACCTCTTATTTTGTTCTACTCCTCTATTCCCCAACTAATTCCCTGCATAGTATTTTCCCTTCCTTCATTCTTTGATTACTTCTTGCTTTGCACTCTTGTGCCTATAGTGTTCCTAACCGACTCTAGTCCATGTTCTTTATATTTTTTCAAGCATGGCTTATTGGCAGGTTCTTCATTGTTGTTCATGCATTGCTTATTGGTGGCCTCTTACATCATGTTTCCTATTCCTTGCTATTTTTTGCATGGATGCTCTCAATTTAATATCTTTAGTTGTCTGTTTGCCATCAATTATTCTCAATTTGTTTCAATTATGCTTTTGCTCCATATTACATTCAATGCATTCTACCTTAGTAATTTAACACTACTCTAGCATGGTGATTCATGTACGTATTGCTTATTGATCATTTGCACTTCATGAGTTCTAGATAACCCATTCCCCGAACGGCTTTTTTTTGGTATACCAATATATATATTGCCTTCTTTGCCTATTTAAAGTATATGTCTCTCTTCTCCTCCTTTCTCAAGGATGACAACCACCTTGGCCACCTTATAAAGTATTCTTCATTAAGACAATGGTTAAGGAACGTCTTTTGTTCCTCTTTGTTCAAAAATCCCATACCTATATAAAGGTGTATAGTAAAAGGTACCAAGTAATAGGATCCTTTTTTATTGAAGGTATGGTACATTTGTAGTGTTTGTTGATGGAATATTATTACCTAGTTTACTTGCTTCCTTGAAAACATGTGCTCAAAGAACACATTGCTTGATTGTCACATAGATAGTACTACTCAATTTAATATCTTCAATAAAGCTTGGACAGTTTCTTTTGGGTTGGAATCTTAATAGCTACTAACTCCAATCCATTCTTAGCATCATTTGGTATAATGAATAGAAGTGCAACCAAGTCTACCAATTTCTTGGCATTCTTGAAATTAGCAATCAGCTACCCACCTTAGTGAGCCTTCTTCACCAACACTATCTTTGAGCATTACATTACAATGATTGCACATCCATAGTATGTGTTAGCTTGCAAGTCAAGGTAGTCTCAAGGCATGGTATGTCTAATTTCTAAACCTATCTTGATGGATGTGAAGGAAAATTCCATAATAGGAAATATAACCCCTACTCTCAATTCTTTTCTTCTTGTCATATATTTCCCAAGGATCAACTATGACTCTTTACCCCAAATATTAGTCCTTCTCTAAAGGTTTATTTCACCCTAAAGGTTGTTTTTCAAGCCAAAGGTTCTTTTACCCTAACACTATTTTTTTTACATACTACTCTTCCCCAAAAATGCAATCCAAACAAAATCCAAAATCAACTATTTACTTGGCCTTTATATTTAGTGGTTCTTTCAATGCTCCATTATTCTTAGAACCTTTCCTCACATTGACTTGCTCATTTGGAATTTCAAATGTAACTTCCTAGATCCATGTGAATTTCTTGAGCAAGTACTGAAGCACTCATTCCTATTAAATGTCAAGGGTAACTTCTTTGATATAGTGCAAATTTCCTAAGTATGTACTAAAAAAAACACTACTATTGCAAGATCCCTCACCTCTACTTGGCCAACCAAAGATGTAAGTGCAAGTGATGCAACACAAAGATTAGAGAAATCCTCAAGCTCAATACTTTGATTATGAAAGAAGTGAAAAAATCTTTTTAAGTCCCAACCTATATATAGTTTCCTTCTTCTTATGAAGATAATTAGTGGCTAAGGGATGTTGGTGATCTCCTAATTACATCTACATCACTCATTGCTAATCCTACTTTATCTTATCCTAATTTGCAATAAAGAATTGCATGCGTGTTTGTTGCTAGTTCTGCTTTTAACTTGACTTTACATGGGTTAGAAGTCCTTTGGCCACAAAATTGTTCCTAAGTCTAAATTTTTTTAGGACAAAGACTTCTTCAAGGCCAAAGGTATGTTTCACATTCAACATCTTGTCATTTTACCTTCTAGCTAGAGTTCCTTTCTTCCTAGAACTATGGTGAGGAACTACCTTTGCCCTTACATACTTGGATCAGCAAGTCAATTTTGTCTTGGTATCCATTGATCATGTCCAATTGCACCTTTGTGGAATCCTTAAATTTCTTTGAGATATGTTTGTGAGGTCTATTGGAAAATTTCTGTAGTGACTCATCTATGTAAAACCTTGCCATCAAAGCATATGCTTGAGATCCCAACTCCCAAGACTTCAAATTTTCCAAGGAGGACTCCATTGCCTCCTCTGCAATTTCTACCAATTGATCCCATACTACCTTCACCTTTACTAGGATTGTGGTCTTTTCTAGGTTAAGTGATCCCCCAAATACCTTGCAACTCTACCAAGATTTCCTCTCAAATGGCCAATTGATCTTGGTAACACTCTTCTTCCTTCTTTTTAATATTTTTGGCAAGCTTATTCACTTGTACTTCCACCACTTGTACATCTTCTTGATGTCTCACTTCCATTGCTCAAGAACCACCTTTGCTTTATCCACTTCAACATGTTGATTTCTTTGGCTTGAGCTTTTACTTGCTCCTCAAGTTGGGTTTGGTGGTGTGCTTCTTCTTCTCAACAAATTCTCTCCTCTTGCACCTCCTTTTCCAAGGCTAATCCTTATTCCTTGAGCTTGGCTACCTCTTGCACCAAGTCACTACTATGTTTCCCTACCTCCAAGTGTTGGGCACAACCTTTGCCAATTTGTCCCACGCCTTTGTTCTCTTGTGCCAATTGATGGAGTGGACTTAGGAGGGTAATGTAATCAATAACCTTCCCATAAAATTCCTTGTACATGAGAAAGAGCTACTCCACTTATTTCAATGTTGAGCCTACTATGTGCACAACTAATTTGGAAAGTGGTACCATGTTGATTAGCAAAGCTTCCCTCCTGCTTGAGTTAGCCTCCTTCACCATTCTAAATGAGGCCAAAGTTCCATTCTCCTTTTTGATCTTGATGAAGAGAGTGTGGTATTCTTGCTCATATTCTCCTCCCATTGTTGCAAGGACTTTGGTCTTGGATAATCCTTCATCTTGAAGACATCCTTTGGCCTAAAGTCCTTCTTTTGGCTAAAGTCCACCTTCTACGTAGAGTTCTCCCTTGGCATTGCAAGAGCCTATGTCTTATGCCATTCCTTAAGCTTTGAGTACTTCTTCCTCCTTGAGTACTCCTTCCTCTTGTAGCTTTTCTTTTCTTACATGTAGAAACAAGAGGGATCTTGTTATCCATGGGCCCTTTGCAACATTCTTCTTGGGAATTGTGGGCCTAAATTCTCCATCATATCTTTTTGAGGCAAGCATTCATTCTTGTGCTAGACAACTTTCCTTTGTCTTCCACAAAGGTCCTCCTTGTCCTTTCCTTGGCCATCATCTTAGGCCCAGAATTTATTACAAGTCTCTTCCTTTCCCTAATCAGGGACTCTCTTGCGAATTCATGTTGCCTCTTCTTCTCAAAGCCTAACATGTTGTGAGCTTCCTTCACCATAAAATATTTTTTTGTGTGAGTGAATTTTACATCCACATTTGCATATTTTATCACCATCAAGGCTTGTTTGCATGGCTCCTCAAAATTTCCTACGTAGAAGAAGTGATTGGAGTACTTCTCCTTCTTGGTTGGGGTTTAGGGGATAAATCTTAAAAGATTCATCCCTAGATGAAAATGAACAGCAAAAGGGGATATAAGAGTCACCCACCTTCTTCATTCATGTTTTAAAAACCTTCTACACTTGCACCCAAAAGATTGCTATCCAATTCACAAGCTTCCCTTCATATAAGTACTCAAAGAAGATTGCTTGATTATTGTTAAGTAAGTTGTTTGTTTGGATTTGAACAACTTTGTCATTGATTTCACTAGGATCCTTTAGGCAAGATCTTTAATTCCAAGGACAATCAACCATTTTTGGTTTTTCATTCTTGAAGGTTGCCTTAAATGTTGGTTCTACATCTAGATTTCGGCAAGTCAAAGGGGTATCCAAGATCATGAAGTATGGAGGAGAATTTCTAAGCCTTTGCACTTTCTGCCAATGTTCCTTGGTCTAGGCAAAAAAGGGTCCTCTCAAGGTCTCCATCCTTGGATTGCAATTATTTTCTTTTCTCAAGAAGCATTGCATGATCACTCAACTCTCAATTTCATGGCAAGAATTCCACCTTCTTGTTGCAAAGTAATTTCTGTCTACAATGAAGTGCTCACTTAACCAATTATGGGGACTTGATTATGAAATTGAGTGCTCTCTTCATGCACCTAAGCACTCAAAGAGTTGCTATTTCTTCCCTTTTCATCCGTCTCAATCCTTCTCATATAGCCGCACTTACTCCAAATTCAAATTTCTAAGTTTTTCAACTTCTTGGTGTGGGTTGGAAAATCCTCATTGGTCTTACTTTGGTTAACTCTAAAAAAATGGAAAAGGATCTAAGCCAAAAATGGGCATTTAAGATGATTTTTCAATTGTTACAAATGTTTGGGAGGTGTGCTTGTTGGTGAGAAGCTGCATCTCACACATGTGAGTGGTCAATATGACCAAACGGTCATCAATTGTAGTTCTTGATCTAGCGGTGTCACATTTTAGCAGTGTCCTCAAGATTCTTGCAAACTTGTTGACTTTTAGGCCAAGGAGATCTGAGGCCAAAATGGTCTTCTAGCCAAAGGTCATCTTAGGCCAAGGATTTTTCAGGGCAAAGGTTTCCTTGCCAAAGTTTTCTCTAAAGGAAAGACTTTTTTGTTGAAAAGCTATTTCCTGGACTCCTCATTTGGATCCATTGTTGATGGTCTTCTAGTTACACATTCCTTTTGCATTATCTTTCCTCTAAAGGATGTAATTTCCCTTGAGATGGAAGGCAAACAAGAATAAGTCTCCCTTCTTTCTTATTGACCAGCTATTTCTTCATCTTTCTGACTAAACTAAGTAATTTGAAAGAAAAAGGTGTACTTCAGAAAGAGGTGAGGCATCATATCAACCTTCAAGGACTTCAAGTTTAAAGTTCTATCCCGTCCTTGATCTCTACATCTACCTGCTTGTGGGTAAGCCATGAGAAACATACATAAGTGATGATGCATTTTAATCTATTTAGACCCAAGAAGTTAAATAGTAAATAGTAACGGATACCAATGTGACATTTTCCTATATTCAATCATTTCCAACTAGTATCCTTGTGGGATCAACCTCTTACTCACTTAAATAGTTCAATTTTATGTTGACTAGGTTGTCACAATCTCATTACTTTTACATGTTAACTACATTATGCAACCATTCACTACACTAACAAAAACGTTATACTCAATATAACCGTCAAATTGGATTGCATACACAATATGCAAGTCTGGAATGCAGAGCTACTTCTATCTTGATAAGATAATAACAAGTTTTAATCCAAATTAACATGTAACAATAATGAGATTGTGACAATCTAGTCAAGATAAAATTGAATTATTTAAGTGAGTAAGAGGTTGATCCCACAAGGATACTAGTCAAAAATGATTGAATATAGAGGAAAATGTCACATTGGTGTCCGTTACTATTTACTATTTAACTTCTTGGGTAGAGACAACTCCCAAACAAGCACAATGACACCAAGAAAGTGCATTATAGAAACAACAAAGAATAATCACTCACACAAAAATATATAATTCTAATGAATTCTAAGAAGTGATGGTTTAGAACAAGAGGTACTCCTCCTCTCCAAAGGTCTCTCAAAGATTATATGAAGATAAGTGTCCTACTCTTCCAAAGACATGAGGTATTGTCTTCCAAAGACCAAAATATGTGGTCTTCCAAAGATTGTGCACATCTCTTTCCAAAGGCACCACATATTGTGAAGTCAATGTAATTCCCTTGCAAAGGCACTATCTTCACCAAATAATGTACTACCCTTCCAAAGGCACCATCTTTAACAAACCACAATGTTCTACCCTTTAGAGTGCACAGTCTTCTTCCAATACCAATGTTCTACCCTTCCATAAGGCACTACACTTGCTTGAAACCCAATGTCCTATGCTTTGGAAGGCGCTATCCTCCTGAAATAATGTTCTACCTTTCACAAGGCATTATCTTCAACAAAAACACAATGTTTTATCCTTCAAAAGGCATGATCTTTGAGACACCATAGGATCTTTGTGACAATTTATCCATTTGGGTCTTCATACTTTGGTTACTCATAACATTACAGCTCAAGGCTGTCAAGGCATTGGATTAAGCAATTGTACCAAAGCTAGTGATCACACACACCAAGCATTCTGTAATGTTTATTGATCTTCACCAAAGTACAAACACAAATTAAGAAAATTTCATGAGAGAGTTTGAGAAAAGTGGTGAAGAGCAAAGACAATCTTTCACTTTATTTTCCAATCATTATTAAACAATGTTGCATTTTGAATGGTGTGCTTAAATAGTTGCAAAAACTTGGAACTAAGAACTAGAACAAAACTAATAAATTTTCACCACTTAACATTCAATCATAGCTACTACTAGATGGGTATGGAAATGGTACGATCAAGACATCATGTTGTTTCACTACCTCCTCAATTAGCACTACATGGTCTAGTATGTTGTTATGTTGTGGTTTACACAGCCTGTAAAAAAATAAACTATCATGGTTATCTCCATATTAGTGGGTAGGTTGTATTATAGATCCGACAGATGAGACGTTGCCATGTGAGCAATATGTATACATGTAGGAAATTCGCCATGTGGGTTATAATATTATCATGTTCAAAGAGCTCTGATGTATATAGGTGAAGGAGAGTGGAGAGATGGGGGGGGGGGTGTTTTTAGTCAAGGAGTCTTGAGGGGGAGGAGGATGTTGGGAGTGAGAGTTGTAGCAGAGCGCAAGTATTAGAGCATTAAAAGAGGCATTTAAGCATGAGATGTCCTATGCTCCCAATCTACATGTAGGCTTCAGATTTTACACCATGACAGCTTACAGGATTGGATGGTGGTACATTTTGGGGCAGTATTTATGGAATCGATGATGGGAAACCCGAATCCTATCGTCCTTCCAATGTGTACTTATGAACATGTCTAAGACTTGACAATCTATGTGCTTCTATAGTTGAGGGATGCTTGACATGTTGCTCATAAGCTTCAAGGTGGAGTTGTGGGGTCCATTTGTCAAAAGTGAAGAGATTAATGGATAAATTTCCAAGAGATTGGGTCCCAAGAGAAGGTTTAGACCATTGAGGGATTTTTTGACCATTGAAGGAGCTTGGGGAGGGAATTTGAGGGATGGAGACCATTTTTGGAGAGGGAGTAGCTGACAGGCTACAGTTTGAAGATAGAAAACAAAGAATTTGAGCAGATTTTGTAAGGGATATGATTGTTTGAATCATGGAGGGTAGAATTCATACCTAAGAGAAAAAAATAGGCTATTGGGAGAGCTTCATGAGTCTTCTATATGATCTATTAGTGTGATTAGAGAGTAGACAAAGTGCTAATGGTGTTGAGCACAATAAATTCTAATTTTGGATCAATCCCAAATCCAATCTGATTGATTGAAGTTGAAGCTTTTGGGATGTAAGGTGTTGGAGGAGAGCTAATGATCATGTTTGGAGTTTTGGTCACTCCCCAAGTTTTGGTTTGAGTCATCTTATGAAAATTTCTAGTTTTATTCTTGTTAGGTTTTACACTTTTGTGCAAAGGTTTCATATGAATTCTTGAAATAGAGAATTTAGAGTCTTGGATCAAGTATACTTGGGTCTTTAGAGCTCACAAGTTACCCAAGCTCAGGAATTGATCCACATCTAGGGATTGAGGTTAGATTAGGCTACAAAAATTTGTAGGAGTTTAGAAAAGGATACAACCATCTATTGTGAAATATTTGGTTGGCTGTAGATCTATGGAGAGTGAGATCTGATGCAAAACATTATGCTGCAAATACTATCATAAGCTTGGTAGAGTAGTTTTTATCTTTCATCTTGATTGGAAGTCAATTCTCCTATTTTGTGACTATGATTGAGGGTTTCAGGTTGCTAGAGTGTTTGTAAGAATCAAGTGTACTTTTGAATCAGAAAAATCTGGGGATAATTTGCCAAGAACCAAGAGCAAACCCTAAAATAGTTTTGAAATTAGGGGGTGCAGGTTATAAAAAACTTAACCAAATTTGAGAGGTTTTCAGGGAAGCTCAAGTGATCTGATTGAGTCTTATATTACATCATTAAAAAGCTTTACTCATAGGCTTTCCATTGAATTCTAGAACACTTGAATCCAAGCTACAAAAAAGAAGTTATGTTCACATGAGCTGCACAGAGTTTTCACCATCAAGAAGACATAGGAATTCTCCACTTGGAGTAGAAATTTGTTGAAATTTGAAGTTCAGATTGGAGGAGACTCGGAGTATAGGTTGAAATGAGCTTGATGATAGAGAAAGAAGGCTCTAAAGCTCTTTTTTTGACAAAAAAGCATAGAGAGTTATTGTTATATTCTTGTGATTGGATCCTCTTTGTGCTTGCATGCTTGTTTGTATGCCCAATTGGTTTGGATTGGTGTGCAGGCATTACTCATAGTTTTTTTCCTTCTAGGAGTGCTTGTATATTTCTCCTTGGTAATGTTAGAAGTGATGACCAATAGACCAAGAGTCCGTGTTGTGACGAAAGGTTAGGTTCTTCGTGACTACACTTCCCGATAGCAAGAATACTAGTTACAAGAGAAGAGTGTTCTAGTGGTTGGGTAACATGCGTGTTTAGTCAAGTAGTTACACGTCACTTCTAGCCTTTGATCTATAGTTGCTACAACTAGGCACCATGTGTATTTTGTAACACCCATTTGTGCATATGTGTGGTATTATGATATTTAGCTTAGTATAACAAGTATTTGAGAGATATTATTTATATAGATAAAGGATGATTCTACATTAGTCATGATTAGCTAAATTTAGTCATAGCTAAGATAGATAGGACCTTACTTTAGAGGAAGTGGAAAGATGAGCACCACTATTTTGGTATTATTCCTAGGTGTTTGGCTTTGAGGAAAGAGTTGAGAACTCTTGGGCCCACAAGCCTTTTTGTTTTGGATTCTTTGATAGTCCAAGGATAGCCTATGTGAAGGAATCCTTGACTTAGTTGTTGGGTCAAGATAAGATCACATGCTTAGTGGAATATGCCCATGTGGATAGATATTCCTTTATACTTTTTGACTTTACTTGACTTTTAGCTTAGTAACTTGACTTACTTTGGTAAATAGAAACTTTAGTGCATAACTATTGACAAGTATATAAACAAGGGATGAGGAGGTACTCATCATCCTCTCATTTGCAACTATCTCTCTCATTGAGTTCTCTAGTGAGCAATGTCTTGAGTCTTGGAGTGTTAGCCTTGGAGGAGTATGATGGAGTTGGGATTCTTTGTCTTCTTAGTCCATGGTGCACTACCATAATATCCATCAGAGGTTCATCTTGAGTGAGAGACATGCTGGCTCACATTTTTGGTTTTGTTGTTGAGACCTCTCTAGAAGGCGAGATAATATTCAGTGTCCAAATCTACATTAGACAGAAGGAGGCTATGAGAGCTCCCTTGGAGAGAACTTTAGGGGAGGAGAGGGCTGAACTTAAGTTAGAGAACTTGGACCCATTTGTATACCATATAGTTCATTATGATGTCTTTGAGTTGATTTTGTATATCTTGTACACATGAAAAGATTTGGAGAGATTGTGTGGGGTGTATTGGAGATTCTCGGGATTAAAGTGATTTTGGGAAAAATCTCAAGTTTGAGATCTGGACTTGAAATTTCTACACATGATAGCTTGGGTTATTCTTTGGTTATCGCACTTAAAATTATTGTGAGAGCTAATATGCGCATCAAGTTAGAATTTTTGAAAGTTGATAGGGTAAACTACTCTCTCAATTGCATGCTCTCTAGAAAATTGTACAAAGTCTTCTATTTCTTCTATTTTCAGTGGATTATTCTGAAACTTTCCAAGAATATTAAGTGCATTGTATCCTACCTTTTGACTCAAAAATTAGAGAGAGATCATTCTTGCATAGGGAGTTACAAGTTTTTAAAATGATGGGTGGTTTTTAGACCAAATCTGAAATATATGTGCTAAATAGAAAGGAGCCTAGGCCAAGTGGCTCAATGAAAAGATCTGAAATTTTTCAAAGAGGGATGCCTTGAAGTTTTGATCAAGTGCAAAAAAATTCAAAGGACTGTGACATACCAGTTGAGAGATTTGAGTGACATTGTGAGGAAGGGTAAATTCTACAGAGTTTAGATCTCATGTATGAGGAGTGTGAGAGCAACAAAAAGCATGTTGGAGTGTTTAGACTTATCTTGGTAACATGGAGGGTCACCAAGAGTAGAAATTTAGGCTATGCAAGGTTCCTCAAGGGTTTGAGGTGATTTAAGGGATGGATTTGAGGAAAAGAGAGTTTAGAATAGAATTTGAAGAGAGTGTCCAAAGGATCCAAAAACCTACACCACTTGGAGGAAAGGGTGAGTCTAAGTGTTTTTTATGTGGAGAGAAGGAAAATAAGGCAAATTCATGTCCATTGACTTTTGAGAGCAAGAGATTGAGAAAAGGAGATGCTTACTTGACTTGGGTTTGCATGTTGGACCTTCTTCACCAAGATTGGAAAGGAGAATATCTAAGACCAAGGAGTTGTGTGCGGTTTGTGGAGTGGAAGGACTTCCAAAAGGACATGAGTGTAGTGGAGTAAAAGCAGTTTTGGAGACTTTGGTGAAGGATCTTGGAGAGAGTCTTAGTACAAGTACAAAAATACTACCACTTTCATCAGCTAGTTCTCAAGATTGGTGATGGAGATAATCTTTCAACTTATGGATAAACTATCCATGAAAGTTCAATTATTATGCACTCTAGGATTTGATGTTGCTATAGAAATCTTGGAGAAACCTTAACCTTTTGTGTTCCTTGAGGTGGATTACTCTCAAATGGTGTTAGTCATGTACATACTCTATTAGTTATAGAATGAGAGAAAAAAAAAGAAAAAAAGAAAAATTGAGAGAAAAGAAAGACAATGGGGGGTTAAGATGAGAAAACTTTTGGTTTTCTTTGGCAATGATGGAGAAAATGTGGATGCCTTTGTGAGAGACTTCAAGAGAGCTTGCATAGGAAATAATGAGAGGAGGAAGAATGAGTGGGCCTTATTATTACCATATTTCTTTGAGGATATTGCACTTACATAGTATGAGTCAAAATACCAAAAGAGAGAGAGGAAAGATGGGCAAGATGAGTCTTGGAAGAGTTTGATTTCAACACTCATTGAGAACTTTCTTCTAGATGAGAGTTATGAGAGATTGATGAGTGAGGTTACCTTTCTCAAGCAAGGAGATGGAGAGAAAATGAGAGTCTATGTGGAAAGAGTGGAAAACTTAGAGTCCAAATTTTGCATAGTGTTGAGGAAGTGTGGGGATGATGTGGAGACTACTATGATTAGCATAGAGGCCATGATCACCAAGAATTTTTTGAGAGAATTGAGACCACAAACTAGAAGCAAGGTGAGATATGAGAAACCTCTAAGGTTGAAGCTATCAAAATTGCAATTTTTATGGAGAAGAGTTTGGAAAGAGATGAGAGTGATTTGGTGGTGAAAGAGGTTGTGCATCCTCCTCAAGGTTACAAGTATGGTAGATACTTTTGATACTTTGGTGACAAAGGTTTCATCACAAGTAGTAGTTTCTCTAGTTCTTGCACCCCCTACCAAAGTATCCACTTCAAACCATCACTAAACAACTTGCAGATCTCAAGATCAATGTAGTGCAACTATAGGAGAAGAGAGAAGTGGATCAGAATGCAGGGAGAGTGCTTAGGAGTTATGGAAACTTTCCATATAGAGGAGGCCAACCAGCCAATAATTTCAATGATAGAAATTGTTTTGGTTGTGGAGGAAGAGGCCACATCCAAAGGAATTGCCCAAATTCCACTTACCATGGAGGAAGGGGTTATGAGGGAGCCAATAGAGGGAAAGAGGGAGGTAGTGAAACCCAAGTGGATCCTAATCCAAACAAAGGTAAGGGGATATCATCCATAGATGTGTTTGAGAGCAAGTATAAGAAGGGAGAGTGCTCAAACTCCAAGGGTCTTAATTTGGAGCTTTTGGCACAAGAGAAAAAAGCAGCTCGTTTTGTAGAGGATGTGCACTCTTCTCAAGGATTTACTCCTATCCAAGATACTCCTTTGCCTACTAGGAGCACTTGCACAAGCACTTCAACACCATCAACAATAAAGACTCCAAGGAAGAAATTGGGGATGGAGGACTTCTTGATATCAAAGCAACAATGGAACTACATTGTCTTGGAGGATGTTGGTGGTCATAAGGGTAACATCATAGTGGGCCAATTGATTGCTTTGAACCCTACCTTGAGAAAGGAGCTTAGAGGTGGTTTGAGTTCTACAAGGAGCAAGAGGAAGAAGAAGGCAAAAGCTCTAGTATCAATGGGGGTGGTGGATGCCAAACCAGCACCATGGGAGGCTTGTGAATATGCCTCCAAGATTGATGTGAGAGTGAATGGTCACAACATCAAGGATGCATTGGTTGATGGAGGATCAGCAATGAATGTCATGTTAGAAAGGTTGATGAAGAAGTTGGGTATGATACCCTCCAAACCTTCAATGTTTGTGGTGAGCATGGCAAACAAGCAACAAGTGCATTTTTGGATATGAAGAAGATCTACTTTTAGGGCACATCATCTGCAAGGATGGAATAGCAGTTGATACTAAGAAGGTGAAGAAAATCTTAGACCTTCCATTACCTTCAAGCTTGACAAAGTTATGCAAATTCTTGGGGATAGTTGGGTACTATAGGAGGTTCATCTTCTCATTTTCCAACAAGGCTCATTCATTGACCATCTACATGAAGAAGAGTGTAGGTTACATGGTGATTTTTCAGAACAAGGAGGCTCTCAAAGCTTTTGAGGAGCTCAAGCAATCCCTTGTTGTAGCTCCAATTCTTGCTAAACCTAATTGGAGTAAGCATTTCATCTACACTAATGCTTCCAATGTAGTTATAGTATGCACTCTTAGTCAATCAGACCAAGATGTGCATGATCATCCAATAGCTTATGGTAGTAGATAGATGGTTTTAGTAGAAAAGAACTACTCTATCATGAAGAGAGAAGGGTTAGTAGTGATCTTTGGTCTCAAGAAGTTTAGACACTACTTGATTGGAGGGAAAGCCACCATGTCACAGATCATAAGGCTTTGAAGTACATCTTTAACAAGCCTAATATGGAAGGGAGGCTAGCAAGGTGGATGATACTCTTGTCTGAGTATGATTACACCATTGAGGATAGGCTAGGAAAGAAACAGGAAAATGTTGATTTGTTATCAAGGGCTTATGATCATGATGGAGATGAGCTAGTGGATGATTTCTTCATGGATGAAGAGCTCATGATAATCTTAGTCACTCAAAAGGTTCCAATGGAGTACAAGGAGATTGTGGATTTTGTAACAAGAGGTAACTATCCAGAAAGGATGCATGATAGCAAAAAGAAGGCCCTTGTAGCAAGATCTAGACCTTACACAATGGTGGAGGATATTCTTTTTCACCAAGTAGCAGTGGTCTACATTGAAGAGCAGTGGGTAAAGAAGAGTATATTTTTCTCATAAAGGAGTTTCATGAAGGTTTAGTGTGTGGAGGACACTTTGCAAGAAAGGTGATTGCTTTCAAGATTCTAGATGCAGGTTACTATTGATTGGAGAGTGATTTTCAAGGATTGTCTTGATATTGCAAAACTTGTCATGTTTGTCAAGCTTTTGCTAGAAAATCTACTTCCACTCCACCACTTAGATCAATTCCATTGCTAGGACCTTTTGAGAAGTGGAGAATTGATTTTGTAGGTCCTCTCAATAGAACACCAAGGAACAATTTGTACATTGTAATAATTACTGATTACCTTACCAAGTGGGTTGAGGCTAGACCATTGAGAGACAAGATTGAAGATGAAGTTGGTAGATTTCTTTATGAACGCATTCTCATTAGGTTTGGATGCCCTTTGGGATTGGTTTTTGATAGAAGAGGAGTTTCTACATGAAGCATCACTACAGCCATGCTACAACATTTTTCTTTCACACATAGAGTAACTACATCCTATAAGGTAAATTCTAATGGCTTGGCAAAGAGAACCAATCAGACCTTGTGCATGATGTTGGCCAAAGATGCAGAAATGGAGGAGCTAAACATCATTGGGATAAGAGGATTCATGTAGTTTTGTAGGAGTATAGGACAACCATGAAGACTTCCACCAGATATTCTCCATTTCAATTAATATATGGTATTAAGTATACCTTACCTATTCACTTTGATCTTCCGATCTTCCAAAGCATTCATGAGAGATTGAAGAAAGCACAAGGAAGTGATGTAGAGAAGTCAAAGAAGGATCAACTTGTGGAATTGGAAGAGGCAAGAGCAGTTGCTATGGTTTGAGTGGAGCAAGCCCAAAGGAAACAAAAGGAGAGTTATGACAAGAGGCAAGGCAAGAAGAAGGTGGAGCCTTTCAAAGAAGGTGATTGGGTAATGTTGTTTGATTCCATTTGATTCAAGAGAGTTCAAAAGAAGTTTTTGCCTAAGTACTTTGGACCTTTCATAGTAGAGAGGTGTGGAGCAATAACACCTATGATCTCAAGAAGTTGGGAGGAAGACACTTTGATAGGATTAACCATGATAAGTTGAAAATGTATCATAAAAGGTAGAGAGATCTTCTTTTGAGGACAAAGTGAAAACTTAGTCCGGGGGTAAATGTAAGACCCATTTGTGCATGTGTGTGGTATTGTGATATTTAGCTTAGTATAACAAGTATTTGAGAGATATTATTTATATAGATAAAGGATGATTCTACATTAGTCATGATTAGCTAAATTTAGTCATAGCTAAGATAGAGAGGACCTTACTTTAGAGGAAGTGGAAAAGATGAGTAGTACTATTTTGGTATTTTCCTAGGTGTTTGGCTTTGAGGAAAGAGTTGAGAACTCTTGGGCCTGCAAGCCTTTTTGTTTTGGATTCTTCTATAGTCCAAGGATAGCCCATGTGAAGGAATCCTTGACTTAGTTGTTGGGTCAAGATAAGATCACATGCTTAGTGGAATATGCCCATGTGGATAGATATTCCTTTATACTTTTTTACTTTACTTGAATTTTAGCCTAGTAACTTGACTTACTTTGGTAAAAAGTAACTTTAGTGCATAACTATTGACAAGTATATAAACAAGAGATGAGGAGGTACTCATCATCCTTTCATTTGCAACTATCTCTCTCATTGAGTTCTCTAGTGAGCAATGTCTTGAGTCTTGGAGTGTTAGCCTTGGAGGAGTATGATGGAGTTGGGATTCTTTGCCTCCTTAGTCCATGGTGTGTTACCATAATTGCCATCAGAGGTTCATCCTAAGTGAGAGACAAGCTTGCTCATAGTTCTTAGAGAGAGAAAGGAAAAGTATGACAACATCCTCTAGCTCTAAAGACTCCACTTACTTGTTGAATCAAGCTCTAATGGATAGTAGTGTCATCCTCAAGCTCTCCTTCAACTCTCTAAACTTCTTCTTGATCCTAGTCATAAGCCCTAAGGCAATCTGATCCAATGTTTTGTCTTCAAGTAGCTCTATAAGCTTCTAACATGCAAGTTTGAGCTTAGGTACCTCATCTATGAGTGGTGCTCTCCACAAACTCCACCATTAATTCATCCATGATGTCACATACTTGTCTAATTGTGTTTTGGTGTTGTTCTTCCCCTTTTTTTCACAAGTAATTGCATATTCACTTCATCATCTTAAAGAACCTTAGGTGGTGCAAAAGTAGGAGGTATTTGTAATACTCTGAGGATATAAGACCTGAAAAGAAACACACCATGAGAAAGACATGATTTTGCACTCAACCTCTGATGCTCCAAATGAGTATCTTCTCTTTATTATATAGACAAAGAGGATCTCTTCCAAGGAAGCTCCACCTTAGGATTAGGCACACTGATAGGTGACATATCAACAAGCTCCATCCTTGGATTACTTACTTGGATGGGTGACATGTCAGTCCTAGTCCTATCTGGTTAGTCAAACAAGCTTGGACCAGAGGGAATCTTTTAGGTAATCTTCCTATAGGAATCTCAAAATCACGTGGGTGAGATACTGTTAGAAAGCTCTCGACAAGACAAAGCAGGGGAGAGAAAAGGCCAACCTTTTTGTTGTTTGGGGGAGGGATCTGCATTTTTTAGGTCTAATTCATCCGTTTAGGCCTCCAAAATTGCCTTCAAAAATTTAGGCATATTTTGGTTCCTACTCTATTAGTAGTCTCCTTTTGGTAATACCTCTTTCTGATCTATTCATTCCATCATGTGTAGCATCCTTTCAGATGTCACCAAACCAATTCTCACCTTTGAATCATATGTCTAGCTATTGGTTCTAAAGTTTTCAAGTCTATTTTGATTTTTGCCCTATTAGTACAAGTACCCTTTTGATGATGCTTCTATCTGATCTATTTTGACTATCATGTAAAGCATCATTCCCAATGTTACCAAACCAAATTTCACATCTAGATCATATGGCTAGCTCTTGGTATTACAGTGTTGCAAAGCATTGGAGCTTCTTGTGCTTCTCCTCGTTAAAATATACTATTGTGGTGATGAGCTCCTTATGCACCACTTCAATCTATCATGTAGATTTTCACCGTGTCTTGGTACTTGATGATGCAAGGATTCATTCACTCTTATAGGTGGTGGTTGATTCTTCATCATTTGCCATTTGGATGGACATTAATGCTTGGTCAGTCATCAATTGCCTCTCTTATGTTTTGATTTGCAAGATTTGCTCCTTAGATTTTTCCTTCTCTTTGGCTTCCAACTTCCAAAGATCAGCTTTTGTCTTCAAAGGAGTCTCAAATTGACTCTTTGCCAAATAATTCTCTTCTTTGAGTTCTTGCAAAGAGCTTTGCATCATTGTCAAGTCTTTCTTTAGTTCCTTGATACAATCTTTCTAAAACCTCTTGCTCTTCTCTTGCTCTCCAAGGGTAGTCTTCAAGGTATCTAACTCCTCTTGCAAAGCAATCACCTTTGCACCTTGCTTCTTTTACTCTACCCAAAGGAAAATAACCTTACTTTTCAAGGAAGTGACTCAGCCTTGTGCTACTCCAACTGAGCATGTATCTTGGTCACCATAGTCAAATGCACCAATACATATGGACATTACTTCTCATATGTTGGATAATGAGTATCCACACAATCATCAACAACATCAAAATATCATGAGTATACCTCATCCCAAGCATCTCCCAAACAACCAAATGTTTTGCCTCCCCGGTCAATTGCCTGTTTGCTTTGATGTGTTGGGAGGTGTCTTCTTCTTTGATTACTTGTGATGGTACCAATATATCTTTTTGTTCTTTCTTGTCATCACCTGCATGTCCCAATTCTAGAATAGGCAACTTCTTGGGTTCTTTTTGAGAAGGCTGCTTGGGAGTGAACATGTTGTTGATGCTTCATACATTGGCTTCTCCAAGAGTGTCTCCTCCTTGGCTCTTGGTATTATCTTCTTCTTCCATGTCCTCCAATGTTGCTTCTTCTTAATTAGAATCCATTTCATGCATTTTCAAAGGTCTCTCTTCCTCTTCTCTGGGTTGGGCATCTTCATTTTCATCTGCATTTGACTCCTTGATAATTTGAAGTCTCTTTGCTCTCTTCCAAATCATAGACTTCTTGATGGTGAGGGTAGCATGAAATTTATGCTTCTTCTTCTTCTTCTTCACCTCACTCACAATTCACCCCATCTTCTATTACTTCTCATTACCATGAGCTCTATTGATGCAAGTCTTCAATGTTTTCTTCAAAATAAGATGGCAATACTTCATGAGTCGGAAATTCTAGTCTCTCTTCTTTGGTAAGTAGCCCATAGTTGATGTAGAAATGCACCATTGAGGGAATCAAGTAGTGTGGTCCTAGCCAATCAAACATATAGTACATCTTCTACACATGAGTATGGAAGATTTGCTCCCAATCAATTGGTCCCTTCAAAACAAGTGCTCAAAGAGGTAGCATGCTAGTTCATGAGATAGGTAGTGGATTTGGGCTTGACTATCTTCATTATTGCCCAACAATTTCCCTTCAAGTAGGATTTTTGTAATTGGCCACTAACTATCCATTGGTGAGATGCCTATTGTGGCCAAAGGCCTTATCTATCCTTGCTTTCATCTTGCTATTCAAGTTGAACCAAGACTCAAAACTATAACCTCTTGCACTTTGTGTTCTCTTCCCAACATCTTTCTCCAATGGGAGGGTTTCCATTCTCTCACGTTTGCTCTCAACCTTCTTAGTACTACTTTCTTCATCCCACAAAGCTCTAGAGCCATAGCGCCTAAAGTATACTCCCAATTCCACAAGAGAAAGCTCATTCTCAACCATTGCAATGTCACTCTTTGGGCAGCCATTTCCCGTAGATCAATAGCTTGGGTCTTCAAGTTAAGAGTGTTCCTAACAACCCAAGATACAATGCTCTTCATTGTTGTACTAGTGATTGATGTTCCTCACAAATTGACTCTAAACTACACTCTACTCACTTGGATGCAAGAAGTGGAAATTTGTGAAGAATGCAAGACTAAAGATATCTGAAAACCTGCACTTTGGTAACTTCAAGTTTACAGTAGGTTTTCCACTCCTCATTCATAATGATCCTCAATCCCTTATCTTTTTCCACTCATTTGTGCAATCTTGGAGGTAGTCTTTGCATGTACTTGAAATTCATGGTCTCTCTTCACCAAAGACTCTTACCGCTCTTCCAAAGATAGCTCATCCAATCTTTCAAAGACCAGACTCATATTTGGAAGATGTGGCTTCATCTTCATTAAAGATTGTGACCATTATTTGTAAAGATAGTATTTGGTGAAAAATGTGTCTTACAAAGACAATGTGTTCACCAAAAAAATCCAATTTTGTGGAATTTCTCTCCTAAAGCATGGATTTCATTCTTCCATTTATTCTAAACAAGGAAAAACATAACAAAGTCAGAAATTTTTAATTTCTTAAGCACTATAGAGATCATTACATAAAAAACTTCAAAATATCTTATACAAAACAAAGGCACTAGAAATGAATAAGATTGTAAAACTGATTGTGAACATCTATGAGAAATAAAGAAGAATAATTAATACATAAAATAGCAATGATTTTCTATATAAATTTTAAAAATCACTTTCACAAAAAAATTGTAAAAATTTCATAACATTTATAAAAAATTTAGAATTTCTTTTCATCTATAAAACTGAATTTCTTGGATTATTATGGAATCTTCTATATTGTTATATTTGTCTTCCTTTTGCTAATATTTTGATATGGTGTCTTGTATATCTTTTTGATAGTCTAATTTCTATCTCATAGATCATACATTGATCCAATATCAACAATGAATGCTCTAGCTATAGCTATTCAACCATCACCACATGTGAGTAGAAACCGTGTGTCCATACCTCCCACTATGTATGTTAGAGAAACACATTTAGCAAGCTAGAAATACAAAACATAATTATCCATGTGATTTGCAAACCTATATATGACTTGGTTCTAGTACCATGACTTGATTCACTAATGAAAGGCAAGTTACAATTCCTGCTTGTGGGCTTCATGAGGAATGGGTCTTCCCATGGAATGACCTGATGATGGAGACTTGAATCATTGAGTGATTGCATGATGTTAGTTAATACTTTTCTCAATGAGAGTTTGCTCATGCATGTGATTCAAGCCTGAGAAATCTAAGCTAGTGTGGAAAATCAAAATTAGCAAGAGAAGTTGGGAATTCTGTGACAAACTAAGAACCTTGCAACCATAGCCTGAGAAACAATGGCATTGTAGCACAATGCATGTCTGATCGTTTGCTTAAGTAGGTTTTCATACCATTCAGCAATGTGGAAACACAAAGGATAGACTGAATGGACAAAGATGGACAAAGTAAACAGAAGAGCTCAGGAGCGGTCTGGACCATTTGCTTTGTAGAGTGGTAACATGAGCAAAACTTTGATTTGTGAGAAATGTCCAAGAGTGTTTAGATCAATGGGAAATTAGATCAAATCTAATCGGGGTTAGACTACTTATAGTTCTGATAGTGAATAATTTGGACTGAATGGGAGTACTCTTCAACAAATAGATTGCATAGGCCATGGGTGCAATTGCATAGATCCAGGCTTAAGCCCAAGAAAATAGGGGCTCAAATATCCTAGCCCAAATTGGAAAAAAGAGGAAAATTTGAGCGGATTGAGAGCTCACAAACTCTAAACACATATGCGATTGCTGCGCCTAACGGTGCCGTAAGTCTACTATTTTGTCTCGAGGTGAAAGCATAAAAAAAATTTATTTTTGTTTTTTTATTGGTCCGTATTCAGCAGAGTAATCAATGCTATCCTCTTTATGGTGTACACACTTTTACTAGCATATCTTCTTGTGACAACTCGACAAGTATCACTTTTGTGGTAATCAGTAAGTAAAGTTTGTTTCCATAGAGATACGAGTCATAAATGGTCAAACACAAAGCAAATAGTAGTAACACTTAGTTCTTCTTGGTTGCATCTTTAATCTCTCAGGTAGAAACCACACCCAGAAGAGCATAACAAGCACTGATTCATAGTCTTGTCACAAATTAACACTCCAAAATCACAATATTATCCAATCTTTCAAACCAACTTTGATTGAGATGATTCAGATTCTCCCAAAGACAACTACTTCATTGTAAAACAACTTCACCTCAAAATTGCATTCCACACCTCCACTAGAGGCACAACTTTCTTGACCAAAATTGCTTCACATCAAACTCATGCTACACTCACAAATGCAGAACACTACCAACACTACAATACTACACGATCTTCAACAAATACTTGACTCCATCATATTTTCTTTTGTTATCTCTTACGTCTTTGTCCTTGGCCGGTAGTTCTTCAATAAGTGCCTTACCCCAAAGATGCAATCTTTCTATCTTCAATGTCTCTCTATCCAAACTCTCCTCCTTGGCCACCAATTTGCTTGGTCCAAATGCAAAATACTACCAACACTACAATTCGTCTCATATCTATCAAGGCATTGCTTTGATAACACTTCACTCACGATCAAACACACGGAATGAAGATCAGCACTATGGAATCCAACATCCAACAAGCTCACTAACTTGCACTTTGAATTCTCCACATACTCACAAAACACAAACATAAACTTGATATTTGGAATTAAGCTTAAATGACAAGCACTAAGATACAACACTTTGCTTTATCTATCTTCAGAAATATAAAATATTGAACAACATAAAAATGTGAATGTCTCCTTTAAATAGGCTGAGCACTAACAATTAACAAACAACTATACCTTTTCCTAACAACTTTACCAACTAGATCCAAAATGACAATGCACGTCTTCATATTTGCCTCTTCAAATCTCAAAACTATTACTACTCTGATCTAATGTCAACCTTGATTTTGGCTTCCAAATCTGATGTTCCTTCAAGAATTTCCCCTTCTTTGGGTCTCTCTAATACTACTCATATATCTTTTATTTCTACTATCTCTTTACTGTGAAATACAATTGCACTCATATCTAATCTATCTATGTATTTATCTTCTAACCCACTCTTCTCTAATGTCTTAGATAAGTCACCCAAAGACACTTGCCCTCCTACTTCTACTACTTTGGACTTCTTCTCTTCATTCAGCTCACTATGAGTTCTATCTAAATGTGATCTTACTAAATCTTATCTAATACTCATATTATCTCCTACCTCTAACATCTTCCTATCAACTCGATCTCTTAGAAAAATCAAAAGATTATTTATTCTACATCCTTTGCCTTCCTCTTCCAAGTTTCCAACACAAGCAACCTCAATTTCTGCAGTCTCACTTCCTCCATTTTGATCTCGGCTTCAATACTAAGCATTGCTTTTAACTCCTTCACCATTGCTCTTATTGCATTTGACTCCCCATTTGATACTACCTTCTCCTTACTTCTCTCCTCCTCCAACTCACTTTGATACATCATCAACTCATCCTCAAACTCCACCTTCAATGCTTCTTTCTCTTGTCTATGCAGGACTAGTTGATCCTCTACTCTTCTCAGCAATCCTCATAATCATTCTTCCTCCTGACTATGCTATGTTAACTCTCATTGCTAGGCTTGGTCCTTCTTTGCCACACTCTTCCTCATATTCTTTAACTCTTGCTCCATCATTGCTACACTTGCCTTTGAATGTATAACCTCCACTTGTGCATCATCAATTTCTCTTTTCATTATCTCAACCAATGCAAACTTCTCCTCCAATTCCTCACTACACTTCACCAAGTTCTCCTTCACAGCATCTGAGCTTTTACTCCAAAGAACGGCTTCCGCCCAAATTTCTTCAACTTCCTTCTCTCCTTAGTTATCTTAATTCTCTACATTGAGGCCTCCTCACTCCATTTTGCTATGACCACTAACTCATTCCTCACATCCGGATGAGAACTCTTCATCTTTGCTTTCTTCTGCTGCAAAAGCACCAACAAAGGACACATGATCTTCAATAGATACTTGATCCTATCATATTTTCTTTTTTTGTCTCTTATGTCTTTGTCCTTGGCCGGTAGTTCTTCAACAAGTGCCTTACCCCAAAGACGTAATCTTTGTATCTTCAATGTCTCTCCATCTAAACTTTCCTCCTTGGCCGCAGCTTTGCTCAGTCTGATGATGACTACTTGCATACTTCTCTTCCCCTGGCTACCCTTGGAAATACCAAGGTACCCACTTCTCCTTTCTCATGCTTGCCTTTGGCTGTGGGCAACTCTAGACTTGGCTTGTCTTCTTCAACAATCCTTCCTCCTGATTACTAAACTTCAGTCTCTCCTTCACTGCCACTACTCAACTCTTTTCTCCATAGTGTAAATCTTCTCCTTCTCCTGAGGCTTCTCCCTTTGACTCAATTTCTCCCTTTGATTCCTCCTTCAAAGTAGATTCCTTCACTTCTACTAGTGCAGGCTTCGGATTAAGTTTTCATAGCTTTTAAGGCTGCACCAGTGTAATTTGTCCTTTGGGTCTACTTCTCTTCCTAAGCATGGAGATATCCACTACCACTATCTTCTCCTTCCTGCTCTTCAAAAATTAATCATCACCTTCAATGAACCTGCTCGATGTAGTATCTTTCACCCTCATTGGCTTCCCTTCGTAGATTAGGGTGAAAGTGGGACCGCATTTTTCCTCTCTCATTTGAGCTCAATAGATTCAGCCCAAAGTAGAAATGAGCTGAGAAGGGTATGAAGTTGTTGGGCTGCATATTTATTCTCCAATTGGTGATCATTTGCCCAACACGTTGGTGCAAACATTTTGCCCAATCCACCGCCTCTCTTGCAAACATTTGATGGAAGAACACCGCTTGCTACATGATTACATAGGTGGTTCACTTAGGCTTGAACATAGCCATCATCATGCTCATGATCCCTCATCACACTAGACCCTTATAATTATCCACCTTGTACCCATTCTTGGTGTGAGGTCTATGAAAGAATTCCTCACCTTGGCAATTTCTTCCAAAGCATCATACTTTCTATAGAAAGTGACACCTCTTATCTTTCTTGCTTCTCTCCCCATGACTTATCTCCAATCTGACTCAGTCCATCAGGCCGGATTCCCTTTCTTTCCTTCAAGCTTAGGCCCGTCCTTGCAATTGCTAGCGGTAATTTCTACCATGAACCTTGGAAACCTCAAATTCTAGTTCCAAGCTAGAAATATGATACAAAGTTTTGATAAGACTTCAATCCTTGCCACTACATCTAATTGATGCATTGCAAGACCCCTCTCCACACTCTGCTTATTCACTTTTAGTGCCATTGTATGCTTTCTCACTCTCTACTTGTGAAAGATCAAACTCAAGACTCTAACCCACTCTTCTTGCATACTAGTAGTTTGCATTCCTTTGTGTGGACTCTAAATAAGGACAGGATAGCATCTAGACATTGCAGTGCTTCCTCTTTGAAATCTCAATTTTATAGTCCTTTGCTAATTAGTCATTCTTCAGTCACTTCTCCATGTTACTCACAAATTTTGTGAGTTTGTTTCCTATCACTTTCAAGAACATCTTGATCCCGAGGTAGTCACTTTCTTCCCTTGTACTTTCTTGATTAGTGGAACCCAAGGAAGGTTGTTATAGGTTCTTTGGATCCAAGGGCACCTTCGATACAAAGTCCTCTACTAAGTACTTTGTACTTCCTTATGTCTAAATTGAGTCCTTTTGACTTTGACCCAAGATCTACTTTAGGTTTACCCAGACACATAATGACTCTTGTTTCTTCCCTGTTTAGCCCTCCTTTGGCTTTACCAATGCACTTCTTCTTTAAAACTTGAAAAGAGCAAAAAATGTGGGTACCACACTTCTCATGCCTCCCTTGCACTCTCTAGCACATGGCACTTATTTGCTACTCCACACCCGTATGTGTGACCAAGGGCTCAACTCTTACCTCATTTCTTTCAACATATACCCATAGTTGCCAAGGTTTATCCAAATGGAGTACTTTCAATCTCTAGATCGTGTACTTCTCTTGTACCACTAATGGGCCCTATATGTGGTGATTCTCCTATGAAAGATGTCCCACCACTTGATCCTACTATTCCTCATCCTCCTCCCTAGATCCTCCATACCCTAGTCCCACCATAGACCCTCCTCCCACCCCTATTGCTACACCATCCATCCCACAAGATCATTCACCTACACTAGGTCTATCATCACATCCATATAACCCCCCAACAACCTACATAATCTTGTCTAGATTTTCCATGGGTAAGGATTGGCCAATCATAGCATAGAGGGAGATCTTGTTGCTTGTGTATGCTGGCACAGGCCACCACTAGTCCTAGATCCTTTCTATACTCTAGTAGTGGCTCCATAGGCTCTCACAGACTTGTATTTTTTGTTACACTCTTTAAATTCTATCTAAGTATTCCTACTAGGTTTTCCTTGACAATAGATGTACACCTAAATCCCCATACTATTACAATCTCTCATTTGCTCCACATCTTCCCTCTTATTTGGTGCTATTTTGGCCAATGATCAAGTCAAAGATGTTTCTACTTGGACTATATTGAAACATCCATTGGTGCATGTAAACTATATGGGGACATTAATTTTGGTATTGCAAGTAGTGGAGAAATATTATCTATATGAAGTTTAGCTAAACTTCTACATTAATCATGATTAGCTACATCTAGTCTTAGCTAAGATAAATTTGACTCTATTCTAGAGGAAGTGAAAAGGATGAGCACCATTATTTTGTCTTCTAATGTATTGACTTGGTATTACTTTGACTTTGAGAAAAGAGTTGAAAACTCTTAGGCTCACAAGTCTTGTTGGTGTAGATTTTTCTATAGTCCAAGAATAGCCCATATGAAGGAATCCTTGATTTAGTTGGTAGGTACAACAAGCTAACACCAGCTACTCATGGGGTTGTTCCCATGTGTTTGGATATTCCTTTAGACTTTTTGACTTTATTTGATGTTTAGCCTAGTAACTTAAGTTACTCCAATAGTAAGTAACCTTGGTATGTAACTTTTTCATAAGTCTATAAGCTAGGGGCGAGGAGGTACTCATCATCCTTCATTTTCAACTATCTCTCTCTCATTGAATTCTCTAGTGAGCAATGTCTTGAGATTTAGAGTTTTAGCCTTGGAGGAGTGTGATGGAGTTGAGATTCCTTGCCTTTTTAGTCTATGTTGCGCTATGTTAATAGCCATCAGAGGTTTACCTTGAGTGAGAGACAAACAGCTCATATTTTTTGTTCTATTGTTAAGACTTCTCTAGAAGGTAAGATAATGTTTTGAGTTCAATTGTATATTAGACAATAGGAGGCTATGAGAGCTCACTTGGAGAGAACATTAAATAGAGTAGAGGGCTAAACTTGTGTAAGAGAACTTGGACACATTTCTATACCTTGTAGCTCACTATGAAATGTGTAGTTAACTATGATTATGTTGTTTTGAGGTGATATTAAACACCCTATCTACATGAGAGTATTTGGAAAGATTGTGTGAGGTGGATTGCAGATTTTGGAGATTATGGTGATTTTGAACAAAACCTCAAGTTCAAGATCTGCATCTGAAATTTGCATAAAAGATAGCTTGGATTATCTTTCAATTAGAACACTTACAATTATTGTAAGTGCTACTACACGCATTGAGCTAGAATATTTAGAAGGTGATAGGGTAAACTATTCATGCAAATTGCATGCTCTTTGGCTCTCTGGCCTAAGAGTTATGGAAGCTACCCATATAGAGGAGGCCAACAATCAAACTAAAAATTTCAATAAAAGAAATTGTTTGGTTTTGGAGGAAAAGGTCAAATCCAAAGGAATTGCCCAAATTCCACTTACCATGGAGGAAAGAGTTATGAGAGAGCAAATAGAGAGAAAGATGGAGGTAGTGAAATCAAAGTGGCTCCTTATCCAAACAAAGGTAAGTAGATAGCATCCATAAATGTTTTTGAGAGGAAGTAGGAGAAGGAAGAGTGTTGGAATACTCCAAGGACAATAGAACTCTTTGAGAGAGATACAAGAGTAAAAACACAAATTTCACACTCAATCCTTCAATGCCCCAAAGGAACACCTTCTCTTTATTATATAGCCAAAGAGGATCTCCTCCCAAGAAGCTCCACCGTAGGATTAGGTACATGGATACGTGACCTATCAGCAAGCTTCACCCTTAGACTACTTGCTTGGATGGGTGACATGTTGGTCCTGGTCCCATTTGGTTGGTCAAATAGGCGTTGACCAAAGGGAATCTTCTTGTAGGAATCTCAGAATCATGTAAGTGAGATATTGTTCAAAAGCTCTTGGTGAGACAAAGCAAGGGGAAAAGAAACCAAAGTTCTTTCCATTGGAGGTGTAAAAGACCGAATCCAAGGAGAGAAATAGGAGAATGGAAACTCACATTGGGACACTTGAATGAGAGAAAACTCCAAATGCCTAGCATGAGCTTTGGCTTTGGTATTTATAGGTAGAAAACAAGGCCCTTGAGAAGCTTCTCAAGAAGCTTCCTCAAGCCGCTTTCTTAGAGTGCAAGCCAAGTTAACTAGGAAGCTTCTCAAGAAGCTTCCTTCTAGAAGCCGCCTACTGGGCGTGCAAGCTAAGCTAGTTGGAAGCTTCTAGAAGCTTCCTTCTAGAAGCTACTTACTTAAGGTGCAAGCTAAGCTAACCGGGAAGCTTCCCAAGAAGCTTCCTAGATACTTCCGGAATATTCTAGGCTAATTTGTCTTATGTGCTACTTCGTGAGCCTGACTGACTTCATCGCTAAACTCCATATTGTTACATATTCCCCCGCCGCTAGTTGGTGACGTCCTTGTTGCCAGTGAAGCTTCAAATTCCTAGATGGCCGTCTGTGCATTGTGGAGGTGAGAAAGAGGTTCCCAGGTGGCATCATGAAGGGGAGACCCTTTCCAAAGGACCTTGTACTCCGTATGTTGGCGACGGCCTCGTTGAATGTGGCAACGCGCAAGGATATGATCAACTTCGTACTCCTCATGATCATTGATAGGGATAGGAAGAGGGGGAGGTTGGACTCAAGAGGAAAAGGAAGAGGGGTTATGAACAAAGGGTTTCAACTTGGGAACATGAAAGACAGGATGGATACGCATGTGACAAGGCAAGGCAAGACGATAAGCAACAGGAGAGACAATTTGGGTGATATCAAAGGGTCCTATCCAATTAGGAGCAATTTTACAAACTTGGGTATCAAGTGGGAGAAGGAGGTTACTAGAGGATAGCATGACTTTATCACCAACTTCAAAGGTGAGATTGCGATGATGGTGGTCCGCAGGGTTTTTGGCGATTCTGAGCAACAAGGAGGTGAGACTTGGCTGGTTGGAGAGATTGGGATATAGTGGTCAAGAATGTGGACATATGAGGAACCTAAGATAGAAGGGGAGCAAGAAGAGAATCTGGAACAAGCGGATCTTAGCCAAAATTGAGAAAGAAAGGAGAGAATCCGGTGCTTGCCTGTTTGGAATTGTTGTAGGCAAATTCGGCAGCGGCAAGACATTCATCTGAATTGGTATGGTGGACATTTACAAAGGCATGCAACATATCCTCCAATGTGCAATTTGCACGTTTGGTTTGTCCATCAGTTTGAGGATGATAGGCCATGGACAAAGCAAGCTTGGTGCCAAGTATCTGAAAGAGTGCTTGCCAAAACTTCCCGGTAAAGCAAGGATCACGGTCGGAGATGAGTACACATGGCATTCCAGGATGCTTGAAAACATTGTCAAAGTAGATTTGCGCTAAGGTTGGAGCATCCACAGTATCACAGGTTGGTGCCAAGTGGATTTGCTTACTAAGCTTATCCACAAACACCACGATGGCGGTGTGTACTTGTTTTGTCTTTGGCAAGGATGTGATGAGATCCAAGCTCACATGCTCCCAACGAGCTGATGGAACGGCAAGCGGTTGAAGGAGTCCACCCGGCTTCTGGTTGTTGGCCTTGTTACGTTGGCACCTCTCACACAATCAGGCAAATTCTCGAACATCCCGTGTCATGTTGGGCCATCACCATTGACATTGGAGGGTACCCAAGGTCTTGTCCACACCCATGTAACCAGCGATGGGTAAATCATGGGCTTCTTGAAGGTGCACAAGTCAAAGATCACCTTTGGCTGGAACATAGATCCGGTCCGCATGGAATAGAAGGCCTTCCTTGAAGGAGAAGGTGTTGTACTCCTTGTCACTTGTTGTTAGCCGACCATGTACCATTTGGAAGAAGGGATCTTGTTGTAGAGCTAACCAAAACTCATTTTGAATCTTAGGATCAATTGACACCGTTGTAATTGTTGCCGCGATGAGAGGAAGAGACTTCAAATCAGGTCATTGTGATAGAGCATCAGGGATGACATGGAACCGACCTGGTTTGTACTCAAGTTTGATGTCAAACAATTGGAGTTGCTCTTCCCATCGATGATGTCGACTCTTCATGTGCTCTAGGTGTAAGGTCTGCAACAATGGCTTGTGATCAGTTCGCATGATCACTTGTTTCCCCAAGAGATAATGCCTCCATACCTTGGTGGCATATACCATTGCAAGTTGTTCCCGATCTCAAGCAGAGTAATTTCTTTCAGCTGTATTTAGTTGGCAAGACACAAAGGCAATAGGATGTAGTCCATCTGGAAATTCTTCTTGCAACACAGCTCCAATTGCAAAGTTAGAAGCATCAAAATCAACCACACAAGGTAGTTGAGGATCATATGGTTGAAGAATGGGTCTTGAAGACACCATATGCTTTAACTTCTAGAATGCTTCTTCATGCTTGGTGGTCCATTGGAAGCTCGAGTTCTTTCCCAAGAGGTCAATCAATGGTGCAGCCACGTGAGCATAATAGTGGATGAACGGTCGGTAAAAACTGGCCAATCCCTTGAATGCTCGTACTTTGGTAGCATCCTTTGGGGTAGGCCAATCAGTAATGGCCTTGATCTTCTCTTCTTCCATCTTAATCTCCTCTGATGAGATCTTATGACCCAAGAAGGTAACCTCCTTCTGCCAAAAAGCACACTTTGACTTCTTGCAGTAAAATTTCCACTGTCGTAGTCATCTTGGGACTTCTTGCACATGATTCCTGTGTTCTGCCTTTGTCCTACTATAGATTAAGATATCATCTAAGAACACTACCACGGACTGATCCAATAGTCCCTCCAACACCCGATGCATCTGATCCATGAAGACCGCTGGAGCATTAGTGAGTTTGAAAGGTAGAACTCTCCACTCAAAATGTCCGTACCTTGTGCAAAAGGCAGTCTTTTGCATGTCCTCTCCTTCAATAGGAATTTGCCAATAGCCGCTACAAAGATCTAGCTTGGAAAAGTAGCGTGCTCCACTTAATTGATCAAGCAGGTCATCGATCCAAGGCAAGGGATATGCATTCTTCATGGTTTGCTTATTGAGCCCACGGTAATCAATACAGAAACAAAGTCCTCCATCCTTCTTTGGAACAAATAGTACCGGTGCTCCCCACGAAGAGGTACTATGTTGTATGAAATCCTTCTCCAACAACTCTGTAAGTGTTGTTCGCAACTCCTCCAACTCCTTTGGTGAGAGCCGATAGATTGGTCTACTCACTGGAGTACTCCTTGGCAATAACTTGATCTTGAAGGGCATACCTCAATCAGAGGGTAATCCCCTTGGCAGATCATCCGGAAACACATCTGCAAACTCTTGAACTATCCAATCAACCATTACTTGATGTGGCACTTGGCCCTTCTCAGATTGTTCTTGTGCAATCGGCTTGATCCACACCACGAATACAAACTTATCTTCCTCCAAAGCTTGCTCTATGGCTGCTTCATTAACAAACTTCCCTTCTAGGGACTCATCTCTCTTCCAAGCTTGCTCCATGGTTGCCTTCCTGGCAAACTTCCCATCTTAGGACTCATCTCCCTTCCATATTTGCTCTATGGCTACCTTCTCAACAAACTTCCCATCTTGGGACTGACTATTCTTAGGTGTCTTACTCAGAGGTGCCAGACAACCTAATCGGAAATTCCTACCTTGGTGTTCTACTTGAATTTGACATCGGGTCCAATCAAATTGAACCTTATGATGTTCAAGCCAAGGTAGACCCAGAATGATATCATAGTGTAAAGGTGCCACTATAAACCTCATACATTCCAAATACTCCTTCCCAATCTTGAAGGTAACGGAATGCGAGGTGCGGAATGTAGAACCTTTTCTACCATCCGCTATCATCAAACTACTTCCAATCATTGGCTTGATAGGAATACCCAATTCCTTTACTACTTGCATAGACATGCAATTCTCTAAACTTCTAGAATCAACTAAAATCCTACAACCCCAATTAGATATTGTACCTTGCAAGTGAAGCAAGCTTGCATAGGTCGAGCCTTCAATCCCATTGGAACTAATCAAGCTCTCAATAGGCGGCTCAAAATCTCCTACTGGGATTCTTCATTTCCCTGATCATTCTTTTCCACAAACTCCATCTAGGTAACTTGTCTAGATCACCCATTCCTAAGTGGACATTCAGCAATGTGATGTCCAACTTGGCGACAATAAAAGCAACCTCCATTTTGTCGTAATCTTTCTCTATCTGTTGTGCCAAGTGGTCTTTGTTGGATAGCATCAATCTCCATTGGTATTGGTTCTTCCACTCATGCATAGTGTATTGGTAGGCTTTGTGCAGGTCGAGGTCAAGACCAATTTGTTGCAACCAAGGAATCAAAATGCTCAGCCAATTGCATAGCTTCTTCTACATTTTGTGGCTCCCGCATGGTCACCTCCAATTTGGTTCGTGACTTCAATCCTCGTATAAATCAATCCAAAACTTCACCTTCTTGGATATCTGGAATTTGCATGATGATGTTCTGAAATTGTGTGATGTAGCTTCTCACTGAGCCAATATGCCTAAACTCCGCCAATTTATCTCGTGCGGCTTGGGTGGCATTTATCATTTGAAATAGACCAAGTATTGCATCTTTGAATTTTGCCTATGTCAAAATTGGTGTAACAATTTGTCGTTTAGCTCTTTCTACTTGCAATCGCCACCAAAGTTTTGCCACGCCATCCAATTGGCTAGAAGCCAAGAGAATTTGTTTCCGCTTGTCTTGAAGATTGGTGGCTTCAAAGTAACGTTTGCAATCAAACACAAAATTCTCCACTGTGCTTGGAAGATTCTTGCCTTCAAACACCTTGGGTTTTGGAAATCGAATGTGATCTTCTCCATCTCGAATTGGTGCTCTCTTTATCTGTTCTCGTCATTGCTGGTCTTGTTCATCCAACAATTGAGTAAGATGCTCGATTTGTTGTTGCATTGCAAGGATAACATCCGGTATTGCAGCCATCACTACTACTCTATTCCACTACACTCAATTTATCTAGTTGATTTACACATAGATACAACATGTCCACCGTTCTCCATAAGTTACAACTGGAAGTATCAAAGGTTCCTCTGACACGGTGATCATATGTAGAAAATCTTGCTCAAAGCACGAGGTGATGAATTGTGTGAAACGATGCTTTGGTAATATCTGGACATGAAAGTCCCAATGGTTTGGTGGAAGTGGATTTGGTGGTCCATAAATTCCATCCATCCCATTCCTGCTCTGATACCAATGTAAAAGACCAAATCCAAGGAGAGAAATAGGAGAATGGAAACTCACATTGGGACACTTGAATGAGGGAAAACTCCGAATGCCTAGCATGAGCTTTGGCTTTGGTATTATAGGTAGCATACAAGGCCCTTGAGAAGCTTCTCAAGAAGCTTCCTCAAGCCGCCTTCTTAGAGTGCAAGCTAAGCTAATCGGGAAGCTTCCCAAGAAGCTTCCTAGATACTTCCGGAATATTCTAGGCTAATTTGTCTTATGTGCTACTTCATGAGCCTGACTGACTTCATTGCTAAACTCCATATTGTTACATGAGGAGAGGAGATTAGTACATTTTCAAGGCCTAATTCATCCATTTAGGCCTCCAAAATTGGCTCCAAACAGTCCTATTTTGGCTTATGCCCTATTAGTAGAAGTGTTCTTTTGGTGATATCTCTATGTGATCTATGTTCTCTATCATGTGTAACATCCTTCCAAATTTCACCACCTAAGTTTCACATCTAGATCATTGTAATACCAATAGCTAGATAGATAATCTACAGATGAAATTTGGTTTGGTAACATCTGGAAGGATGTTATACATGATGGACTAAGTAGATAAGCTAGAGGTATAACCAAAAAATTACTTCTACTAATAGGCCAAAAACCAAAACATACTTGGAAACTTTAGTATCAATAGTTAGGCATATGATCTAGAGGTGAAATTTGAGGTGGTGACATCTAGAAAGATGGTACACATGATAGAGAACATAGAGCAGATAGAGGTATCACCAAAAGATCACTTCTACTAATAGGGTAGAAGCCAAAATATGCCTAAAAACTTCAAAGGCAATTTTGTAGACCTAAACAGATGAATTAGGCCTCAAAAATGTGTAAACCTTCCCCCCCTACCCCCAAACATAAGAAAGGTTGGCCTTCACTCCCCCTGATTTGTCTCATCAAGAGCTATCCAACAATATCTCACCCATGTGATTGAGATTCCTATAGGAAGATTCCCCAAAAAATTCCCTTTGATCAAAGCATGTTTGACCAACCAGATGGGACCAGGAATGACAAGTCACCCATCCAAGCAAGTAATCTAAGGGTGGAGCTTGCTGATAGGTCACCTATCCATGTCCCTAATCCTAAGGTGGAGCTTCTTTGGAGTATATCCTCCTTGGCTATATAATAAAGAGAAGGTGCACCTTTGGGCTTGGGAGGATTGAGTGTGAAAGTTGTGTTTTCTCTCTTGTATCTCTCTTGAAGAGTTCTCTTGTCCTCAGAGTATTACAATCATATGCCTAGCTATTGATTCTAAAATTTCCAAGTATATTTTGGTTTTTGGCCTATTAGCATAAGTACTCTTTTGGTGATACCTCTATTTGATCTACTTAGTCAATCATGTATAACATTCTTCCAAATGTACCAAACCAAAATTTATCTCTAGATCATCTATCTAGCTATTGGTATTACAAGTGCTCAAACTCCAAAGGCCTTAATTTGGATCTTTTGGCACAAGAGAAAAAGAGAACTCATTTTGTAGAGGACGTACACTCTTCTCAAGGATTTGCTCCTATGCCTACTAGGAGCACTTGCATTAGCACCTCAACACCATCAACAAAAAAGATTCCAAGGAAGAAGTTGGAGATGGAGGACTTCTTGATCTCAAAGCAACAATGTAACTATAATGTGTTGGAGGATGTTGGTAATCACAAGGCTAACATCATTGTGGGCCAATTGATTGCTTTGAATCCTACCTTGAGAAAGGAGCTTAGAGATGGTTTGAGTTCTACAAAGAGCAAGGCAAAGAAGCAAAAGAGAAGTTGTAGTATCAATGGGAGTGGTGGACGCCAAGCCAGCACCATGGAAGGCCTGTGAATATGCTTCCTAGGTTGATATGAGAGTGAATGGTCACAAAATCAAGGATACACTTGTTAATGGAAGATCTGCAATGAATGCCATGTAAGAGAGGTTGATGACAAAGTTACGCATGATACTCTCTAGAATTTCAATATTTGTGGTGAGCATGGCCAACAAACAACAAGTTTGACCAATATGGGTGATGAATAAGGTTTTAGTTTTAGTTATAGGAGTTCAAAATCTCATGACTTTCCAAGTCTTGAAGGATATGAGCTATGATTTGCTTCTTGGGAGGCCATGGTTGAGAGCATCATGCAAAATTGATTGATGACACAAAGGTTACTTGAGGATTGGATCATCAAATCATTGAGGTATAGTTCATGTGACTAACATTATCAACACTTCACATTCAGATACACCATCTTTGGTTTATTGAGAATTAGAGTCAAAAGAAGGTGCTATAAGTGTGAACACAAGCATGAAGGAAGTGACTTTCAAAGAGGAGGGTGAATCTAAATTTGATTCAGATGTGTATCCCTTATGTGCTATGGATTTTGAATCTAAACCAAAGGTTTTGAAGGACCCAAAGAAATCATCATTGAGGAGATAGAGAAGAGGTTATCTACCCTCAAGTATGGTCCAAATGTTACCAAAGAGGAGAAGGTGAGATGTGTTTGCTTTCAATTACAAGGATCTAAAAGAAGTCACCTTGGAGGAGCATAAGATAAAGGTAGAGTCACATGCAAGACCAGTCCACCAAAAGCAACAATGCATTAGCCCACTAATAGCTTTGGTTGTGAAGGAAGAAATTGATAAGCTCAAGGAGGCCGGATTTATCTTTGAGGTAGAGAAATCAAAATGAGTTTCTCTAATTGTGATTGTGAAGGAAGATAAGATAAGATAAGATTGTGATCTTTGGGTTTGTGTGGATAACAAGAAGCTCAACATTGTTATTAACAAGGACTATTACACTTTGCCATTCATTGGTGAGATCTTGGAGGAGGTTGCAAGTCATGAGAGGTACAATTTTGGAGATGATTAAAGTGAGTATAACCAAATCAAGATTGCACTAGAGCATCAACAACTCACCACATTTACCACACCTTGGAGGATTGATTCTTTCAATGTCATACCTTTTGGGCTTTGCAATGCTCTAGCTACATTCCAATGGTTAATGAACAAGGTGTTTGAACCTTCCATTGGGAAATTTATGGGAGACTTCATTGATGACTTTTGTGTCTATGGGAACAAGGAGGAGCACTTTAAGCACTTGATCAAGATCTTGCAACACTTGGATGAAGAAAATGACTCATACAACCTAGAGAAGTGAATTTTGTTGTGAAGAAGGTCTAGGTTTAGGGCATATCATTTCCAATGATGGAATAGTAGTTGATCCTAAGAAGAGGAAAATCTCAGACCTTCCATTTCTTGACAAAGTTATGCCAATTCTTGGAGATGGTTGGGTACTATAGGAGGTATATCTTCTCATTTTCCAACAAGTCTTTTTCAATGATCATCTACATGAAGAAGGATGTAAAATACATGGTGATTTTGGAGGACAAGGAGGCTCTCAAAGCTTTTGATAAGCTCAAGCAATCCTTTGTTGTGACTCCAATTCTTACTAAACCTTATTGGAGTAAGCCTTTCATCCTCTACACTAATGCTTCTAATGTAGCTATAGGATACACTCCTAGTCAATTTGACCAAGATGAACATGATCATCCAATAGCATATGCTTGTAGACAAATGGTTTCAACAGAAAAGAACTAAGTCACAAAGGGAGAAGGGTTGGCAGTGATCTTTGGTCTCAAGAAGTTTAGATACTACTTGATTGGAGGGGAAGCTACCATTGTCATGGATCACAAAGCTTTGAATTACATCTTCACCAAGCCTAATGTGGAAGGGGGACTAGCAAGGTGGATGATACTCTTGTTTGAATATGACTTCACCATTGAAGATAGGCTAGGGAAGAAATATGCAAATGCTAATTTGTTATCTAGGCCTTATGATCATGATGGAATTGAACCAGTAGATGGTTCCTTCACAAATGAGGAGCAGATGACAATCTCCTTCACTCAAGAGGTTTCAATGAAGTACAAGTAGATTGTGGACTTTGTTACAAGAGGTAACTATCTAGAAAGGATGCATGTTAGGGAGAGGAAGGTCCTTGCAGCAAGATCTAGACCCTACACAATGGTGGAGGATATTCTTTTTCACCAAGGAGCAGATGGTCTATTCTAAGAGCAATGGGTAAGGAGGAGTCTACTCTTCTCATAAAGGAGTTTCATGAAGGTTTAGTGTGAGAGGAACACTTTGCATGAAAGGTGACTACTTTCAAGATCTAGATGTAGGTTACCATTAAAGGGAGGTTTTCAAGGATTATCTTGATTATTGCAAAACTTGTAATGTTTATCAAGCTTTTGCTAGAAAGTCTACTTCCACTCCTCATCTTAGATCAATTCCATTGCTATGACCTTTTGAGAAGTGGGGAGTTGACTTTGTAGTCCTCTTAATAGAACTGTAAGGAACAATTGCTACATTGTGATAGTTACTAATTACCTTACCAAGAAAGTAGATTTCTTAATAATTCATTATTACTAGGTTTGGGTGCACTTTGGAGTTGGTTTTTGATAGAAGAGGAGAGTTTAGAAGGAGCATCACTATAACCATGTTGTGAAATTTCTCTATTACATATAAAGTAACTACATTCTATAAACCAAATTCTAATGGCTTGGCAAAGAGAACCAATCAAACCTTGTGCATGATATTGGCCAAAGATACAGAAATAGAGGAGACTAAACATCATTGGGATAAGAGGATTCATACGGTTTTTTTGGAGTATAGGACAACAATGAAGACTTCCACAAGATATTCTGCATTTCATTTGGTATATGGTATTGAGTTTACCTTACATATTCACTTTGATATTCTTACCTTCCAAAGCATTCATAGGAGATATAAGAAAGCACAAGGAGGTGATGTAGAGAAGTCAAGGAAGGATCAATCATGGAATTGGAGGAGGCAAGAGTATTTTTTTGAGTAGAGAAAAGGAAACAAAAGGATATGAAAAGAGGCAAGGCAAGAAGAAAGTGGAGCCCTTTAAAGAAGGTGATTTGGTAATATGTTTTATTCCATTTGGTTCAAGGGAGTGCAAAAGAAGTTTTGACTAAGTAATTTGGACCTTTCATAATGGTGAAGGTGTGGAGAAATTACACCTATGATCTTAAGGAGTTGAGAGGAAGACATTTTGAAAGGATTAACCATGATAAGTTGAAGATGTATCGTAAAAGGTAGAGAGACTTTCACTCCAAGGACAAAGTGAAATATTAGTCCATGGGTCTAAATGTTTATTTGCGTATGTATTTGTTATTGTGATATTTAGTTTGGTATTATAAGTACTTGAGAGATATTATTTATATAAAGATAAAGGATATTTCTACATTAGTCATGATTAGCTACAGTTAGTCATAGCTAAGATAGAGGAGTCTTTACTTTAGAGGAAGTGGAAAAGATGAACACCATTATTTTGGATTCTGGTGTATTAACTTGATATTATTCCTAGATTTTTAGCTTTGAGGAAACAATTGAGACTCTTGGACCCACAAGCCTTTTGGCTTTAGATTCTTTTATAGTCCAAAGTTAGCCCATGTAAATGAGAGGTGGTTGCTAGATTTCATCAATTCCAAGCAAGGGATGGAGTTGCACTACAAGAGGACTTGGTTAGAAATGCATGTGTTAGGAGATAGGTCTACCATAAGATACCATAGAGTCCACTTAATTTTGATGGTGTAGGACATTGGGTCAGTTAGGAGATTTTAGTAGAGCAATACAAGCGCTACATCTTTTGTCTATGGGTAGTCCTATTGATGAGACTATCTCTTCTCTATGCTCACTACATCCTATGGCAAGAGATGGAATACCATTAGAGGTCTTAGATTATCAGCCTAAGAAGCTTTTATGTCTTGATATGTTGATTTTTGCACAATCATTGTGCATTACCCCTTGCTTCTCCTCAAGAGGCTTGTCAAGCCATATATGAGCATCTTAAGATTACTTTCAAGCAAATGATCCTTTTGGTGGATTTACCAAGCTTTAGCAATAGCAAGGAGGTATATTCCTAAGTTAGTTAGTCAGATTTTGGCCTATGGTGTAATACTCCAAGGACAAGAGAAGAGAGAAAACAAAGATTGCACACTCAAACATTCGATGCCCCAAAGGAGCACCTTCTCTTTATTATATAGACAACGAGGATCTCCTCCAAGGAAGCTCCACCATAGGATTAGGGACACAGATATGTGACATGTCAGCAAGCTCCACCCTTGGATTACTTACTTGGATGGGTGACATGTCTGGTCTAGGTCCTATCTGGTTGGTCAAACAAGCTTTGACCAGAGGGAATCTTTTAGGGAATCTTCTTGTAGGAATCTCAGAATCACGTGAGTAAGGTACTATTAGAAAGCTCTCGATGAGACAAAGCAAGGGGGAGGGAAGGCCAGCCTTTCCTCCAATGGGGGGAATTGGCACATTTTTGAGGCCTAATTCATCCGTTTAGGCCTCCAAAATTGCCTTCAAAGATTTTAGGCATATTTCTGTTCCTACTCTATTAGTAGAAGTCCCCTTTTGGTGATACTTCTTTTTGATCTGTTTAGTCCATCATGTGTAAGATCCTTCCTGATGTTACCAAACCAATTCTCACCTTTAAATCATATGTCTAGCTATTGGTTCTAAGGTTCTCAAGTCTATTTTGGTTTCTGCTCTATTAGTAGAATTACTCTTTTGGTGATACTTCTATCTGATCTATTTTAACCATCATGTATAACATCATTCTAGATGTTACCAAACCAAATTTCACATCTAGATCATATGGCTAACTCTTGGTATTACAGACCTTCCTCCTTTTAAGACGCAACGTCCTCATTGTACAATTGTTGCTCAAATGCTTGCACCAACACCGGTGCATGTGCCAAATTGGCAGAGTGCTCCCAGGTTGCTTCATAGAGGGGGTAATCTTTCCATTGTACTAGGTAGTCCACCCACGGATGGCGAGTACCATGCATGCATTTTTGGAGAATTTGCTCCACTTCATATTCCTCTATGCCATCAATGAGTGTCGGACAAGGTCGAATGTCTTGTGTGGAATGATCCTGGCCTGATCGGGGAGCATATCTGCGTACTAGGGAGACATGGAACACTGGATGGATCTTCATATGTGGCGGTAGCTCAAGGTAATAGACCACAGTGCCAATGCGACGAAGAATCAAGAAAGGCCCAATAAAATGAGGTTTGAGCTTACGAAGTCCAACTAATGTGAGGTTGGTTGTCGATAGCCACACTTGATCCCCAACATTGAACTCCATGTGCCTACGGTGTGCATCAGCATATTGCTTCTATCAATTTTGCACAATCTATAATCTGTGCTTGGTGCTCCTACACCTTGTTGGATTCTAGAAACAAATGTGTTGACTGCATCGACCTTGGTAGTCACTAGACGGATCTTCATCAAGCTAGAAGGTGTGAAGAGATGCTCACCATACATGAGGAAGAACGGAGTGACCTGGGTGGATGCATTTACTAAATTGTTGTAAGAAAATTCCACCAACGGGAATAGGGTGTCCCACCTCTCTTGCTCTTCTAAGGTGAAGCCGCGTAACATGTCTTCAATCGTGCGATTAGCCCGCTCTATTTAGCCATTTGTTTGTGGGTGGTAAGCTGTGGACATGGTCAACTTGGTTTTGAAGAAACCAAAGAATGTTTGCCAAAACAAATTGGTGAATTGGGTGCCTCTATTGGTGATGAGTACTCTAGATAAGCCATGGTGAGCAAAGACTGCATCTAAGTATAATTGAGCTAGTTGTGGCGCGGTCACCTCCTTGGTGGTAGGGTGTACATGAATCATTTTGCTGAGCCTGTCCACAAAGACCACGATGGAGTCAAACCCTGAGGTGGTCTTGGGTAATTCACAGACGAGATCCATACTCACTTGTTCCCAACGTTGGGTAGGAGTGGGGAGAGGTTGAAGGAGCCCTGCAGGAGCTTGATTAGAAGCTTTGTTATGTTGACAAAGTAGGTAGCTATGCACATAGTCCATCACGTCATTGCTCATCTTGGGCCAATAGTAATGGCGCTTGATTGCATCCAAGGTCTTGTCGACTCCGGCATTAGCTACAATGGCCGAGTCATGACATCCCACTAGAATGGTGGTGCGTAATTTTAGGACATTTAAGATCCATAATTTGCCATCCCAAAAGGTGAGTCCTTGGGTGCTGGTGACACCTTTGGATGATTGTGCTTCTACAATCTGTGGATCAGTTTTTGTAGCAACCAAAATCTCTTGCCAAAATTCAGAGTTAATCTTAACCTCTACCACCAAGTTGTTTGCCATTGACATGCGGGTGAATGCATCTACAAGTTGCTTCTTACCTTCCACATAGGTGATTGTCATGTTGAGGCATTGTTGCCACTCTGCCCACCAAATTTGGCGACGAGATAGATCCTTCTACGTCTTGAGGTAGACTAAAGGTTTGTGGTCTATCTCTACTACAAATGCCTTCTTGCCGAGATAGTGCTTCCAATGCTTGGTTGCTAGAACAATGGCCAGCTCTTCTTGTTCTGTTTGTGGTAGTTGCACTTGGCTGGTAACAACTTTTGAGAGAAATATGCAATTGGATGCCATCCGTCATGCCACTCTTGTTGTAGGACTGCTCCGATTGCTACGCTTGATGCATCTATAGCCAACTTGATTGGACGTTTTGGGTCATACCACTTCAAGATTAGTGCATGTGGCAAGGTACCTTTCAATTCTTGAAAGGCCAACTCTTGTGCAGTTCCTCATGTCCACTTCTTCCCCTTGCCAATTAGTGCCGTTAAAGGCTGTGCAACCTTGGAGAAGTCCTTGACAAATCTATGATAGAATCCCGTCAACTCCAAGAAGCTCTTAAGTTGAGTCTGATCTTCTGGGGCACTCCATTTTTGAATGACCTCTATTTTATATGTCAATACTTGAATGCCATCTGCACTTACCCTATGCCCCAAGTAGTCTACTTCAAACTTGCCAGACTTACTTCAGACTTGCCAAACTCACACTTTGAAATTTTGGCATACAATTGATTATGTCTTAGAATCTAGAAGACCTCTCATAGATGTTGTTTTTGTTCTATCATCGTGCTACTATATACTAAGATATCATCCAAGAAGACGATAACAGACTTATCCAAGTATGGATGAAATATGTCATTCATTAGACTCATGAAAGTGGCAGGTGCATTGGTGAGGCCACAAGGCAGCACAAGATACTCAAAGTGGCCATACTTGGTTCGAAAGGCAGTTTTGTACACATCCTCCTCTGTGATTTGGATTTGATTGTAACCGCTCCGCAAGTCTAGTTTGGTGAAGTATCTCGCTCCATGGAGTTGATCAAACAAGCCATCCATGCGAGGTAAGGGGTATTTTTTCTTCATTGTTTGCTGATTGAGACCCTAATAGTTAATGCACATGCGCATTGTACCATCCTTCTTCTTCACAAACAAGACAGGGGCCCCATATAATGATACGCTAGGTTGGATGAACTTTTTCTGCAACATCTCCTCAATTTGAGTCTTACACTCCTCCAACTCATGAGGTGATAGGCAATATGGGGCCTTACAAAGAGGTGTCTTCCCCGGGAGCGTCTCAATTTTGTGATCTACTCGCCTTTTTGGTGGTAATCCTGAGGGTAGATCATCGGGAAAAACATCTTGAAACTCATCCACCACATCCTTCAATTTCTTAGGAATTTTTCCATCGAGTTGTGCATTGTGGACTTCTCTTATTAGACCCATAAAACATCTATCGGTCTTACAGACAGTTGCCGTTCCTATGACATATAGAGGCAATTTCTGCCTGTGTGATTTTCCTTTAACCCCAATGATTGACCATTGGTGGATTCTCACTACTTTCTTCCTTCAATGCACCATAGGGTTGTACTACTCCATCCATGGCATGCCTAAAATTGCATCATAACGAGCTAACTATATCACTCGCCACTCAATTGCTTCTTGATATTCTCCTACAGAGAGGGTTACCCGTCTAGGTAATGATTCAATCCTCTCTATTTGCCCATTAGGTAACTCTACTTCTTCACTTTCATCTCTCTAGGTCCATTCCTAATCTTATTGCAACAAAGCGAGACAAGAAATTCTCTGTTGCTCCCAGATCTATTAATACTCTCACTTGATTACCTTCTAGGATTCCATTCATGACAATCAATTGTGTGGTTGCCTTTTGGGATCTTTGCGCATTATTCTTCTTCCTTCCCTTGCTTCTTTGCTTCCTTATTGAGCTAGTAAGGCCGTGAGGTACATTTACTAGCAATCTCTATTTTTTAAAGTGATTTCTACCTCCTCCTCTTCAATGTGCCTCTCCATGTTGTTCAAGATCACATGTACAAAGGCCGAGGGCCTCTAGGGAAACAAGTGCAACAATTGCGACAAATACGGCCACAATTGTAACAATGGCGTTGTTCTACTCGAGTCCCTTCTCCTCATGGGACTCCATCTCTTCGTTCTTCTACCCGTCCCCGCTCCCCTTGAAGCAGTGGTGCTCCTTGATCTCGGAATCGAAGGGTTGCCCAATTCCATTGGTATTGGTCCACCCATGTGTGGCATTTCTGCCCGATAATGTTGAGGTGGAACTACTTCTTCACCTCTACCTAATGCTCCTGCTATTCTCTACGCACAAGCAATGGCTTCAAATACCGTGCGAGGATTTTGCACCATGACTTCTTGGCGAATCCGCTCTTTTAACCCTTGTTTGAAATTGTCAAGAGCCTTTGTTGGACTCATGTAGGTAATTGCAACTTCCAGATCCAGAAATGCCTCCACATACTCTTGTATGCTATTCTTCTGTCTCAATCCCCATAGTCGGGTTCAAGCCATCTACATAAAATCCATTGATTGGAAATTCTTCAGTAGTCCTTCTTGCATTGTTGTCCATGTGACATCCCTTCTCTCTACCAACATGGATTGTTCCCTAGCATCATACCATGTGAGTGCTTTATCGGTCAAGTACCCACATGCAAACACGCCTACAGCATGCTCTGTGAGCCGGCCTATCTCTCACTCAGGATGAACCTCTGATGGCTATTTTGGTAGCGCACCATGGACTAAGAAGGTAAGGAACTCCAACTCCATCATACTCCTCCAAGGCTAACACTCCAAGACTCAAGACATTGCTCACTAGAGAACTCAATGAGAGAGAGATAGTTGCAAATGAAAGGATGATGAGTACCTCCACACTCCTTGTTTATATACTTGTGAAATAGTTACGTACCAAAGTTACTAATTACCGTAGTAACTCAAGTTACTAGACTAAAAGTCAAGTAAAGTCAAAAAGTAGAAAGGAATATCCATTCACATGGGCATATTCCCCTAAGCATGTGGTCTTATCTTGACCCAACCACTAAGTCAAGGATTCCTTCACATGGGCTATCCTTGGACTAAAGAAGAATCCAAAACAAAAAGGCTTGCGGGCCCAAGAGTTCTCAACTCTTTCCTCAAAGCCAAACACCTAGGAATAATACCAAGTCAACACACTAAAATCCAAAATAATGGTGCTCATCTTTTCTACTTCCTCTAAAGTAAGGTCCCCTCTATCCAAGCTATGACTAACTTTAGCTAACCATGACTAATATAGAACCATCCTTTATCTCTATATAAATAATATCTCTTAAGTACTTGTAATACCAAGTTAAATATCACAATACCACACACATGCACATATGGGTGTTACAGCTCTGTGATCTTTGTTGAGAACAATCAGAAATATCAATTCATTCTCAAGATCCACTTTTCCACTAATCCCATCATACGCTGCCCCTTGTAAGGCTCAATGTTGCAGGTCTTCTTCATCCGGAGTAGCAATGTGGCTTCATAGTTGATAGAGTTTGTAGGCACGGGTGCCTCTCCAAGTACTTCAGTCGCAGGTACTGAGTTTTGAGACGGCTCTTCTTCTTGCATGGCTTGATCGTTCCTGAGGATCTGCACTTGACTTTGTAATATCTCTATGGTCATCTTAATCTCTCAAAATTCATTCAACATCCCTTGCATTCCTTGCACCAACTCTTGCAATTGCGGATCCATGGTTCCTGCAACACTCAATTGCTAATGTCTACTTCAATATAGAGTCAATATAATCACTCTGGAAGGTGCACAAACTATTGGAACTACCATTGGGACCTCAGAAGCTATCACTCGTTGATAATACTCCTCACCAAAATTCCTAACCACAAAATCTCTAAACATCACTTTTGGTCTCACTACATAACGGATTTCTACTTGAGTGTTGAAAGGGAGAGGATTCGGGACATTCATATCCATTTTATCATAATAGAATGTAGATTGTCAAATCCCACTCTTTGTCATATATCACCACAAGTAGAATCACCGGGTTTGGTGAGTTCATCACTCAGTCCATGAATTCTGCACCAAAGTGATAAACTAGCAATACCCTCATCTGCTCACGCTGGATGTACATAACCTTGATGTGGAATGGGTTTGAGGATGGAAAGCTAGGTGCGGGAAATTGTACTCCTGGCGCATCCATCCCATCCGCTCTCTAAAGCCCTACCTAAGTCTAGCAATTACTTTATGTTCTCCACCTCAAATTACTCAGTTTCAATAGTTTGTGCTATTCCAAGAGTGTTGATCCACTCTCTTGGACTAAAACACTCACTCTGATACCATTGTAATACTTTGAGGACAAGAGAAGAGAGAAAACATAGATTGCACACTCAAACATTTGATGCCTCAAAGGAGCACCTTCTCTTTATTATATAGACAAAGAGGATCTCCTCCAAGGAAGCTCCACCATAGGATTAGGGACACAGATAGGTGACATGTCAGCAAGCTCCACCCTTGGATTACTTACTTGGATGGGTGTGGTCTAGGTCCTATCTGGTTGGTCAAACAAGCTTTGACCAAAGGGAATCTTTTAGGGAATCTTCTTGTAGGAATCTCAAAATCACATAAGGTACCATTGGAAAGCTCTCGATGAGACAAAGCAGGGGGAGGGAAGGCCAACCTTTCCTCCAATGGGGGGGAATCTACACATTTTTGAGGCCTAATTCATCCGTTTAGGCATCCAAAATTGCCTTCAAAGATTTTAGGCATATTTTGGTTCCTACTCTATTAGTAGAAGTCCCCTTTTGGTGATACTTCTTTCTGATCTGTTTAGTCCATCATATGTAAAATCCTTCCAGATGTTACCAAACCAATTCTCACCTTTAAATCATATGTCTAGCTATTGGTTCTAAGGTTCTCAAGTCTATTTTGGTTTCTGCCCTACTAGTAGAAGTACTCTTTTGATGACACTTCTATCTGATCTATTTTGACCATCATGTATAACATCATTTTAGATGTTACCAAACCAAATTTCACATCTAGATCATATGGCTAGCTCTTGGTATTACATATGGTTATACCAATTAGCTTCATGATCCTTCCAAGTTACTTTACTGTAATCTATTAGCCTATCACAAGCCTCAAATTTACTACTAAAATCTTTAACCTTATTAATATTATAACATTATGCCTTAGTTACACCTCCCCTCCCTTTTGATTATACCGGATCCTTCACAAAATTTTGCAAAACTTCAAGTGTCATTGGCTCTCCATTTTTACTATGTAAAAGGCTCTCCATTTTTATTATATACGCTTTGTGAAAATGATGTATTTTGATGTGGTAATTTTTACTAGTCCAAGAGTGACTTGTACTTCTATTCAACTTCTCATGATGGAGAAGGACATAAGGGGCATTAGACAATTTTCTATTGGAGAGATCTTTTTGTGCTTGGTTAGCCGTACCATTGTCCCATAACATCAATCTCATTTCCAAAAGCACTTCAATCCGCATCAATTTGGAGTAGCTATACTTGGAGGTTGTGAGGCTATATCTCTAGGCACTATGGCACTTCTAGATATCCATCCAGAGTGTCTCATCCTATAGGTGGATGTTGAGAACACTTTTAATAGCATCTCTCAAGCATCCATCTTTAGAGAGCTTAGGGAGGTCGGTGGATCCTTGATGAGTCTTATTCCTTTTGTGTAGTCATTTTATGGCTCTCTTGCTTCCCTTTACTACTAGCATGGTTGGTCACATGAGGGATTCATCATCTTGGAGTCAATTTTCAATGTGTACACAACAAGGAGATCCTTTAGGGGGACCTTTGTTTGCCACGGCTCACTTAAGAGCTCTCTTATCTACTACTTTGGCCATGCTCTATGTTATGTATTTCACTCCTTGGTAGAAAATATACATATTGTGTGCCTCATAGATCAGATTAGGTAGGCCTTTTATCACTTGACTACCAAGCTACATTTTGTAGGCTTGAGAGTCAAGGTGTCAAAGTGCAAAGCATGGTCCACTTCAAGTATCCCTCCACACCTTGAGCTTCCTGAGGGGTGCAGTATCTATAGATGGACTATGTATTCTTGGAGTGCTAGTAGGATCTAAGGATTTTGTCATATGCTTCTTAGACATTGCTCCTTGCAGAGGATACTCTCCATGTGGATGACCTTCTATAGTACTCCAAGGACAAGAGAAGAGAGAAACACAGATTTCACACTCAATCCTCCGATGCCCCAAAGGAGTACCTTCTCTTTATTATATGGACAAAGAGGATCTCTTCCAAGGAAGCTCCACCATAGGATTAGGCACATGGATAGATGACATGTCAGTAAGCTCCACCCTTGGATTACTTACTTGGATGGGTGACATGTCGGTCCTGGTACTATCTGGTTGGTCAACCAAGCTTTGACCAAAGTGAATCTTTTAGAGAATCTTCCTATAAGAATCTCAGAATCATGTGGGTGAGATCCCAACAAGACAAACAGGGGGAGAGAAGGCAAGCTTGTTTAGGATTGGGGGAGGGAAAATTTGCACATTTTTAGGCCTAATTCATCCGTTTAGGCCTCCAAAGTTACCTTCAAAGATTTCAGGCATATTTTGGTTCCTACTCTATTAGTAAAAGTCCCCTTTTTTGATACCTCTTTCTGATCTATTTAGTCCATCATGAGTAACATACTTCTAGATGTTATTAAACCAATTCTCACCTTTAAATCATATGTCTAGCTGATGGTTCTAGGGTTTTCAAGTCTATTTTGATTTCTGCCCTATTAGTAAAAATATTCTTTTGGTGATACTTCTATCTGATCTATTTTTTCCATCATGTATAACATCATTCCAAATATTACCAAACCAAATTATACATCTATATCATATGGCTAGCTCTTGGTATTACACCTTCCTCTACTAGGAGATCTATAGGTTGCATTTGGTATACTCTCCTCTAGTATTTCTCATTGACCAACTTACATTCTTTGCATGGTTCCTCCTTCATTGACCTTCCTATCATGTTTGAGAGCTTTTGATAGGAGGATTATAGGAGTCTTAGGTGATATCATCAAACCAGGGACATTTGAGTCTGTGACGAGGGATTTGGCATGTAGATAAACATCTCTGCTGATCTTGTGAAGAGGGGTAGGCCTATTATCTATGGAGTAGATGACACCTATAGTTGTGCTCTCTTGGCACCCCTACTTTCCTCCCATTTTGTGGTTGCTAGTAGGCTAGTTTTGGAGACATATGTGACCAAGGTGGAGGAGTGATCCTTTTCTCTCGAGGCGTTGTTGCGGCAAATGAGAGATGGACTATCTCCATGGGCACGGGAGGACCTTCCATCCTTTGCTTCACTACCATCAGATTGGACCAAAGATTTGCAATCTTCCTTGATGGAGCAACAATGTCAACATATGCTACATTCTCTCTTAGTGACTTGTCCATTCCTCATGCCACTAGAGCAAATCTTTGCTCTTGCTCCAACAAAGGTGCAAGCTCTTGGATCCTAGCTCAATTGTACATTAGTGCATTCTTACTCACACCAGCCACCTTCTCTACAATGATGAGGTTCTACCTAAGTTTAGTCCACTCATTTGCATCTTTGTTACTCACTTGTGAGTGTGGTTATACATTAGATGCAACAGCAGTCCATATGACATTGTGTCCTTATGGAGGACAGAGGATAGCTACCCAAATGCCATCAAGGATATAATGTTTGCTATGGCACAAGAGAGTAGATACCTTGCTTGGAGGGAGCATTCGTATGCTTTGCAGATGACACATGTCAGAGCAGACTTATACTTGGTCCAAGATGATCAAGTGACAATGGTGGATGTTGTGGTTACAGATCCTATGCATGGTGTAGTTTTGGAAGGAGTGATTACTCATCCTCTTGGCGAGCGGAGCAGCAGCACACAAGATCTCCAAGTATAGGGGTATCCAGTGAGGTCACCTCTTTGTACCTCTATCTAGCCCTGGAGTTATATGGAGCAATGGACACAACGTGTGACACATTTGTCATGGAGTGCAGGAGAGCTTATCATATTAGACGTCAAGGTGCACCACTCTCACTCTACTACTTTGTAGCATACTTTATATAGCACGTGTCCATTACTCTCCAAAGAGCATTGGTAGGTGCAATCCATAGGAGAGCAATCACACTAGGTGATGCTTCTTCATATACTAGTTTGTAAACCTTACTACTTGCATAGTAGTTTGTAGACCTTATGACTTGCATAGTTTGGATATCTTAGGTTCGGAATGGGAGATTTCTCATATGGATACTATTGGGGCTTACCCCCATTTTACCACTTTTGTCTCTCCCTTGTAAGGCTTGATGGGGTCTTCCATCCTTCTTTTGTTCTAAGTGGTCGCCTTTCTCCTCGTTTTCGTTGACAAAATAATAAAATCATTCATATTTTCACCTCTTCTTCTCATTGGTCTACCAAGACAGCGAGCTCTCCGGGGACCCCAATTCCATGATCTATGACGTTCCTTCAAATGCTACCAAATAGTGCCGATGTTAGTATGTGTTCAAGGTTTGCGTCTACCCCTGTTTAGAATCAAAAGTCCGTGCGTTCCCAACTCCACAGGGGGACAAACGGCCCCCAGTTCGCGTCTCGGTTCGAGTAGGGCCCGCAACTTTTCATGACGATCAGGGAGTAGTGACGAATAAGCAGAGAACGTATGCCGTATGTGGATTGAGAAAGTAGCAAGTCGCTTGAGTTCTACGGCTTGTCTTCAAAATAGTCTGTAGAACATGGTCGTGATTGATCAGATTTTGTATTCCATGCCGCGTAAAATGCACATGGGTTAGTCAATGGCATACGGAACTTCTGGAAGATAGAGACAGAATCTGCTCTAACTTGCTTACCGACTGCAGAATGCCTTGATTTCTCTGACCTTTCGGGTAGCCAAGAACCAAAGAATTATTCGGTTTTCTTCTTTCCGGAAAGTAAGCATGCGTTCTTCGAAGAAATAGAACTCTTCACTGAACGAGCCGAGTGGAAGCGGCCGGTTAATCTGGAAGATTCACTTACCGAATTTGAAACAGAGGGGGGGAATTACCTGAGAATTCCACCGAATATGAGGCAGAGGGATAGCTAAACGAACTGAAACGAACAACTACTATACAGCTACCCGCTTGATAAATGAGAGGCCAAATCCCTGATTTGATCTGAAGATCCCAAATAATGTCGACTTTTGCTCAGTTAAGTAAGTTGCAGGCGACAGCTCGAAGTAGAGACTTAATCACGGAGGAACAAGAAATGAGTGGGGTATGGCAATCTTCTGGTCTGCAGTTATGACAATTCGAAGGTGCTGCAGGACCCATTCTTGACCCAAATGCTAAGTTGCCGGCGACAGATCGAAGTAGAGAATTACTCAGGGAGGAATAAGAAGTGAGTGGGGTATGGCAATCTTCTGATCTGCAGTTATGACATTTCTAAGGTGCTTTAGGACCCATTCTTGACCCAAATGCTGCGTTCTACTCCCGTGAGTGCTCCAGCTGCGTCGTCGTTGCTTCTTTTTGTGTGTCTTCCACGTTATTTGGATTTAATCTCAACTAGATCAGGAATGAGGTGTCCAGTTTACAGCAAATCCGGGTGGACAACAAATTGAACAGAGAAAGGTTAAATTTATTTGACTAAATGTATTGTGACATAAATAGTAAAGTATTTGAAGTTTCGATAGGAAAATTTCACTATTTTTTTACGTTTAGCTGTATCTTGAATGTTTTTGAATCTCAAGACAAACTAGAGTATATTATGAAACATCTTGCGGATTCACTATCTGCGTATGGAACCATATCAGGTCAAATGCTCATGTTAGAACATCCGAGTATATTAAATCCGTTTAAAGTTCACTTTCTTGTACTTGAATATTAGCAACGACTATCCAGAGAAAAAAATTACTGGGAATCTGAGAACTGGGTTACCAAAAGCATCATATATTATGCTTCCGTGAGTTGCTAAACTAAACTGCAGGGAACATGGCATTGCAAAGTTTTCGTGGGAGGTAATAGAAGCGTTTGTGATGTCTTTTGAGTAATGTACGAGCTGATTGGTAGAATCAGTCTAGCTTCCTCTTTATACTGATCCTACTGTACCTGTCAAAGGATGCATGAGCTGCACTGTATACTTCATACTGTATCTGTGCAACATTAAAGGGATAGATCTAGACATTACTTCGTAAGCCTAGTTTTCTGAAACTTAGTGACTTGTTGAGCGTACATTACGACAGATGTAAGGCTAAAGTCCTGAGTAATATGAAACGTATCCAAGTAAAGCTGTGTTGCCCCACGCAGTGATAGTCTTGAAAGATCAAACACTCAGCAGTCTACAGAGACAGGTACTTGCTTCTTTGCTCCTTTCCGTCGTATGATTTTGTAAATGTGATGTAGTAAGAGAAGTTCGCTTGCGTAAACCCAATGATCTTTCGAGAGACCAGGGATACTTCATGTTAGACGTTATGTAAGATAAATAGATGAGAGTACATTAGTTTAGTGAGAGGTTATGATCGGACACAGCTTGGCGATGACGTTTTAGTTTTCGATGTATGCCATCAGGAACGGTCAGTAAACCCGAGTTTCGATATGAGGAGCAAAGTTGCGCACCTGCCAGTGTTCGGTGTTCTCGCTTTGGGCATGGTAGCGATGGGTAGTATGGCAACATGTATGGCGCACGCTGGACCAGGGTGCCTTGATGTTCCTGGCGCTTTTGCACCTGTGGCTGATGCCAACACTGCAGTTCAGCAGCTCGACAATGACGAGGAGTGCTGCAAGGATAGGCAAGATGAGTACTGCACGTCGATAGGGAGCTCAGGCGATGCCGAAGTCTTCGTCTGTGGTTGTTACCTATATTGTATGCCTTGCAGAGTCGCCGGACGATATCTAACCGCGGTTATAAGCTCTTGTGCATCAAACAATGAAGTAGAACGATACTTCTCTTTAGATTGCAATTCTTGTGAGATGTTGTACATTAACAAGCGTGGAAGATTAAGTTTATTATACATCGATGTGGGACAGGTTCCCCCGTCTAATTGCAGGAATGCTAATTCCAGACTGAGTCTTCAGACCGGACTTCGCGAAAAGATAGATCATGGAGGATTCATACAACCGAATGTTAATGCCGAAACCTGATCTTTTCTGCCAGGACTACTACATTCAGTATGTTTATTTTTTTAGAAATGCGAGAGGGCAATGAGGGAATTTAGTATTGAATTTATTAGAGGACAGAAAACAGGAGGCGACTTTTCACTTTAACGAAGACTACCACAGTGGGTTAGTGCCATAAGATACATCTCGAATCTTCTGTTCTGATCATCGAACTTCTCATACAACCTGGGATCACTTAACCTTGTGAATTTGGCAAGTTGAGGTGAATGGCTCGTCCTTGAGTAACTATTGAATTTCTCATACAACCTGGGTTCACGTCACTTTGTGAATCTGGCAAGTTGAGGTGAATGGCTCGTCCTTGGGTAACTATCTATGTACCTCCTTTGGAACTGCAGCAGCAACAGGATAACAGCAGACTCTTATAGAAATCATGATCTCTCCCATGGCGTAGCTTGATTAGTAACTTACGCACAGGTATGGTTTAAGTCTTACTTGAGTAGCAGGTCATCTCTCCAGATCGAGAATTAATCTTAAGGCATTTAGATTCTCATCTTTTCGTGTGAGGTTGTCAAGAGGCCAAGTGGGAGGGAAAGCGACATTCTGACATTCTGTCAGGTATCAAGGGGCCCATTGAATAGTCGTCTGTAAAATATCGATCTGGCCTACAAGAATCTTGGTTGCCATACAGGCATTGTCTTACGAATGACAGCATTCGTTTCAAGTCAGCGTCTACTGCGTATCTCATCATACTACTGGGAGTTTCATAGGGAACATCTAAAGCTCACATGCACTGAAGGCAACCATGCTTTTGTGAAACTAAGAGAACCAACACATAGACTTACACATATATTGGGGCTTAGCCCCATTTTACCTCTTAGTTTTAGTCCTTGTTCAGTTGATAAGTCTTCCCATCCTTCTTATTATCCTATGCGTGTCGCTTTTCTTCTGTATAAACAGGCTTCTATGAGGATTCGATGATGTTGAGTGTGATTTCGGGAGGTTCAGGTTCAAGTTGTAAAATTGTAATCTACACATCGCCCACCTAGTTCACCTATCCAGTTCTAGAATCTGATAACGTAATTTCATGCGCCAAAAGGTTTTCTTGTTTCAACTCCGTGAAATCTCCGAGTTCTTGTCAGAAGGGCAAGACGAGAGAGGATTACCACATAATTCCAACCCGTCTTCAGTTCTGGAGAAGGCGCAATAAAATTAAGTAACATTGACGGAGCAACTGGAACTATACACATCCTTCTTTAAGAGTGAGATGATTCCTATGTATATAAAGTGGGGTGAATGGGTATAACCCTGGCTCTAACTCAGACGTTACGCATTCCTTAATTCAAATGGGCAAAGCGACCAGTAGGCGGAGGAAGTAAACTCCAGCTCTGAAGTGGCACGTTAATCACCGAGACAGTCAAAATGTTTTGATATATGTAGGGCAATTGGAATGCGAGTCGTTGTGCAATAAGACGAAGCATTACAGGTCATGGGTGGACTTCTCGACACCTCTGTTGAGGTGCAATGTCTGCATGTCAAGTTCATGAACTTGAGCTCGGAAGCAAACTCCAGCCGGGGGCCGATTCCAAGGCACAGTCACGACCATACCTGCTGAGCAACAAAGGCATATTCCGCCAGATGCAGACTTTTTCCCGTCTTCCAACCCAAGATGGTTTGCCGTCTTGGCACAAAATCCATCGTCCAGATTGTATTTCCATATCCACAAATCCATTGATGCCAGATCTCGAAGCTAGGTAGACAGAAAATACACATAACCATCGATAATTCAGCCGTGCAGTACGTATCCCAGATTCTCCAGCCCATGTCTGCTTGTCCAGGTGCCCAACTTCGAGTCAAAGAGCTGTATTGGATCCGCTTTAAAAGACGGATTGTAGTAAACCAGGACTTTGTAACCATCAAAGCCATTACGGATTACAGCAACTTTTCATGGTATCAAGTTTCTACTTCCTCTAAGCCAATTGGCGAGATAGGTTAGATCCAATGGAGGACTTGGCAATTTCTCCCAGCTACCAGTTACAACGTTGGCTATAAGTTCCTTCCGGGGCTCTCTCTCACAGCTCTCTCCACGACACACATGAGAGATCCTCCACAAGCCACCCGTGAAAAACTTCCCTCAGAAGCTATTTCCACCCCATTTGCAGATCGAATTCCAGGGGAACCGAGTCGGGTATCACCATTTTCTGCCAGCTGTTAGAACCTCGGTGGAATCCCATCATCTTAATAATTAGGCCACTTATTGAAAGAATGAGAGACTTTGTGCTGGAATGGACGAGACGACAGCAGTACCTTTTATTCTTTTGACAGCAATCGGGCTTTTAGCAGTGTCAGGAAAGATATCATCGACACGGCCTTCTCCACCAACTTTTGCGGAAGGTCACAAATAGAATCACCTTATCTGTCGACACATCTTGTGACTCTCTTCTGAGCCCCGTCATTCGTATCGATTCTCCTGTATAAAACGTTCCTGTCAGTAGTAACCCGATGTCATAAGCGGAACTAATCTAACGGCAGTTGTTACGAAGAAGAGTAGTAAAGTATAAATTGTTGCATTCGTAAAGAGCTTGAGGTCCATCCGAGTGTAAACAAACCCCAGGTTGGCACTCGAGCGGTAATGTTTTAATTGCACCATCTCCTCTGTACAAAGACGGGGTGTCACTATGCCTAAGCCAGATTTCATCCTCCGTAAATTCCTATCAGAACACCACAGTTGACTCTGGAGACGAAGACAGAATCATCAATAAAGGGACTCCGAAACTTTAAATCTAGCAGTGAAATAAACATACCGTCCATACCATCTTCCTTCCCCACCTCCTCGTGTAGATCACATTCCGTCTCCTCATTTCCTTGTCCGTTACAAACTGTTCTTTCCATGGGTACGCACACAATTCTCGGCAGAGCATCAATATGATCAATTTCACCTTACCGTGCAGGGGCGCTCGTACAATCTCCCAATTCTGCGCTCTCACTCTCCAGCTCTCCAAAGCGTTCCTTAAAGATTGACCCGCCTCCCGCGACATTTGAAAGTAATCTGTATCACTGGAGATTTTATACCTCACTTCAAATCCCGCAAGGCAACTAGAAATACAGGTAACGCCGGTTATCGATCGTTCACGTGCGCCGTCCCATCCATGCAAAGAAACCCACGCGGTTACTCCTGCGCGACGTCCTTTGCAATATTCTTTTCTTGCTCATCCCCATCTTTCGTACGCCCCTTCCTTTCCTACGGCAAGCAATTGCCACTCTGTAGCGGAGATCTGCCGGAGTTTGCATATTAAGGTACGGTGTTATGGCCGTATTTTAATTGGCAGTACAGCGAGTGAAATACTTCAATATTTCCGGTCATTGTACTCCAAAGCAAGTGAGAATTTCCCTCGCCATGGTAACGTTCATTTTATAACTTTATTTTTACATAGTATTTATAAGTAAAATATTTCTAATTCGTTCAATTTTTAGTTTCCTTCATTTTCAGTTATTAATTTGGTTTTAAATCCGAAATTTGTCATCAAACTGAATGAGAAGGTATAGGGGAATGGGGACATAAGAGCAAGAAAAGAACTCACTGTGGATTTTAGTCTTAATTCCTTATTATTAGCAAACTCCATAATAGGTGGATCAGAGAAAATAAGGGATGTGAAGTTTTCCATTAGTACACCGTCATACGCAAACTACAATTTAGAGTTTTAAAATATCTGGTTTAGGGTGAATCTGGTCGGAGCCTATTGCCATTTATTGTCCATGTGTGTTCATTTAGGATAGAATGGGCTTGCGTTAGTCATTGTCCTTAGTTGCTTGATGGCACCTATAGAACATCATTTCACAAAACGTCAGTCTATTTTCATTGATAGTCGTTAGAAAATTCTTGTGATTTGGAATCTTTCGTATTGAAAGCTTACTACAGTTCATGAATCCTGATCGTACTATTCACATTGAGAAATACCTTGTGACCTACATCGACCATTAGGAGTACCTATGGCAGAAATAAACTTAAAAGCACGAGGATTCTATCTAGCTCAATAGAAAATCGGTTGAATTTGAATAGTTGAGAGCAGCATTTTGGATCCGCCAAAAAATTTCATATATCATTCTCTAAAAATCACCTAACAAAAAGTGATAACCCTCTCAAGAAGCCATGTCACCTCTTCTAAAAATCATTTATTTTGTAATATGGCGTCTGATTTTTATAAATGAACACAGTTTGCATTCAATATCCCATAAATAGTTATACAGGCCGTTCATTTGTTAGCACTTCATCTCCTTACAAAGTTCACCAAAAAAAGTGATAGAGTTTATCATTTATCCCATAATCATATGTCAAAACTATTTTTGAAACCCCTAATGATTGGCAAATCCAAAACTCATTGGATGTATATGACATGCAATATAAACAAGATAATGAAAATCTTATCAAATTAAACATAAGTAAATGTAACCGGGAAGCAATGTAATAGCAACATCTATGTGCTAGTTGCATGTTTCAAATTAACAAAAAGAGGGCATCTGCATATATAGAGAAGAGAACCTCATCGTATGAAGGCCTCATTGCATGGAAGCCTAGGTAAAGGTCACATGAAAACAATTTAATAACAACATATAAATTTGAGATGCATGCATTGAAGAAGCAGAAACACCGAACACTCACATAAGTACAGAAATAAAATTAACAAGAAAAAGATGGTATCTTATGAGCTAAAAAAGGATTAGAAAATAAGAATCTAGATTCAAGTAAAAGATTGTGAATCACTAGTCAAAGAAGATATGAGAATCAAGAAAGAGTCTGAAGAAGATGTATGAGTCAGAGCACTAGAAATATGACATTGCTCTGAAGACAAGGGAAGACAAGCAAAGCATTGGAGGATTGGATATAGTATATTGCGACAAGCGCTATCTACCCTTGAGTCTTGAGAAACTAAACACCTAAGAGAAGCATAAGCAACCATAATAAGACTCCACAAAAACACATGCAACTTCATCAGTGCATCACGCAATGCCAAAGTAGCCGAGCAAGTATCAGTGCCCCTTGTACCAAGTTTCTACTCAAAAACTCATGAGTGTCAAGGCAAACATGGTTACTTCTCAAATGCTGCTCAAAATAAGAAATATCCAACGTAAGGCAATAGATTGGAACCAATAGAGCTAAAGTTACATCAAAAGAGTAGAATTAGGACAAGAAGAATGTAATTAAATGCAAAATAATCAGCAATAGATGAAGAAAACAAAATTGAAAGCACAAGCATGTGATGGATTTGAGACATCCCTTTAAAATGCATAAAAAGACAACATAGATTAGTATTGCTAGCAAGCAAAACCTAGCAAATTTTACTTATGATGAAAAATCAAGAATAAGGTAGTGAGACTACACCGGAAAGCAATCAACAAAGAACCTATGAGGAGTGAGTATGAAATCCCAAGAATGAGCAAAGTTGGGTGAGTGTCAAGAAGATTTTGTAAGAGCACAAAGTAAGGTAAAATTGTAAGCCAACCTATCTCTCACTCAAGATGAACCTCCAATGGCTCTTATGGTAGCGCATCATGGACTAAGAAGGCAAGGAACTCCAACTGCATTATAATCCTTCAAGGCTAACACTCCAAGACTCAAACCATTGCTCACTAGAAAACTCAATGAGAGAAAGATAGTTTCAAATGAAAGAATGATGAGTACCTCCGCACCACTACTTTATATAGTTGTGAAATAGTTACACACCAAAGTTACTAATTATTAGAGTAACTCAAGTTACTTGGCTAAAAGTATAAATAAATGTCCATACTCATGCTAATATTCTCCTAAGCATGTGGTCCTACCTTAACCCAACCACTAAGTCAAGGATTCCTTCACATGGGCTATCCTTGAACTATAGAAGAATCTAAAACAAAAAGGCTTGTGGGTCTAAAAGTTCTCAATTCTTTCATCAAAGCCAAACACTTAGGAATAATACCAAGTCAATACACTAGAATCCAAAATAGTGGTGCTCATCTTTTCTACTTCCTCTAAATTAAGGTCCCCTCTATCTTAACTATGACTAACTTTAGCTAATCATGACTAATGTAGAACCATCCTTTATCTCTATATAAATAATATCTCTCAAGTATTTGTAATACAAAACTAAAAATCAAAATAGCACATACATGCACAAATGGGTGTTATATTTATCCCTGGACTAAGATTTCACTTTGTCCTCAAAATGAAGGTCTCTCTACCTTCTATGATACATCTTCAACTTATCATAATTAATAGTAATACAAGTAGCTAGACATATTATCTAGAGGTGAGAATTGGCTTGGTAGCATCTAGAAGGATGTTATGTATAATGGGCTAAGAAGATCAGACATAGGTATTGCCAAAATAGTACTTCTACTAATAGGCCAAAAGCCAAAAATAGTCTAAAAACTTTAGAGCCAATTTAGGAGGCCTAAATGGATGAATTTGGCCTTGAAAATGGAGAGAATCCATCATTTAGGGGAAAATGGCTTGCCTTCTCCTCCTTAGATTTGTCTCATCAAGAGATTTCCAACAGTACTTCACCCACGTGATTCTGAGCTCCTTATAGGAAGATTTTCTAAAGATTCCCTTTGGTCAAAACCGTATGACCAACTAGATAGGACAAGGATTGACATGTCACCCATCCAAACAACTAATCCAAAGGATGGAATTTGCTGATAGGTCACCAATCCATATATTTGATCCAAGGGTGGAGCTTCCTTAGAGTGGATCCTTTGCTATATAATAAAGAGAAGGTGCTCCTTTGGGGCATTGTAGTAGTGAGTGTGAAACTTGTTTCTCTCTTGTATCTCTTTCGGAGAGTTCTCTTATCCTTAGAGTATTATATTAATCCTATTAAGTGTCCTCCTCCCAACTCCTTGAGATCAGAGTTTTACTTGCCCCACATCTTCTTCATTATGAAAGGTCCAAAGTACTTAGGCAAAAACTTCTTTTGCACTCACTTGAATCAAATACAATCAAAAAAAATTACCCAATCATCTTCTTTGAATGGCTCCACTCTCTTCTTACCTTACTTCTTGTCATAATAGTTCTCCTTTTGTTTCCTTTGGGTTTGCTCCACTCGAACCATAGCAACTACTCTTGCTTCCTCCAATTCCATGAGTTGATCCTTCCTTGACTTCTTTGCATCACCTCCTTATGCTTTCTTCAATCCCCTTTGAATGCTTTGGAAGGTAGGGAGATCAAAGTGAATAGGTAAGGTAGACTTAATACCATATGCCAAATGAAATGGAGAATATTTGGTGGAAGTCTTCATGGTTGTCCTATAGTCCCACAAAACTCCATTTTTGCGGCTTTGGCCAACATCATGCACAAGGTCTGATTAGTTCTCTCCACCAAGTCAATGGAGTTTGGCTTATAGGATGTAGTTACTCTATGTGTCATACAAAAATGTTGTAGCATGGCTGTAGTGACGCTTCTTGTAAACTCTCCTCCTCTATCAGAAACCAACTCCAAAGGGCACCTAAATCTAGTGATAAGACGTTCATAAATAAATCTATCAAGAAATCTATCAACTTCATCTTCATTCTTGCCTCTCAATGGTCTAGCCTTAACTCACTTGGTAAGGTAATTAGTAACTACCACAATGTACTGATTTGTTCCTTGGGGTTCAATTGAGAAGACCTACAAAGTCAATTTCCCACTTCTCAAAAGGTCCTAGCAATGGAATTGATCTAAGAGGTGGAGTGGAAGTAGACTTTCTAGCATGAGCTTTACAAAATTACAAGTTTTTCAATAATCAAGAAAATCTTTGAAAATCCACCTCCAATGGGAACCTGCATCTAGAATCTTGAAAGTAGTCACCTTTCTTGCAAAATGTTCCTCACACACTAAACCTTCATGAAACTCCTTCATGAGTAGGATAGACTCCTCCTTGCACACTGCTCTTTGAAGTAGACCATTTTCTCCTTAATGAAAAAGAATATTCTCAACCATTATGTAAAGTTTAGATCTTGCTACATGGGCCTTCCTCTCCCTAGCATGCATCACTTTTGGATAGTTATCTCTTGTAAAAAAGTCCACAATCTCCTTTTACTCCATTGGAACCTCTTGAGTGATTGAGATTTTCATGAGCTCCTCATGTGGAAAGGAATGATCCACTAGTTCAACTCCATGATGATCATAGGCCCTAGATAACAAATCAGCATTTGCATATTTTCTCCTTAGCCTATCCTCAATGGTGTAGTCATACTCAAACAAGAGTATCATCTACATTTCTAGCCTCCCTTCCACATTAGGCTTGTTGAAGATGTACTTCAAAGCTTTGTGATTGGTGACAATGGTGGTTTTTCTTCCAATCAAGTAGTGCCTAAACTTCTTGAGACCAAAGATCGTTTCCAACCCTTCTCTTTCCATGCCAAAGTAGTACTTTTCTGCTGAAAAAATCTATCTACTAAGAGTGATCTATCTATCTAGCATAAGCTATTGGATGATCATGCTCATTTTGGTCTAAATTGACTAAGAGTGCATCTCGTAGCTACATTGGAAATATTGGTGTAGAGGATGAAAGGCTTACTCCAATAAGGTTTAGCAAAAATTGGAGTCACAACAAAGGATTGCTTGAGTTTCTCAAAAGCTTTGAGAGCCTCCTTGTCTTCCAAAATCACCATGTATTCTACACCCTTCTTCATGTAGATAGTCAATGCACAATCCTTGTTAGAAAATGAGAAGATGAATCTTCTATAGTACCAAACCATCCCCAAGAATTAGCATAACTTTTTCAATCTTGAAGGGAATGGAAGGTCTAAGATTTTCCTCACCTTCTCAAGATCAATTGTTATTCTATTCTTGGAAATGATCTGCCCCAAAATTAGACCTTCTTCACAACCAAAAATGCACTTCTTTGGGTTGAGTGATGCAATTGCTTCATCCAAGCATTGCAAGACCTTGATCAATTGCTCAAAGTGCTTCTCCTTTCTCCCATAGACACAAAAGCCATCAATGAAGTCTCTCACAAATTTCCTAATGAAAGGTTTAAACACCTTATTCATGAACCATTGGAATATAGCAAGAGCATTGCAAAGCCCAAAAGGCATGAACTTGAAAGCATAAGTCCCCCAAGGTGTAATGAATATGGTGAGTTTTTGATGCTCTTGTCCAATCTTCATTTGGTTATACCCATTATAACCATCTCCAAGACTATAGTTCTCTTGATCTACAACCTCCTCCAAGATCTCATCAGAGAATGGCAAAGGAAAATAGTCCTTCTTAATAAAAATGTTGAGCTTCTTGTAATCCACACATACCCAAGGCTTACCATTCTTTCTTCACAATTACAATTAGAGAGATCCATTTTGAATTCTCCACCTGAAAGATAAATCCAGCCTCCTTGAGCTTATCAATCTCCTCCTTCACAACCAAAGCTATTGGTGGACTAATGCAATATTTCTTTTGGTGGACTTGTCTTGCATGTGACTCCATCTCTATCTTGTGCTCCCCCAAGGTGATTTTCTTTAGATCCTTGTAATTTAAAGCAAACATATGAAAGAACCTACAAAAAATCTCCTCAAATCTCACCTTCTCTTCCTTGGTAACATTTGGATGATACTTGAGGGAAGATAACCTCCTCTATATCTCTTCAAGTATCAATGTTGATTTATCTTGGTCCTTCAAAACCTTTAGCTTAGGTGAAGAATTCATAGCACACAAGGCATACACATCTAAATCAGATTCTGATTCATTCTCCTTTGTGGAAGTCTCTTCCTCCAAGCTTGTATCCACAGCTAAAGGTCCTTCTTTTGAATTTGATTCTCAATAATCAAAAGATGGTATATCTGAATGTGAAGTGTTGGTGGTGTTAGTCACAATAATTGTAACTTGATGGTTTGATTGCTCAATCCCCAAGTACCTTTTCTACCATTGATCAATTATCCATGTTTCTCTCAACCATGGCCTCCCAAAAAGCAAATCATAGCTTGAATCCTTCAAGACTTGGAAAGCATGAGATTTTGAACTCCCATAACTGAAACTACCACCTTATCCATCACCCATATTGGTTGAACTGGTTGCTTGTTTGCCATGGCCACCACAAATTTTGAAGGTCTAGAGGGTATCATACCCAACTTCTTCATCAACCTCTCTAACATGGCATTCACTATCTATCTTCCATCGACAAATGTATCCTTGATGTTGTGATTGTTCACTCTCACATCAATCTTGGAGGTATATTCACAAGCCTTCCAAACCAACACCTCATTGATACTAGAGCTTTTTATTTTGCTTTCTTTTTCCTTTTTCTCCTTGTAGAGCTCAAACCACCTCTAAGTTCTTTTTTCAAGCTATGATTCAATACAATCAACTTGCCCACTATGATGTTAGCCTTGTGATTACCAACATCTTTCAACTCATTGTAGTTACATTGTTGTGTTGAGATCAAGAAGTCCTCCATCCTCAACTTCTTCCTTGGAGTCTTTTTTTTTTTTATGATGTTGAGGGGCTAGTGTAGGTCTTCTAGTATGAATAAGAGTATCCTTTTTAGGATAAAATTCTTGAGAAGGGTGTACATCCTCTACAAAATGAGCACTCTTATTCTCTTGTGTCAAAAGATGCAAATTAAGACCTTTGAAATTTGAGTACTCTCTCTTCTCATAGTTGCTCTCAACCACATCTATGGATGTCATCCCTTTACCTTTATTTTGATTAGAAGCCTCTTGGGTTTCACTACTTCCTTCTTTCCCTCTATTGGTTCCCTCATAACCCTTTCCTCCATGGTAGGTGGAATTTAGGCAATTCCCTTGGATGTGACCTCTTCTTCCACATTGGAATTATTGGTTGGTTGGTTGGCTTCCCCTATATGGATATATTTCATAACTCATAGATCATTTCTCCATATTTTGATCCACCAACCTCTTCTCCCATAGTTTCACTATATTGATCTTGAGATCTACAAGTTATTTTTTGATGATTTTAAGTGGATCTTTTAATAGAGGTGCAAGACCCAAAGCAAATACTACTTGTGGTGCAACCCTTGTCACCAAAGAATCCAAAGTTCCACCATACTTGTAGTTTTGAGGAGGATGCACAACTTCCTTCACCACCAAATCACTCTCATCCCCTTCCAAACTTCCCCATATTGCAATCTTGATAACTTCAACCTTGGAAGAAAGTTTTTCATATCACACTTTGCTTCTAAACTTTGGTCTCAACCCTCACACAAAATTCTTGGTGAGCATAGCTACTATGAAAATCATAGTAGTCTCCATATCATCCCCTTGACCTTTTCTTCTCTCTCACTCTAAACCTAATAATTTATATACATGACTAACACTATTTGAGAGTAATCCACCCTAAGGAACACAAAAGATTTAGGTAGCTCCAAGATTTTTATAGTAAGATCAAATCCTATAGTGCATATTAATCAAAATTTCATAGATAGTGCATCCATAAGTTGAAAGATTATCTTCCCTCTAACCTTAAGAACTAGTTGATAAAGGTGGTATTTTTTTATAGCTATACTAAGACTCTCTCCAAGATCTTTCACCAAAGTCTTTAAAAGTGTTGTTACTCCACTACATTCATGTCCTTTTGGAAGTCCTCCCACACCACAAACCTCACACAACTCCTTGGTCTTAGATCTCTTCTCTCCCAATCTTGGTGAAGAAGGTCCAATATGCAATCCCAAGTCAAGTAAGCATCTCCTTTCCCTCAAACTCTTGCTATCAAAGGTCAATTGACATTAAATTGTCTTATGTCCCTTCTCTCTACATAAAAAATATTTACAATCACTCTTTTCTCCAAGTACAATATGTTTTTGGATCCTCTCACGCGCTCTTCAAATTCTATTCTAAACTCTCTTTTCCTCAAATCAACTCCTAAAATCACCTCGAACCCTTGGAGAACCTTAGATAGACTCAACTTCCACTCTTGGTGACCCTTTTCGCTCCCAAGATGAGGCTAAACACTCAAATATGCTTTTGGTTGTTCTCACATTCCTCATGCATGAGATCTCGACATTCTAAAATTGACCACTCTTCACAATGTCACTAAATTATCTCAATTGGTATGTCACAATCTTTTGAAAAACATTTCACTTGATTAAACCTCTAGGGCATTCTCTTCTAAAAAAATTTAAGACCTTTTCATTTAGCCATTTTATGTATGCATCTTTCTATTCAACCCACATATTTCAGATCTGGTCTGAAAACCACCCCCTTCACTTTAAAAATTCATAACTTTTTGTGCAAGCATGATCTTACACTAATTCTTGGACCAAAAGGTAGAATACTATGCACAAAATTCTCTTGTAAAGTTTCAAAAAATAAAATAAAAAATGAAAGTATGGCAAACTCTGTACAAAATTCCAAAGAGCATGTAATTTGTATGAATAGTTTACCCTATCACCTTCCAAAACTTCCATCTCAATGCATGTAGCAACCCTTGCAATAATTTCAATTGTGTCACTTGAAAGATGATCCAAGCTATCTACTACAAAAATTTCAAATCTAGATCTAAAACTTGAGGTTTTGCCCAAAATCACCATAATGCCTAAAATTTATAATCCACATCACACAATCTTTCCAAATCCTCTCATGTGTATAGGATGTAAGATATCACCTCAAAAGCATTATAATAAATTACAGGGTATAAAAATATATCCAAATTCTCTAATATCAGTTCAGCCTTCTCCTCCCATAATGTTCTCTCCAAGTGAACTCTCATAGGCTCCTTTGTCTAATATAGAATTATACACATGATATTATCTTGTCTTTTAGATAGGTCCTTTGAGTCAGCGTGTCTCTCACTTAGGATGAACCTTTGACGGCTATTATGGTAGCACACCATGGACTAAAAAGGCAAAGAACCCTCCAACTCCATCATACTCCTCTAAGGCTAATACTCCAAGACTCAAGATATTGGCATCCACCACCCCCATTGGTACTAGAGCTTTTACCTTCTTCCTCTTACTCTTTGTAGAACTCTAACCCCCTCTAAGCTCCTTTCTCAAGTTAGGATTCAAAGCAATCAATTGGCCCACTATGATGTTAGCCTTGTGACTCCCAACATCCTCCAACACATTGTAGTTTTATTGTTGTTTTTAAATCAAGAAGTCCTCCATCCCCACATTCTTTCTTGGAATCTTTGTTGTTGATGGTGTTGAGGTACAATGCTTCTAGTAGACATAGGAGTATCCTTGCTAAGAGAAAATCCTTGAGAAGAGTGTACATCCTCTGCAAAATGAGTTCTCTTCTCTTGTGCCAATAGTTCCAAATTAAGACCTTTGGAGTTTGAGCACTCTTCTTTCTCATACTTACTCTCAACCACATCTATGGATGTTATCTCCTTACCTTTGTTTGTTTTAGGAGTCACTTGGGATTTACTACCTCTCTTTTCCCTTTATTCATAACCCCTTCCTCCATGATAAGTGGAATTTGGGCAATTCCTTTGGAGGTGGCCTCTTCCTCCACAATCAAAACAATTTTTGTCATTGACATTGTTGGTTTTTTGGCCTCCTTTATATGGATAGTTTCCATAACTCCTAGAGCCTCTTCCTAAATTTTGATCCACTTCTCTCTTCTCCCATAGTTGCACCACATTGATCTTGTGATATGCAAGTTGTTCTCTCATGGTTTGAAGTGGATCTTTTGGTGGAGGTGCAAGAATTGGAGCAACTACTACTTGTGGTGCAACCCTTGCCACCAAAGTCTCAAAAGTTCTACCATACTTGTAGCCTTGAGGAGGATGCACAACCTTCTTCACCACCAAATCATCCCCTTCTAAACTCTCATACAAATTGCAACCTTGATAGCTTCAACATTGGAAGAAGGTTTCTCATATCTCACTTTACTTCTAATTTGTGGTCCCAAAACTCCCACAAAATTCTTGGTGAGCATGGTCCCTATGCTAATCATATTATTCTTCCCATCATCTCCATTCTTCCTCAACAAGATGCAAAATCTAGACTCCAACTTCTCCACTCTTTCTACATAGACTCTCACTTTCTCTCCATCTCCTTGTTTGAGAAAGGTAACCTCACTCATCAATCTCTCATAACTTTCATATGGAAGAAAGTTCTCAATGAGTGCTGAATTCAATCACTCCCAAGACTCTTCTTACCCATCTCTCCTCTCTCTTTTGGTATTGTGACTCATACCATGTAAGTTTTGTATCCTCAAAGAAATCTGATAACAATGAGACCCACTCATTCTTCCTCCTCTCATTTTTTCCTATGCAAGCTCTCTTGAAGTCTCTCACAAAGACATCCACATCTTCTCCATCCTTGCCAAAAAAACTTGAAGTTTCCCCATCTTAGCCCCTCATTATCTTTCTCTTTACTCTCAATTTTTTTTCACTCTATAGCTAATAGAGTATGTACATGACTAACACCATTTGAGAATAATCCACCCTAGGAATAAAAAAGGTTCAAGTTGCTCCAAGATTTCTATAGCAACATCAAATCCTAGAGTGCATATTAATCAAACTCTCATGGATAGTTTATCCATAAGTTGAAAGATTAGTTCTCACTAATCTTGAGAACTAGCTGATGAAGGTGGTAGTATTGATATAGTTGTACTAAGACTCTCTCCAATATCCTTCACCAAAGTCTCCAAAATTGCTTTTACTCCACTACACTCATGTCTTTTTGGAAGTCCTTCCACTCCACAAACCTCACACAACTCCTTGGTCTTAGATCTTCTCTTTCCCAATCTTGGTGAAGAAGGTCTAACATGAAACCAAAGTCAAGTAAGCGTCTCCTTTCCCTCAATCTCTTGCTCTCAAAAGTCAATGGACATGAGCTTGCCTTATATCTCTTCTCTCCACATAAAAAACACTTAGAATCAGTCTTTCCTCCAAGTGGTGTAGGTTTTTGGATCCTCTCAACACTCTCTTCAAATACTATTTTAAATTCTAATTTCCTCAAATCCACCCCTACAATCACCTCAAACCCTTGAGGAACCTTGCATAGCCTCAATTTCCACTCTTGGTGACCCTCCATGTTCCCAAGATGAGTCTAAACACTCAAATATGATGTTTGTTGCTCTCACACTCCTCATGCATGAGATCTCAACTTTGCCAAATTGACTCATCTTCACAATATCAATAAATTTTCACAACTTGTATGTCATAGTCCTATGAAATTTTTCATGGTTGATAAAAAATTAAGGGAATTCTCCCCTTAAAAATTTCAGATCTTTTCATTTAACCATTTGGCATTAGGCACCTTTCTATTTAGCACACATATTTCAGATTTGGTCTAAAAACCACCCCTTTCACTTTAAAAACTCATAAATTTTTGTGCAAAAATGATCTTTTTCTAATTCTTGAGCCAAAAGGTAGAATAATAGGCAATTAATTTTCTTGAAATTTTCAAAATAATCTAGTGAAATCTGAAGAAATGGTAGACTCTATACAATTTTCCATAGAGCATGTAGTTGCGGGAGCAATTTACCCTATCAACTTTCAAAACTTTTAGCTTAGTGCGTGTACTAGCTTTGACAAAAATTTCAAGTATGATAACTGAAAGATAACCCAAGTTATCATGTATAAAAATTTCAAGTCCAGATCTCAAACTTGAGATTTTACCCAAAATCAGCATAATCTCCAAAATCTGTAAACCACCTCACACAATCTCTCCAAATCATCTCTTGCGTACAAAATATAGAAAATCACCTCAAAGACATCATTATGAACTACAAAGTATAAAAATGGGTCTAAGTTCTCTAACATATGTTCAGCCCTCTCCTTCCCTAATGTTCTCTCCAAGTGAGCTCTCATAGCCTCCTTTTGTCTAATATAGAATTGTACACGGAACATTATCTTGCCTTCTAGAGAGGTACCAACAACAAAACCAAAAATGTGAGCTGGCATGTCTCTCACTCACAATGAACCTCTTATGGCTATTATGGTAGCGTACCATGGACTAAAAAAGCAAAGAACCCCAACTTCATCATACTCCATTAAGGCTTACACTCCAAGATTCAAGACATTACTCACTATTGAACTCAATGAGAGAAAGATTGTTGCAAATAAAAGGATGATAAGTACCTCCTCACACTTAGTTTATATACTTGTAAAATAGTTACGCACCAAAGTTACTAATTACTGGAGTAACTAAAGTTTCTATACTAAAAGTCAAATAAAGTCCAAAAGCTAAAGGAATATCCATAATCATGGGAATATTCTCCTAAGTATGTGGTCTTATCTTGACACAACCACTAATTCAAATATTCTTTCACATGGGCTATCCTTGGACTATAAAAGAATTTGAAACAAAAAGGCTTGTAGGCCCAAGAGTTCTCAACTCTTTCTTCAAAGCCACACACCTAGGAATAATACCAAATCAATATACTAGAATCCAAAATAGTGGTGTTCATCTTTTCTACTTCCTCTAAAGTAAGGTCCCCTCTATCTTTGTTATGACTAACTTTAGCTAATCATGACTAATGTAGAACCATCATTTATCTTTATATAAATAATATCCCTCAAGTACTTGTAATACCAAACTAAATATCACAATACCACACACATGCACAAATAAGTGTTACATTTCTAGCAATGGAACCAAAAATGTAAGTCGGCTTATCTCTCACTCAATATAAATCTCCAATAGCTATTATGGTAGTGCACCATGGACTAATAAGGCAAGGAACTCCAACGTCATTATAATCTTCTAAGGCTAACACTCCAAGACTCAAACCATTGTTCACTAGTAAACTCAATGAGAGAAAGATAATTGCAAATGAAAGGATGATGAGTACCTCCTCATCCCTACTTTATATACTTGTGAAATAATTATGCACCAAAGTTACTAATTATTGGAGTAACTCAAGTTACTAGGCTAAAAGTCAAATAAAGTCTAAAAGTCTAAAGGAATATCCATACTCATGAGAATATTTTCCTAAGTATATGGTCTTATCTTGACCCAACCACTAAGTCAAAGATTCTTCCACATGAGCTATCCTTGGACTACAAAAGAATCCAAAGCAAAAAGGATTATGGGTCCAAGAGTTTTCTCTTTCCTCAAAGCCAAACACCTAGGAATAATATCAAGTCAATACACTAGAATCCAAAATAGTGGTGCCCACCTTTTCCACTTCCTCTAAAGTAAGGTCCACTCTATCCTAACTATGTCTAACTTTAGCTAATCATGATTAATGTAGAACCATCCTTTATCCTTATATAAATAATATCTCTCAAGTACTTATAATACAAAACTAGAAATCACAATAACACATTCATGCATAAATGGGTGTTACAAAACAAGCAAGTACCAAAGGTGGAATGACCAAGCAAGGAATTAACAATGATCCAAGCTAGCAAAACAAAATATAGGGGAGTGGAGAGGGTTTATAAGGGAAAGAATACCTCATGTGTTGAGAGAGGCCTTGAGCACTAGGAAGGAAAGGAACTTAGCTAGGTGGGTTAACATGTTAGCATATCAATAGAAGGGGTAGTAGTACATGTGAGCACTTAAAAGGTTGGACAAAGAGTTTCTTTGGAGATTTATTCCTTCATGGATGCAAGTGTAACTACTGATTGAGAGGGTATATTCACTCCCTTTTTTGTGGAGTGAATGGTAAGCATAACCAAATAGAGAAAATGACAATGAAAAATGGTCTAAGAACATTAAGGAAATTTAGATTTAGGGCCCACAAAAATTTATAGGCAATGGCACCCAAGTCCATTGCACAAGTCAATAAAAAAATTTATCCCAAAAATTTATTCTCACAAAAGGAGGTGCAACTAAGTATGGGTGACAAAAATAGGCTAGGAGGCACAAGGGTTTCAATTTAGACGTTTACTGTACCTAACTAGTTTTAGGCAGTTCATTAGTTATATACATTAGTCATAAGAAGACACACTTGTTAGAAATAGCATAGATTAGGCAATTCATTAGTGATATACACTAGTGATAATAAGACAAATTGGTTAGTAATAGCAATCCATATAGTGACAGCCATCAAAATGGGGATCATGTGAACTATTCTTGTGTCCATGTATAAGAAAATAACAAGAGAGGGAGAGAGTAGTGAGTTTGAACTTTTTTCCCTCCGCATTTTATGAGCATTATGAGTTGATGTGTGCATATTGTGAGTTGATTTCACTCACATAGAAAGCACCAAATATAGAGGTAGTGCAATGTGGTGTTATTTTCATAAGTTAGGATTGAAAACTATGAGAAGTTCAATTTAAGAGTGATTCCATTAGAAAACCTTGCAAATGATGAAAGAAGTTCACTTGAATGCAATTTCTCATCCTATTTCATAATTGGGTGCTTTCATCATAGACTCAATCATCCCCATTCCATTTTTAGAGTTATTGACTATGGTTTCATTGTGGCGTCATGTAGCAAACAAAGAAAAATATGGTGAGGAAGATAGATTCAGGATGACTCTACATCACTATGCATAAAATACGGATTATTTAGAAGAGATCAAGCATTTTGGTCAATATTATGGTAGTGGAAATTGCAAGAAGCTTATCCAAAAAAATATGATGTTCAGTTATATGCTCACTTTTCTTGTTTGAAATGGGAACGGACTTTTTGCAATCTTTGAATGGAGAGAAGTTCTAGAAAATTAGGCAAGGTACTTTAAATTGCATAAAGAAGCTTGGGATTGGAAATAAGAGTATATGTGAAGGCCTTATTGACAAAGAGTGTAAGCAAAAATGGAGAACTATAAAAGATGAACTAAATCACATGTGTCCTTACTTTGACAAGATGGATTCAATGTTTGGTGGTTACGCAAATATAACTCATCTTGCACTAGTAAGTATTGGTATATGTGATGAGGTTCATATATTGGGACCATGTGTTAGATAAGAGGTTGATGGGGTTGGGGTTGGAGATGAGTATCATGCCTTTGCAAGGGATAATGAAAGAGAACAAAAACACCTAACAAGAGTTCAAATAGAATTCTCTTATGTTTTCCTTGCCATAAGAAATTCCTCTTAGGGTTCCTAATACCCAAAGGCATCAATATTTTTGTGGGTTTGAGGAGGAGAGTCAAGTAAATTCTAACTATGTTTCACCATTACATGTTTCATTAATAAATTTAACTCAATTGTTGAGTAGCCCGTGCATATTGAGTACTCTATACATACCATATGTGCAAGGTCCTTGGTGAAGGATTTGAGCAATTCAAGTGAGATTCAAGAGTGTGTGGACTTACATATGGTTGCGGATACTAGATAAAAAGGGCAATTTTCAAACCCATTGCATCCACATCAAATTCTTGAATTTTTTCTACTGCACTTTTGATTGGGTCTTTGCCAATCTAACACCATCTGATGTAGTTCATATAATTGGCTATAATATGATAGTTAATCTAGGTCCTTCTTGGGTTTCCTTAATGTGATCTACTTCCACTACTCAAGGATAATTAGTAATTGCCATTGTAACTTTGGTTCTCATTCTCACTTTGCACAACTTTCCTTCTCCCCATTTTCTCCTCTCTCTCCCTTCCTTGACTCCCCAAATGCAAATGATCAATTGTTCCTCTCCCTTGCTCTCCCTCTTCCCAATTTTGGAAAACCTGATTTTCCGTATCAATGCTTCTTCTCTTCTCTTTTGCTCAAAGCTTCTTCTTTTCTGCTTAGTACTTCTTCTTTGAAAATAATTACACTCTTTTTTATTTCTCCCATGCCCCTAATATTTCTTTATATAATGTAACTTCCCAACAACTCTCACTTCCCTTGCAATCTTCTACTTGATATCAATAGTCCTTTGAAATCCCTCCCTTTCCTTCTCCTCATAAATTACAACTTTTTGTCTCCTCTAAACTCCCTTCCTTTGACAATCAAATTTCTCCATTCAAATTCTTTCTTCTCGATTCTCCACTTAACTCCCTTCCTTTAACTCTCCTACTAAAAGAATCCTTACTGTAACCCTTAAGCCTCCCTACACTCTTTTGTTTATTTTGTCAACTTTTTGGTCAAGCCAAGTTCTAAACTTCAATGTGTAACAAATTATATGTTCATTGATGTTTGAAATATACCTTCTAACATCCTTACATGAATCATTATTATTGGTTTTTGTTATAGATAACAACTTCTTGCTAGAGACATTGATACTACTTTGGCTTTTAAATCTCTTTTAGTTTACCAAAACCTTACATTTCAATCTACACATCTTGTGCATCTTTGTTTCCAAGCAATTTGGATTCTTACCAATGGGAAAATCATTAAACTTCCAAATTCCTTTTCTTTTCCAAATTCTTTTTTTATAGGGAGTTTGTCTCTCCAACATTTAGTTATGGAATCAATGTATATAGTGGTGTGCAATAATTCTTCTATTGCTCAAGGATTCTCACATTTCACAAGTTTAAAATGTTATCCATTCAAGTGTGGAGGAACTATACATGCAAGGATAGACCACACATACCAAATTTTACACCTTTATTACTTAAGATTCATTTTAATTGATACATTCAATAGCAATACATTTCATTCACAAGGAGAATAAGATGCAAATTCAAAAACTAAGATCATGACAAATAGGATGCAATATCAAATTGTAGCACTCAAAAATATTTGCATTCATTGATAGCAATAACAAGCTTATTATCTTAATCAATAAGCAACCTGGTTGACAATTGAATGCAAGCAATTAATATAAAAATAGAAGGCCTAGTTTATTCTTTCAATTCTCTATGTGGCTCATAAATCAAAGATTTGGGCATATTAGAGTCCAATTCCTTTTCAAATTCACCATCCTCTTAGATCTATATATTGGCTATGTTAATCAAAAAGCCATGTAAAATGACACAAATAATGACCTACTTCAATAAGAAAGCATTTCTAGATGGATCATTCAATTGTACTCAAATTTCTTTGAAAGAATGCCACCTTGCTTTCAAAACTCCTATGCAATGTTTGTTTACTACTTAAGTCTTGCAACACACCAATTGAAATTCACCTTGTCTTGCAAGAGTGCTTGCTTGAAAGAGGACACAAAGTAACACATCGAAAAATAACCTGCATCATCCAATAAATATTGGGTGCTTTCAAAGAAAGTAGATTCTCCTTGGTATTCAACTTGGTCCACATTGGAGACCTCCTCAAGTATACCATATCATGATATGATCTATTATTGTACTTTGCCTTTTTTATCATTGGGAACACATAGGATGCCTAGCTATAGAGCTTATGGATCAAAGGTTGTATGTAGATCTGTCCCTACTAGTTTGAGAGTGTGTGGTACCCAATCAGTAGAATCCTCCACTCTTGTATCTACGATTCTTTCTACCAGGTGGAGGTTATGGACAACCTAACCTATCATCATAAGAAGCACTCCTAGTCTATTGGTCATCATTTCCAGCATTAACAAGGAGAAATGCACAACACTCCTAAAAAGAAAGAACCTAAATGCAATGCCTACACACCACTCCAAGCCAAAAAAAACATACAAACAAGCATGCAAGCATGGAGAGGATCCAACTATAAGAATTCAACAATAACTCTCCATGCTTTTGGCAAAAATCAGCTTCACTGCCTCCTCTCTTGTCCTCAAGCTGACTTCAATCTCTACTCCAAGTTTCTTCCAATCTTTACTCCAACTTCCAAACTAATTTGTCCTCCAAGTGGAGAAATTTTATGTCTTTTAGATGGGTAAAACTTTGTGCAACTCATATGGACATAACTTTCTTTATGTGACTTGGACTCAAGTGTTCTAGGATTCAGTGTAAATTTTGTAATAAGCTTTCTAATGAAATGAAATAAATTATAATCTAATCACTATAGCTCTTGTGACAAGCTCTCAAACTTGGCTAGTTTTCTATAATTTCCACCATAATTTCCAAATCCCTAATTTAGGGTTTGCTCCTAGTTCTTGGCAACTTTCCCCAAATTTCTAGATCAGAGATATAATGAATCCTCACAATCATTCCAAAAATCTAAAATCTTCAATCATAGTCACAAAAATAGGATATTTGACATTCAATCATGATTGAACATAGAAATGCTCTATTGAGCTTAAGAGAGTATTTTTAGTAAAACTTGTTACATCAGCTCTCACTCTCCATAGACCAAATCCAACCAAACTTTCCACAATAGCTTTTTGTGCACTTTTCTAAACCCTTGGATAGTTTGGTAGTCTAATCCAAACCTATTCTCTAGATATGGATCAATTCCTAAGTTGGGCTAACTTGTGAGCTCTATAGACCCAAGTATGCTTGATCCAAAACCCTAAATTCTTGATTGGAGGAATTCACATGAAACCTTTGCATAGATTTGCAAGACCTAACCACCAACAATATTAGAAATTTCATAAGGTGATTCAAATTACAACTTAAAGATTGACCAAACTCCAAAATTGATCCACAACTCATCTCTAACACCTTACTTCCCAAAGCTCTAGCTTCAATTGACTAGATCTAATTTGAGCTTGAGAAAATTCTAGAATGTCTTACTCTCAATACTACAAACACTTTTTTAACTCTTCAAATTCCACTGATTGATTATGAAGATATATCACAAAGCTCTCCAAATTGTCTATTTATGTTCTTGGGTATGAATTCTACCCCCCTTGATTCAATAGATCATATCTCCTATAGAATCTACTCAAATCATTTCTCTCTCTCTCCAAATTGTATCCTATTAGCTCATGTCTCCAACCTTGGCCCTCTCTCCTTGAATGCCTTCACCAAATTCCTTTGATGGTCAAAGACTCTAGACTTTAGACTTCTCCACTTAGGACCCAATCACTTGCACTTTTGCCATTTAGTTTCTTCACTTTTTAACAAATGGACACCACAACTCCACTTTGAAGCTCATGAGAAAAAGTAAGTCATTCTCCATCTATAAGAGCACATAGATTGTCAAATTCTAGATTTTCTCATAAGTAAGCATCGGAAAGATAATATGTTTGGGTTTTCTATCATCAACTCCCTGAATGCCGTCCCAAAATATGACACCATCCAATCCCATAAGTTGTTATTTTGTAGAATCTAAAGCCTAATAAGCAAAGGGTTTGGGCATGGCAGATCAAGAGCATGGGACATCTCCAACTCAAGCGCTTCCTTTGACGCTCTAATGCTCATGCTTGCTACAACTCTCATTTCCAACATCCTCCTCCCGCTTTAGAATCCTCAAACTAAACACACCTTTCTCTCAACTCTCCACCACCTATATACGGCAAAGCCCTTGAAAAGAATAGGATCTTACTCCACATGGCCAACCACTTAGATTCATACAAATTGCTTGCAAGGTAATAGCTCAACCATGGGATCCATCATACAACGTACATCATCTTTATGGAGATAAACCACACTAGTTTACTTCTTCATGGGCTACACAAACCACAACACACATTCACCTCCTCTAAACATGTGCATCTTTCAGTATGCACCAACTGATCAAACCACACATTGTGGTTAGAGCCTTACCACCTCCTCATTTGATTGGTGAGACTCGTGATCCTTTAGCACTAGATCTTCATCTTGGAATTGAAAAAGATCAAATGTTTTGCCAACTTCTCTATTTTGAGGTTTCTTCTCATTGTTTGAAGAGTTTGACACGCTTGCCCTCAATTAGAACCTTCAGTTTGCTTCTATTGAAGTCTCAAAGAGAGTAAGTAGCATTATCAAGCACACTAACAACCACATAAGGTCCAAACCAATGCTTTGAGAATTCTCTCATAGCACTATGTTGAATATCTAGACTATTATCATAGACTCATACCTAATCTCCTTGAATATCTCTTGGTCTCAAGCATTGACATTTGTCAAATTTGTCCTTGTTCCCAAGGTGTGTTTTCTTAAGCCCTCAATTGCTAGCTCAACATCCTTTGGCCTTTTCTCCAATTGACAAATCTTGAGTGCTAGAAGATCCTCCTTAGATATGTGATCTTCCCAAGGTAGGACACTCCAAGTGGCTATTTGCTCTTCAATTGGCATAATTGGTTTCTACCCATGTATTAACTCCGTTGGCATTGGCATGTAGCCGTTTATTGAACTATGAGTGGTGCAATCTTGCTATAGAAAAAATAGTAAGAGCCTTGGCCACTCTTTCACTCTCCCATGGTATGCTTTCACAATGACTTTCACAATAGGCAAATGACCTTGCTCACTCTTGGCATTTCTCTTTGGGTTGTAAGTTGTAGTAAGAGCTAGTTTGACTCCACATCTCTCAAAGAAAGCCTTAGCTTCATGTGTATTTATCTCTCCTTAATCTGTTGTAATTTTTCCAACACGCCCATATCTACAAACCACATCCTCCAATAGAAATCTGCAAACTCCTTAGCTTGTTATGGTCCTCAAGGCTCGTCCTTCCACCTTGTTAAACAAATCTTCCCATGCCAAAAGTAAATACATTATCTGCCATATCCCAACCAGCATAGTAACCAGATCTACAACCCACTTGAAATGCATTGCAAGCATATACGTAGGTTGCAATCCATCTTTATGTTGAATATCCAAGTACATTACGCAGATTTTACATGTCTCCACAAAATGAACTACATCTTTTGTGGTACCCACATTTTTTGGTTTTGTTATATTTTGAAGAAGTGGTGTAAAGTCAAAGTTGAATTGAATGTAAATGGTGACAAAATAAGGAGAATTGTGTCTTTGGGTCAAACCCAAAATAGTTTACTTCATGTCAAAAAGAACTTGGATCGACTTGTCAATGGAGAAGTAAGGAAACTTCACCTCGGGATGATCAACCCAATGGAAAGATAGAGTAACAAATTTCCTTTGGGTTCTTACAAGCAAGAAAATGGCTAAGGTGTAAGTGGGATAAAATCAATAGTGACAAGAGGAACACATGCAGCATGTATCATTATCAAGTGAAGAGTGATTGAAGAAAGACCGCATAACAAAGAATGATAAAAGTGAAACTTTAGTGAGTGACTTTTGAAATTTCACACAAGTATCCTATGCCACTAAGTAGTCTTCCCATAGGAGCACATGTTACAAAGCCACTTGAGAGTTCAAATTTTAAGAATCTTGAGGGAGTGAGAATTCTGCATCCAAGTGACAAAAGAATTATCTTCCAGATACCAAGAGTGAGAGATCACATAATGCCAATGAGGGGTGGAAAGAAGAGGACCTTGCTTGTAGTGAGGAATCCTATGATTTGGAGGTTAGATGTCATAGTAAGGATCAAAGTCTTGAGTAGGCTTTGGATTACATTTTTGGCCTAGAATTGGAACTTGAGTTTTCTAGGTTTCATGGTAGAAATAGCTGCAAGCAATTGTAAAGAATGTCCAGAAGAAGAAGGGAAGAGAGGCAATCCGGCTTGATGGATAGAGTTGGATTGGAGACTAGTTATGGGAAAGAGGCTGGTGAGGAAACTAGAGCTACATTCCACGGGAAGAGAGAGTTTGCAAAAGAGATTGCAAAAATCTGCAATTCCTTTGGTGCTCTACGTACAAAGAATAGGTACAAAGTGGATACCTATCAAGACCCAATAAGGCAAAGTATTATCAAGGTGATGATGGCAATCTTCAAGCTAGAGCAAACCACTTATGTGATGAAGCATCAGGCTGTGTTTTTTCACTGGATGTTTGCATGAGAACTAGTGAATTGGACAAAGTGCTTTCACCACCAAACAAGGCAAATGGTATGGAATTGGAAAGATAGATTTCCACCACACTACCTAATGCCATCCACCACACATTTTTACCTTTGGTTGAACCTATTGAGTGCAAAAGAGAGACAGAAGATGGTGTTGCACTTCCACCTAAATTTGAGAAGAGAAGCAAATGTAGAAGAGTAGCAATATATCCACTAGATTTGAAGTAGCAATATGTCACGCCATTTGTAGTCTCGCATCTAGATGCTCGAACACTGGAGTTCTAGTGATAGTAGTTAGAGTTATTTCAGCAGTTTCTCAAAGACTACTTTCCGACGGTCAGATTTTGTGTTTAGGGTACATACTTCACGGTGGGGCCCACCATCACTTTGCACCGTTTACACTGTCAAATGTGCCATCAGCGGGACCGTTAGGGTTTTAGAGCTAGCTTGAGTCCAAGGGGTATAGTTTCAAAGTGAGCTCTAGAGAGCTCACTTCTTTGATGTTGAGCCTTCGAGTTCTTGGCTATGGTGGACAGAGGCCGGCAATCATCACCTGGATTCTCTATGCTTGAGTGGGTGTGGCTTGACTGTAATCAATGCCTAGTTGTTGGCAGTTTATAGAGTGACAGATCAAGTACTTATCTGAGTTGAGAGTGGTAAGCAATCTGATTACATCAGAAAAGTGAAGTCAAGGGGAAATCGGGTGCAAGAACTTTGAGTGTTGGTGGTATCTCCAAGCTCGGTGGATTGTTGGTAGCTCAATTCAAGTTCAGTGTTTCCCTATTGTGTAGAAGCTCATTCAATTGATGCAGATTTGGCAGTAAGGCAGACGGTGTGCGGAAGCACTGGCCAAATTTCAAGCAACAAAGGAGCAAATTTTGAGTAGTGGTTGGGACTTTGAGCTCAAGAGGTGAAAGCAAGACCCATTTGCTGCAAGTTGGGCTCAGAAAGTCAAATTGAAGGTGGAGTTGGGAAGCTATTCTCATGAATTTGTGATTTGGAAAAACCCGTGTTATCAATTTGGCTCGAGTGGAAAGTTAGCAAGGGATTTGGTAGATAGCCAACTTTAGGGTTTACGTCAGATTTTGGTTGGAATTTACATCAGATTTTGGCCAGATTTGGAGGAGTTTTGTTGTTTGGCTAGATTTGGAGGACTTTTGCTAGTTTGGAGGACTTTTGCAAGTTGGGAGAAGTTTCACCAATTTTGGAGGAGGTTTGAAGTGGTAAGAAGAAATGACTCATTTGAGCATTTAGAGGCTTTAAGGCATAGGGCTGTGGGCTATGAAGGCCTAGAAGGGCCAGCAAGCTAGCGTGAGGCTAGCTAGTTTAGAGTAGATCTTGTTCATTGGTTGGAAAAATCTGCCTTTCCTACTAGATTGTGTGCAACAGGGTTTGACCCCTAGATCTCTTGTTCCTAGATTAGTGCCCTAGTCAACTGGTCCACCCTCACTTGTTGTCCTAGTGATTGTACCACTATTATCTATACACATGTAGCTTTGGCTAGGAGAGGCAGTTTGATCTCATTCTTAGTGATCCTGGTAGCTTAGGACTTAGATACAAACTTCTCTTATGTCAAATGTCAAATGGTGGCAAAGTCAGTCCCGGTTGTATTATGAGATGGAGGGTTTTTGTTTAGATTTCTTGTGATTGGACCCCCTCCATTCTCTACTTCCTATTTGTGCACAATGTTTGTGTGAGGTGCCCTGACTTTTGAGCATTGGTGCTCTGGTGTGCTCTTAGTGGTGAGGCTAGAGTGATGACCAGTCAGACTACCTTTGCTTCTCTCATGTGAGGTAGGAAGTGATGACCTGCAGACCATGAGAATGCGTGTTATGATGGCAGGTTACAGGTTGCCATTTCCCCTAGTGTAGTTATCTTGGTTGGATTTACATTAGTGGGTGGTGCTTAGTTGGTATTGGCACTTGGTGGTGTTGGCACTTGGTGGGTACTTGTAGTTACGACTTGCGGTTATAGTTGGTGGTTCTGGTTTGTTGTTGTGGTTACTTTGTCACGACGGAGTTCTTTGGGGATTCCAGAGGAGATAGCACTGCAGTACGCAGTGGGTTTACTTGGAGTGGTGCTTGGTATCAGCCTGTATCTCAAGTCCCAATGAGGGAGGAGATTGACTTTGAGTTGGAGTTCTACACAAGAGCTGATTCAGTTGAGAGTGCACTTGGTGTGTCCGCACCGTTGTTGTGGGACATGGACGAGATTTATGGGGCCTCCAAAGGCCCTAGGCATTACTCTGGTACAATGGGCACCATTGAGTTAGATGACTTCATCCAGGAGTTCGATAGTTGGTGTGATTTGTAGCAAATGCGGAACCCGACTTTGTTCACACCCTTCATGGCATGGAAGGGGTTGTTTCAGCATCTGGAGGGTCTGCCAATGGATGACTACCATGAGTTTAGGAGAGGTCATTTGGAGGAGATTGAGTTATGGAGACCGTATTGGTCTCCAAACTATATCTCCATCACTGCATGCTCGGTGGCCAGGAGTAGATTGGCTGTACATATGAGTTCTAGCTCGAGTAGTGTGGGTGGAGCTAATGGAGGTGCACTAGATGGAGATAGTGCTACTATGAGTGGAGGTACCGCTGTAGGAGGTGGTGTGGTACCGGGGTTTAACCCATGGTGGAGTTCTTCCTATGTTTGAGGCAAAACTACCAAGGAGTGCGGATTGACAAGTTGAGGAGCTTGCAAGAGTTCCAGCGGAAGGCTGGAGAGAGCCTACGCGAGGCATACACTCGCATGAGGCGGCTGATCAGTTTCACTTAGGGAGTTAATGAGGCCCAGGCAGTCCAGTTTTGGTATGGGATACTGGACAAGGAGTTACGACGTAGAGTTTGTGATGCTACGTTGTTACAGGCTATTTTGCCTACTTTGGCAATGGTCTTTGGTTTGGCTGAGCGTATTGAGCTCAACATGGTGGAGGAGAGAGTGGTGAGATCTGGATTTGGTAGGGAGACCTCATCCACGAATGTGACTTCTTCTAGAGTGCAACAGAGTGCACCATGCCCAGTTGGTTTTTGAGGATAGGGTGGACAGCCCAGATCCTATGGAGCAAGTGGAGGGCCTAGTGGAGTTAGATCCTTACCCTCATTTTTGGGTCAGTAGCAGCCAGTGAGTGGTGGTGTTGCTTGTTGGACTTGTGGTGGACCTCACCATCGGAGAGAGTGTACTCAAGGCAGTGGACCTGATACCTCAGGTGCATCACAGCCAACACAGAGGCAGTGTGAGCATTGCCATAGATTTGGTCACACTAGTGACCGGTGTTTTGACCTACACCCGGAGTTACGGAGTGGTCGGGTTGTTATGGCAAGTAGTAGAGGAGCTCCAGTTCATGGAAGAAGAGGTGGTAGAGGTGGTGGTAGAGGATCTACTCCTAGTAGGGATGCAGTACCTGCCCTTATTTCTAACATAGCTATGGCTACTCAGATTGAGCAGTTGGAGCAGAGATTGGCTAGTATGGCTATTGCTCAGAGGAGATCAGATTCGGGTGCTGAGGCTTCCACCTCATATGTTGGTGATAGAGATGCTTTGGACTTCATGTGCGGAGTAGCACAGGTGGATGCATCTACAGCAATGACTAGGAGTGCAGTATGTGCTCCAGAGCCTAGAGGAGCATCAGTGGAGTTGGACCCATAGAGAGGAGAGGTTGGGAGACAGTTCAGACTTCCCCAGTCTTTCACACTATCTGAGGCATTACAAACAACATCCATGGTTCTTAGACGTCCCAATGTAGGTGTGGTAGGTAGTGATGGAGTACATGATGTACTACCCGCTAGTCAACTACCTGCTACTACACAGACTGAGTCTAGCATGATGTTAGAGGCGGCTCAGCTGATTATGCGGCGTCCTTTGTTTTTGGCCAATGATATGTTTACATTGGGAGTTGATCCAACCCCAATATTCCGGTTGGTTGCCATGTTGTGTGAGAGTAGGGATGGTGCAGTTCCTACTACTAAAGTAGAGGTGGTTGGTAGTAGAGCCGAGTTGGTTGAGGAGCATGGGATCTGTTCAACGACCAGTGGTTTATGGCAGGCAACAGTGGCTAGATTGGAGGAGTTGCCAGCTAGACCGGCCTTTGAGAGAACACGGTTCACACTTGGTGTTGTCCTATTGGATAACCAGAGGGGGACTTTTTGTTTGGTGGGACCTTTAGGGAAGGTCTATACACCATAGAGAGTCTTGTTAGACTCTGGTGCACAGCCCCTTATGTTGGAGAAGGTTGTAGTTGTCGGTCTGGAGTTACGAAAGACCGATGTGAAGAGGTGTCCATTTCAGATCCAGACATCTCTAGGTGGTGGTTTGACACAGTACATCACATATGGAGAGCTTGTTTTCTAGGTTCAGCCTGGTCATCCGATTGATAGCTCGGTGGTGAGAGCTCAAGCTATTGCGACAATAGCTGAGTCATATGATGTGCTAGTTGGGGGAGCAGTGTTATACCCCATGGGTTTCAGCATTGACTATTGGGAGGAGACAACCTCTTATAGACCTGGTTGGCAGTCTGGTGAGGGATGGGTATGTCGCCTACCAATACGCTTCAGTAGTGGCAGTCTTGGCTCACTATAGTCCAAGACCATGGCAGCATCAGTTTTAGCTTTCAGTGGTGCAGTTACTTGGCCTGGTGACTTGTTGGAGGGGAACGCCCATGCAGAGGATACTCTAGTACTAGAGAAGATCACTCGGCTTTGGAGTATGAGTGGGATTGTTCCATCTACCTTGGATGTTCCATTGTGGAGTTTAGAGGAGGTATTGCAGTAGCATGTAGATCACTTGGTGCAGTAGGCTTGGAGTGGAGCCTTCATACCATCAGGAGATGAGTGTGAGGTTGAGCATCCATAGGCAATTGCTTTGAACCCCTTGGATACCACACTCATTGCTTGGCAGTATCCAGTAGAGGAGATATGCCTATTGGAGTTATTTGGTGGGATCAGCACCGGGCTAGCTGCAATGTTATAGGCGGGTATACGAGTACAAAGGTACTTGTATGTAGAGAGAGATGAGACTGCTAGGCAAGTCTCTCTATATCATGTGGCACACTTGGCCTATCGGTATCCAGAGTTATTACCGATGTCAGCAATCAGAGGTTACCAGAAGGCCCTACCAAGAGACATTTCCTTATTGGGAGCGCATGACCTAGAGAGACATGGGCCTATTCACTTGGTGATTTTTGGATGGCCATGTTAGGGACATACACGTGCTAGTAGAGGATTGGGTCTTCAGAATCCTTGTTCTGGTGTGTTTTGGGAGATGTTACAGATACTACAACATCTCCACGTTCATCAATTTGTTTCTCCAGCTTACCTTTTGGAGAACGTTCCTTTGATGGGTGATTCTCGCACTAGAGTGGTGGTGAGTACTCATCAAGTCCATTCTTGGATGGGACTTGCTGTATTGTTAGATGCAACCAGAGTGGGATCACGGGCTCATCATCTTTGCCTTTGGTGGACGAACCTCTTACCTAGAGAGGTTTTACAACGCGCTTATGATAGGATTCAGCGACTTGACCACATCCTTGTTGATGATATCTTGGATGTTGGGTGTCAATCTCAAATAGTGGTAGTGGCTGATAGGTCACCTATAGCAATGGTGAACCTAGTTGGACAGCCTCGAGCTGCATTTCCCACACTCATGAGTTTCCTAGGCTCTCATGCTTTTTGGAGAGAGGACCTGGACTTGTTTGGGACTCACAGTTACAGAAGTTGGTGGAGCCCAACGTTGATGAGAGAGAGCGGGTGATGGGTTTTTGCACCAATATTACCGCTGTTCCAGTAGTGTCAAAGGCATCCAGGCGTCAAGTATTAGGTCAGGCTATGGACCTGGACTATTTGATCTAGATTGTGAGCCTTGGCTTGGCAGAGCAGCGTAGGATGCGCTTGATAGGCATCACCACTCGAACACTTGTGAGCCCTGTGCCTATCGAGACGATTCAGGCACATGTTGGGGGCAATGGACCAAGTGGACATGGTATTCTTGGGACACATCCAATAGCTACTAGGGAGAGTGGTCTACTTGGAGTCTATCCAGGTGAGCGTGGGCTACTTGGATTACACCCTTGGTCCACATGGGATGCAACTAGAGGACGTGTGGAGCTTGCAGCCAGAGTGGAGGGAGTTTTTCACATAGAGGTTGGGACCTCTAGTGGTTGGGAGCATGACACTATTGCTCCCAAGGGCCCAGTGTAGCAGCCAGTCAGTACGTCTTCCACTCCTACTATAGTTACAAAGGATACTTGGGAGCCAGATCTTGGACCCAAGCTTACTAGAGAGGAAAGACGGAGGGTGTGGAGGTTCTTGAGGAGTCACACGAGTTGTTTTGCCTTTAGTATGAAGGATTCGGGTGCTCTAAAGGGACTTGGTATACGGATTGAGCTGACTAGCAACACACCAATTTTCCGACATCCTTATCGATATAGTGATATGGAGAGGACATTGATTCAAAGCTAGAGTAGTGACCTTTTTGAGGCTAGTTTGGTGGAGATTTCACATGGAGAGTATGCATCATTGATAGTGATGCCAGCCAAGAAGGATATGCATGGAAACTATATAGATAAGCAAATGTGTGGAGATTGCCATCCTATCAACTAATAGACCAGGGCTGATTGGTATGCCATGCCTACATCGGAGGAGATTTTTGATGTGATTGGGCATGCAAAGGTCTTCAGTACTTTGGATCTTCGAGCGAGATATCATCAGTTGCCAATCAGAGAGGAGGATAAGTCCAAGACATCATTCTGGGCTATTGATCCTCATGGCAAGGATGTGTTATATCAATGGAGGTTCTTACCATTTGGGTTAAAGAATGCTCTTGCTGAGTTCCAAAGGGTCATGGATAGATCCTAGCTGGATTGGATTTTGCTCGGTGTTATATTGATGACATTTTGGTCTATAGCACTATTGTGGAGGAGCATGAGAGACAATTGTTGGAGGTGTTTGAGAGGTTGAGATCTCATGGACTTGTATTACATCCTAGGAATTGTAGGTTCTTCCACAAGCAGATTGAGTATTTGGGTCACACTATCTACCCCGGAGGACTTGGTGTTCAACAGACCAAGGTGGAGGCTATTGCACGTATTCCTTGGCCTATAGATGTGAGCAAAGTGTGAGCATTCCTTGGGTTGGTGAACTTCTATCACCGCTATGTTAGAGGATTTAGTGTCATTGCCATGGCCTTGACAAAGCTGACCAAGCTTACACAAGAGTGGTGTTGGAGAGATGAGCATGAGAGAGCATTTGTAGAGCTCAAGGAGAAGTTGACATTTGCTCCTATTTTGAGGAGACCGATCAAGGGACGACCATTTCAGGTTCATACTGATTGGAGTATGTTGGGGCTTGGAGCGGTGCTCACCTAGCATGATGATGAGGAGAAGGAGTTTGTGGTGGCCTGTGCTAGTTGCTCCAACAATTCAGTAGAGGCAAAGTATAGTTCATATGAGGGAGAGTGCTTGGTAGCAGTTTGGGCAGTAGCACATTTTTTATGTTACTTATTTGGTAACCCCTTCACTCTCATCACTAATCATCAGCCACTAAAGTGGTTGATGGAGTCCGACAAGCTTTCATGGAAGCTTGCACGATGGGCTCTGATTTTACAAGAGTATGATTTCACGGTTGTTCATAGACCTGGAGTGGTGAACCGTGATGCAAATGGGTTGAGTAGAAACCCATGTCCTAGCCAGCAGGACCAGACCGGAGCACGTTGGCATGGTGAGACAGATGAGGAGATGGTCCCAGGTTGGCATGCATCGGCCTTCCTATGTATATTTGTAGAGGCTTTGGTGGTATCTCTCTCAGCGCATATAGGAGGAGTTATTGAGGTCACAAATCCAAAGAGTGAAGATATTGGTATAGTTCAATGAGACATTCATGATGATGTCTTAGTGATGGAATATCTTTGCATTGGTGTTGTGAGTGGCACAGTTGGGGCCAAGGAGAGAGACCATGTTCTTCAGCAAGCCAAATGGTTCAGATTGGAGGGTAGACACCTTTTGCATGTATGGGAGGATGGTAGAGTGCGAGTAGTACCACTTCCATCTCAGAGACCACAGTTGGTCTGTCATGCTCATGAAGAGCTACTACATTTTGGAGTAAAGCATACATATAGCTTACTCCAAAGTCATTATTGGTGGCACGGTATGCCGACCAAGGTACAGCAGTTTGTTGCAAGATGTGTGGTTTGTGACCAAGTTAAACCATCATTCAATGCTCCTACGGCACAATTACACCCATTACCTATCATGGGATTGGGTTACCGTTGGATTTTGGACTTTGCCGGACCTTTAATGCTGACTATGAGACATCATCGGTATGTTTTGGTGATGGTGGAGCACTTCTCCAAGTGGATTGAGTTGGTGGCACTTCCTAACAAGTCTAGTGAAGGGACAACTTACTCATTCTTGGATCGAGTTCTTAGTCATTTTGGTGCACTAGTTGAGGTTTTGACTGATCATGGTATAGAGTTCTTGGGGGAGTTTCAAGTCTTGTGTGACAAAGCCTTGATTGATCATCATACTACATCCCGAGATCATCTTGAGGCAGATGGCTTAGCAAAGAGAGTGGTTCAGACGATGAAGAGAGGATTGCAAAAGTATGGTTTGCAAAGAGGTCACTTGGGAGATTGGGATCTCCAATTACCTTGGTTGGCCATGGGCTATCGGTTCAGCCGGCAAGCCTCCTTAGCATCCTTCTCTCCATACTTTCTACTCTATGGACGAGATCTAGATTTACCTGCAGCCATTCGTCGAGATGCTACTATAGTTTTGGACTTGGATGACCCCAATGTATGGATGAGCGCGTGTTCTCAACAAGCAGAGATCTTTTAGAGAGTGATGCCGATGGCCTTTGAGAACTTGGCAATTGCTCAACATAGAGATACTTTATGTTATGCTACCATTCGAGGAGGAGGTTATAGACCCTTGATCCATCGATTTCATCCAGGTGACTATGTATATCTACAATAGACAACACCAACAACACTTGATGTTTCTACAAGCCGCACTATCTTGAGAGTGTGCAAGGTTTTGCCATTTGGAGTCCTTGTGTTAGAAGGACGTGATGGTGTTGTTTGGAAGGATCATGTGCGCAATTGTGCGCCATGCCACCTCCCAAACATTGATGGTATTATGGACCCAAGCTTGGCACTTGTACGTGCAGGCTTAAGATGTATGTTATGTGGCTCTTCTGGTGGAGCTACTACTATGTTAGTGTGTGATAGTTGTTCGAGAGGATGGCATATGGCATGTATGACTCCTCCCCTCACGGTGGTTCCTCAGGGACAGTGGTTATGTCCTAGATGTATCTTGACCTATAGCTAGTTCATTCTTTATATGGTATAGATTGCAGACATGCGACTAACAATAGGGCTCCAAAGCACCCGACCTCCTGATCTTTGCCCATTAGAGGGTATACCATATACTTAGAGTAGATGGCTATCTGGAGTTAGAGGGACCTAACCGCCAGCTAGGGGTGCAATTGTGGCACTTTAGAGTCTATGTATGACTTATGTGTGAGTTGTGCTTCTATAGTGTATGATGTTGACAACAATGTATGTTGTGTAACGATGTATATACGCACGATAGTTGTCATGCTATTTGTAGTGCCGCATCTAGATGCTCAGACACTAGAGTTCCAATGATAATAGTTAGAATTATTTCAGCAGTTTCTCAAAGACTACTTTCCGATGGTCAGATTTTGTGTTTGGGGTACTGACTTCACGGTGGGGCCCACCATCACTTTGCACCATTCGCACCATCAAGTGTGCCATCAATGGGACTGTTAGGATTTCAAAGCTAGCTTGAGTCCAAGGGGTATCATTTCAAAGTGAGCTCTAGAGGGCTCACTTCTCTGATGTTGAGCTTTCAAGTTCCTGGCTATGGTGGACAAAAGCTGGCAAGCGTCACCTGAATTCTCTATGCTTGAGTGGGTGTGGCTTGACTATAATCAGTGCCCAATTGTTGGCAGTTTATAGAGTGACAAATCAAGCACAATTGTGGCACTTTAGAGTCTATGTATGACTTATGTGTGAGTTGTGCTTCTATAGTTTATGATGTTGACAACAGTGTATGTTGTGTAGCGATGTATATACGCACGACAAATAACTACTTTGCCAAGCCAAGACCAGAAGAGATGGTGTCCCTAGTACAACCAAAAAAAACAAGAATGTTGGTGCCAAGGCATGAGGTCATCTTGAGAGACCAAACATTGGGTGAAGAATCAGAAGGAGAAGCAGAGGACAAGTCAAAGGACTTGGTAGAAGAAGAAGAAGCAAAAGCAAAACTCACATTGCAGAGTGAGGAGTTGAGTTTTAGGGTTCAAGAGAAAGCAGGAAGTAGTATACTTATCCATGATTTTCTATCCATTGCTACGGGTATTGAATAAGAAGAAGGAAGAGATGAAGAAGGATCATCTAAAGGTAAAGGGTCAATTGTAGGTTGTGATGTATCTAAGTGAAGAGATTGTGCAATTGAAAGAGAAATTAATTGAAGGAGAAAAGCAAGCTAAAGCACTTTGGGTGGACAAAGTACTTTGACAAAAGAGATTTGAGAACTTGCAAGAGGCTTTTGAGAAGCAAGGAGGCAAGCTTGAGAGGCAAGCTAAAGGGCTAAGTAAGCAAAAGATAGCTCGGGAGAAGTTGAAGGGTGAATTTGATGAAGCGCATATCAAAGTAATACATTCAAAGAAAATTACCATTGTAATGGAGCAAGAGTTGGAGAGTTTGAAGTTGATGGCAGTGCATAAGGATGAAGCTTGATAGCATGAGTTAGCAAGGAGGAATAAAGAAGAAGAGCAATTGCAAGGACTTGTCATAAATGTAGAAGCACAACTTGCCCGATACATGGAGGAGAAGGAAGCATTGAAAGTTGAGTTTGAAGATGCATTGAAGATGTATTGTGAAGAGTTGTAGGTGGAGAGATCTTGAGATAATACATTGGAGCAAGTAGGAAGAGTAGTAGGAAGGCTCAGCGTAATGTTAAAAGCTGAAGCTAAAGTGAAGATAGAAGAAGTACATTTGCATGAGTTGAAGTTGTAAGTGAAAGAGACAAGAAGGAGAAAGGCAAAGGATAAAGATCTGAACAATCTTCTCATTTGCCTAAGAGATCAAGCAGATAGAAAGATGATAGAGGTAGGAGATAATGTTTGTCTTAGACTAGATTTAGTTAAATCCAAGTTAGAGCAGATTTAGAGCAACATGAAGGTAGGAACTTGAGGCAAGGTAAGAGAAGTAGGAGTGCAATTGTCTTTGGAGGAGTTATTTGAGCAATTAGGAGTAAGTAGATTGGAAGATAAGAAGGTAGATAGAATACCCATGAGTTTAGTTGCAACTTAGATGGAAGATATTATAGAAATAGAGGAAGAATTGGCAGTGGAGAAGTCCAAAGTTTAAGAGCCAAAGGAAGCTACATCAGGTGTAGAAGAGGAGGAGGTAGACATTGAATTGGATTTATAAGTGATGTGCCAATTTGAAAGAGGCATTTGCAATGTGTTGTTCAATACTTATATTTCTAAAGTTGAGTAAAGTGAAGTGTTGTAACTCAATGCTCATTGTTTCATCTTAATTCCAAGAATCAATCTTGTGTGTGTGTGTGTTTGTGAGTGTTTGAAGAATTTTGAAGTGCAAGTTAGTGAGCTTGTTGAATGTTAGGTTCCGTAACTTTGATTTCATTCTATGTGTTTGATCTTGAGTGGATAGCAATCAAAGCAATGCCATGATAGATCTGAGAGGAATTGTAGTGTTGGTAGTATTCTATATTGGTGAGCATAGCATGGGGTTGATGCAAAGCAATTTCAATCAAGGAAGTTGTGCCTTTAATGGAAGGGTGGAACATAATTTTGATGCAAGATTTTTTTATAGTGAAGCAGTCTTCTCTAGAAGAATCAGAATCATCACAATCAAGATTATTTGGAAAGATTTGATGGAGTTGTGATTATGAGTGTTAATTTATGACAAGACTATGAATCAATGTTTGTTACTCTCTTTTGGGTGTGGTTTAAACCTAAGAGATTAAAGACACAACCAAGAAGAACTGAATTGTTACTTTAACTTTGTATTTGACCATTTTTTACTAGTATCTATGTGGGAACAAGCTTTACTTGCTGATTACTACAAAAGTGATACTTGCTGGGTTGTCACATGATTTTTGGCACTACTGTTGGGGATACAAATCTCAAGAGTGGAAGAATACAAAGCCAAATCTGAAACTGGGTGTCCAACATGTCTGCATTGAGAGAAAAATAGGAAGAGAGAGTATGTAAACAAACTTTGCACCGTGAAGAAGAAGAATGCCATAAGAGCCAATTCACCTTTGACAAAGTTGAGATGGAGGCATTGGATTTGCAACTTCTTCACAAAGTTCAAGAAGCCTTGAAAGACCTTGAGCATAAAAAACAAGAGATCAAGTGGCCAGGCTACTTTATGTCTTTGAATCCCAAGAAGAAGAAAGATGCAAGTGAACAAACATATTTGCTAAGACCTAGTACACCGACTTCCTCAAGAGTTTTCAAGGGAGCTGGTTACATAAAAGAATTCATTTGAGAGAAGATAACACAAATTTTGATCAAAGAAGAGTGTCAATACCTACTACATACAATTCCTTGACTTTTTTGAAGGGATCTTAAAGAGCCATTTGAAGATATTGAACCTCTGTCTTTGACTTGGGTTGAATTCAACGTACCAGCTGAAGACCAATCTACCAACAAACACTTTGAACTTGGTGAACTCTTGGGCTGAATTTGATGAACAATCACTAGCTAATACCTTGGGTCCATCAAGCCTCATATTACCATAGCTTGTTCCTCAGAGTTACAAAATGACTTTGCTACCTATTACCCGACGTGCCTATCAAAAGTATAAGGGGAAGGAGCAAGATGAAGACCCTAGTGAATTCATTGAAGAATTCAAAGCCATCTCCTTTGCCAATAAGAAGCATGACTTTGCTGACTGGTTGTGCATTTTCCAATTCTACTCTAGAAGAAAGCTTAAATTTGGTACACTCACATAACACAAAAGTGGTTCAGACCAATTGATTAGGCAAACTTCAAAAACAATTTCTTGGAATGATTTTGGGAAGTTGATTATGATACACATGTCTTTGTGGCACTCAATGATTTGGACCAAGGAAAGAAGGAGAAGTTGAGAGACTACTCTGAGCGGTTCATGGCCCTATTGAACCGAGTACCTAAGCAATCTGGTGTGGTGGGTTACTCCAATGCCCAAGCCATCACCTAGTTCCTCAGAGGTTTGTCGCCAATGATTTGGATCTTTGCCAAGGAGAGGAATGTAACTTCCCTAGATAAAGTACAAAAACATATCGCCCAATCTAAGGCGGCCCACTCTCATTCTTCTAGTAACCAAAGAAATTGGGAGAAGAAAGGCAAGAAGCCAAGAAAAAGAGCTTCTTGTAGTACATCCTCTTCTTTGGAAGAATCTTCCATGTCTTCTAGTTCTTATTTGGAATCCAAAGAAGAATCAAAGCCAAGAAGGATACAAAGACATGGAGGAAAGAAAGCATTGACACCCCTCGTGAAAGTTGTAAATAAAACTAATACTAAGGTATAAACTCTTATTAAAGAGTTTGCAGATTTCAAGATCTAGATGATTGGGGCCAAGGACTAAAGGAACCTCCTTCATTTGGCAGACCAAATGTATGGTGCACTATGTGTGGTAAATCAAGCCATGCCAACACGGAGTGTTTGATCCATACTACATTTCTAGCGCAACAAATTGATTGGGTTCCAAGATGGGACCAAAATGAGGAAGAAGAGGTAGTGTACCAGACCAAGAGGTACAGCCTTAGGCAAGCACATTGTATCAAGGTCTGTAACACCCATTTGTGCATGTGTGTGGTATTGTGATATTTAGCTTGGTATTACAAGTACTTAAGAGATATTATTTATATAGAGATAAAGGATGGTTCTATATTAGTCATGGTTAGCTAAAGTTAGTCATAGCTAAGATAGATGGGACCTTACTTTAGAGGAAGTAGAAAAGATGAGCACCACTATTTTGGATTTTAGTGTGTTGACTTGGTATTATTCCTAGGTGTTTGGTTTTGGGGAAAGAGTTGAGAACTCTTGGGCCCGCAAGCCCTTTTGTTTTGGATTCTTCTTTAGTCCAAGGATAGCCCATGTGAAGGAATCCTTGCTTTAGTGGTTGGGTCAAGATAAGGGGAATATGCCCATGTGAATGGATATTCCTTTCTACTTTTTGACTTTACTTGAATTTTAGTCTAGTAACTTGAGTTACTACGGTAATTAGTAACTTTGGTACGTAACTATTTCACAAGTATATAAACAAGGGGTGAGGAGGTACTCATCATCCTTTCATTTGCAACTATCTCTCTCTCATTGAGTTCTCTAGTGAGCAATGTCTTGAGTCTTGGAGTGTTAGCCTTGGAGGAGTATGATGGAGTTGGGGTTCCTTGCCTTCTTAGTCCATGGTGCGCTACCATAATAGCCATCAGAGGTTCATCCTGAGTGAGAGACAGGCCGGCTCACATTTTTGGTTCCGTTGCCGGGACCTCTCTAGAAGGTAAGATAATGTTCCACGTCCAATTCTACATTAGGCAGAAGGAGGCTATGAGAGCTCACTTGGAGAGAACATTAGGAGAGGAGAGGGCTAAACTTATGTTAGAGAACCAAGATCCATTTGTATACCCTGTAGTTCATTATGATGTCTTTGAGGTGATTTTGTACATCTTGTACACATGAGAGGAATTGAATAGATTGTGTGAGGTGGATTGCAGATTTTGGGGATTAAGGTGATTTTGGGCAAAATCTCAAGTTTGAGATCTGGACTTGAGATTTCTACACATGATAGCTTGGGTTATCTTTCAGTTAGCACACTTGAAATTATTGAGAGAGCTTCTATGCGCACTGGGCTAGAATTTTTTAAAGTTGATAGGGTAAAGTGCTCCCGCAACTGCATGCTCTCTGGAAAATTGTACAGAGTCTGCCATTTCTTCAATTTTCAGTAAATTGTCCTGAAAATTTCCAAGAAAATTTAGTGCATTGTATCCTACTTGCTGCCACAAAAATTAGAGAGAGATCGTTTTTGCGCAGGGCTTTATGAGTTTTTGAAGTGAGGGGGGTGGTTTTCAGACCAAATCTGAAATATGGGTGCTGAATAGAAAGGTGTCTAGGCCAAATGGCTCGATGAAAAGATCTGAAATTTTGCAGGGAGGGACGCCCTGGAGTTGTAATCAAGTGTGGAAAATTTTAGAGGACTGTGATGTATTGGTTGGGAGATTTGAGTGACATTGTGAGGAAGGGTCAATTCTGCAGAGTGGAGATCTCATGCATGAGAAGTTTGAGATCAACAAAAAGCATGTTTGAGTGTTTAGATTCATCTTGGGGAACATGGAGGGTCATCAAGAGTGGAAATTGAGATTATGCAAGGTTCCCCAAGGGTTTGAGGTGATTGTAGGGGTAGATTTGAGGAAAAGAGAGTTTACAATAGAATTTGAAGAGAGTGTTGAGAGGATCCAAAAACCTACACCACTTGGAGGAAAGAGTGAGTCTAAGTGCTTTCTATGTGGAGAGAAGGGACATAAGGCAAGTTCATGTCCATTGACCTTTGAGAGCAAGAGATTGAGGGAAAGGAGAGGCTTACTTGACTTGGGTTTGCATGTTGGACCTTCTTCACCAAGATTGGGAGGGAGAAGATCTAAGACCAAGGAGTTGTGTGAGGTTTGTGGAGTTGAAGGACTTCCAAAAGGACATGAGTGTAGTGGAGTAAAAGCACTTTTGGAAACTTTGGTGAAGGATCTTGGAGAGAGTCTTAGTACAGCTACAGAAATACTACCACCTTCATTAGCTAGTTCTCAAGATTAGTGATGGAGATAATCTTTCAACTTATGGATAAACTATCCATGAGAGTTAGATTAATATGCACTCTAGGATTTGATGTTGCTATAGAAATCTTGGAGCAACCTGAACCTTTTGTGTTCCCTAGAGTGGATTATTCTCAGATGGTGTTAGTCCTGTATATACTCTATTAGTAATAGAGTGAGAGAAAAGAAAAGAGAAAAAAAAATGAGAGAAAAGAAAGATAGTGAGGGGTTAAGATGGGGAAACTTCCGGTTTTCTTTGGCAAGGATGGAGAAGATGTGGAGGCCTTTGTGAGAGACTTCAAGAGAGCTTGCATAGGAAACAATGAGAGGAAGAAGAATGAGTGGGCCTCATTATTACCAGATTTCTTTGAGGATGCAGCACTTACATGGTATGAGTCAGAATACCAAAAGAGAGAGAGGAGAGAGGGGGAAGAGGAGTCTTGGGAGACTTTGACTTCAACACTCATTGAGAACTTTCTTCCTGATGAGAGTTATGAGAGATTGATGAGTGAGGTTACATTTCTCAAGCAAAGAGATGGAGAGAAAGTGAGGGTCTATGTGGAAAGAGTGGAAAAGTTGGAGTCCAGATTTCGCATAGTGTTGAGGAAGGGTGGAGATGATGTGGAAACTACAATGATTGGCATAGGGGCCATGCTCACCAAGAATTTTGTGGGAGGATTGAGACCACAAATTAGAAGCAAGGTGAGATATGAGAAACCTTCTTCCAAGGTTGAAGCTATCAAGATCGCAATTCGTATGGAGGAGAGTTTGGAAGGAGATGAGAGTGATTTGGTGGTGAAGGAGGTTGTGCATCCTCCTCAAGGCTACAAGTATGGTGGAACTTCTGATACTTTGGTGACAAGGGTTGCACCACAAGTAGTAGTTGCTCCAATTCTTGCACCTCCACCAAAAGATCCACTCCAAACCATCACAGAACAACTTGCGGATCTCAAGATCAATGTGGTGCAACTATGGGAGAAGAGAGAGGTGGATCAGAATGTAGGGAGAGGGCCTAGGAGTTATGGAAACTATCCATATAGAGGAGGCCAACCAGCCAACAATTTCAATGATAGAAATTGTTTTGGTTGTGGAGGAAGAGGCCATATCCAAAGGAATTGCCCAAATTCCACTTACCATGGAGGAAGGGGTTATGAGAGAGCCAATAGAGGGAAAGAGGGAGGTAGTGAAACCCAAGTGGCTCCTAATCCCAACAAAGGTAAGGGGATAGCATCCATAGATGTGGTTGAGAGCAAGTATGAGAAGGGAGAGTGCTCAAACTCCAAGGGTCTTAATTTAGAGCTTTTGGCACAAGAGAAGAAGAGAGCTCGTTTTGCAGAGGATGTTCACTCTTCTCAAGGATTTACTTCAAGCAAGGATACTCCTATGTCTACTAGGAGCACTCGCACCTCAACACCATCAACAACAAAGACTCCAAGGAAGAAGTTGGGGATGGAGGACTTCTTGATCTCAAAGCAACAATGGAACTACAATGTGTTGGAGGATGTTGGTAGTCACAAGGCTAACATCACAGTGGGCCAATTAATTGCTTTGAACCCTAACTTGAGAAAGGAGCTTAGAGGTGGTTTGAGTTCTACAAGGAGCAAGAAGAAGAAGAAGGCAAAAGTTCCAGTATCAATGGGGGTGGTGGATGCCAAGCCAGCACCATGGGAAGCTTGTGAATATGCCTCCAAGATTGATGTGAGAGTGAATGGTCACAACATCAAGGATGCATTGGTTGATGGAGGATCAGCAGTGAATGCCATGTCAGAAAGGTTGATGAAGAAGTTGGGTATGATACCCTCAAGACCTTCAACATTTGTGGTGAGCATGGCAAACAAGCAACAAGTTCGACCAGTAGGGGTGATGGATAAGGTGGTAGTTTCAGTTATGGGAGTTCAAAATCTCATGACTTTCCAAGTCTTGAAGGATTCAAGCTATGACTTACTTCTTGGGAGGCCATGGTTGAGAGCAGCACGCACAACTGATCAATGGCACAAAGGGTACTTGAGGATTGGGCCATCAAACCATAGAGTCACTGTTCCTGTGACTAACACCACCAACACTTCACATTCAAATACACCATCTTCTGATTATTGGGAATCAGATTCTGAAGAAGGAGCTTCAGGTGTGGACACAAGCATGGAAGAGGAGACTTCCACGGAGGAGGATGAATCTGAATCTGATTCAGATGTGTATCCTTTGTGTGCTATGGATTTTGCACCTAAGCCAGAGGTTTTGAAGGACCCAGATAAATCACCATTGACACTTGAGGAGGTAGAGAGAAGGTTATCTACCCTCAAGTATGGCCCAAATGTTACCAAGGAGGAGAAGGTGAGATTTGAGGAGATTTTCCGCAAGTTCATCCATGTGTTTGCTTTTAGTTACAAGGATTTGAAGGAAGTCACCTTGGAGGAGCACAAGATAGAGGTGGAGTCACATGCAAGACCAATCTGCCAAAAGCAACGTCGCATTAGCCCACCAATATCTTTGGTTGTGAAGGAGGAGATTGATAAGCTCAAGGAGGCTGGATTTATCTTTGAGGTGGAGAATTCAGAATGGGTGTCTCCAATTGTCATTGTGAAGAAAAAGAATGGCAAGCTTTGGGTATGTGTGGATTACAAGAAGCTCAATGTTGTTACCAAGAAGGACTACTACCCATTGCCATTCATTGATGAGATCTTGGAGGAGGTTGCAGGTCATGAGAGGTACAGTTTTGGAGATGGTTATAGTGGATATAACCAAATCAAGATTGCACCAGAGCATCAACAACTCACCACATTCACCACACCTTGGGGAACTTACACTTTCAAGGTCATGCCTTTTGGGCTTTGCAATGCTCCAGCCACATTCCAACGTTTCATGAACAAGGTATTTGAACCTTTCATTGGGAAATTTGTGAGAGATTTCATTGATGACTTTTGTGTCTATGGGAGCAAGGAAGAGCACTTTGAGCACCTAATCAAAGTCTTGCAACGCTTGGATGAGGCAAATGCATCACTCAACCCAGAGAAATGCATTTTTGGATGTGAAGAAGGTCTACTTTTGGGGCATATCATCTCCAAGGATGGAATAGCAGTTGATCTTGAGAAGGTGAGGAAAATCTCAGACCTTCTATTCCATTCAAGCTTGACAAAGTTACGCCAATTCTTGGGGATGGTTGGGTACTATAGGAGGTTCATCTTCTCATTTTCCAACAAGGCTTATGCATTGACCATCTACATGAAGAAGGGTGTAGATTACATGGTGATTTTGGAAGACAAGGAGGCTCTCAAAGCTTTTGAGGAGCTCAAGCAATCCCTTGTTGTAGCTCCAATTCTTGCTAAACCTGATTGGAGTAAACCTTTCATCCTCTACACTGATGCTTCTAATGTAGCTATAGGATGCACTCTTAGTCAATTAGACCAAGATGGGCATGATCATCCAATAGCTTATGCTAGTAGGCAAATGGTTTCAGCAGAGAAGAACTACTCTGTCACGGAGAGAGAAGGGTTGGCAGTGATCTTTGGTCTCAAGAAGTTTAGACACTACTTGATTGGAGGGAAAGCCACCATTGTCATGGATCACAAGGCTTTGAAGTACATCTTCAACAAGCCTAATGTTGAAGGGAGACTAGCAAGGTGGATGATACTCTTGTCTGAGTATGACTACACCATTGAAGATAGGCCAGGAAAGAAACATGCAAATGCTGATTTATTATCTAGAGCCTATGATCATGATGGAGATGAGCCAGTGGATGATTCCTTCCCGGATGAGGAGCTCATGACAATCTCAGTCACTCAAGAGGTTCCAATGGAGTACAAGGAGATTGTGGATTTTGTGACAAAAGGTAACTATCCAGAAGGGATGCATGCTAGGGAGAGGAAGGCCCTTGCAGCAAGATCTAGACCTTACACAATGGTGGAGGATATTCTTTTTCACCAAGGAGCAGATGGTCTACTTCGAAGAGCAGTGGGTAAGGAAGAGTCTATCCTACTCATAAAGGAGTTTCATGAAGGTTTAGTATGTGGAGGACACTTTGCAAGAAAGGTGATTGCTTTCAAGATTCTAGATGCATGTTACCATTGGAGAGGGATTTTCAAGGATTGTCTTGATTATTGCAAAACTTGTCATGTTTGTCAAGCTTTTGCTAGAAAGTCTACATCCACTCCACCACTTAGATCAATTCCATTGCTAGGACCTTTTGAGAAGTGGGGAATTGATTTTGTAGGTCCTCTCAATAGAACCCCAAGGAACAATCGGTACATTGTGGTAGTTACTAATTACCTTACCAAGTGGGTTGAGGCTAGACCATTGAGGGACAAGAATGAAGATGAAGTGGGTAGATTTCTTTATGAACGCATTATCACTAGGTTTGGATGCCCTTTGGAGTTGGTTTCTGATAGAGGAGGAGAGTTTACAAGAAGCATTACTACAGCCATGCTACGACATTTCTCTATCACACATAGAGTAACTACATCCTATAAGCCAAATTCCAATGGCTTGGCTGAGAGAACCAATCAGACCTTGTGCATGATGTTGGCCAAAGATGCAGAAATGGAGGGGGCTAAACATCATTGGGACAAGAGGATTCATGCAGTTTTGTGGGAGTATAGGACAACCATGAAAACTTCCACTGGATATTCTCCATTTCAATTGGTGTATGGTATTGAGTCTACCTTACCTATTCACTTTGATCTTCCTACCTTCCAAAGCATTCATAGGAGATTGAAGAAAGCACAAGGAGGTGTTGCAGAGAAGTCAAGGAAGGATCAACTCATGGAGTTGGAAGAGGCAAGAGCAGTTGCTATGGTTCGAGTGGAGCAAGCCCAAAGGAAACAAAAGGAGAGCTATGATAAGAGGCAAGACAAGAAGAAGGTGGAGCCTTTCAAAGAAGATGATTGGGTAATGTTGTTTGATTCCATTCGATTCAAGAGAGTGCAAAGAAGTTTTTGCCTAAATACTTTGGACCTTTCATAGTGGAGAAGGTGTGGGGCAATTACACCTATTATCTCAAGGAGTTGGGAGGAAGATACTTTGATAGGATTAACCATGATAAGTTGAAGATGTACCATAGAAGGTAGAGAGACCTTCACTTTGAGGACAAAGTGAAAACTTAGTCCGGGGGTAAATGTTACACCCATTTGTGCATGTGTGTGGTATTGTGATATTTAGCTTGGTATTACAAGTACTTAAGAGATATTATTTATATAGAGATAAAGGATGGTTCTATATTAGTCATGGTTAGCTAAAGTTAGTCATAGCTAAGATAGATGGGACCTTACTTTAGAGGAAGTAGAAAAGATGAGCACCACTATTTTGGATTTTAGTGTGTTGACTTGGTATTATTCCTAGGTGTTTGGTTTTGGGGAAAGAGTTGAGAACTCTTGGGCCCGCAAGCCCTTTTGTTTTGGATTCTTCTTTAGTCCAAGGATAGCCCATGTGAAGGAATCCTTGCTTTAGTGGTTGGGTCAAGATAAGGGGAATATGCCCATGTGAATGGATATTCCTTTCTACTTTTTGACTTTACTTGAATTTTAGTCTAGTAACTTGAGTTACTACGGTAATTAGTAACTTTGGTACGTAACTATTTCACAAGTATATAAACAAGGGGTGAGGAGGTACTCATCATCCTTTCATTTGCAACTATCTCTCTCTCATTGAGTTCTCTAGTGAGCAATGTCTTGAGTCTTGGAGTGTTAGCCTTGGAGGAGTATGATGGAGTTGGGGTTCCTTGCCTTCTTAGTCCATGGTGCGCTACCATAATAGCCATCAGAGGTTCATCCTGAGTGAGAGACAGGCCGGCTCACAGGTCCGAGGTATAGACCAATGGAGTATAAAAATAATACTCCTCAAAGAAGACCACCAATGGGTGGCTAGAATTGGTCTCAAAATGTTGCATCAAGAGCATCTTACAATTGTGGCTCTATGGCCCATTGGTCTCCAAATTGCCTTGAGCCAAGGTGTTAGGCTGGGTATGTTCTACTTTGTGGAAATTGCAAAGGATCAAGCCACACTAAAAATCAGTGCACTCAACCACCTAACCAAAAACCATCAATAAAGTATGTATAGACTCTAGTTGAGCATGTTGCACTTTAGTTGAAAGGAGATACAAATGTAAATTGTATAACACATGAGGAGGAGAGACTTTAAGAAGTGAGTCTGGCTATGGAAGGAGAATGGTTGGACCTCAAAAGTTTGAAGGTTGAGACATGCTCTGGTAAGAAGAAGTGTGATCCCAAAGAAGTGAGTACTACTTCTTTGTCTTCACAAAAGGAAAAGAGGCTACATCCAAAAGCTATTCTTTCTACAAAGGAGGAGAAAATTCTAGCCAAAGCTAAAGCCAAGGCCTTGCATAAAGAAATACAAGAAGCAATACAAAGAGCTCAAGAGTTGGAGGAGGATACAAAGATGGAGCCTCTTGTGTTTTGAGCCGACATCAGATCTGAAGTCAAGGATCTGATCCATGCCGGGGTGAGCAAACCCAAAGAACCTTGAGTGAAGACCACTGGTACTCCGGTTACCATCATGAAGCACCCCAAAGTCCAGTTTGAGCGAGAAGAGAATTCTAACCCAAATTTTAAGGTGAAGTAGGTGAAGTAAGAAGGAGTACCTCAATCTAATATTGTGGCAGATTTGGCATCTATAAAGGCTAATATCACATTCAAGTAATTTTGGGAGTACAATAAGTTGTACAAAAAGCAGCTAAGTTTTGCCCTCAAGAAAGTAAGGGCAATGACCAAGAAAGACTTGCCACCCATCTATTGTATTGAGCAAGAGGATTTGAGATCTCCCAAAGTAGATGTGGAGATTATAGGATGCATGATCACATTGATACCCATTGATTCAGGTTTTGATGTGAATGTCATGATAAAAGACACCACAAATAGGTTGGATTATCATAATTTTGAGCCAACACCCCAAATTTTGAAGTTTGCGGTCCAGACTAGGAGACGGCCTTTAGGTATGCTATTGAATATAACCACAATCATTGGAAGAGTAACCTTCAAGTTAAATTACATTGTGTCAAGACCAGTGACCAAAATTGGTTACCCACTATTGATGAAAAGACCTTGGTTGTATAGTGCCCAAGTTGTTATGGATTGGCACCAACAGAAGTTGAAGTTTAAGGATATCTCATCTGAAGACCAGAAGTTGGTGTTGGATAAAGGTTCCCCACCTTAGGGATATAACTTTGTTAGAAGACAAAGATGAATCTAAAGATTCATCATCTTTGTCTTCCAAAGACTCTGAATATGAAGTCCAAGTCAGTTACTTGGAATGCAATGAGGTAGAGGTCAAAGACAAAGACCCATACAACATCACATTGGGTGAAAACAACTTGGAAGAAGGAGGTTTGATTGCAATTCAACTTGGTTTAAGCCGAGTCAATCATGTTGAAAAAGTCATCAACCCCAATGATTGTTAAGATGTTGTCTTGGCTAAAGGCAAAATTTTGAAAATTTTGAAGACAATCACTTTGGAGGAGTTTGCATGATACATTGCCCAATTTATAAAGTACCAAGATGTATTTTCCTGGTCTATTGATCAAATGTTGGGTATTACATGCCAATTTGGAGAACATTGGATTGATTTAATTGAAGGTGCAGTTCCCATGCGGCAATGACAATATTGATTGAACCTCTAAAGTACTAAAGTACTCGCTCTTGGTGAAAGATGCAATTGACAAGTACTTACATGCCAAAATAAGTATGAGCATGTCAAATATTTAACCATTTATATCTTTTTGTAGAAGTAAAGAGACCAAAATCTTGCTCAAGGCTTTTGAGGTATTCAAGGTTATGGAAGCAAAGTTTGGAGGTCCAATTTGGAGGACTTCCCAAGTGTCCAAGGTGCAAGAATGTGGATCCCCATATGTTAAGTGTAAGGCTTTAGACGTTTGGGAGAGTTCAAGAGAGCAAATGGGAGAAAAAGACTATCTCTAGAGAAAAGAGCAAACAAAATACAATATGGATGCCAAAAATGTGAGATTTAAGCAAATGATAATAAAGATATGACTGACTAAAGCAAATGGGATCTAATTTATACCCAAGAAAACAATTTTGAGGATTTTGTGAGCTCTACACTCACTTTTCATGATCTATCAACAAGATTGAAGATTAGAAAAAAATTTAATCATGTTGCACCTAAAATATGCTACTTTTGATTGAAGTTGGAGTATTTGAAATCAAGGTGTATGAATAAAGATTATGATTAAGTTTAGGGTTTTGATTATATCTCAAGCTTTGGTTTGAATTAGCCTATGAAATTTGGTAGCATTGTTGGTGGCATAATTTATACCTATATGTCAAATTTCATGTGAATTACTCAAATAGAGAAAGAAGGATCACTATAATGCTTGATCTAAAACAAGAAAAGCTTGTTGCAACATGTTGAGCAAGAACTTACATCAACCATGCTTTTTGAGTATCAAAGTATACTTATGAATTTATGGAATTATAGACTCATGGTAGTCTCTTTTCTTTTCTTAGGAAATTTCTTATTCTATGTTTACAATAGAAATACATCTACTTTAGCATACCATCCTTGTTAGGCTAAGGATTACCAATACATTAAATTGAATTAGCATAGGCAGCTACTTTTGGCAATTGCTTGCTAAACATTGGAGAATTTTTTTATGAATCATTAACCTTTCATTCAAATATTAAGTCTTATATAATCATTATGCTACACTTTAGTCCAAGTATGATTCAAAAATATACTCAAACATCTAGTAATGTAGAGATACCAAAGGTTTCAACTGATGATAAGGGTTTCATCTATTAGAGTTGATTTATTATTTCACCTTCTGATCAAGGCACTAGTTCATAATGTCCATAACTTCAATATGATAAAATTACTTCTGCCTAATCAATATATAATACAAGATGTACTTGATGTAAAAACATAAATATGACTCAGATGTAGGAAAATTTCATGAGAACTCTGAAAGCCTTTGAAAATACAATAGTTTATAATTGCAAATATAAAATATGTTGGTTGACAAAAGATATGCCAAATGGACTTGAATGAATAGAACAACTATCCAAGATGAAGGAAACAAAATTAGTAAGTGAGATAGGAGAAATGATCATGAAAATTGGTACCATCATTTATAGGGAGTGTGATATAGGTTGCTCTTTTATTTCAAATGGCAAGTGGATAAATTTTCCTAAATGGTATTTTAAATGGCAAGTATATTGATATCTTCTCTAGTTTCTTACATTCTTTATTATCACCATTATTGAGATTGAAGAATATAATCCTTGATAAAACTTATCAAATATTATGACATGTCATCTATTGACTTGATTTAAGAAATATAATTTGTTAGATTATACCAGTTTTTGTTTTAAAACCAAAATTTAGCATATGCTAAACTCACACGGCTTAATTATATCATAGTTTTCTTTGCAAATTCAAGGTAATTCATTGAGAATCTTTCACTCTAATGAATTGTATGCCACCAAGAGAAATTGTTCCTTGTTGCATCATTGAGAAAGTATGTTACTCTAATGATGTGCATGCAACCAAGAGAATTGTGTCCTTTATAAGATAAATATTTTGATAAGAAAATGAAAAAATAATTCAAAGCACTTAAAGAAATATTATATCATATTTAAAAAATTAAATACCTTATTTATCCCATATAAGGATTCTAAATAAAATTACAACTTAGATATGAAATCCCAAAAGCATTGAAATTTTTTGCTTGAACACAAGGAAATAAACAAAAATTGAACATTTTTTAATATAATAACTTTAAATTTATAATACTTAGTTGATTTTCTCTCATATTTTTCTAATTTTCAAACTCTATATCTTAAAATATTCATTATATACAGTCCACACTGTTATAGTAATTTTAATGTCTATAGTTTACATATAGATCTTATAGATATCAAAAGTTGGTATTTATATGACTTTCTATCTTGAGTTAATTATCTATATTTATAAGAATTTGTAAAGGTTATGATTTACAATATTAAATTGTAAAGAAAAAAAGTAGGGCTGATAGAAGAGAAGAGATGGATCAAGAATTGAATAGAATGTACTCCAAATACCAAAGATGTCCTACATCCTTGCTTTTTTTATACTTAGAGATGGATATAAGCTTGCTTCTTTGCAAAGTTAGCTATTAACTTCTAAGCTAAGTTAAGCAATAATTAGGAAGGTTCTTCAACACTATATAGCTTATATTTATGTAGAGGTTCTCACATTGTCATGTTTTGATTTGTATAACTAGTGAAATAGGAGTTTAGTATAATGAATCTCCACATTATTAGAGTAGATTGTAAGATGGATCACACGGTTGAGCTAGCGGGTAATGCCATGTCAGTCATATACATGGACATATATATGTACATGTATACAACTGACCATGTGGACTATAATGGTGTCTTCTTTGAATGCTCTTGTGTATATAAATGGTGGAGAGTTGATAAGGTGGGGTGTGTATTTTAGTTTGGGGAGTCCAAAGTGGGAGGATGAGGAAGTGAGTTGTAGTAGATTGTGGGTGCTAGGAATGAAACACTTTAGTATGAGATGTTCTATGCTCCTAATTTTCCACTCTTGAATCCTTTTCTCATCTGGCTTTAGATTCTACATTGTGATGAACTTTGGAGTTGAATGGTATAGTGCAATTTGAGGCTACATTCATGGAGTCAATGATGGGAAGCCCGGAACCATTTTTCTCATGGGTTTACTTATAATCATGTCTAGGACTTGATAATCTATGCTCTTGTAGATTAAAAAATGACTTAATTTCATTCAATGGCTTCAAGTTGAAGTTGTGGGGTACATTTGGTAAAAAGAGAAACAACTAAATGACAAAATGCAAGTGATTGGGCCTCAAGAGTAGAAGTCTAGAGTTTTTTGACCATCAAAGGAGTTAGAAAAGAGAATTTGAGGAGAAGATACCACAATTGGAGAGATGTACTAATAGGCTATAATTTGGAGATAAAAACCAAGGGATTTGAGCAGATTCATAATAAGATATGATTGATTGAATCAAGGAGATAGAAGTCATACCCAAGTACACAAAATGGACAATTTGTAGAGTTTTGTGGCACATTTTTATGATATATTAGTGGTGTTGGAGAGTAAACAAAGTTCTTATTGTACTAAGTGTAAGGAATTTTATTTCTAGATCATTCTCAAATCAGATTTGGTTGATTAAAGTAGGATCTCTAGAAAGTAAGGTGTTGGAGATGTGATGATGATCAGGTTTAGAGTTTGGTCACTCTTCAAGCTATGGTTCAAATCAGCTTATGAAAATTTCTAGCATTTTTTGTGGTTAGTTCTTGCACCTCTATGTAAGTTTTTCATGTAAATTCCTGAAATAGAGAATTCAAGGTCTTGGATCAAGTATATTTGGGTTTGTAGAGCTCACGAGTTAGCCCAGCTTAGGAATTGATCCATATCTAGAGATTGGAGTTGAATTAGTACATCAAACTTTGCAAAGGTTTAGACAAAGGAACAATCAACTACTGTTAAAAATTTGGTTGGCTTTGGTTCCATGGAGAGTGACAACTAATGCAATAAGTTTTATTAAAATTACTATCATAAGCTCAATAGAGCATTTTTATCTTGAATCATGATTGAACCTATTATATTCTTAGGATATTTGTGAGTATTATTTGTACCTCTAATCTAGAAATCTGGGTAAAGTTGCCAAGAACTAGGAGCTCAATTAGGGATTTTGAGTTATGATGGAAACTTAAAAAACCTAGCTAAGTTTGAGATCTTGTGAAGGGAGCTATATTGATCAAATTGTAGCTTTCTTTATACCATTGGAAAGCTTATCTTAAAGAGTTTTCATTTAATTCTAGATCATTCAAACTAGAGAAACATAGAAGAATGTATTATCATATGAGTTGCACAAAGTTTTCTCCAAAAAAAGGCATAGAATTTCCCACTTGAAGTATAGATTGGAAGAAACTTGGAGTATAGATTGAAATCAGCTTGAAGACAAGGCAAGATGCTTTGAAATTGATATTTTCTAAAAGCATGGAGAGTTGTAGTTGAATTCTTGTGGTTGGATACTCTTTGAGTTTGCATGCTTGTTTGTATGCCCAGTTGGCTTGGAATGGTGTATGGATGTTACGCTTAGGTTCTTATGTATTTCTTCTTAGTAATGCTTGAAGTGATGACCAACAGACCAAGAGTGTGTGTTATGATGACATGTTAGGATGCATATTAGTCCCCTACCTAATATAAGGAATACTAGAAACAAGAGTGGAGGGTTCCAATGGTTGGGTAACACACATGCTCAAACTAGTAATGAAAAGTTTACATATAACTTCTGATCCATAAGCTCTACAACTAGGCATTTTGTATGTTCCTAAAGAGAGGAAGGCAAAATACAATATTGTACCTTATTATCCCTTACTATCCTATCTGATTCTCAGCTTTTGGATAACTTTTAAACATCTCTTAGTAAAACTTCATAGTTACATTCCTAAGTACATTTGTAGAAATTTTTAACAACTTATATGAAAAAATTCTCCTAAATATTATGATTAATTATTGTAATAATACATATTATCCTTCTATTAGTCAATGATTTCATTATCAAATGTTTTGGTTCTGAATTGTGATTGGAATCTTGAACATTATAAAGACAATGAATAAGCTCTTATGTAATATCATTGCATGGGAAACCCTTTTAAAGATTGTCTTAATTTCATTTGGAAATGAAACGTTTCAGATTGGAAATGTAGAAAGAAAAATGAATTTAGATAGGACAAGGAAAATCAAGTTAATATGAAATACTATAAAACTTTGACAAGAAAGCACAAATCTAATTTTGTAAGTTTAACAACTCAATTATAAAAGAATATGACTCAAAGAGCATAAATTTATCACAAAATCCACAATACAAGTCACCACAATATAGGTAAGCATGTATTTTAAATAATTTTTTGCAATAAGCAAAGATGCATTGGCTTTTTTAAAGGAATAAGATAAGGTGAAAGGAAGGTGGTAGGACTAAGAAGATGAGCTAGTCAACAAGTCATCAAGAACTAAGTGAGCTTAATAGTAATTGAAAAAGAATAAAAGATAACCAATACTTACTTTTTTGGAGTTATTTGAGAAAATTATACAATTGGAAGGAAAGTATCCTAATATTTGTGGTACAGATTTATAAACACACAAGAAACATGTTTTCTAAGATATAACTAGTAAGCATAGTCTAACTATATATTTGAAGGGATAAGTAATAGATATAGCCAATTTGGAACCTAAAATCTTGAATAATACTTACAAAAAGTTATTACTAATGCAAGGATAATGACAAAATTAAATATCTTTGAGAGAGAATGATGAAAAAACACTATATCAAAGTAAATTTTCCTTTTGAGCTGTATTTCTTATATCACATATATTAGCTACACTAATTTTCTGACTTGATGTATCAACAAACATCATAATTACGATGTAGCCTTGAGCAATGATAGGAAGAGACATAATTAGATTCAAGCTTATATGCTAAAAATGTGAAATAAAGCCTTGCTTATATGGTATTTTTACAAATGCACAAGCATCTTGAACCATGTTTGACAAACCATCCCAAATATTAGAGAAGTTCAATAGTATTATCTATTCCAAGACGGACACAAGAAAAGAAGATTATATGGTACTAATAATGGAGCCAAAAAAAGAAGTATCTTATAAAATATAGACTTAATTTTCCTTTTCAATAATTAAATCTTCATGGAAAATAAAATTATATTTTCTATTCTTATACATAATATGGACCACTTAGAAGTTGGAAGAAATAATTTCCTTGCAAGTTTTGCTAGTACTTATAATTTTGTTCCTCCTTGGTTTTATTATATTGAGGTTGGATATTATCATAAAATTTAGAGGTTTCTTATAACATATCAAAAAATTGAATGTACTGATATAAATTAAACAAGCTAATTTAGGACATTACCATCAAATTAGACTAGTTTAGACCAAGTCCTTCAAGTGGTTGAAAATTAAACTTCTCTAATTTTCTTGTACAATAATTAAATTTTCATCAAAAATAAATTATATTCACTATTTCTTATTGATTGAAGTTGGAAGAAGTTATTCCCTTGCAATTTTTGTTAGTACTTAGATTGTTGCTCTCCTTTGATTTTATAATATTGATGTTGAATATGATTGTAAAATTTAGAGGTTGCTTATAATCAATCCACAAGAGCATATAAATTACACAAGTTAATATAAGATACTACCATCAAATGGACCAATTGACACAAAGTCTTTAAGTGGTTGAAGATTAAACTTCTCCTTTCAATCTAATTGAAGTTTGACATCCTTGTTTAAAATATTGGATTGCTTGATAATATGTGTTTAAAACCAACCTCCTCCTTGTTACCAAATAGAAAATTTACATCCTTTCCTAAAATATTATTGAGTGATACTTCATATAGAGATAAGATTAACTTTTAGAAGTTTGCACAAACTCATATGATTCATATGATTTGTACTCATATGATTTAAAGAACTAAATATAAATAAAATAAAATAATTAGATATTTCTTTTGTAAGATAAAAATAATCATATCCATGATTACATTGAATTACAAAAATTGGAGTTAGAAGTACACTTTATGTGAATTTTCTACTCACAAAAAAGAGCAAATACATTATATTTTAATAATTTTCAATATTATACTTAAGATGTGTGTGGTGATCCACCTTTGTTGTATTAGAGTGGAAAATATTTTGTTTAGAAGATAAAGTGAAGTAGTGTATAAGGTACATTGTAAAAGACCAAGGAGAGAAATAGGAGAATGAAAGACCAAAGTGGAACATCTTGTACTCTTGAATGAGGGAAACTCTAAATGCTTGGCATGAGCTTGGGCTATAGTATTATAAAGAACATACAAGGCTCTTGAGAAGTTTCTCAGGAAGCCTCTTAAAAGTTACCTTCTTTGAGTGCAAGCCAAGTTAATTGGGAAGCTTCTCAAGAAGCTTCCTTCTAAAAGCCGTCTACTTGGCATGCAAGCTAAGCTAGTCAAGAAGCTTCACAAGAAGCTTTCTTCTAGAAGTCATCTACTTGGCATGCAAGTTGAGCTAGATCGGAAGCTTCCCAAGAAGCTTCCTCCTAGAAGTCATCATTTGGCATGCACATTACCCAATACTTGGAAGGCACTTAGTAGCTTCCTAGATATTTCTAAAATATTTTTATAATTCTTGGCTAATTTGGCATATTTGTAATTTTTTTAGCTTCAACTAACTCATATGTAAACTCCATAATGTTGCATATATGATGAAACAAAAGGATGTTTGTTTATCATTATATTAGTCTAAAAAATAGATAGGATAAAGACTATAGTATAATAGTATCCTTAAATGTAATACCAATAGCTAGATATATTATCTAGAGGTGAAAATTGAGTTGGTAACATCTGAAAGGATGTTAGGTATGATAGGCTAGGTAGGTCAGATAGAGGTGTCATTGAAAGAACACTTTTACTAATAGAGCAAGAGCCAAAAACAACCTAAAATATAATACCAATTCCTAAATATATTATCTAAAGGTGAAAATTGGTTTGGTAACATCAGGAAGGATATTATAGATAATGGACTAAGCAGATTAAATAGAGGTATCACCAAGAGAGTACTTCTACTAATAGAGTAGGAGCTAAAAATAGTTTGAACTTTAGAGCCAATTCTAGAGGCCTAAATGGATGAATTAGGCTTCCAAAATGTGTACATTTCTCCCAAGGAGAGAAGAGACTAGCTTCCCTCCCCCTTGGTTGTCTCATTGAGAGCTTTCCAAGGATGGAGGTTCCTTTGAGGGAATCCTCTTTGCTATAATAAAGTCAAGGTGCTCCTTTGGAGCATCAAAGTATTGAGTGTGAAGATTACAATGGTATTAAAGTAGGTGTTTCAATCAATAAGAGTGGATCACACTTCTTGGAAGAACAAGTGCTACTAAGATTGAGTAATTTTGAGGAGAGAAACCATAGTGCAATCAATAGATTAGGAGTATGTTAGAGAGAGGATAGGGGGAGGCTTAGAGAGGACAATATCTAGCATTCCACTTCCCATTCTTGAATCTATTCCATATCAAGATTATCTATATCTAATATGAACAAGTGAGAGTATATCTCATTTTCCATTTTAGAGCAGAGTTCATGGATATAATGATGAATAAACCAAACTCAGTGATTTTTCCTGAGGTGATATATGATAGAGAATGAGACTTGATGATCTACATTATGTTATGATGGATATGAATATTTGAAATCCTCTTTTTTTAACACTCAAGTAGAATCCATTGTGTGGTTAGACCAAAAGTAATGTTTAGGGATTTTGTAGTTCACAATTTTGGTGAGGAATATCATCAACAAGTGATAGCCTTTGAAGTTCTAATGGAAGTCCCAATAATCCATGCTCCTTCTTGAGTGATCATATTGATCCTCTATTAAGGTAGGAAATAGCAATTGGATCCCAATAATCCATGCTCCCTCTTGAGTGATCATATTGAAGTAGGAAATAACAATTGAGTAGTTGTTGTGTGTAGGAATCATGGATCCACAATTTTAGGAGTTGATGCAAGGGATGTTGGATGAGCTTTTGGAGATCATGATGACCATGAAGGCATTGCAAAGTCAAGTAAGTACCTTTAAGAATGATCAAGCAATGCACAAAGGAGAGTTGTCCCAAAACCAAGTACCAATGGTTGAAGTACATGGAGATTCACTCATGCCAATGACACCAACACCGGTCAACAATGAGACCACATTCTTACTATTAATGAAGAGGACATGCAATATCAAGCTTTACAAGGGATAACAATCCGTAGGAGTATTGGAGAATTAGATTTCAAGAATGAATCAATACTTTTGATTGTTCACCATCGAAATCACCAATCATTTTGCAGATATGTTTGCATGTGGGTACTTTATAAATAAAGCCCTCACATTGTATGATGATTGGGAACAATCAATGTTAGCTAAAGGAAGAGAGGTCACTTGGATGGCCATGCAAGAAGGGCTACTAAAGAACTTCAAATCTATGGATCTTATATAGATGGCTTGCACCCAAATCTAGAGGTTGAAGCAAAAGAACAATGTACAAGAGTATGTGGAAGCATTCCTTGATCTACAAGTCACATGAGTCTAGTAGAAGCTCTAGATAATTTCAAATGAGTGTTGAAAGAGAAAATTCACCAAGAAGTAATAGTACAAAACCCTTGCATGGATTTTGAAGCTATTGCTTGTGCTGTAGAGAATAGCAGGGGTGCTTGGAGGAGGCGAAGAGTAGTCATGACTCAACATTATTAGGCCAAAACACAACACTTTGGTGGACCAGTTCTTATGGAATTGGGCAACATTCAATTTTGAGAACGAGGAGCACAAACACTCCAAGGAGAAAGAGGACGACTCAAAGAAAGAAGAGATGGGTGTCCCACAAGGAGAAGGGACTTGAGTAAAACAATGTCATTGTTACAATTGTGGCCAAGTTGGGCACCTAGCCGTCAATTGTCATACTCATTTTCCTAGAGGCCCTTGGTCTCCATACAAGTGATCTTTAAATAACATTGGAGAGATAAATTGAAGAGGAAGATGCAAAAATCACATTAGAAAATGAAGATCACTAATAAATGTACCTCACAGCCTTACTAGCTCAATGGAGAAGCAAAAAAGTAAGGAAAGGAAGAAGACAAGTCCGTAGAGAGTGAGCATAGTTGATTGTCATAAATGGAGTGTCATGCCATTTGTAGTGTTGCATCTAGATTGCTTGGACACTAGAGTTGCAGTGATAGTAGTTAGGGGTATTTTAGTAGCTATTCATAGACTACTTTCCGATGGTCAGATTTTGTGTTCAGGGTATTGTATGGTAGGGCCCATTGTCACTTTGCAGTATTTGCACCGTTGAGTGTGCCATCAATGGGACCATTAAGATTTCAGACCTAGCTTGAGTCTAGGGGTATACTTTTAAAGTACAACTCTAGAGTGCTCACTTCTCTAATGTTGAGCCTTTGAGTCCTTGGTTTTGGTGGATAGAGGTTGGCAAGTGTCACCTGGATTCTCTTAGCTAGAGTGGATGTGGCTTGATTGTAATCAATGCCTAGTTGTTGGAAATTTATGGAATGATAGATCAAGTATTGATATGAGTTGAGTTGATTTGAGTGGTATAAACAAACTGATTACATCAGAGAAGTGAGGTTAGGGAGAAGTTGGGTGCAAGAACTACCATTGTTGGTGGTATCTCCAAGCTTGGTGGATTATAGGTAGCTTGATCAAAGTTCAAGTTTTCTTTGGTGTGCAAAAGCTTGTTGATTGATATGGATTTGGCAATGAGGTAAACGGTGTGCAGAAGCTTTGGCCAAATTTTGAGCAAAGAGAAGCAATTTTTTAGCAATGGTTGTGATTTTGAGCTCAAGAGGTGAAAGTAGGACCAATTTGTTGCAAGTTGGGCTCAAAAAGTGAAATTGAAGGTGGAGTTAGGATTATATCCTCGTGAATTTTTGATATGGAAACACCCATTATTTCAATTTGGCTTGAGTAGAGAGTTAGCAGAGGATTTGGCTATCAACCAAATTTAGGGTCTACGTCAAATTTTTGCTGGAATTCATGTCAAATTTTAGCCAGATTTGGAGTTTTGCTTGTTGGCCAAAAGAAGGGCCTCATTTGGCTGAATTTTGGCATTTAGAGACTTTGAGGAATAGGGTTGTGGGCTACGAGAGGCTATAAAGGCCTAGAATGGCTAACAAGCAAACTTGTTGGCATGATAGCTTAGAGAAGATCTTAGTCATTGTTTGGCAAAATCTACTCATCCTGTTAGATTGTGTGCAATAGGGTTTGACCCTTAGATCTTTGGTTCCTAGACTAGTGCCCTAGCCAATTGATCCACCCTCACTTGTTATCCTAGTGACTATTTCACTATTATCTATACACTCATAGCTTTGGCTAGGAGACTCAGTTTGATCCCATTCTTGATAATCCTAGTAGCTTGGGACATAGATAGGAACTCCTAGTATGTCTCTCACTCAAGATGAACCTCTAATGGCTATTATGGTAGCGCACCATGGACTAAGAAGGCAAAGAACCCTAACTCCATCATATTCCTCCAAGGCTAACACTCCAAGACTCAAGACATTGCTCACTAGAGAACTCAATGAGAGAGAGAAAGTTGCAAATGAAAGGATGATGATTACCTCCTCACCCCTAGTTTATATACTTGTGAAATAGTTATGCACCAAAATTACTAATTACTAGGATAACTCAAGTTACTAGGGTAAAAGTCAAGTAAAGTCAAAAAGTATAATGGAATATCCATCCACATAGGCATATTCCACTAAGCATGTGATCTTATCTTGACCCAACCACTAAGTCAAGGATTCCTTCACATGGGCTATCCTTAGACTATAGAAGAATCCAAAACAAAAATGCTTGCGGGCCCAAGAGTTCTCAACTCTTTCCTCAAAGCCAAACACCTATGAATAATACTAAGTCAACACACTAGAATCCAAAATAGTGGTGCTCATCTTTTCCATTTCCTCTAAAGTAAGGTCCCCACTATCTTAGCTATGACTAACTTTAGCTAATCATAACTAATGTAGAACAATCCTTTATCTTTATATAAATAATATCTCTCAAGTATTTGTAATACTAAGCTAAATATCATAATACCATATACATGCACAAATGGGTGTTATAGCACAACCCTTTATGTTGGGGAGGGCTACAATTATTGGTCTAGGGTTATGGAAGACCAATGAGGAGAGTTGTCCATTTCAGATCCAAACATCTCTAGGAGGTGGTTCAACATAATACATCACATGTAGAGAGCTAGTGGTTCAGATTTAGCTTGGTTATCCAACTGATAGTTTGGTGGTGAGAGCTTAGGCTATTGCAACAATAGCTAAGTCATATGATGGGCTAGTTGGTGGAGCAGTGCTATATCTCATGGGTTTCAGTATTGACTATTGAGAAGAGATAGCCTCCTATAGACCAAGTTGGTAGTCAGGTGAGGGACAAGTATGTTGCCTACTAGTATGCTTTAGTAGTGGCAGTCTTGGCTCACTATAGCTTGAGACTATGGCAACATCAATTTCAGCTTTTAGTGGTGCAATTACTTGGCTTGGTGGTTCATTGAGGAGAACACCCATGCAGAGGATACTCTAGTACCAAAAGAAATCACTCAGATTTGGAGTACACGTGGGATTGTTCTATCCACCTTGGATGTTCCATTGTGGAGTTTAGAGGAGGCATTGCAGCAACATGCAGATCGGTTGGTGCAATAGGCTTGGAGTGGAGCCTTTGTACCACCAAGAGATGAGTGTGAGGATGAACCTTTAGAATTGATTACCTTGACACCTCTGGATACCACACTCATTGCTTGGTAGTATCCAATAGAGGGAGTATGTCTATTGGGGTTGTTTGGTGGGACTAGCACCGGACTAGCTATAGTACTACAGGTGGGTATACAAATATAGAGGTACTTATATGTGGAGAGAGATGAGACTGCCATGCAAGTCTCTCTCCATCATGTGGCATATTTGAGCTATCAATATCTTGAGTGTCAATAGTCAAGCATTACTAAAAAGCCCTACCAACAAACATTTTTTTGCTGGGGGTGCATGATCTAGAGCGACATAGGTCTATTCATTTGGTGATTTCTGGAGAGCCATGCCAAGGACATACATGTGTTGGCCAAGGTATGGGTCTTCAAGATCCCCGTTCTGGTGTGTTTTGGGAGATGTTATGGATACTAGAACATCTCTAGGTTCATTAGTCCGTTTCTCTAGCTTACATTTTGGAGAATGTCCCTTTGATGGGTGATTCTTGCACCCAAGTGGTGGTGAGTACACATTAGGTCCATTCTTGGATAGGACTTGTTGTTTTGTTAGATGCAGCCAGAGTGGGATCACAAGCTCATCACCTTTGCCTTTGGTGGATGAACCTCTTACCTAGAGAGGTTCTACAACACGCTTATGATGGGATTTAGCAACTAGACCACATCATTATTGATGACATCTTGGATGTTGGGCATTAGTATCAAATGGTGGTAGTGGTTGATAGGTCACCTATGGTAGTGGTGAACCTAGTTAGACAACCTAGAGCCGCTTTTCCCACACTTATGAGTTTCCCATTCTCTCATGTTTTTTGAGAGGGAGGTCTTGGATTGGTTTGGGACTCATAGTTACAACAATTGGTGGAGCCCAATGCCGATGAGAGAGAGCGGGTGATGTGTTTTTGCACTAGTATTATTGCTATTCCAACAATGTTAGAGGCATCCAAGTGTTAGGTGTTAGGTTAGGCTATGGACTTGAACTATTTGATTTGGATTGTGAGCCTTGGCTTGGCAGAGCACCGTAGGATGTGCTTGATAAGCATCACCACTAAGATACTTGTGAGCATTGGGCCTATTGAGACAATTCAAGCACATATTGGGGGCGATAGACCGAGTGGATAGGGTATTCTTGGCACACAACCAATAGCTACTAGGAAGAGTGGTCTACTTGGAGTCCATCCAGGTGAGCGTGAGCTACTTGGATTACACCCTTGGTCTACTTGGGATGTTGCTAGAGGACGTGTGGAGCTTGCAACTAGAGTGGAGGGAATTTTTCACATAGAGGTTGGGACCTCTAGTGGTTGGGAGCATGACACTATTGCTCCAAGAGTCAAGTGTAGCAACTAGTCAATACGTCTTCCACTCCTATGACAATTACAGAGGATCCTTGGGAGCCAAATCTTGGACCCAAGCTTACAAGAGAGGTAAGATGGAGAGTTTGGAGGTTCTTGAGGAGCGCACGAGTTGTTTTTCCTTTTGTATGAAAGATTTGGGTGCTCTAAAAGGACTTAGTATTTGGATTGAGTTGACTAGTGATACACTTATTTTCCGATGTCCTTATTGATATAGTGATGCGGAGAGAACATTGATTTAGAGTTAGAGTAAAGACCTTTTTGAGGCTAGTTTGGTGGAGATTTCACATGGAGAGTACGCATCAGCAACAATGATGCCAACCAAGAAGGATATGCATGGCAACTACACAAATAGGTAGATGTGTGGAGATTACCGTCCTATCAACCAATAGACTAGGGCTGATCAGTATGCCATGCCTACACTAGAGGAGATCTTTCATGCAATTGGGCATGCAAAGGTCTTTAGTAATTTAGATCTTTGAGCATGATATCAACAATTGCCGATCAAGGAGGAGGATAAGTCCAAGATAGAATTTTGGGCTATTGATCCTCATGGTAAGGATATGTTATATCAGTGGATGCTCTTACCAGTTGGGTTAAAGAACACTCTTATTGAGTTCTAACGGGTCATAAATTTGATCGTAGCTGGATTGGATTTTGCTTGGTGCTATATTGATGACATTTTTGTCTATAGCACTATGGTTTAGGAGCATGACAGATAATTGTTGGAGGTGTTTGAGAGGTTGAGATCTCATGGACTCAAATTACATCTTGGGAAGTGTAGGTTCTTCCATGAGCAAGTTGAGGATTTGGGTCATATTATCTACCCTGGAGGAATTGGTGTTCAATAGACCAAGGTGGAGGCTATTGCACGTATTCTTCAACCTATGGATATGAGTAGAGTGTGAGCATTCCTTGGGTTGATGAACTTCTATTGTTGTTATGTTAGAGGATTTAGTGTCATTGCCAAGGGCTTGGAAAAATTGACCAAGCTTACACAAGAGTGGTGTTATGGAGATGAACAAGAGAGAGCTTTTATAGAGCTCAAAGAGAGGTTGACATCTACTCTTATTTTGAGTAGACCGATCAGAGGATGACCATTTTAGGTTCACATTGATTGGAGTATATTGGGGCTTGGAGTAGTGCTCATCCAACATGATGATGAGGGGAAGGAGTTTGTGGTGGTCTATGCTAGTTGCTCCAACAATTCAGTGGAGGTGAAGTATAGTTCATATAAGGGAGAGTGCTTGGCAACAATTTGTGCACTAGCACATTTTTTATGTTACCTATTTGGTAACCCCTTTACTCTTATCATTGATCATCAACCATTGAAGTGGTTGATGGAGTCCAAAAAGCTTTTAGGGAAGCTTGCACAATGGGCTCTGATTTTACAAGAGTATGATTTCACGATTATTCATAGACCTAGAGTGGTGAACCATGATGCAGATGGGGTGAGTAGAAACCCATGTCCTGGCTAGTAGGATCAGACCGGAGCACATTGGCATAGTGAGACAAATGAGGAGATGGTGTAAGGTTGGCATGCATCTACCTTTCTTTGTATATTTTCTAAGGCTTTGGTGGTATCTCTCTCAACGCATACAAGAGGAGTAATTGAGCTCGGAAATCCAAAGAGTGAAGATATTGGTAGAGTTTAGCGAGACATTCATGATGATGTCTTAGTGATGGATTATCTTTGCACTAGTATTATGGGTGGCATAGTTGGGGCAAAGGGGAGAAGCCGTGTCCTTTAGTGAGCCAAGCGGTTTAGATTGGAGGGCAACCACCTTTTGTATGTATGGAGGATGGTAGAGTGAGTAGTACCACTTCCATCTCAGAGACCATAGTTGGTCCATCATGCTCATGAAGAGCTACGACATTTTGGAGTAAAGCGTACATATAGCTTACTCCAAAGTCATTATTGGTGGCACTGTATGTAGACCGATGTACAATAGCTTGTTGCCAAATGTGTGGTTTGTGACCAAGTTAGAACATCATTTAATGCTCCTATGCCACAACTACACCCATTAATTATCATGGGATTGGGTTACCATTGGAGTTTGGGCTTTGCTGGACCTTTACCGTTGACTGTGAGATATCATTGGTATGTTTTGGTGATGATGGAGCACTTCTCCAAGTGGATTCAGCTGGTGGCACTTCTTGACAAGTCCATTGAAGGGACGGCTTACACGTTCTTGGATTGGGTTCTCGGTCATTTTGGTGCACAATATGAGGTTTTGACTGATGCTATATATGATACATAAATACTAGATAATTTTATCAAGTATATGAGGATATATTTTTTGTGTAATGATATTATAAGAGGTATTATTTTTCACCATTCAAATTTAAAAGATAAAATATCTCAATATGTATGTTTAGAAAATTGAATCCATTACATTGTATGAGCAACTTCTACAATGATCTTCTTAATCACAACAAATAGTGAAGTCTTATTGTACATTCAAGAGTTAAGGTAATTTGTACTTTTCAACTCATCAACTCTGTATTTCTATTAATATAACATATGCAAAGTAATTCTAAATATATAATTAATTTAATCATTAATCTTGGATAGAATGATATTCAATCAAAATTATCAACTAGTCTTAGTTCATTATGGAATGTCTATGTATCTTACATCAAAACTATAATTCTTTTTTTATAATGACCAAAGGTAAGAATATTTTTTATATAATGACCAAAGGGTAAGAATTTTTTTTATATAATGACCAAAGGTAAGAGGATGTATTTATAAATTTTCTAATATAAGGTGAGATCTAAAATAATCAATGAAAAAAATATAGTGTTATATCAAGATTAAAGTCAACTTTTCTGTTCAAACTAAAATATAATTGCTTAGAATGGAATTTTATTATCTACTTTTCTGATAACATGTAAAAATTGGAACAAAAGTATTAAAATAGAGGAAATTTCTTATACATATTTATAATTTTGAAAGCAAGATTTTATAAAAAATGATGCTCTTAAGGCACAAGAGCAATGACAATTATTTGAAACTTTCATTCTCAAATATTGGTATATCAATATTTGAGAAGGAGATTTAAACTATTCTCACCAAGTTTATACAAAATGAAATGATGGATTTGATTAATATATATCTTTATCCCGAAACTCATTGTTATGATTTAAATTTGCATAATTTCTTATTTGACTTATGTTGACTATGGAGTATTGTTATTTTTCGATTAAAAAATCGATTTTGTGTAAGTGCGAGGGGAAACACAATCAATACAATCTTGACCAATTTTTCTTAAGTTTTATATTGCAAAGGTCTTTCTTGCAAACGAAACGTTGGAAGATCATTATCATACTATAAGAAGTAACAAGCAAAAATGTATGAACTAAAATAGCTCTTATACTCTTGACCTTGTTCCAAGGTCAAGAGTATAACAGCCATTTTAGGTTTTTTTTAATCAATGTGAAAAGAGAGAATTATGTGATTATGAATATAAATCTTTAAAATGGGACTACTGAAAAAAATATTATTGAAAGAAAAATGCTATATTGAAGTAAAATTCATACAATGTATAAACATAATATAATAAGTGCCATAAAAATACGCTTTGCTGATTCTCTTTCTTGCACGAACTGAAGAATCATTTGGTCATTCTTTTTCACTTTCACTTTCTATTATAATTGAATTGCAATCTTTTGTCATCAACTAAAATTTTCTTAGCATGAGTTGGTTATGATATATAAAATTATCGTAACATATTCAGCTTGTTCATTTTATTTTCTTGTTTATATTGAGAAGACATTTTCTCTTTTACTAATTTTCTCTTTTACTAATGTAACTTTCCACTTGACTACATACTTGAATTTTAAATTCTTGACTTGTAATAACGAATCATGTTAAACTAAAAACATATGTATTGAAAAGTTATACATGTTACCCCCAAGTTAGCCCCATGTTATTTTTTTTTCTCTCCCGGCTTGATGGGGTCTTCACATCCTTCGTTTTTCCTACGCGGTCGCCTTTCACAAAAAAAGAAGAAAAGTTATACAAACCCTGGACGCACGCATCAATTACTGTATCTTGTCTTCCACTAAATATTCGAAAGGCCCCGTAAAATCCCAGATAGCCACTATGTGCAGTAGCCGTAGGGCTGTCATTTTTCCCGCGTGTACTTCCTCAAACTGCTGGAGTTTCGGAAACTGTCTCTAACTGTACTGTAGGCGATTTCGCTTTGGTCTCAAATTGTCCCTATTGAACTGAACTGTTCTCACTCTCGCCGCTCCTCTGCTTTTCTGTTCGGTGGGCTCTGCTGTACAACTGCACTCATTGCCGTAATGCTTGATCGATAGGGGTTTGGTTTGGTGTGGTTTGTTTGAGTTGATTATTTCGAGAATCGCGTTGAGTCCGTTCACACCTGGGTTTCAAATTCTTGTGCACCAATTTGTCCTAGGATAGACAGGAGACGCTGGGGCTTCTCGACACATGTGTGCTTTCTGTGATGCGCTGCACAGCGCATTGCAAGCTGTTGGGCGCGGGTGAATCTCAACGGGCGGAGCTAAGATTCCCTGTTTGTTACTTGATATGATAGTAAGTGGTTTTGCTACCTCGATTTCCAAGTCGATCATCTGCTGGAGGTGAAGGTGGAGGAGGAGGAGGACGAGAAGTTGGCTTGCAACGATGGACTACTATGATGTAGCGGAGGCTGACAATCATGTAGGTAGTCATCGTTTTGGAAGCGAGTTGTGTTTATTTGGTCACATTTCGTCTAAAGCTTTAGTGTTTCATTGATTGTCAGCTAACTTTTCGCGCACTGTAACCGATGTAGCATCCTAGCGGGCCTTAGTTCAATTTTATGATAAGAAACTTCATACCGGTTTGTATTTACGTCTCTGTCTTTCCCGTGCAGCAATCAGCTACATCTGGTTTTCAGTACGGGTGAGTGCAGTTCCTTGGCTTCAGTAAATGTAAAATTGCCTGTCAATATGATCTGTCATTCAAGTATCAAATGAAACGTAGCGGAGTAGAAGCAATGGTTCATGCCGGACGTGCATACTGTGCTGTTGGAAAGGTTCTCGACCATTCGTTTCCTTTCCAATTCTTCAGTTGTCTGCATTTTGTCGCGACGAGGTAAAGTTGAATCTTGTACTAGTCCATTCTCCGCATTAGATGCTTTATCAGAGATTGGAGACTTTCGTTACTTGCCATTTACTGTGGCTAGCAGAAACACATTTCACCGTTTGATTGAGATGGCTCTTCGGAGACCTGCGCGCAGGGGAGATACATTTGCTGACGTGAACAATCTGGACCACTGCATAAAGTATCTTAATCAGTCTCTTACGACATTCGGTTTCCCGTCAACCCTCAATCCGCTTTCTAGTGACCCTGTAAGTTCTATCTTCTTTCGTTCCTGTATTATGTGCCTCTTGTTAGTTCATGGCAGTCATAAGCTGCTCTAAGCAGCAGCCTACCTTCTCTGCAAGAGTGACGGACTTTGTTAAATCATGGCTTATGAATCTCTTTCGCTCTGTCAGCAATGTTTTTGTTATATGTACCCTGTGAACATCGGCTCTAGCTACAAATAACCCTCACCTGTTGATTCTATAAATGTTACAACTTCACAAAGCTTAAAAGTTTTGATTATTCTTCCACGTCGAAGATTTTCAGTCGGTAGTTGCATTGTCTTGCTACCATAACCTTCGCTGGCAGCTGCATATATTAGTTTATGAAGACCAAATTAGACTGGTAGTGTGATCAATTCCAGCTGATTGTGACGCCGGCCTCACTGAGTTTATCACTTTCAGGGATCAGTTGTACAAATCTGCAATTGCTTGTATGCCCTCCTTCAGCAGAGGCAGAGAGACATTGAGTTCCGGGATGGAGCAAATGATCAAAAACAAAGGTTGGTTTCTGAAGTCTGTCAAAAGGCGTTATCTGACGGACGCTGTCAAGATGTGCTCCCGTTACCCAAGGAATAATTATACTCACCTTTTAACAGGATTTGATACACTGTGTTTCGCATAAGATAAATTTGTTCTGCTCAGGTAGAGTACTTCAGGTGTATGTATTGGCTTAATTGCTTTCTAGAACGAATTTATCATATGTGGGCAAGGTTTGGCCACTTGGTCCATGCTGATCAAAATTGAAGCTGGATTGGACCTCACATCGATAAAGGTTGGCTTCGGTCCATGCGCCTTACGTAGGCTTATGTCTGACATGACTCGACTCGAGGCGAAGTTAGAGCGTCAAGATGCTCAACTGATCGCCAAGGAGCGCGAATTGGCTGCTTTGACCAGCAAGGTACAATGCTTCTCGGGAAAAGAAGTTTCTGTATATTGTCTCTCTACTTCAGTGGATGGGAACGATTTCAACTTCTTGGTGGAACATCCTTTGCTGGAATCCTCAATCAAGAGCTTTCTTAACTTCTGTGTTTCGGGGAATTGCATTCGACATTAGGAACAAAAAGCGGCAACAGCTTTTAAAGCTCAACTTGAAAAACTGCAGCAAGAAAAGGATGAATTTCAGCGACTTGTTGTGTCTACACAGGTCGCTTTCTCCCGTATGTGGTCCCACAATTCTATATTGCAACTCAATTGGCTTCAAGCGTTTCTATCTAATTCCTTTTTGGCAAAGTTTGGCATGAAGACGGATGGTAATCATGATGTCAGTTTTATTTCTGTTCATTTGGTTACCACACCCCTCCTGGTTCCTACATGTACCGATTCTTTCCAAAATGTGTTCCAATCTCGTTGGACGCGTTTGTTCTACAGAAGTTTAGTCTTTGAGGTCCGTCCAAGCCTACTTGATGTTATTAGTTAAGTTGTATGAGCTAACTCGATGTCGTAACAGAAAACTTTCTGATGAGTTTGGTTCTAGCAAATTCGTTTCTGATTGTAACTGTCTCTTAACAGCAAGTTCGCGTACAACAATCCCATGAGCTGAAAAAGAAAGAAAAAGAATATGTGAAACTTCAGGTACGGATGTGAAGTGCCGAGTCTCCCTAAGCTGTCGTCTATGTGACACAACACTCTGTATCTACTCTGTACATCAGTCAAATCTTATGTCTACTGTAAATTAGGCTGCGAAAAGTTGTGAGGAGTGACTTCACTCGGGAGTTATTGGTTACCACGCGACCAACAGGGACAGCCCATTTATTCAGCTCTATTTGATCAACTCTGCAGGAGAAACTGAACCAAGTTCTGGCGGAAAAGAAAAAGGAGTCGAAACCAGCACTAGAAATCCTGACCTTACTGCAGGTACCCTTCCTTTTCAATCATCAAGTTTGTTTTCCCACTCAGTGTTGTACTCCTTATTGTCCTTAATAGTACTCCTTATGTCCTTTAGAATATATCACCCGTTCCTAGAACGGCTTCTGCTCTCATCTACCTATATCCTTTAGAATCTCAGGTCTCAAGCGTCCATAGCGCTTGTTGAGATATACAGTATATCCTAGTATTTTTCCTTCACTCTTAGACTGATTCATGGTTCGACCTCTCGTGTCTACAGCATTCCTACCCGACTCCAGCCCACGCTCTTAATCTTTATCGTTCACGCACTGCTTACTGGCAGGCTCTTACATAGCGTTTCCTATTTCTCGCAGTCGTTTGCATAGATGCTCTTGATTTCACCTTGTTTCCTAGTCCGTTGGCCATCAGTGATTCTCAATTTGTTTCTATTATGCCTTTGCTGCAGGTTACATTCGATGCATTCTACCTTCAACACTACTCTAGCAATTTGAATCATGTACATATTGCTAATCGATCACTTGCATTTCATGAGTTCTGGATAACCCGTTCCTAGAACGGCATCTGTTCTCGGATACCTATATATCTTGTCCCCTTTCGCTTCGCTCTCGTTACACTATTACACTTCGATATGTCTCTGCAGCAGCACCATCCACTAAGCTTCCGCATTGTTCCACTCCTCCCTTCCCCAGCTAATTCCGTACCTATTATTTTTCCCTCGCTCTTTGCCTGCTTCAGTGTTCCTACCCGACTCCAGCCTACATTTTAATTTTCATCGTTCTTGCACTGCTTTCTGGTGGTCAATTACATAATGTTTTATATTTCTCGAATTCGTTTGAATAGGTGTTATTGATTTCAAGTTGTTTGCTAGTCCTGTAGATATGTGTTGTTCTCAAATTGTGGCAATTATGCCTTTGCTTCAGGTTCCATTCGATGCATTCTACTTGATGGATTTATCACTATTCTAGCATTGTGCATAAAGTACATCTGGTTACCGATCATATGCATTTAATGAGTTCTGGATCACCCGTTCCTAGAACGGCTTCTGCTCTCATCTACCAATATCCTTTAGAACGTGTCTCTTCAAAGATGTATTAGTCAAGTAGTATTTTCTCATTGCCAGCGATTCTATTATGGACTGGTGTGGGTTATTCTTCGAGTTTGATGAATATCGACATCCTCCAAGGAAGCCCATTGGATCGGAGCCGGGCTATGTCACTTCCTTCTGTGCCTACCACATTGCCTTGATTGTCTGTATCCTTCACTAACGTCGCTTTAACGTGCCCTGCATTGCTTACTTACTCCTGCAGAAAGAAGGTCGACAACGTGGAACTTGGAATAGTAAGAAAGCTGATGGTGACTACTATAAGATGATTGTAAGTTTTCGGTGAGTTTTGATGCCGTAGGCAACTATGCTAGAAGCAACCATTCACACATTGTACTCTCGCATGAATCAGTATTCAGAAGAAAAGACGCACTTGGGTTGCAGATCGATACATATGAGGCAAAGAAGCAGGAGCTTATGACTGAAAACACAGACTTGCGATCGCTGCTCCGCACAATGCAGGTAATTTTCCGCCACATTTCTTCAACGCTTGATTTGACCTTGTTTCACTTGAGCTCTCTGGAGTAGATATCATATGTATGACGTTACATTTTTGAGCTTTGAAGTCTTCCGTGATGAGTAAAAAGAGTAACTCGAACATGTAATTACTTACCTCGTTCTTAACTGCCGTCTGTTGGCATTTGCAGTCTGATATGCGTGACTTTTTGAATACGCATAATGGCATGGGCAAGGCTACCTCTGTAAATGGAAGTTTTGACTCCGATCGACCATCAACACCTCTAGCAGGACGAACGGTAATCCCCCTTTTCAATTTGAGCAATAAAGTCATGCTGAGGCTTATTGTGAATATGTTTCTGTATCACTTGTGCTGGCGAACGTTCTCAATGACTTCTTCTCATTCTTCTCATTCATTCCCTCTACACTTCATCACTGTAGTCACTGAAATAGAACAAGTTTCTGCAGGACCTTTTTGATCTCCCGTTCCATATGGCTCGAGACCAAATTGAGCAAAGCTTACGAACAAAAATGGCGTCCATCAAGGTGACAATAATATTGCCAGATCCTTCCCTTCTTCTAGCTAAGGGTGCATGGTTTTGTTTGTCACCTCGCGAATACCAAAAATTTGACCATGTTTTCATTGCAGGCAAAGGAAACAACATAATGGGGCAAAGCACACCTTCTATCTATGTTATCGTGCTGAGATGGGCATTTATTACATGGTTGAGATCGACTGTAAGGGAGAGTGGATATGGGTTTCTTCTAGTTTTCTGTTTATTGTCGGTAGCTTTCCACAGTAAGTGGAACTTTTGTACTTCTTTTCCTCAAGACTTCGGTTAGAGGCATCGTTCTTACTTCTGATTTGGGAACTTCCAAGGGATTGTGTGCATAATTATGGAGGTTTCTCATGCATGATAGGCAATTCGGGACGATCAAAAGATCTAATTGCAGATGAAGAAGTTAGTAATAATAAATCTCGGTGCAATTCTGTTCCGCACCCTCACTTACCTATCTGTTTGGTTGCTGTAGGAGCGCATGCTGCAACTTCAAGAATCTCAACAAGCACTACAAAGTAACAAAGAAGCAAGTGAGCGCGAGCTCGAACTTGAGGCTCAACTTGTAGAGGCACGAAGTATTATCACGGAACAGGTACTTTAGCATGCCTTACATCACCTTTGTTTCCTTTATCGAAGCTTGCGGCAAAGATAAAACGAATGTCGTGAGACTTTTTGTTGTAAAATCTCGCAGTTGTCAGAGAGACTTACTTCAGCTCTTCATCTTTTCTCGTTTGGTGTATCTGATTAGATGCCAGAAACACATGTCATTTGCTAGGACGCCTGTCAAGATCTACTGTGACGTCTTTGAATTCCGTGTGCTACCAGCCCTTCATAAAGTTGTAATTTTATTTGTCCAGGTTTCTCTCATGAACAAGCAACTGGCTGAGGATTCAAGGTGATGACTCCTTTTCAGGATACCTTGAGTTCAAGCGGGTACCGAAGATACCCTTGATTTTACCCAAATTGTACAGCTCCTTCACTTGGTGAATTAACAACGAGGAGCATGAAGATGGCTTGTACTGTGTGCGGGATCACCTTTAAAATTACAGCTGAACAGTTGTTTTGCTGAAAAGGTTATCCATGAGAAAATTCAGCAACTTTTAGCTCCTAGTCTGACAGTAATCGTTTCATGCAGAATGTCTGCACCTACTCACACGTCCGGGAATGGAGTTAATTCCTTCTTAGCAGCTGATGAGGTGCCAAATGTTTCGACACCATTGCCCTTTTCTTTGATTAAAGTACTGATGTTGAGGTTCTCCTTCAACCAATAAACTGTCAACAACAGGAACTATGTCATGAAAGTTTGACGAAGTCTATTTGCCCAGCTTACTGTTTCACCTTCGAACTGATGTAATTGTTTTTGCCCCTTAATGAAGGTACGAGGCTTTTTAATAGAAGTATACAGTTCATAGGAGGAAAACACGCTAACCTACAGATATGCAGGACAAAGTTGCTCGCGAGGAGCCAGGTACTCGATTGGAGTCCGATCGGTCTGCAATGAGAAAGATGACCTTAGATCTTGACAGAAAGCGCATCGATGGGGGCAATGCTGAGGAGAGGTTTCAGGTTGGAATTCTACCCTGGATCTATATGTGCATGCTAGAGATGACTAACTTGTCGGGAGCATGGTCATGTTCAAAATGTTCCATTTCTGTGATGGAAAGTCAAGTTTTATTATACTTTAACAGTCAAATTTTATCACTTTAACGTTATTACTTTTATCACAAGTTTAACCGTCAGATCATGAGATTCGTACGCTAAATGCATTCTCATCCCCGTGAGGAGAGGAGCATTTCCTTATCCTCTTATTACCTTTGACTCCCGGCTACGAAGTCATCATTCTGGGTAGAAATTAGAAAGCATTGGCCTCTTGCACTTTCTTTGCCGTTGCATGTGCGTTCCATATCGGCAAAGAGTTACTAACGCGACTCCCTCAATTAGGGGCCTTAAGAAAGAGTTGAGATATTTCAAACGAATCAATTGCCCCACCTCCGCAGTGTTAAAGCGTATAGGTTGAGTTGGTCACATGGGCCTAGCTAGTGGATACAATGCAATGGCACACGTTTTCGACAAGTTTCGGAATATATTGAAATACATATCATAACTCATTCCACCTCTGGTACCTGAACATATCTTATGTTGATGTTTTTGAGGGCAAACTTGTGCACAAAAATGACGGTTCTGCTTTTCCACTTCCCATCCCACAATGCAGCAGTGCATGTAGGATTCACCAGCAACTAGACTGGAGCCCTCCCCTATTTGTGGAGCTAGGTTCACATGTCAATGTAGTACGGTGTGCTTGATTAACATTCTAATCAGGAGAAACTTCAAATGTTTCTGATTCTGCTTTCACCCTTATTGTTCCGGAAGCAGGAAGAGCAGGCTTCATGGGCTAATACAGTAAATCTTTTGGCTGGAGTATCGGAAGGTGTGAAAGTCTTGCCTGGAAAGGTAGTTCAGCACTCCTGAGTTATGACTAGTTTTGTTTCAGAGTAATGTCTTTACAAACCTGTAAAACCGAAAGCGTTTTGGCGACTAGTGTAGCACGTGCATGCACACATGTGTATACACGTAGCATCTGACTGAAATATGAGGTTTTTACTTGCATACCATTGGAAGGAGCCATGATGTTCAAAAACTTACAGGACATGGGTGAAGGGTGATGGCCCAGTTGCACAATGAACAAGCTTGGAAGATATTGGGGTGAAACATCTGAGATGTTTCCAGACTGCACATCAAGGTTAGGCCTTAGGTATCGGAATTTGTGAGTTCCTTATAAAGAAGGGTTGATCTAAAACAATATCCATTTAAGACATCCATTTAGAACCTTTTCTGACATCCATTTCTCCTCTCGTGTGGTTCTATGCAGAATTCAAGGTGGCCAGAAATCCAAACTGCCAACCTTGAAGTAACAAAGACGGTGTATGAGATGTCAAAGAACCAAACAGAAACCCAAGGATCTCATATAGATGACCGTCTCGATCGGCTGAAAATTCTTGTCGGTTTGTCCGAAGATGAATTATCTGACTTTGGACTGGTAGAACCTTCTACCGAAAGTCATGAAAAGCATAAGGATTTACAGTACTCTTTGCCTCAATCTCATCTTAACACAGAGCAAGTGCGGAAGAAATGTACAGGAAATGCGGATCCTCGCCATGATTGCAGAGTTCAAGGCTCTTATCAAGAACAGAGTTGTCGTGGAGACACGAAAAGTGAGTCTGGTGCTAAATGTGTTGGATCTCATACTCAGGCTGGTTCCAGGTTCCTGCGAATGCTGAGTGAAACTCCCACAGCAAGCCGGTGTAGCAGTTCTCGTTTCCATGATAGATCCACAGCTAGACTTGGAAATGGCAGAATTCTGGGGATAGCCAACCATGAATCTCAGCAGAATGCGGTCACAGATATTAATCTTGACCGTGAAACTGACGCCAGTCACATTGCTGATCCAGATACGTCCAGGATCAGTGACAGGATACTCTGTTACAGATGTAAAGCTTTCACAGAAGTGGAACGACATCAGAGTGGTACGGAGGCGGCCGGGGCCAAAGTTTCAAATTCATTACCTCATGAGGTTATCAGGACTAGAAGTCAAAGATTGCTTGGTAGCAACCAAGAGGAGCAGACTCGACGTCCGGAACTTGCACATTCTTGGTCGTCTAGCTGGCGAACTTCAGAGCCAAGAATCTACCCTAAATTACATGCTATCTCAGATGACGCCTGGGTTGATGATGGTCAAAATCTGCAAACTGCGACCTCGGACCTGGAAATCCCATATAAAACTGTGGACTCTCGAAGCAACTTCTCTTCATGGGCTGAGCCCTCTAGAGAAAATGAACAATCTAGAAGGTCGCTGAGCCTTTCGGATGCCCCATCAACACTGTATTCCCAGAAAACTAAGAAAGACAAGCAAGTTTCTTGCGGTTGTTTCTACATCCCCTTAGCTTTCTTAAGAAACAAACATTGAGTGTTTGGTTGACGTCAGCGCGTGTAAAGTCTTCTACCTTGTACAAAGTGTGCATACTTCGTATTAGTGCGATGTGTTGGGGCTGTAGCGAACCGATTGTTGAGGAACGGGAGATGTACAGAAATTTAACTCACGTGTACTAACAGATATTTCACGTGACCTCTGGATACGAGGTCAGAACTCTAGTAAAGTGCAGTCAGTGTGCCTCTCTCAGACACAAAGGTTGGATTGCCTATGTAAAATATGCAGTTGTTACAGAAACTTGAATAATAATTAATTTCTATCTGAGAAGGTACATTCCCGGGTGATTTATAGCAGGTTCTGTATTCCACTACTCAATATGACTGTTATCTCGGAAGCTAGACTACAGCTTGTCCTTTCCTTCTGTTCCCCACTTGTTAGTCTGGTAGTCTTTTGAGGGAGTTATTTTTTCCATTGTGGATATAGTTTCCAGTGAATATTTTAAAACTATTTTTTCCAGAGCTTATTATTGTGTTAAGCCTTTGACTGTCAGCTTCAACTTCTCGACTGAGTGCCAAACGGGAATCAAACTGACGAGACAAAGGCTTGGTCAAAGGAAAATCCGAGGCTGCATGTTACTGCTGTCTTCTACTAATTTGTTCTCCGCTAACTACCTTCTTCCCCGTTTCTGTGCGATAATGAATAACGGTTCTGATGAATGTACACTTAGGCTACATAGGTTACAGCAATTACTTGATGTGATTATATGAAAGTTGATGAGTCGGCAGAGTTTTGTGCTGGCTCGGGATTTTTCCTTGCGACCTATGAAGCACTGAATGCTCTTCTGGTTAACGTTTCAGGTCCTCAATTCGGAATGCAGGTCTTTGCTTGAGGAAACAGGCGACGGTTTCCTCAATGGAACTATTTGAATTTCTATAGCGAAGCAACGTCAACAATCAACAAGGGGCTGTTCGCCAATGCCACCAGAAGATATGCACAACTGTAGCCTTGTAGCCTAATGTCACCTCCAAGCCTCGAGAAAGACTGTTCCTATTGAGATCTTTCTTTCAAAGTTTGTCTGAGAAAGGGTTCCTGCAAAAACTCAGGAGTTTGTAGGTCTGCTACTTCTGTTGTCTTGAGAGCCAATGGTCAGTACACTACCTACATAGGCTGTGCTGTTCATTCCAGGGTTCCAATGTTTAGAGGACGTTTGAGAAGCTATGAAGTGGTGTGCTGAACGCTCTCTATTTCAGGTGATGGATTATTCATTTGTGAAACCGATCTCATAACTGGTCTTGCATACCACTCTACAATAAGCTTTGATAGGTTGGAGATGCTGCACACAAACTAGACCATGGGACGATAATGATTTTGGCTGTATGGCAAGTGTTTACCAAGACCTACCCTCATTACTTGGATAATTTAGACAAAGTATCGATGATCTTGCAGAGGATTTAAATTTTCTCTGCCCTGTTTGATTAATGAGAAATATACGGGAGCTAGTCCTTTTAGGTTTGTTCCCATTCATTATGTTTAACCAAGAGTAGTTGCTGGTATATGCGTGACTGATCTTTTCTCTTTCTAGATTTGTTCACCATCAATAATGTTCAACGGAAGGCAGTTGCTGGTATATGCGCGTAACTGATCTTTTCTCTTTCTAGATTTCTAAACCATTAATCTTGTTCAACGAGGGCAGTTGTCAGTATATGTGTAGCATTTATCTTCTTGCAAAGGCCTGTATATTCACGAAGGACCACAGATTCTGCGATTGTCCCAAAGCTTTTGTCGTGACCTGAAGTTGTACTATCTGTGTGGGGTTGGGGAGACTGAAGCACGTCAAATCACAACCAACGTGGTTGCTTTACTTACATAGGTACCTTCCTCTCGTCGCTGCAAAACGCTGTCTTTCTCAACGTTACACTTGCTAGACGAGCCCTGGCCTGCAGGTACATATGTATTACACGTTAGATAATAATCAAAGTTCGTACTAACCCCTGTATGCGGGCATACGCATGCGTACCTCTCTATCTAACTCAGTTTTGAGTTTTACTATATTACTGTAAGAGTCAGTCCGCCCAGACGTGGATATGGAACCGGATCATTTACAACAGGTCTACTCAGCACTACTCAATAGGTACCTGCCATTTGTCCTGCTTAGAAATGTACTGGTCAGAATGTTGTAAACTCATGTCGTTTTCCCAACCGGGTTGTTTACAACGGGTTCTGTATTTCATTACGCAATATTTCGTTTCTCCAACAGGTTTCTTGCTTGCAAGTTCTGGAGATTTTAGCATGAGTCACCCTTGATAACCAAGGAGGGCTTGCGGTGAGCAAGTATCTCCAGTACTGCTGAAATTCTGAGCTCGAACCTCCTAGTTCTTCCACGTGCCACGTAAATCACAGCTGCCTCTAATTTGTAGATGGACTTCTGCTCCTAACTGTACAGGTCTTTTGAGGTATCTGATATCCAGAGCGATGCTAGTGGGTGAAATGTTCAGTTTTAGTTCTCTTTGGAGTCTCATTGTGAAACCTGTGTCCTGCATAATGTGCTCGGCTACGAGAACTTGATCTAACAGGTCACATATCGTTGGAACTTTGTGTGATCCAACTTAGTGAGGGTTTTACACTTCCATGGGACCAGAAAACCTGCCATCCGGCGACCTTACGTGATCCAATCCAGGAATTCTGCACTTGTACCTGAAGGTTAACTGTGCTGGTGGACTTATCAGATCGAACTTTTCTCATAGAAACAAGAGAAAGGAAATATGGAAGGAAGGACACGGGAAGGAGAGCCTCGTAAGTGAGTCCTAAATGCTTGGAGTGAAAGCGAACCGCCAGATAAAGAATAATCAACATTGCTTTTGGATTGTTTCTTCGGATAGAACCTGGCTATAGATCGTTGAGTATCCTCATTGTTCAAACACTAGAGTATCTGAGCTGGATCTCAATATCTCACCTTCAGACGTTGTGGAGATGAAACACAATTCGGATGTTGAGAAAAATCCTGGATGATACTTAGCTGCAGGAGGTGGGAAGTATTTACTTCGTTTGCAGTTGTGTATAAGGTAAACTCCATGAGTAATCTGTTCAGGATTTGTACCCTTTCGGTACTGTGAGAGGTATACGGCTTTATGTTCACAATTAGCAAACCCGAATGCCGAAGGAAGCACGTTCTCAGATAGAGTATGTGCATGCCCGCTGAACTTGTCTAGTCGTTTAACTCTTTGTTTTTCCTTGCCGATTCATTTATGTCATGTACCGGAGTGAATTGCTGAATTAGCACACGAAACATCCAGAAATGTCCCGAATTAGTAGAGCGAGACATATTTTGCTTTCATCTCCTTATGCCTGAGATGGCTATGGTCGCTTCTCTGAGGCTGTCGCATACCCAGCAATCTATACCGCAAATGTGAGATTGATCACATTGGGGACCAAATGGGGCTATTTAGTCCCGCCGATTAGGGAGGTAGTCTATATTTGAATATTTGGAAATGTATTCAAGTTCATATCCTAAGATCTTGTTGCTCTCCATGGGAAAGCCAATTAATACTTGATGTCTAAGAGAACGTATCACAGATAAATCCTCATCTGACCAGGATGATGAATGGTCATCCAACTACAGTATGGTGGTATCATCATTGGATCCGCAAGAAATAGCATTTGGAGAATAATGTGATAACAAGGATGATGGAATCAAGTAGAATTCTGTGGGGTATATGCGATTTAAAACCGCTCATACTATTTGTGGATTCGCATCTATAAAAATATAATAATTTATAGTTATGTGGCGAAAATGACAGTAAGAATCAAGCAGGTGACAGCATTGAAATGTTTTCCTTTGGAAGAAAATATCAATTTATCATTAAAAAAAGCATACAAGTACTCAATTCTACAGTCTGAAGAGAAGGCAGAAAATGTAATGTATTGCAGTACTGAACATACTGAGACATTATAAAAGATATTCTCAACAAAGCGCTTCAAGAAAACCGAGTAGATAATTTTGTGGGATCAATTAGTACTATTTCTAATATTACAGCGAGGGGAAGTACTGAAGTTACAACATAGGTAGTGACTCTTATCTCTCCATACACGTCAATATTGAAGCCTCATCTCTATCCATCTATTCAGATTTCAAAGCACCTAAAGCGTAAACAGAGTAATAAGATCTTCCGTACGAATAACAATAATCGTATAGGATTCACTATTGACTTTGGTCTCCTCAGAGATTGGTTGAAGGAGCGTGTAAGAATACAAGAACTCTCCTTCAACTGTCTAGAATGAGCAAAGACTCATGATCATATCGAAAATTTCAATTGAGTATCTCTATACAAAAGTTGAGAAAAAGGAAGTTAAAAATGTGTAATCAACAGTGTTGCCACCAATTTGCATGCCCTCTTTGTATTACATTATGTGGCTGGATTGATTTAATTAAAGACAACTTCATTTAACTTCACGCGGAATTGTTAAAATCAATTCAAGATTAGTAATATTATTTAGTACTATTTAATCTATTTGAAGCAGGTATATGGTTCCATTGTTCCAATTGATCCACTCGCATATGTTATGCTTCTTTGCTTCCTTTCATCTACTGGAAGAAACGAAGAAATATAATAAGTGAATGCCCTATTGGGAATATTCGAATCCGATCTGATCGTCTCCCATTATTAAGCTTCATCAAACGCAAATATCAACTCACCTCAACCACTTATTGATGAATTCGAACTGGTCGATGATCCTGTGAACATAATCAGGTGCAGAAGATATAAGAAGATTTAGGTTTAGATCTTTAGATTTTACCTTAAAACCGAAAGATCCAGAACTCCATAATTAATCAGGTCTGGAGATCGTGATTCCAAGCATAGGGCATGTCTATGTAATAGCATCTTGTGAGCGGTCACTTGGAAGTTTCATCCAACTGCAATAGATGTAAGACATGTGATGTGTATGTACTTTACAGAAAAAAGTGTTAAACCATGCAGATGCTCGTAATTTATTTGCTGGATGTACATGTTTCTTGAAACGCATGTTTCAGTGTATCTGGTGCTGCGGGTTTCTACAAAACGGTAGTACTAAGGTCGACCAAGAGAAATCGATGAAATTTTGATTCCTTAAAAATGTCGAACCTGACTCGCTGGAACTCTTTATCACCACGCAAGCTATCGCATCGGGTTTGTCTCTTCTTTGTTAACTGTCAATACATGTATTATGCCTAGTTCACAACAAATCAGCATAGCAAAGTCAGATCAGCAGATTTGACAAAGTGGAATGCAAGTCGGAGGTTGGAAGAGATTCGCTCGGCATGGACTAATGTCTTCCAACGCGCCTGGATATAGAGACAAAGAACGTACACGTATCCACTTTTCGAATGATCATTTTCAGTTTTCGCCCTGGTTATGGGCATGCAGGGGATGATGCTCATGCTGTTGGCATTCAAGAGTATCCATCGTTGACAACAATCTCGTCATCGAGCACTATTTTAGTTCTTGTCAACGAAGGTCAACAAAGGACAATTGGCAAGAACCTCAACAACTTTCAACGAGAAAACTTGGACCAACGATGAAATTGGCTCATTGGTTGAATATCACCTGTACCTGTGAGAGCAAACAATATTACAGTAGTCATTCTTCAAATGTTCTTGAGCTTCTCTTTGACTTCAAAAAGAGCTCGACGTGAAAATTCTAGTCAGGTTCGACATTCTTAAGGAAACAAAATTTCACGTGATATAAATCATCAGCACCTATAGCTACCATATATGATTAAGCCCAAAGCCCAATCCATCGATAGAAAATTAGGAATGCCATTTATTGGCCAATAACTTGATCTATCAATAACAATCCTAAAGAAAAGTCAGGAAATTGCTTCGAAGTGAGTTATTAGGTCACTTCTACAGATTATGGAGAAAAATGTGGTCAGCAAGCCCATTGTTATGAAACGGTTCATGATATGTTTTAAAGTTTATACATTTTATTTTGTTTTAGTCATCATACATCCTCGATACTGATCTTATGCGGTCATCTGCTCCGTGTCTCAAAACCCGCACAGTTTACTTCTAATTGAGAGGTTGTGATTCAGCCAAACACCATCAGTAGTATGCGTACTATATACCAGCGGTTTTAACTCGCAGCAAGCATATATAAAAAAAATAAAAAATAAAAAATATAAAAATATGAAGGCTCCTGGTATCTGAGCTTTGAGCTCTTAGAAATTACTGCATCATGATCAGAACACCTCCTTCCATCTCCATATGTTCCAGAAGCCACCAAGCAAGTCTCTTCTGTTTCTAATTCTCAGTAACATGAGTACGCATACCTAGCATATGGTAAATGCGCCATTGGGATATCGTCGATTTTCAACATCCCATCTGCATGGTCAATTCCGGCCTTTATGTCTTCCATCCAAATACGTCTTGCAAGGTAATGACCATGCGTCGTAATTGAGGAATCCGATATTCAAATTCCACAAACCGAAACTTCCGAATGTTCAGTCAAATAACAAGAACCAAGATTTCACGTTGCTTGCTGTGGTGGGATAGTGATAAACTTACATTCTCAATGTGAAAACTCACATAGACCTGACTTCCAGTAAACACGACCAACATTTCAAGAGAAACTGTCCAGATGAGTGTGAATGAATCGGAAATTTAGCTCCCAAGCTTCAGTTGCAGAAATTATAACCAGCATGATATACAGAGATCCTACGGGGTCTAGGTGGATTCACCCGCTAGCTACACGTACTTGTTCAAACTAAAGTTGTAGATCTTTTTATTGCTCCGTATACTGTGGAGTAAAAATCTCTGTTGCAATTCGCAGACATGAAGATAGTTTATCTTCAAGCATCTTCTAGATTGACGGTCGGTCGTCAGACATAATAAACATGAGTTCGCAAAGAGGACCGTCTGAGACAGCAGAATCCTTCCATGAGGATCGAATTCGACCCTGATGGCAATGCTCCAACGCTCCAACGCTCCAACGCTCCGACTGTTTAGAGAGCAGAGCGTCTGCAGAAGCTATGAACTAATGGAATACATACTTTGGTCGCTTGAAATTGTGCATGCTTGTTTATGCTCCATTCTGGGACCTGTCTCAAAGAAGTATCCTTCTGTACCCAGAAATAGCTGGTGCATTAATATGTAATGCAGCAGCCGGACGAGGGCCTCCAATGCCGTCCTTTGTACTTCTCCTTTACAAAGGTTGATAAAGACATTTTCGTACGTCGGGCATGCTTTTGAGGTTATCTTGTGTAGTGATCCCTGGCTCACTGGATTAGCCGGTTGCGCAATATGATCCTTGATCGCCACAGATGTACCTTAGCCAATGTAGGACCTTGGATCTTGGATCGGATCTTCTGATGTCTCTGAGGCCTCAAATTGAGTGGGATTGGGCCGATCCTGAGTATCAAATTGACAGGCTCTTGCGTCATTTTCATCTTGGACGGACATTGTCAATCATGATCAAAGAACTAGCCATTTCTGCTCGGATTCCCTCGTCTGCAACTGACAGTCATGTGCTGGTTAGGCACTACAAGCTCCTCTTCCAGCATGTGTTGTAAGTGGGAGAAATTTATTCCTCCCTCCAGCAAAATGATCGAGCTAGGACAAGCATGATCAGCGGGCATGCTCTCTTTTGATGCAGTGAGCCAAGGCGGGCAACTGTCATCGCCAAAAACGTCATTGTAATCCGCCATTGTAGAATTCGACGTTTGTATTCGTGATTTCTTTGAAGTAAGCAACACCAGCTGATATGGGGGTCCGCTGTAACAAGTATTTTTCTGAGGATCTACTCCCAGTCGAATGTGAATCACTGAGATTATGTTTTGCTCCTTAGGCTCAAATTGTTGAATCAATGAGTTGACGGGCGTCTCTGAATCTATCTGCAAATGAAATATTCAGACTCTAAGGAGTTGAAGCTGAAACGTACGAATGAATCATATGAGCGCAATCCCTCATATATACAGGCGCCTTAAGTTTCCATTGCGCTGCCATGGAGACCCAATCTGTGGCAACGGGCACTACTTGGAAGCCTGTGTGATGCCCAAGACGAACATGACGCGTCGTGAGAACAGGTGAAGAATACAACCGCTGACTAGATTTGGGAGCTGACTAAATAATAGAGAAAATGTAAGTCACGATAATGAAGTCAAACCAGAACAGAAGACCAGAATGTCTGTACGTCATAACTAGAAACATGTGCGGAGAAGTCAGCACTTTATCGATGTAGTAAACCCAAGGAGCCAATAGGGCAACAGGGCTTGTTTTATATTCGATAAATTCCTCGGTACAATCTGCAGGCCTTTCACGCGCGTGCATAGAGATGTCTTCTAAACGGAATGTTCACCGTGGACAGCATGTGGACACAGGATGACTTTGTCCTAGATTAGTAGGGTACTGCTTCAAAGTTTGAAAAAGCTTCGACAGACGTCTCTTGGATGGCTGCGCATGTTCTGCAGATGATGCTTAGAAGAAGTTCCGCTTTGAAGGATTAAACCATAATTCGTGAGAAAATTTGTGCTCCTTGTGCTGTACAATCTCCAAAACCCAACACCAGGATTAAGAACTTTCGGTTCTGTAAGAGACGAAGGGTAGAAGAGAATTTCCTGGATCATAGCGTAACACAACTCAATTTTCTCATTCGAAGCTACGGAGAGAAAAAAAGACCTTGATCCATACATTGAACAGGTGTACTGAATCAATTTCGTAAGGTCCTCTTATTGCCTTTGGGAGTTACACGACTAGTAGTATCTAGATCGAGAGAGTGTGAGTGACCATTATTTTAATTCTTTAATTACTACTTAGTTAGTAACTCAAATGTCATGTGACTCAAATGTCTTTGACACTAATAGTATAAATAGGAAGAACAGCACGAATAGTACAAATAGAAAGAACAGTCTGTCTCATGAGGATGCAGGTTGGAATTGACTAGAAATGAGGAATAAATATCATAGTGTCACTGGTAGTTTATTTTTGTCCGTTTAACTTCAAGTGCAAACACCATTAGAAGAATAAGAGTGTAGGGATACACACAATGATATCCTACATAAAAGAGAAATTATCAACCACTCAATCAAAATATATAACTAATAAACCCTTGATAGTGGTGGTATACTTCATGCCAAAGTTCGCTTCCTCTAGAAGAGACTCTTTTACCTTTGATAGTTAGTCCCTCCCAATAGGTATATTTCACCCCAAAGGTTGGTTGTTAGGCCGGCGGTCTGTTTTCTTCCGGAAGGTTCTTTCACCCCCAAAGCCATCACTGATCACGTTCATCTCAACCCAGAAATTGCAATCCCAACCAAATCCAAAAAAACCATTGTCTACTTGGCCTTTCTATTCCATGGTACTCTCAATGCTCCATCATTCTTAGAATCTTTCCTCACATTGACTCACTTGTTCAGAATGTCAATGGTAACTTCTTTGATAATGTGTGAATTTCTTGCCTCAATACTCAAGCACTCATTCCTGCTGAATTTCAAGGGTAACTTCCTCAATCTAGTGCAAATTTCATATGCATGTACTCAAATACACACTCCTACTACAAGATTCCTCACCTCTACTTGACCATGTATGCAATAAAAAATGTAAGCAAAAGCAATCCAACACAAAGACTTAGAAGAGGTGTTTGAGCTGAATACTTTATTCATGAAAGAAGTGTACATTGTTTCTATGTGTCACAACCCATATATACAGTTTCCTAACTATTGATTAAAGAAGATCAATGGTTGAGGATACCCATAATCTCATAAGTGCTCATACTCCACTTAATGCTTATTCTACCTACTGATCTTATCCTAAGCGCAGTGAAGAAGTGACTATGCCTCCTCCACCTATCACAACTATTCTTTGTTGTCTATTGCACAAGTAATTACACTTTTGCAATCATCAATTAAAAAATTGGTACTAAGTCAAAAAGTATTTATGGACAAAGATATACATTAGGGTGACGGTAGAGTTTGAGCTAAAGAGAATGTCAAGCAGAGGATGCATTCTATACTTAACATGTTTCATCCTGTTTTCCTGGAGCTAACATTATCTTCTTCCTAAAATCTACTACAAAGAGCTACCTTTGCACTTTCAAATCTTTATTAACAATTCAACTTGTTCCCAATACTCCACAATTTCTAAAATTAGCACCTTTGTGGTAGCATCATCTTGGCACAAACTTGCATCTTCCGCCTCAAGTATCTCTTTCGCACAAAGGATGCCTTCCTCTCTTATTTCTACTTCCCTTATTTTGGGAATAAAGGGGATTTTGTCATCCCCAACCTTTGCCATGCTTTTCTTTGGGCTGTAAGATCTGCCTTTGTGATTGTATCTCAGAAGCATAGATTTCCATTCCTCCTCCTAAAGGTTAGTCATTTGGAGAGAAGTTGGGTCTAGGGTGGATTGTACTTCTCCACCATCAAGATCTTCTATGGTGTACTTGTAGGAAAAGATGAAAATCCATGTAAAAGATTGCTCACTTGTTGAGGGCGCAGGGTCTAGCCGCAGCTTTGTCTCTTCTTCTTCATGGACTTGTTCTTCTTTGTCCTCCTCCTCTTCCTACAAGATGATTCTTCTTGTTTTCTTGGTGGCCTCTTGTAATTTTCCAAGGATAGGAGACTTGAAGAGAAATGAAAAAGAAGAAACACACAATTTCACACTCAACCTTTGATGCCCCAAAGGAGCACCTTGATATATTATATAGCAAAGGGGACTCCTCCAAAGGAAGCTCCACCCTTGGATCAGATACATTGATTGGTGACCTATAATCAAGCTCTGCCCTTAGATTGGCTGTATGCATGGGTTACATGTTGGTTCTGATCCTATTTGGTTGGTCAAACCATCTTTGATCAAAGGGAATCTTTAGGGAATCTTCTTGTAAGAATCTCCAAATTGCATGAGTGAGGTACCATTGGAAAGCTCTTGATAAGAAAAACTTGGGAAGATTCACTCCAATGGCTTGGCCCTCCAACCTTTCCTCTTTGTGGGGGGAGGGGGAGTGAGGGCGGAGGGGATTAACATATTTGCAAGGCCTAATTCATTTGTTTAGACCTTCAAAATTAGCTCATAAGTTTCTAGGCTATTTTTGGCTCTTGCTCTATTAATAAAAGTCCTCTTTTGGTGACACCTCTATCTGAAATACCTAGCCTATCATCCATAACATCCTTCTAGATGTTAACAAGACAATTTCCACCTCTAGATAATATGCCTAGCTTTTGGTATTACAAATTCAAGCTATTTTTGGCTCTTGCACTATTAGTAAAATTACTCTTTTGGTGACACCTCTATTGGATCTACCTAGCCCATCATACATAATATACTTCTAGATGTTACCAAGCCAATTCTCAACTCTAGATGATATGTCTAGCTATTGGTATTACAAACCTCTCCTCTATTAAGACGCAACGTCCTCATTGCAAAGTTGTTGCTCAAAAGATTTCACTAACACCGGTGCATTGGTCAAGTTGGCTGCTAGCTCCCAGTTGCCTCATATAGTGGGTAAAATTTCTAGTGTATAAGATATTCCACACATGGATGGCGAGTAGCTAAGATGCATTTTTGGAGAATGCGTTTGACTTCATATTCCTCCGTGTCATCAATGAGTGCTAGACAAGGTCAAATCTCCTATATAGAAGGAAAATTGTATGGTCGGGGTGTATATTTGCATAGTAAGGAACATGGAATATTGGATGAATCTTCATGTGTGGCGGTAGCTCCAGGTGGTAGGCCATTGCGCTGATTTGATGAAGATTGGAAAAAGACCCAATAAAATGAGGTCTAAGTTTGCAAGGGCTACCTAATATGAGGTTGGTTGTTGATAACCAGACTTGATCTCCCAACATTGAACTCCATGTGCCATCAATGTGCATCTGCATATCTTTTTTTTTTTGATTCTGGGCAATCTGCAACCTATTTTTGGCATTCTCTACTCCTTGTTGGATTTTGGAAACAAAAGTGTTGGCATCCGCCTTGGTATCCATCAGGTAGATCTTCATCAAGCTCAAAGGTGTGAAAGGATGCACTTTGTACATGAGGAAGAATGGTGTAACTTGTATGGATGTATTCACTGAACTATTGTGTGGAAATTCTACTAGTGGAAGTAAGGTGTCCCACCTTTCTTGTGCTTCTAGGGTGAAACCTCAAAGCATGTTCTCAATGGTGCAATTAGCCCACTCTGTTTGGCCATCAGTCTATAGATGGTAGGCTGTGGACATGGCTAACTTGGTTTTGAACAAACCAAAAAGTGTTCTCCAAAACAAATTAGTGAATTGATGTAATACTCTGAGGACAAGAGAAGAGAGAAAATACAGATTGCACACTCAAACAATAGATGCCCCAAGGGAGCACCTTCTCTTTATTATATAGACAAAGAGGATCTCCGCCAAGGAAGCTCCACCATAGGATTAGGGACACAGATAGGTGACATGTCAGCAAGCTCCACCCTTGGATTACTTACTTGGATGGGTGACATGTTTGGTCTAGGTCCTATCTGGTTGGTCAAACAAGCTTTGACCGGAGGGAATCTGTTAGGGAATCTTCTTGTAGGAATCTCAGAATCACATGAGTAAGGTACAATTGGAAAGCTCTCGATGAGACAAAGTTGGGGGGAGGGAAGACCAGCCTTTTCTTTGTTGGGGGTTGGGGGGGGGGGGGAAATCACATTTTCGAGGCCTAATTCATCCGTTTAGACCTCCAAAGTTTCCTTCAAAGATTTCAAGCATATTTTGGTTCCTACTCTATTAGTAGAAGTCCCCTTTTGGTGATACCTCTTTCTTATCTGTTTAGTCCATCATGTGTAACATCCTTCCACATGTTACCAAACCAATTCTCACCTTTAAATCATATGTCTAGCTATTGGTTCTAAGGTTCTCAAGTCTATTTTGGTTTCTGCCCTATTAGTATAAGTACTCTTTTGGTGATACTTCTATCTGATCTATTTCAAACATCATGTATAACATCATTCTAGATGTTACCAAACCAAATTTCACATCTAGATCATATGGTTAGCTCTTGGTATTACAATTGAGTGCCTCTATCAAGATAGGCCATGGTAAAAAAAGACTGTATTTAAGTACAATTGAGCTAATTGTAGAGCAATCACATTGTTGGTGATAGTACACACATGAATCATTTTGTTGAGTTGGTCAACAAAGACTACAATGGAGGTGGTCTTGGGAAATTTGCAAACTAGATCCATGCTTACCTATCCCAATGTTATGTAGGAGTAGGAGGGAGTTGAAGGAGTCATATGGGACCTTGATTGGAAGCTTTATTTTGTTGATAGACTAGGCAGCTTTGAATGTACTCCATTGCATCATTGCTCATCTTGGGCCAATAGTAATGGCATTTGATATCCAAGGTTTTGTCTACTCCAATGTGACTTGCAATGGTTGAATCATGATATTTTGTTTGGATGGTGGTTTTTATATCCATATCATCCGGGATCCATAACCTACCATCACAAAAAGTGACTCCTTGGGTATTAGTGATGCCTTTGGATGTTTGAGCTCCTATAGTTTGTGGGTCAATTTTTGTAGCAACAAGCATCATTGGCCAAAATTCAAGGTTCATCTTGACCTCTACCACTAGATTGTTTGCCATAGGCATTCGGGAGAATGCATTGGCAAGTTGCTTCTTGCCTTCCACATATGTGATCATCATGTTGAACCTTTATCTCTGCTCTACCCACCAAATTGATCAACAAGATAGATCTTTATGTGTCTTGAGGTAGACTAGAGGTTTGTGGTCTAGCTCCACTACAAATGCCTTTTCACCAAGATAGTGCTTCCAGTGTTTGGTTGCCAAGACAATGGCCAACTCTTCTCATTTGATGGTGTGATAGTTGCATTCTATTGGCAACAATTTTGAAATAAATATGTGATTGGGTGCTATCAATCATGCCACTCTTGTTGTAGGACTGCTCCTATTGCCATGCCTGATGCATATGTAGCCAACTTGATTGAATGTTTTGGGTCATATCATTTCAAGATTGGTGCATGTAGTAATGCATCTTTAAATGCTTGAAAGGTCAATTCTTGTGTGGTTCTCCACATCCACTTCTTTCTCTTGCCAAGTAGTTCCATTAGAGGTTGTTCCACCTTGGATAAGTCTTTGACAAATTGTTGATAGAACCCCATCAATCCCAAGAAACTCTTGAGTTGAGTTTGATCTTCTAGAGCACTCCATTTTTGAATGACCTCTATTTAATTTGTTAGCACTTGGATACCTTCTACACTCATTCTATGCCCCAAGTAGTCTACTTAAGACTTGCCAAACTCACACTTTGAAATTTTGGTATACAATTGATTCTATCATAGAATCTAGAGAACTTCTCGTAGATGTTGCTTGTGTTCCCTCATGGTCCTAATATAGACAAGGATGTTATCTAGGAAAATAATAATAGATTTATCCAAGTATGGAAAAAAAGTCATTCATCAAGTGGCCGATGCATTGGTGAGGCAAAATGGCATCACCAAGTACTCAAAGTGACCATACCTTGTTCAAAAGGTAGTCTTGTAGACATTTTCTTTTGCAATCCAAATTTGGTTATAACCGTTCCGTAGATCAAGTTTGGTGAACTGTTTTGCCCCATTGAGTTGATCAAATAGGTCATCCATGCAGGGTAAAGGGTATTTATTCTTCACCATTTGCTGATTTAGGCCCCGATAGTCAATGCACATGTGCATTGTACCATCCTTTTTCTTCACAAAAAAGACAAGAGCCCCATATGGTGATATGTTGGGTTGGATAAACCCTTTTGTAGCATATTGTTGATTTGAGGCTTACACTCCTCCAACTCATGAGGTGATAGACAATATGGGGCCTTACAAGGAGGTGCCTTCCCAAGAATTATCTCAATTTTATGATCAACTCTCTTTTTTGGTGGTAATCTTGAGGGTAGGTCATTCGGGAAAACATCTTGAAACTCATTGATCACATCTCTTAGTTTCTCAAGAGCTTGTCCATTGAGTTATGCACTCTGGACTTCTCTTATTAGGTCCATGAAACATCTATTTGTCTTATAGATAGGTATTGTCCTTATGACATATAGAGGTGATTCTTGCCTCTATGCTCTATCTTTAACTCCAATGATCTTCCATTGGCAAGTCATCACCACTTTCTTCCTCCAATTGACATGGGGCTGTAGTGCTCCATCCATGGCATACCTAAGATTGCATCATAATGAGCTAACCAAATCACTCGCCACTCAATTGCTTCTTGATACTCTCCTATAGAGAGTGCTACCTTTCTAGGTAATGACTCAATCCTCTATGTCTGCCAATTAGGTAATTCTACTTTGTCATTCTCATCTTTCTCTAGATTTATTCTCAACTTTATTGCAGCATAACGAGACAAGAAAATATCTATTTCTCCAAGGTCTATCAATACTCTCATCTGATTTCCTTCTAGGACTCCATTTACAACAATCAATTGTGAGCTTGTCTTTCTCAATCTCTTCACACTTGTCCTCTTCTTTGCCTTGCTATTTTGCTTTTCTATTGAGCCAATAAGGCCGTAAGGTACATTTACTAGTGATCTTTGTTTTTTGAGATGATTTCTGCATCCTCTTCTTCAATTCTTCTATCTATGTTGTTCAAAGATTACCTATATGGAGACCAAGGGCCTCTAATAAAATGAGTGCAAAAATTGATGGCAAGGTGCCCAACTTGGCCACAATTGTAACAATGATGTTGTTTTGCCCAAGTCCCTTCTCCTCATGGGACTCCATCTCTCCTTTCTTTGACTTGTCTCCATTCTCCTTGGGATGGTTGCACTCCTTGTTCTCTAAATCAAATATTGCCCAATTCCATAGAGATTAGTCCACCAAAGTGTTGTGTTTTAGCCCAATAATGTTGAGTCAAGATGAACTCCTTCACCTCTTCCTAGTGCCCTTGCTATTCTTTGAGCACAAGAAATGGCTTCAAAGACAATACAAGGGTTTTGCACCATTACTTCTTTGTGGATGTTCTCTTTCAACCCTCATTTGAAATTGTCCAGAGCTTTTGTTGTACTCATGTTGGTTATTGCAACTTGTAAATCAAGGAATGCCTCCATGTATTCTTGTACACTATTCTTCTACTTCAACCCCCATAGTAGATTTCAGACCATCTACACCAAATCAACCAATTATAAATTCAGTAGCCCTTCTTGCATGGCCATCAAAGTAACCTTTCTTCCTTTTGCCAACATTGATCATTCCCAAACGTTGTACCATGTGAGGGCTTTATAGTTCAAGTACCCACATGCAAATACTCTGGCAGAATGACTGGTGATTTCAGTTGTGAATTATCAAAAGTATCAATTCATTCTTGACATCTAATTCTCCATGATTCCCATGGGACGTTTTCTCTTGTAAGGCTTGATGTTGTAAGTCTTCTTCATCCGTAATAACAATGTGGCCTTGTTGTTGACTGAGGTCTGTATCCTTGGCATGAGTGACTTTCTATGTGCTTCTGTTGTTGGTATTAGGTTTTGGGATGACTCCCCTCATGTATTGCTTGATCATTCTTGAAGGTATGTACTTGACTTTGCAATGCTTCCATGGTCATCTTGATCTCCCAAAACTCATTCAACATTCCCTGCAATCTTTGCATCAACCCTTGCAAATGTGGATCCATGATTCCTACACATATCATTGCTCAATCACTACTTCCTATTTCAATAGAGGGTTAATATGATTACTCAAGAGGGAGCATGAACTATTGGAATTACCATTTGGGACCTTAGAGGCTTTCACTCATTGATAGTATTTTTCACCAAAATTGCAACCTATAAAATCCCTAAACATTACTTTGGTTCAGACCACATAATGAATTTTTACTTAAGTGTTGAAAGGGAGAGAATTTGGTATATTAAAATCCATCATATAGAATGTAGATTGTCAAACCACACTCTTTATCATAGATCACCATAGGCAGAATCACCAGGTTTGGTGAATTCATCACTATATCCATGAACTCTACTCCAAAATGGAAAACAAAATATAGTCTCACTTGCTCATGCTGGATATATATAATCTTGATGTGGAATAGATTCAAGAATAGAAAGCAAATATTATCCTCTTGGAGACTCCATCCCATCCTCTCTCTAGCACACTCATTATCTATCAATTAAACTATGGTGTCTCTCCTAAAAAATTACTCAGTTCAATAGCCCAACTTCTTCCAAGAAGGGTGATCTGCTCTCTTGGATTGAAACACATACTTTGATACCATTGTAATCTTCCAAGGATAGGAGATTTGAAGAGAAACACAGAAGAAAAAACACACAATTTCACACTCAACTTCCGATGCCCCAAAAGAGCACATTGACTATATTATATAGCAAAGGGGACTCCTCCAAAGGAAGCTCTACCCTTGGATCAGATACATGAATTGGTGACCTGTAAGAAAACTCTGCCCTTAGATTGGTTGCATGCATGGGTGACATGTTGGTTCCGATCCTATCTGGTTGGTCAAACCATCTTTGACTGGACTAAATCTTTAGGAAATCTTCCTATAGGAATCTCCAAATTGCGTGGATGAGGTACCATTGGAAAGTTCTTGACAAGAAAAACCTAGGGAGAGGAAGGTCAGCCTTTCCTCCATTTTGGGGGGAGTGATGGGTACATTTTCAAGGTCTAATTCATCTATTTAGGTCTCCAAAATTGGCTCCAAAGTTTTAAAGCTATTTTTGGCTCTTGCCCTATTAGTAAAAGTCCTCTTTTGGTGACACCTCTATTTGAACTACCTAGCCCATCATCCATAACATCCTTCCAGATATTACCAAGCCAATTTCCACTTCTAGATAATATGTCTAGCTTTTGGTATTACAAATTCAAGCTATTTTTTGCTCTTGCCCTATTAGTAGAAATACTCTTTTGGTGACACCTCTATGAGATCTACCTAGCACATCATACATAACATCCTTCCAAATGTTACCAAGCCAATTTTCAACTCTAGATGATATGTCTAGCTATTGGTATTACACCTTTGCCTTTGGCTTGGCAAGGGTAGTGTGTCATTTCCTAAGTATTGGTTCTGCAATGATTTCCTCCTACCTTTGCTTCTCAAAGCCCAGAGTGTTTTAGGCTTCCTTTGCTTCCACATATTTTTGGTATGGGTAAACTCCACATCTGCCTCTACATATTTGCATACCATTAGTGCTCTTTCTAGATGTTTGTTAAAATGTTCTTTTAGGAAGAAGTGGTTGGGGTACCTCTTCTTTCTTTGGCAGTCAACAATCCCATGCCCAAGTAGAAATGAATGACGAAGGGAGAGATGAGAGTCAAGCCGCCTTCTTTGTTCATTGATCTTGCAAGCTCTCTCATTCTAGCCCAGAACATTGCTGCTTAATTCACAATTCTTCCTTGGTACAAATACTCAAAGAAGATAGTCGGGCTATTATTTGAACAAGTTGTTTCTTTGGATTTGAACAAATTCATGATTGATTCTACAATGATCCTTCTTGTAGGATCATTAATTCTAGAGATAGACCAACCATTGTTGTTCTTCTTGTAACAAAAAGTGGACTTGAATTTGGCCTTTAAGGTCAAATAGAGTTGAGTCCAAATGCTATCTAAAGCCATACCATTATCCAAAGTCATGCTTTTTGGGGGGGGGGGGGATTTATTAGGTTCCAACACTTTTTGCCAATCCTCTTATGTCCATGGAAAAGGATTTCCTCTCAATTTAATCAACTTGGGACTCCATTTGTCCCAAATTTCATGCAACATAGTACGATTGCTCAATTCTTGGTTCCACAACAAGAATTTTAGTTTCTTGTTGTGAACTAACTCCTATATGTAGTACAATCCACACTTGACTAGATTTGGGGACTAAATGATGAAATCTAGAGCAATGAGAATCTTTCATTGCACAAACAGGGTAGCTTCTGCCTTTCCTTTTTGTCCTCTCATCTTCCCCGCTCTTGTTTGCTCTTTCTAATTCCTTTGCACAGTCTCCTTCTTCTTGAAACATACAAGTCCAAGAAAAGGTTTATTGCCAAGGGAGAAGGTAATGTAGATAATATTAAGGAGATGAATTTTGAAAAGTTGAAGAGATTCCAAGGTCCATACAAATAATTACTTGTTTGTTCAGATGTTACAACCTTTTGGTAAGCGTGCCATTTGGTGAGCCATCACTACCCACACATGTGAGAAGTTAGTCCAATCCAATGGTCTACATAATGGTTCTTGACCTATTGGCGCCATCTACATGTGGGTTACTTCAAGCCAAAGGTCTTCCTAAGAAGAAAGACTATTTTCAAGGCAAAGGGCTCCATGGCTAAAGGTTATTGTAATTGACCAATTTTCTTATGTTTGTTTACTAACTAACGATACCTATACTTCTCCTAGCTAGAATCTACAAAAAAAGTTAATAAAAACTTCTGACACTATGTCATCACACCAGACATCTTCAGATGACATAGAATGTAATACAATAATACATAAAAAAATGTGCCAAGTATTTTTAATCAAAAAACCTACAAGCAAGATTGGACCAAGAATTTTGAGATAAAATAGATTACTTTCCATTTAGTTGTAGGATCATGTTTCTTTTGAATCAAGTAATAAATGTCTATGCAATTCTACATGTAGCATGATGCTATTAGGGACATAGTGTTTGCTATGGCACAAGAGAGTGGATACTTGGCTTGGAGGAAGTGTTTGTATGCTTTGACATGTGTCAAGGCAGACTTATACTTGTTCGAGATGATCAGGTGACAATAGTGAATGTCATGGTTACAGACCCCACATGTGATACACTTTTGGAAGGATTGATTACCCATCCCCCTGGATGGGTAGCGAGTGCAACAACAGCTTGCAAGGTCTCCAAGTAAAGCAGTGAGGTGACCTCTTTGTTCCTCTAGCCGTGGAGTTATATGGAGTGATGGATGCAATGTTTGACACATTTATCAAGGAATGCACGAGAGCTTCTCATATTAGGCACCAAAAGGTATCACTCTCACTCTCATACTTTATAGCATATTTGAGACAACATATGTCCATTGCTCTACAAAGGGCAATATTTGGTGCAATCCATAGGAGAGCAATCACACTAGGTGATGCTTCTTCAAATGCTCTAGTTGTTTGTAGACCATACGACTTGCATAGCTGGAATATCTTAGGTGTAGTAGGGCAGATTTCTCATGATGACTCTATTGGGGCTTAGCACCATTTTACCTATGTGCTCTGACCCCTTGTACGGCTTGATGGGGTCTTCCCATCTTTCGTGTTTTCTACACGATCGCGCTTTTTTTTTTCTTTCTACATGTAGCATCTGATTACTTCATATTTATCCAAGGTTAAGCCACATTTGCATAATGAGAAATAATCTCCATGTTTTATGCTCTTTTAATTTTGGGCAGATATTGTGTTTTGATTTGACTTCCAATTTCTTTCTGATTGGTCCATGATTTATAAGCCCTTGTTGTAAATAATTAACTATATTTAGTTCAGATAGAAGTTGACTATACATTGTTATGGTAAAGTATCGATAAAAGTTTCAAATTTAAATTTACCACTTTAGATAAAAAGTACGTGAAGAAATACTAAAAAGTGTCTTTGTAAAGTAATTTTTAATTTTTTCAGTTCTTTACATTTGTTCACCAGTAATTAATTAATCAACGTATTCACTAAGATCACATTCTAAAGTTTATGAATTTTTCTTCTTTTGATTTGCATACGTGTTAATGAAAGTCTTCTCCTAAGAGAAATAAAAGCACGTGAAGATGTATATAAATGTCTTTGATTTTAGGTAGCTATTATCCCTATGAAGGCAGATGCCCGTATTACCGGCTTTCCTAAGATAGCCAAAATTACTGTTTGACACAGCAAGATATTTACGATAAAATTACGACCATTTTCTAGTCCAACCGGGGTAAATGATACTGAATTTAATATGCAATAACTGAACTTCATTTAATACAGATATCTTAATGATATTGAGCTGAATTTAAGTATATACTTTAGATTCAATATAAGATTATGTTGACCATAATTGAATCTATAAAGATTCAGATCTATCTTTTATATAAAAATTTTATATTATAACATATTATATATTTAATAACATTAAAATTAAATTAAAAATAAAAATAAAAATAAACGGTTAATGATATCAATATAAAAATGACTTGATATAAGAATATCGCATTAGATAATTTTATCCACATGTACAACTCAAACTTTGCATTCAATTCGATTGAATAGTTTTCCCTATGAATGAATAGAATATAAATTTTAGAATTCAATATAATAGGTTTGTAATCCATATTAAATATTAAGAAGTTAGTTCATCCGAAACTTTTCTTTATCAATTCACCATAACAATAAGACTCATCCGTTAGAATCTGAGCTCTCTCACTCTTATTTTCCACAAATTTACCTACGTACGGAGAAAAGAGATGCTACAATACTCAATTGGATAAGGTTGAGCGGTGTAATGCATAGATCTCAAAGCGAAATATGCACTTAACTTTCTTTAAGAAGTTCTAAAAATTCAGTAAAAGTCTAAGTCCTCCCGCGCTCTTAATGTGCAATATATCTCTCGCTTGGGGAATTACAAATCATTATCTCACAGCATAAATAGCTATATTAATAATGCAAACATTTATCTCAATCAGTTGCCATCATAAATGTTAACTGTAGCTACGAACCAAGCATAACATTGGCTAAACTAAGTCATGACTGCAAATATATTATCCTAATAATGAAAGCAAAATTACCCTAGGGTGAGTATAAGCACCTTCTTGCCATCTTGTTTAAAGATTACGTATCGCGCATTTCACTTATTTTGAAAGTTGCAAGAATGTATCTAGAGTACATAATAACAATAATATTACTCTTATACTATAGACTAAGTATATACAGTCTACGATCACATATTTGATCTTGGGAATGACAGCCGCTTTAACCACTATCACTAAAACGGTGAACCGTTGATTAACACGTTGATTCGTTGCCCCAAAACTGGATTTCTAGACTTGTTACGCACAGGCAATCTTTCAATATATCGCAACAACCTATAGCACTCTTGTGGAAGTATTCGCATGTAAGTCAACAAGGATAAAATTTCTGATCTCTCTTTAAAGCACCAGCTTCAAAATTTACATCTTCACAATCTTTGTTTGGATTTCCAGTAATGAGAACTCTAGAATAATGTTTTTACTAAAACTTCAAAATATGAAAATGGATTCATTTAACAGAAAATAAAATAATTATACTTAAGAGTTTTGTTTGGAAGGTAGGTCAAGTTTATTAGAGTATATTATTATATAATATTTACTATGCAAAGGACTTTTGGCATGGTCACGTCCAATTAAGCATTTAATACTTCAGAGCACAGTCTTACTTACTTCCATGGATTCAGAAATACTCTCTAAATTTTGATATTTATATATTTAGATTTAATAAATTTTTTTCTATATTATATATTTTCTTTGTGTGGAATTTTCTCTAATTAAACCAATGAAGATCCAAAATAGAAGTGAGCATTAATAGGAAAAATGAACTATCCCATATTACTAGGATGTTGATATAAACTGCCTTTTCTCTAGTACTAATTGTATAAAAAACTCAAAAGTTTTCTGAATGCAGGTCAAACTATCTTATTCTCACTTAAAATTTATTGAATTCCGAGGATAGATGTCAAAGTAACAGCTACAAAATCCATTTTACATAGCTATCTTGATTTTTATAACTGATAACATAATTAAAAAAGAAAAAATATAATAAAATAGAGAAAGACTTTTCTTATTGCAAAAAGGAGAAATAAATTTTTTTGAAGATTAAATTATTTTTTTTGCATGTGTTATGGATATTGAGGATTCAATTAAAATTTTGGAGGCAAGTCCAAAGGCTTTGAATTTGACATCAAAACGTTTCATATCTTTGGGAGTAACCTGTATACACTAATAATATTTTTCTTGGGATTACAATGGATAATTTCTTTCTCTAACTTGATATCTGTTTTTTATAAGAAATATAATTTTCATGATATTTCATTTTTGGGTTGGTTATAGACTTCCATTTCATATGTGAACAAGGTAGTCTTATATTGCTTTTTCAAGTAGGCAATCTAGATTGCAATTTACTGGTCAAAATAAAATCAAATGCTAAGAAAAATAACTTGGATATCTTGTGCACTTGCTTTTAAGATCTCATAATTCCACTACCATTTATGACTAAATTTATTTTGGTAGAATAATCCTACAAGTACATCCTATACTTTGCTAGCATACAATTGAATCAAATTATTTTTGAATTTGTCCTTGCTTCATCTAGACATCTTGATTTTCAATATATGGGCTATTCAAAATGACATTTGATAAGTATCATTCTTTGTACAAAATATCCATCAAGAACTTATTGATATCTTGTACTTGATGACCATCTTGACAACTTGAGTATTTGGATTGGTATAATTGTTGAGTCTCTAAAAGTAAAGCTGGTGTCTTTCACCAATAACTTGTACACAGCTGCTGCTGTTTAATCATAGGCTCTATAATCTATAGAAGGATTTTACCAAATTTTTGGTAAATAGGTACATAAATAAATGAACTCCTATCCTTCTTGCAATGGATTTACTAAGACTTTCTCGCAAATCAAAACTTCTCCATTCTCAAGAGATCAGATTTGCAGTAAAGTATATGAAGCAAGCAACACTCGTAATTCTTTGAGGGTCTTGATTAATTTGAGTATATTAAACTGATGACTCTCCTTGTTTGAGTATTTGATTTCTAAGTATACTTAAAAAGTGACCAACTTACAGTTTGCTATCAATCTTTATTCGTGTAGGCAATTTAAAAGTTGCTCGACTCTATCTAGAGGGTAACTAGAACTGTCACACGATAGCCTTTTGCTCCACATTCATGGAAAGCCTTCTTTCGCGATGAAGAATTATTGATTGAACTTGTTAAATATTTTATAGATAAACAGATCTTTTGTATGGAAAGATATGGATGTTTATACCAATACATGATCTCCCAGTATTTTGTAGTTAAATTGACTTTGTTCAAAGATTACATAATTTCTCTTCTGCCCAAATAAAAGCTTGCAATATGGAGCCCCTAAAGTAGCTAGCTATTTTGAATAGATATTTGGGAATTTAATCATGGCGATGACCTACCAAAATGAAATCCAATTTTTACCTTTTTGAACACGGAGAGATGTGTAAATAAGGAGACACATAGTTTTCATCCTCTATTTTCTGTCTAATTGAATATATAATATAGGAATTCATTTTCTATCCATCCCAAAGTGATTGTCACGTTCGTATTAATATTGAGCTGTCCATATATCAATAAAAGCTTTTACAGTATGGTTTAAGATCAATAAACTACATGAATGACTATTTGACAATTCTTGTTTATGTTGTTGGGAAGAAAAGACCAATGTGCTATGACAGTTTGGGTTGGATAGATAGCATCAATTGCAAGTCCCAAGTACTTGTCACCATCTACATAACACTTTGGCATGATCCTTTATAAACTTTGCACTCCCTTCCATTTGTTTATTGTGATGCTATAAAGTGAAGGTATTGTGATGAGTAGTTTTTGCAAGAAAAATCTATAGATTTAAAGTAATCCAATGGTGTTGGAAGTTGGTAAAGGCTTTCTGCATTATATGTGAAAAAAATTAAACTACCTTATAAAAAGCTTAGTTCAAATGATTAAAACCAAGCAATATTTCAAATAGTGATAAATTCTATATTTAAGAGAAGACAACTTAGAAAAATTTAGGTCAACTTAAAAAATAAGATAAATCTATAATATTTAATAATTATTGGAAAAATGTTCTTTTCAAGAGAAATAAATACACAATTGAAGCTTGCTTTTATTTCTGTACAGTCTTAACATATTTATTTATTACAAGTCTATCTTTACTTGGAAATCTCACATTTTCAGAAGAAGTTCACCAAATTTCACAATATTTTCTGAACAAAAGAGCTCTATTGATCCAACGTAGAGCCTCAAATAACTAAACACAAAACATCAAATAGCTAATACGAGTAACCCAAGTATTCACTATAATAAAGTAAAATTATAGTTTTACAAATGTTAAATTTTACCCTTTTCAGAGCCTGAGTATCCAGTAATAAGCAGCCAAATATCCAATCAAGGAGGGAACATATTTCTGGTGAACAGTTAGATTCAAGCACCTCGTTATTAAAAGTACTAAAATGCATGCAAAAGAGCAACTTATCCTCAATCTCAAAGTCAAAAAATGCAACTTCTAGCCTCATGGTGAAGGTTTCTTGAAGCTTAATTATACAAGATGAAAGAATTAACAACTCATATATCTCCCTAATCAACCCTAAATATTGCCCCTATTTGTATGATTTCAACATAGATAATATTTTTTTCTAATTTAAAATACATACATGTCCTCCTACCTGGCGTATTATATAGAAGTAACAAACGTTCCATCGCGAACAACTTATATATCTACTTTTAAGAGAAATGGGAGATAATTAAAGATTCAGAAATAGAAACACAAGCAACTGCAGATAGCTAAAAGTTAAGATGCTCCAAAGAAACATTCAGCAACAGCATAACATATGAATTGTTTTTGATTGTTCCTATTGTCAATGTCAAAATTAGTCTAGCATTTACTTTTAACATATTAAAAAATGTAGCGGCTTAAATTCCAGACCTTATTATTGATCACTTGCAGACTCAATCTCTATAGTTTCAGCACCAACATTAACACATTTTACATCTACTTGTGGTTACATCGAGAGGAAACTGTGCCAACTAAAATAGTACACCCCAAAAGAAAAGGGAGTTTATGGCAATAAAATCTATATAAACGAAGAATGAGGACAAATCCATCAGAAGAAGAGCAAAGGAAATTTTTTTTAAGTGAAATATAAACCAAACAACCTATTGATGAATTGTATGATAAGGCCCTTGGTTGTTGAGATATAACCAAAAACCATACTTCTAGATGAAGGCCTCAAGATATATCTACTGGGATGGATGGAAGTGTACTAGATGTGATGAGAGCAGCTAGTACTGCATTCTGGTATAGACCCGATGCTTGAGAGCACTGCATCTTGGATACGTCAACACATGAATCCTTTCCCAAATGTCCCTCCAACCCACATCGATAACATTGGTCAGGCTTGCGGGAGGAGAGTTCATTTCCCTTCATGAACCTCCCTGATTTCGTTTTCTCTTAAGACTTCGCAAAAACTGACCCAAGTATCTCCACATCATATCATATTTTTTTTTCTCTTCCTTGCCTTGGATCAGCTTCAATTAAGATACAAATTTGCAAATCACTTAGAGTAGGTAAACTATTCTAAGCTGATATGACACCTACAAAATGATTGAAATTCTTTGATAGAGAGTTGATGATTTATTCAAAAACTTTTTGATCAGTTTGAACTTTGTCGTATTCAGCCATTTGGTTAATAAGATCCTTGACTTATCTCATGAATCTGCAACATAAACACTTTCTTCCAATTTCAAGTTAGAAAAGCGCTCCCACGTAAAGCTAGTTTCTTGGAATTATTCCTAACCTCAAACAAATCTAGAAGTATTTTCCAACATTCTTGTGGCTCTTTTTCGTGGAGTATGTATAGAATAATTTGAGGTGGGTAGCGATAGCTTAATAACAGAGAAAGCTTCCCTCATGTGCTTGTTAGAAAAGCCGATGTAAAATTGTGTAAATCTCCACATTTGTAAATCTGAATATTTGCTACTGTTGATGAAGTAGTAGTTGGATCTAAGGTAGACGAATCCTCTAGCTCTAAAAATTACCAGAGGTCATCAAGTATAGTCTATAATCTCCACTTCCAAATGATGAAGTTGGATGATTTTACGAATCTATCTTTCTCATTAAGCGTGGTTCCGTCGTTCCCGACATTCTCTTCTATAGAATGCGAAACAGGAATACAAACGTTAAAACCAATAGGTATCTATTACACTAACTATAGTGTTATAGGATCTACTCTTTCCAATATACTTTCGGAAGCCTTTTATACTCATAATAAAGCTGTGCGAGTAGAGTATCTTAGCACCCTGGTGCTCTGATACTATCATAGATTGCATGAATATGTTTAACAAGTAGCAACACGCGAAGTACATGATGACCTGGCTAATGAATAGTAAGGGACTAAACACGGTAACGATGATAGCCATGAACAACACTCATAATAAAGCTGGAAGTGTGGAGTATCTTAGCACCCTTCTGCTCTGGTACAATCATGAACTTCACTTACTGATTATCAAATGAATGTCTTGAACAAGGTACCAGTGAAGTACATAGTGACCTGGCTAATGAATAATTAGGACTAAACGCGATAGATTGATAGCCATGAACATCCCGAGCCAGCAGATATAGAAACATGTGCAAAATCTATTACTAATTAAAAATCTAATTGGAAGAATATACAAATCCATGGTGAGCATGGCGATATCACATTTTCTATATATCAGGCTGCGAAGGTCCTATCAACTCTCACCAGTCTAGCGACTTTACCAGCAAACCACCGTCATTGTCTAGTTCCAACGAAACCAGGTCAATTCTGAGATTTGACTTCTGTTCACATGGCACAATATTCCTCCGACATTCTCCGACACATGGAGAGATTTTGTCGACAAATGCTTAACCCCCGACTCTTTCGACAGTCCCGGTCCCGACGAGCATTCGAGCGTTCCAGCGATGGCCAAGGGCTCAAAGTCTAGTCCATCCTGTTCTCGTCGTAGCTATGGCTTCGATCGCGAGAATCATACCAAATTTTTTACATTTCACGCTTACACCAATCGAAGCATTAATCGAACATGTATATCGTAATATACTCTTGAGAATTACGATATTTGCAATAATTATTCGATTTGATTAGCATTCTTGCAAAGAAGTCAGGTACTTAAGTTAGAATATTCATCTACTTATCGGATACACCATTCGCAGTCCAGTTTAATAAGGAAAGGATTATAGTAACTTTAACGGAAATTCCTATCTATCCTTGCACCAAATGTAGGTGCTTACTTTTTGATCTTGTTATTCCCCGCCACTTACTTGCTAGCACTCATTAACCAGTACCACAAGCAACTTCTCATTTTCCTCTTCCGAATGTGATCAACCGGATCCGGAACTACACGAGTACTAAAGGGTATGGTGTATGTCCAAAGAGGTTATTGGATGAATGGGTTAGTCAACCAAAAAAGACTAGATGCTACATCAAATGTATTCTGTTTTACCTCAAATTAATTTTCCTCTTGATAGATTATTGGAATAAAATAAGTGTTGAAGCTTAAACACTTATTTAACACACCACCGTTCTTCTCGATCTATCCGGTATCTGCAGTTGTACGGTTAAAAGTCTGTGAGCCTGCAGCTATGTTCAAATTGCCAAAATCTCTCTGGTAAGAGCGGGATGAAATCACACTAAACCAGAAACAGCAATCAACTGTGATAAATTCGCATTCGTGCTTGTGTTCATTTGCAGAACAAAAAAGCCAGATCGTGCGAAATTGAACAAATCAAGAGCACTTTGAATTACGGTCTTTAGTCCCTTCATGTTGGAGGAGGTGTTCGTCCTAAAGGAGGCCGGATCAGTCCTGCCTCTTGTCATTGAGTTAGCTTGACAAACTTATCACCGGTATATGTTAGTTTGAATTCTGTACTATGACTTCTTGCAGCTTTCTTGGTCCAATAGGTATCAGAATTTGCGGCTACAGTGGGCTACAATTTCTTTGATCGCACTCCGAATACCACTTGGCTTTGTGGAAACGATCTGAGGGAGAGTTATTGTAAGTTAAATAGAGCTCCATCATAAATAATTATAGCCCTCCCAATCTGTCGAGTTATGAAAGCAGTATCACCCTGATCCGTAATATCAAGAAGGAGAGAAGCGGGCTCCAAATTTTCAGTGGTTCAGTCTTAGAACTGTATTATTAAGAATTGGCGGATTTGAACATTGTTGGATTAGCATATCCAACATATCCTCGGCAAGGCTCGGTTTGTAGCTCTCAACTTCTGTGAACACAATCGCCGACTACAATGATATATTCGGAGACGATAGCTCTCGTCCCTGACTTACGACATCAGTGAACCTGCAAAGTGAAAATTTCGGACAACTCTCAGATGATCTGCTCCCCATTCCCGGGTTAAAGTCACCGTCCAATTTAGTGGGCAGGGCGTTGAATTTTCCCTACTTGACTGCTTCTTCGTGATCGGAATAAGTTTTGGAGCATAAATTGCAGAGCAGGCTTCAGATTATGGTATGATGGAGTATTGGATGCAAGATCTTCGTTTCAACAAGGCAGGTGTCTTGATGATTTTCTAGAAACGCAGGATAGAGATTGTGCTTCTTAACTACCTACTGCTTCTTAACTGCGCTAAGGTCAATTTCTTAAGAGACATGGTTTACTTGGGGGATTTTTGAGCAGGGCTTCAATAGACGAATAGTGAAAAGTGAAGCGCACCGAGCTATGGACTCCAGTTAGCAATCCGTGATGATGCGCAATCAGTTATGGAATGTAATGAGATTAAGCTGTTTGATAAAATGAAGCGCGGAGAACTATAGACTGAACATGTTAGGAACTAATGCATTTAATCTTTCAATCAAGATATACACACATTGAATTACGTGGTTCACTTCTCCAAGACACATTTACACATTGATTTACGTGATTCACTTCTCCAAGAAACTAGGTCCACTGGAGGACACTCTCAAATACTCTTTACTCTGTGAATTCTCTCAAACACTCTACTCTCTCATTGGTTCATGTGGTTCACTTCTCCAGGACACATTTATACATTGATGTACATAATTCACTTCTCCAGAAAACTAGGTCCACTGGAGAACACTCTCAAACACCCTCTCTAAATTCTCCAAGAAACTTGGTCCACGGTAAAACACTGCATTACGTGATTCACTTCTCCAAGAAACTAGGTCCACTGGAGGACACTCTCAAATACTCTTTAGTTTAGGGCAAAGTGAGGCGCATCCACTTTTAGAGTTTTACCAAGCAGCACCCTTGCTTATGCTTTTGTATATATCTGAGTTCTCGGTGCTTGGAAGGCTAAATTCACCTACAATAGGGATTCCTAGCACCTTGCACTTTCCTTCCTTCAGGTGTGTCCTACGCTGTTTAGATTTCAGGTGTATTCTATGCTGTGTGAGTAGACCACTGTGTTCTATCTCTCGATGATTTGAGTGATTGTGAGTTGAGTACTGATGTGCAGGAGTGCATACTCTGGTGAGACTGAGAGAGCTGAGTGCTAGGATGTCGATATGTCAAAAGTAAGAATGACAATTGATAGAATTTCAACTCTATTCAAAGATAATAATGTTTCTCAGATTACGGGCTCACAGTTGGAACTATAGTTGATGGTTAAGCGGAGAGAGCTAGAGAAATTGGGTGAGCACAGTCCTGGTCTGCAGATGTGCAATCTATTCTAAACAGTTATGACTGTTTGTACTTGGTATTAGAGATCCATGATACCAATCAAACAGAATGGCAAGACTGAATCACTCTACAACTAGAACATTTCTCTTGCATGATCTGGAAGAGTAGATCAGGGACATAAGAGATAGTTACTTGTGGTGTTGGAAAATATAGGAGAAAACTCAATTTATATAGCTCAAACTATATTTAATGTGGAGAGATTGGAGAGGTCTGGTTAGAACTGGATAGAGATGCTGGCCATGAGGATGCAAGAGGGTGATGAGTTCACCAAGCACCTGTAAAGAGTTAAGAAAGGCTTCAAGAAGCTATGGGTTGATGTGTTAAAGTGCAAAGAGAGATATTACATTAACCATCTCTTATATACTCTTTCTCCAAGCTATGAACCCATTTGGGTACCTTTGAAGGTTCTTGCTATTGAATGTATGACATGGAACTATGTGGCAAACAAGCTGATAGAGTTCAGAGGAGATAAAAGGGTCCAAGAGAAGAAGCAAAATGCAAATGAGCTACTGAATACTGCTCTACTTAGTGCTTCTTCAAAGTCATGGAAAGGACTAAGTAGAAGATTGAATGTACCTGGGAAGGAAGCTGAATTCAGCAACAAGACTTGCTATTTCTATCATGAGAAGGGTCATATTTCACCTCACTGTCCTAAAAAAGATGATAGGATAAACCTAGAGCTGAAAAACGAAAGAAAAAGATCACATCAGAGAAAGGATGCAAACTTGGAAACATAACATACAATGCAAAGGACTACAATAACGTAGAAAGGGATGAGGAAGGATATTTAGTAGAAGAGTTGGATTGCAGACTGATTGTAGAATCACAAAAGAGCTCAAATGATTTTGGAGCTACTCCTCATATCTTTTACCAAAGAGAGCGATGCTCATCTCTTCAACATGTGAAGGCTCTCATGAGTGTTTGTTATGGTCTTAGCACTCTAAATCTAGTGCTAAGAATTGGCAATGTTCCTATTGAATTCATAGGAGGAACTAACACAAGTCTTTGTACGAGTTATTTAGAGAACATTCTCTATGTTCATAAATGCACAAAGAACTTAATGTTAGTACATGGCCTATTAGAACATGGAGTGGATGTTCTACTTTAGCAATGAAAAACAATGTATTCTGAAGAAAACAATGCTAGAACTTGGGCACGGAGTTGCAAAAGGTAAGCTGTTCAAGTTATTGAAAGATGATTGTCCACGTATTGCATTAGTTGTAGAGAATCATAGTGATATCTAGCTTTGGCATCTATGGTTGGGACATTTATCAAAGCCTAACATCCAAGCTCTAGGAAACATGATAGAAAGTATGAAGTTAGATCCTAAAGGAAAACTCAATTTTTGCAATGGCCAAGCAGAAGGAAAGGCACACATTGCTCCTATCTCCAAGAAATCCTCAAGTAGAGCTTTTGGTCTACTAGATGTCATACATTCAGATGTATGGGGGTGCATGATTTAGAAGTCTCTTAGTGGAGTGGCGTGACAGCCCAGTGTCAACATACTAATGGTATAAATGATAAGAACTGAGTATTCAGTCAAGGATACGGGTCCCCAGAAAATTAAATAAATAAAATTGAAGAGAATGTGTCACTAACTGTAGTTAGTTTATTCTTTCTTGTTTAACCTCTTGGGAAGGAACCACTCCCAAAAGAGGGTAGTGATACCTGCCGTGGTGCACTACAAAAAAGAGAAAAATCCTAAATCACTCTCATTTTTAATCTAAGTACAGTTACCTTGAAGGTGATGGCTAACTCTGCTCCAGAGCTTTTGACCCAAAGACATGTACTACCTTGCCCTGAAGGCACATCCCTGGAGGAGTATTTATATCAACACAAGGCTCTTAATTTTGAATTCTGTATTATTGGTAGTATTCAAAATCAATTAGATCCTCTCTACACCTTTTGCACATTCAAAACTTCTTGTAATCCAACATCTGGTCAAGTACAAATCCTAGCTCTGGACTCAAGTACTTGTGTTCCTATTGCAAGATTCACACCACTTCTAGTGGAAGATTATTTGATAATATGGAAACTAAGTGATTAAAGACTCAAAGAGACTGGATTTTGGTTTGTATACAAAGTTGTATGGAAAATTGGACTTTGAATTATTGGGCCAAAGCCTTATGTACATTCTCTACTTCAACCTAAAAGGTCTTAAAGAATAAGCAGAAATCCTGGTAACCTCTTATCTCTAACTTAGGATCCTAATCCTTGCTTATCCTAACTGTAATTGCCCAATAAAGTTTTTGACAAGTGTCAAGGAAGGTATTTAGTTCTTCCCCAAAGTTTGAGTTTGAATTATAAATTACCCTTGAAGTTGCTGCTCCAAAGTGGTACTCAGTAAAGAAGATTGGCCTTAACATAAAGGCATTCTCCCTAGAAACTACTTATAGGGCCAAAGTCCTTTGGCTTCCTTCCTTTATTACAATTTACAAGGAACTTTCTTTACAACAAAGTCCCAAGTACTCAAGAGTAATTCCTGTCAGTCTATATACAGCTACTAATAGGTATAACTAGAAAGATTTGGTAAAGGGGACATAAGCTAGCTTTGTACAATTGCTACTCCCTCCACAAGGTGTATCAACTTTGATGCAATACTATACTGCAAAAAGCAACCACGTGCATCAACTTTGGCCCAGTACTATACTGCAACAAGCAACCTTCTTCCTTGAGTTGCCAAAGAACTTCCTTGATTTGCTTCCTATAGTCTACAATCTTCAACAGATAGGAGTTGTATACCTCATTAAAGTTCTTATCTAAATGCATTTTGAGCCAAAGAGCTAGTTTGTCCATTTTCTCTTCTTCATATACTCTTCCTTCCAACCATTGAGCCTGAATTTGGAGTTTGTGCTCTACCTTTTGCTTCTTCTTTCAACATTTCCACAAACTGGTTTTGCACTTCTTTTGCTTGCTGCAAACTCTTATGTTTGGATTCCTCTACTTGCTCACACTTTGCTTGGAAGTCTTCCTGCACTTGTGTGATTCTTCCTCCTTCTACTTTGCTGCTTGGAGCTCCTTTGCCTAAGTCTTTAATTGTATGGCTACCTCCTTCCAATAATTGGTCATCTAGATGGCCAAGGTAGCAAGTATGATCTTGGCATCATTTAGCTCATGGTGAAGACTCTCCACGTCTTTGTCTCTAGCCCTCAACTGGTCTTTGCAATTGAGCTGCATCTTCTTCTCCTCCATCCACACCTTTCCTAGTTTGAGCTACACTCATCCCACTTCCTTCACCTTCTACAAAGAGACAAACAAGGTATCCTACCTTCTTACCTCAAACAACTCATGTATCAAGGAGTTCACCTTCTTGGCCTTGTCTTTTGAGTTGATCTTGGGCCTTAGTCACTTCATGTTGCAGTTTTTCCTCCCTTTCTTTTTTGATGTAGATTGACTTGTGCATAATTTGCACCAAGGTAATATAATCTACAATTTTGGGGCATGCCTCTTGAAACTAGGGAAGAGAGAGTTCCATCAACTATAGAACCGCTCCTACCGAATGTCTAACAAAGTGTGCTCCCTCCAAAACTTGGTGATCCTTCTTTCCTCACCTTCTCCTTCTTGGTGCAATTTTGGGAGAGGGCTTTTAGATTCAACTTCAATTGGTTCTTGTACTTCCAACCTAGATCTCTATTTCTTCTTTGCCTTTGACCTTTACCTCCTCTTCTAGCCAAATGTTCTCTTGAAATTTGGGACAAAGTTCTTTCTCCTAAAGTTCTTGAGGTGGGGTACTTCATTGGAGTCAGTGCTTGTGGAGTAGGGTTGGGAGGTTGTTGATGTGAAGTTTCTCCTTGCACTCCTTCTTCTTCTTCTATTGTATGTTGGTCCAAATTGGGAGCTCATTGAGCATCCTCATATTGCTCCTCTTTGTCTTCTTTTGCTAAGAAACCTTGCGATGTAAATGATCATTTTTCTTCTACCTCCTAGTCTTCTTCTTTGATGTTGTCTTTTGAAGCTACTTTGTCCTCTTCATTCAAAGTTACATCAATAACTAGCTATTTTTTTTGGCTTTCTCCTTTATTGGGATGGAAGTCTTTTTTTGAGAGAGGAGCTTGCTTCTTCTTTGTTTTTTGTATTTCTCCTTCTTCATCTACCAGCACAAAGTTGCCTATCTTTGCATACTCTACATTTGCTTCTTATACTTCTTGATCATTGACTTCCATTTAGCTTGGGAAGTAAAGTTTATTGCAGGGGGAGTGATTGGAGAACCCTTTATGTTCTTCATAATTTAGTAGGTTGAGACCCATGTAGAAGTAGATCACAAATGGGGCTAGGTAACTGGCTACACCTTCTTCTAAGAAGTATTTATGTAGGGATCTTGTCTACAAGTAAAAATGTGTGCACAATTCAATACATACATGTAGTGAATTACATATTGTAATACATACATGTAATGAAAGAAGGCTGCCTGATTGTTTGTTAGGTAAATGGTTCATTTATGCCAAAACAACTTCATAATGGCTTCTGTGATCACCCTTTAGACCGGATCCTTGTGACTCAAAACTCTCCAATCATTGGTCTTGTTATGCCTCTCTCTTAAGGTGGTCTTGATTTCTCCAATTAATTCCTTGTCCAAGTACTTGGTATTGATAGTCATTGCTCTTGATGGACATGCATCTGGTCTTAGCACGTTGTTCCAATGCTCTTTGGTCCAACCATAAGGGTGTACTCTCAATTCCCATTATTTTTCTCTCTTTTTCCCACTATTTCATGGATAATCTCAAAGTCAATCACATCCCAATCCCATGGCAAGAAACCCAAATGCTTGCTCTATATCACTTCTCTTCTATAATACACTACACATTTGTTTATCATAGGATTTTCTAAGGATGACTTTTGAACAACCACCATCTTTCCTCTCAAGGATGTTGACAGAACAAAGGAGAATATTGGTCGGCTAGAAACTAGATGACTACCATATACCATTAGCTAAATATAGTATCTAAATATATCTAAGTATATTATTAGCTAAATATAGTAGAGGTGGAAATTGGCTTGGTAATATCTTGAGGGATATTATATAAAATGGTCTAAGTTGATCAGATAGAGGTATCACCAAAACAATACTTCCACTAATAGAGTAGAGGCCAAAAACACCCTAAAAACTTTAGAGCTTATTTTGGAGGCCTAAATGGATGAAATAGGCCTCAAAAATCACAGTAGCTTCCCCTTCTAAGGAAAACGGTATTGCCTACTCTCCCTTATTTGTCTCGTCAAGAGCTTTCCAATGATACACCACCCATGCAATTTTGAGCTTCATAGAAGAAGATTCCACAAAGATTCCCTTTGGTCAAACTTGTTTGACCAACCAAATAGGACAAGGATTGACATGTCACCAATCCATGCAACTAATCTAAGAGTGGAACTTGCTGATATATTACAAATCCATGTATCTGATCCATGGGTGGGGCTCACTTTGAGTGGATACTTTTTGCTATATATAGTATAAACAAGGTGCTCTTTGGGACATCAAAGTTTTGAGGGATGAATCCTTGTGTTTCTCTTGGGTGTTCTCATGTCCTCAAAACATTACAATGGTATTGGAGCAAGTGTTTTAATCCAAGAGAGTGGATCATCCCTCTTTGAAGAACATAGGCTATTGAGACTAAGTGATTTTGAGGGGGAGAAAACATAGTGCAATCAATAGATTGGGGGTGTTTTAGAAAGAGAATGGAATGGATGCTCTTGAAGGATAATTTCTTGCATCTTGCTTTTGTTCTTCAATCTGTTCCACATCAAGATTATGTACATCTATCATGAGCAAGTGAGAATATATCTTGTTTACCATTTTGGAGCAAAATTCATGGACATAGTAATGCATTTACCAAACTTGATAATTTTAATTATATTGATATATGATAGAGAATCATATTTTACAATCTACATTTTTTTTATGATCTGAATATACCAAATCCTCTCCTTTTTAACAAGTAAATAGAAATCCATTTTGTAGTTAGACCAAAAGTAATGTTTAGGGATTTCATAGTCCGCAATTTTGGTGAGGAATGTTATCAATGAGTAAGAGCCTTTGAGGTCCCAATGGTGGTCCCAATTGTCTATACCTCTTCCCAAGTGATCATATTAACCTTCTATTGAAGTATAAATTAGCAATTGAGCATTTGCATTGTGTACAAATCATGGAGCCATAGTTGCAAGATCTGATGCAAGGAATGCAAGGGATGCTGAATGAGTTTTAGGAGATCAAGAGGAAAATGGAGGCACTACAAAGTAAAGTATATACCTTCATGAATGATCATATAATGCAAGAAGTGGAATCATCTCAAACCCAATAATAATGGCCAAAGTACTTAGAGAGTCATTTATGCTGATGACACCAACCCTAGTCAACAATGAAGCCACATTGTTACTACAGATGAATAAGACATGCAACATCAAGCCTTACAAGGGACAACATTCTATGGGAGTAGTGAAAAACTAATCTCAAGAATAATTGATACTTTTGATTATTCACCATTGAGATCATTGATCATTTTGTAGGCATGTTTGCATGTGGATACTTAATCTATAAAGCACTCACATGGTACAAGGCTTGTGAATGATCAGTGTTGGTAGAAGGAAAAGAGATCACTTGGACGACAATGCAAGAAAGGCTACTAAAGAATTTCCAATTCATTGTGCAGATTTCATGAACTTGACTATGAGAGTTGAAATAAAAGAACAACATAAAAGAGTATGTAGAGGTATTTATCAATCTACAAGTTGTGATAACTGATATGAGTCCAATAGAAGCTCTTGAAATTTCAAATGGGGGTTAAAAGAGCAAATTTTCCAAGAGGTAATGGTACAAAATCCTTGCACTTGTTTTGAAGTCATTGTGTGTGCTTAGAGAATAATAGGAGCACTTAGAGGAGGTGAAGAGGTAGTCTTGACTCACACTATTGGGCTGAGACACTGTACTTTGGTGGACCAATTCTTATGAAATTGTGCAATCTTTGTTTTTGAGACCAAGGAGAACAACCACTCCAAGGAGAACAAGGATAGGTCAAAGAATGGAGAGATGGAGTTCCACAAGGAGAAGGGGCTCAAGTAAAATGACATTTTTATAATCATGGCCAATTTGTGCACATAACCATCAAGTGTCATGCTTGCTTTCCTAGAGGCCCTCAGCCTCAAACGAACAAACGACCTTTGAACAACTTGAAGAGGTGAATTAAAGACAAAGATGCTGAAATTACATCAAAAAATGCAGATCACTAATAAATGTACCTTAGTAGCCTTACTAGCTTAATGAAGAAGCATAAAAGTGGGGAGGAGGAAGAGGAAGAGGACAAGTGCTCAAAGGTTAAGGAAGACAAGTGCACAATTGATTGTAAATGGAGTCATAGAAGGCAATCAAGTGAGAGTATTGATAGACCTTGGAGCAATAAAGAATTTAGGTCTTGCTCTCTTGCAATAAGGTTAGAGATGGAACTAGAGAAGGATGAGAACAAAGAATTAGAGTTACTTAATGGTTGAATAAAGAGGATTGAATTATTACTTAGAAAGGTAGTATCCTTTGTAGGAGAGTATCAAGAAGAAATTGAGTGGCAAGTGTTATGGTTAGCTCATTATGATGTGATCTTAGGCATGTTGTAGATGGAGCATTTCAACCACAATGATAGGAGAAAGAAAATAGTGAGAACTAGCCAATGGAAGATCATTGGAGATAAAGAAAGATTGTAAAGGCAAGAATTGTCTCTCTATGTCATAGGAACAAAAACTATTGATAAGATAGATGATATTTCATGGGTCTAATAAGAGAAGTCCAGAGTGCACAACTCAATATATAAATTCTTGAGAATTTGAAAGATGTTGTCAATGAGTTTCAAGATGTCTTTCTTGATTATTTACCTTGAGGATTACCACCACAAAAGAGAGTAGATCATAAAATTGAGCTGCTTCTTTAGAAGACATCTCTTTGTAAGGTTCCATATTGATTATCACCTCATGAGTTAGAGGAGTGCAAGGCTCAAATTGAGTATATGTTGTTGAAAGGGTTTATCCAACCCAACGTATCACCATATGGGGCTCCTATCTTGTTTTTGAAGAAGAAGGATGGTACAATGCCCATGTGCATTGACTAATGAGGCATAAATCAAAAAATAGTGAAGAAAAAATACCCAATACCTTGCATAGATGACCTATTTGATCAACTCAATGAGGTAAAATACATCACAAAACCGGATCTATAGGGCAATTATAACCAAATAAGGATTATGGAGGAAGACATACATAAAACTACATTTCAAACAAGGTATAGTCACTTTGAGTAGCTAGTGATATAGTTTGGTCTCACCAATGCACCAACCACTTTCATGAGTTTGATGAATGATATATTTTGTCCACCCTTTAATAACTCTGTTGTCATTTTCCTTGATGACATCTTAGTCTATAGTAGGACAATGAAAGAGCATAAGCAACATCTATGAGAAACACTTTACATTCTATGATAGAACAAATTGTATGCCAAAATCTCAAATTGCAAGTTTGGCAAGTCTGAAGTAGATTCCTTGGGGTATAGAATAAATGCAAAAGGTATCTAAATATTAAGAATAAAATAAAGGTCATTCAAAAATAAGGTTCCATAGAAGATCAGACTCAACTCAAGAGTTTCTTGGGTTTGATAGGGTTCTTTTGTTGATTTGTCAAGGACTTTTTGAAGGTTGCATAACCTCTAACGATACTACTTGACAAGGGGAAAAAGTGGATATGAGAAACCGCACAAGAATTGAAAGATGCATTACTATATGCACCAATCTTGAAAATGTATGATCCAAAACATCCAATCAAGTTGGCTATAGATGTATCAAGCATTGCAATATGAGCAGTACTACAATAAGAATGACATGATAGATGACATCCAATTGCATATTTCTCTCAAAATTTGTTATTAATAGAGTGCAACTACTACACCACCAAATGAGAAGACTTGGCTATTATCCTTGCAAGCTTGAAAGCACTATTGGAAAGAAGGCATTTGTAGTTGAGATAGACCATAAACCTAAGTCTACCTTGAGATACAAAAATATTTTTGTCATCAATAGATTTTTTGGGTAGAGTGGACACAATGGTTCAACACGATGATCACATATGTGGAAGGCAAGAAGCAACTTGTAGATGCATTCACTTGAATGCTTGTGGCAAAAAATCTAGTGGTAAAGGTCAAGATGAACCCATAATTCTGGCCAAGGTTTCTTATTGCTACAAAGATTGACTTATAGATTGTAGGAACTCAATCATCCAAGGGTGTAACCAATACCGAAGGACTCACCTTTTGTGAGTGCAAGTTATGGATCCTAGATGCCACAAACCTAAGAACTACCATCCTAGGAGAATGTTAAGATCTGCCATTGGAGGTCACGTTGGAGTGGACAGGACCATAGATGCAATTAAATGCCATTACTATTGGCCCAAGATTAGCAACAAATGTGATGGAGTGTGTTCAAAGCTGCCTTCTCTATCAATAAAATAAAGCCCCTAATCAAGCTTCCACAAGACTCCTTCAACTCCTCCCTACTCCTGCTCAATATTGGGAGCATGTATGGATCAGGTTTGTGAATTACCCAAGACCACCTTAGGGTTTGACTCCATTGTAGTCTTTGTAGACCACCTCAGCAAAATGATTCATATGTGTCTTGTGACCAAGGATATGATTTCTCCACAATTGGCTCAATTGTATTGCATTGTAATCTTTTATCACTATGGCTTTTATTGAGGGCTCATCATTGATCAGGGCACCCAATTCACTAATTTGTTTTTGAAAACCCTCTTTGGCGTCTTCAAAACCAAACTTGCCATGTGTAATACCAATAGCTACATATATTATCTAGAGGTGAAATTTGACTTGGTAACATCTAAAAGAATTTTAGGTATGATGGGCTAGGTAGATAAGGTAAAGGTGTCATAGAAAGAGCATTTCTACTAGTAGAGCAAGAGCCAAAAATAGCTTGAAAATGTAATATCATTAGTTGGTCATATGATCTAAAGATGAAAATTGGATTGATAATATATGAGAGGACCTTATAGATAATAGACTAAGTAGATCAGATAGAAGTATCATCAAAAGAGTACTTCTACTAATAGGGCAAGAGACAAGAATAACCTGAAAACTATAGTCAATTTTGGAGGTGTAAACAAATGAATTAGGTCTAAAAAATATGCAGATTCTCCCCTTGAACAAAAGAAAGGATGGCCTTCCTCCCCCCAAGCTTGTCTCATTGAGAGATTTCTAATAGTACCTCACCCACACAATTTGGAGATTCCTACAAGAAGATTCCTTCCAATCAAAGATAGTTTGACCAACCAAATAAGATCAGAATTGACATGTCATCCATGCATGCAACTAACCTAAGGGTAGAGCTTGCTGACAAATCATCAATCCATGTATCTGATCCAAGGGTGGAGCTTCCTTCAGGGGAGTTCTCCTTGCTATATAATAAAGTGTAGGTGCTCCTTTGGGGCATCAAAGGTTGAGTGTGAAATTTTGTATGTCTTCTTTTGTGTTACTCTTTAGATCTCCTATCTCAGAAAATTACACCATGTCAATGACATACCATCCACAAACTGATGGACAATAAAGTGGGCCAATCGCACTATTGAGTACACGCTTTGGGGCTTCACCTTAGAGGAGCAAGAAAGGTGAGACACCTTACTTCCAATGGTGGAATTTGCCTACAACAATTTAGTGAAAACACCTACCATTCTTCCTCATGTATAGAAAACACCCTTTCACACCTTGAAGCTTGGTAAAGATCCACCAATAGCTAAAAAAGTTGAAGTTGTCAACACTTTTGTTTAAGAATCCAATAGGGTATGAAAAACGCCAAGCATAGGTTGTAGATTGACCAAAATTGACAAAAAATATACAAATGTACATTTGCATCCGTGGTACCTGCCATCCACATGTAGAATATCTCATACATTAGAAAGGATACCCATTGTATGAGGCAACATGGAAGCCAGTAGTTAACTTGACCCATGCATTAGTGTTAGTGCAATCTTTTGAGCCACAACCTTGCAATAAGGACATTGTGTCTTAAAAGAGGGAGGTTTGTAATACCATTAGCTAGACATAGTATCTAGAGTTGGAAATTGGCTTGGTAATATCTTGAGGTATATTATATATGATGGTCTAAGTAGATCGGATATAGATGTCACCAAAATAGTACTTCCATGAATAGGGTATAGGCCAAAAGCACCTTGAAACCTTCAAAGCCAATTTTGGAGGCCTAAACAGATGAATTAGGCCTCAAAAATTAAGAATTGTTCTCTCCTCCAAAGAAAAAGGTGTTGCATTCTCTCCCTTTTGTTTATCATTGAGAGCTTTTCAATGGTACCTCATTGATGTAGGTCAGAGCTTCCTAAAGGAAGATTCTCCAAAGATTCTCTAAAGATTCCATTTAGTCAAACTTGTTTGACCAACCAAATAGGACAAGGATAGACATATCACCAATCCATGCAACTAATCTAAAAGAGGAACTTGCTGAAATGTCACCAATCCATGTATCTTATCCAAGGATGTGCTCCCTTTGAGTGGATCCTCTTGGCTATATAATAAAGACAAGGTGCTCCTTTGGGGCATTGGAGTATTGAAAGATAAAGCCTTGTGTTTCTTTTTTGTTTCTCTTGGGGGTTCTCTTGTCCTTAGAACTTTATAGCTACAAAGACTATAGATTCTTGCAAAAAATTATGTCAATCAACACTAAAGATGAAGCCTATTATTAAGAAAAGTGGAATTGAACCATCACACATTTTGTTTTATATGCAAAGTCTTCAATCATTCAATGACACTCCTCCCCACATGTTGCAAATTTTGTGTGGATTACCTTCTCCTACATGCAAAGCATCCTCTCAATAGTCTCAATCACCAATCAAGGACTTCACTAAATGCCAACACTCTCTTGATTACAAATCACCATTCTTGAATATGAAATGATCTTTGGTGGTCATTCTTGAATCAAGTGGTGGTGCATTCAAATATATGTACATTCCTTGATGGTTTTAATCTCAAGCCAAAGTACATCTAGGATTGAGTGATTTAGTTGAATTACTATCTATGCCAAAGTTCTTTGGTACAATCATCTTTGAGCCAAAGTTACTCCACACCGGAGTTACTTGGCTTTGAACAACCTTTGGGGTCATCTCTGATTTAGCATTATTCCTTCAATAGACCTTTGGCTTTGGAATTTATTAATTATGTTGTTAAGTAGATAGACACAGCTTTGAAGAACCCTTCAATTAAGAACTTTCCTTCTAATAAAATTGGATTAAGCTATCTTATCTTTTCAAAAAAAGGTGAAATTAATAAAAAGAGTAAATTTTGCAAAATGTGGCCATTATAAGTGGTATACTAGATATCCTTTATGGATGATAGCAATGGGAAGAGTTTTGTCTACTCGATGAAGAGCAAGTACAAATTGCTACAAGAGTTTTAAAAATGTGTACCTACGGCTGATTTGCAAATTGGGAGTAGAGTAAAACAACTCAAACAGATGGAGGAATGAGGATCTTTTTGTTTTTCTTATCACAAAAGGAATTATTCTTGATTTTATTGCTAGAGATAATCCAATATATATAAATTTCTAGAGGTTGAATCATTTGTTGGTAGACAAAATGTTAGCAATACTTTAACATGCAAAGTTGGAAAGCAAAAATTTGAGTTGCAACTATCAATATTGCTAATTTCTTGAGTAATACAACTTGGACTAATACATTACATGGGACACTCTTGAAGAGTTTTAGAGTGGAACAAAACTTGATGATTTTATCTTGAGAGTTTTGGCTATCATATTATGCTCATATGCCTAAGGAGCAAAGGAGAAAGTTAGATCGGAAAGAAACCAGAGTATTCAACACTGAGAATTTTTTGCTGTCCTACTTATGGTTAGATGCCTAAGGAGCAAAGGAAAACGTTCACCAAGAAGGCAGAAAGAATGATTTTTGAAGAGGGTTGAAAGAGTGCCTCTTTTTCAATCCTAAGATTGGATAGGTTATAAAAAGTTGGGATGTTCTCTTTGACTTGGAGGAGAAAGAGGAAAATAATGAAATCCCAGAACTATCTGATTAGCTTGATCAGTCTATCTTCCTAAGTATGTTATAGGGTCAATTATTTAGATCAATGATTGGAAAATTAATCCCTACTCAAACTTGAAGAACTATCTAAAGAGACCTTGAAGATGTATAGGGGTGGTGGTTTCTTATCTTGATGTTACAAAAGAAGAAAAAGACCTGTAGAAGGTAACTTTAGGTGTGGAATCTTTGAGTGAAATTTTGGAGAGGTGACATGGAACTTTTAAGTGAAGGTTCAAGAAGATCAAAGAGAGTGTAAAAGCCTACTTATATGTTAGGTTTTCTTTTTGAGCAATAATCACATGTGACAAGAGTGATGTTAGATAAAACCAACATCTATAACAAGATAGATGGTGATCTTGAATCTTTATAAGAAGCAATACTTAGACCAGATTGGATTTAATGGGGGTTGGCTATGGAAAAAAATGGAAGTCCATTGAGACCAAAAATACATGATACTAGCTGATTTATCACCAAGTAGAAAAGCAATTGGTCATAAATTGATATGGTCAACAATCACATGTGACAAAAGTGATGTTAGATAAAACCAACACCTATAACAAGATAGATGGTGATCTTGAATCTTTACAAGAAGCAATACTTAGACCAGATTGGATTTAATGGGGGTTGGCTATGGAAAAAGAATGGAAGTCCATTGAGACCAAAAATACATGATACTAGCTGATTTATCACCAAGTAGAAAAGCAATTGGTCATAAATTGATATTTAGGATGAAACATGAAGCAAAAATGAGATCTTAAAGTACAAACCAAGACTTGTTGTAAAAGGCTTCAACCAAAAGCAGTGGGAGATTGGGAAGTGGAGTAGTTAGATGTCAAGAAAACATTTTTAAATGCAGATCTTAAGAAACCATCTATATGGATGTTCAAGATGTGTATGTTGAAAGCAAGAGGAAAATATTTTTCCTTAAGAAGGCCTTGTATGACCTTAAGCAAGCACTAAAATTTTGGTACAAAGAGTTGGATTTATATTTGACACAACAAGGCTTCAACAAAGTAGATTCTCATATGAGTCTCTATTTTAAGGCCACTATTTACATGGATGTATGCATGGAGAATCTATTGTTCTTGGGGTATATAGAGACGATCAATGGAGTGATAAATTTCCTATGTCTTGCAATGTCTTGCAATGATTGTTGTAATGACATAATGTTGTCCAAATTGGTAATAATGTGGTATGAATTGGTTCATCCCACAAAGATACCAAATGGAGATAACTAAAAACAAGATAAAAGTGTCATTATGATGACAATCTATTGTTTCATATTTAAACTCTTGAGCAAAGTCATTCCCAAAAAGAGTGTAGAACCACCACCTCTTGTGCACTACAAAAAGAATAAAATCCTATAGTAATTGTGCTTACTGTAGATTAATACAAAGGATTCTTGAATGTGATGATTCATTTGTAATGAAGGTCACTTCACCTTGGGTTCCCTATCACACACTTAACACAGCTGGTTCCAAATTAGTGATGTTGAGTCGCTTGGGCAATCAAAGTACTTTGTTTGCATTCCAAGATTGGTTAGTGTACAAGATAAACTTGACCATAAGGTACTACACACTATATCCTAGAATGTATGTAGTACCTTATATAGAAAGGGAAGTGCCTCTACAATTTGACTTGCCACCATTGGCACTTATTGCCAAGGGCCATTACCTACAAGATTACCATTGGCACTTGGTGGGCAAGTGTGGTACAAGACAAAGTGAAGAGAAAGTGGTTGGAGAACAGATTTTTGGCACATGGGGGAGTGAATTTACCCAAGGATGACATGTAAAGGCCTTTGCATGCATAACAAAAAGTGCCTACTTGCTCTATGACCATTAGAGTGTAGAGGAATGACCAAGACTTGGGTGTATAAATTAAGTGCCTGGCCATAGTGCCACTTTTTACAAATCAATCTATTTGCCTAGCTGATCTAGTAGTGTCCTACAAATTCTTGTGAAGTAGTGAGTAATCAAAGTTGTTGTTGAGAGTGGCACTTGGTGCAATCATAGGTACTTGGTGTGAAGTAAGGCATTCAACATAGTACATTAGTAGCTTGTACTATCCCTTTGTGTGCAGGAATCATTGTAGTCACTCCTAAGACTCATTGAAAGGCTCTCAAGGCTATCCTTAGATCTCCTATTGTTAAAAAGAGGGCAGTATAATGCAAGATTAATGGAATTAGAAGTAAGAAAAGAATGACTAGAATGTCTCACCAAGGAGTTTAGAGGAAGAAAGAATCAAGCATATGGAAAGCCTCCAAGTGTTGGAAGAACAAAGGCCAAATGGTGTAGTGTAATACCAATAGCTAGACATATGATCTAGAGGTGACATTTGGTTTGGTAACATCTAGAAGGATGTTGTACATGATCTACTAAATATATCAGATAGGGGTATCACCAAAAGAGTACTTATACTAATAGGGCAGAAACCAAAATAGACTTGAAAACCTTAGAACCAATAGCTAGACATATGATCTAGAGGTGAAATTTGGTTTGGTAATATCTAAAAGGATGTTATACATGATGGACTAAATAGATCAAAAATAAGTATCACCAAAAGGGTACTTCTACTAATAGGGCAAAAACCAAAACATATTCAAAATCTTCAGTCAATTTTGGAGGCCTAAATGGATGAATTAGGCCTAAAAATTGTATAGATTCCCCCAACAAAGGAAAGTTTTCCCTTCCCTCCCCTCAGCTTTGTCTCATTGACAACTTGCCAATGGTACCTCACCCATACAATTTGGAGATTCCTACAAGAAGATTCTTTAAAGATTCCCTTTTGTCAAAGATGGGTTGACCAACCAGATAGGATCAAAACTGATATATCACCCATGCATGCAATCCATCTAAGGGCAGATCTTGCTTATGGGTCACCCATCCATGTATCTGATCCAAGGGTGGAGCTTCTTTTGGAGGAGTCCCCTTTGCTATATAATATAATCAAGGTGCTCCTTTGGGCCACCTTGACTATATTGTAGTTGTAGTTTAAGTTTGAAACTTGTGGTTTCTATTCTGTGTCTCTCTACTATCTTTGAAACATTATGGGTAGGCTGTCAAAGCAAAGAGAAGAATACCAATTGAAGAAACTGCACTGACTAGAAGAAACCCAGGTCATTTTCATGAAGATGCTAAAAGAAGAAGGAGCAATGTGGGCCTTGAAGACCAAACACCACAAATTGAAGATGTAGTTCTAATGGTTGCAAAATTAGGCATACAAGGAGGAACACATGAACAACTTGTTCTTGCACTTGAAGGAGTATTTGGATAAGAAGTTTAGTGAAGTATGCCAGACCTTCTTGCTAGAGATAGTTAGGTATCAAGCCCATATAGACCAACTTATTAGATACTTGAGAGGTGAACAAGGTCTTTCATCCCTAGTAGTTCCAGTCCAAGGCACTCCACAAAGAGGAGGTCCTTCAACAAGACATGCACTCTTTTGTAAGAATTAGGTACTCAAAGTTATGTAGTATTCAAGCACTATGAGTAGGCAAGTTGTGTCTACTCATAAGACTGCATTATTTGTTAATCATCAAAGTCTATATTGAAATCAACTGCAGCAATTTATTTGATGCGTTTATTTAGTCATTTGTAATAGATTGAATTAGATGCTCAGAATAATTTTCAGCTTGTAAATTTATGTAACCTCTTGTAGCACTATCATTCCTTAATTTTATTTAGATGGGTGGTGATGTAAAGTGGTTTGGCCATAATAAGATATTTGGCAATTTGACCGGTTCATATGAAATCTAGAATATTCCATCATACTTTTAGTCATATGAGTTTTATTGGATATCCTTCAACATGAAAGCTGTCAATGTTGTATGTATTTAGGAGGAGTGCACTCAGAGTTAAGTGGCACTTGGAGTTAATTGAGGACAAGTGCTCTTGAAATTGTATAACATTTGGAGTTGTATATACTTGAAGAAGAGTGCCCATGGGTTTGTATAGGCACTTGGAATTTTATACTAAAGATAGAATAGGCGGGTTTGATATCTCCTTTGACACAAGTGGGAGCATAATCATTCTACAAATGATTAGGATAAGATAAGATTAGGATAGTAAAACCAATGATGGATAGTTTAGATCAAGAATTTTCAAGATTCACTTGGGATTCTGATCTTTTTGGCTCAAAGCCAAATTTTTATATAAGGCTGAGTGCCACTAGCACTTGTGTTTGTTCTTTTTATGTAATGTAGACTTTGATTTCCAATAAAGAGTGGGATTACTTCTTTGCAAGTTCTATGTCTTGCATTTTGTATGATGTTCAATGTCTATCTAAGAGTAGAGATGAGGAATTTCATAGTAGTTCTTCAAAGCTTAATGCCAAGCAAGTACTTGTTCCTAATCAAGGTGTGCAATAAATGATTTAAAGGAGTCAACTTGTGCAATGGTTGGATTGGGAGGCTCACAAGACAAGCAATACCATGGAATCAAAAATTTTAGACAAGGAGTAACAAGAAGTTCAATCTTGCAAATTGTGCCTTTTGGGAAAGGTAGAACACACTGCAAGCATTGATCTTTGGGATGGAGTGGCATAAAAGTTGGAGAAACCATCATCTTTAGGAGCAATCCTAGCTCAATTTTAGAGTAAAAGTAATTACTTTGTGATTTTTTTTTGCTGTAGTGTGCCACAAAGGATGGCACACCTTCTTTGGGAGTGGTTCTCGCCCAAGAGGTTAAGAAACAATTAATGAACTAAGTTTGCTTTGTTCTTAGGCATCTCCAAATAGTATCCTTGTGGAAACAAACTATTCTTATTGACTATACCAAAGTACGTCAACATTGAGCTATCACAAGACCTGTAGGAAGGCTCTTGGACTAGGAGAATGTACCCTATGTGAAGGTTACATGCATGAATTCTACTTGTAGAACCAAGTGAAGTGTTGTGTATCAATTAGTACCAAACAATATGGAGTTTAGATATGGGATCAATCTGTATCACATGACCTAAACTAGCTAAGGGTCTCCAAGTCCAAGTGTATATATAGTGTAAGTGTTGGTAGTTAGTGTGACTTTGACAATTCTTGTTTGATATTTCTTGATCAATAGTTTAAGAGTAAATAAAAATCCAATGTAGCTATGAATGTAGGCGAATGTTGGACAAACCACATGAAATTTAGTGTAATTTCTATGCATAAATTTCTTAACCAGATTGATGAATCATTTTTTCTCTATCTCGTAGCCAATTTTGGATTTCTATTGCTATCTCAAGTTCCTAGTTGCATATTTTCTCTAAACTCTTAAAGAGAGAGTGGAACAATGGCCAAAGATAGGAAAATCAAAATCAATGGCAAGGACTTTGGATTTTGGAAGATGCAAATTGAGGACTATTTGTAGCTAAAGAAGCTACACCTACCTTTTGAGGTATAACAACCAAAAAAGATAGAAGAAGTTGAGTGGAGGCTTCTTGATAGATAAGCTTTTGGTGTGGTTAGATTGATGTTTGTAAGAAATGTTGCATACAACATTATCCATGAGAAGACCACTCACAGGTTGATTATAGAATATGTATGAGAAATCATCAACTTTAAACAAGGTATTCTTGATTTGCCAATAAGTCAATACAAGGATGAACAAAGGTGCATCAGTTCAAGACCATGTGAATGATTTCAACTCAATCATTTCAAGACTAGAATCTGTGAAGATCAACTTTGACGATGAAGTTCAAGCATTGCTGCTATTATCTTCATTACCTAACAGTTTGGGAGCAATAGTCACAATAGCTAGTAGTTCCTTGGGATCAAGTGATCTCAAGTTTGCAAGTATACAAGACTTGATTCTTAATGAAGACATCTATAAATGTAATTCTCTGAAATCATCAAGTGCATTGTTGTTTAATGAGAGCAGAGGTAGAAGGCGTCAACAAGGTCAAAGTCAAATAAATGGTAGATTGAAGTCAAGAAAGAGAAGTGAGTTGATAGGGCCACAAGGAAGTACATAAAGAAATTATGTGTTGGAATTACAACAAGCCTGGTCACTTCATGAATCAATGTAAAAGTCCAAAGAAGGAGGAGAACTCAATGAACATTAGCAACAAAACAAGAGAATGCACTTTTTTGCTATGTGGAGTATCCTACAATATCTTGGGTGATAGATTCTGTTGCATTGTTTCACTCTACCCCATGTACATGAGTTGATGCACAACTTTATTGTAGGAAACGTTGGAAAGGTTCATCTTGCTGACAAAAAGGCAATGTGAACTTGAAAACCTCTCAAGGGATAGTATGGACATTGATAGATGTGTTGATATGTCCCTAGATTGAAGAGGAATTTCATTTCCATAGGTCAATTGGATAAGGAAGGATATTGAACATTCTTTGTAAGTAGGCAACATAAGATTACTTGAGGAAACTTGATTTTGGCACGAGGAAAAAAGGTTAGAATCTTGTATGTTACGGGAAGATTAGACAATTTGATGATAGTTGCTAATGCAATCTGTCCTTCAACCTTGTGGCACCAAAGACTTGGTCACATGAGTGAGAAGGATATGAAACAATTAGTTGCCAAAGGCAAGGTCTTGGAGTTAAAGATTGTTCAACTTGGTATTTGTGAACCATGTATTGTGGGAAAGCAAAAGCAAGTTAATTTCACCAAGGATACAAGAGCACCAAGAGTGGGAAAGTTAGAGTTGATACATACAGATGTGTATGGTCCAACTTCAATTGAGTCTCTTGGAGGATCTTGCTACAATTTCACCTTCATAGATGATGCTACCATGAAGGTATGGGTTTATTTTGTAAAAACTAAATTAGATGTGTTTAGTGTTTTCAAACAATGAGAATTTGAGGTTGAAAACCAATCAGGTTTGAAGATCAAGTACTTAAAATCAGATAATGTTGGAGTGTATAGTAGCAATGTGTTCAGAGATTATTGTGTGAAGAATGGGATTAGAATGATCAAAATTGTCCATGAGACACCACAAAAATGTGATGTGGCTAGATGTTTGAATAGAACTCTCAATGAAAGAGTAAGATGCATGAGACTATAAGCAAGGTTGCCAAAAGATTTTTGGGAAGATGCAGTCAAATCAAATTCATACCTCATAAATTGAGGACACTCAATTCCTTTGGGATTCAAGATCCTTGAGACGGAATAGTCAAGAAAGAAGGTGAATCTCTTGTACTTGAAAACCTTTGGTTGTGTCTCATATGCACGGATTGAAGATAGTGATAGGAACAAGCTTGTTTCAAAATCAAGAAAGTGTTTCTTCATTGGATTTGGATCAAATGATATGGTTATCATCTTTGGGATGAAGATGATAGAAAAATGTTGAGAAGTAGAGATTTCATTTTCCATGAGAATGCTGTGTACAAAGAAAAGCTTGAAAACCATAAAGACAAAGGACCATGAAGGCAAGGCCCACATCTTCCAAGTATAAGTTAGACAAGAGGTGTGGATCAAGTTGCAATCCATCCATGATACTCTAGACAAGGAATGAACATGAGTTCTTACAATTGTGGAAGACATTATGAATAGACAGAAGATCCAAGTGGAATTGGTTGTTATAATCCAAGCTCACCAGGCTAAGCTATGGGATTTGAAGTAAAAAATTCATGCCTTAGAAGAAGCCAAGACCTACTCCATTGAACAATTAATCATGCTGACAGAGAAGCTACATAAGCATGATGATGCTAAGTTTGAGAGTGTCTTAAGCAATATCTACCATGAACTAGAATAATACAACAAACATGTCTAGAAGCTGATTTGGAGGTGTAAAGGAGAAGGGGGGTCAGGGGAGTAGATTGTGGTGTACAATACTTGTGTAATCATTGTGATGGAATATCATCAAAGTTGTGGACTTCATCTTGATGGGACTTTATTGAGTTGAGGACTTCATCATGATAGGATGTCTCCACACAATGACATGGATAGGAATTCTTTGAGCAATTAAGTCTTTGTACATTAAATGATTCTTTTGTAAATATCTGATTGTTGAGACCATTCTCCTAATATGTAGCTGGATTCATTGTATTGATAGGATGTACAATAAGCATCATGCTATAGGTGGCACCATTGCAGCATTTAATCTATAACAACCAATTAGGTAGAATAGGGTTAGTCTTAATTCATGGTTATGGGGTCATGGCATTGCATAGCCATAGATGCGCCCCATCTTATTGTAATGGAGAGTATAAGAGGATTCACCCTGAATTTATACAAGTTTAGTCAGTAAAGATTGGAATTCCATCTCATACTTGTTTATCAAACTCATGAATGTGCAATCACTTTGCTTATATGTTTGCAATGTTGACTCTATTTTACGGATGATGCTTGAGGACCTCTAAGATCCTAAGTGTATCAATGTTAGTATGGTGTCTATTTTGTGATCATTAAGTCAAGTAGTGGTGAAAAACTCAAAGAAGAAATGTAAGTGCTGAGGTGCAAGAGTGCAATCAGGCTTATGAGTTCTGAAGAGTCAAGGCAATACGTTGAGAGCCATGATGGCTATGAGTGTCATAAAGTATCACTTGTAATGAAAACTTAAGTTATTGTGAATCAATAGTATAGCAATGAGGAGTGCTTTCTGGGAAGGGTAGAACACTCTAAATTGGCAATTTGGTATGCATTATATTGGTCAAAGATCTTTCCCTTGTAATTACAAGGGAAAGATCTTTGAGGCCAGTGACCAACATGATAGGTTCAATCATCACATTCAGTAGCTTTTGTAGTGAGATATCATTTGTGAATGTGATTGAGTGGTTTTATTTTTGCTGTAGTGTGCCACAAAAGTGTAATCTGCCTTCTTTTAGGATTTGTCTTGCCTAAGAGGTTAAATATGTAACAATAGCCAACTTATGACAAAGTAACACTTTCCCTTTGCTCCTAGCCAATTCTAAATCATATCCTTGTGAGAATGACCTATTCTTATTGATTAAATTTCAAGTACATTGCCATTGGGCTGTCACAATTGGCCAAACCATATGAAATTTTGTGTAATTTCTATGCATGTTTTTCTTGACAAGATTGATGAATGATTTTTGCTCCATTGCATAGCCAAATTTAGATTCATGCTATTCTCTCAAATTCCTACTTGCATATTTTCTCCCAACACCAACCTTTTATCCTCATGCCAAAATCAGGTTTTCCCAAGTTACCTTTTGTAATACTCCGAGGTCAAGAGAACTCCCCAAGAGAGATACAAGAGAGAAAATGAAAGTTTCACACTCAATACTCCGATGCTCCAAAGGAGCACCTTCTCTTTATTATATAGCAAAGAGTATCCCCTCAAAGGAAGCTCCACCCTTCAATCAGATACATGGATTTGTGACATGTCAGCAAGCTCTATCCTTGGATTAGTTGTTTGGATGGGTGACATGTCAACCCTTGTCCTATCTAGTTGGTCAAAGTTTGACCAAAGGGAATATTTATGGAATATTCCTATAGCAAGCTCAAAATTGCATGGGTGATGTACCATTGGAAAGCTCTCAACAAGACAAATCATAGGGGAGAGAAGGAAAGTCTTATTACCCTAAGGGACAAGAATTTTTCCATTTTCAAAGCCTAATTCATCTATTTAGGCCTCTAAAATTGGCTCTAGAGTTTTTAGGCTATTTTTGGCTTTTGCTCTATCAGTAGAAATACTCTTGTGGTGACACCTCTGTCTGATCTTCCTAGCCCATTGTACAAAACATCCTTCTAGATGTTACCAAGCCAATTTTCACCTCTAGATAATATATCTAGCTACTTGTATTACGCCTTCCATTGCTTGCTTTCAAAGGATGTTTGGTATCCTTCCTCATTCAACTGACCTATGGAACTCAAATTCTTCTTTAGTCCAAGGGCATATTTGACATTTGTCAATTTCCATAATGACCTTTGAGATTTCTTTATATTCACATTGCATTTTCCTTCAAACAATAGGGGTTTATCATTAATGAGTTGAACCTTTCCAAGGTTTCCTACAACAAAGTTGTGCATCAACTCTTTACATAGGGTAGAGTAAAATGATGCACTATAATCTATCACCCAAGATTCTACATGATACTCCACATAGCAAACAAGTGCATCCTCTTGTTCTATTGCTATGTTAATGAGTTTTCCTTGTTCTTCAAACTTTTATATTGATTTTTGAAGTGACCAAGCTTATTGCAATTCCAACACACAATTTCTTTGCATAATTTCTTGTAGCCTATTGACTCACTTTTCTTCCTTGATTTTAATCTGCCATTCTTTGACTTTGATCTCAGTGAGGTCTTTTGTCTCTGCTTTCAAAAAATAATATAACACTTGATGATTGTAAAGAATTATGTTTGCAAATATTGTTATTGAGAATCAAGTCTCATGTACTCTCAACCTTGAGATCACTTGATCTTGAGGAAGTACTCATTGTTGTGATATTGATTCCCAATTGTAAGGTAATGATGATGATAACAACAATGCTTGAACTTCATCATCAAAGTTGATCTTCATAGATTCCAATCTTGAAATGATGCCCTTTCTTTCATCCTTGTGTTCACCAATTGGCAAATTAAGAATACCTTGTTTGAGGCTGAAGGTTCTTCATTTATATTTGACAATGCCTTAATCAACCTATGAGTGGCCTTCTCATGGACAATATTATATGTTACATTTCTTGTTGACATGAATTTGACCACACCTAAAGCTTGTTAATATAGAAAGTCTGACTCAACTTCTTCAATCTCTTCAGTCTTTTTTGCCTCAACTGGTAGGTGTAGCTTGTTTTGATACAAATAGTCTTCAATTTGTATCTTCCAAAATCCTTTCCATTGAACTTGTCAATTTTTACTTTCCCATCTTCTAGCATGTTCTGCACTCTCTCCAAAGACCAATGCTTTGATACCAAATGTTAGGAGAAAATTTGTAACTAGGAATTTAAAATAGCAATGTGAATCCAAATCCAGCTATGCAATGGAGAAAAAATCATTCAACTTGGTCAAGAAAAGTATGTATAGAAATTACACTATATTTCATATGGTTTAGCCAATATCTACCAATATCCACAACTGCATGAGATTTTTATTTGCTCTCAAATTGTCAATCAAGAACTATTGGGGTCTCAACTAACTTTTGACTCTACAAATTCTTTTAAAAAGTAATGAAAAAAAAATAAAAATATAAAATATAAAATATATATATATATATATATACACACACACTTGCACTCATTGTCCCTTACCAATTTTGGAACATGTGGTGCAGATTGATCCTATATCCAATCCTAGGTTGTTTGGTACCAATTCAGACATGCCACCTCACTCAGTTCCACATGTGGGATCCGTCCCCATAGCTTTCTATAGGAGCCATTCCTATCAATCCTTTGGCCTTCTTGTAGGTCCCATGTCCATAGGTCTTATAGCCATCCCGTAGGGTAGGGGACTATAGGCATGGCTGTGGAGCCTATGTGGGCCCCACAGCCATGCCCATAGTCCCATAGCATACTCATAGCTTTTGTAGTAGAATCCCATAGCTCTTGGAGGACATATTTATCCCAAAAATTAGGTGAAAATAAATTATTTTTTGGAGCTTTGTTTCCATAAGCTTAGTGTCTATAAAAAGCCTTTGAGAAGATGCTTCTAATGAGATAAGGCACACCTAATTTGCATTTGTATTCATAGAGATATGGGTCCTGATATTTTTCTATTCACTCTAATAAATGGAATCCCATAATGTGAAGATCTATCTCATATTGACCATTCAATGTTCTCAAGGTGCACTCTCATAATTAATCAGACTCCAGACTTAACACAAGTGTTGTATGAGCATTATCGGGTCAATTATCACAAGGTCAAGTTCCCAATAGAACAACATGAACTCCTCAAAGGCTTCTATCATTGGAATCACCATGTTGAAAATGTATACAACCATCAGCCATAAGAGCAGGTTATTGTCATATTTCAAATGATGCCATATGTCTTCCTTTGTATTGTGGTCCTCATTTTTTCATCATTCTCCAACTGTTGGTCCATAGGCTGATCCCTATGATCCTGCTATGTTCCATCATGGGTAGTGGCCATATTCTTGGCTACATGTGTATCTTCCCCTCCATTATGAAGTCTCCCTCATATGAAATATTCCTCTTTTATCTTATGCACTTCATCTTTGGTAGGTGGTTACGGTCTGCATTCTTGCTCAATGGGACTTTGTTAGCATGACTGGCCTCGCTTTCATTGGTGCCTTTGACAAAAAATCAGCAATGTTGAATGCTCTTATTGACCACTTGTCATTTTGAAGAGAGTAGATTCATCAAATGTTGGGGCAGGGTTTCTTGATGACTTCTTCAATTCAAAATAGGGATTGCTTCTTCTTCTTCTTCTTCTTCTTCTTCTTCCACTTCTATTGTCATCTTCTTGTTTTTTTGGAAATACTCCTTTTTTTGGCTATTTGGAATGACTATGCTTTGTCATTTTGATCTCCCACTCTCACCTCTTCACCATCCTCAGTGATAAAATAAGAGCAAAGGAGTTATCATTATTCTACCTTGTATTCTATTCCAAAGTAGCAATTTCTTGTCAGATATAGTTTGTGCTCCAAAATGGATTGCTTTGTTCATTATATTGTTGTTTTCTTTGTGGTCCTTATTTTCTCCTTTCCTCATACTTCCCTCGGAGGATGCCATTATTGCTTGTGTTTGATTGCATTTTGGGACTTGAACTTTGGGTCTCAGCCCTAGCACTTTCTTACAAATAATTATCATGTTGTAAGTTTTTTTCCATTGGTAAAAACTTCTTTATACAAGAAAACTCCTTGTTTGCCTCATGATATTTTTTGAACTCTTTTGGTAGGTCTGGATACCCACTAAAATATGTTGGATAGTGGAAGTGGATTGGAACTATTTCTTCTCTTCTTCCATCAAGAGGTTCATTTCTATGTAGAAATAGAAAGTGAAGGGAGCCATGATTGTAGGTATTCCTTCTACCATATCTTCTTATAGTTCACTAATGTGTCCTTTGGACGTATTAGCCCAACTTATATGTGTTTTTTTGTGTACAAGTTGGAAGAAGATTTCATGATTTAGGTTCACATAGGCCTTTTCTTTTTTACCTGAATAACTTCATAATCATCTCTATGATGACTTATTTAGTAGGATCCTTGAGGTTGTCTCACTTGTACCCATTTTTCAACTTCCTACCTGCAATGAATCTTCAATAAGGCTTTCCAACTCTTACTTGGGCAACCATCAGGGTGTGTCCATGTACATTTGGCCAAACAAGGAGCATTCCTATCTTGGCACTTGTTGCCAATGGTCTTTTGTCCACAAAATAGGATTTTCTCTCAAGGTTCTATTGCTTATGTTGGTATTATCTTGGATTTCCTCTTACAAGAGGATATATGATAGGGTGCAATCCCACAACAAGAATTCTAGTTTTCTACCTTGTGTGTAATCCAATTGGTAGTATAAGCCCCACTCAAAAAGGTTTGGGGAGGAGTGGGAGGGGGGTTTTCATACAATCTCTTCAGGTTTCTGTCATCTTGCCTCATCCCTCACTTTCCCAATATGTGCTACCATTGTTGATTCTTTAAGTGAAGGAATCTACTTTCTGCCCAACATCCTCTTACAAAAACCCTTGAGTGTCTCTTATTTGTTTGATGGAAGTAGCTCTTATGCAAGCATGGACAAGTTCTTGGCATGACTAAGTATGAAAAAGTGAGCTTATAAAAGTAAAATTAACCTTTCTACTTGTGGTGGGGATGGCTTCTTAAAGGTATGAAAAATTGGTTCATCCTTTGGCTATCATGATGGTTAGTGAAAGGCTGCAATTTCTGCACACCTATAGGACATTTGGTGCAAAATGGTTGGTAATGGTTCTTTGGTAGCATGCTTAAGCAAGGAGTGTGACTTTTGGCATGCATTGCTTGGAAATACAACTTCATATTGACTGAAATCCGTCTTTGTGGAGCATCCTAATGACCAAAGATCATAGAAGAGCTTTCTAATGAAACTATGTGATTGAAAACTTTGTTTTTGCCACATCTTGTTTGTATTGTGTGCTCTAGTTCCAATGCGAAGTTCAAAAACAATGATCTCTTGTCTTTGTAAGGTGGTACATCTAGGATTTTCTTGTAGTCTGTTCTTGCATCCTATTAGTATATGGGTTTTGTGTTAAGACTAATTGTCTTGATGCTTGCATTGCTATCCTCAGTATGCTTTACTTATAGTTACTCTCTAAAACTAACTAAAAGAAGAAATTTTCTATATCTAGGGAGAGGCGGTTCACCATAACTGTCCTTGGTCTAATGAAATTTATTTTGGGGACTAAGGTGATTAAATTTAGAAAAGCATGTTGGATTTGGCTCATTCAACCATATTATGTGAAGGAAAATTGATTAAGTATCAAGTGGTAAAGGTAAAACCTATCTCTACACCTCAATCTAGGATAGAAGCACAACAAAAGCATGGAAGGAGAGGTAAAAGATCATGATAAAACTTTTTCAATTTCAATATCAGAGTTCTCTTGGTTTTGTGATGTTTATCATGGTTCATACAAGACCTAATATATGTTATATGGAAGGAGAATTTGCTATGAATACTAGAAAGCTTGTGCAAACACATTGGAAGGGTGTGAAGAGAGTGTTAAAATATTTGGAAAGTACTCAAGATGCATTTTTAGAGTTCAAAAAGAGAGAAAACACACCTACTTTTGCTCTAAAAGCATATATGGTTGCTAGTTGGAGAGATGATTTTCACAATAGAAAATCAATTGGTGGACAAGTAGTCATGCCTAGTGGAGGAGCCATTAGTTGGTGTAGTAAACAACAGTGGTATTTTTTGCACTATCTACTACTCAGGAAAAATTCATGGCAACCTCAAATGCTACATAAAGAGTGATATAGAACAAGAGACTTCTTAGTGAGTTGGGATTTGAATAAATAAATACTCTGGTATTATATTATGACAATACAAGAAGCATAGCACTTTCTAAAAAACTCATGTGACATCACCCGAGTACTAAGTATATAGGGATTAGAAGAAGGTTTGTAGAAGAGAAAAAGAAATAAGATGTTGTGGAGTTATTTTATTGTCATATATAAGAAATGACATCAGATTTGCTTGGAAATCCACTTCCTAAGAAAAAAACATAGGAACTGTGTAGCAGACATGGGAATTGTCCTAAAATCTCATTAAGTGGGAGTGCTAGAATTAGGTAATCTCTAGTTTAGGGTAAAGTGGGGCACAACTAATTTTAGGGTTTTACAAAGCACCACCCCGGCTTATGCTTTTGTATATATAACTATATTCTCAATGCTTGGAAGGCTAAGTTATCCTTCAATATCATTCCTAGCACCTTGCTTCAAGTATGTTCTATGCTGCTTAGCTTCAGTTTAGGTTTGTCTTCTGCTGCCTAACTTTTAGATGTGTTCTACCCTCAGTGAGTGAACTGCTGTGTTCTATCCCTGGTTGATTTGAGTGGTAATGAGTTGAGTTGAGACACTCGTGACTGTTGTGTGCAGTCAAGAGTGTCTAATCTAGTGCCGATTGAGAAAGCTAAGTGCTAGGATGTATGATACATCAAAAGTAACAATGATAGATAATAGAACATCAACTCTATTCATGGGTAACAATGTTTTTCATAAATTCTAACTCAAATATTGACTTTCATCTCTCTAAACTTTGATAAGACAAAGTAGTTGCTGCCATACTGAGTTAGGCTGATACTAAAACATACTGAACCTAAAATATAAACTGAACCTAGAATATACTGCACTGCACACAACAGTCACGAGTGTCTCAACTGCACACAATGTATAGTTTGTAACGAGTGTCTCAACTGCACACATTCTCACAATGCATAGTTTGTAATTGCAAATTAAATAAAGAGGTATGAGCTGTCAATTTCCAAATTAATTTTTGATAATCTGTTGGATGTGCTGCTTATTCACATGTTCAGAGAGACCATATACCTCTCTTGGTTTTTAGAAATCTATCAAAGCATTTCAAAGCATTTCCTAGAAAATGGTCATAAATCTATATTTATGTTGTAAGATAAGGAAGAGATTAGGAGACACTGATTTTAAATGTTTATATTTTAGGTTCAGTAACCAGCCTTATGTATGTAATTTGATGGTATGTTACTAAAATCTCCATCTCCTTCTACTTGTGACCTCACTTCTTTCCTCCAAATATTATGTCCAATTGGAAAATGCAGTCAACACTTTGCACTCCTTTATATTTTTCCTAGAAGCTTAGATTAATAAGTTCATATTTGAAAACAAAGCTTGGGTTAATGAGCAATCTTTTCACTCTCAAATTTAAAATTATAGTTCAATTTCCAACAAGAGGCTTCAGGGTTTTAGGCTCTCTTTTAAGAATGGCATTATACTATGCCTTGTCCTCTTTGGGAACACACCAAATATTTTCTGTGGAGATTATAGCTAGGAGGTCATATTTAGACCTATAAGTGGTGTTTTTTGGCCACTTGTATTTCCAACCACAAAGAAATATCTACCATGGATTCCCAATCGTCCTTTTATTGGGTCAGAAAATGACAACTAATCTATCATCACAGCATGCACATTTGGTTTGCTTATTGTCTTCTAGCATTACCAAGAATAAAAATAGATTACATCTAAAGACCTAAACACTACACCTGCAAACCTATCCAAATGAATTGGGTGGACAATCAAGTATGAAAAGCATGGAGAGGCAACTTAACCACAAATCTACATACCTCTAGTACAAAAGTGCCTTAGATCATCCTTAGTACATCCAAGATTTGCATTCATTCTGAAATCCAAATAGGGTAATTCTATGCCTCTTTTATTATATGTTTTTGGGGAGATAATCAAAAGGTTTAGCTTGAGATAATTTTTAACCTATAGCTCTAAGTTAGACATTTTTAAGACTCAATGGATAGTTTGAGAGAAAAGCTTTCTAATGATTTTTAATTTGTCTCAATTTCACCACTATAATTCCATTTATTGTGTTCTAAACTTGGTTTAATTTTTGTGGTTTGAAAACTTTATTCAAAACCCTAGAAAAGATGTAACCTTTGGTTCTTGCCGAATTTTTTTGCTAAATTCCTGGCTCAAGGGTTCAATAAAGTATAAGGAATTCTCAAAAAAAATATTACTCTTTCAACCATGATCTTAAATGTGAAAAGTTGTAATCATTTGTAGTTATAGATGGAGCAAATCTAATGGTGCTTATAATAATATCTTTACTTAAGTATGATGCACCAGATCTGATTACTTGTAAAACCTGATTTAACCAAAATTTACAAAGCAATTTGCTATGCACTTATCTTAACCTTTATGAATTTTGGTATCTGAATTCTAATCAAATCCTTAGATTTAGATCAATTTCCAAGTTGGAATTACATTTGAGCTCCACATGCCACAGTATTCTTGATCAAAGACCTTGAATTCTCCTTTTTAGTACTTCTTAGGAATTTTTGGTACTTTTTTAGTACCAAAATTCACAACAAAGTCACAAGACCAAGCCACCAATAATGCTACAAAATTTCATTAGTAAATTTTACCCAAAACCTGAGATGTGATAAAAACTCCCAACCTGATTATAATCTCCACTTGTTTTCAAGTCTTCTAATCTTCAATTTATCATATCAAACTTAGAATAGACTCAAAAGAATAATTTCTTTGGTAAAGCATGCCCATAATTTGGTGTTCTCTCTAACGCCATTGAAAATTTTTCAAAAGCCTTTATAAAACTCATAGAATTCTCCAAAGTGCTTGTATGGATTGATCAAATCTCTATCTTTAGCTGCTCAAATTTAACAATTCATATATTCTCCCTCTATTTTGTTTGCTTCTCTTTCCAAAGACTGTCTTCATCACTGTAATCCCTCTTTAAACATTCCTAAAGATCCTTAAACGTAAAATCAACTTGGTGGGACCCAAGTTGAATTGAGTGTACCTTGGACTCTTAGTGACTCCTTTTTCACATGGTTTCCCACATTCCTCCTCCTAAGCGTTCAGTAAAATCTTTGCTCCGTCTATTCTTACATAAGGATATAAATGGTTAAATCATATTCTCATCTATAAGTAAGCATATGAAGGATGTATAATTTCCAGATGGATATGAGAAAATAATAGGATCTAGAATATCCATTATTGAATTTGTGAACTCATGGACAAATTGAATTACCATCCAAACTGGAAAATGATCATGGTGTATAAATTGCATAAATTGGAATTTAAAATGAAAAGTGTAGAGGTAGATCAAGAGTACAAAATATCTCTTCGATTAAGTTTGCCACTCAAATTATCTAGCTCTTATAATCTATTACCACTCAAGACTAAAACAAACCCCTCTCTAATGAGCCTCCACCACGTATATACCTCAAATCATGGACGATTACAAGACATTAATCCCCATGGCTAGAGATTCAAATACATACATTCTCACCTACATATTATGGTAATTTATCAGCCCTCAAGATATCTCATCTGGTATATTATAAAACTACATAAACAACAATAGGATACTTTATAATTTAACCCACCAAGCAAGATACCTCCTTTTAGTCTTTCATCTTTGAAATCTAGTCAAGGGTTTAGCTCATGCTCATTTACTCCACATATGGATAATACTTGGATTGTTATTACATTCTTATAAGATATTATGTACCTAGAGGCTCTTGTCTGGAATATACATAAATCTATAGATATACACCTTTAACACATCTACATATATATGATTGTACTATATATCAAATCATATCTTATCTATTTTGTTAGGGCCAAATATGCTTTGACAACTCTCAAATGATTATTATAGGTTATAGATAGCTCTCTCTATAGATGTAAGAAGATGTAGTCTCACTCAATAGAGGCCATAGTACCTTTTAAGACTGTGGGTCTTTGTAGCACTCTTGTTAATGATTGGTTCTTACAGCAAGAATATCTGTTTCTTTTGGTACCTATTACAGCAATAGATTTAACATGATTTCAAGTAAATTTTCAATTGGCTCGTGATATAATGCTTGTCTTAGCTTGCAAAACACTTCTTACGTTTAGTAACTTCTTATTCCTAAACTCCAATAAGATTTGGATGGATCTTAGTAAGCTTATGTATTCTCTTACTCTTCATAATGTGCTTGTTCTTGATTGGGGCTGGATTTTCTCTGATGGAGGGAGTGGTTGTGAAGCTTGGATTCATGTGTTTTTTGGAGGTTGGGGAATGGACACTAATGTACTTGTTCTTGATAGGGCTAGAATTTTCTCTCATGGAGAGTGGTTATGAATCTTAGTTTTATGTTTTTTTTGACGAGTGAGGACTTTTGTTGCTCATCCAAGGAGTTTTCTAGCACTCCATTTATTTTTTAAATTACAACATTAAACATTTTTGGATCAAGAAAATAATTATATCTTGTGCTTCTGAATTCATATCAGTCAAAGTGTGGAGCTCTAGATAAGAAAAGCCTCAAAATTATCAATTGCATGCATCTATTAAGTTTCTATGTATACATTTCTCCACAAGCTACATTGGTGAATCATTATATGTTGATAGACTTTTTATGAGCCTTGCTAGAAAAATAATTTATTTGCTCATGTACAGACTTGTTCTTAAAAATGAAAAAATAAAAAAATGTATTAGAAAATATCTTTTGTTTCCTTCTCCGCATAAGATCTAAAGGAGAATTCTTTGCAATATACTTGCTGGATTTCATGGTGCTATTTAAGTTATAGTGGAACTAATCCTACGGTCTACAAGTTCACAAGTACAAATTGAATCGTTGTTAAACTTTCTTGGTTCACTTAATTAGAGAGTGAGAGTGAATATAATTACGTTTGTTAATGTTAAATAGTGGATGTGTAATGCTTTTAGCTGTTGCAAATTCTATACAAGTATAGTTTCTGGTACAAGCAACCACACAAGCAAGAATTTCAATGACCATTGCCACTTAAGGCGAGGAAGACCATTATGTACCACGTTTACCCTCTTATGCCTCTTTGCCCTTGGAACTAGAGAGTTTTGGGTACCTCTATCATCATTTTGATGATCTTCTTGGGGAGGTAGCATGAGTACTTTTGCAGGGAGGAACTATGTAAGTTTTTCTATGCAGTTTTGGAAATCTTGGTCACTCTGTAATGCTCTCGAGCATGAGGTTTACATAGGTGTGCATGCATGAACAGTGAGAGCTCCTATCTTATGTAGAACAAGGTAAAATGCCTCTTAGGGTCTTCTTTATACACTAAAATACAATTATAATAGTTAAAACACATTCATTCTTTATGCTGATTATGATGTAAAATTTGAGAAAAATCTAACTAGAACTCTAATAAAAAATATCACTAGTAAATATGGACCAATTAGTTTCACTCACCAATTACTGACTTCATTTGAGAATCTTTCTCAACATAAATCACTTAGATATCATTTAAATATTAAAAATTAAATTCCAAATTTTGACAAACGGTTTTATCAGCTAATGTCTCTAGCTAAATCAGAAGTCCAAGTTTTATTTCAACTCACCAAATATAGTTTACTCAATCAACAATTTCTATCTTTTTAAGTGAAAATATACCTTTTCATTCTTGTAAATCTAAATTGGAAAAATCGACGGTTTACAGAGTTCAGAATGGTGCACTTCGATGGATACATTGATGTATGAGATATAGAAAATGCATGTTACAAGTGGAACTATAGTATATAGCATGTCGATTACTCAATTAGAATCGGTGTTTCTTTTCTTTGCATCATCATCAATTTTGCTTTTCCATCGTGACACCTGGAGATATAATTTGTCTGGTGTGGCATTTGGTATCCCGCGCTCTACCATTGAAAAATAAATATCCACGGGCTTACGTTGTGGATCCGTATATCACCTGCCAAAAATTGAGGAAAAACAGACAATAAATTTGAAATATAGCTGCAAACATATAAAGTGACTTCAAAATCATGCAAAAGTGCCACATATTATTTTCTTCATCTCCAGACTTTTGTGACGAATGATGCAATATGACGCGGATTCACAAGTCTATATTCGTGTCAATTTTTCTGTTTTTGCATCCAATATGCTTCTCACTGCCGGAAGCAGGGTGCCGGGGATAAAATTTTCTGACACGGAATATGGGAAACCCGCCGTATGAATGCCACTCGTCACTTTTATCACCATGCGAGTCGGACTTTATTTGTTAAAAGTCGTCGCCAAGTTGAAGGCTATAACCGCGTCATCTGTTATGTTCCGGTTGATTTTTGGTGGAAGGTTTAACCTGCGATCCGTCGACCAGATTGGATTGGCAGATCAATTACAGGTTGGACATTGGAGGCGAAGTAACACTAATCCACTGCCAAGAGTGACGAGGAAGAAAAAGAAATATCGATTTTTCCGATGATGATTATAGTATCTCATGGTCACTTTAGCCTCCGTCATCATTATCAAAGTAGACATGATCATATATGCTGGTCTTTGAACGTACTGCAATACTCAATGCTCGTCAATGAAGGTCAAACCAAGATTGATAGGCGAAAAGCATATGACAATATTTCTGCAACTTCGAAGACGACTCATGGTTTCAACAAGTACTGACAGTGTTGAATACATCCTTCAATAGCTCTATGTGTGGAAGGTCTTGAATTTGCTGAATTCTGCAATTTGGCTTTGATTTGAAGAAGAGCTCGAAGTTGTGCTAGATGAGGTCAACAAGTAAACAAGAAAATTTCCTGAACACGTCAATACTATTCTGTGCTAACCCATCGTCGGTTTCAAATGTAGATTGTAGTAACAAAGAGTATTAGTTTTGCAGGCTACGGAGTTGCAAGGCCATATGATTAGCCACGCCTACGTATACAGACAAAACTTACAAGTGCGTGCAATAATTTACAAGAATTATTCAGGTGAGATCTCGTGATCTACCTGAAGATTTCAGCCCGTTGTAGATATTGCCATGTTTCTGAATACCATGAATGCTTCGAGCGTGTTTTTGTATTGGCATTTCTAAGATGATAAAAGAATTGAATAACTGAATTAGATTGGTTCATATGATGTTTTAAGTTTGACATATTGAACACCTGAAGATTTCCGTGAACTATCTTGCGGCCCCAAATCAGCAGTGTAATGGCTTCAAGTTAACTTAGTGGAGTATGCGATACGCCCAGCTTTAACAATGTCCTTTTCTACTTGTTCTTAAAAGACAGCTACGAATACGAGATCTAACCTGGAATCGACATGATTTGCGCTATCGCAGTTGTGACTTTAACTTCACTGTCAGCCCAACTGCCATTGCTCTGAATATATCTATAAGAACAGTGAGAAGTAAGCAATTTTACATATCCATAAGCAAGTACTCAAATAAACTGGAGCTCGTATGCCAAATATCTTGTGTCATTTCTTTATCAGTGTAACAATAAGTGATGCATAAAGGGAGAACGTACCAGTTCCTGATCTCCAAATATGACCCTAAGATTTGAGGTACTCTCACTCCGTATTTTGCACCCAAGTAGATTCGCACGTATGGTTGCTGGATATATTATGGTATTTAACGATCGTGTACGTACTATAGCGAACTAATCTAGCTTGAAATCTATCCATTTATTAGCTTCAAGGGCCGATCATCCCTCATTATATGATCATGGCATACCAGAGATGACCGTCTAATAGTAGTTTGAGATTGCATATCCTGTTCGTACGGCTGAACTAAAATTGAATGCTCCCATTTTCAGTCGAAAGAGATTATATCTAGCAGCTAAATTGGATCGAAGCATGTAGAAGCTCTGAACTGCCACAATTGCTTCCCAATTTTTGTTTAAAATCGTCCATCATGATCATTTGCGCTGCTATCAGTCTGACCGTCACATTGAATGCCATTCTTTGTACATCGCTTGTACAAAGTTGACGAACACAGACTTTGATTTCGTGAAGATATTGAGTCTGTGTTTTCTACTGAGTGAATAAGCCGCTCGCGAAATTTCGCCGTCGACTAAAACAACTCTGCCTCCGCAAAGAAAGTAACCAATCCGAATCTGCCGCAACTTTATAAGCTCTGTGCTTCCTGGGTGGACGGTAACTGATCTTTGATGAGCTCTTGACCGACCTCGATACCTTAATCTGAGAAGGTCGAGAATCTAGCCAGTTGCACGTTGAATTGCTCCTCTTCCAGTCATCCACTGGTGCGGCATGTCGACCCCCAATGCCACCATGGGATAAAAAGGAGAAAACTTTGTCGCTCCTTGCAGCAAAATTATTGTGTTTCGACACGCATAATCATTGGGCATGTTTTCTTTGGACGCAGTGAGCCAAGGTGGGCTATCGTCGTCGTCAAAAACGTCACTGTAGTCTGCCATTGTAGTTTTTGAGCTACGAAGTCTTGATCGGTAAATTTAAAAAGCCAAATGAACCGTATGGTTTAATACTGATTATGAACGCAGTATATGTAAGGATTTCCTCAGTGCAGCTATATTCCTATGAGAATGAAATGAATGAATGGCTCTCGACGCAATTTCGACGTATATAACATATTTTGCGGGTAACGGACAACGTCAGGAACATAAGAGTCCGTGGAACAGATATCCTTGAACATGACGCGTCAGTTCTTGGGTCGTGTATGCATGCATGGTTACGTCAAGAACAAACAGCTGACTGCTTGTTCAAGCCGTCGTTTCCATGGGACTCGGAAGTCAAAGATAAAAAGGTCAAACAGACGTAACAAAGACCGAAATGTTACAACAGTGTAGCCGGGTGAAAGATAACCATGTGAATATTGGAGTAAGGGCAGTATAACGTCATTACAAACATGTAAAGGAGAAGTCAGTAGGTTAACATATTCTACCGTTATTGCTATCTTGTCTGCCTGGGACCAGCTCCAGCCACAAATTGCAGACGTTTCACGTGCGTACGAACAAACTTAAAGTGCCGGAATGTCCAGCCTCGACAGCATATAGACACAGGTGACTTCGTCTTCCAACTTTTCTTTTCTTTCAAATCGGACACAGGAAGGACGGGAAGACCCTTTCAAGTCCATTGAATTTAAATTGCAATGTGAACAGATGGAATTTTTAGATTTTAACTTATTTTTATATTATATAATAAATTTTAAGAATATAAAAAAGTTAAAACTTAATTATTAATTTTAAATATTTATAATTAAAAATAAAAATAGTATATTATATCTAATAAATGAAAAAATTCATATAAATCATCTTTTCTGAAAAAATAATTAGATAGATATATAAATATATATAATCTACTACAATTGTCATATATTTCCTCTCCATGAGCTCTCGGTGCGAATCGAAACGGGCGACCCGCAAATTTCCTTTCCAGGACCCGGCCGGTGAAACTGCATAAACTCATTTGTCGCTCTAAAGGACATAAGTTCAGTCTAGTAAGAACTTTACCTGGCGAATACAACAGGAAATTAAATTACTGCATAACAAAACATCGTAGTCAGTTAAAATGTCTACAGTTTACGTGTACATGTGGAGCACCTCAGACCGAAAGAGGTCGACCAAGGGCCCACTGAAAGAGCGACTGTGACATCCATCTTGGAGAAGCAACTACTTTGAAAGCTGCAAGAGCATGTCTCGATATTCCGTAGGGATGGAATGACCATGTCATAAGGGGCCCACTGAAACAGCGACTGTAACATCCATCTTTGAGCAGATACTTTGAGGCTGCAAGAGCATGTCTCGGTATTCTGTGGGGATGGAATGACCATGTCATAACGATCGGACATTTCAAAATAATCATAGATAGCGCAAGTAGACAATAGTTTCATGATAACCTCACCAGACATACTGATACAAGATGTCGTCGTTGTGAAAACCTTAGGGGCTACTGAAGCCTTAGAGGAGTCCAAAGGTTTGCACTTTCCCGCAGTCAAAAGATGTTCAGGGATACAGTGATACTCACGACAAAGTCGAAAGGGAATTTAGTAAATTGCCCGACAACTCACAGGGCAGCACACTGTTCTCTTACAGGAGAAACATGCATGCCAACATTGTTTGTCGAAGATGCCAGATTACTTAGATTTTACGTACTAGTAAAATAAGAGGCTTTCTAGTATTTCCTGCAAGGGGAAGGTTGAGTATGCACCAACAGGAAGGTCTGACTGATGGAAAGCAAGACACATTATTCGTTGAAAACAATACTTGTAATCTACGTCGAGGCAAGAGGCGCTAGTTCTTGGTAGGAATCTCCCACGGAATCCAAGTGGAAAGTAACTTCCTTCCACTTTCGCCGGAATTTGTGGGGACTTTCTCTTCTTGTTGTTGGTCAAAGCTCTGTCATACTGATGTTTCCGATTCGTGTCATGCTATACGTAAGAAAGAGAGAGCAATAATTTAAGTAACCAATCTTGCCTCAATTAATCACCTCTATCTTTCAGATGACGCCGAGAACGCCGTTTTGTCTTACCTACGAATTAGGAAGGTCTGTTCCTGTTCTTTTACCAGTCCTGCGCATAGTCTAGCTCTGAGCTTTGTCACTCATGCCATAATGCACCAAGATCAGAGTTGCTTTAACGCATGTCGTGAACTCTAACGACCTTCTTGGCTGAATTAAAGATTCTTCTTTCTGCAGCTTGCTACCCGCGTATCTTAACAAAAAATTGGAAAGCAAGAGACTGGTGACTCTACCTAATTCCTCTCCCTAAGATTCTACCAATACTCTCTGATTGATATCTGACAGTGTTGTTTCTGCCAGCTGACGAGGCTTTCCTTCGATTCGAGTGGCTACGTCTCGCTCTGTTAACCCGATATTCACGTATTTCTTCACAGAATTACAGCTTAAGAATGGTTTTCGTGTTTATGAAGACCTCGCATGGCCATGTGCTAGGGTATTGTGCGGGCTGTTCGGAGAGAATCCAATTCAACCCCGACTCCGCCCCCCAAGCTTTCAAAGTACCCGATTTTGAACTGAATCTGACTTTCGTCGAATCGCAAAGATCCGAAACGAGTGCTGATGAAAGTTTTGAACAATCAAATTGTCCCAGAGATTTTCAGCAACTCATCTTACGGGAACAGAAGACCTCTTCTTCAAATTAATATATGTCCGATAGAGGATGATGAATTTGATCGTTTGCTCGAGTTTCAAAGATTTCATCTGGATTCAGTTTACAAAGAAGTCTTAAGACGGCTTGCGAATGGCTCGATTGTACCCTGTTGCCAGTTCCGTTATGTCAATTCTTGTTTAATCAAAAAGTCTATCCTGCAAATCTCTGGACTTAACTGCCAGCTACATATGTAGTCTAGCTATTGCCAATCTTCTTCTACGTGCTGTTGAATATCTTGATTCCAAGTTCTGCGGCCCAACAGGTCGTACTTATTCCCACTTTACCGAATGGATACGCACGCGTAAAAAGAGTTTTCAAGAGGAAAGCGACACGCATAGGAAAACAAGAAGGAAGGGAAGACCCATCAAGCCGTTTCAAGAGGAATTAGATGAGGCCTTACAGATTAAAATGAGGATGACCCTGCCCAAGCTCCCTCAACCTCTCCAATACTCCAAGCTCCGAAGTGGCTGCTGTCAGATAGACATATCAGAAATTTCAAGGAATTCATGCTCGCTTGTCATCCGGATAATCTGACTGTCCAGAAACCCGCGGAGATTGGACTACAAGTGTCAGAAGCCAAGATTTCGGTCACCAGGACAAAGTCAAAAATGTTACCGGCACCAGTACTTGTTCTCAAGGTGCCACGAACTCAAGGTCAAGATAAAGAATTCAACTAGGGATCGTCAACCTCAAGACTATATTATCGTGTACGTCCACATCACATTGTGTTGCACTATGTGATGTCGATTGAAAGTTCTGACTAGATTGAAGGATTTTGCAAGCTTAACCTGATCAACGACAGAATCTACCGGTATGCTAGAATGCCGCGGAGCACGTGAGTGACAAAGAACTGAAATTCGCAATTCGGCCCTTAACGTCAATTTCCTCAAATAAGTGTAGACCATATGATATTAAGAGAAGTGAGCCATTTTTGACAATGAAATATGATGAGCAATTAACTTTAGGATGTTATGTGGAGAAGCGCGTTTTGAATACCTTCAATATATGGAAGCAATTTTCAAAGTTTGAACCAGCAAGTTTGTTGCCTGGTTAGGATTCTTGCTCGCATGTGCTCCTTTTTATTCTTGACTGACTCCAACGGTTGGTTCCGCACATGCACGATCACACGTGATATCAAACATGGACCGCTCCTTCTAAGTAACTTTCTTCTCTAACGAAACCATTAACATAGGAGCGACAACATATCACGATATTGTGGGGTCAATAGGTTGTCGTTATATGAGTCCTGAAACTAATTAGCAGATCTGCTCGTTCACATATTACTGAGAATTAGTACCTGAAAGTAAAAATAACTAAAACAAGTGATTTCTTAAATTTTTAATTATTTAAACTATTGTTAAACAAGTCCAGATCAATAAAATAATAAGCCATATTCGACCACTTGCTTTTTCGTTTTCATTCTAATTGTTGGATGAAACGAATAGTAACATCAAGTATGTCAAGAAAACCCCACGGTAATTTATACAATCATGGTCGGAGCCCTAGGAACACTGCGTTGTTACGTACATTGGTGACATCCGCGAAGTTCTACAAAGCTGCACCAGTCAAATTCGAGCAGTCATGATAGTAAATGATTAGAACACATGGATGATAATACTTTCAAATAGTATTGAATCTTGAGCGTCATCCATTTGGTGTCTTTGTCGTGTTATGTGTGAGCTTTATCACTTCTTCTTTGTAAAGTATTCAGTTACTTCTCTCGTAGTAACGTACAGAATAACGTGTTAACTTACAGAGGGTTTGACTCCGTAAGGATCTTCCTACAGTCCAGTACGCCTTACGCCTTACGCCTTATGCCATTGCCGTGCGCATTGCAACCACGTGGCATTGAAATGCTGCAGTATTCGAGAGGACAGTGTTAGTTCAGTGCGTCGTTCTCTTGTATTCTTGATCTATCCGCTACTGCGCATTCCTACCAGGTTGAGAAACTTCAACTACAGACGAGAAGGTAGTACCTCTGCAGTTCAGGAGAGCCTTCAGAAGAAACCTCTAGGAAGCTCCCATATGGCGACCATATGTTGGACTATCGCGCTCCTGGTTGGGAGACCAGGCTTACAACCACCAGATCTATCGATTTTAGCTTGGACCGTGAAATTAGTCCACAATCAAGGAAGTCCAGTCAGCGGAAGCCGCCGCGGTAATGCTCTGATGTTTCCGTAAGAGGGTTGAACATGCATATTCAAATTTACTAGTCTCTGTAGCTTCGACTTTCAAATCTCTTTCGTGCGATGTAAGTCCCAATGGTTTGGTTCCTTCTGTATATATATGGTGGAATCGATGATGGAAATACATCATTAGTTTCGTTCATCTCCTGTCACTACAATCGAACACATACACAGCAATCAACTGGACTGATCAATCGATATTCACTCATTGCATTATTTCGAAGAGAGAAGTTTAAGTGAAATCTTTGAAGTTTTGCTATTCCGACTCTTCGTCAAGCGAAACAGAGGTTCACTCCTTTGGTCAGTTGGAGGTTTTGGTAGCTCAATTCTAGGGCATTAAGCATGGCCAGCTATAACGATGTTTTTGGCGACGATGATTCACCTTCTTGGCTCACTGCATCAAAAGAAAGCGATGATCAGTGCACTGATGTCGTTTCCCCTGTTTTATTTCTCGAAGCAAGGTTTCAGCCAAGTTTTATGAGCTCCTCCATGTTGCTGCAGAGAGAAGCTCGTGGAGAGCAATTTTCGACGAATGCTAGAAAATCATCAACACAGAGTGGCTGATCTCCAGCTGGGTTTGGTGGAACGGATTTTCGGTTCCGGAAGGTTGCTTTTAAGTGCCCAGCGCATTGTGCTTTCGAACTGCTGATTCTGGGAGACAACGAGCAGGAAATTCAAAATCCTGAAGCTGATCTCCGAAAAATTAAGAGATATGGACTGTTCAAGAGTTTCTAGACAGAGCTGTGAATGGTCACGAGAAAGCCAGAAGTTGCAGAAGTTACAACAAATGGAAAGTTTTCTTCATGCTTTAGAGCACATTTATCGAATACGGCGTCTGCAAGTAGTGACCAGCGCAGCTGTTACTGAAAACCCCACGAGATTCCCTGCATTGAAGATGAAGGGGAGGTTTATTTACGCGGTACTGGATTTTAGCATACATGGGATCTGTCAAGTAAGACCCCTCTTAGGATTTACAGTGGTCGCCGAGTCATGACACACTCATAGCTTAAGCAGCGGCAAATGCAGGAACTCCCGCCGTACTGCGCAGTCTTCAACGATGGGCCTTCTTCTCACCACATAATTCACGGGCGGGAATGTCGACTAAAGGGACACAGGATAGCCTACAGAACGTTGGTGTTATACAGAGTGCATCTGCTAAGAACAGTGCAATTTTGCGCGACATTAAAATCTTTAGTCGCTTGATGTACAGATTTTTATGTCATCTTTGCCATTGCAATTTTGACAATCTAGCAAATTGCTAGAAATTTCAGGACATATTGTCCATTTCACAATTTAAACAGCGTTCAAAAGATTATTATCATTTCTCTGTATCAGCCCAGAATTTCGTTATCTCAAAATGCAGAGCAATGGAGTTATCTATTCCATGAGCTGCTGTACTTAATGCTTGTGCTACCACAGTAATGAAGAATGAGCTCTGCCAATGTGGATATTACTGACATAAAACTCAAACTATAAGGATTTTCAGTCTAGAAGCTTTCAATCATGCAACGTACCGTGCAAGGTAATGCTTTTTATGTGGCCCGAGTTTAGTGACATGGGAGGAGGGTAAAGTTTGAATGTCAGACCTCTGAGGCAGCAGACTCGTCTTTAAGGTGTGAGGGGGAAGACTTCGTGGCCCTGATAAAAGATAAAACAGTGCTTTCCACACCAGGGTGCTTTGAGTACACCAGATAGCCAATTCAGTACTAAGTGATTTTATCCGAACATCGATGGGGGTGTCAAGATGCGATCCTTCTGTCTCCAATGGTTAACCGGATCTTCAATTAACTAGGTCTTGGGGGCGTTTTGTTGTTGGAGCAGGGGGAACTCATTTACTAAGCTACGTGTACATCTTGAACACAGAGAGTCTCGGAGCGGCATCGAACAGAGAGATTGTGAAAGAGTGGAGTTTGATAACTGTCCTCTGACTGGATGAGTTAGAGTGTCCTTCAATTTGGATTACTGATTTTCATTCCCGGATGCGAATTAGGCTTCAGAATTCAATACGACAACTCACGATGCGGCCAATTTAAGTAGCAATGGGGAAAAGACAAGTGTTCAAGTTTCACCAGATTGAAGTTGGACTATAAAGTAGATTAACGATTTCAGCGTACCTGGACGATGTGAATACGTAAATTTGAAGATACACATAGAAGCTCATATACGACCACAACACAAAACTCATACTAGGATCATGATCAGTAATTGCTTTTCAAATTCAGCGTTTTTCTTATATTCAGTAATGACTTCATTTTATGTACCAGATTTGAGTTGCTAGACCCTATTGAGACATTAAACATCCAACAGTTTGAAATTGATTTTATTTCATCCTGGCACATTTATATGTTACAAATGTAAATTATTCATTTTTCTATATGTTTTCATCAAAAACACAATCACCTGATTTCTGTCTAAAGTTGACAAAAAAATCTCTGAAACCAATTCAAGTTGAAATGTGTATAAATAATTAAATAATTTTTTATTCAACTTAAAATATGAATATTGTGAACAGTCTTAAAGTTATTCATCATCCTGAAGAGTAAAGATTTTAAATCATTTTAGAAATGATGAAATTTAGGAAAATTTCCTCCTCACATCAATCTCGTCTGTTGTGTCAATATCTCATTTGTAACATATAAATGTGCCAGGATGAAATATAATCAATTTCAAACTGTTGGATGTTTAATGGATTAAATCTTATCTACTGTTCAATTCAAATAATTATTGTAAATCTACCATACATTTTAATTTTACAAAATTATTTGGTTGATAATATTATAAAATAAATATATTTTATTTCAATTAATAGGATTGAATAAAAATATATTAAGAAATGAAAACAGGAAAATGAAATTCAAATTAAATTGAGATTTCTTTCCATGATATCATACAAATGAATATTTTTGAATTTAATCATTATAACTAGCGCTTCCACTTCCCAATTGAAAATTAGAAAGAATAGTGAACTCCCATGACATCAATCCCTATTATCAATAAATGGGGCTTAGCCCATTTACCTTCTTCTTTTTTTCCTTATTTTCTACGCGGTCGCCTTCTCACTATCAATAGATTAGAAATATTATTTTTGAACAGAATTTTAATCAAGTTGATGTGGTATAAGGTATTCACGCTAGCTAGTTTGATACGTATGCCATGCATTCGTCTTGAGCACTTTAAATTTGAGTATCAAGATTCATGTTATATTATTATATTTATTGTTTCATTCTATAATTTATGACATTCAAGGACATAACATATGAATTAATTCATAGATCATACTTATATCCAATTTATAATTTGCGGTGTCAATATATCTATAATCTTTGAATAGTGTAGAGTGATGTTTCCGCCGAGATAATATATGCAAAATTTGATGGATTACAACCCTCTTGACCTTTAGTGGTGTAGTATGCTCCATTCTATATTACTATAAGAGTTATCCTAGGAGACAATTAATCAAGAGCTTCTTCAATTTGGACCTTATTACACACTCTCTATAATAATTCTTATTCTTTCCGGCCTGTGGAGTGCATCGAAGCACCAAGGGATCTATTCTAGAATTTATAGGGTTTTTACAAAGAATGATCAGCCTTACAAGATGAGTATGTGGGTAACAGCTAATAGGCACTAGAGTTGGGCATTTTACCTTTAGAGCAATGTTATCTTTATCAAATACTAGGTAAAGTAAGTGAGTAAAGATGTGTTACCCAAGCACTATCATCATCGAGATCAGACCACCTTCTCTATAGATATTTTGTTTGCCTTATAGAATCTCCATCCACTTGTCAATTCTAACCTTCCTTTTTTCTTCCTTGACTTTAACCCAATTGAGGAACCATAACCTACATAGTACTTCACCCATGCATTATTTCATTTCAGGTGTTTTCCTATGGTTTGGTTTTTGAGCATCTTTGTGATTGCCTCTCACCATATACATAAGATGTTTTGTTTCTCACTTTTGTTTGCCTTTTATCTAGTACACCTTGGAGCTACACATTTTTTTGGTTTTTTTCTTTATTCCTCTCACTTTCAAAGGAGACATTTGGGGTTTGTGCTGTTGCTCTTGGAATATTTAGTCTCGTGTATTTCTTTTTACAAACTTAACATTCCTTTTCATCATTTTTTCTCTAGATCAATTTTTTAACTACTCTTAGAGGGTGCAAGATATTTATTGTTGGATTTCAGCATCTTTGGAACTCAATCTGATTGAGTAGTTATCTAAGTTGATATCTCAAATACAGTCCATACCATTTCTTGATTGGCTTGTTTTATGCACATTGCTCAAAAGGGATTAGATCCCTTTATCATCTCATTTTTTCATACTTTTTATTGGCATAGAGTCACCTTTGTTAGATAAGTATCATACCATAAGAAGGGATTTCACATAGTTTGCATTTTTCAAATATACACACTGGGGAGATCCTTTAGGATGGCCCCTGCATGTCATAGCTCACTTCACTACTTTGATTAAAAAATGTAGCTACTCTTTCATCATGCCTTTTCCTTTCACTTTTAAATGATATCTCCGTATTGTATCTTGAGAGAACATAGTTAAAAGATCTTTTTTACTTCTACACTTAGCTTAGAGACTTTGGGTTTTCAAATCCATACTTGTAAAGGTTTGAGTGTTTTTGTTTCTTTCTAGGAGGGGATGATTTTTGTAGCTCTTTCATCTTTTGGTCCAACTCACACTCATATACTCTCCCCAAGTGGGGAATATATATGTGGCTAACTCTATTTTGACAAGATGTTACATCCCTAGAGCCTCCTACCTAGCATGTATTTACCCATCCACAAATGCAAGCCTACCATGGCTGTATACATTAGATAGTACCATAGATCATACTTTTTCTACTTTGTTAGGGCTATGTATGCTCCCACAACTTTTAGATAAGTGGTATAGGTGACAAATAACTATACTCACAACTATAAAAAGATAGTATCTCACATGGTAAGAGGCTATTGCACCAGCTGCATTTTTAGGACCATGGGCCTCTATCAATAGATAGGACCTTTCATCATGGACATCCATTTTTTATGGTACTTATTATGAAAGTAGAGCTTATGGCTTATAGTAGCCAAGGACTTATGGCTTACAATCATATCTCATCTGATCCAAGATATATTACCTGTACTTGCTTACATAACACTTGCTTAAATGTCTTATCTTTGTACTCTAGGAAGATTTAAGCAGATCTTAATAAGCATATGTACACTCACCCCCTTAGACACACCTTTATTGATATGCCTCTACTTGGTAGAGTTATGATGATCTCTCTTGGAAGGAGATGCTTCGCAGCTTAGCCGCATACTTCCCCTTTGACTGAGAAATTTTTTGAGCTTAATATCTAAGGTATTTATTACAGTTGGGTTTACCATATCTACTACTTTTGGGTTTACTAGAAAAGTGTACTTATGAATACATATTTTATGATTTCTTTAGGTGGAGAGCTCACTAAAGTTAATGATGCCATTTACGATATAATTACACACTCATATATTCTAAATGGTCCCACATATTGATTTACTAGTGATTGGAATTGCTTAACCTACCTCCTTTGCAAGTGAGATAGACATAGTGATTTTCATGGACAAGCAACACACTTTGATTTGTCATGGTGCTTGCTAACCTATTACAAGCAAAAACACAAGCATGGGAAGCTATGCAATTTGGAGCAATAAAGACCTTCGTCATAGAGTGCAAGAAGGACTATTATGCATCACAACTATCCTTTGGTGTCTTTGTACCCCTGGCTTTAGAGACCTTTTAGCATCTTCATCATCATCTTCATGTCTCCTTTGAGATGCAACATGTTGATCCTTATAGAAGAGAGGTGCTATAGCTATTGTGCCTACCACACTTACCCCGTAAGTTAGACAAAGAGTCTCATTCTCTTTATTGCATTCAAGGCATTGCGTCTTTATACAGTGTTGTAATAGGAGAAACTCCCATCACATTAAAGACTCTACACAGGAGACTAGTTAGATATGTTAACTGAGGCGCTTTGCTCATAAGTTAGACAAAGAGTCTCATTCACTTTAATGCATTCTAGGCATTGACTCTTCATAGAATGTTGTAGTAGGAGAAACTCCCATCACATTTACGACCATTCTCTCCGTTTATCAAACATACTATTGGACTATTTATATCACACAATCCAATAGTTCTCTTCTTTCCCCTTTAGTTGTGTATGTGGGTTTTGCCTTTCTTCTCTTCGCTTTGTGCTTCTCTTCCCGTTTGCGCTTCATGGTGTCTTGTATTCCTTTTTCCTTCAGGGTGTACTATTTGGCTCGATTTTCTTCATTGAAGAAGGTGGTGGAAATGTGCAGTTGCTGGATTATTTTTCTACTAATAATGCTTGCCCTCGTACAATGTAGTTGTTTCTTGTGGTAGACTAGTAATTATGCCTGTACATGGCCATCGCCAAACCCAAAGCAGTTTATACAATTGATCAGTGGTTAGCCCGGAGAAGGAAGGCGACCGCGTAGGAAAAACGAAGGATGGGAAGACCCATCAAGCCGTACAAGGGAGAGAAAAAAAGATAACATGGGGCTAAGGCCCAGTGGTTAGCCCAGTAGGTCTTGACTAAAAGAGTCCAGTTACGATGTGTGGGGTACAGACACCATACATACTTCCAGGATACTTCCAGGACCTTTTGGGAAAACACGGGATCTCAAAATGTACCCTTGCCTATCCATGTACCTGTCTGACTCTCAGAATACCTGTCAGTCCAGAATAAAGTTGTGGACTGACAGGAATCGAGTAACTGAACCCCCTGCTGTACAGGTAGGCCCAGTGGTGATACAAAGGGGTAGTGTCCAAAGAACACACCTGGAGAAATGTAGAGAAAAAAGTTATAAGATTCTGTCTCTCACGTGTTCACGAGCGTCATGTTTGGGCTGCTGGTAATGAGTATTTTAATGGAGAGTGTCGCCATCCGGTCCTGTACTGAAGTCCACAGGTCCTGATCACTGCTGATTCAGGCATGCAGCGGTATGTTTGCACAAAGAAAGCTCGGTAACGACTAGTGCTACTTGGGGGCGCATGAACCGGACTTCAGACTCAGCTGTGGACTACTGCAGAGATAGCAAGTCTCAATCAGTCTGTCATTATATATAGCGTTAGATGCTGCCTCAAAAATTTTGAGCTAGATATGTCAGCAATAATGGAAACTATAGAACTGTTTTCGTTTGCCATGAACATTACAATACAGTAAGTTACTAGATAGGATAAATGTCGAGCTAGGTCTTAGTTTACTTTGTCCTGCGCATGGCTCAGGTTGATATTAAACCTGACAGTTTATTAACGTTTGTCCTATCATTCTTTACCATGCGCGAACCTTGTAGTAGCACACACACCAGGTTTCAGAACCCCTTTTTCCTCATGTGCCCCTTACATCAATCTCGTCTCTTTGTGGATGATCATGATCACATGACCTAGTTATTCTTTTAAATAAGGCTGTACTGTAAAATAGCAATGGACAATAATAAAGCTATGTCATATTCTATGGCGATAACGGATGACGTCAATCATCCGCACCAGAAGGGACTTCAAGTGGTGGAAAAGCGGATTCCGTTGAACGAACTTCTATCTTACAGTGATGGAAATGATGGTGGTGATTGACTGTTTTATAAATTGCAGTCCCGTCCAGCGGAAGCTCAGCATCTGGAAAAATTTTAGGAGAGACAGGCTTTAATTGTAGGGAAATGTTATTTCCACTATACTTTTTGTTATTTCCATTTCATAAGACTCCAGAATCCAGCATTAAGATTAGTTTAGAGTCGATTATTTTATAATAATCTAGTGAAAACAGCAAAAAATGTAATGGAAATAACACATCTTTAATTTAAAGAACATGACACTCAACGTTAACGCTTCTACTCACCTACCGATAACCCCATTTTGCACAAAACTTAATAATACTCTAATGCTAGACGTGGACCAACTTGGAAGTTGATTGTTGTAGTTGGCAACGGATGTATTAGTTGAAATTGATAATGTTGTTGTCTATAAATTAAATTATATAGTTTTTGAAAAACATGATGACATAGATAACGCCGTTTAGGGTCCAATTTGCAGGAAGTCATCTGGGGAGGTCATTCAGGGGGTTCGCCCCAAATATGGAGCTTCAGGGTGAGCTCTCCTGATGATCTCGCCTATATTTGACCCCAAACTTGGAGGCGAGATCTCGGATGAAGTTCCAGATATTCTAGCGAGTTTCCGAGGAATTAGTTGAATATTTATGAAGGTCGGGGCGAGCTCGCCTCGGATGAGCTCTCCTAAATTCGTTTCTTCCAAAAGAAACGCGTCCCCGGGGTCTCTCGTAACACTACATCGTTCATTATCCGTGCTAAGAATTGAGGAGACCTAGTTTCAATTTTTCCTTTGTCTCCTACGATTCTTCTGCCCGATTGGTAGACGAAAAGAAGGAGTTCGGCGGCCGATTCTCAAAACAAGGATTTGGTCGATCCCCAAAGCTGAGGAGTTCGTCGACTTTCAAAATTACGATAATTTACGCCAAGTTTATTACTCATTCCTCTGTATTATAGTGAACGTTAAAGTAACAAGATCTAGCTAGTCGAGAATTTCAATGCCGACGCAAACAATTTCAATGCTAATACGGATTGACTACAACCACGTCCACCTTTGGGGTACTCCGAACTCTTTGTACCAACTCGGGAAACCGGTAGTCGAACTGCTAATGTTAGAGGTACTGTTAAGGTACTCTCTAACTTTGAACTCCTAATCTCCACAAGTTATTGAGAAGGTACTTGTCTTAAATCGCGAGTACATGCAATCATTCAGTCAGGCCAGATAGAGATAAAATTTGATGTTCCGGTTTTACATTGCCCCCCTCCATCTACAATATTTTCTCCCTTCTCCTCTTGAAAATTAATCCGTAGATATTTTGCACAAAGTTACCCCAATGCTATTCATTTAACTTTGATTTTTCTAAGTAATCAAGGTCTATAATTTTCTTGATAACGAATATATATTATATATTTTAATATTTTAATTTAATGAAAGTAAATCGTAGGTTGAACGATATAACGATGTTCAAATTAAAACGACGCATTTCTATTGATAGCTATCTTCTTATCTCGTGTGTTCATATAAATGTGACATGTCCGTAAATTCAAAGAAACCATATTGTGCAAAATGAAAACCATAATATCTGTTATAGGAAAACAAACACGATGGGAAGAACCATCAAGCCATATAGAGATAAAACATAACGGTAAATAAAGCTGAGCCATTTACCATAATATATGTCAAATTATGTGGAGATGGATGGATGAGTCTAGGTATGATATATTTATATATTAAATTATATAACATATATGTTTATAAATTATAATTTTTTAATTTTAAAAATATTTTAAATAAAGAAATAAAAATACTTTTATTATAAGATATTTAAATTCAATATATTGAAATTTACTAAATTTTCACTTAAATACTATACAAAATTTCAATCATATAAATTACCCATCCTTCTAGCAGCGGGATCTCACAATAACTTTTGGCAAAAAGCAAAAAGTTATTTTGCTCCGAACAGGACAGGAGTAAGATGGGTTGGTTAGCAGAAAGGTAGGTGGACCGTTTTTGTTCTCAAGACTGCCGAGAAGCCAAACATAGACTGTGACAAAACAAAGAAGAGCGACACGCAGAGGATAACAAGACGGATGAAACAGCCATCAACTGTACAAGGGAACTCCAATGGATGTAGGACACGCGGCTTGATAAATAACGCATGGGGTCATCCATGACAATCAAATATCTATCATAAACTACAAGCACATGCTTTCAGCATGAAGAGTGTATTCGATCCCTTTTGAGATAGTCTAGTGACTTTAGTCTTTCACCATTTGACCTTCCGAGTATGTCAATGACTGGTAGTCGTCTCCAAATACTTGTAGACTTTAGATGATGTGTATTTGGTTCATTCTTCTGCATGCTTGAACACACAAGATATATAGTCTCAACTAGAGAGAAGTCCCTTAACGTTTTAAGTATGTGAAGATTGAAATTGGCATCTGAAAATTGTGGGGAGCCGCCATTACGCATAACCGTCTCTAGATCTTGACCTTGTGATACCTTTCTACGTCAACCTGCTGTTGCGGCGGGCTAGAGACTGCAAGATATAACCGTGACATTGGTATAAAAGTGGAATTGGGAAGACATTTCTGTTCCTACATCTACCGTGCTGCCTTCCTGTGTCTGTTTGAAGCTCCTCCACCGAGGGGAATGTAGATTTCAGGTCCAACAACATCAGAACCCGACTGTTCTCAAGGCTGATTTTCGGTGTGGGAACTGGTCGGGCCGATCATCAACATCTGATTTCAGCTCTTTGCTTCTAGAAATACAGACCGGGTAATGGATCTCCGGATCTCTTCAACCGGTCAATGTGTCCACCGCGTTTTGCTAGACACCGATGGTTGTTGTTATGGGATCACGGACTCAAAAGAAGGACGACTGAATAAGCTCTAATGGGGATCTAATATAGTTACGATGAGTCTCTACATAATTTTTTTAAATACATGTCCATTTCGTTACAGGTGAACGTATCTGGAGTCTCATTTTTCGGATAGTAAGCAAAATGTTAACATACGCCGGATCAAAGCGTGCAGGTCTTCTGAAATCGACTCACAAATATATGGGGCGGGCAATAGGTGGTGAATGATTTATATCTGCTACCTAAAGGTTCTTTGGGCTGTTCTCAAATAATGATTCTGAAAACCATTCTTTCAAATTTGTTATGCATCATTTAGCCTACTGCTGCCTGATATGAATTACTGCAGATGCAAGTTCGAATCCGTTGCTTGTACAATTCCTTGATGTGTAGAAGCTCATGCAATTTATGCTCCTCGTCTCTCCTCAATCAAAATCTTTGTTTACACTCCATAAATTTAGGAGAAGTTCGATCTATATTTAGTCTGCTGCTTCTTTCAATCGCTGTCCTCTTCTGTCTCATATGAATCATGTCTCTCTATATATACGTCTGGATGCACGTAATTTAGAATTTCATCGGTATGGTAAGATTGTCTCTGTACTTTCACCCTCTAGGTGTGTCTAGATACTTATATGTCTTATGGGTTTTCATATACGTAGTATTGAACATCTTCAAGAAACGCTATCCGTGCTCAAACATCTCTAAAAATGTGGGGTTCCAAGATACTTCTCAAGTGCTTTTAGAGATGTACATAAATAGTATGTAACTTTTGATATTATACATGCTCATGTGGTACCAAATATATTAGATTATAGGACCTAAATAGTAGTTGAATTTGGTCTATCTAGATATAGTGTAGACGTCTTGTCAATTACCCTCCACCTCTCTAAATTAATGTGTATTTGATTCTCTAAATTATTAGGTATTAGATGGTATCATGCTTTTACACGAGTGCATGTTATTATTTTATTATTATTGCTATTTACCAAAGGTCATTTGGGTACCATATCTCAAAGCAGGCTACTGCAGGACATAAACATTCACTCGTCTCGAGGCGGATACCTAGCCTGCACGTCGTCGATACCTAGCCTGCACGGTCGTCGTCCGTTATTTGAAAAGTTATTTTTAACATTGTATCTCATCCGTTTATTTAACAATCATATCCGACGACACGTATCAAGATAATGTATCCAACGGTTTTAATTGATTATATATCATTTATTTATTTATTATTAAATTGACCGAATAATACAATGAATAGTATAGTCATTTTTCTTTTGAGTTCATGATCCGAAACTATCATCATTGAAATCTGACAGAACGAGCAGAATATTCTCTACTTTAATGATAGTATTCTTTAAACACTCCAAAGTTCTCTGTGCTTTCTAATCTCACTTTGGAATTTAATGTAATAGCGGGCTCCTAAAACCATGCAATGCAATAGTATTGCACTGCACGGTGCTGAGTGCACTATTGAACACTCATCAAACATTTTGACTCCTTAGCGTAATTTGATCCTGAATTCATATTCACTATACTACATGTGAGTCGTTTGCTTTCATTTTCTATTGGTTTTATTTCCGTAACATAATATTATGATTGAAATTCTCAAAAGGAGAGCAAAAAGCTATACGTTTTACGATTGATTTGAATCCAAAAAAGTATAATTTTTATATTACTAATAGGCTAACCGATTTCTATTACAATTAATTCTTCTTAGATATCTCACCAAATTTAGTCAGGAAAGATCTCAAGCTCTAGATGTGCAAATTAGTCTTAATTTTTTTGGGTTTCTAATACAGTACCTCTAACTTACCCTGAAATTCCAAATCCTAAATTTATCCTTTTGATCCCGATATCCTAAGCCGTGCAGTATTCTAAACCAGGCAGGATTTCCCTGGCACATTCATTCAAGCTACATGGCAAAGCAACATGCATCAATTCAGCTAGTGGTTCTCTGTTAACATAGTGAATGGATGCCTCAATCCTGTAAAGATACATTGTTTACCAGTTAACTAAAATCATAACGTGTAATAATATTATATTGTACGTTTTTGGATTCAAATCAGTCAAAATATGCCGTAACTTTTGTACTTTTAGATAAATTTAGAGTTTAGATTTTAGAGTTTGGGGTAAGAGGTACTATATCAGAATCACAAAAATAAGACCAGTTTGCACATCTAGATTTTTAGATCTTTCTGATCAGAAACCTAACAAAACTTGATTGTAATATTTTAGCCTATTAATAATATAAAAATGAATCCGATGATTGATACTTTATCTTGGAAAGGTAAAGAGCTAATGAAAATAACATAGACTAGGCCTCTTGCCAACAAAATACTAAAAATATTTAAGCTACAGTAAACTAGATATTGATTAAGGACGGTAAGATGCTCAAGCTAAATGTACAAACATATGGTCCTTAACTACAAATTTACCGTAGGTAACAGAGTTATAGATTAAAAAAAAAAAAGCCCTATTTTTTGGCCAGCTGATCCTTTACGCAGTTTATCAAAGTTACATGAACACCTTTAAGGTGTAGTGAACTGGAAAATGAATCAAAACTCTACAAAGAAATATGGTAGAAACTCAGGCAATAATTCATTCCTTCAATTAACTTGAAAGCTTATATTCAATCGAAATATATGAAAAGTACTTATTTTCCAAGATGCTAGATTATAGGACAAGCAAAGGTAAGATAAAATAAAAATTAAATTGTATGTGTCAATTTCAGTCTATATGTTACAATTCTTTCGTATCAATGCATATCTACGTTTGATTCAATTACATGCGTCCCACCATTTTTTACTCGGAACAAACGATTTGTTATGCAAGGATAAATTAGTTGAGACTTCTGACTTTTTTTCTATATCAAATCAAGAATATTAAGGTTTTTTTATCACAGCTACTCATTCTTGAACTAGTAAGAAAATTTTCGATTAATATAGAATTAGGACAAGCTTGCCTGAGGAACTTTTTGCACAACAGATCAGAATCATAATTTCTTGTATCATTGGGAGTATTTTTCTGTTGTCAGCAAAAATATCGATATTCTCTTACATTTTGGTGTTCTCAAAGCCCGTGGATCAACTTTAATTGCTTTAAAATTTGACCTTTGATCTCTTCTAAGTAGTACATGAAACCAAGTCAGATATTCTGATAGGTATCATTATCCAGTACGATCATAGTAGTTTTCCCGCATTACTCGTGAAACTCGTGAAATATAACATGCCTTGCAAAATAAAAGTAAGGATTCACATACGTAGGTGTTACATTTCCTTATCCATAATTACTAATAATAAATTTATTTGGAACAGGTAAATTTTATCATTCAAAATATTATCACAAATATATTAAACCTAATATATACTTAATATTTCAACAAAATATCAGAGAGTATCTACCTGATTAACCTTTAAACTTAATGAGATTTATCATAACACTAAAAGTAAGATAACTCGACCACCTTTTCTTTATTTGAAGAATGGTTCATAACTTGATGGTCTTCTTACAATCAAGCCCCCCAAATCTCAATTTCGCCTAAGCAGACACGACAATACAAACCTCGAGGCCCCACGGCACTGAACCTTTTTAAGTGAGAGTTCCTAGATACCACGACTTCCTTTTCCTTCGGGGATATTACTATTACGGCGCGGTCTTTCAGATGCCTGACGCTGTTGATCCTCCACTCATGGTTGGGAAAAGCTAGCATATATCGATGGTGGACACACTAAAAGACATGAGGAAGCGGAACGATGGTGGTATGATACCTTCATTACTCGCTGCACACTTGGACAAAGGCACGTGAGATGTCCTATACTTGAGATGCAACCCGAAATTGAGTTGCTTTCAATCACTATCTCCTATATTGTACGCTCAACTTTTCACAGCTTTCATTGCGGCAAATTATTTTAGACTTCTCCAGACGGCAAGATCTTACCACTAGACTTACCAATGGCCTTCCCATCCTTCTAGACAGCTTGTGCGGGGGTCCCTTTTCTCCCTCTTACCAATATACTCACATTCTTTTATTCCTCTATGTTTGTTAGATGATGTACATATTAAATCAATTCAAGTTCGAAGTAATGTAATTGAACTATTCTTATATAAATCAACTTAGCTTTTGGATATATCCATCTTTACTTGACAAGACAAAATTTCACCTCTGGTGTATTTTCTTCTATTAGAAACTAAAAAGACGATGGCGCATTAAATACTAGCCTAGGGTGATGCGGATGCGGCTATATTCGTGATCGTTTAGGTGCCACGCTCAGAGCTTCAACGAAGTTAAGCTTTCTTACTTAGAACCGTTATCTCCATATTGGTCTTTGGGCTTATTATCAAGAGCTCCCTAATTTTTCCTTGTCTCAACATACATAAATGAGTGAACGGAGGGGCATAAAGAGAATATATGGAAACCATCAAGTCGTACAAATGGGACCCGGTGGGGGTTAAGATAAATCGTGTCATTGATTCTTGTGAAAATTTTCGAACACTGTTTTAATATCAGTGTAGAATCAGTTTAAGGCTGGACAATGTGCAAACTTTGGACATCATTCCTATGTAATCCTTTAATAAAACGAGTTTCCACGTTCCACAGTACAGGATTATATTCCGATTGAAAGAAATGGTTTCGAGGTATGTAATAATGTATAGAACTATCTTACTCCAACTTGAAGACACTCGGAAGTTTAAACTCTTTTCATTCTTTGTTCTTCGGAGTATTCTGTTTTGGCTCGGTTCTTCTCTCGTTTCAAACCGCTGCAGAATAGAATAGCGTAGGTACTTCTGGTTGATACCTAAATCTGCCCAATTTTAACTTAAGAGATGGGAAGCTGGGAATGCTCAGATAATTGCTATAAACGAACAATCTACTTCAAGCAAAATTTGATATTACCACATTGCGGTCCTGGAGGAGTTGGTACATCAGCGGCGTTCTTCACGTACTTACCAATTGATAGATTTCTAGACGTCAATCTTCTCGGTATCTCTTTGTCATGACCTTCGAACTTGGATTGGAATAATACCTCCCCGAAACTGGTGCTGGAATGAAATTTTAGAGATGACATTGATGTCACACTACCTCATCCTAATCTTCCCTTTGTCACGCTAATTCCTGTTAATGAGCGATTTATGGAGTTATCCAAGCCGTTTAGCAAATCTCCCAACTTAAATACTTTGTCAAATTGAATGCAAAAAGTGCAAAGTGACATAAACAGAAAGGAAAAGAACATGAATGGAGATATATATGTTACTTACTTCTTGAGAAATCGGCATGACCAAAGAACGACTCAAGTGCAAGTGATATACCACCACAACACCAAGTCATAACCATAACCAAGTAAAGGAAACTGCATGGCAAACACAAAGGATAGAAAGACCCCATCAAGCTGTACAAGGGAGAGACAAAAGTGGGTTTACCTAACAAAGGTCCCATTCAAGTATCCCTCCTCACCTTGAACTTCTAGAGAGGTGTGTTACATCTATAGATAGACTATGTATTCTTGGAGTGCCAATAGGATCCGATGATTTTTCACATGCTTCTTAAATGCTGCCCTTGCAGAGTGTATTCTCCATGTGGATGACCTTTCTCTACTAGGAGATCCATAGGTGATATTTGGTATACTCTCCTCTAGTAGTACCCATTGATCGACTTACTATCTCTGCACGGTTCCCCCTTCCTTGACTTTCCTATCATATCTGAAAGCTTTTGATAGGAGGATTATGGTAGTATTTGGTGACATCATCGGACCAAGGACAATTGAGTGTGTGATGGGGAATTTGGCACATTGACAGACATCTCTACCAATTTCTTGCGGAGGGTAGGCCTATGATCTATGGAGGAGATGGCACCTATAGCATTTTTGGGTAGTTGTGCTCTCTCAATGCCTCTAGTTTTCTATCATTTTGTGGTTATTGATAGGTCAGTTTTGGAGACTTATGTGACTAAGGTGGAGGAGGGGTCCTTTTCTCTAGAGGTGTTATTGCGGCAGATGAGAGATGGTCTATCTCCATGGGCATGTGAGTACCTTCCATCCTTTGCTTCACTACCACCAGATTGGACAGAGGTTTGTAGTCTTCCTTGATGGAGCAATAGTGCTAGCATAGCATGTGTTACATTCTCTCTTAGTTCACTTGTCCATTCCTCAGGCCACTAGAGCATGTCTTTGCTCTTGCTCCGACAAAGGTGCAGGCTCTTGGATCCTAGCTCGACCATGCATTAGGGCATTTTGACTCACACTAGCCACTTTCTACTATGATGAGGTTCTGCCTAGGTTTGGTCCACCCGTTTGCATCTTCATTACTCACTTGTGAGTGTGGTTCTACACTAGATGCAATAACGGTCCATATGAGATGGTGTCTTTATGGACGATAGAGGATAGCTACCTGTGATGTCATCAAGGATATAGTCTTTGCTATGACACAAGAGAGTGGTTACCTTGCTTGGAGTGATCATTCATATTCTTTGCAGATGACACGTGTCAGAGTAGACTTATACTTGGTCCAAGATGATCAGGTGATAGTTGCAGATGTTGTGGTTATAGAACCTACACTGGATGCAATTTTGGAGGGAGTGATTACTCATCCTCCTAGATGAGCAATGAGCGGAGCAGTAGCACACAAGTTCTCCAACTATAGGGGTCTGCAGCAAGGTCACCTTTTGTTCTTCTAGCCTTGGAGTTATAAGGAGCGATGGACATGGCATTTGACCCATTTGTCCAGGACTGCATGAGAGCTTATCATATTAGACGCCAAGGAGTACCACTCTCATTCTCATACTTTGTAGCATACTTTAGACAGCATGTGTCAATTGCTCTATAGAGAGCATTGGCTGGTGCAATCCATAAGAGAGCAATAACTCTAGGTTATTCTTCATTGGATGCTCTAGTAGTTTATGGACCTTACAACTTGCATAGCTTGGATATCTTAGGTGCAATAGGGCAGATTTCTCACATCAATACTATTGGTGCCTACCCCCAGTCTACCTCTTTTGTCTCTCCCTTGTACAGCTTGAACCCATCCTTCTTGTGTTCTATGTGGTTGCCTTCTCTCACAAAGGGAGAGTAAAAAGAGGACAGAAATAAAGGGACAAAAGGGAGAGACAAAAGAGGGTTCACCAAGTCTATACACTCAAAACACAGAGTAGATTTATTTGTCACTGCGTATGAGCAGCATGGGGGACACCAAATGTTATTCCAGATGAGTATGCATAGTGTGCACGTAGGCAGCAAGCATGAAACTCCTTTGCTTTACACAAGGACCAAAAGGCCAAATAATATATCCAAAGACAAAAGAATACCAAAGCACCAAGAAGTGCAAAGAGCAATGTGACGGTCCAGATGCCAAACCCCACAAATAGACTTTGTTTAAACCTTGCAAATACCATCTGAGTCTGCTGCACAAACTGCAAAATGTTTAGGTATGTCTGGGTGAATTGCATTTCTTTCGTTCTCATGCAAATCATGTTTTCTATATTTGCCCTATGAATTTTGTTTCTTTGGTTCTTTTTCATTCTTGCAATTCACATTAAACATTGCTGTTCATGAATGTCTAGTTTTTTTATGCCTTTATGCACACTATGCAAAAGGGGTGTATTGTATGAACTGCATTTCTCAAATTTGTTAATTTTATATCCTTATACCCACCGTACCAAAGAGTATACTGCACAAATTACATTTCTGAGATTTTTTTGCGAGTATGGAGCATCAAACTAGTTTAATGATGAACTTCCTCCCACATTGCTGCATGAGCTTGATTGCAAAGATATCAGATAGTATATGAATGTTCTTCAAATCTTGTTATCTTGTGTGTTGCGGTGTAGATATTTTGAGTATTATAGATCTCTCTTCATTGGACTGAATTAGCTTAAAGGACCATCTTAAGAGGTAAAATTCTACCAGGTTCTTCTAAATATTATTTATTACATGTTTATTTTTGTTAATATCTCTACATGAAGTATCTTGTGTACTCGTCCCATAATAGATCTTCCTTCAAAATGATTATGATCATCTATTGTTGCACTTCAGAGATGCAAGTATTGAGCTTATCAACTATCAATTTTCCAAGTTGTACAAGAATAACTACAATTCAAGGGAACATTGATGAATAATACAGAAGGCTTTAGAGAGTACTATCCAAGAAGAATCACAGAAATAACGGTGAATAATGTAAATTCTTCAAAAAGCTTAATGAGGGTTATCCAAGAATATTGATGGTGAATGATGTGAATACTTCCAAAAGCTTCAAAGCGTGTTGTGCAACAATACAAGGTCAATTTCTATTACCTGAATAGTTTTGTGGAGGAAATGCGGCAACGGTTGAATCCGATTATCATTGGATAGGAGAAGAATGACTGGTGAATTGACCCGACTAATTCCTCACTTGAAAACAAATTAGTTTATAAGTAGTACAAAATTTAAAAAAATTAATTGATTAATTTCATCTGTATTAAGAATCTCATTCTCATGGACCTGCAAATATCGCAATTAAAATTAACATAGCGGGGAAAACCCGCAATTAACCAGGTATGAACAGATGTAATGAAGCAGATGTAGTGTTGAACAGCCAAGTAGACATCAGCCTCAAACATCCACGAAAACCAACTATTGGACAAGTGCCGCACTGTTATTGATCCCTAACAGAGCTCGGGAGATTCGCCTGTCTTGTTCAGACCATTCACACAACCTAAATGAGCGACTAACTGAATGAATATTGTCAACAACGTCCAATTTTGACAGGCTGATCTCGATCTCAATCTTGATATGATTTCTAAATGTGGATGAGACGGGAGAAACCATTTTTCCTTCTGATATTGTTTCTAATTCTTGTTCAACATGTGAGGTATCTAATTATAGTGAAGATATATAAATATTAAAGGTTCCATTTCTTTTATTTTGCTGAGTTAAGTATGTCCTTTAGTGTTCAAATGAGTAGTTTAAGTTATAAATAGTAATCCCATAGTTTTTGTTTTAGGAAGATATAATGTCACCCTAGTAAAAAGTCATTAATTTATTGCATCATTAATTTATTGGACATGACCTCGGTACTTTCCTTGTAAAAAATAGATTCTTTGTACGGTAGTTCATTGCTTTTAGCATCTACTATAGTAATAGATTTAAAGATGTGTGATTATTAGTTAAATTTTTGGGGCTTATGATCTATTGGTTTTATTTTGATCGTATTGTTTTATTATAGATATTTATATTTCTTGTATAATAATATATTTAAAGATGCATGATTATTAGTTACATTTGTGCTTGGCTTATGATTTATCACCGTTATTGTCATAGAATTTTTCTATTGAGATTATCAATATTCCAACTCTAGATTATAATATATTTATATTTTCTTCTCATCATTCTAATTGATGCGCTTATATTCAATAGAGTTAAGAGGCTTGTGATCTATTGTGATTTTCATAGAATTCTTCTTTTGAGATTTTAATATTTCAACTCTAGAAAGATTCAAGTAGTTTATAAGGTATTTGTATTTTCTTCTCGTCATCCTAATTGATGCACTATATTCAATAGAGTTAAGATTCTAGAGCGAGAAATTCTAAAGCTTGGTTTCATATTCTTTTTGATCGAGAAATTTTGCTTCTCATGCTATGAGTTCACTCTAAGATTCCGGTTGTAAATATGCTTAACACACTTAGTAATGTTAAATTATGCTGGTGGATATATATATATATATATATATCTCTCTCTCTCTCTTTACTCGGAGTTTGGATAAATAGTAGTTCAAAATATTATTCAAAGTATAAATTCTATAGTCATCTAATCTTAAATATAGATTGAACTTTGGTTAGACTCGCATACCTACCTCCTTTTGCAAGTGAGAATTGGATACAGTGACATGATTTTTAATTTTCGTCGATGGAAGATAAACACCATTTGGTATGGTGCTCACGTAGCCCCTACTAGTATAGTCTTTGGTTTGGTACGAGCAACCATTCATACAAGAGCGACGAAGACCTTAGTCACTAGTGGCAAGAAAAACCTTTATGCATCATAGTTGCATTCGTATGCCTCCGTACCTTAAGCCGTAGAGTTTTCTGAACATTTTCATCATCATTTTAATGGGTTCAATTTTAGATAAAGAAGGAATTGTGACTATTTTACTTACCAAATTCACCGCAGATTTTAAACAGAGTCTCTTTGTCACCGTAAAGTGCTTTTAAACATGGATTTTTGTAACATACCACAACAATAAAAACATTCTTAAAATCTAGGACAACTCTAACCAAACACTAACGGTATATCTAACGTATAGATATAAATATACCGTTACAAGACCTTTATCATATAATTCAATTGTAAGTTATTTTTCTATTTGTAGTTTTGATAACATAGCGCATAGTGAAAGGCGACCGCTAAGGATGGGAAGACCCCACCATCAAGCCATACAAATATAAAAATAAAATAAAAGGTAAAATGGGGTTAAACCCCAATAATATCCGTATGAAAAATTGGTCCCACCTAACACATAGGGTTTTGCATTTCTAATCGTGCGGTGTGTCTTGTACTCGTTCTTTCATTATGTGTTTGTTCTACTCCTCGTTGCTTTGGGGTTGGGGTTATGCCTTCTTTGCTCACAAGTACAAGGGAAGTCGGTGGTTATATTGGTTACTGAAGCTCTAAATAAATACCACTCTATTTATCCATAATGTCCTGTATTTACAAGTGGCAAAATTGTATGATATTGATGCGTTGAATTTATGTGATCGGTTAGCTCCCTTCTTCCATTACTAGACTCTCTTATCATTATTTCTCTTGGATTGATGTAGAGTTCGTTTACTTAAATTACCACATCTAGTTGCTGGCATTCTTCTTATTTTGCAGTCGAAATTATTTTAGCTTCTCCACGACAGAAGAATCAGACGAATATTTGGACAGGGAGGAGTACTACTTTTGCTTGGTTGACCATAGCGATAGAAATAGTTTTGGTCACCCAAAAGGCAAAAGACGGAAGCATCACAACTTAGTAATAGTTGGTCGATCTCGATAACTCACAACCCCGAAATATAATTTCGAGAACATGGAACAGTATCAGTTTGATGTTCCCCAAGATGTCGAGAACTCCCAACCTGCAGTCAACTGTAACGAAGATGTGTGCTTTGACTTTTCATCTTCAAGACTATCAAACTGAGTACACGAACTAAAGATGAGTCTGGGGAGAAGACTTTCTGGTAGCAATATTTGGCAACGGTCCGTCTCATGCCGCGTGGTACTCTGGTGTCACAGGTTCGTTTACGCTTTACGTCCCCTTTGACTTCTTCTGTGTTTCCGGTTTTAGGATGACCATGGCTGCTGCGTTTTGAAGTTGAGAAGACAAATCCTCGGCGTCCGTCTCTTGACCTTTTCGAGGAATCGCTTTAAGCCATATAGTTATGTCGGAATTTACTCTCCATATATAACGATGTCATCGCTCTTATATCTTCAATTCATTCCAGTGCAACAGATAGATCGGATTCAAAACACAGTCTATACACTCGTTAGCTGACCACTGCACTACACCCAACACAATTTCCCTTGCTTGTCGTCTGAACATCGGTGCGATTACAATCTGACTGCCCGCACCTCCTAGTCACATACTCAACTTCTCGCACCTGCATTTTGATTTGATTTGCAAAATGGCCAGCTACAACGATGTTTTTGGCAACGATGATTCTCCTTCTTGGCTCACTGCTGGCAAGGAGGACGACGATCAAGATTGTATGTATCTCTCTGTTTCGGGATTTTCAGGATTTCTCCCAAACAATTCAACAGAATCTACATCTTTGCATGCGCAGTCAGCATTCATTCCATCAAACCTGTGCTATGGTTTGAGGAAGGGTACAATAGCGAAGAGTGGCTGAATGTAAAGCGTGGTCGTCAGTTCGAGTCGAACTCCAATGACGTCAATCATAGCAATTAAACAACTTCTTGCCCCGCTGATGGTAAGTAGAAGGGTGATCGAGCCGAACATCATCTCTCTACCACGGGACTTGGAATCTCCGCAGACAGGACGTACTCCTTTCGAGCATTCGCAGGGTTCGCTGCGGGTGGGAAATTAGCGCGAAATGACTGCAAATTTCGTGTTACATCAGCCACAGGACATTTGGGCTGTGAATTGTTTAGGCAACCTGGAAGCGAAGGCGACCAATTGCAGGCCGCATTAGATTTCATGGTTGAATCAAAGCTTTAAGAAGCAGGACTTTAAAGTCTCGGATATGCAAGGAAGTAAATTTCTTGAAAGCAAGAAAGATTTACTGCACACACTCATGGCTTCCAGCGATTTCGGCAGGACTTTGTGAGCTGCAAATCGAAAGTTCACTCACAATAGATGCGATGGCTAATCCGAAGGTGGATGAGATTGGTTTGAATCAGCTGGAATGGTTTGAATCCAGACGAAATAGAGCATCTTCGAGAAGATTCTGGAAGCCAGATGGGAATCCCAGCGAATCGAATAGGGATCTGGAACGGTGACACGAATGACCTGCGTAATGTTCACCACATGAAACATGACCAACATATCACGGTCGAAAGTCCAGAGTCATCGCAGTTTTAGTCCAGAAGGACTACTAGGTTTCGGCATCTGAAGTCTCCGTTGTAACTCTAGGCAGTTGTCCAAAGTTTAGCGTCTCTTTCTGAGATCGGACCACAGTTCCAAGACGTTTACAATCTTAGGTCTCAGGATGGCGTATGTACAGAATCGGAAATACGGTTCTCACCAATATACATCATTGTTAAATGAAGACCAGGTGTTTGAAAACGTATTTACCGAATACCTAAGTTCAAATTCAAATTCTTTCGATTCCACAATGAGCACGTGATGAACTTTGACTCTGACTAGGTCGTCCTCCCTTGGTTTCCTTGTGCTAGTGATGTTTACACATGTCATGCATTTTGAACTATTGATATAATCTTGAAGTTTAAAAGGAAAATGGAAAGAGCTTTTCGAGATGATGGGATCTTAACTTATCCCATTAAACATGACTGTGGACCTTTTCGGTAAGTATTCCTGTAATAATAATAAAAAAGGTTATCTTCTATTCTTTCCAATATCTACATAATGTCACAGCACATGAAAATCACGCTAATCAAAGCTTAGATGATCGTAAGCTTGCAGCAAAAGAAGAGAGACAAATAATATGAAGTTTTATTTTTCAATTAAAGTATTGTCTTGTCTTTATATTCTATTCTGTTCTGTGTCAATGAAAAATTTCCTCTATAGTTACAGATGCTGTGATCAGGCCCACGTGCTCATCCCTTTCATTTATTAATTTCATACTGGCTGTTTTTCTGGCTCTGGGATTGATATTTGCAGGACATATTCACATTCAACTTGATAATGGTCCTCATCCTGTAGACGAGTTTAACGAAGCTTAATTTTTATTTTACTAACTTTCTTTGGATAACAACTTGCGTTGATATCCTTATGTTCTATTTCTTTCCAGATTGATAGCGACGTGAGTATCTATTCTTAAACACCTTCCAACCAACACAATTGAACTTTGGTCACGCGTAAAGTGTACTACATAAATAAATAGATTTCGTTTCTATCTGGTGAACCTGAACAATTCATCGAACTAGAAACCCGAAAAAGTCAGATGATAAGAATGAAGCCTCTGTTTGATGTTCCCAACATTTTATAATTGTCCATGTTTGTCCAGAAGAGTGTTTTCAAGAGGAATCGTTCTGTGCGTACATACATGGAGATAAATTCCTGTCGCTTGTGATGCTGGTCCACAGAATCCAGACTCTGTGTAATATTAGGGCGTTTCAATAATGCCCTTTCCACCTCCGGTAAATATCCTGAAAAAAGATATACGGGTACCATTGGATTATTTTACGGGTAGTGGGCGGTGGGGTACTCAAGAGTTTTTCGGTGGAGACGTGGAAAATATTTACGGGAACTCCAAATTGTGATCGTAGGTTTGTACGGGTGATCCCATAAATATTAATTCTTGCCTGTTCTTAAGTATTATTAATCACCTGATATTACATTTAGTTCTATTTACCTGATTTGAAAAAGAGAGTCTAGATTAGCGCAAACAAATTAGGATCAGAGAGTTGAATATAGAGAAATGAACAACGAAAGAGTCGTCAAAAAACTACGAGAGTCATGAAAGAATCACTTTGTTAAATTGTCGATTTCTTGCCCGTTTAAAAAACAAGGGACCAAGAGAACATGATCAAGATCGTTTGAATGGATTAGATCGCATGGAAAATCACAAGGATTGAGTCTTGTTGAAGAAAATATAAGAGAGTTGAGAAAATCATGAAAGAATCTCCTAAAGTCGAGTCCACTTGAGACACTCTAGTTCAATTTAAAGAGTTTAGAGCGTGAAATGATGGAGAAGTCGAGGGGAGATCGAGAGGGCTTTGTGTTTGAAGGGTTTGGGTACACGAAAATAAACTACGAGAGAGTGGATAATATCGAGTTCACTTTAGAGACTCTTGTTCAATTTAGAGATTTTAGAGCGTGACATTGTTGAGACAGCTAGGGGAGACCAGAGAGTTCTGTGTTTGAAGGGATTGGGTCCAGGGAAAGGAACTATGAGTAAATCTTGAAAGAGAATCAAGAAAGTATCTTAATGAGTCGAGTTCAATTTAGATTGTTGAAACTGTCAAGCAGAGGAGAGAAAAGAGTTCTTTGCATATGAATCGATGGGATTCTGCATTTGAATGTTGCCTTTGGAGAGAGTGGGACCTGCCTAGAGAAAAAATTTCATTTAGTGAAAGAAATTACCTTATTGTGTTGTGCATGAAAAGTTTAGTGGAAAGTTTGTATACATATGTGGTTTTTGAACCCCTAATATTTTGAACATATATTATTAGGTACAAAATATTAAAACCCATAATAATATGTGTTCATGTGATTATTCATTTGGAAAAAGCACTGTTCAGGTTGTATCTAATGATTTCTCATTTGAAAAAGACATGTTGAGATGGATTTTCATTAGTTTGTACATTTATGTTATCCCTAATATTTGATTGTTTGAAAAAAGACATGCTCAGAAGGTCTTCTATATTTGGTATGGTGTGAGCATATGTTGTGTGTTGCTAGTGACCCTGTGACAAGTTATAATGTTCTAATGCACAAAGTATTGAAATAGTGAAATTGAAATTTTTTGATCGAGAACTAAAAGTATTCATAATTGAACTGAGAAATGGGAATCGAAATTATTTATATTAGCATCTTAAAGGTTAGATTTTATCATCTAGAAATCTCAAGATTTAAAATTAAATTCATGGGAAGTAAACATATTAGAATCCCTTCTTCTTGGTGAGACCTTAGCAAACAGAACCACTTCTTGTTGTTGAATGAAACCTACGCGGAACTCTTCTTCTCGGCGAGTGCTTAGCAAATCTCTTGCAAAACCCCTACCCAACTAGGCACCAGGTCACTAACATTTAATTCTTCAACCCCGTTGACTTAATCAACAAGTTGAATTGAATTGTAGGAAAACAATCGCTTGGGATCAAGTTGTACGGAACAAACCTATCAACCCCATCTGCAGACACGGTGATCAAGCCGGGAGTCCAATATATGTAATCACTTACATGCAAAAGCTGTTCAAGGAAACATCATAGCCTATTGATACCAACAAAGTTCCTCTATACGGGTAATATGGGCCTGTCTAACTTCTCCTCCAACATTGCTACATCCAAAGTCTTACATATTGCTACAGCCTGTGTGCCCAGATAAATAAGATGTTAGGTGGTGAGAGAGACAACATTACACAACTTAATTTTATCAAGGAGAAAGCATAATTCCAACTGATGAGCTATTGTCTTGCTCAAACTGAAAGGAGATGGGAACAAATTCTTTGCTTACTTCTTTGAAGGACTCTTTGATTCTATGCACAGAATCTTGGCCAGCGCCGGCTCTTCCTAATGCCACATAAGTGAAAAGAAGACGTATCGCCCAGAATATTTCCATTGAGTACCTTGAATGGAGGCCTAAGGAAAGTTTGACGTCTGACGTATTTTGGGGAATTCTAGTGTCAAGTTTGGTTGATGCTATTATTGTCCTGGTCAGCTCTGGATCCATCTGTGAAGGTTGCAATAGAATGTTAAACCTCAGGCATATGGTGGGGAAAATCACTAGATATTCTTCGAAGTTGAAAGAGAAGCTTTTGTTCACAAATCTCAAATTTAAAGGTAAATTCATGATTCAGAAATCTCAAGATTTAAAGTTAAATTCATGGGAAATAAAATATAAGAAACCCTTTCTTCTCGGCAAGAGATTAGCGGGCGAAACCCCTTCTTCTTGAATGAAACCGAAGCGGAACCACTTCTTCTTGAACAAAACTTGAGCGGAACACCTTCTTCTCGGTGAGAGGTGAGCAAATCCCAAGCAGGGATCTGCTAAAGGATTTACCCAAGCCATTAAAGTTATCAAGATGGGAGGAAACTGTACCTTGTGTATATACATCAAAAACTCCTTACAAGGCAATCATTGAGTAAAGAAAGTGCCTCTTTAGCATGGGTGTCTCTAATATTTAGAAGAGATTCTGGATTTGTGATTGAAATAGTTCAAAATCCTACAGCAAGCTTTGATCCATGTTAGTACAACCTTCCATTGCACTTTGGAGCACCACATAAGTGCTTAGAAAACTTTTCTTGGCCATTAGGTTTCACTGCGGTCACCACATACATGTAATCATATGTGAGCTCTTGGAATGGTGAAATTTTCTCCATGGCAACTAGCATGACATGGGGAAACTGCATGTCATGGTGGTCATAAACACATGGTGCAAAAACAAGTTCCCATTGCCAACGAGAATCAATGGGGATATTAGTTGCGGTTAACCTTCCTTTTGGTTGAGCTTTTAGCAAACTGAAGCCATGTCATGGTAACAATCCTTCATATCATACAGCCCATCGTAGTAATATATTTTTCTTAATAGACTTATTGTGCCATCTGATTTCTTCACCTTGTAACCTCTTATCATACGAATAGAGAGCCCAAAATCACAACAGTTCTTCAAAGTAACGTTGCCTCTGACTACCTCCTGATTGTGCCTCTGTCTTTTATCGCCTTTGTAATTTTTGCTACCTTGACCAATGTAGAATAAAATATCTCCTTCACCTTTATCATCTTTGTAACCTCCCAAAGCAATGATGCTTACGGCGACTACAAGAGGATTGCCATTTATATTTCTATGCTTATTTTTATTTGATAAAATATGATCAATACCTCGTTGCAACTGCCTATTTAAGGATATGATAAAAATTCCCTCTGATAATAAAAGTGATCACTGACATAAACCCAACTTAGCAAATCCCTAGCAGAATCTTGTCATAGCTACAAGAACTTGGCAGAACCCGAGTGAAATCATTGTGGGCACCAAGCAAAACCCCTTTGGACCTTGTGAAACCCGAGCAGGGTCTGGGTACAACATCAACAAGACCTTGTTTGAATAGTCATTTTGAATAGTGAAACTATGTTTGATTAGCAAAACTGGATAGCAGTAGCAACCTTTAAGCAGACCATTAACGAATCATACTTCACTTCCCAAACAATAAACTTGGAAAGAAAAGTGATGACTCAGAGTGAGTCGTTTGATGATCATATATATATATATATATATATATATATATATATATATATATATATATATATATATATATATATATATATATATATATATATATATAAATAAATAAATATATATATAAAGTGCTGCCAATACATTTGTGGAAAAGTATTCAAGTGTTCCATAATCCTACTACTAATCGTTAACCATATATAAGAAGTGTGGCCGTTACATTTGGGGAAAATTGTTCAAGTATTCCAGAGCCCTACTATTAATTCTTCAACTTTGTGTCATAGAGCTCTCCTGCTAATCACGGTACATATTTTGGTGTTGCGCTACTATTATTAAAGTAACTAAGAGAACTTTAATTACAATTCCCTTTCACTGTAATTGTTGCACTTGAACTACAACTCTAATCGCAGTCACTTGAATTGCAGAGAATCTAGAGGAACGAAGGTGGTAGAGTCTATAGTGCCAGGATTGCCACAAACGGGACTCGGATATGTAGAAAGAACTCTGGATTCAAAAGGGGGTGTGCACTCTATTATATTAGCAATCTCAAATTTCTCGGTAAGCTAACCAGGCACACTATCTTTTTCTCTACACTCCACTCCCCAAAAATACCGGTGGTCCATATAATCCATAAACATTACTTTGTGGTCCTCTAACCTCTTGGCATCCAAGAGGTTAGAACCTGTATGGGCTCAATAGCTTTACCTTGCTTCAAGCCGATTTCCAATTTCCCTCAATTTCCTTTGTCTACCATCCTCTCATTTCCCTCATCAATCATCGATCCCTCTCTAGTGGTCCTAGTATCCCATGGCATATAATTAAAATAAGGTTGCTGGTTTTACCCCGTAATTATTAATCTATCTTGCATGAGGGAAATGGAAATATGTGGCACTCTTTTTCGTTCTAGTACCCCATGATATATAATTAGGATTAGTTTGAATAATTTTACTTTACAAATATTAATCTCCCGCATTCACAAGGGAAATGGAAACGACCATAGGGTAGTAAATCTCCCTATCTCGTCAATATATTTATAACCATACCCTTAAATATATTTACGAGCATTTCCTTTTTGCATCCTCTGCAAAAAGGAAATGCTCCTCTGCGTCCTCTTTGTAAGGTACAAGCTTTTTATGGGTAAGAGGCCTTACCCCGGAAACTTGGGTTAAAAAATTCAATGTACGTACGTATTCGTCCATGATTGGTATCAGAGACGAATACACACGAAAAGTGTCTTATGACCGTGCCAAAGATGGATGCCGGACACACGCGACATTTTAGTCGAAGTCTAAATACGCAATACCTTATTCGTTTAGGTGGGTTCAGGAAATTTATGTAGTTGGAGTGGAATCCGGAACATCTCCGCCTGATAAGACACTAGAAAACGTCCTGATAAGAACATAAGACCTAGGCGAGGCGGTAACAATGCAGCTGGGTACTTCTACTCGATAATGAGAGTGTACTTCCCTCTAATCCCGCTATACATGCAAATTGGCTTTTAAGTATTATTTAATTATATGAGTTGCTATTTATGTGTTACTTAGCCTATGCCATCATGTTTCATGTCTCCTTGTCTCAAAGCGTATTTTACGGAACTATCATGTAGTTAACTTTGATCTATCATTAATTTAATTAGTTTTGATCTTATTTCCGAGGAGGGTCACTTTTATCAAGTCTAACACTGAAAAATCACGTTAATATATGTCATATACGGTAATCAACTTTTAAAATTCTTTTATAAAACTTGAATAATATTTTAAGCCTTATTTAATACTTAAAATGTCAATTTATACACACAATTTTAAAACTATATTTCATGCATTCATGTTGTTCAACTTCATGTATTTTATGACTAAATTATTTTATATAAAAATTTATATGAAAAATATTATACCTTGTCCAAAAATATTTATTGATTATAAATTCAAAATGATCTATCCCCGTTCGATGGAATTTAGGTCTATGGGCTCCATTGGATGTTACTTCTAGATATTGCACTCTAGTCGGAAATATTGATCTTCAAGGAAATTAAGCTAATAAACTGTATTGATACTTGACCACTAGAAAATTGTCATCTATCCTTGAAGTAGAAGTCAAAAGAGATCCTCAATACATGGATTTATAAAAAAAACTTCAAGATTACTCCAAAAGAAAGGGGAAGGAATACAAGGCACAACCAAGCGCAAAGAGGAAAAAAGAGCATAAGGTCCACTCATCCTAAGTTACCAAGAAAGAAATATAAACAAGGCCCAAATGCACACATGGGAAAAAGCACATTAACAACAAGCACCTTGAGGTAAGGATAGGAAGCCAAATCAAGTTTACTCATGAGTTGTGTGGTAGAGGTCCTCCAATGATATGCATGGTAAGTAGGAGGGGAGAGGACCATAGCTGTGTTGCTCATCGGTGAACACCCAAAGCCTGAGCATGTTGTAAAGTGACTAAGACACATTGTCTATAGTAGGAAGTGAGCATGGCTAGGGAGATAGCCAATGCCACTCTCGTCTGCAAGGAACCTCATGCTACCTCCTTGAGGTGGTTGTCAAATTGGTGGTGAAGGTGCCCAAAAATCTCAATCTCCAAGGAGACAAAGGTGTAAGTGGATAGCCGAGGAGTGTAGTGGTTCTCCTTACTCTAGGCAATGGTCATTGTTGCTCCCACTTGTGCACTTGCACAAACCAATGATTTTACTTGTAGGGGGTTTGTGTAATACCATTACTATGCTTATCCTAATCACTATGCTTATAGTAGGCATCCATCACCTTCAATGTGACTTGTGCGTCATGCAACTTGTATCCTTTTCGTTAGATGTTTACCTTGGACAATCCTAATCCAACATGATAATGTACTAATGACTCTTAATTATAGTCCTAACTTGGGACCTCCTGCAGGTGGATTCACACCAAAGGATTCATGCAGAAAAATTCCTACCATTTCACCCTATGACATAGCACTCTCTTACTACCTTGTACTCTGGGCAAGCTGCTACCTTTTCTTCTTTGCTTTGTTAGTGGGAGAGAAGAATTGTGACTTCATATGGTAGTAGGTTCTCATACGGTCTCTCTCTTGGTAGTCCCAAAAAATGAAGTCCCATACATCAATAAACCCATCCATATGAGCTATCTCTAAATTCCTTCCAAGTTTACAATCCCACATGTTAGCTTGCTAGACCAGATATATGGAAAGGTGAGGTTCTTGATCTCCCAAAAAAATTAGTTGAAGGCTCCTTCCTCCTTCACATCATTCCGTCGTAGCTGATGGTATAACTAGGCTAAGACTTTGTGGTACACTACTGCAAAAAAAGACTATAGGATCCTTGGAGGTGTACCATTGCCCCCAACATTTCTCCAACATGTCCATAATTTCTTGCACTCTTGCAAGGTGATGCCTTACTTTGGGCCAACAATGTGGCTTCTTCCCATAAGAGAAACAATGAATTCATCCTAAACAAGGTACTTCCAAATCCAATCATTCTTGAAGTGCATCCCTTAATCCCCTAAGAAGAGCATCCAATGAGGCGGATAAGCCTATTGTCTAAATGTTGGTATAGGTATCAATGGTTTGGGTGGGACCTTTAAATCCCAAAGACAACCAACACAACAAAATATCTATTGGGATCAATAATCCAGCATGGTCTTGGAGTCATAAAAAGACATGTGAGATTCAATCATGTCCAAGAACATAGTGAAAATCCTCATGTACTATAGTAGGAAGAATAAGACTCCTTACTCTGATTTTCCATTGTGGGTGGTAGGATATGGGAAGTCCTTTCACTATGGGCTTGCTCAATTCTAGGATGTACAATATAGCTCCCAAAGCAGTTTGGACCGCTTGAATCATGCTCTTCCTTGTTGAGAGGTCTACATCTTGCACCTTATCATAACATTTGACCATGCAAGCACCAAGGGACTCATAAGTCAAGGAACACTTGAAGTCCCAATTGTGGGAAGTCTGGACTTGTTTCTCTAACACATTGAGGACATGTCTAGCAAGTGGACAAAGTTGGTCTGTGTCTTCTCTCTCAATTAATCAAAAGCTGACCAGAATTCTTGCACCACCATACTAATTTTCACATTCTATGATCCGGGATTGCTATTGATGGTAGCATTGCGGGCAGTTTGTAGTCGGGTATCCTTGTGGATATGAGAGATTTCCATGTTTGTCAATTGAGCCACTTTGATGTATTCCCTTGTTGGGCATATATGTGGCTTCAAAACTAAGCCCTAGCTAACTAGTGTGAGGCAATCTATCAAATATCTCAAGGTGAAGCATGGGAGATGTACTGCCACATAGGTCAACTTGTAGGGAATTGCCAAATGGATGTCTCCTTGTAGGATAGCTTCCACAAGAGTGCACATTGTCCTCTAGAGTTCCCAAAATTCCACACTAAATGCCCATAGAGAAGCAAATTTTTTGTCCCTAGAGTTGCTTGAAGAGAAAAATGATAGTTGATTGCTGCTCATGTGATCAACAAAGCAAGATCAAATAGGTAGATCTGCTCCATCAAGGTGAAGACTAACATCTCTCATTGTAGTTGGCTTAAGACAAAAAATATCTCCCTCTTCATATCTTGGGGGAGGTTGGGACAAGGAAGGAAGGAGTACCAGGCCAATTGCTCCTTGTCCACTTTGCATAATGCCTATGCTGTTGGTTCAACTTGATTCACATTGATAACTCTTAGAGGCCAAATTGTCATGAAGAACAGGAGTGTAGTAATTGCTATGGGACTATAGCTAGACTTGTGGTGAGTAGAGAACACTAAGAGTAGCCACTCATGAAAGTCATGGGGATCTTGTGGAAGTTGCCTTAGTCAATCTAGGAAGGATTTTGGTACCAAGGCCCATATTTCTATCATGTGCCATGCATAACTTTCTAACCCTTTGATATTCTGCATATGCAAAGTGGCAATTATTTTCTCTATGGAATCCCTATGCCTTGTGCCTAGGAGAGAGAGTCATGAAGTACAAGAACTTGTCTTCCAGAGTAATGGTACTTTTAGCTAATAGTGTCACCAGTTCTGTGGCCTCCAAGGGTAAGTTGGCTTCTAAAGGTTAAGCTATCCTTGGATTCCAAATGTCTCTTTGGCATAGATCCTCTTCCTCTTCTGATATGGGAAGACATAGATTTGCAATAACATCTCTTTCCTCAGAGTAGTAGGTCCCATAATACCGCTTGACTCAAGGTGAGCCCCATAAGGACTTAACTAGCTCATCCCTTCTTCCAAAAGGTCCAACACCGTGGCATCCTCCAAGTGGGGTTGGTTAACTTCTTCTTGACCAGACTGAATATGTCTACAATATGGGTAGTACCCATTGTACTTCTTGTGAGTGATATTCATTGATCACTAGCCTTTCCTTGGCTGGTGTGTCCAAAATTCCTATAGTTCCTTCTTTGGTGAGTACATCATTACTTTTGGGGAAGACTCCGCCCATAGGTTCCTTGTGTATGGAACTACTTCCCATATTTTTCTTTTGAGGAGAGTCATTGTCCATCTTTTTCCCAAGAGATGATCAAGAGTGGCTTCTTGGCCTGGGAGGGGAAGTAGTTTGGGATGGATAAGGAGCTTGTGATTTGCCTTTTGCAAAAGTCCCTTTGCTTGGTGATCCGGCCTTATCATCATCAGAATCATCTTTTGGGACTCTTCCTAAAGTAGGGTCTTTGGGTTCAGCCTCCAGGATCTCATCCTCCTCTTATGCCTCAAAATGCTTGTCTACTAAGGGCACTTCTATCTTGTTACTCGCAACAAACCAAAGCAATTGGCTCACTTGCTGTTCTAACTTCCAATTTTAAATAGTAAGGTGATTTTGGGAGTTGTTTTGAGCCTATACTTTGGCTTGATCCTCTAATCTCTTCTCCTTATAGTAAAGGAGATCCTTTTGGCAACAAGCTACTTCTTTGTTCATCTTTTTCATGGTAAGTTGCAAGGAGGTCACTACTTGAGAACTTTTTTAGGCATGCTCCCAAATACTTTTGTTTGTCTTGAGGATGGAGAGTTCTACCTCTAATATGGACTGGAATGTTTTAGCTCATCCATCTCCTCTCGGGACTTCTCAAAATTTGAGGATAATTTCTACAACTTCTCTTATGCCGCCTTGGATTCCATTTTTGCATGAATTGATTGATCCCATAGCAATTGGAGTTCCTTCTCATTCTTCTTATTCTCCAATTGGGCATGGTGTAGTAATGTGGTTTTCATAGCCCATGAAAAAGTAAACTAGTGTGGTTTATCTTTGTAAAGACGGAATACATTGTATGACTGAGACCCACGGTTGAGCTATTGCCATGTGAGCAATCTATATACATGTATACAATTGGCCAAATGGATTATAGTCTTGTCCTCTTTGAGTGCTCTTGTGTATATAGGTAGTGGGGAGTTGAGAGAGAGGGTGTGTTTTAGTTTGAGGAGTCTCAAGAATGTTGGGAGTGAGAGTTGGAGCAGAGTGTGAGTATTAGAGGAAATGTTTGCGTAAGATGTCATATGCTTCCAACCTGCCCCTCCCAAATCCTTTCTCATCAGGCTCAGATTCTACACCAGGATGGCTTACGGGATTGGATAGTCGCATATTTTGGAGCGGTATTCATGGAGTTGGTGATGGAATCTTTCCCAAATCTTGTTGTCCTTTCGGTGCTTACTTATGAGAAAGTTTAGGAATTGAAAATGTGTGTGCTCTTATAGATGGAGAATGAATTAATTTTTCTCATGAGCTTCAAGGTGGATTTGTGGGGTCCATTTGTCAAAAAGTGAAGAAACTAAATGATAAAAACGTCCAAGTGATTGGGTCCCAAGAGGAGAAGTATGGAGTTTTTTGACCATCAAAGGAGTTTGGTGAGAGCATTTGAGCAAGGAAGACCACGAATGAAGATAAGAGCTAACAAGATACAATTTGAAGATTGAAATCTAGTAATTTGAGCAGATTCTATGGGAGATATGATTGATTGAATCAAGGGGGTATAATTCATACTTGGAGCACAAAATAAACAATTTGGAGAGGTTTGTGAAACATTTTCATGATTTGTTAGTGCATTTGGAGAGTAGATAGATTTCTTATGAGGCTAAGCCTAAGAAAATTTAGTTTTTGATAAATCTCAAATTAGATCTTGTTGTTGGAGCTCTAGAAAGTGAGGTGTTGGAGATTAGATGCTAATCAGATTTGGAATTTTGGTCACTCCTAAAATTGTGGTTTGAATCACCTTATGAAAATCTCTAGTGATATTTGTGGTTTGGTCTTGCACCTCTATGAAAATTTTTTATTTGAATTCCTCAAATAGAGAATTAGGGTCTTGGATCAAGCATACTTGGGTCTATAGAGCTCAAAAGTTAGCTCAACTCAAGAATTGATCCATATCTAGGAATTGAGGTTGGATTAGGCTATTAAAGTTTGTAGGGGCTTAGAGAACAGCACATCCAACTATTGTGAAAATTTTACTTGACTTTGGGTCCATGGAGAGTGAGAGCTGATGCAACAAGCTCTACTAAAAATATTGTCGTAAGCTTGGTAGAGCATTTCTATCTTCTATCATGATTGAATGCAAATTCTCCTATTTTTTTGACTATGATTGAGGATTTTAGGTTATTGGAGTGTATGTGAGGATCAATTGTATCTTTGACTCAGAAATCTGGTGAAAGCTGCCAAGAGCTATGAGCAAAGCCTAAATTAGGGATTTCAAAATTAGGGTGGAAATTACAAAAAATTGGCCAAGTTTGAGAGCTTGTCAAGGGAGCTATGATGATCAGATTGTGGCTTATTTCAGATCATTGGAAATTTTATCTTATAGGCTTTCCATTGAGTCCTAAATCACTCAAATCCAAGTCACAATAAAGTTATGCCCATCTGAGTTGCACATCAAGAAGACATAGAATTACTCCACTTGGAGTACAAATTGGTTTGAAGGTTGATGCACATATTGGAAGAACCTTGGAGTACACGTTGAAAAAATCTTGATTGTAAAAAACCAAGACCAAGGAGAGAAATAAGAGAATGGAAGCTCACATTGGGACACTTGAATGGTGAAAACTCCAAATGCCTTGCATGAGCTTCAGCTCTTGTATTTATAAGGATCATACATGGCTCTTGAGAAGCTTCTCAAGAAGCTTCTTTGAGCCACTTTCTTGGATAGCAAGCCAAGTCAATTGGAAAGTTTCTCAAGAAGCTTCTTTCTAGAAGCCGCTTATTTGGCATGCACACTAAGCTATTTGGAAGCTTCTAGAAGCTACCTACTTGGGGTGCAAGCTAAGCTAGCCAGAAAGCTTCCCAAGAAGCTTCCTAGATACTTCTAGAATATTCTAGGCTAATTTGTCTTATTTTCTTCTTCATTAGCCATACTAACTTCATTGTCAAACTTCATATTGGTACATATTCTCCCATCGCTAGTTGGTGATGGCCTCATCGCCAGTGAAACTTCAAACTCCTAGATGGCCCATTGTGCATTTTGGAGATGAGAAAGAGGTTCCCATGTGGCATCATGAAAGGGATACCCTTTCCAAAGAACCTTGTACTCCATATGTTGGCAATGGCCTCGTTGAATGTGGCAACACGCAAGGATACAATCAACTTTGTACTCTTCATGATCATTGATAGGGACAAGAAGAGGAGGAGGTTGGACTCAAGAGGAAAAATAAGATGGGTTAGGAAAAAAGGGTTTCAACTTAGAAACATGTAAGAGAGGATGGATACACATATGACAAGGCAAGGAAAGTCGATAAGAAACAAGAGAGATAATTTGGGTGATATCAAAGGGTCCTATCCAATTAGGAGTAAGTTTACAAACTTGGGTATCAAGTGAGAGAGGGATGTTATTGGATGAGAGCATGACCTTATCACCAACTTGAAAGCTAAGATCATGACAATGGTGATCCGTGTATTGTTTCTGCCAAATTTGAGCAACAAGGAGATGAGATTTGGCTTGTTGGAGGGATTGGGAGATGGTGGTCAAGAAGGTGGAAGTATAAGGGACATGAGATGGAAGAGGAGCAAGAAGGGAATCTAGAACAAGTGGGTTTTGGCCAAAATTGAGAAAGAAAGGAGAGAATCTGATGCTTGCCTATTTAGAATTATTGTATACAAACTTGGTAATTGCAAGACATTCATCCCAATTGGTATAGTGAATGTTGACATAGGCACAAAACATATCTTCTAAGGTGCGATTTGAACATTCAGTTTCTCCATCAGTTTGAGGACGATAGGCTGTAGATAAAGCAAGCTTGGTGTTGAGTATCTAAAAGAGTGCTTGCCAAAACTTTCTAGTGAAGCAAGGATCACGGTTGGAGATGAGTACACATGACATCCCAAGATGCTTGAATACATTGTCAAAGTAGATTTGCATCAAGGTCTAAACATCCATAGTATCAACCGTTGGTGCTAAATGGATTTTCTCACTAAGCATATCCACAAACACCATATTGGTTGTGTGACCTTGCTTTGTCTTGGGCAAGGAGGTGATGAGATCTAAGCTCACATGTTCCCAACAAGTAGATGAAATGGGGAGTGGTTGAAGGAGTCCACTCGGTTTTTGGTTACTAGCCTTGTAGCAATCGCAACTCTCACATGATCATACAAACTCCCAAATGTTTTCTGCAATTTTGGGCCACTACCATTAGCATTGGAGGGTACCCAAGGTCTTGTCCACACCCATGTGACCAAAAATTGGTAAATCATGGGCTTCTTGAAGGCGCACAAGTAGGAGATCACCTTTGGTTGGACCATAGATCCAATCCTCATGGAATAGAAGGATTTCCTTGAAGGAGAAGGTGTTGTACTCCTTGTTGCATGCTATAAGACAACCATGTACCATCTGGAAGAAGGGATCTTGTTGTAGAGTTGACTGAAACTCATTTTGGACATTAGAGTCAATTGACACTATTGTAATTGCTGTGATGATGAGAGGAAGAGACTTCAAATCAAGTTGTTGTGAAAGGTCATCAAGGATGACATGGAACCAACCTAGTTTGTACTCAAGTTTGATGTCAAAAAATTGGATTTGCTCCTCCCATCAATGATGTTGAATCTTCATGTGTTCCAAGTGTAAGGTCTACAACAATGGTTTGTGATTAATTCACATGATCATATATTTCTCCAAGAGGTAATGCCTCTATACCTTGGTGACATATACCACTGCAAGTTGTTCCTAATCTCAAGCAAAGTAATTTCTTTCAGCTGTATTTAGTTGGCAAGACACAAAGGCAATAGGATGTTGTCCATCTGGGAATTCTTGTTGCAACACGGCTCCAATTGGAAAGTTAGAAGTATCAAAATCAACCACACAAGGTAGATGAGGATCATATGGTTGAAAGAATGGGTCTTGAAGACACCATATCTTTCAAATTCTAGAATGCTTCTTCATGCTTGGTGGTTTACTAAAAGCTCAAGTTCTTCTCCAAGAGGTCAGTCAATGGTGCACCACATGAGCATAATAGTGGATGAACCGTAGGTAAAAATTGGCCAATCCATTAAATGCCCATACTTTTGTAACATCCTTTGGAGTAGGCCAATTAGTAATGGCCTTGATTTTCTCTTCTTCCATCTTGATCCACTCCGATGAGATCTTATGACCCAAGAAGGTAACTTCCTTTTGCCAAAAGGCACACTTTGACTTCTTGTAGTAAAATTTCCATTGTCGTGGTTATCTTAGGATTTCTTGCATGTGATTCATGTGTTCTGCCTCTATCTTGCTATAGATTAAGATACCATCCAAGAACACCACCATGTACCGATCTAATAGTCCATATGACACCCGACACATCTAATCCATGAAGACTATTAGAGCATTAGTGAGCCCAAAAGGTAGAAATCTCCACTCAAAATGCACATACCTTGTGCAAAAGGAAGTCTTTTTCACATCCTCCGTAAAAGTGAGGATTTACCAATAGCCGTTGCAAAGATCCAACTTGGAGAAATATTGTGCCCCACTCAATTGATCAAGCAAGTTATCAATCCAAGGCAAGTGATATGCATTGTTCACTATTTTCTTATTGAGCGCACAGTAATCAATACATAAACAAAGTCCCCCATGCTTCTTCAAAAGAAATAGTACCAATGCTCTCCAAGGAGAGGTACTATGTTGTATGAAGTCCTTCTCCAACAACTCCGTACATGTTGTTTGAAACTCCTCCAACTCCTTTGGTGGGAGCCGATAGATTGGTCTACTCACTAGAGTACTCCTTGGCAATAACTCAATATTGAAGGGCATACCCCAATTGGAAGGTAATCCCTTCAACAAATCATCCAAAAACATGTCTGCAAACTCTTGAACTATCTGATCAACCATTGCTTGATGAGGATCTTGTCCGTCCTCAGATCGTCCTTGTGCAATCAGCTTGATCTACATCATGAAAACATACTTATCTTCCTCCAAAGCTTGCTCTATGGCTGCTTCACTAACAAACTTCCCATCTAGGGACTCATCTCTCTTCAAAGCTTACTCCATGGCTGACTTCTTGGCAAACTTCTCATCTTGGGACTCATCTCCCTTCAAGACTTGCTCTATGGCTACCTTCTTGACAAACTTCCCATCTTGGGAATGATTATTTTCAAATGTCTTACTCAAAGGTGCCAGACAACCTAATTGGAAATTTCTACCTTGGTGTTGTACTTAGATTCGTTGTCGGGTCCAATCAAATTGAATCTTATGATGTTCAAGCTAAGGTAGTCCTAGAATGACATCAACAATGTAGAGGTGCCACTACAAACCTCATGCACTCTTGAGTCTTGGAGTGTTAGTTTTGGAGGAGTATGATGGAGTTGGGGTTCTTTGCCTTCTTAGTCCATGGTGTGCTACCATAATAGCCATTAGAGGTTCATCCTAAGTGAGAGACACCCCAACTCACATTGCGGGTGTTGCGCTTAGGTTCTTTCCTTCTAAGAGTGTTGTGTCTTTCTCCTTGGTAATATTGGAAGTGATGACCAACAGACCAAGAGTGCGTGTTATGATGACAAGTTAGGTTACTTGTTACTACCCTACGCAATAATAAGAATACCAAACCTAAAGTGAAGGGTTCTATTGGTTGGGTTCCACACACTCAAACTAGTAGGAACAAGTTTATCTTCAACCTTTGATCTATAGGCTCCATAGCTAGGCACCATGTGTGTTCCCAGAGAGAGAAAGGAAAAGTACAACAATGGGTTAATTGGTCATCCACAATGCCCTTCTCCTTTCACAAACATTGGATTTAGACTTCCAAATCTACCATTGTGGTTGTACCTTTGGCAGCTTCCATCTGCCACTCATCTACCTATTACATCCACACAAGTTTAGCTTCTTAGGACTTGTAGGAATTTTCTTGTAGAAATTGTTCCTGCTCTTCCCATAACTCTACAATCTTTTCTTGGGCTATCTGCTTGTACTTCAAATCTGACAAAATGGAAACTAATCCTAGCTTCCATGTTTGGTTTAGGTGTTCTACCCACTCCTTGCTGCTCACCAAATTCTCCATGAGGCTATCAATTATCTTGGCCAATAACCCCAATGTGTCTCACTCTCCATGTTCATCTTCCCACAACCTTTGTGTAATAGGTATGGGACATGCTCCCATAGGCCATTCTTCATATGGGCCTTGGAAAAAAAATCAAAGCTCAAGGTCTGAGTGAGGCACTCCCACCCCACTATTTTCCAAGAAACCTGCAAGGGTCCTTGATCTACCTATTGGGGTTGCAAGCGAATCATCTTTGATATTGACAACTTCTACCTCACCCCATTGGGCAACCCTTCTCTTGGAAGAGGTGAGTCAAGACTCTGAGCTCTTTGGGAGTCCTTTAGACCCCTTGGAAGGCACTATTTTTTTGAAAGGTAATCTCAACCTCCTCCTCATCATTTGAGAAAGTCCAAATTCTCACCTTCAATTAGAGATTAGAGATGTTGCTCCATCATTCTCAAAGCTGGTTCCTTTCTGCTTCTTACTACAGGAAGTCTCCTCTTCTATGGGATTGCCAAGTTCCCGCCATTCCTCTTCTTGCACTATGATAAGAGCCATCCTAAGTTTCAGGAGATTTGCTTGTTCCCTATTAGTCCATTTCATGATGTTTGCCATTAGTAAGGCTATTGCATGGGGACTCATGTTCTGTCCTCCAACTCATCTTACCACCTCTTTGTAAGTTTTCTAAAACACAAGTAACTAGGAAGTTGGTAGCACTTCCTTGGTAAGGTTCTCATGCATTTGAATGGCTCTAGGAGCCGAATGCTCAAGTCCAGCCATCATCATAGGTCGCATAAGAAAAGGCCTTCCCTCCTTTACCTTTTATGTGAGGACTACTTTCCAAAAGCTAAAACAACATTCTTGCAACTTGGTGAATATCACCAAGGCATAATCCAATGCCTCCCTATGTATCACAATCCAAATTATAGTGTCAATGACCAACGTGCTCAAAAAGGATAGATTCCCTTGCCCACCTATAAGGTAATGAAAATTCCTCATGGCATAAAAAATATGGATGTGTAACTATACCCATTGGGAACCCATTTTTGTTCAAGGTTCCCATAGGAGCATCAGTAGTATTGAAAAGTAGAAGCCATGGTAAGTGTTGTGAGCTCAAGCATAATCCTTCCATCCTAGAGGAATATCTTCTGTCCCTGGTCTTAATGAGAATACATCCCATGTAGTATCCTTGGTGACAAGAATGGTCACAAAGTTTTGGAGTCACTTGGTATGGAAACAAGTAGATGTATCACCTTGGACTCCACTTGGATTTTGTCTATGGTTGCCAAGTTTCTTGGAAGTTCTTCTTCTACTAGTAGGAAGAACTTGTGAGCTTCAAAATTCCACAACTTCCTATACTCCATATTCTCCCTCATCATGGGATCTACATTGCCGAAGTCACACAAGTAGCCAAACTGAATGTAGATTAGCACCTCTATGGGTTCTTTCATGCTGCCATGTTACTTTTGTCTTGAAAAATTTCTCCTTCTCTTGTTATTGACCGTTCTTTGACTTACTTTGGGTCAATGCAAGTCTCTAATTCCTCAAAAATTCTTTTGTAGATCCTTTCAAGGATGTTGGTCATGATCCCTCCGTCAACATGATGGTTTTTGGCTATGAATGTTGATTCCCAATTATGGGTATCAAGAATCCCTTGTCTTGTTTGGTCTAACCCGTCTAAGAGAGCTCTTGCAACCACTCTTGAAGCAAGTTCTTGTTTGCATTGCATATATTTCTGACTTTCTCCCTTGATAGTTATGTTCCCATGGATGATTTTCCTTGTCTGATCTGCTTTCCTATATAGTTCCTTTCTTCAGTAGTTTGAGTTCTTGCATTTTGGCTTGCATGAGAATCAAATTACACAAGCTTTTTGAATGATAAAATGGTGGTGACTTGGGATCTTTTGGGGGTTTTTTGAGAATAGATTCTTGTCAAATGTTGTGAACTTCTGCATAAATTCATATTTTGCATGCCAAGTACAATGTCTCCCAATGAGATATGAATGGTCATAAACCACTTGGTGATGTTTCATGTTAGCATCCAAAGCGTACGTGCATGGCACCATCTTTTCACTAAATGCATCTTGTTACAAATGTACAATTGTCATTTCTTGGAGAGTCACCATAATTGTGACTTATGGGAAAGCTCTCATAGAAGATTTTGGGGTATGCTTGTTGTGTCTACCTCTTGTATCTTGGTGTTTGAGGTGAGGGACCAGAATTTCTAGAATGGAATTTAGACGCTCTTGCTGATTTTGAGAAAAGTGCCTATATACTGAAAAGGGGTTTTTCGGCAACCAAGATTTCCTAGTCTTATCCTCAAATCGTGAAAAAACTACTCTCCCATGGGATTATTTCTTTCTTTCTTTCTTTCTTCTTGTGGAGGAATGTAATGGGGATTTAAGGTCTACACTTTGATCCATTGGTGTGGGTATCTAATATGTCTCCATCTAATATTTCCAACTGAACCAATTTTTTGTTGAACACTTCAAGTACTTATATGGGCCTAGCCATTTTTTTAGCAAATATCCTAGGGAATCAGCCAACCCAACCATTAAATTTGAGTACCAAATCCTTTTGGTAGAGTGGTACTTCCGTTGTTTTGTTATCAAAGTAGGTCTTTCATTTGGCCTGGGTGGTATATTGTGTGGATAGTGCTTGCAAATGCTTCTCATTCAGATTATGGAGTGCCACGACCCATTCCTTTGTTGTTTTCCCCTCTTGAATTAAGATGTCCAGGTCAAAGTAAGAGTAAGGATACAAAGGGAAGGGATAACAAATTCTATTAGTAGAATTGCTTCTTGCCCGTAGACAATTGGAAAGGAATGTATCTTGTAGTGAGTTTGATGGTGGTGCAATATGCCTTTAATGCACTTGGTTATTTTTGGTCCTAATAGGTGGGGTTGAGGCTAATCACTTTTTTAGGATAGTAAGTAAGATACCATTGACATGTTATACTTGGCCATTTGCTTGAGGATGGTGTAGGGGAGACCTTTTATGTTGGATCTCATAAGTGTTGGTTAAGTCTTGTACTACACCATTGATGAAGTGTGACTAGTTATCTATCACAATAGACAAAGGAGCACCAAAATGGGATATCATATTTCTATGAAGAAATTGAACCATGATAGTTGTTGAGTTGTTACTAAAGGGTTTGGCCTTTGCCCACTTAGTGATCTAATCTACCATTACAATGATATGGCAATGGCTAGTCTGTCAAGTTGTGTGAATGATAGATCCCATGAAGTCAAGTCCCTATTGCTGGAATGGTTGTTTTGCTAAGATTGGATATAAGTACATGCAACATCTGGAGATGATTTTGCCAATGTGTTGGCAAGTGTCACACATACAAGCATATCAATTGGTGTCTTCAGTGATAGAGCGCCACCAATAGCCTATTAAGTAGATTTCTTTGGAAGTAAGCTCACCTGAGAAGTATCTACATGCCTTGAGTACTATGGGAATTTCTTTTGGGCTAATGCACCACTAGAGCACTTGGTCCACACCCATTTGGTAAAGGTTGGCATGGAGGATTGTGAAAGGAAGAGGGAACATGTGAAAGCACTCATAATAGGTATGTGTAGATTGGATACCACCCTTCCTATAGACAAATAAGTTTTGATTTGATCCATCAACATGGACTAAGTAGTGACTTGATCCCACTCATAGAAGAGATGGAAACCTACAAGATTGGTATTAAGGGAATTTGTCATTGGAGATCCAAGAATGCAGGAAAGGAAATCCACTTTATGATAGGATTTGCCAAGGTGGTACTCATTGACAAGGAGAATTCTTGTAGGAGTAGCATCCAACATGCTTACTATCTTCAAAAAAAAGGCTTGTTGACAAGGTACTTGAGGGCTCTATGAACATGGAAACAAAACTATTGCCCATAAGGTAGTGTAAAAAATTCTGAATAAAAATGACTATGCCAAGGCATGTCCTTTCAGTTGTAGAGTAGTTTCACTATGTAGAACTAAGTTGGCAGCTATTGTAGTAGATGGAGTGTTCTCATTGTTGGTTGTCATACTGGGAAAGGACATCACTCTTGTTGTGTTGGACATATCTACAAAGATATGAAAGGTAATTTCCTAATTTGGTGTGACTAGAATAAGAGCCATAACTAGCCTAGTTTTCAAGGTCTCAAAAGCCTTAGTGCATTGGTCTGTCCATAGGAAATCCACCATAGCATGGAGTAGTGTGGTCAGCTTAGATGCTATCTTAGGATACATGTGAACATACCGACGGTAATATCCCATACAGCCTAAGAAGCATTGAAGGTCACATAGCATGTTGTGTATGGGCAGTTGAGTAATGGCTTGGATCTTTTTTGAATCAACTATTTATGCCATTTTTGTAGACCAAATAGCCTAAGAGCAGTCCACAAGAAACAACAAACAAACATTTTTGTGAATTGAGGGAGATCTTGACATTTTGGCAGATATGTAGAATAGCCTGCAATGCTCAGACATGGTCATTGCAGGACTATGTATACACATTTTTTTGAGGTAGAGTTCTAACTCATCCTGTACTTTGCCAAAAGAACTCATAATGTATTTATGAAATTTTATGGAGAAATTTTGTAGTCCAAATGGCATCACTCACTAGGCATAAGTACCCCATTGGGTAACAAACATGGTTTTATACTGATCCTTTGGGGCGATAGCAATCTTTTTGTACTCAAAATATCCATTCATGAAGGAAATACATTGACTATGGGCTACTTTGTGTAGCAGCATATCTGTAAATGAAATTGGAAAAGGATCGGGTAAAGTTTGGGCATTCAATTTGTGGAAATCTATGCAGTTCCTTACTTTTCCCGTATCCTTGTTTGGAAATACTAAAATAGGCAATGCCCTCTCAGTTTCACCTATGGGATAAATGACCCTAAACTTTAGTATTTTTTCCAATTCTTCTTTTACCTTTTGGGAATAAATAGGGTTCAATTTGTATGGTTTAGATCAAACAAAGATTGCACCAACATGCAATAATATGCAATGTTAATACATTTTTGGATTCACACCCATCAATTTTGTATAATCTTAGGCAAAGACATCTCTAAATTCTTGGAAGAGTTTTTGATATGTAGGATGCTTGTTGGTACCCATGTTGGTACTTAACCAAACATATTGAGGAGTTTCTTCTGCACAAGAGATATATAGATCTTTGAATCTGTCCATGACATGCAAATGTAAAGGAATGGTCTCTTGTGCATGTTCCAAAAGTTTGTGTAGAAAGTAGTGTGGCAATTTTGGATTGGGTATGGTCTGATGGACTTCTAGCTCTTTGATAATTGTCTTTGGAATGATTTCTTTGGTGGTTGCAACAATAGTGTGGGTTGGAGAGTTTCACACATTGCCCACATCTTGTATCCCATATAATGCATACTATGGAAATATCTCATTTGAACTGGTTGAGAAATGCTTGTCGTCTTGTAGGGCTTTTATTTTACTATTTGTAGGAATGATAGTATTATTTGCAAGATTCCTATCAAGATAGAAACATTTGTCAATGGTTTCATTGTCCTAACAATTGATATCATTGTTGATGTAGAAGTAGCATGAGGGTGAGGTGGTATGCACATGTTCATGTGTATATTGTAACAAGAAAAAGCCTATTTTTGTTGGAGAAATTTTTCATGGCACCTATTAGAACTATTTAGTAGTAGCGTGTAGATGTCTCAAATATGGGTGTATTGAGCACATTTATGAGTTTGGTATGTGACATGGAGAAAGGATTAGATGAGTTTATTATCCTCATAACCTTGAATATTGCATGACCACTCATCTCCTCCTTGGTTATAAATAGATAGTTGGTGATGGTATCTGCAATTTCCTCATCACTACCATTGTAAGTGGTGTTCCATGCATCAATGCAAAATCTTAGTTCTCCTTCCTAATCTGAATTGGAATTCTAGTTGATAAGATACATTGGAAGAACAATGTGATTTGACTTCTTCTTAAAAGTTAACTTTTCTATTTTCTAAGAACTAATCACATCCACATCTACTAGCTATGAGACACCTAGTAAAAGTGGAAATTGTGTGGGAGCAAGTGTATCCATGGCCAAGTAATCCACTAGGAAGGTTTGCTCACCAATAAGTGTGGGTACTGTGGTTAAAAACCCAATAGGATGGTGCTTCATTCCATCAACCATTTGAAGAATGGTTTTAGTCATGCCTTGCAATCCTAAAACTTGAATAAATCCTTTTGTCATAATGTTGGTAGAGAAGCTTGAGAACCAAATCTTCTAATCAATTAGAAAATTTGGTTAGCAGATTTGGGATGACATTTCCTTCAATGGTTACAAGAATATTAGGATCATTGACCTTTGTATACAACACCTGATTTTTGTCTATTATTTCATTTATTAAAGTAGGTTGAGATCTTCCTATAGTCAAATATTCACCTATAGTCGCATGTGGTAGAATTCCTTTAGGTGAGGTTTGAGTTATGGGATTGGAAGTGCTTGGAAGAACCTCTTGTGCTGGGTTTTCTGAATGCATGATGGGTTTCTCTTTCATCAAGAAGGTCTGAAGCTTCCAGTGCTCTATAGGGGCTACCTTGTAAATTGTTTGATGGTGATGTTGGCCCGTGTTAGCCAAATTTGCTCAGATATCATAGATAAGTATAACTGAAGTAGAGGGTTGATTGGATCATATGTCTAACATGGGAATAGCAGCATGGAACATCTCTAAGACCAACTGAAGTACCTTTTTGTAAAGGCTCATTGTCAATCTTTGGGGAGGAGTAGGTTTCAAAGGATGAATTTCTCCCCGGATCCAACACTGCATAAGTACAAGATTTCACAGTCCAAAAGATATGTGCTTCCATGGGGACATGATTTTCTGCAAACAATGTCTCTCCTTCCAAGAGGTTCTCATCAATTGCAATGGAGTACACATTCCCGTTAGGGCTATGAGGATTTGGTTGTTTGCTTTTAAGGGCACTTTGTAAACCTAGGTGATGAAAATTTGAAAATCTGGGCATTGTACCATAGTATGTGCTCATGAGCAGAATGCATAACAAACAGGTTTATTAAAACACTAATTTGCATAGTGGTTCTGTTGCAAATGTGACAACATATATCAGAGCTAGGTGGACCTTGTCTTTGTCCATTTCCTCTTTCTCCTCCAAAAGTGGGGTCTTGTAAATGTTGGCTGAAGTTGTTGTGCTATAAGACTACATCTAAAGCATATTTTCTTTCTTCTCAAGGTTCTTGGTGTCTTTGCAATGTCCTACAATTTGAAATAGTGTGCCCATATCTCCCATAATGCATGCAAAAATTTGGAATGTCAAGGGTAGCACATTGGGCATTAGTGGGCTCCCTTCTCACACAACATGCATATTAGATTTCTCCTTTGGCAGCCATATTAATTGGGTTCCTCTAATGTGGTTCTTATGCTAAGTGAGGATTCTCAAGGCATTCCAATTTTGCTAGTATATCCTCTATTTTAAAAGGTGTTGCAAGAATCACGTTAGTAATGGTAGGTGGTGCTAGAAGGATTGCAAAAAGGACTACGGGCATTTGATCATATATGGGGACTATTTGGGACATCACTTATGGCCCTTGTGTAACTATAGGTGTTCATTCATAGAAGTAAGCTACCTATGGGAATCCTTATGAAGTAGCATAAGTGTTATGCATCACACTTCCATTAAATCTTGGTATGATAGAATATGGGTCTAGTAAGGCCATATCTTGCTCATTAGCTTGAGCTCAACAATGAGCTTCCTCAAATGATTGCGCTAGAGTTGTTGCCTTGATGTAGCTTAGAAGCTTTTGAATGTCCTTTAGTAGGGCATCCTTTAACCAATTGAGAGCCATAATGGAGTTTGGTGTGATCTTTAACACCCATTGGTGCATGTATACTTTATATAGATATTAATTTGGTTTATATAGATATTAATTTTGATATTAATTTTGCACATGGTGGAGAAATATTATATATATAGATTTTAGCTAAGCTTCTACATTAGTCATGATTAGCTAGAGTTAGTGCTAGCTAAGATAAAGGTGAACTTATTGTAAAGGAAAGGAAAAGAGTGAGCACCTCATTTTTTTATCTTCTATTGTATTGACTTGGTATTATTCCTAGTTATTTAACTTTGAGGAAAGAGTTGAGAACTCTTAGGCTCACAGGCCTTGTTGGTGTAGAATTTTTTGTATTGTCCAAGGATAGCCCATGTGAAGGAATCCTTGACTTAGTTGGTAGGTGAGGATAAGACCACCTACTCATGTTATTATTTCCATGTGTTTGGATATTCCTATAGACTTTTTGACTTTATTTGACTTTTAGCCTAGTAACTTGATTTACTTTGGTAATTAGTAACTTTGATGTGTAATTTTTTCACAAGTATATAAGCTAGGGGTCTATCATTTTTTCTTTTGCAAATCTCTTTCTCTAATTGAGTTCTCTAGTGAGCAATGTCTTGAGTCTTGGAAGTGCCTTGGAGTTCTAGCTTTGGAAGAGTGTGATGGAGTCGGAGTTCCTTGCCTTTTTAGTCCATGGTGCCTTACCTTAATAGCCATAAGATATTCATCCTAAGTGAGAGATAGACGAACTAAAAAATCATTGACAATGTGCATTGGAATTGTTGAGCAAATGCTTGCATGGTTTTTTTGTTTCCTTGCAGAGCCAATGTATTGTATCTCAATGTTGTTCTTGTTGTCTTAGAGAGATGTACTCTTGTCATCCTCCACTTGTATCATTGCATAGCTTTTTTTGTGGTTGTATTTAGACCATTGAACCAATGGTGTGCAATACCAATGAAACACTGGCCCATTTTCCATGCAATGGCAACACCATCTATGATAGTTTGAGCTATACAAACATTCTCAAACATTCACAAAAATGACTTGAAGTCCTCTTGTCCTATGGACACTACTGTTCTTGGGGGTAAGCAATTGATTCTTCTCCTAAAGTCATGGTAGCTTGGGGTACGTGAGTTGTAGAAGTTGTAACTAGTACTATGGAAGAAGCATGCACAATTATGGTGCAAATTTGAAGTAGGAATATCTCCATGGGTAGAAGTGCTTGCCATCAATGGAAATACTTTTTGAACTTGGATCATAGCAAAAGCATTGGCAATTTCAAGAGGTAGTGCTTCCTTTTGATTTGGCAGCCAATGAACTTATATGCATGAGAGGTAATGCTCCCTCTGAGCTCACATATGTAGTTGTAGGTACGGCAGGCAATACTTTCCTTGTACAAAAACATTTGTGCTCTTATAGGATGGCAAGGAGTACATACGTCCAAAATGCATTGTAGAGCTCATTGGAGGAAAATATACAAGTTCACCAATAGTGAGCACCAAAAATGGCATTTGGGGAATTCTAGTCCCACAATAGAGGGAGATTGGGCTATGAGAAGAAAGGAGGGTAACTTATGCAACCACATGCATATCTGGCCTTTGATTTGGCTTGGGAAGAGGTGATAATCTAGACTCACATAGTCAGGTGTTTCTCCACTACAGCATAGGAATTTCCTATTGACACTTACCTTAGAGATGGTTCAAGGGTCTGGCAACTCCTTAAACCTTTTAGCCTCCTAGAGTATATCACCCAATCCCCAAGTAGCCAATTGATAGAAGAACTTACTATCCTCTAATTACAGGGGGAAAAATGTGACAAGGAGCAAGGAGCAAGGAGCACTAAGCCAAAAAAATGATCTTGATCAAGTATTACCATACTCCATACATTCATCCATCAACATATAGTAGTGAGGGTGAATCCCTTTTTTTATGATTTTTGGATATCTTGAGCCTTCTCTACTACAAGGCCTCACACAATGTACATTTGGCTCCTTACGATGGTAGTCACTCCCATATTATCTTATTACTTTGTTCCTGTAATAGTGAAAAGGCCAGCCCCTTGATATTCAAGAATCTGCTTCTACTAAGAAGTTATGTATTTGAACAACAAAAGACTAAAAAAAACACACAGAGAGGATAAACCTCCCTTAAATTACATAGGCTAACCCTAAAAATAATTTTTGACCCAATTCTAATCACTATGCTTACAACTATTGGCCATTGCCTACAATATGACTCACCTTTTAGGCAACTTGTATCTCTTATATTAGATGGTGTTGTGTTGTGGTTTGCGTAGCCATAAAAAAGTAACTTATGATAGTTTATCCTCACATTAGTGGAGTAGGTGGTATTAAAGATCTGATGGATGAGACATTGCCATGTAAGCAATCTATGTACATATATGTGATTGGCCACGTGGGTTACAATCTTATCATGTTTGAGGGCTCTAATGTATATAGGTGAGGGAGAGTGGAGAGACAAGGGTGGAGTCAAGGAGTCTTGAAGGGGAGGAGGATGTTGGGAGTGAGAGTTGAAGCAGAGCATTCGTGTTAGAATATCAAAGGAGGCATTTGAGCATGAGATTTCCCATGCTTCCAATCTTCCACTCCCAAATCCTTTCCTCATTAGACTTCAAATTTTACACCGTGATGGCTTATGGGATTGGATGGTGGCACATTTTGGAGCGGTATTCATGGAGTTGGTGATGGGAAACCTGGATCCTATCATCCTTCCGGTGCTTACTTATGAACATGTCTGGGACTTGATAGTCTATGTGCTTCTATAGTTGGGGAATGCCTGAATTTTTGCTCATAAGCTTCAAGGTGGAGTTCTGGGGTCCATTTGTCAAAAAGTGAAGAAACTAAAGGACACATTTCCAAGAGATTGGGTCCCAAGAGAAGGAGTCAACAATGTAGAGAGTTTGGAGAGAGCATTTGGGGAGTGAATAGTACGGTTGGAAAGAAGAGCTGACAGCTACAATCTAGAGACTCAAATTTGACAATTTGAGCAGATTTTGAGAGGGATATCATCAATTGAGTCAAGGGGAGTAGAATTCATACCCAAGAACACAAAGTAGGTAATTTGGAGAGCTTCTTGAACTATTTTCATGATCTTTTGGTGGAGATGGAGGGTAGATGGAGGTCTTATAGCTCAAAGTACAAGAAATTCTAGTTTTGGATAAATTTCAAATCAGATCTGATTGATTGAAGTTGAAGCTTTTGAGATGTAAGGTGTTGGAGAAGAGTTGATGATCCATTTTGGAGTTTTGGTCACTCCCCTAGTTGTGATTTGAGATACCTTATAAAAATTTCTTGTCTTGTTGGTCATTAGGTTTTCACCTCTATGCAAAGGTTTCATGTGAATTTTTGATATAGAGAATTTAGTGTCTTGGATCAAGGACACTTGGGTCTGTAGAGCTTCACAAGTTAACCCAACTCAAGAATTGATCCACATCTAGAGAATGGGATTGGATTAGGCTACACAAATTTGATGGAGTTTAGACAAAGACACAACCAAATATTGTAGAAAATTTGGTTGGCTCTATATTTATGAAGAGTGAGATCTGATGCAGAACATTCTACTGCAAATACTGTCATAAGCTTGGTAGAGTAATTTTTATCTTCCATCTTGATTGGATGTCAATTCTCCTATCTTGTGACTGTGATTGAGGGTTTCAAATTTCCATAGCATTTGAAAGGATCAAGTGTACTTATGAATCAAAAATCTAGGGACAAATTGCCAAGAACCATGAGCAAACACAAAAATAGGGGTTTCAAAATTAGGGTGAAAGTTGCAAAAACCTGGCAAAATTTGAGAGGTTGTCAAGGGAGCTATAGTGACTTGATTGACACCTATTTTATGTCATTGGGAAGCTTATCTCATAATATTTCCATTGAATCTTAGAACACTTGAATCCAAGCTATAAAAAAGTTATGGTCATATAAGCTGCACAGAGTTTGCCCCATCAAGAAGACACAGGAATGCTCCACTTGGAGTGGAAATTTATTGAAATCTTAAGTCCTGATTGGATGAGACCTAGAGTATAGGTTGAAATGAGCTTGATGATAGAGTAAGAAAGCTCTAAAGCTCTTTTTTAACAAGAAGTATGAAGAGTTGTTACCATATTCTTGTGATTGGTTCCTCTTTGAGCTTGCATGCCTATTTGTACACCCAATTGGCTTGGATTGGTGTGGGGGCATTGCACTTAGTTTGTTTCCTTCTAAGAGTGCTGTGTATTTCTCCTTGGTAAGGCTGGAAGTGATGACTAGCAGACTAGGATTGAGTGTTGTGATGGCATGTCAGGTTGCTCATCACTACCCTTCCCAATAGCAAGAATATTAATGACAAGAAAGAAGGGTTTCAGCGATTGAATCACATGCTTGTTCAATCAAGTAGTTACGGGTTTACCTCTAGCCTCTAATCTATAGTCTCCATAGCTAGGCACACTATGTGTTCCTAGAGAGAGAAAGGAAAAGTACGACACCAGATAATCCTAATCTAACATGACAATGTACTTATGACTCTTAATTAAAGTCCTAACTTGGGACCTCTTGTAGATGGATTCCCACCTAATCAAGATGAACCTTGATTTCTAGCTAAGGATTCTTATTGATACAAAGTTGAACCCATAAATTGTAGGAGCTCAATCATCCAAAGGTGTAACCAATACCCAAGGACTCACTTTTCTTGATGGATGTGGAAGACCCAACCTCAAAAATAGTGTTATGGTAAACTTCTCATAAGTAAACCAAAAGTCATCAATCAAGAGAGAAGCTTGGAACCAAGCTCCATAGCCTTTCCTATTGGAGGAGAGAATCAAAGCTTTGTAAAGTAGAGGTGCATCAATAACAAAGATAGAAAGTGTGTGTGTGTGTGTATATGCTTTGTTGCATGCATAGTTTGGGAAACAATGGAGGTTATCCTCAAAAGAGAGCAGAATTAATTTTCTCAATCCATAAATCACTTCACTATCACCTTGTTACCATGATCATCATGATACTTCTTCTCCTTGATCCTTTAAAAAAAAAGGCTAGCCTTAAGGAGATTAGCTACAATGTTTGACTTGCATTAGTTGTCAAAGGTGATAGACTCTATGACAACCCAACAAATATCACTTTTGCTGTAATTAGGTAAGTAAAGTTTGTTGCCGCAAAGATACAATTCAAAATTGGTCAAATACAAAGCAAATAGTAACAATCTCAATTCTTCTTGGTTGCGTCTTTAATCTCTCAGAAAGGAACCACACCCAAAACAAAGTAACAAGCATTGACTCGTAGTCTTGTCACACAAAAATATCACACTTAATCATAACTCCATCAAATATTTTCAAACAATCTTGATTATGATGATTTAGTCTCTAAAAAATGGCACTTCACTACAAAATGACTGCCTCAAAATTGTGTTCTACCCCTCCACTGAAGGCACAACTTCCTCAATCAAAATTGCTTCACATCAACTCACCGCTGCACCACAAATGCAAAATACTACCAACACTACAATTCCTCTTAGATCTATCAAAGCATTGCTCTGATTGCACTTCACTCAAGATCACACACACAAAATGAAGATCAAGTCTACGAAATCCAACATCCAACAAACACATTGACTTGCCCTTCAAAATTCTCTCAACACTCACAAACACAAACACAAAGTTGATACTTGGAATTAAGCTCAAGTGACAAGCACTACAATCAGCACTTTGCTTTATCTATTTTCAGAATTATGAGCACTTAACAACAACACACTGTGAATGCATCTTTTAAATAGTGAAGCACTTGACAGTTATCTAACTTCCTAAATTACCTACTAACAACTTTACCAACTTGCAGATCCAAAATGACAACGCACCTCTTCATATCTGCCTCTCAATATCTTGAATGTATTACTACTCTAATCCAATGTCTACTTCTTCATCTTCTAGACCCAATGATCTCTCTTCCTATCACTCCTCCATCTTTAGGTCCATTTGATTCTGCTAATTCCTTTGCTATCTCTACCACTTGTTCACTCAAAACTACAATTGCACTCATGGGTAATCTATCTAACTCTTTATCTTTTGACCTACTCTTTTCTTATGTCTCAAATGACAACTTTGAAGACACCTGCACTCCTACTTCTCTTACTTTGGGTCTAACTGCTATCAATTCCTTTGCTAATTCTACTATATCCTCATCAAGAATTGTAATTGAAAGCATGAGTACACTATTTATGCCTTCAATTTGTAACCCACTTTCCCCTAATGACTTATGTTATTGACCCAAAGACACTTATTGTATGATCTTGCACTTTGGCTTCATTCACTACTACTATTTCTCTTCTAATTCTATCCTTTATTCAATTACAATTGAAATTGAAGTCATGGGTATCCTAAATATCTTCTTTCCCTCCTCTAACTTCCTTTGATGCCTCTAGCAAGACTCCCAAAGTCACCTTCATTGCACTCCAAGGTCCAACTAGCTCAGATCTAGTCACCTTTGTCCTAAGGCAAAGAAGCTTCTAATCCAAAGTTGTAGAGACCCAAAGAACATAAACCCAAAGACATTCAACTACTCTATACATCTACTCCCAAAACTTCAAATGCTTGTAACTTTTGCTATATACCTCCAAAATTTGTGATTTTAATTGCAGCAAAAAGCCCTTAACAAAACACTTCTAATAAGATATAGCATGTATGATTCAGATTTTTTGTGATTGAGATATGACCCCCGTAGTAATCATGACCTGCAACTTCCATTCCTCCTTTGGGTCTGCACTCCTTCAACGTTTGATCCAAGTTTGTCTTCCTCTGACACAAAGTAAGTTTCTTTGGATCTGATCCAATCCGAGTCCTTCTTCCTCCAATACAAATTTGACTTCCTTAGGCCTGATCAAAACACAAGTTTCCATTCATTTCTTCTCCATTTAGTTTTAGCAAGGCACTTCTTCTTCAAAACTTGTCCAAAATGAAAAATGTATGTACCACATACCCCCTCCCTCAAATGCAAGCATCCCTACAAACACACAACATGGATTCAACAAGATGAATAAAATGACAAAGGCAATGTTTCTCTTGTGCAATTTTGAACAATATCCTACACAAAATTAAGAATTAAAGTGATCTTTGTCAATGCTTCAATAATTTCCTTCTTTGCATGCTCAATTGAGTCATCCAAATGGATCACTATAGCCCAACAATGATTGTTGTCTTTTGATTTAGCTTTTTCTTAGCAATCCATAGTTTTCTTTCTCTCATCATAAACTTCTTTTTTCTTTCTTTTTCAAACAAGGAGAATTGTAAACCAAACAAGGCGATGCACACTCCAAATCACTCCAAAATTTAATTTCATTGTTTATAGCCAAGAATTTGAAGGTAACAGTTGGAACTCAAGGAAATGTGTCTTTGGATTCACTTTCTCAAGAAATGGGGGTTTGCAAATGTTAATTGTTGGTGATCCATAAAGAGTCGTGGCTATTTTATGCTCCCATTCAATCCAAAAACATGATTCCTTGTCTGACTCTTCAGAGGAAGTAGATTCCTTCAAGTCTTGATTTAATTCTTGAACATTCTTGAAAATTCTCCTCATTTTCCTCCCCTATTACAATATACAAACAAACTTTCACTCCCGAAGACTATATCCCCGGCAACAATGCCAAAAATCATGTGACAACCTGGAAAATATCACTTTTGCCGCAATCAAGTAAGTAAAGTTTGTTCTTGTAGAGATACAATTCAGAATTGGTCAAACACAAAGCAAGCAGTATTAATCTTGGTTCTTCTTGGTTGCATCTTTAATCTCTCAAGTAGAAACCACACCCAGAAGAGAGTAACAAGCATTGACTTGTAGTCTTGTCATAAAAAAATATCACATTTAATCACAACTCCATCAAATCTTTCCAAACAATCTTGATTGTGATGATTCAGTCTCTCCCAAAAAGGACACTTCACTACAAAACTACTTTGCCTTAGACTTGTGTTCCACCCTTCCACTAAAGGCACAACTTCATTGATCAAAATTGCTTCACATCCACTCTATGCTGCACTCACAAATGAAAAATATTGCAAACACTACAATTCCTCTTAGAGTTGTCAAAGCATTGCTCTGATTGCACTTCATTTAGGATCACACACACAAAATGAAGATCAAGGCTGTTGGAATCCAACATCCAAAAAACACACTAACTTGCTCTTCAAAATTCTCTCAACACTCATAGACACAAATGCAAAGTTGATACTCGGAATTAAGCTCAAGTGACAAGCTCTACAATCATCACTTTCCTTGATCTATTCTCAAAATTATGAGCACTTAACAACAACACACTGTGAATGCCTCCTTTAAATAGTGAAGCACTTGACAGTTATTTTACTTCCTAAACTACCTACTAACAACTTTACCAACCTACAGATCCAAAATGACAATGCACCTCTTCATATCTGCCTCTCAACATCTTGAATGTATTACTACTCCAATCCAATGTATACTTCTTCTTCTTCTTCTAAACACAATGATATTCCTATCACTCCTTCGTCTTTAGGTCCATTTAATCTTGCTAATTCCTTTGTTGTCTCTACCACTTGTTCACTCAAAACTACAATTGCACTCATGGGTAATCTATCTAACTCTTTATCTTTTGACCCACTCTTCTCTGATGTCTCAAATAACAACTTTGAAGACACATGCACTCCTACTTCTCTTGCTTTGGTTCTAACTACTATCAATTCCTTTGCTAATTCTACTATATCCTCATCAAGAATTGTAATTGAAAGCATGGGTACACTATTTATGCCTTCAGTTTGTAACCCAATTTCCCCTAATCACTCGTATAACTAACCCAAAGACACTTATTGTCTGACGCTGCACTTTGGGCTTATTCACTACTACTATTTATCTTCTAATTCTATCATATCTTCAATTAGAGTTGAAATTGAAGTCATTGGTATCCTAAATATCTTCTTTCCCTACTCTAACTTCCTCTGATGCTTCTAGCAAAACTCCCAAAGTCACCTTGATTGCACTCCAAGGTCCAGCTAGCTCAGATCTAGTCACCTTCATCCTGAGGCAAAGAAGCTTCAACCCAAAGTCATAGAGACCCAAAGAACATAAACCCAAAGACACTCAACCACTATATACATCTACTCCCAAAACTTTAAATGCTTGTAACTTCTGCTAAAAGACATCTAAACTTTACAATTGTGGCAATTGAAAGCATTGAACAAGATGCTTCCAATGAGATATAGCACACATGATTTAGATTTTTTGTCATTGAGATATGGCCCTCACATTAATCTTGACCTGCAACTTCCATTCCTCCTTTGAGTCTGCACTCCTTCAACGTCTGATCCAAGTTTTTTCTTCCTTTGACACAAAGTAAGCTTCTTTGGATCTGATCCAATCCAAGTCCTTCTTCCTCCAACACAAAGCTGATTTCCTTGGGCCTGATTAAAACACAGGTTTCCCTTCATTTTTTCTCCATTTGGTTTCAATTTGGTTTCAGCAATGCACTTCTTCTTCAAAACTTGTCTAGAATGAAAAATGTGGGTACCACTGACTCATCCAAAAAGGAACCATAACCAACCTACTTTTGAACACCCACTAAATGCCTAGTTAGGACCTATGTCAAATCCCATGCCACAGAGTTTGACCAAACAAATTGAGGTTGGCATGTTGGCCTAGAGCACACATACAAAAGACATCGGGTCCCAAGGGCAACATAGAAGTATAATTTTTTTTATTGAAGCAAGGAGTGGAGATTTTCTTCCTCAAAGAGCAAAATGTTGAGTATGCAAACTTGTGCAAGGAAATGGTCCAAGATTCAAAGATTTTTTGGAAGAAGTAATATCCTAGCTCGACTAGGGCCTTACCTCATAGTTCTTTCTTCCTCAATCAAAGGAAGTACTTGAGTGATAGAACTGATAGGAAATACACTCCCTATTTTCAAATTTCATGAAAGAAACTATTCGTTGGTCCTCCAAGTTAATTTCAAGAGGAACCTATAAAGTGGGAAGGGAAATTAAGTGGTTCAAGAGAGTTTTGAAGAGTAGATAGGTTTTTGGTTGAAAGTGCATTTGGTAGGTTTAATAGTTTCCTTTGAAGCAAGATATATGAATCATAGTGATAGTTTCCAACTTTTCTTGAGTAATCCAAGTTGAGTAGAAAATGCTTTCAAGAGCTCCAAGTTAATTTTGAGAGGAATCCAAAGAGTAGGAAAAGGAAATTGAGTGTCTGGAGAGAGTTTGAAGGAGTAGAAAATTTTCAAAAGAAGTCTTCCTTGCATGATTAGTAGTTCTTATGAAGCATGAAAAGTAAAGCAAAGTGATAATCATCAAATTTGCTCCCCATTGGAATTTATTGAGTAATCAAAGCCAAAAACAACCATGAAGATATCCACAAGATACTCTCTATTTCCTTTGGTTTATGGTATTGAATCTACTTTAGCTATTCACTTTGATCTTCCTACTTTTCAAAGCATGCATAAGAAATTGAAGAAGGCTGAAGGAGGTGATGCAAAGAAGTTAAGGAAGGATCAACTCATGGAATTGTAAGAGACAAGAGTGGTTGCAATAGTTCAAGTAGAGCAAGCCCAAAGGAAACAAAATTTTTTCAAGATCAATAGAAGTACGAGAAGAAATATTATACTTGATACAATTGTGAAGAAATATGTACTTTGTGAACTTCTTTGAGTAAATATCTATCATTTTATAAATTTCTTGAACTAAGGGTATTTCTATATATTTCAAACATTGTTTTGGAATGAATGAGAGATTGAGAAGTAATTGTATTAAATTAGAAATTGTGGCCAAACATACTTGGTGTCTATTTAGCAAGGATATTGGTCTTTTGATAGTTGGAAATTAAACTCCACAAAATTGACAACTGGTTGGAAGAAAGTGTCCACAATTATGAGTATTCTTTCCAAGAAAGAATATCATAGAGGGAAAGTGATGGAAAGCCCAAAAGCAATATATCACCAATGGTTACAGGGGCTACAAGACAACCAATGATGCCCATTGCCACAACACTTGTTCCCAATCTTGTAGTCACAACTCCATTACAAAAAACTATCATTTGTAATTTAGTGAAAGGGATGTGAGACTTGCAAATCAAGTTGGCAAGGTTGGAGGAGAAAGGAGTGATTATGAAACTAGAAGCTTTGACACAACAAAGCTATGTGCAAAGCATATTTGGTGTAATGTTATTGAACAAACTTGGAAGAAATATAGAGACTTTGCTAATAAAACTTAGATAGGAATGGTATTTTGGAAGGATGGGAATATTTCATTCAAAGATACAAGGGAAATCTTGAGAATTTTGTGATTTATGACTAATTTTGAGAAAGGAGGGATATGGAAGGTGTTGGAGGATTACCTATCATAACATACTACAACATCAAAAGAGGCCACTACCTATGGAGTGGAGGTTGTAGGAGGTAGAGAGGAATCATTATGAAGCATGCAGATATGGGAAATATGTGAAGCCATATTATGCACACAATGGAGAAGGGGAAAACAAGAATAGAAGAACTATTGCGGATTGCTACAAAAATTAAGCATACTTCTTGTAAAATGACCCAATTGATATTATGTCTATCCATGTTTATTTTGGCAAGAAGCCAACATGAAGCTCTCATAGAAGAGAAGCAAAGGAGAGATGATGTAGAGCTTAGTGAAGGAAGAACAATTCTAAAGAGATAATTGAGGGGAGATAGACTCTATCAAGAGGGTGTTCTTCAAAGACAAGGAATTGCATCTTCATAAGAGAAGGTCATGGAGGATTCTTTACCTAATATTTAAAATAATCAATGGATGGCAAGTGGAAAGAGAGGGATAAATTGCTTACTTCCAAGCTTCAATGTGACATTGAAGTGACTCCAACTCCAAACAAAGTACTAGAAGATAGAGTACTTAGTGCTAAGATATAATTTACTCTTTAGGAGATTGTTAGGATTGCCAAGGATTTTCATGATGTCATCATTGATACCATTAAGTATAAGTGGCAGTTGATAAAGGAAATTGATCTATCTAATGTTCTTGATATTATTCTTATAGAAGAGGAGCTAGATTTAGCTCAATATTGCAACAATTGTAAGGTTTTATTTGTGGAAGATGAGGATCATGATGGGATCCCTAGTCATTGTACTAGAGTGTATTGGGCTAGCACTACCATTAAAACTTTACTCAAAGTTGGCAACATGATAGATCTTTTGGTTATCGATCATGGATCTAAATCAACATTTTTTCCAAGGAGCTCTACAAGCATAATGTAATATTTTGAGGATAAGAGAAACCTTAAGAAAAAAAGAGAGAAGAAACACAAGGCTTCACCTCTCAATACTCCAATACTCCAATACCCCAAAGGTGCACCTTATCTTTATTATAAAGCAAAAAGGATTGCCTCAAAGGGAGCTCCATCCTTGGATTAGATATATGGATTGGTGACATGTCCATGAGCTCCACTCTTAGATTAGTTGCATGGATGGGTGACATGTTGATTCTTGTCCTATCTAGTTGATCAAACAAGTAAGAGAGTAATCTTCCCGTAAGAAGCTTAGAATAGTATGGGTGAGGTACCATTGGGAAGCTCTCAATGAGACAAATATTTTGGAGAGAAGACAATGCCTTCTTTTTCAAAGGAGAGGGATCTTTTGGTTTTCAAGGCCTAATTTATCTGTTTAGGCCTCCAAATTAGCGCTAAAATATTCAAGGTATTTTTTAACCTCTGCACTATTAGTGGAAGTACTCTTTTGGTGACATATCTATTTGATCTCCTTAGACCATCATATATAACATCCTTGCAAATATTACCAAGCCAATTTCCACCTCTAGGTAATATATCTAGCTAATGGTATCACATATAAGAAATGATCAATTGATATGGAATATGGTTAGGTGATCCAAGCAGCAAAAAAAAGGGAAGAACTCTATGGTGCTTGCCCAAATTTGAGGATGAAGGTTAGGGATGTGTCTACAAAACAAACTTCTTTGTTCAAAAGAGTACATCATATTAGATGATCTTGCGGCAACTGTTCATAATAATGGTGAGGATAGAAACAAAGGTACATGGACATAGGGTTAGAGGATCCATTAGGAGAGCTCAAGTGTATAGAGGATGAGCACGGGATGGAGGATAAGGTAGCTGAAATATATTCTATGGAACTCCATTCAGCAGTAGAGTTGTTTTGTTATTTTGAAGCTATGGTCAAAACCAAATACAAGAGAGTGGAGAAAAAGGTCAAGCTTGTAGTTGAACCTCATCCAAGTGACCGAAATAAGCATGTCCAAAAAGCTCTAAATTATAAGAGCTTAAGGGACTTTAGTCAAATAGGTCACAAGTTCACCAAAGCTTTGTTAAATAAATTGATGGTTTGTTCATCAAATTTTTTTTTACAATTAAGGAAAAGCAGTTTTGGAAGATATTAAGCAGGCATGGGAAAAATTTCTATATTGAACTTCTTGAAATTGGATGTGTAGATCTAAGCATTATGGCTCCAATGATCATCTTTTTGTTCCTTATGCTCCTTGAGACTTGAGACTTGAGACTTTGTGTCTAGGGCTTATATGCTCTAACTCATGGAGCTCTTGGAGGAGAAAATTGAGGCAAAGATCCTTGAGACATGATTTGTACCTTATCTAGCTGCTAATTATTAGTTCCTAAAAGGAATGGAAGTTTAAGGTTCATTCAAGATTTAAAGCCAATGTATTAGGTGATAATCAAGAATTTAAGCCAATATTAGAGAATTTGGTAAAGCTATTGCAAGTAGTGCTACATGCTCTCTGGGAGTTCTTTATTCTAGTTATGACTAATTACAACTTGTTGAAGAGAATATAGACATTATAACAATGAGTACAACATTGTGATTGATGAAAATGTGCATATTTTCCTAAGAAGTAATAACATTTATTGCACATATCATGAATGGAATGAATAAAGTTCTTGGGGAATTAATTCCATACAAGACTATGCCTTTGATAGATGATATTCCAATAAGAAGGTGCATAGAGGAAGAGAAGGATGAAGTATAAATAAGAAGGGGTGTCATAGGGGTGTAATTGTTTATAATTCAAAATCATGATCACATCCAATCATGGCTTGAGGAAGTTGATATGACCAATTAGGTGCTAAATCTAAGTTTGGGGTTCCAAAGATGATTATTGTTGGGCATTTATGCAGATTTTTTGGTTGCAAATATGATCTAAAAAGGTGGATGCAATTTAGAAAATAATGCTCACAAATAGAAGTGAGATTTTTTGGAGCTTGTGGAGTTTATCATGTAGCTTGTGTGTTTTATTCCTCACTTTGCACATATGGTAAATCCTCTCTATGCTTTATTGCAAAAAAATACAAAGTTTAGGAGGGAGGAGAGACATATGGAAATGGTTCAAAATCTAAAACAATTGTTATCTTTTCCATCTACTACAATAGATTGGCTATGAGAATAACAAACCAATAATACTAACAATTGATACCAATCCCATAGCATTTGATTGGGCAATAAGGCAAGATGATAAAGATGGAAATCAATATGCAATGCATTATGGGGCAAAGGTGTTGAGTGAGTGATAAATATTCTACCCTCAAGTAAAAAGTAGCTACGGGAAGTGATTACAGAAATAAAGTGTAAGAAAGACTACCTTATTAGTGCACCAATTATAGTGGAGAGAGATTGTTTATCGCTGTTGGACATGATTACAAACTATATTACCCCTAAAATTACAATGCTCAAATTGATTGCATACATCAAGTCTTTGAATCTTGAATTTCAGCACATAGTGAGCAAGGATAATCTCATAGTAGATTTGCTATCTTGGGTATCAAGAAGAGTAGTCTATGGTTGATAATACTCATGATGTAGGCACTACTTTCTTTTCAAGGGCTCAAATGGAGAAGCATGAGCATCCTAAGTTCTTAAGGTGGAAATTTATGAAGTTGATTGGTTGAATATTGGGTGTTACCTTAGTTCCTTGACAAAGAAACCAAAATAGAGTGATGCTTGGTACAAACAACTAAGGCAAAAAACATATGAGCTTTTAAAAGGGAATTACTTGTGGAGCAAAGCTAATTAGAGTAACAAGCCTCCATAAAAGGTTGTGTGCAAGGTAGACACAAAAAATATTGAGCCAAGAATTCCATGATAGCTTATGGCTGGCCATTTGGGTATTTATGCAACCTTTTTCAATGTGAAGGAAAGGTATTGGTGGCATAATATGTACAAAGATGTAGTTCAATTTGTTGAGATATGTAAAATTTGCCAACTCCTACCTATCTACTTGCAATGCATTTCAAGTTTGAAGATCTGGTTAACTATGCTGGTTTGGATATGACAAATGCCAGATGTAGTTTTGAGCACAAAAATATTTGCCTAACTAGGTTGAAGAACAAGTTTTAAGGAAAAAACCACCAAAGGGGTTTGCAGATTTTTGTTGGAGGATGTGACTAGTAGATATAGATGTATGGGAAAAAATTTAGCAGATCAAGGAGAGCTAAACATCCATGAAGAGAAAAGCTTTATTTGAGAAGTGCTGGATCAAATTGGCTCTTATTATAGCATATAATTGGGAAGGGAATGCCAAGAGTGAATGAGGTTATCCTTATATTGTGAAAGTCATCATGAAAGAATCCCAAGGGAGAATGATCAAGGCTCTTGCCATTTGCTCTATGGATAGATTGCACCATTCATAGTTTAGAAATAGAAATTTGTTACATGCCCATAGAATTGATGCAAGGGTAGAAACCTTTTATGCCTATTGAGGAGCAAATACTTGCCTAGATTCTCTTGCTTTAGGAAGGCCACATGTCTATGGAAGGTCTTCTTGCACTCTAGATTCTTCAATTGGAGAAAAATCCAAGGGATATTGAGGTAGCAATTGAGAGGCTTAAGAAAGTACACCTTCGGAATCAGGACAGATTTGACAATCATCATCACTTACAACCAAAGGATATCCAAGAAAGAGATTGGATATTAGTCTACAATAGTATTTTAGATAACCAACATAATGTAATAAGGAAATTCTCAAAGCATTGATCTGGACCTAATGTTGTTTTAGTGTACTTGAGAATGTTACTTGCTCTATTTAAAGTTAGATGGAAGCAAGCTTAAGGTTCCAATTGTGGCTAACAAAGTAATCCCTTTCAAATAGCAAAAGTGAAGCTTTCACATGGAGGACATGAGCAATAAGTTTAATCTATTTGAGTTCCAAGATGAACATCTAATGCTAGAGGATCAAGAGTCACACAAATAGGATGAGGAGGTGGTATGACGTCAACCACAATGTGTGATTTGGTCAGCTGGTGCATATCAACGGAAGCATAGGTTCAGATGAGATGGATGTCATGTTGTGGTTTGCTTAGCCAATGAAAAGGTAATCTGGTTTTATTTATCTCTAGAATACTAGAGTAGATTGTGTGATGGATTCCATGGTTGAGCAATTGCACGTGAGAAATTTATGTATATTCAAGTGATAAGCCATGTGGATTATGATCTTATCTCCTTCTATAGTTTTCATGAATGTAGGCAGTGGAGACTTGATAGATTGGGGAGTTTTTGGAGTCTCAAATGGGAGGAGAATGTCAAAGAGTGAGGAATTGTAGTCAAGTGTAGGAACTAGAGCATCAAAGGGTGAATTTGATCAAGATATATTCTATGCTCTTGATCTAACACTCCCACATCCTTTTCTCATCAAGTTTTAGATTCTACACCAGAATCAATTTTAGACTTACATTCAAGCATTTGTAACAAAAAACCCAGATCCTATTATCCTTCCTATGCTTACTTATGGTCAAGTTTGGCACTAAACCTATTAATATCATTTTGTAGGAGAAGAAGGACTAAAATTTTGTTCAAGGCCTTAAATCTGGAGTTTGTGAGGTACATGTGTCAAAATGAAAGTTGCTAAGTGATAAAAGTGCAAGAGTTGGATCCCAATATGGGTTTTTATGCTATGAGAGAGTTAAATGATATCATTTGAGAAGCAAAGACCAAAGTTAGAAAGAAGAGTGGACATGCTATGGTGTGGAGACTAGAAACACAATATTTAAGAAACTTATGAGCAAAATGTGATCAATAGAATCAAATTCATAACAAAGCACACAAATTAGAGAATTTCAAGATTTTTATGATACTTTCTCACAATTTGTCAATGAGGTTGGAGCATAAACAAAATTCAAGTTGTATTGTGGTCAAGAAATATCACTTTTGAGTCTTTTTGGAATACACATGGAAGTCTCACATTTGAGTCCTTTACTCTTTACTATTTAACCTCTTAGGCAGAGACAACTCCCAGACAAGGGCATTGACACCATGAAGGTGCACTTTAGAAATAACAAAGCAAAATCTCTTGTAAAAGAGTATATAATTCTAATGAACTTTGAGAAAGTGAGGTTTGGTACAAAAGGTGCTCCTTGTCTCCAAAGGTCTCTTGAAAATCCTTGATAAATAAATGCCCTATGTTTCAGAGACAAAGAGTTAGACTTTTGAAGCTTAAGGCCATCCATTCTTTGGAAGGCATTTACCTCCCCAAAGATACACACTCCTTCCAAATATTTGGATGTGCCATCTTTTGAACATAATGTACTTTATGTCCAAAGTCACCATCTTCAAAAAATCTCAATGACCTTTAGAAGGCACCATCCTCTCCCAAGATCAATGTTCTACCCCTCTAAAGGCATTGCCTTTTCCTGAATCTTGATGTCTTACCCTTCAAAAGGCACTATATTCTTGAAATGATGTTTTACCCTTTGCAAGGCACTATATTCACCAGAACAAGGTATTTTGCCCTTTGGAAGGCATGATCTTCAAGACAATATATGATCTTTGTGATAATCTATGTAGTTTGTCTTCACACTTTGGTTACTTAAAAGACTACAACATAAAATCCATCAAGGTATTGTATCAAGCAATTGCAAGGAAGCTAGGGATCACACATTCAAAGCATCAAATGATGTTTCCTAATCTTTACCAAAGTGCAAACACACATCAAGAAAATGTCATGAGGGAGTTTGGAAAAGGCAACAAAGAGTTTTGAATCTCTTCTACTCTGTTTACCCCTTGTATATATGATGATGTAGCACTTTGAATGTTGCACTTAAATAGTTGCAAACAATAGGAACTATAACAAAGAAAACTAAAAAATGGCCACCGCTAAGGAATGCTTAACAATTAATAATGGCCATTATTGGGTGTATGGCCCTAGAAGAATTTAAAAGTGGGGACATTACCTTACTACCTCCTCAACTAGATCTAAAGTATTGGGTGTTGTAAAAGAATAAGGAGAAAAATAGGAGAATGGAAGACAAAGTTCAAAGATCATATTGGGACTCTTGAATGAGTGAAACTTTAAATACCTAGCATGAGCATGGGCTTTGGTATTTATAGGGAACATACAAGGCTCTTGGGGACCTTCAATAAAGCCACCTTCTTAAAATGCAAGCTAAGCTAATTGGGAAGCTTCTTGAAAAGCCGCCTACTTTGCAAGCAAGCTAAGCTAGTTAGAAAGCTTCCCAAGAAGCTTCCTTCTAAAAGCCACCTATTTTGCATGCAATCTAAGGTATCTTCTTCCTAGAACTTGCCTACTTGACATAAACATTAACCCATACTTGGAAGGTACCAAGAAGGTTTTTAGATGCTTTTAGAACATTCTTATAATTCTTGGCTAATTTGGCATGTTTGCTACTTTTTTAGTCTTAAATACCTTGTCTATAAATTCCATATTGTTACATATTACTCCATTGCTAGTTGGTGAGGTCCTTGGCACCATTGAAGCTTCAAACTCCTAGATGGCCATTTGTGCATTGTAGAGATGAGAAAGAGACTCCTAGGTCACATCATGAGGGAATACCCTTTCTAAAGGACTTTGTACTTAATATGTTGTTGGTGGCCATATTTAGTACTGTGACATGCAAGGATATGATCAACTTCATACTCCTCATGATAATTGACACAGATGTGAGGAGGAGGAAGTTAGACACAAGTGGAAAAAGAAGATGGATTAGAAACAAAGAGTTTCAACTTGGCAACATGAAAAATAAGGTAGATTCATGTATTACTACTATGCAAGGCAAGTTGATAAAAAATAGGAGAAATTATTTGGGTGCTATCAAATGTTCCTATCCAATTAGGAGTAATTTTATGGATTTAAGTACCAAGTGGGAGGGGTAGGTTTCTACAAGAAATCATGACCTTATCACCTTGTTGAAAAGTGAGATCATGACTATATTGATCAGTGTATTGCTTTCTATGATTTTGAGCAGCAAGGAGATAAGATTTGGCTTGTTATAGAGAGTGAGATATTGTGGACAAGAAGGTAGAAGTATGACAAATGTGAGATGGTGGAGGAACAAGAAGGGAATCTAAAACAAGTGAGTCTTAGCAAAAATTAAGGAAGAAGAGAGAGAATCTCTTGTTTATTTGCTTGGAGTTACTGTAGATAAACTCAACAACCACAATGCATTCATCCAAATTATTATGGTGAATGTTAACAAAGGCACAATGCATATCATCCAAGGTGAAATTTGTATGTTTATTTTGCCAAGGAGTACTCCAATGAGTAGACCAATCTATAAACTCTCACCAAAGGAGTTGGAGGAGTTGCAAACACTTATACACTTATAGAGTTGTTGGAGAAGGACTTCATACAACATAGTACCTCTCCTTGGGAAGCACCAGTCCTATTTGTTCCAAAGAAGGATGGAGGACTTTGTTTCTGTATTGATTACCGTGGGCTCAATAAGCAAACCGTGAAGAATGCATATCCCTTGCCTCGGATCGACGACTTGCTTGATCAACTAAGTGGATCACGCTACTTTTCCAAGTTGGATCTTTGTAGTGGCTATTGGCAAATTCCTATTGATAAAGAAGATGTGCAAAAGACTGCCTTTTGCACAAGGTATGGGCATTTTGAGTGGATATTCCTACCTTTAGGACTCATTAATGCTCCAGCGGTCTTCATAGATCAGATGCATTGGGTGTTGGATGGACTATTGGATTGGTCAGTGGTGGTGTTCTTGGATGATATCTTAATCTATAAGAAGACAGAGGCAGAACATGTGAATCATGTGCGAGAAGTCCTAAGACGACTATGACAATGGAGATTTTACTACAAGAAGTCAAAGTATGCCTTTTGGAAAAAGGAGGTTACCTTCTTGGGTCATAAGATCTCATCAAAGAGGATCAGGATGGAAGAAGAGAAAATCAAGGCCATCATTGATTGGCCTACTCCAAAGAATACTACAAAAGTATGAGCATTCAATGGATTGGTCGGTTTTTACCAACGGTTCATCCACTATTATGCTCATGCGGCTGCACCATTGACTGACCTCTTGGGAAAGAAGTTGAGCTTTTGGTGGACCACCAAGCATGAAGGAGCATTCCAGAAGTTAAAGCATATGGTGTCTTCAAGACCCATTCTTCAACCATATGATCCTTAACTACCTTGTGTGGTTGATTTTGATGCTTCTAACTTTGCAATTGGAGCTATGTTGCAACAAAAATTCCTCGATAGACTACATCCCATTGCCTTTGTGTCTTGCCATCTAAATACACTTGAAAGAAATTACTCTGCTTGAGATCAAGAACAACTTGCAATGGTATATGCCACCAAGGTATGGAAGCATTATCCCTTGGAGAAACAAGCGATCATGCAAACTGATCACAAGCCATTGTTGCAACCTTTACACTTGGAACACATGAAGAGTCAATATCATTGATAGGAAGAGCAACTCCAATTTTCTGACATCAAACTTGAGTACAAACCAGGTCGGTTCTATGTCATCTCTGATGCTCTATCACAACAACCTAATTTGGAGTCTCTTCCTATCATCACGGCAACAATTACGACGGTGTCAATTGACCCTAAGGTCCATAATGAGTTTTGGTCAACTCTACAACAAGATCCCTTCTTCCAAATGGTACATGGTTGTCTGACAATAGGCAACAAGGAGTACAACACCTTCTCCTTCAAGGAAGGCCTTCTATTCCATGCAGACTAGATCTATGTTCTAGCCAAAGGTGATCTCTGACTTTTGTGCCTTTAGGAAGCCCATGATCTACCAATAGTTGGTCACATAGGGGTGGACAAGACCTTAAGTACCCTCCAACGCCAATGGTGGTGGCCCAACATGACAAGAGATATTAGGAGTTTGTTCAATCATGTGAGAGTTGTCAATGCAACAAGGCCAATAACCAGAAGCCGAGTGGACTCCTTCAACCACTTCCTATTCCAACTACTCATTGAGAACATGTGAGCTTAGATCTCATCACCTCCTTGCCCAAGACAACAAGGTCACACATCAATTGTGGTGTTTGTAGATAAGCTTAGTAAGAAAATCCATTAGGCACCAACGGTTGATACTATGGATGCTCCAACCTTGGCGCAACTATACTTTGATAATGTATTCAAGCATCATTGGATGCCATGTATACTCATCTCCGACCGTGATGGTTGCTTCACCAAAAAGTTTTGGCAAGCCCTCTTCTAGATACTTGGCACCAAACTTGCTTTGTCCATAGTCTATCATCCTCAAACTAATGGACAAATTGAACGTGCAAATTGCACCTTGGAAGATATGATTTGTGCCTTTGTCAACATTCATCATACCAATTGGGATGAATGTCTTGCAACTATGGAGTTTGCATACAACAATGCTAAACAAGCAAGCACCGTATTCTCTCCTTTCTCTCTCAATTTTGGCCAAGATCCGCTTGTCCTAGATTCTCTTCTTACTCCTTCCCCATCTTAGGTCCCTCATACTTCAACCTTTTTGACCACCATATCCAAATGTCTCCAACAAGCCAAATCTCACCTCCTTGTTGCTCAAAATTGTCAAAAACAATATACGGACCACCATGGTCGTGATCTCACCTTTGAAGTTGGTGATAAAGTTATGCTATCCTCTAGTTATCTACCCTTGCCACTTGATACCCAAGTTCATAAACTTGCCCTTAATTAGATATGACCTTTTGATGTCACCTAAATTGTCTCTTTTGTTGCTTATCAACTCGCCTTGCCTTCTCATATGTGCATCCATCCTGTCTTTCATATTTCCAAGTTGAAACCCTTTGATCCTAGCCCCTCTTCTTTTTCTTCTTGAGTCCAACCTCCTCCTCCCCCTGTCCCTATCAATGATCATGAGGAGTATGAAGTTGATCGTATCCTTGTGTGCTACCACATCCAACGAGGACGCCGATAACATATGGAGTACAAGGTCCTTTGGAAAGGGTATCCCCTTCATCATGCCACATGGGAACCTCTTCCTCACCTCCAAAATGCACAAACGGCCATCTAGGATTTTGAAGCTTCAATGGTTAAGAGGATGTCACCAACTAGCGGTGGGGGAATATGTAACAATATGGAGTTCAACAACATTGTTAGTAAGGCTAACAAAGTAGAGAATAAGCCAAATTATCCTAGAATATTCTAGAAGCATCTAGGAAGCTTCTTGTGAAGGTTCCCAACTAGTAAACTTGTGCTCCAAGTAGGTAGCTTCTAGAAGGAAACTTTTAGAAGCTTCTAACGAGCTTAGCTTACATGCCAAGTAGACGGCTTCTAGAAGGAAGCTTCTTGAAAAGCTTCCTAGTTAACTTGGCTTGCACTCTAAGAAAGAGGCTTGAGGAAGCTTCTTGAGAAGCTTCTCAAGGGCTTTGTATGCTATCTATAAATACCAAAGCCAAAGCTCATGCTAGGCATTTGGAGTTTTCCCTCATTCAAGCGTCCCAATGTGAGCTTCCATTCTCTCATTTCTCTCCTTGGTCTTGGTCTTCTACAATAAGGATGTGGATCAAGTGAAGATCAGAGAGGAAGGTATGGCCCAAATTCAAGGCCTACATGCAAGTAACATGGAGGAGGAGAAGTTTCCCTAGAAGATGGACCAAGGACTAGTTGGTGGACCTTGTAGGAAAACCAATGTAGGTGCAAACTCACCAAATGAACCCGTACATTGGAGGAAAAGGTCTACTCCAAAGATCAGCTTGCATATCTATTGGTGATGCTGAAAGAGCATACCAATCAAAAGTTCCATGAAACAATAGGCACATTGCTCCTAAAGTTAGCTTACTTCAAGGGTAATTAAGAACTTCTTATTAGACTCTAGAGAGGTGAACATAGTTCTTTGCTCTAGCATATTTTCAAGTGAAGGATAATCATAGGCAAAGGAAAGAGATGTAAGATATTATAAGTATAAGAAACCTTCAGCCTACACATCTTCAACCCAAAACACCTTTGGGGAGGGAGGTAAACTTTGGCCTAGAAGGTAGAAAGTTTTGTAGCCAAAGACCTTTTGGGTTATCAGCCCAAAGGTGCACCATGGACAAAGAAAGGATCAACACCTTCTACATAGGTAATGCTTAATTCATTGAGCATTAGGATAAGATTAGCAACAAGTGATATAGGTGTAATTCAAAGATTTCTGGTATTTTTTAGCCATTGGATACTCCTAAACATGTAATACCGATACTCCTATACATCTAATACCAATAGTTAGACATATCATCTAGAGTTGAAAATTGGCTTGGTAATATCTAGAAAGATGCTATGTATGATGAGCTAGGTAGATCAGATAGAGGGGCAACCAAAGGAGTACTTCTACTAATAAGGCAAGATTTGAACATAGCTTGAATTTGTAATACCAAAAGCTAAACATATTATCTAGAGATGGAAACTGGCTTGGTAACATCTGGAAAGGTGTTATACATGATGGGCTAGGTAGTTAAGATAGAGGTGTCACCAAAAGAGGACTTCTACTAATAGACCAGGAGCTAAAAATAGCCTGGAAACTTTAGAGCCAATTTTGGATGCCTAAACGGATGAATTAGGTTTCAAAAAAATATATTAATTCCTCTCCCTAAGTGGAGGAAAGATTTTATTCACTTCCACAGGTTTGTTTCATGAAGAGCTTTCCAACGGTATCTCACTCATGCGATTTGGAGATTCCTACAAGAAGATCCTCTAAAGATTACACTTGGTCAAAGATGGTTTGACCAACCAGATAGGATCAGAATCAACATGTCACCCATGTATGCAACCATTCTAACGGTACAGCTTGCTTACAAGTCACCAATCCATGTATCTAATCCAAGGGTGGAGCTTCCTTTGGAGGAGCACACTTTGCTATATAATTCAGTCAAGGTGCTCCTTTGAGGCATTGAAGGTCAAATGTGAAATTGTGTGTTTCTTCTTTTTTGTTTCTCTTTTATCCTATTGTTGGAAAATTACAATACATCATACACCTTTACTCATATACCACTTAAACTTCACAAGAGATCGATGCACAAATCTAGATTTTTAACACCTCATTGAGTATACTCTTCTACTAATTTCATACATCTCATCTATAAACCCTATATAAATTCTTGTTTTAATAGTTGCTATTTGTATCAATTTTTTGTGCAGATATAAATTCTTTTTGTTCATCAAGAAAGGTAATATTCTTTTTCTAGATAGTATCCTTAATCAAGAAGAATCAAAAGCTCATTAAGTCATATTGGTAGTATCTCAATAATATATAATAATATACATATATTACTCTTGTCTACTTGTTGCTTCTTGAATAATATGTTTTACTAAATAAATTTACTTGCTTTTTAGAGAATCATTACATCTTAATTTCTTGGTTGAGAATCAAAGATAATGTGTTTGTATGAAGGTTGATTCTTTTGAAGGAGAAATTTTCATATTTTGGTTAAACCACAAATTTGGTACTAAATCTCATACTCTTTACCAATATTAACTATTTTCACCATCACATGAGATATTTAAATTCATAATATATGCTAAAAGGATGACATAAAGGTATTAAAATCATATCTCTTTCTTTCTATATATTACTTTTACTTTTAAAAGAAGCATAACTATACTGAGTTTAGGTTTGCCTTACATAATTGAGCCTAGGATTACAATGCTTAGGTATATACGTAGCAAAAATAACCCTATTTTGTGGTATATAGAAAAAATCAAAATTTTATATTTTTAAACCTTATTTTTTGATGATGAGGAGCCATATATTACATACCTTGATCTAGGAATTTTTTTGAACATAGGCGTTGGGAGGAAGACACTTTGAAGGGTTAAATTAATAAAAAATTGAGGCAAAATTTGTAAAATAATATAAGGTTGCTCTAATGAATCAAACTAATTTATTTTTCATGATATGAAGATAAAAAATTTATACTATCTATACTTTTTTATTAAATTTAGCTCCCATTTAAATAAAATGACCTTTACTCGTTATTAAATTTAGCTTTAAGTAGTCTTACTAAAGGCTCTAGAAATCTAGTGCAATTTGGGTTCTTAACCACTAAGTCAAGGATTTCCCATCCACTTAGTCAAGGATTCCTTCACATGGGCTATCCTTGGACTATAGAAGAATCCAAAACAAAAAGGCTTGCGGGCCCAAGAGTTCTCAACTCTTTCCTCAAAGCCAAACATCTAGGAATAATACTAAGTCAACACACTAGAATCCAAAATAGAGGTGCTCATCTTTTCCACTTCCTCTAAAGTAAGGTCACCACTATCTTAGCTATGACTAACTTTAGCTAATCATGACTATGTAGAAATATACTTTATCTATATATAAATAATATATCTAAAATATTTGTAATACCAAGCTAAATATTACAATACCAAACACATGCATAAATGGATGTTACATTTACCCCCGGACTAATTTTTCACTTTGTCCTCAAAGTGAAGGTCTCTCTACCTCCTATGATACATCTTGAACTTATCATAGTTAATCCTATCAAAGTGTTTTCCTCCCAACTCCTTGAGATCGTAGGTGTAATTGCGCCACACCTTCTCCATTATGAAAGGTCCAAAGTACTTATCAAAAAATTCTTTTGCACTTTCTTGAATAGAATAAAATCAAATAGCATTACCCAATCACCTTCTTTGAAAGGCTCCACCTTCTTCTTGCCTTACCTCTTGTCATAACTCTCCTTTTGTTTCCTTTGGTCTTGCTCCACTTGAACCATAGCAACTGCTCTTGCCTCTTCAAACTCCATGAGTTGTTCCTTCCTTGACTCCTCTGCATCACCTCCTTGTGCTTTCTTTAATCTCCTATGAATGCTTTAGAAGGTTGGACGATCAAAGTAAATAGGTAGGGTAGACTCAATACCATATACCAATTGAAATGGATAATATCCAGTGGAAGTCTTTGTGGTTGTCCTATACTCCCACAAAATTGCATGAATCCTCTTGTCCCAATGATGTTTAGCCCCCTCCATTTTTTCATCTTTTGCCAACATCATGCACAAGGTCTGATTGGTTCTCTCCGCCAAGCCATTGGAATTTGGCTTATAGGATGTAGTTATTTTATGTGTGACAGAGAAATGTCGTAGCATGGCTGTAGTAATGCTTTGTGTAAACTCTCATCTTCTATCAAAAACCAACTCCAAAGGGCATCCAAACCTAATGATTATGCTTTCATAAAGAAATCACCAACTTCATCTTCATTCTTGTCCCTCAATGGTCTAGCCTCAACCCACTTGGTAAGGTAACACTAACTACCACAATATACCAATTGTTCTTGGGTTCTATTGATTGGACCTACAAAATCAATTCTCCACTTCTCAAAAGGTCCTAGCAATGGAATTGATCTAAGTGGTGGAGTGGATGTAGACTTTCTAGCAAAAGCTTGAAAAACATGACAAGTTTTGCAATAATCAAGACAATCCTTGAAAATCCCTCTCCAATAGTAACTTGCATCTAGAATCTTGAAAGCAATCACTTTTCCTACAAAGTGTCCTCTATATACTAAAACTTTATGAAACTCTTTTATGAGTATGATAGACTCTTCCTTACACACTGCTCTTTGAAGTAGACCATCTGCTCCTTGAATAATATCCTCCACCATTGTGTAAGGTCTAGATCTTGCTGCAAGGGCCTTCCTCTCCCTAGCATGCATCCATTCTGGATAGTACCTCTTGTCACAAAATCCACAATCTCCTTGTACTCCTCTGGAACCTGTTGAGTGGCAGAGATTGTCATCAGTTCCTCATTTGGGAAGGAATCATCCATTGGCTCATCTCCATCATGATCATAGGCTCTAGATAACAAATCAGCATTTGCATGTTTCTTTCCTGGGCTATTGTAATACTCCGAGGACAAGAGAAGAGAGAAAACACAAATTGCACACTCAAACATTCGATGCCCCAAGGGAGCACCTTCTCTTTATTATATAGACAAAGAGGATCTCCTCCAAGGAAGCTCCACCATAGGATTAGGGACACAGATAGGTGACATGTCAGCAAGCTCCACCCTTGGATTACTTACTTGGATGGGTGACGTGTCTGGTCTAGGTCCTATCTGGTTGGTCAAACGAGCTTTGACCAACCAGATTAGTAGAAGTCCCCTTTTGGTGATACCTCTTTCTGATCTGTTTAGTCCATCATGTGTAACATCCTTCCAGATGTTACCAAACCAATTCTCACCTTTAAATCATATGTCTAGCTATTGGTTCTAAGGTTCTCAAGTCTATTTCGGTTTCTGCCCTATTTGTAGAAGTACTCTTTTGGTGATACTTCTATCTGATCTATTTTGACCATCATGTATAACATTATTCTAGATGTTACCAAACCAAATTTCACATCTAGATCATATGGCTAACCCTTGGTATTACAGACCTTCCTCCTTTTAAGACGTAACGTCCTCGTTGTGCAATTGTTGCTCAAATGCTTGCACCAACACTGGTGCATGTGCCAAATTGGCAGCGGGTTCCCAGGTTGCTTCATAGAGGGGGTAACCTTTCCATTGTACTAGATATTCCACCCGCGGATGGCGAGTACCACGCATGCGCTTTTGGAGAATCTGCTCCACTTCATATTCCTCTGTGCCATCAATGACTGTCGGACAAGGTCAAATGTCTTGTGTGGAAGTACCTTGGCCTGATCGGGGAGCATATCTGCGTAATAGGGAGACATGGAACACTAGATGGATCATCATGTGTGGTGGTAGCTCAAGGTGATAGGCCACAGCGCTGATGCGACGAAGAATCGAGAAAGGCCCAATAAAACGAGGTCTGAGCTTACGAGATCCAACTAATGTGAGGTTGGTTGTTGATAGCCACACTTGATCCCCAACATTGAACTCCATGTGCCTACGGTGTGCATCAGCATACTGCTTTTGTCGATTTTGCGCAATCTGTAACCTATGCTTGGCGCTCTCCACACCTTGTTGGATTCTAGAAACAAATGTGTTGACTGCATCAACCTTGGTAGTCACTGGACGGATCTTCATCAAGCTAGAAGGTGTGAAGGGATGCTCACCATACATGAGGAAGAACGGAGTGACTTGGGTGGAGGCATTCACTGAATTGTTGTAAGCAAATTCCACCAACGGTAGTAGGGTGTCCCACCTCTCTTGCTCTTCTAAGGTGAAGCCGCATAACATGTCTTCAATCGTGCGATTGGCCCGCTCTGTTTGGCCATCTGTTTGTGGGTGGTAAGCTGTAGACATGGCCAACTTGGTTTTGAAGAAACCAAAGAGTGTTTGCCAAAACAAACTGGTGAATTGGGTGCCTCTATCGGTGATGAGTACTCTAGACAAGCCATGGTGAGCAAAGACTGCATCTAAGTATAGTTGAGCTAGTTGTGGAGCAGTCACCTCCTTGGTGGTAGGGCGGACATGAATCATTTTGCTGAGCCGGTCCACAAAGACCACAATGGAGTCAAACCCTGAGGTGGTCTTGGGTAATTCACAGACGAGATCCATACTCACTTGTTCCCAACGTTGGGTAGGAGTGGGAAGAGGTTGAAGGAGCCCTGCAGGAGCTTGATTAGAAGCTTTGTTCTGTTGACAAAGTAGGCAGCTATGCACATAGTCCATCACGTCATTGCTCATCTTGGGCCAATAGTAATGGCGCTTGACTGCCTCCAAGGTCTTGTCCACTCCAACATGAGCTGCAATGGCCGAATCATGACATTCCGCTAGAATGGTGGTGCGTAATTCAGGGACATTTGGGATCCACAATCGGCCCTCCCAAAAGGTGAGTCCTTGGGTGCTGGTGACACCTTTGGACGATTGTGCTTCTACAATCTATGGATCAGTTTTTGTAGCAGCTAGAATCTCTTGCCAAAATTTAGGGTTAATCTTAACCTCTGCCGCCAAGTTGTTGGCCATTGGCATGCGGGTGAATGCATCTGCAAGCTGCTTCTTACCTTCCATATAAGTGATTGTCATGTTGAAGCGTTGTTGCCACTCTGCCCACCGAATTTGGCAATGAGATAGATCCTTCTGCGTCTCAAGGTAGACTAGAGGTTTGTGGTCTGTCTCTACTACAAATGCCTTCTTGCCCAGGTAGTGCTTCCAATGCTTGGTTGCTAGAATGATGGCCAGCTCTTCTCGTTCTGTGGTGTGGTAGTTGCGCTCTGCCAATAACAACTTTCAAGAGAAATATGCAATTGGATGCCATCCGTCATGCCACTCTTGTTGTGGGACTGCTCTTATTGCTATGCCTGATGCATCCGTAGCTAACTCGATTGGACGTTTTGGGTCATCCCACTTCAAGATTGGTGCATGTAGCAAGGCGGCCTTCAATTCTTGAAAGGCCAACTCTTGTGCAGTTCCCCATGTCCACTTCTTCCCCTTGCCAAGTAGTGCCGTTAAAGGCTGTGCAACCTTGGAGAAGTCCTTGACAAATCTACGATAGAATCCCGTCAACCCCAAGAAGCTCTTAAGTTGAGTCTGACCTTCTGGGGCACTCCATTTTTGAGTGACCTCTATTTTATCTGTCAATACTTGAATGCCCTCTGCACTTACTCTATGCCCTAAGTAGTCTACTTCAGACTTGCCAAACTCACAATTTGAGATTTTGGCATACAACTGATTTTGTCTTAGAATCTGGAGGACCTCTCGTATATGTTGTTTGTGTTCTGTCATCGTGCTACTATATACTAAGATATCATCCAAGAAGACGATAACAGACTTATCTAAGTATGGACAAAATATGTCATTCATTAGGCTCATGAAAGTGGCAGGCGCATTGGTGAGGCCAAAAGGCATCACAAGATACTCAAAGTGGCCATACCTGGTTCGAAAGGCAGTTTTGTACACATCCTCCTCTGCAATTCGGATTTGATTGTAACCGCTCGGCAAGTCCAATTTGGTGAAGTATCTCGCTCCATGGAGTTGATCAAATAGGTCATCCATGCGAGGTAAGGGGTATTTGTTCTTCACTATTTGCTGATTGAGACCCCGATAGTCAATGCACATGCGCATTGTACCATCCTTCTTCTTCACAAACAAGACAGGGGCCCCATATGGTGATACGCTAGGTTGGATGAACCCTTTCTGTAGCATCTCCTCAATTTGAGTCTTACACTCCTCCAACTCATGAGGTGATAGGCAATATGGGGCCTTACAAGGAGGTGTCTTCTCCGGGAGTGTCTCTATTTTGTGATCTACTCGCCTTTTAGGTGGTAATCCTGAGGGTAGATCATCAGGAAAGACATCTTGAAACTCATCCACTACATCCTTCAATTTCTTAGGAATTTGTCCAGCGAGTTGTGCACTTTGGACTTCTCTTATTAGACCCATAAAACATCTATCGGTCTTACAGACAATTGTTGTCCCTACGACATATAGAGGCAGTTTCTGCCTGTGTGATTTTTCTTTAACCCCAATGATTGACCATTGGTGGGTTCTCACTAATTTCTTCCTCCAATCTACCATTGGGTTGTACTGCTCCATCCATGGCATGCCTAAAATTGCATCATAACGGGCTAATTGTATCACTCGCCACTCAATTGCTTCCTGATATTCTCCTACAGAGAGGGTTACCCATCTAGGTAATGATTCAATCCTCTCTGTTTGCCCATTTGGTAACTCTACTTCTTCACTTCCATCTCTCTCTAGATCCATTCCCAAGCTTATTGCAACAGAGCAAGACAAGAAATTCTCTGTTGCTCCCGAATCTATTAATACTCTCACTTGATTACCTTCTAGGATTCCATTCACGACAATCAATTGTGAGGTTGCCTTTTGGGATCTTTGCGCATTACTCTTCTTCTTTCCCTCGCTTCTCTGCTTCCTTATTGAGCCAGTAAGGCCGCAAGGTACATTTACTGGCAATCTTTGTTTTCCAAAGTGGTTTCCACCTCCTCCTCTTCAATGTGCCTCTCCATGTTGTTCAAAGATTGCCTGTATGAAGGCCGAGGGCCTCTAGGGAAACGAGTGCGACAATTGGTAGATATGTGCCCAATACGGCCACAATTGTAACAACGGCGTTGTTCTCCTCGAGTCCCTTCTCCTTGTAGGACTCCATCTCTTTGTTCTTCTACCCGTCCCCGCTCTCCTTGGAGCGGCCGTGCTCCTCGATCCCGGAATCAAAGGTTGCCCAATTCCATCGGAATTGGTCCACCCATGTGTGGCATTTCTGCCCAATGATGTTGAGGTGAAACTACTCCTTCACCTCCACCTAATGCTCCGGCTATTCTCTACACACAAGCAATAGCTTCAAATACCGTGCGAGGGTTTTGCACCATGGCTTCTTGGCAAATCCGCTTTCAATTCAATTCAAATTCAATTCAATTCAATTCAAATGAGGGCTTTCAACCCTCATTTGAAATTAATGAGAGCCTCTGCTGGACTCATGTCGGTAATTGCGACTTGTAGATCCAGAAATGCCTCCACATACTCTTGTACGCTATTCTTCTGTCTCAATCCCCATAGTCGGGTTCGAGCCATCTGCACAGAATCCATCAATTGGAAATTCTTGAGCAGTCCTTCTTGCATTGCTGTCCATGTGACCTCCCTTCTCTCTGCCAGCATGGATTGTTCCCAAGCATCATACCATGTGAGGGCTTTATTGGTCAAGTACCCACAGGCAAACATGCCTGCAGCATGCTCTGTGATCTTTGTTGAGAACAATCAAAAATATAGATTCATTCTCAAGATCCAATTCTCCACTACTCCCATCGTACGCTGCCCCTTGTAAGGATCGATGTTGCAGGTCTTGTTCATCCGGAGTAGCAATGTGGGTTCATCGTTGATAGGGTTCATAGGCACGGGTACCTCTCCAAGTACTTCAGTCGCAGGTACTGGGTTTTGAGACGCCTCTTCTTCTTGCATGGCTTGATCGTTCCTGAGAATCTGCACTTGAATTTGCAATGTCTCCATGGTCATCTTAATCTCTCAAAATTCATTCAACATCCCTTGCATTCCTTGCACCAGCTCTTGCAACTGCGGATCCATGGTTCCTGCAACACCCAATTGCTAACATCTACTTCAATACAGAGTCAATATAATCACTCTGGAAGATGCATGAACTATCGGAACTACCATTGGGACCTCAGAAGCTATCACTCGTTGATAATACTCCTCACCAAAATTCCTAACCACAAAATCTCTAAACATCAATTTTGGCCCCACTACATAACGGATTTCTACTTGAGTGTTGAAAGGGAGAGGATTTGGGACATTCATATCCATATTATCATAATAGAATGTAGATCGTCAAATCCCACTCTCTGTCATATATCACCACAGGTAGAATCACCGGGTTTGGTGAGTTCATCACTCTGTCCATGAATTCCGCACCAAAGTGATAAACTAGCGATACTCTCATCTGCTCACGCTGGATGTACATAACCTTGATGTGGAATGGGTTTGAGAATGGAAAGCTAGGTGCGGGAAATTGTCCCCCCGGCGCATCCATCCCATCCGCTCTCTAAAGTTCTTCCTAAGTCTAGCGATTACTCTATGTTCTCCACCTCAAATTACTCAGTTTCAATAGTTCGTGCTATTCCAAGAGGGGTGATCCACTCTCTTGGACTAGAACACTCGCTCTGATACCATTTTTATACTCCGAGGACAAGAGAAGAGAGAAAACACAAATTGCACACTCAAACATTTGATGCCCCAAGGGAGCACCTTCTCTTTATTATATAGACAAAGAGGATCTCCTCCAAGGAAGCTCCACCATAGGATTAAGGACACAGATAGGTGACATGTCAGCAAGCTCCACCCTTGGATTACTTACTTGGATGGGTGACCTGTCTAGTCTAGGTCCTATCTGGTTGGTCAAACGAGTTTTCACCAGAGGGAATCTTTTAGGGAATCTTCCTGTAGGAATCTCAGAATCACATGAGTAAGGTACCGTTGGAAAGCTCTCGACAAGACAAACCAGGGTGGAGGGAAGGCCAGCCTTTCCTCTGTTGGGGGGGGGGGAAATATGCACATTTTTGAGGCCTAATTCATCCGTTTAGGCCTCCGAAATTGTCTTCAAAGATTTTGGGCATATTTTGGTTCCTACTCTATTAGTAGAAGTCCCCTTTTGGTGATACCTCTTTCTGATCTGTTTAGTCCATCATGTGTAACATCCTTCCAGATGTTACCAAACCAATTCTCACCTTTAAATCATATGTCTAGCTATTGGTTCTAAGGTTCTCAAGTCTATTTCGGTTTCTGCCCTATTAGTAGAAGTACTCTTTTGGTGATACTTCTATCTGATCTATTTTGACCATCATGTATAACATCATTCTAGATGTTACCAAACCGAATTTCACATCTAGAGCATATGGCTAACCCTTGGTATTACAGCTATCCTCAATGGTGTAGTCATACTCAGACAAGAGTATCATCCACCTTGCTAGTCTCCCTTCAACATAAGGCTTGTTGAAGATGTACTTCAAAGCCTTGTGATCCATGACAATGGTGGCTTTCCTTCCAATCAAGTAGTGTCTAAACTTCTTGAGACCAAAGATCATTGCCAATCCTTCTCTCTCTGTGATAGAGTAGTTCTTCTCTACTAAAACCATCTGTCTACTAGCATCAGCTATTAGATAATCATGCCCATCTTGGTCGTCTTATTGACTAAGAGTGCGTCCTATAGATACATTAGAAGCATCAATGTAGAGGATGAAAGGCTTACTCTAATCAAGTTTTAGCAAGAATTGGAGCTACAACAAGGGATTGCTTGAGCTCCTCAAAAGCTTTGAGAGCCTCCTTGTATTCTAAAATCACCATGTAATCTACAACCTTCTTCACGTAGATGGTCAATGCATAAGCCTTGTTGGAAAATGAGAAGATGAACCTCCTATAGTACCCAACCATCCCCAAGAATTGGCATAACTTTGTCAAGCTTGAAGGGAATGGAGGTCTGAGATTTTCCTCACCTTCTCAAGATCAACTGCTATTCAATCCTTGGAGATGATGTGCCCCAAAAGTTGACCTTCTTCACATCCAAAAATTCACTTCTCTGGGTTGAGTGATGCATTTGCCTCATCCAAGCATTGCAAGATCTTGATTAGGTGGTCAAAGTGATCCTCCTTGCTCCCATAGACACAAAAGTTATCAATGAAGTCTCTCATAAATTTCCCAATGAAGGGTTCAAATACCTTGTTCATGAATAGTTGGAACGTGGCTGGAGCATTGCAAAGCCCAAAAGGCATGACTTTGAAAGAGTAACTCAACCACATTTATAGATGTTATCTCTCAACCTTTGTTTGGATTATGAGCCACTTGGGTTGCACTACCTCCTTCTTTCCTTATATTGGCTCCTTCATAATCCTTTCTTCCATGGTAAGTGGAATTTGGGCAATTCCTTTGGATGTGACCTCTTCCTCCACTACCAAAACAATTTCTCTCATTAAAATTTTTGGTTGGTTGGCTTCCTCTATATGGATAACTTCCATAACTCCTAGACCCTCTCCCACATTTTGATCCACTTCTCTCTTCTCCCATAGTTGCACCACATTGATCTTGAGATCTGCAAGTTGTTATATGGATTTTTTGGTCGAGGTGCAAGAATTGGAGCAACTATAACTTGTGGTACAACCCTTGCCACCAAAGTATCAAAAGTTCCACCATACTTGTAACTTTGAGGAGGATGCACAACCTCCTTCACCACCAAATCACTCTCATCTCCTTCCAAACTCTCCTCCATACAAATTGCAATCTTCAACCTTGGAAGAAGGTTTCTCATATCTCACCTTGCTTCTATTTTGTGGTCTCAATCCTCCCACAAAAATTTTGTTGAGCATGGATCCTATGCCAATCATAGTAGTCTCCACATCATCCCCACCCTTCCTCAATACTATGCAAAATCTAGACTCTAACTTCTCCATACTTCTCCAAACTCTCTCAACATAGACTCTCATGTAAGTGCTACATCCTCAAAGAAATCTGGTAATAATAAGGCCCACTCATTCTTCCTCTTCTCATTGCTTCCTATGCAAGATCTCTTGAAGTCTCTCACAAAGGCCTCCACATCTTCTCTATCCTTGCCAAGAAAATTGGAAGTTTCCCCATCTTAACTTCTCATTATCTTTCTTTTCTCTCAAATTTATTTTCTTTTTTTCTTTTATTTTTTGTCACTCTATAACTAATAGAGTATTTATATGACTAATACCATCTGAGAATAATCCACCCTATGGAACACAAAAGGTTCAGGTTGCTCCAAGATTTCTATAGCAACATCAAATCCTAAAGTGCATGTAATCAAACTCTCATGGATAGTTTATACATAAGTTGAAAGATTATCTCCATCACTAATCTTGAGAACTAGCTGATGAAGGTGGTATTATTTCTATAGCTGTACTAAGACTCTCTCCAAGATCCTTCACCAAAGTCTCCAAAAGTGCTTTTACTCCACTATACTCATGTCCTTTTGGAAGTCCTTCCACTCCACAAACCTCACACAACTCCTTGGTCTTAGATCTTCTCCCTCCCAATCTTGGTGAAGAAGGTCCAAAATGCAAACCCAAGTCAAATAAGCCTCTCCTTTCTCTTGATCTCAAAAGTCAATGGACATGAACTTGCCTTATGTTCCTTCTCTCTACATAAAAAACACTTAGACTCACTCTTTCCTCCAAGTGGTGTAGGTTTTTGGATCCTCTCAACACTCTCTTCAAATTCTATTCTAAACTCTCTTCTCCTCAAATCCACCCCTATAATCCTCTCAAACCCTTGAGGAACCTTGCATAGCCTCAATTTCCACTCTTGGTGACCCTCCATGTTCCCAAGATGAGTCTAAACACTCAAACATGCTTTTTGTTGCTCTCACACTCCTCCTTCATGAAATCTAAACTCTTGAGAATCAATACTTCCTAATAGTGTCAGTTAAATATCACAACTTGTATGTCACATTCCTCTGAAATTTTCCCCACTTAATCACATCTTCAGGGCATCCCTCTCTGAAAAATTTCTGATCTTTTCATTGATCCATATGGCCTAGGCACCTTTCTATTCAGCATACATATTCCAGATTTGGTCTCAAAACCATCCCCTCACTTTAAAAACTTAAAACTCTCTGCTCAAGAATGATCTCTGTCTAATTTTTTTGTGTCAACAAGAAGGATACAATGCACTTAATTTTCTTGGGGATTTTTGTTACAATTGACTAAAAATTGAAGAAATGGAAGACTCTATACAGTTTTCCAGAGAGCATGCAATTGCGGGAGCAGTTCACCCTATCAACTTTCAAAAATTCTAGCCCAGTGTGCATAGTAGCTCTCACAATAATTTCAAGTGTTCTAACCGAAGGATAACCCAAGCTATCATGTGCAGAAATTTCAAGTCCATATCCTAAAATTGAGATTTTGCCCAAAATCACCTTAATCCCCAAAATCTACAATCCACCTCACATAATCTCTCCAAATCCTCTCAAGAGTACAAGATGTACAAAATCACCTCAAAGACATCATAATAAACTACAAGGTATAAAAATGGGTCCAAATTCTCTAACATAAGTTCAGCCCTCTCCTCTTTTAAAGTTCTCTCTAAGTGAGCTCTCAGAGGCTCCTTTTGTCTAATATAGAATTGTACACGGAACATTATCTTTCCTTATAGAGAGGTCTTGGCAATGCAACCAAAAATGTGGGCTGGCCTGTCTCTCACTCAAGATGAGCCTATGATGGTTATTATGGTAGCGCACCATGGACTAAGAAAGCAAGGAATCCCAACTCCATCATACTCCTCCAAGGCTAACACTCCAAGACTCAAGACATTGCTCACTAGAGAACTCAATGAAAGAGAGATAGTTGGAAATGAAAGGATGATGAGTACCTCTTCATCCCTTGTTTATATACTTGTGAAATAGTTACGCACCAAAGTTACTAATTATAGGAGTAACTCAAGTGATGAGACTAAAATTCAAGTAAAGTCAAAAAGTAAAAAGGAATATCTATTCACATGGGCATATTCCACTAGCATGTGATCTTATCTTAAATTCAAGGATTCCTTCACATGGGCTATCCTTGGACTATAGAAGAATCCAAAACAAAAAGGCTTGCGGTCCCAAGAGTTCTCAACTCTTTCCTCAAAGCCAAACACCTAGGAATAATACTTAGTCAACACACTAGAATCCAAGATAGTGGTGCTCATCTTTTCCACTTCCTCTAAAGTAAGATCCCCACTATCTTAGCTATGACTAACTTTAGCTAATCATGACTAATGTAGAACTATCATTTATTTCTAAATAAATAGTATCTTTCAAGTATTTGTAATATGAAGCTAAATATCACAATACCAAACACATGCATAAATGGGTATTACAGTCCCAAGATGGGAATTTCGTCATGAAAGTAACCATAGAGTAAGCTTTGAAGGGAAGATAAGTCCCAAGACAAGAATTTTTTCAATGAAGCAACTATAGAGAGAGCTTTGAAGAAGATAAGTCCCTAGATAGGAATTTTTTCAATCCCGTAGTGCTTTTATTCTCGGTTATATTGCCCTCGTCGTAAGGTTGTTTTCCTGTGGAGAGGAAGAAGTGTTCCGCCTCCCGTAAAAGAGTGCATGTACATAACAGGCATCTAGGTAGACCTGTGGCGGCTAGTCTCCCAGTTCTGCAGTAATTTTATCGGGTCGATTTGATACTACCAATTTTGGCGTTTACCTGCATGAAGCAGGTCATAGTACTGTTTCCGCGCCATGGACGGTCTCATGAGGAGATCCTGAAGCAACTATAGAGTGAGCATTGGCAAAAGATAAGTTTTTTTTCACAATGTGGATCAAGCTAAATGCACAAGGAGAATCTAAGGAAGGTCAAGAGCCTCATCAAGCAATGATTGATCAAAAATTTTAGGAGTTTGCAAATGTGTTTTTGGATGATATGCCAAAGGGATTACCCCCTAATTGTGGTATGCCCTTCAAGATTGAGTTATTTCTAGGGAGTACTCTAGTGAGTATACCAATCTATCAGCTCTCACCAAAGTAGTTGGAGGAGTTGCAAACAACACTTATGGATTTTTTGGAAAAGGATTTCATACAACATAGTACATCTCCTTGGGAAGCATTGGTACTATTCATTCCAAACAAGGATAGAGGACTTCATTTTTGTATTGATTACCATGTGATTAATTTTTTTAAATGAAGAATGAATATCTATTGCCTTGAATTGATGACTTGCTTGATAAATTGAGTGGAGCATGATACTTCTCAAAGTTGAATCTTTGTTGTGGCTATTGGCAAATCTCCATTGATAGGAGGATGTCCAAAAGACTACCTTTTTGCATAGGGTATGGGCATTTTGAATGGAGAGTTCTACCTTTTGGGCTCACTAATGCTCCAACCATCTTCATGGATCAGATGCATTGGATGTTATTATTATGGACTATTTGATTGGTATGTAGTGGTGTTCTTGGATGACATTTTCATCTATAGCAAGATAGAAGTAGAACATGCAAATCACATGCAAGAAGTCCTAAGATGACTATAAAAATTGATGTTTTATTGCAAGAAGTTGAAGTGTGCCTTTTGGCAAAGGAAGTTACCTTCTTGGGTCACAAGATCTCATTGGAGGGGATCAAGATGGAAGAGGAGAACATCAAGGCCATCACTTATTGGCCTACTCTAAAGGATGTTATAGAAGTAAGTGCATTTAATGAATTGGCGAGTTTTTACCAATGATTCATCCACTACTATGCTCATGTGGCTGCACCATTGATCAATCTCTTGGTGTGGTACCCACATTTTTGTCTTTTTCTTATTTTTGAAGAAGAAGTGTACAAACAAAGTTGTATTGCGCCTGTATGGCATCAAAATGCAAAGAATGGTGTCTTCAAGTTGTAATCCTAGGTAAAGTGACTTTGTCTCAGAAGACAAAGTACTCGGATTGGTCCTATTAGCATTCAACCCAAAGTAAGGAGACTTTGACTTGGGGTGTGCTCAACGCAAGGTGAGGATATTATAACAACTTTCCTTGGACATTCAAGAAGGTACTGCATATAAAAACGGCTGGCCTATGAGCAGGAAGGGAGGAATTGATAGTAATAGAAGCATGCAAGTGGTGTGATTACTCAGTAGAAACTCAAAGTGAAGAAAGAATGAGGAGGTGCACCACTACAAAATTCAGAATAGAGACAAAAAGATGACAAGTAATTTCCCATTGCTATTAAGGAGTCGTTGTGAGAGAGATCGGGGAAAAGGGAGTGTAGTAAGAGACACGCTTGTGCATCAAAAGGAAGTCAAGAGAGTTAGTCCGAGAGTCGGTAGGAAGAATAGTCACCAACCTAAAGTAGAGGAGAGTAAGATGGTAGGTGGAAAGAAGAACTCAGAATTTGTAGTGAGAAATCATGCAATTTGGAGGTTAGATGTGATTGCAAGAATCAAAGTCTTGAGCAAGCTTGGGATCGCATTTCTAGCATGGAATTGGAACCTTAGTTTTCTAGGTCTCATGACTAAGATCATTGAGAGTAAATGTCTCAACGGACCTTAGGTAGAGGGTAAGAGAGGAAATCTGGCTCAATGGAAAGAGTTGGATTGGAGGTTAGTACTCAGAAGAGAGCGGGTGAGGAGCATGGAGCCACATTCTTGGAGAGAGGAGAAGTTGCTGAAGAAACTCAAGAAGTGCGAGATGCCTTTTCTTCAAAACACATGAAGAAAGGTTATAAAGTTGAGAGTTACAAGGACCTTGTGAAGAGAGGCATCATAGGAGCAATGATGGCTATCTTCAAGCTACAGCAAACCACTTATGTGATGGAACATTAAGTAGTGTTTCCATAAGATGTTTGCAGGGGAACCAATCAGTTGGGCAAAGTGCTTCCATTAGTGCACAAGACAAATGGTGTGGAATTTGTGGGGCAAGTCGCCTCCACACTACATTGTGCCTTTTGCAGCCCACCTCTATTTGGGATTAAATTTGCTGAACGTGGCATAATGACACAAGATGGTGTTGCACTTCCATCCCAACTTAAGAAAAGATGTTGATGCGGAGGAGCAACAATACATTTTGCAGATCAGAAGCAATGATGAGTACTACGTGCAGGCAGGGCAGAGCATGCATTTGGTGGTGAATGCTCTAAAGTCAAAGAAGAGGAGTCGACAAAAGAAGAAGTAGCAGCAATGAGACCTTGGAAGACCAGGAAAGTAAACCCAAGGAAGGACCTGGTGGTAATCATGTGGTTGGGAGAAGAATCAAAAAGGGAAGCCGAGTACAAGTCAGAAGAATCAAAGAGAGAGGAAGAACCTGAACTTATGTTGCAGAGTGGTGAAGCAAGTAGCGAGAGTGAAGATGGAGTGGAGATGCAGCCGGTACCAAAGGAAGAAGAGGGGAAGCTGGAGATGGCAGAAGAAGTTAACCTGAGACAAGAAGACAAAGTTCTAGAGAAGGAGGAGAATAGAGTGTTCATTCAAAGAGGTGTCCGCTTCAGAAGAAAGGCAACATGTGAGGCGGGGCTGAGTAGAAGAAGAGAAATGGATAGTGGAAGTTTGGGGAGCAAAGAATGCATTCCAATAAGGCGACTTTGGTTGAGAAGAAGAGTGTCAAGCAAAGAAAAAGCAAAGAAGGAGAAATGCCCACAAGTAGAAGTGAATCAGAGCAGAGGAGTGGAGTATCTATGGGAGATTGTATGCCCATTGCTACTAAAGTTGGAGGAGAAGAAGAAAGAAATGCAGTCAATGTGTCCGGAGGTAAAGATTGTGTTGCAAGTGTTGGCAAAGTTAGAAGAAGAGAACTTGGAGTTGAAGAAGATCATAACCCAAGGAGAGAAGCATAAGGAAGTACTATCAGTAGATGCAGTAGTACAGATTCCAGTAATTGAGAATTTAAAGAGAGAAGTGGGGATTAAGGAGAGAGTAAAAGAGTAGAATGTCATAAGAAGAGAAAGGCAGATAGCTGAGTACAAAATCTTGAAACAGCAGTTTGTTGATTCACAATTAGAAATCATCCATGCTATGGCAAGAGTAGCAAAGAAGGAGCAAGAGCTCAATAGAGTGATGCAGAGTGTAGAAGAGAAGAAGCAACTCTGGCAAAGAGAGTTGACAGTAAGATATAGAGAGGAAGAAAGATTGAGGGAGTTACTTCATAATCTGGAAGAGAAGATTGTTCAGAAAGATAAGGAGAAGGAGACCGTGAAAGCCAAATTTGAGGCAAAGCTGGCAATGTATAGGGAAGATTGGTAGGCGGATCGGGAATGTGAGAGAAGGTTGAGGCTCAAGCCACTAAAGAAGATCATAGTAAAGATGAATGTGATGTTGAGAATAGTAGCCAATGGAAGGATTGAAGAAACAAGTTTGCATGAGTTAAGGTTGATGGTGCAAGAGATGAGGAAAGAAATGTGAAGGATAAAGATTTGAATGCTTTGCTGATTAGTCTCAAAACTTGTGTAGATAGGAAGATATTGGAAGTAGAAGAAAATATCACAATTAAATTAGATTTAGTTAAGTTAGAGATAGATAAACTTTGGAAGGATGCAAGAGCAAAGCTCAAAGTAGACGAGATAGGAGTACAAATATCTTTGGAGTTACCATTGGAGATATTAGAGAAAGTTGGGTTGCGTAGAAAGGATGTATCTAGATTACCCATGACTAGAATTGTAGATCAGAGTGAAGAAGTGCTAAAATTGGTAGAAAAATTAGTACTTGTAAATCTCAAGGATAGAGTAGTATGTGAGGTTACTTCGGGATTGGAAGCCAAGGAAGAAGTAGACTTCAGATCGGATTAGTAATAGTTTTGAGATTTGAAGAGGTAGATATGAAGATATGCATTGTTATTTTGGATCTGCAAGTAGGAAGAGTTGTTAGGATATGGTATAGTTGTTAGTAACTATCAAGTGCTCTACCTATTTAAAGGGAGTATTTGCAATGTTATGTTGTTCAATGCTCATATTTTGAGAATAGATAAAGCAAAGTGTTGTGAAGTAGTGCTCATCGCTTCAGCCTAATTTTAAGTATCAATTTTGCATCTGCAATTGTGAGTGTTTGGACAATTTCAAAGTGCAAGTTAGTGTGTTGTTGGATGTTGGATTCCGTAGCCTTGATCTTCTTTGTGTGTTTGATCTTGAGTGAAGTGCAATCGGAGCAATGCCTTGATAGATCTAAGAGAAATTGTAGTGTTGGTAGTATTCTGCAATTGTGAGTGCATTGTAGTGTTGATGAGAAACAATTTTGATTGAGGAAGTTGTGCCTTCAATGGAGAGGTGGAATGCAATTCTGAGGCAAAGTTTTTTTTGTAGTGAAGTGCTATTTTTGGGAGAGACTGAATCATCACAATCAAGATTGTTTGGAAAGATTTGATGGAGTTGTGATTAAGTGTGACAAGTTGTTGTGATGAGACTGCAAGTGAGTGCTTATTACTCTCTTCTGGGTATAGTTTCTACCTAGTAGATTAAAGAATAACCCAAGAAGAACTAATTTGGTTACTTTTGGTTACTTATGAAGCAAAGTAACCAAATTAGCCAAATATTTGACCAATTTTGACTAGTATCTCTACAGGAACAAAATTTACTTACGTGATTACCGCAAAAGTGATATTTGCCGGGTTGTCACATTTGTGCAAGAACTTGAGCTTTTCAGTGGACCAACAAGCATGAAGAAGCATTCCAAAAGCTGAAACATATGGTATCTTCAAGACTCATTCTTCAACCATATGATCCTCAACTACCTTGTGTGGTTGAATTTGATGCTTCTCACTTTGCAATTGGAACCATGTTGCAACTTGAATTCCCAAATGGGTTACATCTCATTGCCTTTGTGTCTCACCAAATAAATATAGCAAAAAGGAATTACTTTTCTTGAGATCAAGAACATTAGCAATGGTATATGCAACTAAGGTATGGAGGCATTATCACTTGGGTTAACAAGTAATCATGCAAATTGATCACAAACATTTGTTGTAGATATTACACTTGGAACACATGAAGAGACAACAACATCGATAAGAAGAACAACTACAATTGTTTGACATCAAACTTGAGTACAAACCCGGTCGGTTCCATATCATCACTGATGCCCTATCACAAAAACCTGATTTAAAGTCTCTTCTTCTCATCATGGTAGCAATTATGATGGTATCAATTGACTCCAAAGTCCAAATTGAATTAAAGACCCCTTTACAATAAGATCCTTTATTTCAGATGGTACAAGGTTGTCTTGCAGCATGCAACTAGGAGTATAACACCTCCCATATCCAAAAGCCACAAATGTTAATATGCTGGCTGAGCTAGAATCAAACATTTGATTGGAATGTAAAATGCTCCTTGTTAGAATGCTGGCTGAGCTAGAATCAAACATTTGATTGGAATGTAAAATGCTCCTTGATAGGAAGTACACTATATATTTGTGTATTGTTATTGCAAATTTGTTGCTGTGCTAGGATATAGTTCATGAGAGTCTGTCTTTGTAGGTAATATATTCAGAGGACTCTCCAGTGGAGTGCTACACTGTACATAGGATGCTATCCCATAATCAAATTTACTTTCGATGCAAGCAACAAGGCTTGATTCCGACTTATGAACCTCGTCCTCTCTCTCTCTGAAAAAAAGTGTTTGATTTGAAACCATATTTTAGCACTAAGTAGTCTAATTCCAGATCCTCATATGTACCAGTCCCGTGTGCAAAATTAATTTCACTATCACATTCTCTTTTCTTGTATGCCAGCTTATGGGCCATTTGTTTGTCGCAATCACCTGATTACACTTCTCTTTGCTTGACATCAAGGTGAAAGAGCTACAACAAAAATACTTGGCTGAATGAAAAGCATGTGCTCAACTACTCTCATATGTAGTAGCAGTCAAATTGGCCCTTCTGTGTCCTCAAGGTGAAAAACCTTCGGAGAGTTCATGGCATGATGATGAATTTTTCACCACACAAATTGAGGCTTTAAAAGCTTAGTCCTCATGTCTCAAAAGGATGCAGCTCATAAGAAGTGTGCGGAAGAGGTACAAGCTACTTGAGTTGACAGATCTCACATCTAGGATCTGATTTTCTCTCTCATTCAGTTTGTTTCTTGAAGATAACATGGCCTTCGCACGGGTCTGCTCCGTAGATTAAAGGAATTTCACAAAACGCATAATCAAATCTCACAAGTCAAATCACACATGCCTTTTATCCTTCTTATAATGTGTTACTTGCTAGGTGCCTGATCAATGAAGTCTAGTTATATTCTTCTGATGATTTCTTTGTATTGAATCAGGTGCTGAAGATATTAAATCTTACAAAAAATCATGTAGTTGCTCTTAACCCTTTAATTAGCATGGGAGTATTCCCAACACACATAAATATTGATCTTTTGAAAATGCAGAACCAACTCAAGTTTACAAAGGAACACCCGGCAAATATGGAAGAACTTCCTAGTAATCCTCAAGATGACCCAAACATGGTAAATATGGCTCATTGAAGTAGTCTTTTTATGTAGCAAACATAGCAAAATATCATGATTACACCTCCATTGGGCTTGAAGAGGTGCTTCTGTCAAAGTCTCTATTGTGTCTTCCTCTATTATGTGAGAACCAGATTTATGTTCCAACCAAGGGTGATCTCCGACTTGTGCGCCTCCAAGAAGCCCATGACTTGCCAATCATTGGTCACATGGGTGAAGACAAGATCTTGGGTAATCTTCAACACCAATGGTGAGGTCCCAACATGTCATAAGATGTTCAAGAGTTTTTTCGATTATGTGAGAGTTTGCAATGCAACAAGGCTAGCAACTGGAAACCAAGTGAACTCCTTCAACCACTCCCTATTCCATCTACTTGATGGGAACACATAAGCTTGGATCTCATCACATCCTTGCCCAAGATGAAGCAAGGTCATGTAATGATTTTGGTGTTTGTGGATAAGCTTAGTAAGCAAATCCATTTTGCACCAACCTTTGATACCATAATTGCTCTAACATAAGCATAGATCTACATCACCATTATCTTCAAGCATCATGGGATACTTTTGTACTCATCTCCAATTGTGATCCTCAAATCATTGGGAAATTTCAGCAAGCACTCTTCCAAATATTCAACACCAAGCTTGCTTTGTCCATAGCCTATCATCCTCAAACCAATAGACAAACTAAACATGCAAATCGCACCTTAGAAGATATAGTTTGTACCTTTGTCAACATCTACCATACCAATTGGGATGAATGTCTTGTAGCTACAGAGATTGTGTACAATAATTCTAAATAGACAAGCATCGGATTCTCTCCTTTCTTCCTTACTTTTGGCCAAGATCCACTTGTTCCAGATTTTTTTCTTTCTCCTCTTCCTTCTGATGTCCCTCATACTACCACTTTCTTGACCACTATATCCCAATCCTTCCAACAAGCCAAATCTCATCTCCTTGTTGCTCAAAATCATCAATAAATATGCGGATCACCATTGTTGTGATCTCATCTTTCAAGTTGGTGATAAGGTCATGCTCTCCTCTCATAACCTGCCCCTCTCAATTGATTCTCAAACTTGTAAACTCATCCCTAATTGGACAAGACCCATTTGATTTCATCCAAATCATTTCTCATGTTGCTTATCAACTTGACTTGCCTTGCCTTATCATATGTGAATCCACCTTGTCTTTCACATTTCCAAGTTAAAATCCTTTTTTCCTAACACATATTATTTTTCCTCTCATGTCCAACCTCCTCCTCCTCATGTCTCTATCAATGATCATGAGGAATAGGAAGTTGATCATATCCTTGCGTGTCACCACATTCAACAAGGCTATTGATAACATACAGAGTACAAGGTCCTTTGGAAAGTGTATATCCTTCATGATGCCACATGGGAAACTCTTTCTCATCTCCAAAATGCACAAATGACCATCTAGGAGTTTGAAGCTTCAATGGAAACAAGGACATCACCAACTAGCAGTAGGAGAATATATAACAATATAGAGATTAGCAATGAAGTTAGTTAGAGCTAACAAAGAAACAAAAAGGCAAAAAATTAGCCTTGAATATTCTAGAAGTATCTAAGAAGCTTCTTGGGAAGCTTCCCGGCTAGCTTAGCTTGCACCCCAAGTAGGTAGCTTCTAGAAGCTTCCAATTAGCTTAGCTTGCATGCCAAGTAGGCAACTTCTAGAAAGAATCTTCTTGAAAGCTTCCCAATTGACTTGGCTTGCACTCAAAGAAAGAGACTCAAGGAAGCTTCTTAAGAAGCTTATCAAGAGCCTTGTATGCTCCGTATAAATACCAAACTTGAAGCTCATGATAGGCATTTGGAGTTTCCCCATACTCAAGTGTCTCAGTATGATCTTCCATCCTCTTATTTTTCTCCTTGGTCTTGATATTTTACACGAGCAATCCAGGTGCTCTTACCCTTTTGGCAAGTGCTCTTACTCTCTTAGCCAAAGCTTGTATCCTTTAACACTTGATCAGATCTACAAAATCAACATCCACCCACCACCAAGGACCTTCTTTTTTCCTCCATGATTATTAGCCCAATGAGGCAAATGATAGAGTCCTACTTTCCCTATGCTCTACTTCACTCTATATGTTTCTCAATGGGTAGGTCATCATAGTTGGTTTTTGAGCACCTTCAAGATGGCCTCTCCCTAGATGCTCCAAATTTGGGTTTTCTTTTTCCCCATAGGTGGTTTGAGAGTTTTGGGATTTCCTTGAAGATAGGAGGATTCTTGTAGTTTCTTCATATTGAACACCTTATACAAACCACAACCCATGCTCGCCTCCTCCCCAAATTGAAGAATACCCAAGGGGCCTATTCCATTCTTACTAGGTGTACCTCCTTAAGGCATCATATTTTGCATGGACATTCATGCTTACAAAGGTAGTGTTGCCATACTTTTGGATTTTTGGTAGTACTATTAACCATACTTTCTCCACTTTGTAAGGGTATGCATGCTCTTGCAACTATCAAATGAGTGGTGTATGAAGCACATAACTCTCCCTATAGTCATGTATAGACATGGCCTCATAGGAAGCAGGATGCCATATCACTAACAACATATAATTGATCATGAGCTCTAGTAGTCCCTTATTTAGTAGAAAATTTCTTACATAAGGGTTTTTCTTTTCCATTAGGAACTATCACAATAGTAGATTCAAGCACTTATGCCTTCTAAGAATTTCTTCAATTGGCTCATGACTTATCACCAAACCCTACATGCACATCACCTCTTGAGTTTATTGACTTTGTATCCTTAGACTTTAGGAAGCTCCAAGTGGATTTGAGTGAGAATGTGGAGGTTAGGTTGTTGGAAGTATCCTCAAATACCCAAGGAAGTAATCAAGGTAGGATAAGAATTCATCCCAAGGTTGTTCACTTGATAATTTTTATTCCAAAACTCAATCCATCTAGTGCTGTAAAGGCTTATGGGACTTATGTCTTATTGTACCAAATAGCCTCCTTAACACAATGCATCATTTGATTCAAGTTGGATAAAAAGTGATCTACATCCACCTCTTGTCCAGCTCCCAAGAGGAAACTATGGTACTCACATTTTTTTGACAAGTTTTAAAGAAGAAGTGTATTGTTGGATCCAAATTGAAGCTTAATGAAGAAGAAAAGAGAAAATTATGTGTTTAGCATAGACCCAAAGAAGTTGACCTTGGGTGAAAGTTAAAAGGACTTGGGTTGCGCTTGTGGAGGTATAAACCCAAAGAAAGGATACTTTGCATTGGGATGCACAACCTGATCCAAAGAACCTATAACAACCTTTCCTTGTGTCTAGCCAATCAAGAAGGTATGTGTAAAGAAAAAAACTACCTTGAGATAAAGATGACATTGAGAGTGATAGAAATCAAACACACAAAATTTGCATGTCATTTAAAGATCAATGGAAGAATGATTGTGTAGTGAAAAACTATAAGATTGAGAATTTCTCAAGAGAATTTTGAAATGTCACAACAATATTCCATGCCTATCAATAGTTTCCTAGAGGAGTTAGGATTTTGTGTTTTGGGGAGGGTTTGATCTTTTAGAGACCAAAAGTGAGGAAGCACACAATGCCACCAAAGGGTTATAAGTAGATGTGGTGAGTGATCTTGCAACTGGCCTATTAGACATAGTGGCAAGGATCAAAGTCTTGAGCAAATTTTGCATCACTTTTCTAGGATGGAATTGGAATTTGAGTTTTCTAGAATTCATGGCAGAAATTGTTGCTAGCTATTGCAAAGATAGTCCCAAGACAAAGGGAAACCAACTCACTGGATTGAGTCAAATCAAAGACTAGTCTTAGGGAGAGAAGCAAGAGAAGTAGGAGGAGTCACCTTCTATCACAAGTGTGATTTTTTAGAAGAAGCAATCACAGTGAGAAATTCTTTTAGTGCACCTCGCATTAAGAATGGGCACAAGGTAGATAGCTATAAAGACACAATACAAAGGAGTATAGTCAATGTGATGATGGCCATGTTTAAGCCTGAGCACACCACTTATGTGAAGATGCAGTAGGCAGTGTTTTTCCACTAGATGTGTGAAGGAGAAGTGGTGAATTGGGCAAAGTGTTTGTAGTAGTGAGTAGGTCAAATGATTAACACTTGGAGAATAGACCTGCCACTACGTTATTTTGTACCATTCACTGCCCATTTCTACTTCATACTAAACCTACTCAGCTTGGAGGAGAGAGGAAGAATGGTGTCACACTTTCACCATGACTTACAATGAGTAGCAAATTTGGACAAGCAATATTACATAAGGTGAATCAGTGAAGACAATGACCACTACATCAAGACCAAGAAGGAGAAGATAGTGTTGGTAGAAATCCCAAGGCCAAGAAAGAGAAGTAGACCTAGAGGGAGAATATCACCAATGGAGGTGGTGAAGAACTAGTCTTCAGAGGAAGAATTGGAAAGGAAAGCAAAGTTGAATTGTGAAGGCTTGGAAGAGGAAGAAGACTTCACCCTCTAGAGTAACGAGTCTAGCAATTGAGAGTGACAGAGAACCCAAAGTCCAGCAATTGGTAGACAAAGTTGCAAGAGAAGAAGATGAGGAGGTCCATGTAGTGATTGACTGCATGGAAGGAGGAGATGAGTCTTGTTCGGAGTTACTTGCAATAGAGTTGGAGGAAGAACAAACAAAAGAGCATGCATTGGTGTTTCCAAGGGCAGCAAGGCTGAAGAGGAGTGTGTAGGTTGTAGCTGCAAGTCCAAGCAAAGCCAAAGAGGAAGGATTGATGTTGAAGTACAAAGATCACATCTTTGGGGTAAAGCAGCAGCCAAAGAAGTGCTGACCAAAGACAAAGATAGAGAAGATGATGAAGAAAGATATGCTAGAGTTGAGTATATATCAAAGATCGCCTATCCTTTGTTGGTGCAATTGCAAAATAGGAAGGAAGAGTTGAGGAGAGAGCATCCTAAAGTGAGGGATGAGATCAATATAATAAAGTTCTTGAATGAAGACAACTTGGAGTTGAGGAGGAAGTTAAGCCAAGGAGAGCAAGAAGCCAAAGAACTTTAGGTTGATGCTATTTTGTGGAGGAAGAACTTTGATAACTTGAAGGAGAGTTGTGTGAAGTGTGTCAAAGAACTCAAACAACAAATGGCAAAATTGAAGGAGCAGAAAGCAACATTCAAGAAATTGAAAGCAAAATTCATTGATGCATGCTTGGAGGTACTACACAATGGTAGTGGTGATGGAGCAAGAGCTAGAGAGCCTAAGGAAGAATGCAACCGAGAAAGATCAGGCATTGTAGTGTGAGTTGACAACTAGATATCAAGACGAGGAACGACTATGATGTTTGGTAAGAAGTGCTAAAGGCCAGATTGCTTGGTATGCATAGGAGAAGAAGATGTTGGCAGTCAAGTACAAAGTCAAATTGTAGATGTATTGAGATGATTTGAAGATGGAGAAAACTCATAGGTAACGATTGGAATCAAATGGAGAGATTGTCACAAGAATGAAGGTGATGTTGAGTATAGAAGCAGAAGTTAAGTTAGAGGAATCCAGATTGCATGAATTGTAGTTGCTTGTGCAAGAGACAAGGAAGCAAAAAGCAAAGGATGTGGATCTGAATAAATTGTTGGTTTGCTTGAGAGACCATGTAGATAGGAAGATGTTAGAAGTAGGAGACAATGTGAGTCTCAAATTAGGTTTAGTGTGATCTAAATTAGATAAACCTTGGAGTGGTGTGAAAGAAGAAATTAAGTGCAATGTAGGAGTGCAAGTGTCTTTGGGTGAGTTTCTTGAGAGAGTAGAAGAAGTTAGAGTAGGGAAGGAGAAGGTAGAGAGAATAACTATGACTTCAATTTTAGCTCAAGCTAAAGATATGATAAAAGTGGAAGAGGAAATCAGAATTGTAGATAAACCTAAATAAGGAGAAGGGATTGAAGGATCATCAGGTTTAAAAGCCAAATTTGAGGTAGACAACAAATTGGATAAGTAAGATATGAAGATATGAAGATGCAAATATGAAGAGGTGGAATTTCATTTTGGATCTATAGGTTGGTAAAGTTGTTAAGATATTTCTTAACAACTTTGTATATAGTTAGATAATTGTTGCAATGTGCTACCTATTTAAAGGAGAGATTTGCAATGAGTTGTTCAATATTCATTTTTTAAAGTTACGTAAAGCAAAGTGTTGTACCTCAATTCTCATCATTTCAGCTTAATTCCAAGTATCAATCTTATGTGTGTTTGTGAGTGTTTGGAGAAATTCAAAGTGCAAGTCAGTGAGCTTGTTGGATGTTGGATTCTACAGCTATGATCTTATTTTTTGTGTTTGTCTTGAGTAGATAGCAATCAAGGCAATGCCTTGATAAATTTGTGAGGAATCATAGTGTTGGTAATTTTATGCATTGGTGATCACAATATAGGATTGATGCAAAGCAACCTTGATTGAGGAAATTGTACCTTCAATGGAGGATTAGAATGCAATTCCAAGCTCAAGTTGTTTCATGTTGAGGTAGCCTTCTTCAAAAGAAGTGAATCATCACAATCAAGATGTTTTGAAAGATATAGATGAATTGTGATTATGGGTGTTATGATATGTGACGAGACTTCAAATTCATTGCTTGTTACTCTCTTCTAAGTGTGGTTTAAAGACACAACCAAGAAGAACTGTTTGTAATTATTTAGTTTGTATTTGACCATTTTTGACTTGTGTCTTTGTGGGAACAAACTATTTACTTGCTGATTATTGCAAAAGTGATACTTGTTGGATTGTCACAAATTTTTGGCACCGCTGCCAAGGTTACAAATCTTGGGCGTAGAAGAATATGAAACCAAATCTTAAACTGAGTGTCCAAAAAATATGGATGTCTGCATCAAAAGAACAACAAGAAGAACAGGCTTGTAAGTGACCTTTGCAACATGAAGAAGAAGAATGCCAAAAGCACAAATTCACTAGGTAAGAATCTGAGAAAGAAGCATTAGATCTACAACTTCTTCATGAAGTTCAAGGAGCCTTGCATGAACTTGAAGAAAAGAAAAGAGAAGTTGGGTGGTGAAGTTACTTTGCATCCCCAAATCCCAAGAAGAAGAAAGATGCAAGTAGACAGACATATTCATTGTGCTCCAATACACTAACTTCCTCCAAAGCTATCAAGGTCAGCCAGTTATATAAAAGAATTCATTCTTGAGAAGACCTCTAAATTTTGATGGAAGAAGAGTGTCAACAAATCTTACACATGGTTCCTTGATTGGCTCAGAGGGATCTTCAAGAGCAATTTGACGATATTGACCCTTTTTCTACAACTCAGGTTGAAGTCGACATACCCTCAGAAGAACATCTTGTCGACAAAGACCTAGTTTTGAACTTGGTAAAATTAGAACCCTTAGGTTGCACCAGATGCACCATTTTTGGCCAGTACCTTGGGTCCATCAAGTTCTACATTACTGTAGCCTACTCATCAGACTTGTAAAATGACTTCATTACTCATCACCCGACACACATGTCAAAAGTATAAGAGGACAAAACAAGATGAAGATCCTAATGAATTCATCAAATAATTTGAGGTCATCTCCTTTGCCAACAAGGAGCATGACTCTGCTGACCAGCTGTGAATCTTCCCAAGTCTACTCCAAAAGAAGTCAAGGAGCTAGTATACCCATGTAACCTAGACGAGGTTCAGACCAGCCGACTAGACAAACTTGCAAATCAACTTCTTGGAATGATTCTAAGAAGTTTATTATGATACAAGTGTCTTTGCGGCACTCAATGATTTAGACCAAAGAAAGAAGTGGAAGTTGAGAGACTACTCTAAGCAGTTCATGGCCCTATTGAATTGAGTGTTGAAGCAATCCGATGTGGTGGGTTACTCCAATGCACGAGCCATCACCTGGTTCTTTGGCTAGTGATAGCCCGCCAAGGAACCTGGGTTGTCACTAGAGATTTGAATCTTTGCCAAGGAGAGGAATGTAATTTACCTAGACAAAGTACTCAAGTACATTCCCCAATACAAGGCAGACCCCTCTTATTTGTCCAATAATAGAAGAAATTAGGAGAAGAAAGGAAAAAATCCAAGATAGAGATTCTTGTAGTACCTCCCATTCTTCAAAAGAATCTTCCATGTCCTCTAGTTCTTCTTTGGGATCCAAAGAGAACTCCAAGTCAAGAAAAATCAGAACATGAGGAAATAAAGTATTGATACTCCCAACTAAATAAGATAAACATTAAGATGGAGAAACTTACTGAAGAGTTTGCAGATTTTAAGATCCAAATGATTGGGGAAGAGGACCAAAGAAAAACCCCTTCATTTGGAAGATCCAATGTATGGTGCACTACATGTGGCAAGTCAGGCCATGCCAACACAGATTGTTTGACACAAATTGTATTTCTAGTGTAGCAAATTGATTAGGTTCCAAGTTGGGACCAAAATGAGGAAGATGAGGCAGTGTACTAGACCCCAAGAGGTAGAGGCTTAGGCAAGCATATCATACCAAGGCCTCAGGTATGGACCCAAGGAGTATAACAACAATAATGCTCCTCAACAAAGAACATTGATGGGTAGCCAAAATAGGCCTCAAAATGTTTCACCAAGAGCATGTTACAATTGTGGCTCTATGGGCCATTGGTTTTTGAATTATCCTTAGCCAAGGTGTCAAATTGTGAATTTTCTACTCTATGGAAATTTTAAAGATTCAGGCCATGGTGGAAATTAGTGACCTCAACTACCCAACCCAAAGCCACCAGTGAAGTATGTATAGACTACAATTGAGTACGTTGCACTCCATTCTAAAGGAGATGCCATTGTAAATTGCATCACTCTTGAGGAAGGAAGACCTCAAGATAGAAGTCCAACTCAAGAAGAAGAATGGCTGGACCTTGAAATTTTGACGGTAGAAAAACACTCAAGAAAGAAGAAGTGTGATCCCAAAGAAGTGAGTACCAATTCATTGTCTTCAAGTCAGGCAAAGCAACTACATCCAAGAGCCATACAATCTGCTAAGGAGGAGAAAATTGAAGCCAAAAGACAAAGCTAAAGCCTTGCAAAAGGAAATCCAAAAGGCAGTGCAAAGAACTCGGGATATGAGTTTGGAGGAGGATACAAAGATGAAGCCTCCAAATTTTTCTGACTGACATCCAATTAAAGTTGAGGATCTGATTTGAGCCAAGGTGGATAAAATTGAAGTAGCTTGGATTCAGACCACTAGTATTCCAATCACCATTCTTAAGTAGCCCAAAGTCAGGTTGGAGTAAGGAGAAACTTCAAACCTAAAGTTGAAGGCAAAGAAGGTGAAATTAGGAGGAGTACCTCAATATGATATGGAGGCAGATTTGGTGCCTATGCATGCCATTGTTACCTTCAAGCAATTGTGGGTAGACAACAAGTTGTACAAGAAGCAGCTAATTTATGCACTCAAGAAAGTCAAGATGATGACCAAGAAAGAATTGTTGGCCATCTATCATATTGAGCAAGAAGAGTTGGGATCACTTGAAGTGGATGTGGAGATCATGAGTTGCATGATCACAATGGTACCCATTAATTTGGGTTCTTGTATGAATGTAGTGATCAAGTATACCGCACACCAATTGTGGTTTCACACTCTTGAGCCTACACCCCAAATTTTGAAGTTTGTAGATGAAACCAGGAGATGACCTTTTGGCATGTTGTCAAACATTCTACGGTTGTTGGTGGAGTTTGTTCAAGTTGAATTACACCATGTTGAGACCAATGACTAAAATTGGTTATCCAATGTTGATTGGAAGACCTTGGTTGTATAGTGCTCAAGTTGTTGTGGATTGGCACAAGCAAAAGTTGAGGTTTAAGGACATCTCATCCAAAGACCAGAAGCTGGTGATGGTGAGTTGGACAAAGGTTCCCCACCTTGGAGAAACCACTTTATTTGAAGATGAAGATGAATCCAAAGATGCATCATCTTTGTCTTTTGAAGACTTGGATGAAGAACTCCAAGTCAATTATTTGGAATAATATGAGGTAGAGGTCAAAGACAAAGATCCCTATGACATTGCCTTGGGTGAGAACAATTTGGAGGACCCAATTTGGAGCCCTCATAACTAGTGCTCCAACCAGTTTTTCCTTCAACACCTAGAAAGCTTTTTCTTGTTCTGCATCCCAAAAAAAGTCTTCCCACTTCTTCACCAGCTTTCTTAAAGGTGCAGCAAGCACTGCATAATTTGACACAAAGTGTTTGTAGTATCCGACATGTCCTAAGAAGGCTCTCATCTCCTGAATGATTTTAGGGGATTCCAAAGTTGAGATCACTCTCTTTTTCTCAACATTGACTTCAATACCTTGGTTTGAGACCCAATGCTCTAGAAGAGTTCCTTCTTCTATTGCAAAGAAGCATCTCTTTGGGTGTAATGACAAGCCGGTGTCATCAGCAAAATAATATATGGTTGCATTAGTCCTATTTAGTGTAATAGAGAAATTGGGAAAATAGTATCTAGATGTATTTAAAAGTGCTAGTTGCAAGCAATATAAACTTCCCCACTAGAAACTTGATAATTTCCAAAATAATGGGGTCTCTTTTGTTGGGCTGTAGCAAGCATTTTGAGAGTTGCAAGAAGAGCAGTGGATTTGGGTCTGAAGCTTCAAGAGAATCCGAGGCATGAGCTGTAACGTTTCTTCAAACTTGGGAGTTTGTTATGTTATTGTAAAGAAGGAGAAAGAAAAAGAACTTGGAAGCAAGGAAACAAGGGACCAGAATTTTAACAACTATAGGAATAAGGCCTTTGGGAGGTTGGTGTTTGCAATTGGAACAAGACAAAAAGGAAAAGTCAGCTAAAGTCAAAAGGAGGGATTTGGGAAGGAGAAAAATATCAAAGGAGTTTTCTGAACAGGAAGGAATCTGAGAGGACATAGGATAGAGAATAAGAGGACAGAGGTGGACAGAGGAGAGAGGATAATGGAAATCAAAGGACAAAGTATGGCAGGAGGAGAAAAATCTCAAAAATGCCTTGGCAAGGAGAGTGGATTTCAAGAGAAGGAGGATATGACAACACACATGTGGGAGGAAGAGTAGAGAGAGAGAGGTGAGAGGAGTTCAGTCAAGAAGGGAGAGAACAAGGAGAACAGGGAAGAATCTCAAAGAGGAGGGTTTTTTTGGTTAAGAGAGATATCAAAGGGAAGCGCTTGAACATGAGAAGGGAGGAATGATTCTTGAAGGAGAAAGGGTTTTGGACAAGGAAAGATAGGAAAAAGGGAGGAAATTATCTAAAGAGAGGGGTTTGGTTGCAGGAAGAATTCTCGTGAAGGAGAAGAGGGACAAGAACAAAGGAAGAGAAGGCAGAAAAGTTTTGAGAGAAGGGTTTGGACAGAGGGAGAGAAGGAGGGAATTTTTTAGAGAAGAAGGTAGGATAGAAGAAGAGAAGGCAGAAAGTTTTGGGAGAAGAAGGGTCTGGACAGAAGAAGAGAAGATAGGAATTTTGAAGAGGAGAAGTAATTGGCTAGACAGAGAGATTTTTTGAGAAGAAGTGTTTGGACAGAGGAGGGGATTCTTGAAAGGAAGGGTTGGACAAAGGACAGGGCAGGAAATATTGAGTGAAATTTTTTTCTTGGCTGTAGGAGAGATTTCTTGAGATTTTCTTTAGAGTAAGTTCTATGTTTTGGACAAAGGGATAGAGAAAGAAACATTTGAAGGTGAAGAGTGTGTGACCTTTTGTGATAGGAAGGACAAAGCATTGAGATAGGGCTTGGCCTAGATAGAGAAGTAACATGAGGATAAGAAAGAATCAAAGGAAGAAGGTTTGTTGGACCGCTGAAATCCCAAAGAAGGCATTTTGACAAAGGAAGAGAAAGGATCAAAGGACAGAATGGAGGGTTTTGTATAAGAAGAGAGTGAATTGTCAAAGGGTGTTTTGGGTTTTGAAGGACAGAGAAGGATCAAAGGAGTTGAGTGACAAGAGTAACCTGAGATTGGCGATTCCCAATCCAGAGGAGAGATAAGAAGATCAAAGTGAGTTTGTACTCAATAGACAGAGCCTACTTGCCTTAGCATACATTGTCATTATTAGCCATGAGCAGCATCTTGGCAGTCCAAGAGTGAGTGCAAAAAAGTGGGAACCTTGGAAGGACAACACCCAAGTCAATAGAGTATGCGTATTTTGAGAGATTGAGAGTTGTTTTTGTTCTCACAATTGGAGATTAATCAAAGAGAGCACCTGGAGCTTTGAAATCACACATAGCAGCCACAGAAAGCATTGGCCATTGTACTTTCATACAGACTTAGAATTTTATGAATTGGAAGTTTTGTGTATGGTTTCTAGCTGTCGAGTGTTTGGATCATAGTGAGGAGATATATGTTGGAGAATAGTGGAAAGGACAAGAAATATCAAAGGGAGAGAAATCTTGAAGGGGTTTTGCAAGACACATTAGTGAAGAGAAAACTCTTGAAGGGGTTTTGTAGGACAGATCATTTAGGAAAGAAATAAGAAGAATATCAAAGGGTTTGGTGTCTTAGCAAGAAGCAAACTCTTGAAGGGGTTGCAGAACAGACCAATGAAGGAAGGAAGGAAGGTCAAAGGGAAGCTTTGGCAAAACAAAGAGTTAAATTGTTGTGTTGTAGGATCAAAACTTGGCTGTAATAGGTTCTTTCATTTTCTTGCTTGAGCCATTGGAGAACTTTAAGTATGATACATCCTGATACTCAATGAGCAAGCTAGTGTATCCTGCCAACTCATCCAAAGTGAGTGTTTTCAATATTTTCAAAATTTTGCCTTTGGATCAAGCAACAGTCTTTTCAACTATAACTAATAGTCTAATAGTTATATAAATCTTTTAGTTGATATAACTATAACTTTTAGTTGATATAACTCTTTTAGTTGCAGAAAAGAACTATTCAATGATTGAAAGAGAAGCACTTAGAATGGTGCATGCCTGCTAGAGTTTTTGCCACTATTTGTTGGGATATGAGTTTGTCTTCTATGTGGACCATTATGCTTTGCAACATTTGGTAAAGAAGGTGGATTTGGGTGGGTGAATTGCAAGATAGATCTTGTTGTTACAAGAGTTCACATACACGATACAAGGAAGGAAGGGAGCTTTGCAATTAAATGTAGACATCCGATCCAGGTTAGAAAGTCAAGACCAAGACTTGGAAGTTGATGATTGGTTTCCTGAAAAAGAGTTATATCATTTGATGGGGATGCAAAGAATAAGGTATGCGGCCAAATATCAGTATTTTCATACTTGCCAATGTCTTGAGAGATTGGACCTAGAGCAAAGGGCAGTCTTTCTTAGGAAAATGGGAACGTATCAGCTGAAGCACAACATTTAAAATGAGTGAAGAAAAAAGTGCATTGGAGATCCTTGGAAGCATACAAAGTAAGAGAGTAATTGAGTCCTTACATTTGGAAGCATTAAGAGGACACTATGCCCTAAAGAATACAATAAAGAAAATTCTTTCATTGGGTAATTGGTGGCCTACAATGTACATGGATACTAAAGCCCATATCCAAAGTTTTGATGCCTATCAAAGAACAAGAAAGCCAATGGCTACTTCTTAATGGCCTTTGAGACCAATTTGCCATTGGCTCCATTTGAGAAGTGTGGATTTGATTTTTTGGGTCAAATTCAACCAATGATCCAATTCACAAGGAAGAAACACATCTTAGTTTGGATTCAACCAGTGATCCAATTCACGAGGAAGAAACACATCTTGTCTTGCACTGATTATGCTACCAAGATGGTTGAAGTCAAGGCAACTTGGCAAGATGATGTGGAAACAATTGCAAAATTTTTCTTCCAAAACATAAGTTCATGTTACGGATGTCCTTTGGAATTGGGAAGTGACCAAGGTACCTATTTTTTGAACTCACTTGTGGAGGCATTAACCAAGTACTTTGAAATCAAACATTGGAAGATGATGCCTTACAACCCAAAAATGAATGGCCTAATGGAGAAGGCAAATGGATTGTTGTGCAAAATTTTGAATAAGATGACTATCAGTTATACTAAAAAGTGGGACATGTAGCTTTGTGGATATACAGAACCACCAAAAAGGTTACAACCAAGAAAAATCCATATTTCTTAATATATAGATTGCATCCTATACTATTAGTTGAACTTGAAGTACCACCATATTGGATCCTTTGTGAGGAACAATTGTTGGAGGAAGAAAGACAAGATCTTTGGATCCATCAACTAATGTGGTTAGAAGAGAAACAAGACAATGCAATGCTAACCATGAAGGAAATACAAGATCAGCGGAAAGTCAAGCATGATAAGAAAATAAAGCTAGTTGCTGTTTGAGAAGGAGATTCAATTTTAAAGAAGAAGTGTATTATTGAAGCCAAATTGAAGCTCAATGAAGAAGAAAAGAGAAGAATCATATGCTCAGCATAGACCAAAAGAAGTCAACCTCGGGTTAGAATTAGAAGAACTCAGGTCAGACTTATGGAGGTATAAACCCAAAGAAAGGAAACTTTGGATTGGGATGCACAACCTGATCCAAAGAACCTATAACAACCTTTCCTTGTGTCTAGCCAATCAAGAAAGTATGTGTAAAGAAAACGACTACCTTAGGATTAAGATGACATTGAGAGTGATAGAAACCAGACAAGTAGAATTTGCATGTCAATTGAAGATTGACAAAAGAATGACCATGCATCAAAAAACTATAAGATTGAGACTTCATCAAGGGAATGTGAAATGTTACGGTGATATCCCATGCCTATCAATAGTTGTCCTAAAGCAATTATGATTTTGGGTTTTGGAGAGGGTTTGATCTTTTAGAGACCAAGAGTGAGGAAGCATACAATGCCACCAAAGGATAATAAGCAAAGTGCTATAATGGGTCTTGCAATTCACTGATTAGACATAGTTGCAAGGATCAAAGCCTTGGGCAGACTTTGCATCACTTTTTTGGCATGGAATTGGAATTTGAGCTTTTCAGGGTTCATGCCAAAAATTGTTGCTAGCAATTGCAAAGACGATCCCAAGCCAAAGGGAAAGAGAGGGAACCCAACTTGATGGACTGAGTTGGATTGGAGACTAGTCTTGGAGAGAGGAGTAGGAGGAGTCACCTTCTATTGGAAGTGTGATTCCTTAGAAGAAACAACCAAGGTGACAAATTCTTTCAGTGCACCTCATAGTAAGAATAGGTACAAGGTGGATAGTTATAGAGATGTGATACAAAGGGGTATATTCAGCCTTATGATGGCCATGTTTAAGCTTGAGCAAACCACCTTTGTGATGATGCAATAGGCTATGCTTTTCCACCATATGTTTGTAGGAGAAGCGGTGAATTGGGCAAAGTGTTTGCACCAACGAGTAGGTCCTATGATTAACAATTGGAGAATGGATCTACCACCCCATTATTTCATACCTTTTGCAGCCCATTTCTACTTTGGACTAAACCTACTCATCTTGGAGGAGAGAGGAATAATGGTGTTTCACTTTCACCACGACTTACAATGAATAGCGGATCTAGACAACCAATCTTACATAAGGTGAGTTTGTGAAGGCGATGAGCACTACATCAAGATCAAGAAGGAGAAGATAGTGTTAGAGGAAATCCCAAGGCCAAGAAAGAGAAGTAGACCCAAAGGAAAAATATTGTCACTATAGCCATAAAAGACGAGGAGGCTAAATCCAAAGTCAGAGATGGACGTGGTGAAGGACCAGGCTTCAGAGGAAGAATCAGAAGGAGAAGCCAAGTCAAAGTGTGAAGACTTGGAAAAGGAAGAAGAGTTCACCTTCCATGGTAAGGAGTCTAGCAGTGAGAGTGATAGAGAACCCAAAGTCCAGCAATTGGTGGAAAAAGTAGCAAGAGAAGAAGATGAGGAGTTCCATGTAGTGATTGACTGTATGGAAGGAAGGGACAAGCATTGTTTGGATTTTCTTGCAATAGAATTGGAGGAAGAATGAGCAAAAGAGCCTGCCTTGGTGTTTCCAAGGGCAGCAAGGTTGAAGAGGAGTGTGCAAGTTGTAGCTACAGGTCCAAGCAAAGCCAAAGAGGAAGGAGAAAGCTTTGAAGGAGTGACATTGAAAGTACAAAGGTCACACCTTTGGAGTAAAGCACTAACCAAAGAAGTATCAACCAAAGACAAAGATAGAGAAGATGATGAAGAAGGAGGATACGCCAAAGTTGAATATATATCAAAGATCATCTATCCTTTGTTGGTGCAGCTGCAAAAGAGGAAGGAAGAGTTGACAAGAGAGCATCCTAAAGTAAGGGATGAGATTGACTTATTAAAGTTCTTGAATGAAGACAACTTGGAGTTGAGAAGGAAGTTAAGACAAGGAGAGCAAGAAGCCAAAGAACTTTGGGTTGATGTTGTTTTGAAGAGGAAGAGCTTTGATAACTTTAAGGAGAGTTGTATGAAGCACATGGAAACTCAAACTACAAACTATAGAATTGAAGGAGCACAAGGTAGCATTTGAGAAATTGAAAGGAGAATTTGCTAATGCATGCTTGGAGGTTCTATACTTGAATGTGATGGCAATGGTGATGGAGAAAGAACTGGAGAGCTTGAGGAAGAGCACAATAAAGAAAGATCATGCATGGTAGTGTGAGTTGATGACCAGACATCAAGAGGAGGAAATATTATGAGGTCTTGTAAGAAGTACTGAAAGCTAAATTGCATGGTATAAAGAGGAGAAGAAGATGCTTGTGACCAAGTATGAAGTTGAATTGCAAATGTATCAAGATGACTTGAAGGTGGAGCAAACTTTTGGGTATACATTGGAATCAATAGGAGAGATTGTTGGGAGAATGAAGGTGATGCTGAGTACAAATGTGGAAGTTAAGTTGGAGGAATCCAGACTACATGAATTGAAGTTGCTTGTGCAAGAGACAAGGAAGCAAAAAGCAAAGGATGTGGATCTGAATAAATTGTTGATTCACTTAGAGACTGTGTAGATAAGAAGATGTTAGCAGTAGGAGACAATATGAGTCTCAAATTAGATTTAGTGTGATCTGAATTAGATAAACCTTGTTGTAGTGTGAAAGAAGAAATTAAGTGCAAAGTAGCAAATGTAGGAGTGTAGGTATCTTTGGGTGAGTTGTTTGAGAGAGTAGAAGAAGTAAGAGTAGAGAAGGAGAAGGTAAAGACCATAGCTTTGACTTTAATTTTAGCTCAGGCTAAAGATAGGAAAGAAGTGGAAGAGGAAACCATAATTGAAGATAAACCCAAAGAAGGAGAAGGGATTGAAGGAACACCAAGTTTCAAAGCCAAAGTTGAGGTAGACATCAAATCAAATCAGGAACAATTTTGAGATTGAAGAGGTGGATTTTTATTTTGGATCTATAGGTTTGTACAGCTTTTTAGAAATGGTATATAGTTAGATAAATATTATTGTGTACTACCTATTTAAAGGAGGCATTTGTAGTTAGTTGTTTTTTAGTATTCATATTCTGAAGTTGAGTAAAGTGATGTGTTGTAACTCAATGCTCATTGTTTCAGCTTAATATCGAGTACCAATCCTATGCATTTTTTATGAGTGTTTGGAGAAATTCAAAGTGCAAGTCAGTGAGCTTGTTGGATGTTAGCTTTTGTAGCTCTAATCTCATTTTGTGTGTTTGATCATGAGTGGATATCAATCAAAGCAATGCCTTGACAAATTTGTGAAGAATCGTAGTGTTGATAGTATTATGCATTGGTGATCATAATACAAGGTTGATGCAAGTCAACTTTGATTGAGGAAAATGTGCCATCAATGGAAAGGTAGAATATAATTCCCAAGTGAAGTCATTTTATGGTGAGGTAGCGTTCTTTGGAAGAACTAATTCATCATAATCAAGATTTGTTTGGAAAGATATGGTTGAATTGTGATTATGGTGTTATGATATGTGATGAGACTGCAATTTCAGTGCTTTTTACTCTCTTGAGTATGGTTTCTACTCAAGAGATTAAAGATGCAACCAAGAAGAACTATTTGTGACTATTTACTTTGTATTTGACCATTTCTGATTTGTATCTTTGTGCAAAAAAACTATTACTTGCTGATTATTGCAAAAGTGATACTTGCTGTGTTGTCACAAAAAACACATCCCTCCAAGCAAGGTGATTCTTGGAAGGTCTAAAATCTACATGGAGCTTGAAATTAACCTCTATCATGTTCAATGAAGTCTAGGTAGTCTTATAGTTGTCTTAGACCAACAAATGCGCACCACAAGTTTGAGCACACAACTACTCCCCAAAATGGTTAAGACTTGCAAGTATAAGTGCCAAATTCCTTCCAAACCCACCACAAGTCTCACCAAGTATTCTTCCTCCAAACTCCCTTCCCAAAGGTTTTTGCTACAACAACAAACACATATTCACAAAAATTAGGTTATGCACAAAGGTGGGGGAGAAAACTAGGAAAATGGTATGGTACTAAGATAATTTGGATTCAAGAGTTAGCATAGTTTGCAACATGGTTTAGAAGCTCTTCCTTTCTATGGGATTATGGGCAAAGTTAGTTGGGTCTAATTATATCTACCTTATGAAATTTGAGTGATTTTCTAGAGCTCCAAGCCAACTATCAACAACTATTGACATGAGGTACTCTTGCACTCTACATGCCCAAGTAGTAAGCAATTAATTTCTTGTACTTGAATAGAGCCCAAGAATCTATCTTTTCTCTAGTCCTCCTGCTCTTGCATTCTTGATCTCCATTAATAGGTGCTTATCATATAGTAGACAATAGCCCCAAACTTCCTCCCATTTCACACTTGGTTCAAACATTATCTCTTATACAAATACTAAGATTCATTCTACATTCAAAGTATCATCTCATCCATATGATATGCATGTCACTTCAAAACCCTAGCTAAGAAACATAAAACAATCCCCTATTTACTCCTTTTGATTATTGGATCTTGACCTTATGTTATCAGGTTGACTTCCAATTACAATACAGATTCAGTCTCTAAATCTGGAGCACACAATCTTTGCCTTGAACAATTTGTTACAAAGGACATCTTCCCTTTGCTTGCCTATTGTTCCCCCCTCCCCTCCCCCCTCTCCCTTCCAAAAAAAATACTTAAGTCTGATGGCCTAGGGTTAGGTTCAACCAGCTCTATAACTCATCTACTCCACAACTTCCTATACCCAACACCCTGGCTCTCAACCTATGTCAATGCATAGGATTCTTGGTCCTTGGCCCAATAGTATTCATAGGTTTTCCGATCAAGCATCCTTGGACAAGTGATGGGGAAAAGATGTGGCATAGGTGTGATAGCCTAATGTCAACATACTTATAGTGTAATCAGTAAGAATAGATTGTTTCCACAAGGATACTAGCTAGAAATGGCTAAGAATGAAAGAAAGTGTCACAATGTCCCAATTTGTTTATAATTTCTTGTTTAACCTCTTGAGTAGGAACCACTCCTAGAAGAAGTTTTTGTAAAGTCCATGGTGGACTACAAAAGAAAACAACAATAATCACTTTTACTACAAGTATTATCTAGGACTACTCTTGAAGGTGATGCCCCATTTCACTCCAAGTGCCACACCTTTTAAAATTTGTTACTCCTACAAAAACATACCACCCTTCTCATAAGGTGTAGTTGTAGGTTACACTTCATGTTGGCCAAATGTCTTGGTTTTTGATTCCATGGTATTGCCCATGTGGTTAGCTTCCCAATCCACTCTTTGCACCGGTTCACTACTTTGGATCCTTTAGTGCACACTCTTAGTGAAGTGCAAGTACCATATTTGTTCTAAACTCTTGTGACCTTATGGGGAAATTCCCTTTGTGTTTTTTTTGCTTTAGTAATCCCCTCCCTTTGGATTCCTACAAATATTTTGATTCTACTTAGACTACCAAGAAAGAGATAAATTTGCCCCATGAGTTGAGCTCAACATTGACACTCCTCTCCACTACTCTCTAACTGGACTAAGGAGAGAAATCTTCCTTTTTGAGCACTTGTCTACTCCTTCAAACTCCCTCTAGCCACTCAATTTACCTTCCCTGCTCTTGATTCCTCTCAAAATTAACTTAGAGTTCTTACAAAAAAATTCTCCTATATTTCCATAGAACCACATGAATCCTCTTATCCTAATAATGTTTAGCCCCTTCCATTTCTGCATCTTTGGTCAATATTATGCATAAATTTTGATTGGTTATCTCTATTGAGCCATTGGAGTTTAGCTTATGTGATATGGTCACTCTATGTATGATAGAGAAGTGTTGTAGTATGGCTGTAATGAGACTTCTTGTAAACTTTCCTCCCATATTCAAAATCAACTCCAAAGGGCAACCAAACCTAATGATGATGCATTCATAAAGAAATCAACCAACTTCATCTTCATTCTTGTCTCTCAATGGTCTAGCCTCGACCCACCTTGTAAGGTAATCAATAACTACCACAATATATTGATTGTTCCTTTGGTTTCTATTGAGAGGACTTACAAAGTCAATTCACCACTTCTCAAAATGGAATTGATCTAAGAGGTAGAGTGGAGGTAGACTTTCTAGCAGAAGCTTGACAAACATTACAAGTTTTCAATAATCAAGGCAATTCTTGAAAATCCCCCCCCCCCCCCCCCCCCCCCCCCCCCAATAGTAACTTGCATCTAGAATCTTGAAAGTGTTCACCTTTCTTGCAAAGTGACCTCCACACACCAAAACATCATGGAACTCCTTCATGAGTAGGATAAACTTCTCCTTACCCATTTGTCTTCAAAGTAGACAATCTGCTCCTTGGTGAAAATTTTTATATTCCACTATTGTGTTAGATCTAGATCTTGTTGCAAGGTCCTTAGCATGCATCTCATCTAGATAATTATCTCTTATAATAAAGTTCCCAATATCCTTGTACTCCATTGGAACTTCTTGAGTGATTGAGATGGTCATGAGCTCTTCATCTTGGAAGGAATCATCTATTTTCTCAACTCAATCATGATCATAGCCCTAGATAACATAATCACCATGTGCATGTTTCTTCTTTCGCCTATCCTCAATTGTATAATCATAATTAAAAAACGGTATCATCCATTGGCTAGCCTTCCCTCCACATTAGGCTTGTTGAAAAATGTACTTCATAGCCTTGTGATCCATAACAATGGTGGCATTCTCTCCAATTAAGTAGTTTCAAAACTTCTTGAGACCAAAAATGTTGCCGGCCCTTTTCTTTTCATGATTGAATAGTTTCTCTCTATTGAGACCATTTGTCTACTAGCAAAACATATTGGATGATCATGTTCATTTAGGTCTAGCTAACCAAGAGTGCATCCTATAGCTACATTGGAAACATCAACGTTAAGGATGAAAGGCTTACTCCTATGTGGTTTACTAAGATTTGGAACCATAACAAGGGATTGCTTGAACTCCTTACTAGCTTTCAGAGCCTTGTTGTCCCACAAAATCACCATGTATTTTACACTCTTTTCTGTGTAAATGTTCAATGCATAAGCCTTGTTGGAAAATAAAAAGATGAATTTCTTATAGTACCCAACCATCCCCAAGAATTGGCATAACTTTGAGGAGAATGGAAGCTTTGAGGATTTTCTCATCTTTTCAAGATTCACTCAATTCCATCTTTCAAAATGATATGCTCCAAAATTAGACCTTCTTCACAACCAAAGATGCATTTATTTGGTTTAAGTGATGCATTGGCTTCATCCAAGCATTGCAAAACCTTAATCAAGTGCTCAAAGTGCTACTCCTTGCTCCCATAGACACAAAAGGAAACAATGAAATCTTTCACAAATTTCCCAATGAAGTGTTCAAATACATTGTTTATGAAACATTGAAATGTAGCTAGAGCATTACAAACCTAAAAGGAATGACTTTGAAATCATAAGTCTCCTAAGGTGTGGTGAATATGGTGAGTTGTTGATGTTCAAATGTAATCTTGATTTGGTTATCACCACTATAACCAACTCCAAAATGCAACCTCCTCCAACATCTCATCAATAAATAACAACGAGAATAATCCTTCTTGGTAGAGGTGTTGAACTTCTTGTAATCCACACATTCCCAGAACTTGGTATTCTTCTTCTTCATAATCAAAAATTGGAGACACTCATTCCAAATTCTCCACCTCAAAGATAAACTCAGTCTCCTTGAGCTTATCAATCTTCTTTTTCACAATCAAAGCTTTTGGTGGGCTAAAGAAATGTTGCTTTTGGTGGACTCGGTCTTGCATGTGACTCTACGTATATCAGGTGCTCTTCCAAGGTGACTTTCTTGAGATCCTTGTAGCTGAAAGCAAACACATGGATAAAATTATAAAGAATGTCCTCAAATCTTACCTCCACTTCTTGGGTATAATTTGGACCATACTTGAGGGTAGATAATCTCCTCTCTATCTCCTCTAGTATCAATAGTGATTTATTATGGTCCTTCAAAACCTCTACCTTAGGTAAAAAATCCATGGTATACAAGAGATACACATCAAAAATAGATTCAAAGTTATCCTTATTTGATGAGGTCGCTTCCTCCATGCTTATGTCCACACTTGAAACTCTTTCTTTTGAATCTAATTCCCAATAATCAAAAGATGGTGTATCTATATGTAAAGTGTGGTTGATATTGTTTATATGAATTGTAAACCAAGAGTTGATGGTACAATTCTCAAGTACCTTTTTCCATGATTAAGTTGTACAAGTTGCTCTCAAACATGGCCTCCCAAGTAGAAAAATGGTAAGAAAATCCTTCAAGACTTGGAAAGTCATGAGGTTTTGAACTCCCCTAACTAATATTACCACCTTGTACTTTGAGCCGGCCTATATCTCACTCAGGATGAACCGCTGATGGGTATAATGGTAGCGCACCATGGACTAAGACAAAGAAGAAAAAGAACCCCAACTCCATCATACGCCTCCAAGGCTAACACTCCAAGACTCAAGACATTGCTCACTAGAGAATCCAATGAGAGAGAGTTAGTTACAAATGAAAGGATGATGAGTACCTCCTCATCCCTAGGTTATATACTTATGAAATAGCTATGCACCAAAGTTACTAATTACTGGAGTAACTCAAGTTACCAGACTAAAAGTTAAAAGTAAAAAAGCTAAAGGAATATGCATACTCATGGGAATATGCTCCTAAGCATGTGGTCTTATTTTAACCCAACCACTAAGTCAAGGATTCCTTCATATGGGCTTTCCTTGGACTATACAAGAATCCAAAACAAAAAGGCTTGTGGGTCCAAGAGTTCTCAACTCTTTCCTCAAAGCCAAACACTTAAGAGTAATACCAAGTCATTACACTAGAATCCAAAATAGTGATACTCATCTTTTGCGCTTCCTCTAAAGCAAGGTCCCTTTTATCTTAGTTATGACTGACTTTAACTGATCATTACTAATGTAAAACCATCCTTTATCTCTAATAAATAATATCTTTCAATTACTTATAAGAACACCACACTAAATATCCCAATAGCACATACATGCACAAATGGGTGTTACAATTTCCCCCGACTAAGATTTCACTTTGTCCTCAAAGTGAAGGTCTCTTTACCTTCCATGATACATCTTCAACTTATCATGGTTAATCTTATCAAAGTGTCTTCTTCCAAGTTCCTTGAGATCAAAGGTGTAATTTCCCCACACCTTCTCCACTATGGGAAGTTCAAAGTACTTAGGCAAAAACTTCTTTTTCACTCTCTTGAATCGAATGGAATCAATAACATTACCCAATCACCTTCTTTGAGAGGCTCCACCTTCTTCTTGCCTTGCTTCTTGTCATAGCTCTCCTTTTGTTTCCTTTGGGCTTGCTCTACTCGAACCATAGCAGCTACTCTTGCCTCTTCTAATTCTATGAGTTGATCCTTCCTTGACTTCTCTACATCACCTCCTTGTGCTTTCTTCAATCTCCAATGAATGTTTTGGAAAGTAGAAAGATCAAAGTGAATAGGTAAGGTAGACCCAATACCATATACCAACTGAAATAGAGAATATCCGGTAGAAGTCTCCATGGTTATTGAAATATTCCAAGGACAAGAGAAGAGAGAAAACACATATTGCACACTCAAACATTCGATGCCCCAAAGGAGCACCTTCTCTTTATTATATAGACAAAGAGGATCTCCTCCAAGGAAGCTCCACCATATGATTAGGGACACGGATAGGTGACCTGTCAGCAAGCTCCACCCTTGGATTACTTACTTGGATGGGTGACATGTCTGGTCTAGGTCGTATTTGGTTGGTCAAACAAGCTTTGACAAGAGGGAATCTTTTAGGGAATCTTCCTGTAGGAATCTCAAAATCATGTAAGGTACCGTTGGAAAGCTCTTGACAAGACAAAACAGGAGGGAGGGAAGGCAAGGCGTTCCTTCATTGGTAGGGGGGAATCTGCACATTTTCAAGGCCTAATTCATCCGTTTAGGCCTCCAAAATTGCCTTCAAAGATTGAGGCATATTTTGGTTCCTACTCTATTAGTAGAAGTCCCCTTTTGGTGATACCTCTTTCTGATCTGTTTAGTCCATCATGTGTAACATCCTTCTAGATGTTACCAAACCAATTCTCACCTTTAAATCATATGTCTAGCTATTGGTTCTAAGGTTCTCAAGTTTATTTCGGTTTCTGCCCTATTAGTAGAAGTACTCTTTTGGTGATACTTCTATCTTATCTACTTTGACCATCATGTATAACATCTTTCTAGATGTTAGCAAACCAAATTTCACATCTAGATCATATGGCTAGCTCTTGGTATTACAGACCTCCCTCCTTTTAAGATGCAACATCCTCGTTGTGCAATTGTTGCTCAAATGCTTGCACCAACACCGGTGCATATGCCAAATTGGCAGCGGGCTCCTAGGTTGCTTCATAGAGGGGGTAACCTTTCCATTGTACTAGATAGTACACCCGCGGATGACAAGTACCAAGCATGCATTTTTGGAGAATCCGCTCCACTTCATATTCCTCTATGTCATCAATGAGTGTCGGACAAGGTCAAATGTCTTGTGTGGAATGACCCTGGCCTGATTGGGGAGCATATCTGCATAGTAGGGAGACATGGAACACTGGATGGATCTTCATGTGTGGTGGTAGCTCAAGGTGATAGGCCATAGCGCCGATGCGACGAAGAATCGAGAAAGGCCCAATAAAACGAGGTCTAAGCTTACGAGGTCCAACTAATGTGAGGTTGGTTGTTGATAGCCACACTTGATACCCAACATTGAACTCCATGTGCCTAGAGTGTGCATCAGCATATTGCTTTTGTCAACTTTGTGCAATCTGTAATCTATGCTTGGCGCTCTCCACACCTTGTTGGATTCTAGAAACAAATGTGTTGATGGCATCGACCTTGGTAGCCACTGGACGGATCTTCATCAAGCTAGAAGGTGTGAAGGGATGCTCACCATACATTAGGAAGAATGGAGTGACCTGGGTGGATGCATTCACTGAATTTTTGTAAGCAAATTCCACCAATGGGAGTAGGGTGTCCCACCTCTCTTGCTCTTCTAAGGTGAAGCCGCGTAACATGTCTTCAATTGTGCGATTAGCCCGCTCTGTTTGGCCATCTGTTTGTGGGTGGTAAGCTATGGACATGGCCAACTTGGTTTTGAAGAAACCAAAGAGTGTTCACCAAAAAAAACTGGTGAATTGGGTGCCTCTATCGGTGATGAGTACTCTAGACAAGCCATGGTGAGCAAAGACTGCATCTAAGTATAATTGAGCTAGTTGTGGTGTGGTCACCTCCTTGGTGGTAGGGCATACATGAATCATTTTGCTGAGCCGGTCCACAAAGACCACAATGGAGTCAAACCATGAGGTGGTCTTGGGTAATTCACAGACAAGATCCATACTCACTTGTTCCCAACGTTGGGTAGGTGTGGGGAGAGGTTGAAGGAGCACTGTAGGAGCTTGATTAGAAGCTTTGTTCTGTTGAAAAAGTAGGCAGTTACGCACATAGTCCATCACGTCATTGCTCATCTTGGGCCAATAATAATGGCGCTTGACTGGATCCAAGGTCTTGTCTACTCCGACATGAGCTGCAATGGCCAAATCATGACATTCTGCTAGAATGGTGGTGCATAATTCTGGGACATTTGGGATCCATAATCTTCCATCCCAAAAGGTAAGTCCTTGGGTGCTGGTGACACCTTTGGATGATTGTGCTTCTATAATCTGTGGATCAGTTTTTGTATCAGCTCGAATCTCTTGCCAGAATTTAGGATTAATCTTAACCTCTGCCACCAAGTTGTTTGCCATTGGCATGTGGGTGAATGCATCTGCAAGTTGCTTCTTACCTTCTACGTAGGTGATTGCCATGTTGAAGTGTTTTCACCACTCTGCTCACCAAATTTGGCGACGAGATAGATCCTTCTGCGTCTTGAGGTAGACTAGAGGTTTGTGGTCTATCTCTACTACAAATGCCTTCTCACCCAAGTAGTGCTTCCAATGCTAGGTTCCTAGAACGATAGCCAGCTCTTCTTGTTTTGTGGTGTGGTAGTTTCTCTTTGTTGATAACAACTTTCAAGAGAAATATGCAGTTGGATGCCATCCGTCATGCCACTCTTGTTGTAGGGCTGCTCCTATTGCTACGCCTGATGCATCTATAGCCAACTTGATTGGACATTTTGGGTCATACCACTTCAAGATTGGTGCATGTAGCAAGGCGGCCTTCAATTCTTGAAAGGCCAACTCTTGTGTTGTTCCCCATGTCCACTTCTTTCCCTTGCCAAGTAGTGCCATTAAAGGCTGTGCAACCTTGGAGAAGTCCTTGACAAATCTACGATAGAATCTCGTCAACCCCAAGAAGCTCTTAAGTTGAGTCTAATCTTCTGGGGCACTCCATTTTGAATGACCTCTATTTTATTTGTCAATACTTGAATGCCCTTTGCACTTACTCTATGCCCCAAGTAGTCTACTTTGGACTTGCCAAACTCACACTTTGAGATTTTGGCGTACAATTGATTCTATCTTAGAATCTGGAGGACCTCTCGTAGATGTTGTTTGTATTTTGTCATTGTGCTACTATATACTAAGATATCATCCAAGAAGATGATAAAAGACTTATCCAAGTATGGACAAAATATGTCATTCATTAGACTCATGAAAGTGGCAGGTGCATTGGTGAGGCTAAAATGCATCACAAGATACTCAAAGTGGCCATACTTGGTTTGAAAGGCAATTTTGTACACATCCTCCTCTGCAATTTGGATTTGATTATAACCGCTCTGCAAGTCCAGTTTAGTGAAGTATCTCGCTCCATGGAGTTGATCAAATAGGTCATCCATGCAAGGTAAGGGGTATTTGTTCTTCACTATTTGCTGATTGAGATCCCGATAGTCAATGCACATGCACATTGTACCATCTTTCTTCTTCACAAACAAGACAGTGGCCCCATATGGTGATATGCTAGGTTGGATGAACCTTTTCTGCAGCATCTCCTCAATTTGAGTCTTACACTCCTCCAACTCATGAGGTGATAGGCGATATGGGGCCTTACAAGGAGGTGTCTTCCTCGGGAGTGTCTCAATTTTGTGATCTACTCGCCTTTTTGGTGGTAATCTTGAGGGTAGTTCATCGGGAAAAACATTTTGAAACTCATCCACCACATCCTTCAATTTCTCAAGAATTTGTCCATCGAGTTGTGCACTCTAGACTTCTCTTATTAGACCCATAAAACATCTATCGGTCTTATAGACCGTGGCCATCCCTATGACATATAGAGGCAGTTTTTGCCTATGTGATTTTTCTTTAACCCTAATGATTGACCATTGGTGGGTTCTCACTACTTTCTTCCTCCAATCCACCATAGGGTTGTACTACTCCATCCATGGCATGCCTAAAATTGCATCATAATGAGCTAACTGTATCACTCGCCACTCAATTGCTTCCTGATATTCTCCTACATAGAGGGTTACTCATCAAGGTAATGATTCAATCCTCTTTGTTTGCCCATTTGGTAACTCTACTTCTTCACTCCCATCTCTCTCTAGATCCATTCCCAATCTTATTGCAATAGAGCGAGACAAGAAATTCTCTATTGCTCCTGGATCTTTTAATACTCTCACTTGATTACCTTCTAAGATTCCATTCACGACAATCAATTGTGAGGTTGCCTTTTGGAATCTTTGCACATAATTCTTCTTCCTTCCCTTGCTTCTTTGCTTCCTTATTGAGCTTGTAAGGCCGTGAGGTACATTTACTGGCGATCTTTGTTTTCCAAAGTGATTTCCACCTCCTCCTCTTCAATGTGCCTCTCCATGTTGTTTAAAGATCGCCTATACAAGGCCAAGGGCCTCTAGGGAAACAAGTACAATAGTTGGTAGATATATGCCCAATACGGCCACAATTGTAACAACGGCGTTGTTCTCCTTGAGTCCCTTCTCCTTGTGGGACTCCATCTCTTTGTTCTTCTACCCGTCCCCACTCCCCTTGAAGCGGTTGTGCTCCTCGATCCCGGAATCGAAGGTTGCCCAATTTCATCAGTACTGGTCCACCCATGTGTGGCATTTCTGCCCAATAATGTTGAGGTGGAACTACTCCTTCACCTCCACCTAATGCTCCTACTATTCTCTGTGCACAAGCAATGGCTTCAAATATTGTGCAAGGATTTTGCACCATGACTTCTTGGCAAATCCGCTCTTTCAACTCTTGTTTTAAATTGTCGAGAGCCTCTGTTGGACTCATGTTGGTAATTGCGACTTGTAGATCCAAAAATGCCTCCAAATACTCTTGTGTGTTATTCTTCTGTCTCAATCTCCATAGTCGGGTTTGAGCCATTTGCACAAAATCCACCGATTGGAAATTCTTCAGCAGTCCTTCTTGCATTGTTGTCCATGTGACCTCCCTTCTCTTTGCCAGCGTGGATCGTTCCCAAGCATCATACCATGTGAGGGCTTTATCTGTCAAGTATCTACATGCAAACATGCTTGTAGCATGCTTTGTGATCTCTGTTGAGAACAATCGGAAATATCGATTCATTCTCGAGATCCAATTTTCCACTACTCCCATCGTACGCTGCCCCTTGTAAGGCTCGATGTTGCAGGTCTTCTTCATCCGGAGTAGCAATGTGGCTTCATTGTTGATAGGGTTCATAGACACGTGTGCCTCTCCAAGTACTTCAGTCGTAGGTACTGGGTTTTGAGATGGCTCTTCTTCTTGCATGGCTTGATTGTTCCTAAGGATCTGCACTTGACTTTGTAATGTCTCCATGGTCATCTTAATCTCTCGAAATTCATTCAACATCCCTTGCATTCCTTGCACCAGCTCTTGCAATTGCAGATCCATGGTTCCTGCAACACTCAATTGCTAATATCTACTTCAATATAGAGTCAATATAATCACTCTAGAAGGCGCACAAACTATCAGAACTAACCTTGGGACCTCAGAAGTTATCACTTGTTGATAATACTCCTCACCAAAATTCCTAACCACAAAATCTCTAAACATCACTTTTGGCCTCACTACATAACGGATTTCTACTTGAGTGTTGAAAGGGAGAGGATTTGGGACATTCATATCCATTTTATCATAAGAGAATGTAGATTGTCAAATCCCACTCTTTGTCATATATCACCACAGGTAGAATCACCGGGTTTGGTGAGTTCATCACTCTATCCATGAATTCTGCACCAAAGAGATAAACTAGCGATACCCTCATCTGCTCACGCTGGATGTACATAACCTTGATGTGGAATGAGTTTGAGAATGGAAAGCTAGGTGCGGGAAATTTTCCTCTCGGTGCATCCATCCCATCCGCTCTCTAAAGTCCTTCCTAAGTCTAACAATTACTCTATGTTCTCCACCTCAAATTACTCAGTTTCAGTAGTTCGTGCTATTCCAAGAGGGGTGATCTACTCTCTTGGACTAAAACACTCGCTTTGATACCATTGTAATACTCCGAGGACAAGAGAAGAGAGAAAACACATATTGCACACTCAAACATTCGATGCCCCAAAGGAGCACCTTCTCTTTATTATATAGACAAAGAGGATCTCCTCCAAGGAAGCTCCACCATAGGATTAGGGACACAGATAGGTGACCTGTTAGCAAGCTCCACCCTTGGATTACTTACTTGGATGGGTGACATGTCTGGTCTAGGTCGTATTTGGTTGGTCAAACAAGCTTTGACAAGAGGGAATCTTTTAGGGAATCTTCTTGTAGGAATCTCAAAATCACGTAAGGTACCGTTAGAAAGCTCTCGACAAGACAAAACAGGAGGGGAGGCTAGCCCTCCTTCCATTGGGGAGGGAATCTGTACATTTTTGAGGCCTAATTCATCCGTTTAGGCCTCCAAAATTGCCTTCAAAGATTCGAGGCATATTTTGGTTCCTACTCTATTAGTAGAAGTCCCCTTTTGGTGATACCTCTTTCTGATCTGTTTAGTCCATCATGTGTAACATCCTTCTAGATGTTACCAAACCAATTCTCACCTTTAAATCATATGTCTAGCTATTGGTTCTAAGGTTCTCAGGTCTATTTCGGTTTCTGCCTTATTAGTAGAAGTACTCTTTTGGTGATACTTCTATCTTATCTACTTTGACCATCATGTATAACATCATTCTAGATGTTACCAAAATGAATTTCACATCTAGATCATATGGCTAGCTCTTGGTATTACAGTTATCCTATACTCCCGCAAAACTGCATGAATCGTCTTGTCCCATTGATGTTTATCCCCCTCCATTTCTGCATCTTTGGCCAACATCATGCACAAGGTTTGATTGGTTCTCTCTTCCAAGCCATCTGTAATTTGGCTTATAGGATGTAGTTACTCTATGTGTGATAGAGAGCTTTAGTAATGCTTCCTATAAACTCTCTTTCTTTATCAAAAACTAACTCCAAAGGGCACTCAAACCTAGTGATAATGTGTTCATAAAAAATCTCTCAACTTCATCTTCATTCTTGTCCCTCGAGGGTCTTGCTTCAACCCACTTGGTAAGATAGTCAGTAACTTCCACAATGTACCAATTAATCCTTGGGGTTCTATTGAGATGACCTACAAAATCAATTCCCCACTTTCACATGGTCCTAGCAATGGAATTGATATAAGTGGTGGAGTGGAAGTAGACTTTCTAGCAAAAGCTTGACAAACATGAAGTAAAAGCTTTCTAGAAAAAGCTTGTCATTTTATTAGTCCATTACACTCATGTCCATTTGGAAGTCCTTCCATTCCACAAACCTCACACAACTCCTTGGTCTTAGACCTCCTTCCCCCAATTTTGGTGAAGAAGATCCAACATGCAATCCCAAGTCAATTAAGCCTCTCCTTCCCCTCAATCTCTTCCTCTCAAAACTCAATGAACATGAAGTGGTCTTATGTCTCTTCTCTTTATAAAATAGCAACTTAGAATCACTCTTTCTTCCAAATGATGTAAGTTTTTGAGTTCTCTCAACACTCTCTTCAAATTCTACTCTAAACTCTTCTTTCTTCAAATCAGCTATTATTGTCACCACAATCCCTTGGGGAACCTTACATAACCACAACTTCCACTCTTGATGGCCTTGCTGATTCTTCACACGTTAAGATGAGTCTTAACACTCAAATATGCTTTTGGTCAAACTTACACTCCTCATTTATAATAGCTCAACCTTCTAGATATGCCAACCCTCTTCACAATGCCCATCAATTCTCCCACATGGTAGTTTTAAGTCCTTTGAAATTTTTCACACCTAATTATTATTGTAAGGCATCATCCCTTGCAAAACTTCAGCAGCCCTTTCTGTTAAGCCATTTTGCATATGCACCTCTTCATTCAATACCCATCTTCCTAAATTTGGCCTAAAACTCCTTGACTTCAAAAATTCACAACTCTTTCTCTCTAAAAATGATCACTCTTTTATTGTTGGCCCAAAAGGAAGCTTATCTACCATTGCATTTTCTTAGCAGTTCTCAAGGCATTTTAATATAAAAAGAGAGAAATGATGAACTCTACACAATTTTCTAAAGAGTATGCAGTTTTGAAGAGCAATTTACCCTACCAACTTCCAAACGTTCTAGTTAAGTGCATGTAGTGACTCTCATAGTAATTTTAAGTGTGCTAATTGAAGGATAATCAAATCTATCATCTATGAAAATTTCAAATCTAGATTTCAAACTTGAAATTTTACTTGAAATTCAAATAATTTTCAATATTTGTGGTTCACCTCACAAAATCTCTCCAATTCCTCTCATGTGTAGAGTATGTATAATATCACCTCAAAAATATCATAATGAACTATAGTGGATATATAAATGAATCTAATTTCTCTAATATAAGTTCAACCCTCTCCTTCCCTAGTGTTCTTTCTAAGTGAACTCTCATAGCCTCTTTTTATCTAATATAGAGTTGAATGTGAAACGTTATCTTGCCTTCTATAGAGATGGAACCAAAAATGTGAACTAGCCTATCTTTCACTCAAGGTGAAATTCTGATGGCTATTAAGGTAACACACCATGAACTGAAAAGGTAAGGAACTCCAACTCCATTACACTCCTCCAAGATTCAAGTTATTGTTCACTAGAGAACTCAATGAGAGAGATAGCTGCAAATAAAAGGATGATGAGTATCCCCTTCTCACTAATTTATACACTTGTGAAATAGTTACACACCAAAGTTGATAATTACCATTGTAACTCAAGGTACAAAGCAAAAAGTCATTTAAAGTCTAAAGGCATATCCAAACTTATAAGAATAATTCATCAAGCATATGGTCTTATCTTGACCTAACAACTAAGTCAAAAATTCCTTCACATGGGCTATTTTTTGACTATAAAATAATTTGAACCACCTAGTGTTTGGATTTTAATGCCCTTGCACAAGTAGTGGTGTAAATCTTATAGTAGGAGCTCAATCATTTTAACCATGGCATTTGAATATTTGGAGAGGGTTGGCAATTGGGCATAAAGGTATAGAGTGACACAGTGATAGATTTGATCAGTCCTCAGTACCACACTTAACACAAAATAACAAATCAAGTACATTCAATTGCCAAAAAGACTCCTTTGGTGGCTTACCTTCCCAAAATGGTAGTACATGTCATTAAAGGCTTCATGGCAAAGTGAACCATCACCTTTAAGGTAACTTTGGTTACAAGTAGATTTTAGAGTGATTTAGGATCTTTTTGGTTTATCATAGAGCGCCATAGTGAGTTGGCTTTACCCTTGTATTTGGAGTGATTTTGGCCCAAGAGGATAAATAATAAATAATAAATGAAAATAATAAATAATAAATGGCAAATAATAATAAAAATTCACCTTGTGATACTTTCCTTTTACATTTAGTAATTTCAAACCCATATTTTTATGTGATTGACTTGTTCTTACTATTTTATTATTAGTATATTAAGATTGGGTTATTATAGTAATGTTACTCAACTAGAAGAACAAGAACAAGAAAGATTATCTTGTGTAGTATTCCAATCAACAATTTTCCACAACCAATGAAAAATTACACCACTATGGAATGGGAAGCATTAGGAATAGTAAACACCTATAAGAAGTTCTGCCATTATCTATTAGGTTAAAAATTTGTCATTCATGTAGACCACTATGCATTGTAACATTTGGTGAAGAAGGCAAACTTCTCAAGACAAATCATGAAGTGGATATTGTTGTTACAAGAATTTTCCTACATTGTGGAGGTAAGGAAAGGAGCCCATCACAAGCAATGCTGATTTCTTGTTGAGGATCAAAATAGATGATCAGGCCAAAGATATTGACAATAATTTTCTAGACAAAGAAGTCTTCCAAGTTTTCACAACAAAGGTGAAGTGCTACTCAATGGGTTATAGGTACATTCATACTCTATAGTGCCTCAAAAGATGAACCTACAACAATGTCTTTACTCCATTCATACTCTATAGTGCTCCAAAGGGATGAACCTATAGTAATGAGTAATGGTCTTTCACAAATGGGATCCATACCAATTGAAGGGGAATGTCTTATTCAAGATAAGGGTAGGCAAAGTTCTTTGGCACTTCTTGAATTGTACAAAGTAGGTAGAATGATACAAACAATACATGTTGAAATTGCAAGAGGACACTTTGCTTTGAAAAATGTATTGAAATTTTTTTTTGGAAATTGGTTTTTGGTGGCCAACCATGTATAAGGATGTACACGATTATGTCAAGATATGTGATTTGTGTGAACAAAAAATAAGACCAACATCCTTTATATAATAGCCCCTGAGGCCCATTAGCACCATTTAAAAAATGGGGGATAGATTTTGTGGGCCCAATAGAACATGTCACAAGAAAAACATGATAACTTCAAGTTTGTAGCAATTATGCTATAAAGGTGGTTGAGGCTAAAGCTACCCAAAAGGATGATGCTGACACTATTGTAGAGTTCTTCTTTTGCAATGTCATCTCTTGGTATGGATGCCCCTTAGACTGGTGAGTGATAGAGGAGTACATCTCCTAAGCAATCTAGTTGAGTCACTCACTAGGTGTAGCACATAATCAAGCATAAAAGAGCTACACCTTATAACCCAAAGGAAAATAGCTTGATAGAGAAGGCCAGTGGATTGTTATGTAAAATCCTCAAAAAAGTAATGGTGAATTATGCATAAGATTGGGATACCAAATTGGTGGTACCTTTGAGGGCTTGTCACACTATTGAGAAGATAACTACAAAGAAAACACCTTACTTTCTCATATATGGACTCCATCTCATTTTGCTTATTGAATTTGGAGTACCCACTTACCGACTCCTCTTAAAAGAACAAATATCAAAGGAGGAAAGTCAAACCATATGGATAAAAAAACTAATGTTCTTGGAAGAGAAAAGGGAGGATTCCTGCGGATGCATGTGATGCCTTAAAAAATCCACCATTTTTTAATGTTTTACTAGTTGTCATAGTAATGTCAACAAATAGCAAGTTGCCAAGGTTGGAAGAAGGATTTATACTAATTACCTTTGGCATGAGGAGATATTGCACCAAGTAGAAGAAGAAGAGAAGAAGAAGTGCATCATCAAGAGGCGAAGAGATTTTGTACAAGGAAGGGAGAAAATTATGAGGACTTTGAGGACAAAGACCTCTGGTCCAAAAGGAGCCTTGGCCTAATGAAACCTTTGTGATCATTCACCTTTGGCCCAAATTCCGTCAATTCAAAAAATCCCAATGGCATGAATGTGGCACCATGTGAACAAGAAGTTAGTGTCAATAATCATTTGACATACCAAAATTCTTACATGTATGGATCACAGCCACTCATCTAAGATGTACCATCCAAAAACTTATAATGGTTCAACCAACACTCTAAAACTAAGAATATACCTACTCATTACACTTTTCTAGAATAGAAAAGTGCAATCCTTTGCTAAGTAAGCACTCTTCTCACCTTTGGCAAAAATTTACAAGACTTATAATCATAGGAAGAGAGTGCATTTTTGCAAGTAGAATTCTTACCTAGCAATGAGAGGAAAGGACATGATTGTAGCACCCCAAGTGCCTTAACATCAGGGAGTGGTACTTAAGACTGTTCTCAGATCAAGTGGATTGACCAAATGGGCAATCATTTGTAAAAAAAAGTTTCTTTTTAGCAAGAAACTTGAATTCTTGTTGTGGAATAGAGAGCTGAGTGATCATGGAATGCTTTGTGAAATTTGAGATAATCAAGATTCAAGGCTGGAGAACTTATGAGGAAATATTTTTGTTTGGATGGAGGAGTATTGTAGAAAGTGTTACGGCTAGAGATCACCACTTAATTTCCATGACTTTAGACTCACAATAGATCCGGCTAGATACAAGCATGAAGGAAAGGTTCAAGGCATCATTCAAGGATGACAAGATAAAAAATGGTTGGTCAGTACTCAAAGATGAGGATGAAGGTGAATCCACCACCCATTAAGATGAAGAGGACCAAGTTGGACAACAAGAAGTTATCATGTCTGCAATTAGCAAGGAGTCCTTCATTAGAATAGTCATCTCTTGAAAAGAATGATAAAGGTGGAGAATAAATTTAGTCTTCTTTAGCCATGGTGCCCAAGGGAGTGTTAATAAGCTCTCCAATTGCAACAAGTACATTAATACAAGGAAAGAACAACTTAGAAGCTGAACATTTTGGGATATCTAGGGGCAAAGATCCTTGAGACTTTGGCCGGATAGAACAAAATGAGGAAAAAATCCACTTTCATCATTGACATAAGCAAGGACAAAGTGGATTCTTTGGTGCCTAATAAGAAGAAAGAAGGAGTTGAATCAAGCCAAAGAGAACCACACTTATTTTCCAAATTGTTCACCCATCCAGTGGGATCAACATTAGAGATGATGGAGAAGATGCTCCCATCCTACCATGAGCTGCATGGACAAATCATTGGTTACTCCACTCTTCTCAAACATTCCACCACAATGTGGAAGGAGCACAATGAGAAAAGGAAAAGTTGTAGGAGGAAGCAACCAAGATCCATGCGGAATATGTAGTTAATAGAAAGTACAACAATAAATTGACACATGAGGTAGCCAAATTGAGGGAAGAAAGAGAATCCTTAGCAAGGAGGTATGGTGAGGAAGCAAAGAAATGGCCCTTTGCCACAAAGAAAAAATGCCAAAGCAATTCACAAGCAATTGAAGGTTCAAGAGGAGGAGATCAGTGATCTATCAAGAGAGGTCAAGAAGACAAAAGTAGCACTAGTAGCCATGGAGGTGCAACATCAAGAAAAGAATGGACTAGCAAAGTATAAGTCTAGAAGATCCAAGTTAGTTGTCCAAAAGAAGATCTGAATGCAACTGGTTGAAGAGAGGGCCAAGATCTTAGGAAAGATCAAGATGATGTGAGATCAATTGGTTGCGGTAGTTGAGGAGGTGGTGGAGACTCATTTGTAGATGTTGAAGTTGAAGGAGTTGAGATCCCAAGTACATGCATGGGAGGCAAAGGTGTACAAAAATGAGCAATTGAATCAACCCTTTGACACACTTCACAAGCACATTGCCAAGAATTTTAAGGCTTCCATGAAGACCTTGCTTGAGTTGATTATGGAAATTAGAGCATAGATAAGCCTCTTGATTAATGTTTGTAGGGGTGATATTAGTTCTTTGTTACCAAGTACCAAGATGAAGGGCCAAGCCAAGGAAAAGTGGTAGCAAAATACTAAGTGTTGAATTACCTTTGGCCTGAATTGACCTTTGGCTAGAATGATGTGAAACCTTAGGACAATTTTTTAAGCCAAAGATTTTCATTGGGAAAGATAAATTCAAATTTGGACAAGAAAAGAAAAAGAGCCATTTTGAGCTAGCCATGGATGTGTAGGAAATTCTTACATTATCCTGTAAAGATAAGATAAGATTAGAAGATATGATTAGCAATGAGTGATATAGTTGTAATTAGAAGTTTTCCAACATGCCTTAGCCAATTTATCTCTTCATCAACAAACTGGAAATTGTGTATATGGTTGTAAATTGGAAATTGTATATATGTTTATTCACTTTTCAGAATTAAAGCATTGGTACAAGGAAGGACTTCCATAATCCTGAGCACTGATTTTCCACACTTTGCATCTTTGATTACATGCTTGGTTGAGTAAAGGTAAGGAATATTGGAGTAGGAGAAGATGCTTGAGTACCTAAATAAGGAACTTGCGTCTATTAAGGCAAGTTATCCTTAACATTTTAAAGAAACAAAACTATGCTGAGGAGGGTTCTAGAGTACTAGAGCATTGGAGCATTGGAAGCACCACTAAATATGAAGCCAAGTAGACAATAAATTTCATGATTTTGTAGGGTTGTGCCTTGAGAGAAGGGTTGTATGCAAAATCATCAAAGTGACCAAAAATTTGGGATGACACCAACCTTTGCAGTGGAATTGGCCTTTGGGATGATATGTCATTTGGGGTAGAATTGGCCTTCAAGATAAAGATGCTCTTTGGGAAGAAGAGACCTTTGGTGTGAAGTGAACCGTCACCTTTAGGAGTGAACTTGAGTTGGATCTTTGTGTGAGTGCTTTTAGTTTCTCTTTTCCATAGAGCACTATTATGAGTGACTCTACCCTCTATTGGAAGTGGTTCTTGGCCAAGAGGTTAAATAGGTAAAATTAACAAACTGTGACATTATAACATTTTTCCTTCAAATCTAGTCATCTCCAAGCCACATCCTTGTAAGAAAAAAATTTTCTTATTTTTTTACCATTAACAAATCAAAATTAGGTTGTCACAATACATAAAGTCCACTCAATAACAAAGGAAAGAGCATCACAAAAAAAAGTCCAACGTGTCTAGATCACAAAAGGAGAACTAGTGCTTTGTATGATAGGAGATACAAACCCTTTCATGGGAAGCTGCACCTTTGGTGGATGGGGCCATATTGAGTACAATTAAAATTTAGGACAATGTGTCCTTATAGCTAGCCAATATGGAGGGAAATCTATTTGCCACCAAAGTGAATGGCTAGCATGTTTGAAAATACTACATTTAAGCAAGAAGTTAGAACAGTGGTCTAGATGTTCACAAGGATGCTCGCATTTTGAGGAGTGAGGTATGTGACACCTCACCTTTTCACAAAATCCACCATTTTTTTTCTTTTTTGCAGAAATACCAAGAGATAATAGGTTGCCAACGATGGAAGAAGGTTTTCTACCAATTACCTTTGGCAAGGCAAGAGATCACACCAAGGAGGAACATGAATAGGGAAAAGTGCAGCATGAAGAAGTTTGAAGTAGTTGTACAAGGGAGAGAGCTTGCACCAAAGAGTTTTGAGGAAGAAGGCCTTTGGCCATACAACCTTCAGCAAAGGAGACCTTTGGCATCATCAACCTTTGGCCTTGGAAGACCTTTGGCTTGGGGACCATTTGGCATGGAACACCTTCAGCCTAAAAGTCAGTCAATTCAAATGGATCCCAATGATATGAGTGTGGTGCAACTCGAACAAGAACTGTAGTCAATAACCATCTCATGATACCAAAACATTCACATCCACATGTGTGGATCAAAAACTGTAACACTTATTGGTGCATTTATACTCTATAGTGATATTAAGTTTAGTAGTGCAAGTGGTGGAGAAATATTATTTATATAGATTTTAGCTAAGTTTCTACATTAGTCATGATTAGCTAGAGTTAGTCCTAGCTAAGACAAAAGTGACCTTATTCTAGAGGAAAGGAAAAGAGTGAGCATCATTATTTTGTCTTCTAGTGTATTGACTTGGTATTGTTCCTAGTTATTTGACTTTGAGGAAAGAATTGAGAACTCTTGCACCTACAAGCCTTGTTGGTGTGGATTTTTCTATAGTCCAATGATAGCCCATGTGAAGGAATCCTTGACTTAGTTGGAAGGTGAAGATGAGACCACCTATCCATGAGATTATTCCCGTATGCTTGGATATTCCTTTAGACATTTTAATTTAGCCTAATAACTATAGTTACTTTGGTAATTAGTAACTTTCATGTATCTTCGCAGGCCCGTAGTGCATAAAAGGCTTTCTGATTTCGTGGCCCTCTGGTCTTAGCTTTTTCACAAGTATATAAGCTAGGGGTGAGGAGGTACTCATCATCCTTTCATTTGCAACTATCTCTCTCTCTCTCATTGAGTTATATAGTGAGCAATATCTTGAGTCTTGGAGCTGCCTTGGAGTTCTAACCTTGGAGGAGTGTGATAATGTTGGGGTTCCTTGCCTTCTTAGTCCATGGTCCGCTCCGTTAATAGCTATAAGAGGTTCATCCTGAGTGAGAGATAGGCTTGCTCATAAATTGCTCACCTTGGGTGCATCTACAAAAGAATTATAACTATTCAGCCAACACCATAAAACTCAGATCAAGCCAATGACTTTTCACCTTTATAGAACTAGACAAGTATGATTCCTATACAAGTGAGAATCAAAGTTACAAAGTGAAAAGGAAATTTTACACATGGATTTCCTACTTTGAAATGAAAGGGAAAGATTGGCCTTCACACCTAGAGTACCTAAACACCATAAGAGGGTGACTGAGTTCATTCTCAACTCACCTAGATTAACCACATGGGTGCTCCACTTCATAGAAAAATTTATCCGCAACAAGAAACTAATATTATTGTTGTGAAATTAGAAAATTGGTGATCAAACAATGCTTTATGAAATCAGGGATAATTGGAATCCAAGAGTAGAACATTTTGAGATGTATGTCTTTGCTTGGACCAAAGAGCATTGGCAAAGAGTGTTGGGGCAAAAAAGTTCATCCCCAAGTAACATAATCCTTGACACCTTATGGAACAGATCAGACAAAGACATGGAGACATGACTCATGGATGCCTCCAAGGATGCAAAAAACTGTAATGAATCGTTTATTGGATGTTACAATATCCTACTAGACATGCCCTTGCCACAGCAATCATGAAACTCTTCAAATCCAAGTGGACCACCTATGAAAATGATAGCCATGCCATTTTCTTTCAGTATTTGGACAAAGGAAGGCCTCTCAATTAGAGGTGGTCTAGAGGAGATTTTGTGAGCTATGTGGAGATATGAGTGAAGAGAAGGAGTGACTCACCTATCGTCTTATGTCATACATCTCTACCTAGGGATAGAGTTGTTTATGCCAAAAGAAAAGAAGAAATAATCATACCATTATTTCCTTGTAGGATATTTCAATAATCATATGGCCTTCAAGGTGATGAAGGAGAAGCTCTAGCTTGCAGATGCAGCTTTTGCAAAGGGTGGAAAATTCATTTTGGAGGAACATGTACATTCATGTACATGGAAAATTCATTTTGGAGGAACGTACAACATGTTATTGAACTATGCCTTTCTCTCTTTGGGAACACACAAGATGCTTAGTTATGGAGCTTAAAAATCAAAGATAGTATGAAAGTCTATCACTACTATTCTAAGTGCATGTGTTATCCAACCATCAGAACCCTCCACTCTTTTTTCTAGTATTCCTTATACCGGGTAGGAGATGATTAGGTAACCTAACTTGCCATCATAACATGCTCTCTTGATTTGTTGATCATCACTTCAAGTAGGACCAAGGAGAAATATATAACATTCCTAGAAAGAAAGAACCTAAGTGCAATGCCTACACACCAATTCAAGCCAACTAGGTGTAGAAACAAACATGCAAACACAGAGAGGATCCAATCATAAGAATTTAACAACCCTCTATGCTTTTGGCAAAAATCAGCTTTAGAGCCTCTTGCTCTATCCTCAAGCTAATTTGAATTTTTACTCCAAGTTTCTTCCAATTTGTACTCCAACTTTCAATCGAATTTTTAATCCAAGTGGAGAAGTTCTGTTTTGATAATTCTGATAGAGAAAAATCTATGCACCTCATATGAGAATAAATTTTGTGTCGCTTTGATTCAAATAATCTAAAGCTCAAAAGAAAAACCTGTAAGATAAGCTTTCCAATGGTATAAAACAAGCCATAATAAAACCACTACAACTTCCTTGACAAGATCTTAAACTTGGCCAATTATTTCTTAGTTTCCACCCTAATTTTGAAATCCCTAATTGAGTGTTTGCTTCTAGTTCCTTGCAACTTTCCCCAGATTTCTAGATTAGAGGTACAAATAATCCTCAAAAACACTCCATCAACCTAAAATATTTAATCATACTTACAAAAATGAGAGAATTTGCATTCAATCATGATTGAAGATAGAAATGCTCTACGAAGCTTCCAATAGTGTTTTCAATATAACTTGTTGCATCAACTTTCATTCTCCATAGACCCAAAGGTAACCCAATTTTTCATAGTAGTTGGTTGTGCCCTTGTCTATAACATTTGCAAAGTTTAATAGCTTAATCCAACCTCAATCCCTAAATATAGATCAATTCCTTATCTAGGCTAACTTGTGAGCTCTATAGACCTAGGTATGCTTGATCCAAGATCTCAATTCTCTATTAGAGTATATGACATGAAAGTCATACAAAAAATAAAAAATCTAACCACCAACAATGTTGGAAGTTTTCATAAGCTGATCCAAACCATTACTTGCGGAGTGACCAAACCTCCAAACCTGATCATCATCTCATCTCCAACACCTTACTTTCTAGAGCTCCAACTTCAATCAAGCAGATCTGATTTGAGATTGAACAAAAACTAGAATTTCCTGCACTTAATACTTTAAAGCACTTTGTCTACTCTCCAAACCCATTGACAGATCATGAAAATCTGTCATGAAGCTTTCCAAATTTTCTAGTTTGTGCACATAGGTATGCATTCTACCCTTGTTGATTCAATTGATCATATCCCCCTAAGAATCTGCTCAAATCACTTCCTTATATCTTCAAATTATAGTTTGTCTCTCCAATTTTTGTCTTTTCTCCCCAAATGCCCTCCATTCACTCATTTAATGGTTAGAAGAACTCCAAAATTATCCTCTTGGGACCAAATCATTTTCATTTTTCATCTAGTTGTTTCTTTTTCCATCCAAATGGACCACACAACTCCAACTTGAAGCAATTGAATGAGATTAAGTCCTACTACATCTATAAGAGCCCATAAATTGTCAAGTCCTAGATCTGCTCATAAGTAAGCATAGGAAGAAAAACTGGATCTGTGCTTCCCATCACCAACTCCATGAATGCAGCCCCAAATTGCACTACATCCAATCCCAAAGTTCATCACGGTGTAGGATCTAAATCTTGATGGAAAAGGATTCAAGAGTGGCAGATTGGGAGCACATGACATCTCCTACTCAAGTGCTTCCTTCATTGCTCTAGTGCCCACACTCTGCTACAACTGTCAATCTCCATGTCCTCCTCTTGCTCAGGACTCCTAAAACTAAAACAAACTCCCCATCTATCAACTCTCTACTATATATATATATATATATATATATATATATATATATATATATATATATATATATATATATATATATATATATATATATATATATATATATATATATATATATATATATATGTAAGGGCTCTCAAAGAGAACAAGACCATAATCCATGTGGCTAGTCATATACATATACATAGATTGCTCACATGACAATAGCTCAATCATGGAATCCGTCCTACAGTCTACTCCAATAATGTGGAGATAAGCCATACTAAACTCCTTTTCCACTAGTTATGCAAACCACAACATGACAACATTGGGTTGCGTTGCAAAAAGAAGAGGACGTGCAAACCTGCTAGACCAAAGGAAAAGGCTAAGAAAAGTGCAAGGAAATTTCAAGTGAAAGAAGACACGACCAAGGATGAGGACAAAAATGAATTACAAAACTGAGAATACAAACAAAGAAGCAGGCAAAGGAAAAGCTAGACATCAAGAGGCTTCTATGCTAGCAAAGAGTCATTTACAAGGATCATCATCTTGTCAGATGAAAATGAGAAAGAGAAGGAGGAGAAGTTCAATCTACTCCAGCCAAGAAGCCTTGAAAGGTCAAGATAAGCTCCCAAGCCAAACAGAGCACATTCTTGAGAAGGAAGAATGACAAAGAAGCTGAGTCCTCAAGAGCCAAGGAGGTAGAAGGGGAGACTGCAGAAGAACCAAGATGTATTGAGACCCAGCTTAAAGACACAGTAGTATTCAAAGAAGAAGAAGTACTCAAGGCCAAACAATTACTCAAGGCAGAAGAGCTAAAGAAAGCCAAGTGGGATCAGCACTTGAAATTATGGAGCATCTTCTTCTATCATACAAAGTGTTGCACGGAGAGATTACCGATTACCAACTATACTACATTGATCAGGCATCTCCACCAAACTGCACAAGGAGTGCATTGAGAGAAGGGCAAGCACAAGAAGAACTAGCCAAGAGTCACACCATAGTGAGCAAAGGAAAGCCAAGAAGCTTTCCTATTGAAAGACAAAGGAGAAGCTTTGGCAAAGAAGTTTGAAGAAGAGCTCAAGACTTGGTTGGAAGAAGAGAAGACTCTTTGCAAAGAAGAACGAAGCACCAATAGGACCTTGACAAGCAATTCAAGGCTAGGGAGGAGGAGATTGATGCTCTACATGAGAAGGCAAAGATCACCATGGTTGCGGCAGAAGAGCGCCATCAAGAAGACCAACGAGTTGCGAAAGTACAACCCACCAAGCTCGCCACGAAATTAAAGGAGAAGGAGGAAAGAACAAGAGGGAGACCGCATGAGAATTCAGGGGAAGTATTGACCGAGCTGTAGGAAGTTAGAATGCAGCTAGATGAAGAGAAGACCAAGATCTTGGTGTAGATGGAGATGATGCAAGATCAACTGGTCGGGTTAGCAGAGGAGAGGAGGCGATGGAAGCCCATATGCAAAGGTTGAAGAAGCAGGAGTTGAAATCACAAATACATGCACTGGAGTCGAAGGTGTACAGGGATGAGCCATTGAAGTTCTCTAATTTCATTTAATCCAATTTCAGTCAATGTTTGATCAATCTATGTGCACAGTGTTTGACTCCACAAGAGAAACCAGTCTCTAGAGAAATGAAGTGCAAAATTTGCATAGAGAAGGATTATGTATGTGGGAAAGTTTCAAATTTTCAAATGAATTACCATACGTGTTACACCTGCTTCCTAGCCAGTTTTTTCCGACGCATGGCATGTTAGGGCTCTTCCACCCACCTAATTATTATTCATTATGTTAGCTCATCTCACCGATAAGCCATCATCACTAATTCAGCAATGCCCGTGGAATAAATTGAAACACCTCGACAACTTGCTATATGTGTCCATAATATGAGACCTGATTTTTTATGTACTATTCATTTTTGTCAGGTTCTTTTCCGTGACCAGCCCAGAAGTTTAGGGCAAAGTGCCAGGTCCCCTAACCGATCCGTAAATTTCCTTTTTGAAAACCTGATGGAGTCTCGAGCGTGGATAGTAAATTTTATAATCATATAAACGATTACCATGCTAGCATAACATCGGAATACAACAATCTACTAGAGAAATAAAATTCAGGAACAGCACCATTGGCAGGATTCCGGTACCCAAGAGGGGTGTCAGTCAAACCTACAGGGGACCTCTTTATTGTGCTTGAGATGGAGTCCCGAAATTTAAAGCACTTTATTCGGTGGAGAACCGAATCTCCGTGCCGTTGCAATTTGCATTTAAGAGTATGGTACTGTAAGTTTCCGCAACTGGAGAAAGAGATACCCCAAGACCGATGAAAGTCGCGCTTCATGTGACAGCACCAGATTCAGGTGAGTAGACTTTTCAATGTTTACTATACAGTAGTACAATACAAAGCGCAGGGTTGGAAATCTGTTCATGTGTACCCCACTTATTCCTTTTAGATGCTTATATTTCAATTAGATGAACCGGTCCAGGCCAGCAACTGACTTTGGAACCACAATTGAGTCTCAATTTGGAGAAATGAATAGTGATCTTCATACTCACGAGCTAAGACATACGAGAACTGTCCTGATTGGCAGGTAAACAGTAGAATGTAAGTGTGACCTGAGGATGACATGTAGAGACAGAGATAAAAAGATCCCGATTAACGAAAGAAAGTACACGAGTACTTCGATGGAAGAAAGCCTGTAAATTACGAAGTGAGACCGGACTCGCGAGCTAATGATTGATCAGACACACATCTGCCCACACATTAGCATACAGTTCTACACCGCAAGCAATCCCCTACATTAGTCGATTCACAAACCCGAAGAACCATGAAAGTAGGTTGGAGTTTAGGGCAAGTTGAAGCGTCGCCCGGATTCATCTCCATTCGATATCATCGAAACAATATCCTTGGGAAGGACATCCACGCTCTGTTCTCCGGTCTGTAGGTGGATGTTCAAATGAAACTCTCAAAGTTTGAGGCAGATTTATATTGCATGATGTCTGGAAACTAGCAACTGATGATATCCAGTTCCACGAGCCAAACGCAGCCGGTTTTTATATGTTAACAGATAATAAGAGATGCACAGAAGGTTCCATGTTTTGTGTACCAGTTGGTTCCGTATGGTGAATATATATAGATGTATATATGTATATTGATATATATATATATATATATATAGAGAGAAAAAAGAGACCGCGGAGGAAAAATGAAGGATGGGAAGACCCCATCAAGCCGTTCAAGGGAGAGACAAAAAAGGTAACATGTGGCTAAGCCCCAATAGAGTCTGTATGAGAAATCTGCCCTACCGCACCTAAGATATCCGAGCTATGCAAGTTGTACGGTCTACATACAACTGGAGCATCTAAAGAAACATCACCTAATGTGATTGCTCTCCTATGTATTGCACCAGCCACTGCCCTCTGTAGAGCAATGGATACACGCTGTCTAAAGTAAACTACAAAGTATGAGAGTGAGAGTGGTACCCTTGACGCCTAACATGATAAGCTCTCGCGCACTCCCTGACAAATGTGTCAAATGCCGTGTCCATCGTTCCATATAACTCCAAGGCTAGAGGAACAAAGATGTGACCTCGCTGCATGCCCCTATACTTGGAGACCTTACAACCTGCTGCTGCACTCGCCGCCCATCCAGGGAAGGCAGGGTATCTATATATATAAATATAGATATCTTATGTATTTATATCTCAATGTAATATACGTACATCCGACTTGTAGTTCAGGGAGGGCAGGGTATCTATATATATAAACATAGATATCTTATGTATTTATATCTCAGTGTAATATACGTACATCCGATTTGTAGTTCGCCGGATGAAATTTGCGCTTCAGTTGTTTTGAATCTGCATCACCGAATCATGTAGTTGCTGCTTCCTGAATATGAAGCAGAATACTACTGACATGTTCATGCAGATCTACAGCTTCTGTGTTAGGAGTTCAACTGTACACCTCGATAACACCGCAGGCGAAGCATCTGGTGCTTGTCCATAGCTGTAGTTATTTTACTTATTGTTTACAACAGTATGACCTTTAGTCTATATGCAATCTAGGAGTCCACATGATCAACAACACACAACGCAATTGTGTGGTATTGTACGTAACAAATAGTTGCTGCTTCCTGAATATGAAACAGAATACTATTGACATGTTCATGCAGATCTACAGCTTCTGTGGTACAGGTCCAACTGTGCGCCCCGACAACACCGCAGGCGAAGCATTTACGCTTCTCCATAGCTGTAGTTATTTTATTATTGTTCAGGATCTATGTATAGATATGTCCTTACAACCGTATGACCTTTAGTCTATATGCAATCTAGTAGTCCACATGATGAACAACACACAACGCAATTGTGTGGTATTGTACGTAACAAAGACTTGTGTTTATGATACCAACAATGTATGTTTCTGTTTGGATCCTCAATGGAGTGAATCCTCGATTTGTCCATTGTGGGTCTGCACATTACAAAATGCTTAGAATTTCTACTTGCAGAAACCCATATTTTGATCTATATCCCACTTCTCACGAGGATATCTTACTTCTAGGTTGTTGTACAAAGTAAGAGTAAGGTCAAACCATCGTGCCTCAAGGGCAATCCTGCGCACCAGCTAATAGACGGAACTAACTAAGCCAGAGATCAACTCACCGGAGTTGAAACGGTTAAGTATAGTTTGAAGATAAAGAAGTCAGATTGCACCTATCGTTCAGGAGATGGTTCTTGCCCTCCTGAACGGAAGTAAGCCAAGCTGGAGGAGGATCGTCGTTATTCACGTTCACGATATCATTTGGATCGGCCATCTGAGCAATTTGAGAAGATCGTCCTCTTATGATCGGAAGCTGCTTGAGTTACCTCAGAGGTGCAGTTTCTGCAGAAGGGGATTATCTCAGACAACCCTGCATACTAGTTCTGGATTGATGTAATACGCAGCCAAAATAAATCTGCAGCTTAAGCAAGAAAGTCTCCACAAGAAAGTATACTTCTTATCAAAACATAGTGTCTGGGCGATGAAGTAGTTACCTGAACAAGCGAGGTGATTCAGACTCAGGATTCTTTCTTCTACACAACATCCATGATTTATACGACTGTACCCTGTTGCACCCTCCATAATTTAAATGTGGACTTGAGTTATAGAGTCCTTCTCAGAGCACGCACGTGGTTCGGCTTCAATTAATGTTAGATGCCATGGACTTCGCTCGACTGAGTACAAGTCATTCTAGTTCATCAGCAAAAGGTGGGGGTTGTCTGTTTCAAATGAATTCTTCGCGTAGAGGCTACGTTGTCAATCCGAGTTACTGAGCTTTTCATTGGTCTTGTCAATGCCGAAGTGTGTCAGGCGCACACATGTACTTCTGGAGTTATCAAAACCTACTCTCCTGTTTATAGACTTCGAATTGTGTACAGAACTATATATTGAGGACCGGATTCAGACATAGTCAAAACCACGGCTTATAGGGATACGAGTATCGCTAAGTTGTACGAAATTAAGGAATCCGCTATCCATTCAGATTTCTATTTCGTGTCACATTGTCTCAGTTCTTGTCCGCGTGGCCCAACCTAGCAAAGGAGAGTCGACGTGTTATTTATGTGTCCTACGGAGATATCCTTCTAGCTCTTAGATTCAAGGAGCGTGATGCAGTACAGAAGTGTGATCAGGCTACTAGGCTAGATTTGCTGAAGGTTCGTCAGATTGACTGAAGTCAATGTGCAAGGGGTTCGATATATGTGACACACGTGCTCGGTAAGTGATTTGAAATCTGCCATATTTGATACGCGGAGAGAAAGGAAAGTTGTGCTTAAACATTCTGACACTAATTTGGAAGGTTCTGCACAACATTCCTTAGCATTTAACTAAGATTCTCTCAAAGACAAGACTCTAAAAGTCCTTTTAATAGTTTCAACTGACGTATTGGTCATGTTCACTATTGTCGATCTCATATAAAAACTGCAACCTCAATACAATTTTAAGGGAGTTACTTCTGAACGCAAGTAGGATGCTCTCCACTGGGCTTCAAGCTACGGTACTTAGATTGGTTGGGACCAGAACTTCAAGAGGGTGTAGAATGCGATATAGTTTAGTTCATGGAAATGAGTATTAGTCCGAATAAATAACATTGACAGTATTTCTGTATCCGAAATTGATATAACTGATAATTGCTGTATCTGAACTAGATACCAATATGGACTCAATTCTCGAATATGGAGAAGTACCGCAGATAAAACTGAACTTGGACTCTGCCGAATCCAATTCAGAGAGTTCAAACTCCCAGTGACATCCGTAGTACTTCGAGCGTAACGCAGCAGTTTCGGACACTCAACGGTTCCAGTCACTACCAATATTATTCAACAATTCCAAATATTGTCAACTTTGTTGAGGGGTATTACCATAAGAAAGAGAAACGGGCGACCGCGTAGAAAACACGAAGGATGGAAGACCCATCAAGCCGTACAAGGGTGAAACAAACTAAATAAATACCATAAGAAAGTAGCTATATATATAGGTACAATATAGGGCAAATTTCTCATATAGACCATGTTGGTGTGTTGGAATGTAATCTTATTTTATCCATTTTATCTATAGTGTTTCACTCTTGTACGGTCTTTCCGTCCTTTTGTGTTTCCTACGAGGTCTCCCTTTCCATATATATACTTCAAACGTCATCCACCATCAGAGGAGCGCCGTACCGGAGTACTGTAAAATGTAGACTTGCAATGTGAAGTGCCTGCAGATGGAGTTCGGCCGTCCTCTTGTATATTCGAAACTTAAAGACACGCTTTAAGAAGGTCGACTAGAAAATATTGTAGTCATTGTCTCCACGTAGTACTACTTAGTGAAGTGTCTTTTACTTTATAATTTAGGGTCTTAATAAAGGTTTAGGTCTTCAGCTTGACTTGCATCTCAAATATTTTCTAGCCTCAAGTTATTTAGCACATCAACTTACTGTGAACAGGGGTTTACCTTTCGTTTTTATTTCCAAATTCATTTTTGTATGTTAAACTGGGAGTATATTATTGCATGTACTAAGTTGTACAAAAATTGAAGTCTGAAATACATGAAAGATAGCAGCATAAAATATAATTTCCCTGTATTTCTACATTTGACTGTTGGTCGAGGAACTTATTTCCGATCCCCAACCACAGTTCATTCCCAAACTCTGGGATGACTGCTTCTAATTGTTTGGAAGAGTATTGAATTTGCTCTTATGTAAGAACAAACCATGGAGTGCATGGTAGTGTAAAGACAAATTGATGTGATATTACCAACATAGCAACATTCATACACGACTTATTCGTTAGCTAGCCACCATGTGTACATTTGTGTCCAGTGCTATGTACAAATCTAGAAATTTGTATATCTGAGTTATTAGTTGCAAGAGTTGATATACTTTTTTGCTAAATCCACTTTTGTCGAATGTATCTAAGCTGACTGGGTTGGTTATAGAGTACTGTGATCGAAGACTAGACACATAGGAATCCTAAGTAACACCAGGAAAAGGTTTTATTGTCAGGTCAGAAAGTGACGAAAGATTGAAGAAAAAGACAACTTCTCCAACATTGAATGCGATGAATGCTTTTGATCTACTTGAGTTTCTTAGCAATCAGCAGAGGACGTGTTTATCTGTAAATAGGTCTTGGACAAGGCAATCGCAATATATTGATGGTACTCTCCTTCATACATAAAAATAAATATTATACGTAGTGTTCTACTCCGCTGCTAGGTCTTCTTCTTCTGAATCATGACATCTCCTATATGACTTGAAAGAACTGAGATGATGTCACGAAATGGATTCAATAGGCAGGTTGAGACGTTGCTCTGATCGACATTTCAGTTGCACGCATGTCAGCTAAAGCGACGCAGTTTATATTTATACAAGTTATATGAATGAGAACCCGATCTTGATTGAGATACATGGAGTCTTTGAAGAGCAATCAATAGAAATGAAGGTTACAACTCGTGTTTAGGGTTCAGCTAAAATAGTAAGTAGATGGATTATATGTGCCTCCTATCGAATTGATGAAGAAAAGAGGTGTTAGCTATTTATAATACTTGCATAATAAATTTTGAATGTAGATGAATGCATAGCCACCTTCACGAGCTACTAATAATCAAGAAATAAAGTTCCTACTGCACCTTAAATAGAATTTAATGCCAGAATAGCATGTCAAATCGGTCGCTCTATGCTTGACTTGACTTAGAATTGTCAAACGACGAATATCCAAACAGATGTTATATTCCCTTCCTTCTTATGGAAAATATGGTCTCTGCTTGAACCATGAGATCAATTTAGGTGAATCACGCATACTCTGAGCCCGTTGAAAAGCGTACAACCCCAATACTCCCATAAGCAAGAGCGAACGCGTTAAACCTTAAAAATTGTAGAAATCACCTCCAGAAAATTGGAATATCTTGATATTATTTCACTTGAAAGTCGCTCTCCGTATCGAGTTACCGCGGGAATCTGAAGTCGACGACGACGAAGAATATTGGCAGCTGACTGACTTGATAATATGATGGTCCTTATGGATTCTACAGTGGATTTGAGTAGTTTGCCGTACGTGGAAAGATATCCCCAGTGCAAATCAGCCATAGGAAGCAGCTCGATTGCATTCTCTCGTATAGATCACGCCTCTCGTGCTATCGAAGTACCGGTGGTCGTCTGCGTTATCATGGTTATAGTCTTTTATCGCGTATACGACGACTCAACCCAACAAGTAGTGGATGAGCCATGACACCCGGAGGACATATGTTTAAAGAGTTGTCTGGAATACAGTTTCTTCCATGATTTATTTCAATTACATTATTTGAAATAAATGTTTTTTGGGGTCCAATTTTTTTGAGTGGAATATATTAACTCTATCAATCAAGAAATTACTAGTTTTGTAGTTTGAAAGATTTTGACAATTGAGTTGGATGTTTGATTTGAATATCACTTAATTTTTCACATTTACTTTGAGGTTCATATAATCATAAAATTCATGACTTTATTTAACTTTCTAAGGAATTTGAGGTTGATGTCAACTTTAAAAATGAGGGATTTAATTTGGTGGTACTCAAAACCTCCAGACTCTAACTACACCCTCTAATTGCTCACGTAAGTGACTTTGTAAAACATGCAAAGTGTATTTAAAAATTCAAACACAATTTTGGGGGAAATTCCTCTTATCCATGTAACGTATTCTATTTCATGATTCCCTTTTATCATCTGGTAATAATATTTTGAATGGCATTTTAATCTTGAGAATACATTCAAGTGACTTATGAACCTCTAGTTTCTTGGTTGAGGTCAACCTGTCCTTGCTAGAATGAATGAATGTGATTTTCAATTTAAGCTCACAAGATAAAAGCTAAATAACCAACATTCCTCATATTATGAAGAAACTTTAAATTTAAAGCTTAAATAATATACATCTCTAGAATTTCGCTAATTGTCTAGTGGTTCTAGTATCATTTTGAGTGTTTATAATATTCACAATAGAAAATTTTTCTGTACAAGTAGACTCTAATTCACACCTTGATTAAAAATCCTGTCTACATTACCATTATCTTCCCTTTTATTTTTTCTGGTTAAATTTCATATTAGTATGGATCACACTAATATTGTGGAAAAGGGTTTGTATCATATGTATCATGCTTGTGCGGTTGAGAATATTAGAAGACGAGGAGATCTCAATTTTTTGTAATAATCATATAGTATTTATATTGTAAAATCTGGTTAAAAAAGCCACTTTCAAAATGTGAACTTTATTCTTACAATTAAAAATATCATCTTGAATAAATTACATATTATATCTAATAAATATAATTTTAGTTTAGTTTAATACAAATATTTAGCTCTCTGATAGTAAAATACGAAATATATATCATAGAATAATTTCAATTTTATAAATTGATAAGGGATTTTGATTCTTTTCAAAATGTGTATTTATATTTTTCATAACGAATTAACTACCTACTTATAAACAGCAAATACCATGCATGTATATAACTTTTAGGTTATCTAGATTTACATTCTCAAATGAAATTCTTTTCTGAATGTTTAGTGATCTGTTTTGGAATGAATAAGCTGAACACTTTCGATATCATATTGTTCTCAAAATTTGATGAGTAAAATTTTAAAAGAAATATTTTATTCAAACAATCATATTGAGGGAGGTAAGATTACTATTTGTTAAATGAAACCCTCATACTAATTGATGTTGATATGAGATACAAGTATATTCTACGAATTCCATTTTAAGATGTTTGAAGAAATAGGGTAAACCTTAAAATGAGGCATCCTTGTGAGTCATATAATGAGATATATCCATAATAAAAACTCCACTATCCTTCCATCTAAATGTATTGAGTTAGATATCATTTAAAAAATTTAATTTTAAAAAAAGACACTTTTATAGATTCATTTATCTGTTCTTGTCTTTGGTATCGCAATTCGATACTGTAAGTCAGAATGAATAAAAATATATGTCTAGCTCTTCATCTCTTATTATGTACTAGCAATGCCCTGTCTTCTAGATACACACACAAAAAAACAAAACAACAAAAAAACCTGGGGCTTCCAGCCGCAACCCTAAGTCTGGCCTGCCCCACCTTGCAGGTTTTACGTCATCCTAACAACGTTTGTCACAACACTTGCGGGTTCGCATGGCAAAGTTCTGGTTTTTGGCTCACGTAAATTCATGAGTTGCAAAGGAGAATACCCCATACAAAGTCCAATTCTATTTTATGTATAGACGGTTCATATCAAATTTCTGGTCGTAGGTTTCCTCCCACAGTTAGCGGAGAGGGTGTCTTAGTGAGAATACGCGGACTGAGCAAAATGAACAGCGAAGGCGATTGTTAATACCGTTACATTTAAACTGAACAGCCGAAACACAGTGCAGGACAATCGATTTCCAATATCAAGATGGCCAATATCCCTAGATTAAAGTAAAAATATCCTTTCTCTATATTGCTCCATTGTCTAGGAAGGGATCATATTTTTCTTAAATTTGGTTCTTTGTCGTTTACTCTAAAATGTAAAATAGTTTTTTGGTAGAAATTGGGCAAAATAGCAAACCTCAAAGGCAAAGAAAAGGAGTACAAATTACCAAAAATGCATAAAAGAGTAACAGGCGCATGGCCCCGGGAAGAAGAGAAAGGGTTATGCCAAAAGGAAACTCTAAAAGCAACCAAAATACTAGGTTGTCTAGATATACAATATAAACAACTTAGTGTAATGAACTGTATAATAAAGATCACCTAAGAAATTATTTACTAGATTGGGTGGAAATGTACTAGATTTATGGAGCTCCTATAGTAACCCAATGCTTGAGAGTGCAGTAATGTGACCACCGAGATTCTCTTGCTAAAAAATGAGATTAACATAACATATCGAGCAAAACTGCTATATCCCCTCTGTAGATATCATCTTGCTTGCTTTTCTGGATAAAGCACGACACTAACGGAAGTTGAAACATATGCACAAATTAAAGCGAACTGCTGAGGGGAATGTCTTTCTTACGAGCATGTCCCAATAGAACCACTTCCTGGATGCTTGGGCCCTTCTGTCGCTATGCTTGATCCTGTCGCTAATTTTGGAAAGAATATCACGCTGATGTTCATGTAATGTCATGACATGCGCAGAGAAATGCAAGTGCAATGTAAGGACAAGTAATCACCAGCCCTCAAGGGATGACTTCCTGTTTTCAGATGGCTCCAGACTAGCACACGACAGCATATCCTAGTGAAGATGACATCATATAAATATGCATGAAGGGATCTTTCTAGTTTGGAAAGAAGTCCCGTCATTTTTGTTTCTTTGTTTTCTGAGTAACAGAGTCTAAATAGGTAGCCTTACGTAGTACGTACTCTGCCAGCATCATTCCTGTATAACAATGTCTAGTGCTTTCAGATTGAACTACTAAATCGACTCACAGATACTTGTCTAGCTAGAGTGGGACTATCATTAAAGATACTAAGAATCAGACGTATCTGGCCCACAGAGATGGGTCCCGTACTGACACTTTGCGATTAATAGAAATCGGGTGTTTCTATAGTCCAGATATTGACTTAAGCCTTCGATGAAGGTTTCCTTGATATGCAGCAAACGCACGAAGATCTGACTAGCACATCAGATGAACTTATATGAGTCCGTTTTCGAATTTTATGTGCTGGTCGCAAGAGTGGTTGGAATTGGACTGCATACATAGCTAGAACCAAATTCAAGAGAGCTCAGCTCCCTGATCGAAGTAAGCTTGGTCCAAGAATTGACCTTGTGACTCCATGAAATGTCAGACTTTACCACATTGTAGCGTCTTGATCATGAGCGCACGAGTAATTCAGTCAGTTAAACTTCTTGTGGTCTTGTTCTACATCTAAGGGATTGCAAGGGTCCCACAGGTCATAAGGGTCTTCTGTAATTTTATCATGCGCACGGAAGAGTTGGATGAACTTGCTATTGTGCTACCTCGATCGAGTCCGAGCAGACCAGCAGACTTACAATCTGATTGATGCATATCGATTAAACTATTGTTTCTACTTGCAAATAACTAGACGGTGTCTAGCAGGCAGTTACTCAATCCGAGTTCCTGCTCTCTACTTGATTGTGCCACATTCAAACACACACAAGCTACTCACTCTATTCAAATTCTGGGAAACCGCTGGCTACGATCCTCCGTAACGGGATTCTACTTCGAATTCTGTCACAGCCATTAGTACCTGTGTGACTCCCATTGTTGGCTTATTTGATGTGTACGTGGTGTCTTCTGGTTTCGTCAAGAATTCTGCAATGGCCGACTATAATGATGTCGTTAATGTGAACGACAGTGATGACAATCCTTCGTGGCTTACTGCTAACAGAAGGAATGAAGCTGTGGCGCGAAAACAACAACTGAAGAACTTCCTTGCATCATGGATATCCTCAAATTCTACCGACACAAGAAGGCGCAGGGCAGTATCAGGCTCTATCTTATACTGGATGTAATACTATCGCGCCTCCTATGACAGTGATTTTTTTGGTGGAATTGTCCAGATTCTACATAGATTAGAGAGCTTTTTTGTCACGGGTCCACCTATTGAACATTTGCCTTGTGTTCACAAGAATTCAGATCAACTTGATCCAGGGTTGAAATGGAAAACTGAGGTGTGCTGGACACCAATCGATATAGGCTACACATGCAGTTTTAGATTCGACTTGTTCCGGCAGAGCAGGAACTCGCACAATCCCATATTTTATGCTCCAAGACACAATTGTGCAGGGCTGATATGTACTACTTGTTTCTATTGAATTACTTATAACTTTCAATTGAGTTCTTCGCGTTCAGTCTATGCTTCATAGTACCCATAAGTCACGTAATGCACTCTTACGTTATGCAAATGTTCCTACATATATGTATATATGCATGTATGTATATATATACATGCATAAGGTATATGTGTCCTTGTACGTATACACATATATGTCTCCATGAAATCATGTGTGTACAGTCTTCTCATGTAACTCGCTATCTATTTTGCCGGTTGTCGGTCTTCATAGGTTGTCGGTCTTCATAGGATATGATCAAGACTTGTCAGATCGGAAGCCAATAAGGAAAAATCTTGTGTGCTGTTCACAAATCCGTAAGCTTGTTTGGTTTTAAGTTCCTTAGAACGGTCAGCTTATGATCAGGTGAGGCGACTGTATGTAATCTCCCGGTAGAAAGTCAAATCTGGATCCATGACTCCGGAGTCATAGATGGATGGCGTTTTATATGGACGAGTCACATTTCTAATCGGTTTGTCGAATTCTGTTGCCATGTGACTGATGATATAAAATGTCATGAAAGCACCCAGTAGTCTACAGTTTGGGAACCCTTCAGTGCCACATATAATCTGCCGTGTAGAGATGATTCTCATGTTATGATCCTATAATATTTTATTTGAATCGATTACGGATCCCAAACGCTGGTTACGTGCTCACTGAAACTGCGTCATTCGCTTAATATCAATTCAGAGTACTAACAAATTCGACGCGAAATGATTTTGGACCTACGTTTCGGTCTATCATTAGTTAGAGGATAATCTGGACCATTGATACTGATGTGTTATGGCAAATAATGGGCAACTAATTCTGCTGGCTATTTCATCATCACCCTGATTGATGCTTTAGCTCTTACACAGAGGCGTTACACAGAGGTACATGGTCAATCCAATACAAAATTCAATGCAGCATCAGCATCATCACAGTGTAAGTAGCATGTGCTCATTATCTCGACCTCTCTACTCTGCATAATGTGCAGTATTCAAACGGATGCGAAAGTTTTTAGATTAATATTCTATAAGCTGATAAACTTCTCCAAAAAGAGGATATTAAGCTAAACTACATGATCTCGAAGTCTTAGTGATTGTTCACGAGCTCATCCACGTGTCTCTTCAATATTAACAGCTAGGAACTGTGGATATAGTCTGATGCCAGGGATAAGGTGTATCAGGCCCGCATTGATGTTTACACAGGCGTTCACATAAATTTCTATTGTTATCAACCGCGTGAACTCCGTTCAGGATAAACCCAGCCTCTATGTTATGAGTTCGTTCAGCGTTGCAGACTTTATGTCGGAGATTGTGGCATGCGTGTTTATATCTTCATTTCACTGTTCAGTTAAGAGAAAATATAGATACCTTGTAAGAACATGCTATGCTGAATTTGCAAACTCATAAAAGTGAGGACAAGTCTCAAGCACGGATTCTAGTTCCGATGCATAAAAATCTCCATGTGCATTGGCATTTCTTCCGGCATTAAAATTTTCACATGTCAATCCTTCGTATCACTGCAACTGCAGTAGTTGCAGAGCTACAGAAGAGCTTTCAAGTGCGTGTCTCTACGGTGGCACTTCCATCCGAATCCCAGACGGGGTGTCACTACGATGCCACTTCCATCCGAATCCCAGACGGTCCGTAGATTGGTTACTCGAAGAGAGTGTGCTCCTATGCAGTAAGTCTAAGTGAATCACACATGGCTGTCGCCTGTTTCGGAAACGCTTATGTGGTGTGATGACACCAATCACGCCATGACGTAGCAGTATCTTGCTGAAACACAGTAGATTACGAAGTAGCTTTGCATTTTGGAAAAGAAAAAGCCCTGGAACACATTGCTGACTGAGTTGTAGAACTATGTTGGTAAGAAATAGCGTGCAACGCCCGCGGGGACATCTATCATACCCAGTACATATATGTACGTATTACCATTTAGATCTATAGCAAGATTTAAGTGCCAAGTAGTGTCTTACATCGATTTAACATATGTGTTCATTCCTCTGCTACATATACGGGAAAGTATTGTAAAGAACTTTTTAAGAGTGGCGATTGACAAGTATCTGAACTATACGGTTCAAGTACTTGGGCAGAAATAGTTTCAATTAAGTGATGGAATATTGACAATAGAAGTTGTGCACATTTACAAAACCTGAAACAGATATCGCACATCTTAGAGTGGTTTACTAAACTGCACAACTTCTACTGTCATATTGTCTTCCTTTTACGAAACCAAATCTGAACTTCCACAACGCCATTCTGTACATGCAAAAGTTAGTCGTAATTCCTTGAACGCCGTTGTAGCATTATACCCGTCATACTTAGAATACCCGCACGTTTCACGCAGTTTGCGAGATGGACTTCGCAGGACTGTACAGTAATATATATGTACATCTATAAATTTTGTACGGCCTAGGCGACGGCGTTGTAGGATTTGGCCTTTACATCGCCTTTTAAGGACTTCATTACTGTATTTCTCTTTTGCAGATTCGTGCCTTTTCCTCGAGGAAAGACAAAACGCATTCTGCTTTTCAGGAAAACCACGATAGACAGCAATATGAAAATCTGACAGGTATTAACTTGGGTCTCTGAGAGCCCACCATGTCTTGATTCAATACTTAAATATGCCATGATAAAGTATTTTGTATCACTTAACACTTCAGCTTATTACAAAAACTATTGTTATGTTAGTGAGCGCCTCATGTTGTCATTGATGTCTGGGGTTTATATTACTCATATGTATAAGATATTCAAAAGCCTTTCTGTTCCAATTAGCCTCTCATACAGCCACCAATGGTATTTGAGGACTACATTATTGCATTGTCTGTTTTTCAGATTCGTGCTTTTTCATCGAGAAAAGACAAAACGCATTCCGCTTTTCAGTAAAACCACGCTAGAAAGCAACATGAAAATCTGATAGATATTAACACTTGGCTCTCTCAGAGCCCACCATGTCTTGTTTCAACACTTATATTTCTACATGATAAAAATATTAGTATCACTTAATACTTCGTTTTATTACAGAATATTGCTTATATTAGTGAGTGCCTCCTGTAGTCGTAGTCTCTGTTGCTTAGATTACTCCTATGTATAGAGTATATAGAAAGTAGAGAGACTATAGTATGTAGTATAGAAAGACTTTACAGGCTTTCATCGAGAACCTAGTTTTATTGTTCTCATAAACTGGGATATTAGAGGTCTGAATGGGCCAGAAAAAATGCTAGAACTATTACTACCTATGGAAGTACATAGAAATGAGCTGAGAGAGCTGGAACTTATATAATTAGAATAATAGGTATATAAGCAGTGTTGATACAATTTGAACCTGTTGGCATACAAAAGGAAGTGACTATGAAGCCTGATCACTTCAGTCATTCTTATGAACTGAATGAAGGCTACCCAGTAACTCAATTTGGTTGGTTAATGTTTATTTTTAAAGTGATGGACTTTGTACTGAGTCCGAAAGGTAGACCGTCCCTTTTCTTCTCCGCTCTTGAGAGTCTGTGCTGCCTATTTTTGAATCCAATCCAGGACCATCACGTGCCGTATGTCAATTTTCGGCCTAACATCCATAACCGTATTTTATACTTCCCCCATCTTATAGTATTGAAATATTTCTATTGATCAATGTGAATCACACAGGATTGTTAATCTAGACACCTAGCGAGGGAGAGGGTGACCTCACCTCCGGCAACTCACGTGACCGGAGGAAACGAAGTGAGGTTTATTACAAAATGAGTTGCCCTACTTTGCTCAATTGGTCTATGCGCAGTTCATGTTTCTAAGTCCTGCGGACTCTCTTTGGGTCCATAGCTCACCTACTTAAAGATTACGTCTGGAAATCCATCATGACAAGTGATGAGCTCCATAACCAACTACGGCATTTTAGCAGTCTCAAAACTATGGAAGCTTTGACATGTCATAAAATCTTTGCGGTCAAAGCAGGCTCTATGATTACCAGTCGTATGCGAGTCCACTATTGCACCATGATTTGCACCACAAACTACAGTCGAAGCTCTCGAACTGTTTGTGAATTAATGAAAGGGTAGCCATTAGAGGAAATAACTATTGAAAAAAAAATAGCCGTCTTCAAAACTACATTATTCGAAGAACTTCAACTGTCTATTCATTTGTCATTTGCGAGTGACCGTACTCAAAGTACACAATTGTTATGGTTAACATGTCTTTTGTAACAGAAGGTGAAACTCTGTTGAGTGTAGATAGTTACATGACAATTTACTCGGATCTCTTGAATATCATCTCAAGTAAATCATCATATCAATGCGCCGTAGTAAATAACTTTACTCATATCAATTGGTCGTAAATAAAAATATTGATTGAGTTCTCTTTGCCTTGTAATGAGCTTTTTTGACTCATTGAGAGTCCGTCTCACGCCTGCAATCTCATTGGTTGATATTACTTGACATACCGTAAGCGTGCAAAATATCTAATGAGTGTCCTGGTTATTATCCATGCCTCGACAGAAGGCCAAGCTGCAGTGAAGGGAAAAGATAACATCAGTAACGAGAAGGATTGCACCAAGAGCATAATTAAGGAACGTATGGGGAAAATACTCTTAAGCTGGTAAATGTCGCGTCCCATCTTTTTTGATATTTATTTTCTCGAATCGTTATATCGGAGAGTACTTCAGTGCTCATAGACGGTTACTTCCCGTAATTTTTTAGTTTAAGTGTTGAAATAATTCATATAATCTGTAGGGACAGGGTTCACTCAGATTGAAAACATTCCCAAAATAAAGAAACTGTTAAATTTTGTCCCCATCACCGTATTAATGAAATCTGCAACATTTAGAGATCGTACAACTAACTTTTAGAGAGGTTCGACTGTAACGTCAAACTCGAGCATGTCAAGAGATCTTGATCAATTTCAAGTTATCAAAGAAGAAACTGATTAGGTGAATGATTTTAGGAATGACTCATTTCCTCCTTACTCGTGCTCCGATCACCAAAGGCTTGGATAACGTGACCACGCTGGCTTATGTGGTCACCGTGTTAGTTGTGTCTACAGTTGCGGCATCAAATCTTGATTTGCATGTGGTTCACACGACAGCAAATATACAGTAGAGCAAGTAGTACGGGAAGATATGTTCAACCTTCGCACGGGCGTAAGGACTTTCTCACTTTCTGGCCAGAGTCTGTCTTATCACATTTGTGAAGACCAAAGCGACGGAAAGAATATCCACAGATTGGCCTCACAGTGCCTAGAACGCAAAATTGTGCATTGTCCGTGCCTCATTAATCTTGGGAAGTTACAAGGACACATGCGGAACCTTGAACTACTGTTCCCTATATCCATAACCTCCTTTTTGACCTCCTCTTTGCACAGAACCCTAAAATGCAACTTATGTAAGTAAGTGAGTCCAATAAATATCTTACAAATTAAGCAACCAGTGCTAAGTATATTCATGGACTAAGGTTGGACACGTGAGTCTACAGGTGTGCAGCAGTTGCATGGATACTGGATATCGATGGAAGGATATTGTTGGAACGACCGTAATTTTTACTAAATTGATCCACCCTGCCAGCGAGTCACCGGTCTATTGTAGGGTATCTAAGGGAATCTCAGGAATGTCCAAGACAGGACCCTGTGACTAGGTCTAAGTCGCGAAGAAAATCCCCGGGTAAACTGCATACATAAACCTGCCGGATCAGTCCAGGAGTTAAAATTGGTCCCCTATGTCTCGAATTACGATCGTCCCATCACTCTGAAATGCAACTTCAGATCTCTGATAGAAATACCATTTATGTTGTTGGGAAAAGTAGCATTAGCTACAAAAGTAACTGAAGCATCTGAACTGTGAGTAGTGTATGATCTTTTGAATCTTCACACTTGCTTTTCTCAGAATCCAACTGTTGAGATTCTTTATTGGGAGAATCTGTTACACTTATGAGGTTGAGGTGTTTCTTGGAGGGGGAAGCGAAACGAACAGTTGTAACTGGTAATTTAATGTTTCATGAATGATCACTATAAAGAACTTAGATGATGTGAATGGAGGGGAGAAATTGCACCAGGACTTGAACAAAGCTGTAGAGACATGGAAATCTTAATCTTAATGAATCAAAACGTACTCAATTATGGGTTCGATGTAGTCTTTGGTGCAGCCTTTTGGACTGCTGGTCAGGGGCAACACACATACAGTCTCACGAAATCCACGAGAGGCACAGGCCAAAATGATACAATAGCAGGTTGCATGTTTTATTTTGCTGGTTCACGTTTTGGCCACAACGTTGTTGTGTTGTATAGAGTGAGTGAACAGTGAGTGAGCTTCTCGTGTCCCATGGATTACAATATGTAGCCATGAAATGCGAGCTTCCCCTGCAGATGAGCTCTTGAGTTATCATCACTAAGAAAAGGTCCAACTTCAGCCAGTTCCAATGAGCAGATTCTAGACAATTTTTTACAATTTATGTTAGTAGTCAAATGAAGCCTTGCAGAAAATCAAGACTATGAGGACTACACTTTTGCAGACAGGAAGGCAGAACTGCAAATCACTCCTGTATATGTTCAAGTTTATATAAGTTTATAAAAATTCAACTTTACAAAACAACAAAAAAGGAGACCGCGTAGAGAAAACAAAGGATGGGAAGACCCCATCAAACCGTACAAGGGAGAGACAAAAAAGGTAAAATGGGGCTAGGTCCCAATAGAGTCTATATGAGAAATCTGCCATACTGCACCTAAGATATCTGAGCTATGCAAGTCATATGGTCTACAAACAATTGGAGCATCCAAAGAAGCATCACCTAGTGTGATTGCTCTCCTATGGATTGCACCAGCCACTGCCCTCTGTAGAGCAATGGACACACGCTTACTTTACAAACAATAAAGTCTCAAACAAAACAAAGTTTTTTGCTACCCTGTGTGTGGTACAGTAGAAGAAGAATATGGCTACACGTTTTAGCACTCTAGAAAATCAAGACTATGAGGACTACACCTTGCAAATACAAAGACAGATTTGCAAATCACTCCTGTATATAATAATAAAGTCTTAAACGTCTCAAATTGTTATATAACAATAAATTATCTAAGGAAACAAAGTTCCTACTACCATGTGTGGTATTGTAGATGAAGAATATGGCTACACAATTTAGCTTTCCAGAAAATCAAGACTATAATGGTCTTAGTATTGCAGAAAATCAAGACTATGAGGACTACTATGCTTACAATGAAAATACTATTTTTGAGGACAAGTTTGTGCATTATGTCCTGTCATCTTATAGTTTCTGCAACTTCTAAGTCTTCCTTGTGAACTTGATGCTCCACCAGCTCATATTGTGAGGCCTCTCTTTATGTAGAGGACTTAGCCATGGCAACACTCCAGTTACTTTGTTGATGATTCCCTCTAGAGCCTTGAGGACGTCCATGAGTAAACTGCATTGGTGGATTCTCTAAAGCCAATGTTCTAAAAGCTATATTTAAAAGATGATACCACATTTGCTCTTGTTGATGAGATTGCAATATCTGATAAAGCTGTTGAATAGCTCTGAAAATAGGTTTAGGCTTGGTAGGATTACAGGCTGAACAATATCAATTGGTCTTGGTGTGATAGTCTCACACAAACTTTCATTGTTTACCAAATGCCAAAAAGGATGAAATTTATCCATCGACAATAAATCTTTATCATTCAGTATTTGCAAAATATGATGCTTACATTATCAAGGTTAATCCTTTCAAAGTGTCTTCCTCCCAACTTCTTGAGATCACAGGTGTAATGGCTCCACACCTTCTCCATAGTGAAAGGTCCAAAGTACTTGGGTAGAGCTTCTTTTGCACCCTCTTGAATCAAACTGAATCAAACAACATTACCCAATCACCTTCCTTGAAGTGCCTCACCTTCTTCTTACCTTTCCTCTTGTCATAACTCTCCTTCTGTTTCCTTTAGGCTTGCTCTACTCAAACCATAGCAACTTCTCTTGCTTCCTCTACTTCCATGAGATGCTCCTTCCTTGACTTCTCTACATCACCTTGTAGCTTCTTCAATTTCCTATGAATGCCTTGAGACGTAGGAAGATTAAAGTGAATAGGGAAAGTAGACTCAATATCGTATACTTAATGCAATGGAAAAATTCTGGTTGATGTCTTCATCATTGTCCTATACTCTCACAAAACCACATGAATCTTCTTGTCCCAATTATATTTTACCCCCTCTATTTTTGCATATTTGGCCAGCATCATGCACAAGGTTTGATTGGTTCTCTTTATAAAGCCATTGGATTTTGGCCAATAGGAGGTAGTCACTCTATGTATAATAGAGAAATGTTATAGAATGGTTATAGTGATACTTCCTATAAACTCCCCTCTTTTATAAAAAATCAACTCCAAATGGCATCCAAACCTAGTGATGATGCATTCATTAAGAAACCTACCGACTTCATCTTCATTATTATCTCTCAATGGTATAGCCTCACCACTTGGTAAGGTAATCAATAACTACAACAATGTATTGTTTGCTCCTTGGGGTTGTATTGAAAGGACCTACAAAGTCAATTCCCCACATCTCAAAAGGTCCTAGCAATGGAATTGATTACAAGGTGGAGTAGAGGTATACTTCCTAGCAAAAGTTTGACAAAGATTACAAGTTTTAAAATAATCAAGACAATCCTTGAAAATTCCCCTCCAATGGTAACCTGCATCTAGAATCTTGATGGTGGTCACCTTACCTACAAAGTGACTCCCATATATCAAACCACCGTTCCTTCATGAGTAGGATAGACTCCTCCTTGCCCATTGCGTTTCAAAGTAGACCATCTTCTCCTTGATGAAAAAGAATATTCCCCACCATTATGTAAGGTCTAGATCTTGTTGCAATGACCTTCTTCTCCCTAGCATGCATCTCATTTGGGTAGTTACCTCTTGTAACAAAGTCCACAATGTCCTTTTACTCCATTGAAACCACTTGAGTGATTGAGATTGTCATGAGCTCTTCATCCAAGAAAGAATGATCTATTGGCTCAAATCCATTATGATCATAGGCCATAGATAATAAATCAACATTTGTGTGTTTCTTCCTTGGCCTATCCTCAATATGTAATCATACTCAAACAAGAGTATCCTCCACCTTGCTAGCCTTCCCTCCACATCAGGCTTGTTGAAGGCGTACTTCAAAGCCTTGTGATTTGTGATAATGATGGCCTTCTCTCCAATCAAGTACTTTTAAAACTTCTTAAGACCAAAACCTACTACCAAACTCTCCTTTTTTGAAATTGAATAATTCTTTTTTTTGAGACCATTTTTCTCCTAGGATAAGCCCATCTTGGTCTAATTCACTAAGAGTGCATCTTATAGCTACATTGGAAGAATCAGTGTAAGGGATGAAAGACTTACTTCAATCAGGTTTAGCAATCATTAGAGTCATAACAAGGGATTGTTTGAGCTCTTCAAAAGCTTTGAGAGCCTCCTTGTATATTCTACACCCTTCTTCATGTAAATGGTAATGCATAAGCCTTGTTGGAAAAATAAGAAGGTGAACCTCCTATAAGACACAACCATTCCCAAGAATTGTCGTAACTTTGTCAAGATTGAAGAGAATGGAAGCTCTGAGATTTTGCTCACCTTTTCAAGATCCACCATCATTCCATCCTTGGAAATAATATGCTCTAATAGTAGATTTCTCTATACCCAAAGATTCAATTCTCTAGCTTGAGTGATGCATTTGCTTCATCCATGCATTGTAAAACCTTGATCAAGTGCTCAAAGTGCTCCTGCTTGCTCCCATAAACACAAAAGTCATCAATGAAATCTCTCATTAATTTCCCCATGAAGGATTCAAACACCTTCTTCATGAACCATTGGAATGTGGCTAGAGCATTTCAAAGCCTAGAAGGCATGACCTTGAAAGCATAAGTTCCCCAAGGTGTGGTGAATGTGGTGAGTTTTTGATGCTCTGATGCAATCTTGATTTGGTTGTAGCCACTATAACCATCTCCAAAACTATGCCTCTCATCACCTGCAACCTCTTCTAACATATCATCAATGAATGGAAAGGGGTAGTAGTCCTGCTTGGGAACAACAATGAGCTTCTTGTAGTCAACACATACTCAAAGCTTGCCTCTTCTTCACAATCACAATTGGAGACCCATTCTGAATTCTCCACCTCAAAAATAAACTCAACCTCTTTGAGATTATCAATCTCCTCCTTCACAACCAAAGTTGATGGTGGGCTTATGCAAAGTTGCTTTTGGTAGACTAGTCTTGCATGTGAATCAACCTCTATCTGGTGCTTTTCCAAGGTGACTTCCTTGAGATCCTTGTAACTAAAAGCATGTGCATGTACTTATAAAAAATCTTTTCAAATCTTACCTTCTCCTCCTTGGTTACATTTGGACCATATTTCAAAGTAGATATTCTCCTCTCTGCCTCCTCAAGGGTCAATGTTGATTTATTGAGATCCTTCAATCCTTTAGCTTTGGTACAAAATCCATAGCACACAAAAGGTGCACATCTAAATCCAATTCAAGTTCATCCTCATTTGAAGAGGTATCTTCCTCCATACTTGTGTCCATACTTGAAGCTCATTCTTTTGAATTAAATTCCCAATAATCAGAAGATGGTGTATCTAAATGAGAGATATGGTTAATATTGGTTATTGGAACTAAAATTTGATGGTTAATGGCTCAATTCTCAAGTACCCTTTATGTCATCAATCAGTTGTTCAAGTTGGTTTCAACCATAGCCTCCCAAGTAGCAAATCATAACTTGCATTCTTTTGACTTGGAAAGTCATGAGATTTTGAACTCCCATGATTGAGACTACCACCTTTTCCACCACACCCCCTGGTCAAACTTGTTACTTGTTTTCCATGCTCACCATAGCAGTTGTAGTCTAGAAGGTATCATACCAAACTTCTTCATGAACTCATATGACATGGTGTTCATTCCAGATCCTCCATCAACAAAAGAATCCTCTATGTTGTGACTATTCATCCTCACATCAATCTTGGAGGTATATTCACAAGCCTCCTATGGTGATGGTTTTGCATCCACCACCCCCATTGATATTGGAGCCTTTGTTTTCTTCTTTTTCTTGCTCCTTATGGAACTCAAACCACCTCTAAGTTCCTTTCTCAAGGTAGGATTTAAAGAAAGTAGTTGATCCACCGTGATGTTGGCCTTGTGACTACCAACATCCTCCAATATATAATAGCCCCATTGTTGCTTGGAGATCAGGAAATCATCCATCCCCAATTTCTTCCTTGGATTCATTGTTGATGGTGTTTAACTAGTTGTGCAAGTAGTCATGGTGGGCATTGGACTATCCTTGCTAAGAGTGTTTTCTTGAGAATAATATATATCATATACCGAATGAGCTCTCTTCTTCTCTTATGCCAAAAGCTCCAAGTTAAAACCTTTGGAGTTTGAGCATTCTTCCTTCTCATACTTGATCTCCACCATATCTATGGATGATATCCAATTACCTCTATTTTTCACATGAGCTTCACTACCTCCCTCCTTCTCTTTATTTGCCCCTCCATAACCTCTTCTTCCATGGTAAGTGGAGTTTGGGTAATTCCTTTGGATGTGACCTCTACCTCCACAACCAAAACAAATTTTATCATTGAAATTGCTAGTTGGTTGACCTCCTCTATATGGATATTTTATATAACCCCTAGGCCCTCTTCTAACATTTTGGTCTATTTCCCTCTTCTCTCTTAGTTGCATTGTATTGACCTTGAGATCCGCAAGTTGCTCTGTGATATTTTGAAGGAGATATTTTGGTGGAGGTGCAAGAACAAGAGCAACTACTTCTTATGGTGCCACCTTTGCCACCAAAGGATCAAAACTCCCACCATAATTGTAGACTTGTGAAGGATACACAACCTCCTTCACCATCAAATCACTCTTATCTCTTTCCAAACTCTCTTCCATATGAATTGCACTTGATAGCTTCTATCTTGGAAGAAGTTTTCTCATATCTCACCTTGCTTCTAATTTTGGTTTAAATCCTCCCACAAAATTCTTGGTTAACATGGCTCCTATCCAAATCATGTTAGTTTCCATATCATCTCTAGGCTTCCTCAATATCATGCAAAACCTAGACTCTAAAATACCATTAGCTAAACATATTATCAAGAGGTGGAAATTGGCTTTGCAATATTTGGAAGGATGTTATATATGATGGCCTAAGTAGATCAGATAGAGGTGTCACCTAAAGATTACTTCTATTAATAGGGTAGAGGCCAAAAACATCTTGAAAATTTCAAAGCCAATTTTGGAGGCCTAAATGGATGAATTAGGCCTCAAAAATTAAAGTTATCTTCTTACCTAAAGGGAAAGATGTGTTGCGTTCTCCCCATGTTCATCTTGTAAAGAGCTTTTTGATGGTACCTCATCCATGTTATTCCAAGATTCCTACAAGAAGATTCACCAAATTTCCTTCTCATCAAAGTTGTTGACCAACCAAATAGGACAAGGATCTACATGCACCCACCCATGCAACTAATCTAAGGGTGGAGCTTGCTGACATGTCATCAATCCATATATCCAATCCAAGGATAGAGCTCCTTCTAAGGGGATTCTCTTTGCAATATAATAAAGACAATGTGGTAGTTTGGGGCATTGGAGTATTAAGGGCTGCAGCCTTGTGTTTCTCTTAAGGGTTCTCCTATCCTTAAAATATTACAAACTCTAACTTCTTTAATCTTTCTACATAAACTCTCCCTTTCTCTCCATGTCCTTCCTTGAGGAAGGTAACCTCACTCATCAATCTTTCATAACTCTCATCCATAAGAAAGTTTCATTGACCCAAGACTCCTCTTGCTCATCTCTCTTCTCTCTCTTTTGGTATTCTAACTCATATTATGTAAGAGCTACATACTCAAAGAACTCCGGTAATAATGATGCTCACTCATTCTTCCTCCTCTCATTGTTTCATATGCAAGCACTCTTGAAGTCTCTCATAAAAGCCTCCACATCCTCTACATTTTTGCCAAAGAAAAACTAGAATTTTTCCCGTCTTAGCTTCTCACTACCTTTCTTTATTTTTTTGTTTATTTTTTTGCTCTCATCCTATAACTAATAGAATTTATCCATGACTAGCACCACTTGAGAGTAGTCCACTCTAGGTAGTACAAAGGGTTCAGGTTGCTCCATGATTTCTTTGGCACTCATGTGAAATCTCATGGAATATTTTATTCATCAACTAAAAGATTATCTCCATCACTAATCTTGAGAACTTCTTGAAGAAGGTGGTAGTTTCTCTATAATGGTAACATGAGACTCTCCAAGATCCTTCACCAAGGTCTCCAACAATGTTATTGTTCCTTTACAGTCATGGCTCTTTTGAAAGTCCTTCCACTCCACAAACCTCACACAACTCCTTGGTCCTAGATCTCCTCCCTCCCAATCTTGGTGAAGAAGGTTCAACATGCAATCCTAAGTCAAGTAAGCCTCTCCTTTCCTGCAATCTCTTGCTCCCAAGACTCAATAAACATGAACTTGCCTTGTGTGCCTTCTCTTCACATAAAAACCACTTAGAATCACTCTTTCCTCTAAACAATGAAGATCTTTGAATCCTTTCAACATTCTCTTCAAATTTTGCTCTAAACTCTCCTTTCTTAAAATCAGCCACTACTTTCACTTCAACCCCTTGAAGAACCTTACATTTCCTTAATTTCCACTCTTGATGGCCCTTCATGCTCCTAAGATGAGTCTAAACACTCAAACATGCTTTCGGTCAACCTACACTCCTCATTTATCATAACTTAATTCTCTTGAAATTAGCCTTCCCCACAATGTCATCCAATTCTCCCAAATTATATATAAAGCTTTCTTCTAGAAATTTGTGCACACTTAATAAACCCCCAAGTTGTCCTCCTCTATAAAATTTCAGCCCTTTTTATTGAGCCATTTGGCCTAGGCATCTTTCTATTCAGCTAACATCTTTTAGATTTGGTTTGGAAATTACTCCCTCACTTTAAAAAAAATGAGCGTCCTGGCCAAGAATGATCTGTCCACAATTCTTGAAACCAGAAGGGAGGATATTTTGGTTTACTTTTCTTGGAGTTTTTCAAAAAAATCTAATGGAAAATGAAGAAGTGGCAAACTCTGTACAAAATTCCAAAGAGTATGCATTTAGTGTGAAAAATTTACCCTACCACATTCCAAAAATTCTAGCTCAATGTGTGTAGTAGCCCTTGCAATAATTTTAACTGTCCCAACTGATAGATAATCTGCAAGTGGGATGGTAGAGTTGGATTTTGAGTGTTATTGGTTATTTTCTAAGGATACCATAGTATTCTCTTGATAGAAATGAGGTCCTTGAATCCAATACATGAATTTCTTCATCAATATTTTTATGAATATTAGATGATGACAAAGTAGCATCATCTCTATTGGATGCAATGCTATAGTTGTTATAATTTTCATCGAAATTTATTAGAGAATTGTATTAGTGGGAGAAGGTCCAATATAATCCACTCTTTCATGTTCATCTAGGTGCTCTTTTTGTTGTATTGGCTTCTTGGTAAGTTGAATTTGTCTAGTTCTTTCTTTATTTTATTTATAGCATCTTTGTACACCATGTCTTTGTGTTTGAAGAATATATCATTGGAATTTTGCATTGTATTGACTCTTTGTCTTTTGTCTATTTTCAGTTGAAAATCACTTACAAAAACTTTTTCATTAGCCAAACCTTATGTAATTGTCTTGGAGTAAATCTTCACTTGTTGACTCTACCTCGGTGAAGATCCTTGGTGAATTTATAATCCTTAACTCATTTCTCTCTTTACTTAATGATTTTCTTGTGTGAGCAACTTAAGAATTTTGATGTGTTGCTATTTAGGAGGATACTAAATTTTCTCCTATTTTGGGTGGAACTTGAGCAAAAGAATCACATGTTTAAATGAACGGTGATATCTTGTTTAATCTAGTGTTCAAAAACTCCATGAATTTTTTCTCTTTGGCATTAATTCCAATTTTGAGTTGTTGTTAGACATGTCAAAATACAAGAACATCTATAGAACATTGTTGCACTTTTTATCAACAAGGCAATTAATATTTTCTTGTTTGTAATCTTTGATCTCATTTTCATCTAAATATGTAAAATACACTTCATTGAACTCAAGTATTTTATTCTGAAATATATCCTTTGCTTGCACAAAAAGTTGAGAGGTTCAAATATGAAGTCTTAATATATTTTTCCTTAGATCAAATCAAAAGATGGACATTGTGTAAGGAGTACTTCTTATATAATGAGAATTTTAATCACCATTGGAGATCTCATAGATCCACATGTTTTGCAAGAGTTGAGATAATCAATGGTTGACAAGAATAAATTTTTTTTCTCCTACTTCTATATATATTTTTATAAGAGAATCAACTAGTGTGGAAATGAATATAAACTACCCATCAAAAGTACACATGGCCTAGTCTAGCAAGAGCAGGTAAGATATAAAATCAACACAATTGGCTTATACATATCTACAAGCACTTAAAATTGTGTAACTTGTGTGAAAACATCAGCTAGAACTTAAGGTTCTCTCTTTTAAATAGCTTTGGTGTGGACCTTATATTGAGGTCTTATAAAAAGAGTCTCATAGAAATAGAGAATTATGGATTATTTATTCCCAACTTAAGATGCTTGTTATCTACAAGCATCTTAATATACAAAATACCTCTTCATCTTCATCATGTAATCCATATTTATTCAAATACTCCTCCTTTTCTACTTTTATGGTTATACGTAAACTTAAAATATGCAACTATATGTCCTTTTTCACTTTGTATAAATTTTTGATATCAAATAGACCGTCTTCTTGTCAAGCTTGTGTTGTGCTTGTGAAGATAATTTTTTTGTTTTTGTTTGAAGGATCTCCTTAGTACCAATATCTCTCATTCATTAAAAGGCTTCTACTTATTGTACAATGTGAACTACTTATTACTCTCAATCTTCTATGCAATTCTAGAATTTGGATTTTTAATTGTTAAAAGAGATTTTCTCCTTTATAATGCAATTCTAGGATTTCATTTTTGTAGCTTAATTTTGGATTGCAATAAAAAAGATGCATGTGCTTTTCAAGTTATATCCAAAACATGCATTCCAAAGGAGAACATCTCTTTAAAACTTCAAAAGTGAACTTCCAAAATTTCACTTTAAAAATTAAATGATCTGTTTTGACATTAATAAGAATTGATATTACATTGATTGGTTATGTAGTAGAAAACTTACTATGTAAGTACTTAATATGCTTGAGCCCAAAAATAACATTTTGTGATATCAGTTTGGTCATAGGCCATTGCTAGTGTAATTGTAATATACACTCAATTAAAGACAATTATAGCTTGATTCTTGATACATCAAGTGCATATATCAAGGACTTGATCCTTTGATAAATAATAAAGATCTCCAATGGCTATTTATCTCTTTGATATGTAGGGTGAACATGGGTGTGTTAGGTACATCTTTATGCAACATAAACATGGTTCTGAGTAATAATGTAAAAAGTTCCATTTTTTTTATATTCTCCAACAAAGACTTCTCTGAAGTCTATGTTGGAGATGTGTGTATTGAGCTTGGAGATAAATTTTGATTTCTTATGGTGTGACAACAATAATGAGGTTAAAGCTCTTCAAGGATAGCTATGGGTTGTGATGAGTTCAATTCTCTCCTTGAAAATTTTCTCATTCAACTTGATAATTCAACCAATTTTATTTATTTTTTAATGTGATAATATTATGCATTGAGCTTGTATCAAGAGGTAGTTTTAGAACCAGATCTATGGTTTTTCTCACAAGAAATTGTGTATATAAAATCATTGATACATTGCTTAAAAAACCCATAAAACTTTAATAAACTCTAATGGATAAGGATATCATTATAGCAATAAAATTGATGGCTAAAATCTTTTATGTTAATATGACAAAATTTATAGTTTCATTAATACAAGAAGGTGAACATTGTAGAGTATCTCCAGCTAATTTTGTACTTAAAATCTCAAGTTTATTCATATTTATTCCACTTAGAATTTTCTTGTTCAGGTTAGAGGAGGAAAATTCTTGATGGAAGATTAATTTTTCTATAAAGATGATAATTTGTGATATGTGAAGCTATAAATAGCATATAAGACTATGGTTTACATCCATCTCCTAAAATAATTTTATATCTCAAAAGTTACATGAGTCCTCATTGTGAGGAGGATACTATAGTGATACACCTTTGCACTATTAATACATTTTTCATATTTATCTTAATTTTCATAGATTAGTGAAAGGTTAAAAAAGTTTTTAAGGCTAGAATACAAGGTTTTTCTACTCATCATCAACCTTGAAGGTAATCACAAAAGAGGACAAGATTATGAAATAGGAAAAACACCATGACCCTTCTACATCCAAGGATCATGAGGAAAATAATTGTGAGGATTGTGATCTTTGTGATGTTGTATCTTCAACATTGATAACCCTAAGGCCAAAAGTTTGTAAGCAAAAAATTCCATCCTAAATAAAATTAGCCTAGAATATCATTGGCTTGATAGTTAGTCAATCTTGGAGAACTCAAACAACTTGAATGCATTACCACCACGATAAAGAACAAAAATAAATGACCATTCAAATTGGCATAAATGCTTACATGTGTGAATAGCAATGGTTTACCATTGGCACACTTGCCAAATTGCAAATTGGCCCACTCTATCACAACAATTGCAATGCCAAAGCTACTTTGCTTGAACATTGGAATGTTAATCTTGGTAGTCATAGCTATACTAGTAGTTGCTCAAAGATTATTTTGTGATGGCCAAATTTTGTGTTAGGACTACAATCACAATGTTAGAGCTACCTTTTGTACTATTGGGTGGGCCATTAGAGGTGTTATTAGGGATGGAGTTATATGTCATTTCAAGGAGTATACCTTCAAAGCACAACTCAAGAGAGCTCACTTTCTTTGATGTTAACACCTCAAGCTCTTGATTGTGGTGGATAGAGGCCAATAAGCATCACTTTGAGTCTCTTAGCCAGAGTTTATATGGCTAGATAGTGTAATCATAGCCTCTTTTTGGTAGTGTATTGAGTTGAGTGTTGAGTTTTTGATTCAAGTTGAGTTTGTGATTGAGTGATTACATCAAAGAAAGTGAACTAGTGTGAACTCAAGTGTAGGAAGTGTAAGCATTGGTGGTATTTCTATGCTTGGAGCATCATTGATGCGTTTAATCATTGTGCTTGATTTCTTGGAGAGTGAATATATGTGGAAACATTGCTAGATTTTGTTGTGATTTTGTAGATTTATGGACCAAGTGCGGAAGCACTACCAGAATTGGATCAATGGATGTCCAATTACATCAATATAAGAGTCAATTTGTGGTGCCCACATTTTTTGTTTTTTTTTTCAAAATAAAGAAAAAGAAGTGTATAGAGAAGTCAGATTGCGCTTGTATGGCCAAAGAAAGCAAAGAAAAGAGTCTTCGGGATGAAACCCAAAGTAAAGTGACTTCGGGTCATAAGGCAAAGTACTCGGAAATGCCTTGTCAGCATACAACCCAAAGTAAATTGTCTTCGTATCGGGGGGGAGCTCAACCGGAGGCAAAGACAGTCTAACAACCTTTTGTCAGGGCAAGAAATTCAAGAAGGGACCATTCAAAAACCGGCGGCCCATACGTGCAAAGGTTGATTGACAGTGACAGGTGCATGCAGGAGGTGTGATTTCTCGGTAGAAACTTGAAGTGAGGACAGACAAAGAAGCGCAACTCTATAAAAATTGAACTCGCAACAACGAAATGTCGAGTAATTTTCCTTTGCCGTTGAGAAGTCATCTTGCAGGTGATCATGGGAAGGAAAATAGAGTTGGAATTGCGTTTGTGCGTAAGGGAGAAGTCACGAGAGTGAAATCAAGAGATAGTGAGAAGGCAGAAGAGATGGGAAGAGGAAAGAAGAAATCTGAATTTGTAGTGAGAAATTATGCAATTTGGATGTTAGATGTGATCGCTAGGATCAAAGTCTTGAGCCAACTTTGGATCACTTTTTTGGCACGGAACTGGAATGTGAGCTTTCCAGGGTTCATGACAGAAATCATCAAGAGCAAGTGTCTTGATGGACCCGAGGAAGAAGGGAAGAGAGGAAATCCGGCTCGCTGGACAGAGTCGGATTGGAGACTCGTACTCGGGAAGGAAGCATGCTCGGAGCAGGGGGCCACGTTTTTGGGGAAGGGAGAGATAGCTCAAGAAACCCAAGAAGTGAGAGATGCATTCTTGTCAAAGCGGACAAAGAATGGGTACAAAGTTGAGAGCTACAAAGACCCTGTGAAGAGAGGAATTGTGAGTGCACTGATGGCCATCCTGAAGCCAGAGAGAACCACTTATGTGATGAAACACCAAGTGGTGTTCTTTCATAAGCTATTTGCAAGAGAACCAATCAATTGGGCGAGGTGTTTCCACAAGAGAGTGAGGCAGATGGTGTGGAATTTGCGGGATAAATCGCCTCCACACTACATCGTGCCGTTTGCAGCGCATTTCTACCTCAAACTAAACTTGCTGAATTTGGTGGAGCGGACTTGGATGGTGTCTCACTTCCATCCTGATTTGCAAAAGGAGGTCAATGTCGAGGAGCAGCAATACATATTGCAAATTAGGAGCACCGATGACTACTACACAAAGATAGGGAAGAACGTGGAGGTCGTAGTGAGTACTCCGAATACGAAGAAGAGGAGTCGGCAGGGCAAAGCCAAAGACACAAAGAAACCTCAAAAGACATAGAGAGGCAACACGAGGCGAGGTATGGTGGTGATCGAGTCGGAGGATGAAGACTCGGAAGGTGATGCCGAGCTTAAGATTGAAGACTCGGAACACGAGGAGGAGCCTGAGCTAATGCTGCAAAGTGGAGATACAAGTAGTGATAGTGAAGGAGGAGAAATGACATCGGCACTAATGGCTGAAGAAGAAGTTCAGGCAGCAATTGAAGCCGAGGACGACACACAGTTGGAAGATGAAGTAAGTGTGCCCAAAGAGAAGAAGATCGCAGTACAGAGAGGAGTTCGCTTGAGACGTAAGGCAAAATGTGAAGCGGGGCCGACTAAGGCAAAAGAAAACATGAGTGAAAGCTCGAGAAGTGAGGCGTCGATTCCAATACAAAAACTGCAGAGACAAAGGCAAGTATCGGGCAAACAAGAAGGGAGAAGGAAGATCACTCCGCAGGTTGAAGTAGTTGCCAGTGATGGAGTGGAGTACCTATGGGAGATTGTGTGCCCATTGCTGGTGAAGTTGGAGCACAAGAAGAAGGAAATGCAGTCGACATGTCCGAAGGTGAAGACTGTTTTGCAGGTCTTAGCAAGATTAGAAGAAGAGAACTTGGGGTTGAAGAAGAGTATAACCCGAGGTGAGGAGGAAAGAGAAGTGCTGCAAGCGGAGGCAGTAGTGAGAAGTCAGGTAATTGAAGACCTGAAGAGGGAAGTAAATTATCGAGAGGATCTTGTGAAGAAGAGTGACATAGCAAGGGAGAGACAAGTAGTTGAGTATGAGATCTTGAAGTAGCAGTTTGCTGATTCAAGAGTAGAGGTAATCCATGCTATGGCGAGAGTAGCTGCAAAGGATCAAGAGCTCGATAGGGTGATGGAGAGTGTCAAGGAGAAGAAGCAACTTTGGCAACAAGAGTTGGCGGCACGATATAGAGAAGAAGATAGATTACAAGAATTACTTCGTAATCAGGAGGAGAGAGTTGTCCAGAAGGAGAAGGAGAAGGAGAAGGAGTCAGTGAAAGCCGAGTTCAAGGCGGAGTTGGCAATGTACCAAGAGGATTGGCTTGCAGATTGGGAACATGAGAGAAAGATGAGATTGGAGCCATTGAAGGAGATAGTCCTCCGAATGAATGCAATGTTAAGTACAGAGGCTAGCATTCGGATTGAAGAGACGAGGCTGCACAAGTTGAAGTTGTTGGTGCAGGAGACAAGGCAAAGACAAGCAAAGGATACAGATATGAATGCCTTGTTAATTAGTCTCAAAACTCGTGTAGATAGAAAGATTTTAGAGGTAGAGGATAACATTTCAATTAGATTAGACTTTGTGAAAATAGAGATAGAAAAGCTTTGGAAAGATGTTAGAGCAAAACCCAAAGTAGATAACATAGGAGTGCAAATGTCTTCAAAATTACCGATGGAGACATTAGAGAAGAGTGGGTTGAGAGATGAAGATTTAGATTACCCACTAGTGCAATTTCAGATCAAGAAAGAGAATTACTGGATCTGGTAGAAGAGGAAGAAGATACAAGACCCAAGGAAAAAGAAGTAGGAAGTAAAATTACTTCGGGTTTGGGTTTGAAAGCCGATGATGAAGTAGACATCGGATTGGACTAGTTACAGTTTTGAGATTTGAAGAGGCAGATATGAAGAGGTGCATTGTCATTTCGGATCTACAGGTTGGAAGAGTTGTTATAGAACAATATAGTTGTTACAATTTTCTATTGCTGCACTACTTAAGAGTGACATTCGTAGAGAAATGTTGTTCAGTGCTCATTATTTTTGAGAATAGATAAAGCGAAGTGCTGTGAAGTAATGCTCGTCGCTTGAGCTTGATTCTGAGTATCAACGTTGTACTTGTGATTGTGAGTGTTTCAAGAAATTCAAAGTGCAAGTCAATGTGCTTGTTGGATGTTGGATTCCATAGCCTTGATCTTCATTTTGTGTGTTTGATCCTGAGTGAAGTGCAATTGAAGCAATGCCTTGACAGATCTGAGAGGAATTGTAGTGTTGGTAGTATTCTGCATTTGTGAGTGTAGTGCGAAGTTGATGTGAAGTAATTTTGATTGAGGAAGTTGTGCCTTCAGTGGAGGGGTGGAACACAATTTTGAGGCAAAGTCGTTTTGTAGTGAAGTGCCATTTTTGGGAGAGCTTGAATCATCACAATCAAGATTGTTTGGAAAGATTTGATGGAGTTGTGATTAAGGAGTGTGAATTTGTTACAAGACTGCAAGTCAGTGCTTGTTACTCTCTTCTAGGTGTGGTTTCTACCTGAGAGATTAAAGACGCAACCAAGAAGAACTACATGTTATTGTTTGACTTCGTATTTGACGAATTCTGACTTGTATCTTTGCGGGAATGAACTTTACTTACCCGATTATTGCAAAAGTGATATTTGTCGGGTTGTCACACAATTTGAATGCATGAAAGTGAAATTGGAGGTTGGATGTTGGACCAAAGTGCAGAATTGAGGTTGGATCTAGGGATACATCTTCTCGAATTAAGGATTTGGTGTTCCTATTCCTCAAATTTGAGAGATTAGCTTAATTTGAAGGTCCAAATTTGGTAGAAGACTTAGAGGTTTATCAAATTTATAGATGTCAAATATGGAGGTTCAAGTTGGAAAGGTTAGCCAAATTTGGAGGTTTGTGAGATTTAGCAAAGGTTAACTAGATTGGAGAGGGTTTGAATTGGCAAGAAGAAAAGCATCATTTGGTTGGATTTTTGCATTTAAAGATTATAAAGTGCTAGAGGTTTAATTAGGATAAAGAATAAGGCTAATCTAACAAAAATTAGACAAAGTTTGAATTGGCATCCTCAAATTGGAGAGATTAGCTTAATTTGAAGGTCCAAGCGTGGTAGAAGACTTAGAACTCTATCGGATTGATGTACGTCAAATCTAGAAGTCCAAGTTTGAATTTTGGCATATAAAGACTATGAAGGGCTAGAAGTGCAATCTAACAAAGGTTAGCCAAACTGAAAAGGGTTTGAATTGGCAAGAAGAAGGATCTCATTTTTTTGAATTTTGATGTTTAAAGACTATGAAGGCCAACAAGCCAACTTGCATGGTGTGAGGATAACTAGTTAAGATGATTTTTTGATAGTCTTTTAGCAAAATCAGACACCCCTCAAGATTGTGCATAGTAAAGTTTAAACCTTGAAACTCTAGTTCCTAGATTAGTGTCCTAGCCAACTAGTCCGCATTCACTTGTTGTCATAGAGATTGGTGAACTCATATCTATACCTATGAAACTTTGATAAGGGTATAGTGACATCCTTGGCAATCTTGGTAGTGAAGGAGTAGATAGATGTTACCCTAATCTCAAATGCCAAATGGTAGAGTCAACCCAATTGGAATGAATGGATCAAATGAAGGATTAATTGTTTAGAATTCTTGTGATTAGAACCCACCCATTTTCTATTTCCTATTTTTGTACCATATTTTTATGAGTTGCCTTGATATTTAGAGCATGGGTCTAGTGTGCTTCATTGTGAGGTTGGAGAGATGACCATTCAAACTATCTATATTTCTCTTTGGTGAGGCAAGAAGTGATGATTTGTAGACTGCAAGAATACATGTTATGATGGTAGGTTACGAGTCACCTTTTCATGATTAGACTTACATTAGTAGGTGGTGTTTGGTTGTTGGCTACACTAGATAGTTCTTGGTAGTGATAGTTGGTGGTTATGGTTGTAGTCATTATAAGGTTTTTTGGAGATTTTAAAAGGAGATTTTGCAATAGTACACAATGGGTTTACATGAATTGGCACTTGGTATCAACTAGTATCTCAAGTTGTAGTGAAGGAGGAGATTGATCTAAGAAATGATTCAATTGAGATTGCATATTGTGTATCCATATTGTTGTTGTAGGACATAGATAAGATTATGGGGTCTTTAAGGACTTGTAACACCCATTTGTGCATGTATGAGCTATTGTGATATTTAGTTTGGTATTATAAGTACTTGAGAGATATTATTTATATAGAGATAAAGGATAGTTCTACATTAGTCAAGATTAGCTAAAGTTAGTCATAACTAAGATAGAGAGGACCTTACTTTAGAGGAAGTAGAAAGATGAGCACCACTATTTTGGATTCTAATGTATTGACTTGGTATTTGGTATCAAGGAAAGAGTTGAGAACTCTTGGATCCATATGCCTTTTTGCTTTGGATTCTTCTATAATCAAAGGATAGCTCATGTGAAAGAATCCTTACCTTAGTGGTTGGGTCAAGATAAGACCACATGCTTAGGAGAATATTCCTATCAATAAAGATATTCCTTTGGACTTTTGAATTTATTTGACTTTTAGCCTAGTAACTTGAGTTACTCCAATAATTAGTAACTTTGGTGCTTGACTATTTCATAATTATATAAACTAGGGATGAGGAGGTACTCATTATCCTTTCATTTGTAACTATCTTTCTACCATTGAGTTCCATAGTTAGCAATGGTTGAGTCTTGGAGTGTTAGCCTTGGAGGAGTAGGATGGGGTTGGGATTCCTTGCCTTCTTAGTCTATGGTGTGCTACTATAATAGCCATCAGAAGTTCATCTTGAGTGAGGGATAAGCTGGCTCACAATTTTGGTTCCATTACCGGTGTTGTTGGGAAAATAGCCCACACTTACCCTTGATGCCATTTGGTGTGAATGTTTTCTTTCCTCTTCTTCTTGTTGCAAGGAACTTGGATTTTTATGTCAATGAATCTTGAGAGTCATTTTATGCTACCTTGTCCCAGAAATTTTTTTATATTATTGTAAAGGCCAGAAGTAGTTTTGTGTTGTTGTAAGCTCAAGAGTTCATTTAATTTTGCTTGAGCTCGGAGTTTCTTTGTGTTATACAAACTCAGGGCTTAAATTTATGCTATAAGAGCTCTAGATTTTGTTTATGTTGTTGGGGCCTTAGGAGTATTTTTCATTTAGTAGTAGAGAAAAATATTTTTAAGCATTGAGACAAGAGAAGAGAAAAAGGTTCGAGAGAGGGACATGGAGTTTTTTTCTTGGAAAAAGAGAGCTTATGGCAAGACTGGACAGGAGAGGGGGGAAAAAGCTATCAAGGGCTTGGAATGTAATGGAGTGAAGAGGAGGGTTTGGAGAGAGAGTAATGGAAGAGGGAGAATAGGCCAAGACAGCTGAGATTTATGGAAGGAGAGTGATGTTTATGTTTGGAGAAGAAGGCATGTAGAGGTTTTTCTGGAAAGTGGCTGCAAGAATAAATTTTTGCAAGAGAAAGGGAAGGGCTTGGAAAGTAGTAGCATGAAGGCAATTTCACAGGAAAGAATGAAGGGTTTGTGAGTGGTTGCAAGAAGGCAATTTTTGCAAGATAGTGAAGGGTTTGGTGAGGGGCAGGAAAGAAATTTTCATAGGAAAGAATGAAGGGTTTGTGAGGGCTATAGGAAGACAATTTTCACAAGAATGTGAAATTGTTTGGTGAAGCTGCAGGAAGACAATTTCTGCAGGAATGTGAAGTGGTTTGGTAAGGCTGCAGGAAGGCAATTTTTGCAAGAATGTGAGGGGTTTTGTGAGGACAGTAGGAAGGAAGGCAAATTTTTGCAGGAATGTAAGAGGTTTTGTGAAAATAGCGGGAAGGCAAATTTTTGGCAGGAAAGTAAGGCTTGAGAGTGGAGGGCAGAGAGGAGGAAGAGTTTTCTCAAAGGACAGTGCAAATGTGCAGGTGCTGGAAGCTTGGACAAAGAATGAATTTCAAATGAAGGCTTGAGAGGAAAATGCAAGAAGGAGAGAGAGCTTTTTCATGAAGGTGAATGTAAGGGTTGAACAGAGAATAGGAGAGAGAGAATTTTCTCAAAGGACAGTCCAAATGTGCAAGAGCTAGGAACTTGGACAGAGAATGAAATTTAGATAGGAAGGATTTTGAGAGAAAATGCTTTGAGAGAGAAATCTTGCTGGAGAGGAGATGACAGAGCAGTAGAGCTTTGAGGAATGCTTTGAGAGATCAGAGAGGAGCTTTGATAGTGATTGGAGACTAAAAGGTGAATAAGGAGGAGTCTTGACAGTGAATGGAGATGCTTTGAATGAATAGGCTGAAGGACTTTTCCTTGGCAAATGGACAGGACACTTAGCCTTTGAAGGATGCTTCAAGAGTTTAAAGAGAGAAGTCTTGATAGTGAAGTGCCACAAAAGGGTTTGGGAGAAGCTTCCACTGGTCAGGAAGGAGGTCCTTGGCTGAAACAAGGCCAGAGAGGATTTAAGGAAAGAAGGTGAAGATTTTGACAAAGGCTATAGAGGAGAGAAATCTCGGAATGGAGGCAGTTGGCTGTGCAAAAGCAGAAGGAGAGAAGAATTCCTTGCTTTCTTGCCAGGCTGAAGGGTTATGGGGGAGAACTTTGAAGGTGAGAGATATTGCTTGTTTGAGCAGAGAGAAGGAAGAGAGATGATGCATCAAATGAGAAAGTGAGATCTAGACAGGGGAACCTTCAAGGGGAAAGTCTGGGCAGAAGGAAGAGAGAAATGCTTGGTTGTGCCAGCAAAGAAGACCAATGAATTTTCTAAAGTGATCTTGTCTTGATTGTGACAGGGCATAGAAGAGAAGAGGTTGAGAAGGTTGGTTGTTTGTGCTTGGAAAAGGATGGAAAGATTTGCTAGAATGAGTTGATTGGATAGCTGATGAGTTAGGCGTGGTCACTGCATAGGAAAGAGCTGTTTGCCTTCATCCAACTTATAACTGCATGACTGGTTAAAATGGTGATTTGTGAACAAATGTGTGCACTCTGAATTATGAATGTTGTTAAGGGAAGGACTCCATTTTAGGAGCTCTCGGTCCAGTCTATGTGATTGCACAGTACAGTGAGCTGGACACCTGAGTTTGATCAAGGTTAGTTTGCTTGTGACTATTCCATAAGTCTCATATGAACTTGTCTTAGGAATTGGTCTGATTCAAGACCACAAACCAGAGCATAAAAGAGAACTGGAAATGAGACTATATAGGAGTAGAGCCACGAGGCTAAACACAACTTAACATAACAGTTCTACAAAGATCAGCATTAATCTATGAGATCCAACATACAAACCTCAAGAGAAGCCTACCCCTGGGAGCAATTAGAACAACCTGCCCTATCAAGGATGAGATTGCCAACCATACCGGAGTGAGAGAGAGAGTATCAAACTATAAGAAGTCTCAAGTCATCAACAACAAGAGCAATCTAAGCACGAGCAGCCAGGTGCCCGACGCACTCTTGAGACCAAACAATCCTTGCAACATCAGGACCTCTCTAGAAGGTAAGGTAATGTTCCGCATACAATTCTATATTAGATAGAAGGAGGCTATGAGAACTCACTTGGAGAGAACGTTAGGGGAAGAGAAGGCTGGACTTATATTAAAAAACTTGGACCTGTTTGTATACCCTATAGTATCATGTTTTTGAGGTGATATTGTATATACTTTACACATGAGAGGATTTGGAAAGATTGTGTGAGGTGGATTGCAGATTTTAGGAATTATGGTGATCTTGGGCAAAACCTCACGTTTAAAATCTAGATTTGAAATTTTCATAGTAAATAGCTTCAATAATCTTTCAAGTGAGACACTTAAAATTATTTCAAGGACTACTACATGCATTGAGCTATTTTTTTTGGGAGGTGGTAGGATAAATATCCATGCAAATTGTATGCTCTCTAGAATTTTGTATTGTGAGCCGGCATGTCTCTCACTCAAGATGAACCTTTGATGGCTATTATGTTAGCACACCATGGACTAAGATGGCAAAGAACCCCAACTCCATCATACTCCTCCAAAGTTAACAGTCCAAGACATTGCTCACTAGAGAACTCAATGAGAAAGAGATAGTTGCAAATGAAAGAATGATGAGTACCTCCTCACCCCTAGTTTATATACTTGTGAAATAGTTATGCACCAAAGTTACTAATTATTGGTGTAACTCTAAATTACTAGGCTAAAAGTCAAGTAAGTCAAAAAGTATAAAGGAATATCCATCCACATGGGCATATTCTACTAAGCATATGATCTTATCTTGACCCAACCACTAAGTCAAGGATTCCTTCACATGGGCTATCCTTGGACTATAGAAGAATCCAAAACAAAAAGGCTTGCGGGCCAAGAGTTCTCAACTCTTTCCTCAAAGCCAAACACCTAGGAATAATACCAAGTCAACACACTAGAATCCAAAATAGTGGTGCTCATCTTTTTTGGTTCCTCTAAAGTAAGATCCCCTCTATCTTAGCTATGACTAATGTAGAACCGTCCTCTATCTCTATGTAAATAATATCTCTCAAGTACTAGTAATGCCAAACTAAATATCACAATACTAAATACATGCACAAATGGATGTTCCATTTATCCCCGGACTAAGTTTTCACTTTGTCCTCAAAGTGAAGGTCTCTCTACCTTCTATGATACATCTTCAACTTATCATGGTTAATCCTATCAAAGTGTCTTCCTCCCTTGTGTTAACTCCTTGACATCATAGGTGTAATTGCCCCACACCTTCTCCACTATGAAAGGTCCAAAGAACTTAGGCAAAAACTTCTTTTTCACTCTCTTGAATCAAATAGAATCAAACAACATTACCCAATCACCTTCTTTGAAAGGCTCCACCTTCTTCTTGCCTTGCCTCTTGTCATAGCTCTCCATTTGTTTCCTTTGGTCTTGCTCCACTTGAACCATAGCAAATGCTCTTGCCTCTTCCAATTCCATGAGTTGATCCTTCCTTGACTTCTCAGCATCACCTCCTTGTGCTTTCTTCAATCTCCTATGAATGATTTGGAAGGTAGGAAGATCAAAGGGAATAGGTAAGGTAGACTCAATACCATATACCAATTGAAATGGAGAATATTTGGTAGAAGTCTTCATGGTTGTCCTATACTCCCAAAAAATTGCATGAATCCTCTTGTCCCAATGATGTTTAGCCCTCTCTATATCCGCATCTTTGGCCAACATCATGCACAAGGTCTGATTGATTCTTTGTGCCAAGCCTTTGGAATTTAGCTTATAGAATGTGGTTACTCTATGTGTGATAGAGAAATATCATAGCATGGCTATAGTGATGCTTCTTGTTAAATCTCCTCCTCTATTAGAAACCAACTCCAAAGGGCATCCAAACCTAGTGATAATGAGTTCATAAAGAAATCTCTCAATTTCATCTTCATTCTTGTCCCTCAATGGTCTAGCCTCAAACCACTTGGTAAGATAATCAATAACAACCACAATATACCAATTGTTCCTTGGGGTTCTATTGAGAGGACTTACAAAATCAATTCCCTACTTCTCAAAAGGTCCTAGCAATGGAATTGATCTAAGTGGTGGAGTGGAAGTAGAATTCCTAGCAAAAGCTTGACAAACATGCCAAGTTTTGCAATAATCAAGACAATCCTTAAAAATCCCTCTCCAATGGTAACCTGCACCTAGAATCTTGAAGGCTATCACCTTTCTTGTAAAGTGTCCTCCACACACTAAACCTTCATGAAACTCCTTTATGAATAGGATAGACTCTTCCTTACCCACTGCTCTTTGAAGTAGACCATCTGCTCCTTGGTGAAAAAGAATATCCTCCACCATTGTGTAAGGTCTAGATCTTGTTGCAAGGGCTTTCCTCTCCCTAGCATGCATTCCTTCTAGATAGTTACCTCTTGTCACAAAATCCACAATCTCCTTGTACTCCATTGGAACCTCTTGGGTAACTGAGATTGTCATGAGCTCCTCATCCAAGAAGGAATCATCCATTGGCTCATCTCCATCATGATCACAGGCCCTAGATAACAAAGTAGCATTTGCATGTTTCTTTCCTGGTCCATCCTCAATGGTGTAGTCATACTCAAACAAGAGTATCATCCAGCTTGCTAGTCTCCCTTCAACATTAGGCTTGTAGACAATGTATTTCAAGGCCTTGTGATCACAACTAAGCAAACTCCATACTTCTTGACAAATAGCTTGCACCCCATACTACCAGTTGAATTTGAAGTCCCGACATATTGGATTCTCTATGAGGAACGATTGTCGGAAGAAGAAAGTGAGGATCTTTGGATCCATCAACTAATGTGGCTAGAAAAGAACATAGACAATGCAATGCAAACCACAAAAGAAGTACAAGAATAGAGGAAAGTCAAGCATAATAAGCATATCTGTGGTACCCACAACTTTTTTGTCTTGGATAGTTTTAGGAAAAGTTGAAGAAGAAGTATGTGGATATAGCCTAAAAAGGGCTAACCCGGGAAGAAATAAGAAGAAGCAGTGGTTTGGAGTAAAACCTGAAGTTGACCTTTGGTCAAGATCAAAGGAGACACAAAGAAAAACAAGAAGAAGGAGAGACTTTGTATTGGGCGGTGTGATGTGATCCAAAGAACCTATAACAAAATTCTTTGGAGTCGGCCCAATCAAGAAAGTAATGACCTTGGGATCAAGAAGTTCTAGATAGTAACAAGAAACAACTTCACCAAATCGGAGAGTGAAGAGGAGGTGCAACTGAAGAATGACCAATCAAGCAAGGACTATAAAATTACAAGTTGTGTGAGGAAGTAGAGCAATGTCCAGTCACTACTCGGTTCCTATTCAAAGTCGACCCAAAGTAATGCAAATTGCAAATCCGCAAGAAGAGGAGTGGGTTAGGATCTTGGAACGATCTTCCACAAGAAGAAGGTGAGGAAGCACACAATGATCTCAAAAGTGAGTAAGTAGAGTGCGGTGAGAGGGCTTGCAATTTGTAGATTAGAAGTAATAGTGCGGATCAAAGTCTTGACAAGACTTTGTATCACGTTCTTGGCATGGAACTGGAACTTTAGTTTTCCAGGTTTCATGGTTGAAATTGTAGCAAGCAATTGCAAGGATGGACCAAAGCATGAGGGGAAGAGAGGGAATACCGCTCGGTGGTAAGAGGCAGATTGGAGAGTAGTTTTGGGAAGAGAAGTAGGAGAGGTAGGAGGTACCACCTTCTATCGGAAGTGTGATGCTTCAAAAGAGATTGCCGAAGTGAAGAATTTGTTCAATCAACCTCACACTAAGAATGGATATAAGGTAGACAGTTATAGGAACTCCAAGCAGAGAGGGATAGTAAGCACAATGATGGCAATGTTCAAGCTAGAGCAAACCACCTATGTTACTATGCAATAGGCGGTGTTCTTTCACCACGTGTTTGCGGGGGAGGCAATAAATTGGGCAAAATATCTGCATCAAAGAGTGGGGCAGATGATTTTGGGATGGAGAATGGATATACCACCGCATTATTTTGTGCCGTTTGTAGCACACTTTTATTTTGGGTTGAACTTCCTTACCCATTGCTTTTCAAAGTAAACATCTACTCCTTGGTGAAAAAGAATATCCTCCACCATTGTGTAAGGTCTAGATCTTGTTGCAAGGGCCTTACTCTCCCTAGCATGCATCCCTTCTGGATAACTACCTCTTGTCACAAAATCCACAATATCTTTGTAATCCATTGGAACCTCTTGAGTGATTGAGATTGTCATGAGCTCCTCATCCGAGAAGAAATCATCCATTGACTCATCTCCATCATGATCATAGGCCCTAGATAACAAATCAGCATTTGCATATTTCTTTCTTGGCCTATCCTCAATGGTATAGTCATACTTAGAGAAGAGTATCATCCACCTTGCTAGACTTCCTTCAACATTAAGCTTGTTGAAGATGTACTTCAAAGCCTTGTGATCCGTGACAATGGTGGGTTTCCCTCCAATCAAGTAGTGTTTAAACTTCTTGAGACCAAGATCATTGCCAACCCTTCTCTCCATGAGAGAGTAGTTCTTTTCTACTAAAACCATCTGCCTATTAGCATAAGCTATTGGATGATCATGCCCATCTTGGTCTAATTGACTAAGAGTGCATCCTATAGCTACATTAGAAGCATCAATGTAGAGGATGAAAGGCTTACTCCAATCAGGTTTAGCAAGAATTGGAGCTACAACAAGGGATTTCTTGAGCTCCTCAAAAGCTTTGAGAGCCTCCTTGTCCTCCAAAATCACCATGTTATCTACACCCTTCTTCATGAAAATGGTCAATGCATAAGCCTTGTTGGAAAATGGGAAGATGAACCTCCTATAGTACCAACCATCCCCAAGAATTGGCGTAACTTTGTCAAGCTTGAAGGGAATAGAAGGTCTGAGATTCTCCTCACCTTCTTAGGATCAACTATTATTCCATCCTTGCAGATGATGTGCCCAAAAGTAGACCTTCTTCACATCCAAAAATGCACTTCTCTGGGTTGACTGATGCATTTGCCTCATCCTAGCGTTGCAAGACCTTGATTAGGTGCTCAAAGTGCTTCTCTTTGCTCCCATAGACACAAAAGTCATCAATGAAGGCTCTCACAAGTTTCCCAATGAAAGGTTCATGAACCGTTGGAATGTGGCTGAAGCATTACAAAGCTCAAAAAGCATGACCTTGAAAGCATAAGTCTCCCAAGGTGTGGTGAATGTGGTGAGTTGTTGATGCTCTTGTGTAATCTTGATTTGGCTTTATCCACTATTACCATCTTCAAAAATATACCTCTCATGACTTGCAACCTCCTCCAAGATCTCATCAATGAATGGTAATAAGTAGTAGTCCTTCTTAGTAACAATGTTGAGCTTCTTGTAATCTACACATACCCAAAGCTTACCACTCTTTTTCTTCACAATGACAATTGGAGACACTCATTCTCATTCTCCATCTCAAAGATAAATCTGGCTCCCTTGAGCTTATCAATCTACTCCTTCACAACCAAAGATATTGGTAGGCTAATGGGATTTTGCTTTTGGCGGATTGGTCTTGCATGTGACTCCACCTCTATCTTGTGCTCCTCCAAGATGACTTCCTTGAAATCCTTATAACTAAAAGCAAACACATGGATGAACTTGTGGAAAATCTTCTCAAATCTCACCTTCTCCTCCTTGGTAACATTAAGGCCAAAATTGATGGTAAATAACCTCCTCTCTATCTCTTCAAGTGTCAATGGTGATTTATCTAGGTCCTTCAAAACCTTTGGCTTAGGTGCAAAATCCATAGCATACAAGGGATACTTTCACGCCATTTGTAGTGTCGCATTGAGATGCTCTAATAGTGGAGTTCCAATGATAGTAGTTAGAGGTATTTTGGCCATTACTCATAGACTACTTTCCGACGGTCAAATTTCAGGTTTAGGGTATTGACTTCATGGCATGGCCCACCGTCACTTGCACCATCCGCACCGTTGGGTGTGGCATCACTGGGACCTTTGGGAGGAGACCTAGGTCAAAATCAGGGGTTTACCTTGAGAGTGCAACTCAAGAGAGCTCACTTCTTTGATGTTGAGCCTTTGAGTTCTTGGCTAGAGTGGACAGAAAGCCGGTGAGTGTCACCTGGAGTCTCTTAGCTAGAGTGGGTGTGGGTTGATTGTAATCAGTACCCTATTGTTGGCAAGTTGTTGAGGATCAGATCAAATATTGATCTGAGTTCAATTGGTTTGAGTGGTAAACAATCTGATTACATCATAGAAGTGGGTAAGGGGGAAATTGGGTGCAGGAATTGAGAGTGTTGGTGGTATTTCCAAGCTCGGTGGATTGTAGTGTCTCATTTGCATAGTTCAGATTTCCTTGAGAGAGTGTGAGTGCGGAAGCATTGGAAAAATTTGTAGCCAAGGAAGAAGAAATTTTCAAGCGGTAGTTGTTATTTTGAGCTCAGGACCAATTTGTTACGAGTTGAGCTCAAAAATAGAAATTGAAGGTGGAGTTTGGAGCAGATTCTCACAAATTGAAGATTGGGTGAAACTGATTTTTCCAATTTGGCTCGAGTGAAGAGTTAGCTAAGGATTTAGTGGTCAACAATTTTTAGGGATTTATGTAAGATTTTACATCATATTCTGGCAAAAAGAACTTGAAACCGATCCTTGGTGATCCTTGTAGCTCAAGAAGTAGATAGGTACTCCAATTATGTCAAATGTCAAATGGTGGCAAAGTCGGTCCTGTGTTGATTTATGAGATAAAGTGTTGTTGTTTAGCATTCTTGTGATTGGACCCCCCTCCATTCTTTGCTTCCTATTTGTGCATTGTGTTTGTGTGAGGTGCACTAAATATTGAGCATTGGTGTGACAACCCGACAAATATCACTTTTGTGGTAATCGGGTAAGTAAAGTTTGTTCCCGCAGAGATACAAGTCAGAATTGGTCAAATATGAAGCAAAGTAACAATTTCAGTTCTTCTTGAGTTCTTCTTTAGTCTCTCAGGTAGAAACCACACCCAGAAGAGAGTAACAAGCACTGATTCACAGTCTTGTCATGAATTTCAGACTCCTTAATCACAACTCCATCAAATCTTTCCAAATAATCTTGATTGTGATGATTTAGGCTCTCCCAACAATGGCACTTCACTGCAAAATGACTTCGCCTTAGAATTGTGTTCCACCCCTCCACGGAAGGCACAACTTCCTTGATCAAAATTGCTTCACATCAACTTTGCACTGCACTCACAAATGCAGAATACTACCAACACTACAATTCCTCTCAGATCTATCAAGGCATTGCTCCGATTGCACTTCACTCAGGATCAAACACACAGAATGAAGATCAAGGCTGTGGAATCCAACATCCAACAAGCACTTTGACTTGCACTTTGAATTTCTCCACACACACAAAAAAATCACAAAGTTGATACTTGGAATCAAGCTCAAGCGACGAGCACTACTTCACATCACTTCGCTTTATCTATTCTCATAAATTATGAGCACTGAACAACATTTGACTGCGAATGCCACTCTTAAGTAGTGAAGCAAATCAACAGTTGTAACAACTATACCGTTCTACAACAACTGTTCTAGCCTGTAGGTCCAAAATGACAATGCACCTCTTCATATCTGCCTCTTCAAATCTCAAATCGGTTTCTACTCCAATCCAATGTCTACTTTTTTGGCTTTCAAACCCAAACCCAAAATAATCTTACTTCCTACTACTTTTTCCTCGGGTTTTATATCTCCTACTTCTTCTACCAAATCCAGCAATTCTCTTTCCTGATCTGAAATTACACTAGTGGGCAATCTATCTAACTCCTTATCTCCCGACCCACTCTTCTCTAATGTCTCCATTGGTAACTCCGAAGACATTTGCACTCCTATGTTATCTACTTTGGGTTTTGCTCTAACATCCCTCGGAAGCTTTTCTATCTTTATTTTTACTAAGTCTAATCTAATCAAGATGTTATCTTCTACCTCTAAGATCTTTCTATCTACACGAGTTCTCAATTTAATCAACAAGGTGTTCATCTCTATGTCTTTTGCTTGTCTTTGCCTCGTCTCTTGCACCAACAACTTCAACTCGTGCAGTCGTGCTTCTTCAATTCAAACGCTGGCTTCTGTACTTTATATCGTGTTCACCTTGAGGACTATCTCCTTCAATGGCTCCAATCTTGTCTTCCTTTCTTGTTCCCGATCTGCAAGCCATTCCTCTCGGTACATCTCCAACTCTGCCTTGAATTCGGCTTTCACCGTCTCCTTCTCCTTCTCTTTTTGCACAACCTTCTCTTCCTGATTACAAAGTAACTCTCGTAATCTCTCTTCTTTTCTATACCGCGCAACCAGCTCTCTTTGCCAGAGTTGCTTCTTCTCCTCCATACTCTCCATCACTCTATCAAACTCTTGATCCTTTGCTGCTACCCTCACCATAGCATGGATAAGTTCTACTCTTGAATCAGCAAACTGCTGCTTCAAGATTTCGTGTTCAGCTACCTGTCTCTCTCTTGCTATGTCACTCTTCCTTGCAAGATCCTCTCGATAGCTCACTTCCCTCTTCAGGTCTTCAATTACCTGACTTCTCTCTATTGCCTCCGCTCGCTGTACTTCTCTCTCCTCCTCACCTCGGGTTAGACTCATTTTCAATTCCAAGTTTTCTTCTTCTAATCTCGATAGGACCTGCAAAACAGTCTTCACCTCTGGACAAGTCGACTGCATCTCCTTCTTCTTGTGCTCCAACTTCATCAGCAATGGACACACAATTTCCTGCAGGTACTCCACTCCATTTCTCGCACCTATGTCTCCTGCAAAGAAATCTCCTTCCTTACCTCTTCTTCACCCGATACTCACCTTCTTCTCTGGAGTCTTCGTATCAGGATGGACGCCTTGCTTCCCGAGCTTTCTTCTACCTCTTCCTTCACTCTACTCGGCCCTGCTTCACACTTCGCCTTATCGCGAGCGAACCCCTTGCTGCACTGTGATCTTCTTTTCCTCTGGCACCAGGACTTCATCTTCCAACGGCGAGTTGTCTTCAGCCTCCAACTCGGCTTGCACTTCTTCTTCTTCTTTGTTGGCTGTTGGTACCGATGTCATCTCTCCTCCTTCTTCACTATCACTGCTCGTATCTCCACTTTGCAATGTGAGCTCCGGTTCCTCCTCATGTTCCAAGTCTTCCATCTTCAGCTCGGCCTCGCCTTCTGAGTCTTCATCTTTTGACTCAATTACCACCATACTTTGCCTCGGGTTATTTCTCAGCATCTTCCGAGGTTTCTTGCTTTCTTCGGCTTCTCCTTGCCGACTCCTCTTCTTTGTCGGGGTACTCACTACGACCTCCAAATTCTTCCCTGACTTCACGTAGTAGTTGTCCGTGCTAAGGATTTGGAGAATGTACTGCTGCTCCTCCACGTTGACCTCCTTTCGCACATCAGGATGGAAGTGCGACACCATCTGAGTCCGCTCCGCTGAGTTCAGCAAATTGAGGCCAAGGTAGAAGTGTGCTGCAAACGGCACAATGTAGTGTGGAGGCAACTTATTCCACAAATTCCACACCATCTGCCTTGTTTCTCCCGTGAAAACACCTCGCCCAATTGATAGGTTCTCCTGCAAACAACTTATGGAAGAACACCGCTTGGTGTTTCATCACATAAGTCATTCTCTTTGGATTCAAGATCGCCATGAGAGCACTCGCAATCCCTCTCTTCACTGGATCCTTGTAACTCTCAACTTTGTACCCATTCTTTGTTCTTTTCAACGAGAAGGCATCTCTCACCTCTTGCGTCTCCTGAGCTATCTCTCCTTTCTCCAAGAATGTGGCTCCCTACTCCGAGCCTGCTTCCTTCCCAAGTACAAGTCTCCAATCTGACTCTGTCCAGCGAGCCGGATTTCCTCTCTTCCCTTATTCCTCGGGTAGGTCCATCGAGACACTTACTCTCGATGATTTTTGTCATGAATCCTGGAAAACTCACGTTCTAGTTCCATGCCAGAAATGTGATCCAAAGTCGGCTCAAGACTTTGATCCGCGCCATCACATCTAATCTCCAAATCACATGATTTCTCACTGTGAATTCGGAGTTCTTCTTCCCTCCTCCCATCTCTTCTACTTTCTCACTTTCTCTCAATTTCACTCTCGTGACTTCTCCTTTGCGCACTAACACGAGGCCAACTCTATTTCTCTTTCCCCAATCACTTGCAAGACGACTCCTCAATGGCGAAGGAAAATTACTCAACATTTTTTTGTTGCAGTTTCGATTTTTATAGAGTTGCGCTTCTTCGTCTTCCGTCACTTCGAGTTCTTACCAAGAAATCACACCTCTAACATGCACTTGTCACTGTCAATCAACCTCTGCGGGTATGAGCCGCCAGTTTTCAAACGGCCCCTTCTTGAATTTCTTGCCCCAACAAAAGGTTGTTAGACTGTCTTTGCCTCGGGTTGAGCTCCTCCCGATCCGAAGACAATTTACTTTGGGTTGTATGCTGATAGGGCATTTCCAAATTCTTTGCCTTACAACCCAAAGTCACTTTACTTCGGGTTTCATCCCGATGACTCTTTTCTTTGCCTTCTTCGGCCATACAGGCGCAATCCAACTTCTCTATACACTCCTTCTCCTTTATTCTGAAAAAAACAAAAAATGTGGGCACCACATACCCCCTCCCTCAAATGTGAGCGTCCCCGTGAACATAGACCTCGGGTGTTTTAGAAACTTCCGAGTCTATGGTCCAATATCTCCGAACTCTCCACCCGTTTACTCGAGTGGCAAAAGGATTACCTTCCAAGTCTACGAGCTGCATGGATCCATTTTCGTAAAGATGAACAACTTGATAGGGACCCATCCATCTCAAATGCAACTTGCCTGGAAAAAATATTTGGCGATTGTCATATAACAAAACCAAATCCCCTTCTTGTACAGTCACTAGCTTGATTCTCTTATCGTGCTTGACTTTCCACTGTGCTTGTACTTCTTTTGTGGTTTGCATTGCATCGTCTCTTTTCTCTTCTAACCCCATTAGTTGATGAATCCGAAGATCCTGACTTTCTTCTTCCGACATTCGTTCTTCGCACAAAATTTGATATGTTGGAACTTCAAATTCAACTGGGATGCAAGCCATATGTCAAGAAGTATGGAGTTTGTTTGGTTGTAATCTTCTTTGTCGTTCGATATGCCCACAATGCGGTGGGTAATTTCGTATCCCAATCATAGGCATAATTGACAGTCACCTTATTCAAAATTTTACAAAGTAACCCATCCGCTTTTTCCGTTAAGCCATTTGCTTTTGGGTTGTAAGCAGTCGTCTTCTGATGTTTAATCTGAAAGTACTTGGTTAACGCCTCCATTACCGAGTTCAAAAGATGTGTGCCTTGGTCACTGACCAATTCCACCGGACACCCATATCGGGAGATGATGTTTCAAAAGAAAAATTCCGCCACAGTTTCTGCATCATCTCTGCGAGTTGCTTCCGCTTCAACCATCTTGGTAGCATAGTCAGTGCACACCAAAATGTTTCGCTTTCTTGTGACTCGGGTCACAGGTTGAATGGGACCCACAAAATCAATCCCCCATTCTCAAATGGGGCCAAGGGCAAAATTGGTCTCAAAGGCCATTGAGAAGTAGCCGTCGGCTTTCCCGTTCTCTGACAAGCATCATAGCTTCGGATATGAGCATGTACATCTTTGTACATTGTAGGCCACCAATACCCTGCCAAAACAATTTTCTTTACATTATTCTTCAGAGCATAGTGTCCTCCCGATGCTTCGAAGTGTAAAGATTCAATTACTCCTCCTACTTTGTATGACTCCAAGCATCGACGAAGTACTTTGTCTTTGCCCATCTTAAATAAAATGTTGTGTTTAAGCTGGTATGGCCCCATTTTCTTGAGAAAGACTGCTCGCTGTTTCGGGTCCATACCCTTAGGACAATGGAGAGTATTCAGATAATTATATTCAGTTGCATACCTCATACTTTGCATTACTGATAAGTGATACAACTCTTCGTCAAAGAACCAATCATCAATTTCCCACTCCTGGTCTTGAGTCTCTAACCTGGACAGGTAGTCCGCATTTGAATGCAAAGCTCCCTTCCTTACTTGTACGGTATACGTGAACTCTTGTAATAATAAGATCTATCTTGCAATTCGTCTCGATAAATCTGCCTTCTTGACCAAATGTTGCAATGCGTAATGGTCAACATAGAAGACAAACTCATACCCCAACAAATAATGCCAAAATTTCTTGCAAGCATAGACCATTCCAAGTGCTTCTCTTTCAGTTGTCAAAAAGTTCTTTTCAGAAACTGAAAGTTGTCGGCTGGCATAATACACCGGGTAGTCCTTCTTCTTCTCGTCCGTCTGACTTAAGACGACTCCAATGGCCATGGACAAAGTGTCCACATATACATGAAAAGGGACGTCCCTATTTGGGGCCCTCATGACTAGTGCTTCAACCAGTTTCTTCTTCAACACCTGGAAAGCTTCTTCTTGATTTGCTTCCCACAGATAGTCTTCGGATTTCTTCAGAAGCTTTGTAAGTGGTGCAGCAAGCATTGCATAGTTTGACACAAAGCGTCTGTAATATCTGACATGTCCCAAGAAGGCTCTCAGCTCCTGGATGTTCTTTGGAGATTCCAAAGCTGCGATGATCTTGACCTTCTCGACATCAACTTCAATACCTCGGCTTGACACCCGATGGCCCAGAAGAATTCCCTCCTTCATTGCGAAGAAGCATTTCTCCGGGTGTAATGACAAGCCGGCAAAATGACACCTTTCAAATGTTTGGCAAAGGTAATCTAAATGTACATCTCTTTGCCCAAACACACAAAAGTCATCAATAAAACTTCCACAAATTTGCAAAGGAAATCTTTGAAGATTGAATTCATCATCCGCTGGAAAGTAGCGGGAGCATTACACAACCCAACGGGCATTTGATTGTAAGAAAAAGTGCCCCAATCGGTCGTGAATGTAGTTTTATCCTTGTCTTCCTCTCAAATGGATACTTGATTGTACCTTGAAAATCCATCGAGAAAACTATAACAAGGATGCTTAGCTACCTGGTCTAAAATTGTATCAGTAAAAGGCAAGGGATGATGATCTTTCCTCATAACTATGTTCAACTTTCAGAAGTCTTGGCACACTCGGATCTTCCCTGTTTTCTTCTTTGGGACAATGACAATGGGGGAAACCCATTCATTGCTTAAGACAAGGAAGATGATTCCGGCCCCTAAGTACTTGTCGATTTCATCTTTCACCAAAAGCAAGTACTTCGGGTTCAGGCAATATTGTCGTTGCCGAACCGGAACTGCACCTTCAACCAGATCAATCCGGTGTTCTCCAAATTCTTGTGGAATACCCGGCATTTGATCAATCGACCAGGCTAATACATCCTGGAATTCTATAAATAGGGCAGTGTATCTTGCCAACTCCTCCGAAGTAATTGTCTTCAAAATTTTAAAAATTTTCCTTTAGTTAAGAAAACATCTTGACAGTCATCGGGGTTGATGACTCCTTCAACGTGGCTTACTCGGCTTAACCTGAGGCGAGCTGCCATCAATCCCCCTTCCTCCAAGTCAGGTTCACCCGAGGCAAGGTCATATGGATCTTCGTCTTCAACATCCACCTTGTAGCATTCCAAGTAATTAACTTGGACTTCGTCTTTGGATTTGTCTGAGGACGAAGACAATGAGTCTTTGGATTCATCCTCCTCTTCCGACAGACTTGTTTCCCCAAGATGGTGAACCTTCGTCCAACTCATAGTCACCAGCTTCTGATCTTTGGACAAAATGTCCTTGAATCTTAACTTCTGTTGATGCCAATCCACCACAACTTGGGCATTGTACAACCAAGGTCTGCCGATCAACAGAGGGTAACCAGTTTTTGTCACTGGTTGCAACACAACGTAATTCAACTTGAAGGGCACCCCTCCAATGATCATAGTAATGTTTGACAGCATGCCCAATGGCCGTCTCCTGGTTTGGTCTGCAAATTTCAACACTCGGAGTGTTGGTTCAAACGTGTGATACCCGAGTCGATTCGCAGTATCCTCAGTCATGACATTCACACCAGACCCAGAATCAATGGGTATCAATGTGATCATGCACCCGGCAATCTCCGCGTCTACCTTGGGAGATCCCAAATCTTCTTGTTCAATACGATAAATAGCAGGCAGGTCCTTCTTTGACATCGACCTCACCTTCTTGAGGGCCAAATTCAGCTGTCTCTTGTACAGCTTGTTATCTCCCACAATTGCTTGAATGTAACGTTGGCATGTGTGGTGGCCAGATCTGCTACAATATCATATTGGGGAACTCCTCCCAATTTGACCGTCTTTGCTTTTAGCTTTAGGTCCAAAGTCTCTCCATGTTCCCTTTTGACTTCGTGATGCTTCAAAATGGTAATGGGCTTGCTGATGGCCTTAATCCGAGGTTCCTCGGGTTGGCCCACCTTGGCTTGGATCAGACCCTTTACTTCGGATCGGATGTCCGCCGGAAAAATTGGAGGCTTCGTCTTCGCCTCCTCTTCCAACTCAGTTCCCGAGTCCTGAGTAGTGCCTCCTTTAGTTCTTTCTGCAAGGCTTTAGCTTTGGCTTTTGCAAGGATCTTTTCCTCCTTAGCAAAAAGAATTGCTTTTGGGCGTAGTCTCTTCGCCTTTCTTGAAGACGACGAGGTTGTACTCAATTCTTTCGGATCACGCTTCTTTTTGCTGGAGCGTGTTTCAACCTTCAAAATTTCAAGGTCCGGCCATTCTCCTTCTGAGGCCGGACTCCCTTCTTGAGGTCTTTCTTCCTCAAGAGTGATACAATTTACATTCGTATCCCCCTTTGGCTGAAGGGCTGCACGCTCAGCGGGGGTCTGTACATACTTAACAGGCGGCTTTGGGTTCGGTGGGTGAGGGCATTGGTTGCTCATATGCCCCAATCCCTTACAATTTCCGCAGAGGGGAATGTACCTAATTTGCCTTCTTAGCTCGGGACAGTTTGGAGACCAATGTCCCATCGAGCCACAATTATAACAGGCTCCGGGTGCAACATTCTAAGGCTGATTTTGGCTGCTCATTGGTGGTCTTCTTGGAGGAGCATTGGGGTTATACTCCCTAGGTCCAAACCTTGGACCTTGATATGATGTGCTCGCTTGAGGCTGTACTTCCTGAGTTTGGTACACCGCCTCTTCATCCTCATCTTGGTTCCATCCCGAAACCCAATCAATTTGCTGCACCATGAATGCATTACGAGTATTTCATTCTGTGTTGGCGTAGCTGGATTTGCCACATGCGGTGCACCACACGTTAGATCGTCCAAATGCTGGGGCCTTTCTTCGGTCCTTAGCCCCAATCATCTGGATCTTAAAATCCAAAAACTCCTTGATGAGGGCATCCAGCTTCATATCCGCCTTATGTACACTCTTGGCTGGAGGAGTCACTAGTTTCTTGCCTCCACGTCTTCTAACTCGTCTTGGCTTTGATTCTTCTTCGGATTCCAAAGAAGAGCTTGAAGACATAGAGGATTCGTCCGAAGAAGGGGAGGTGCTGCACGAAGCTCTCCTTCTGGGCTTCTTGCCTTTCTTCTCTTGATTTCTCTAGTTACCGGCAGAATGAGAGAGAGCCGCTTCATAACGAGCGACATGTTTGAGTACTTTGTCAAGGGAAGTTACATTCCTCTCCCTGGCAAAGATTTGTATCTCTGGTGAAAGGCCCCCAAGGAACCAGGTAATGGCTTGGGCATTGGAGTAACCTACCACCCCCAATTGCTTGGGAACTCAGTTTAGTAATGCCATGACCGCTCAAAGTAGTCTCTCAACTTCTCCTTCTTACCTCGGTCCAAATCGTTGAGTGCCGCGAAGACACTCGTGTCGTAATCAACCTCCCGAAATCATTCCAGGAAGTTGTTTCTCAAGTCTGCCCAGTCCGTTGGTACGAACCCCTTTTGGGTCACATGGGTGTACCAGCTCTGAGCTTTCTTGCGGAGCAGACTTGGGAAAATTCTCAATTGATCCGCCGAGTCATACTCCTTGTTAGCAAAGGAGATGACTTCAAATTCTTTGATGAATTCTTCGATGAATTCATCGGGGTCTTTGTCTTGATCTGTCCCCTTGTACTTCTGATAGACGTGTCGGGTGACATGCAGCAAAGTCATTGTTCGATGCACTGGGATCAGCTGAGGTATTGTGGAACTTGACGGAATTGAAGGATTGGCTGGAATTGACGTCATGTTGTCAGCCCAAGGATTCCAATTCATCAAATTCAAGGTAGGGTCTTCTTCGACAATTTCTGCTATGAGAGTATCGACTTCAACCCAATTGGACGATTCAGGATCAACACCTTTGATGGGTTCTTCAAAATTCCTTTGGGACAACCAAGGAACCGTTCGTAGAAGATGTTGATACTCGTCTTCAGTAAGTGTCCGTGCTGTCTTTTCTTGAACAAAGTTCTTCAAGGAAACAACTTCCTTTACAGCTCTAGGGGAAGTTGGTGTAGTAGGCCGCAATGCATATGTTTGCCCACTCGAGTCTTTCTTCTTCTTGGAAGAAGAGGGAGATGCGAAGTAGCCTTGCCAACCGCCTTCACATTTCTTGTGGTCAAGTTCTCGCAGGGCTTCTTGCACTTCGTGAAGGAGTTGAAAATCCAATGCCTCTCGTTCAGTTTTGTCGACAGTGGATGGAACGTTCAGACATTCATCTTCTTCACGTTGAAGTGCTCGTCTTCAAGCTCTCTCTTTCCGTTGTTCTCTCGATGCAGACATTCATATTGTGTTGATACCCAGTTTCCAATTTGGCTTCGTATTATTCCACTTCTGAGATTTGTATCCCCGGCAGCGGCGCCAAAAATCATGTGACAACCCGGCAAATATCACTTTTGCAGTAATTGGGTAAGTAAAGTTCGTTCCCGTAGAGATACGAGTCATAATTGGTCAAATACAAAGCAAAGTAACAATTTCAGTTCTTCTTGAGTTCTTCTTTAGTCTCTCAGGTAGAAACCACACCCAGAAGAGAGTAACAAGCACTGATTTGCAGTCTTGTCACAAATTTCACACTCCTTAATCACAACTCCATCAACTCTTTCCAAACAATCTTGATTGTGATGATTCAGGCTCTCCCAAAAATGGCACTTCACTGCAAAACGACTTTGCCTCAGAATTGTGTTCCACCCCTCCATTGAAGGCACAACTTCCTTGATCAAAATCGCTTCACATCAACTTGGCACTGCACTTGCAAATGCAGAATACTACCAACACTACAATTCCTCTCAAATCTGTCAAGGCATTGCTTTGATTGTACTTCACTCAAGATCAAACACATAGAATGAAGATCAAGGCTGTGGAATCCAACATCCAACAAGCACTCTGACTTGCACTTCGAATTTCTCCACACACTCACAAACACAATCACAAAGTTGATACTTGGAATCAAGCTCAAGCGACGAGCACTGCTTCACAGCACTTTGCTTTATCTATTCTCAAAAATTATGAGCACTGGACAACATTTGACTGCAAATGCCACTCTTAAGTAGTGAAGCAAATCAACAGTTCTAACAACTATACCGTTCTACAACAACTGTTCTAACCTGCAGATCCAAAATGACAATGCACCTCTTCATATCTGCCTCTTCAAATCTCAAATCGGTTTCTACTCCAATCCGATGTCTACTTCTTCGGCTTTCAAACCCAAACCCAAAGTAATCTTACTTCCTACTACTTTTTCCTCGGGTTTTATATCTCCTACTTCTTCTACCAAATCCAGCAATTCTCTTTCCTGATCTGAAATTGCACTAGTGGGTAATCTATCTAACTCCTTATCTCCCGACCACTCTTCTCTAATGTCTCCACTGGTAACTCCAAAGACATTTGCACTCCTATGTTATCTACTTTGGGTTTTGCTCTAACATCCCTCGGAAGCTTTTCTATCTCTATTTTTACTAGGTCTAATCTAATCGAGATGTTATCTTCTACCTCTAAGATCTTTCTATCTACAAAAGTTCTCAATTTAATCAACAAGGCATTCATCTCTGTGTCTTTCACTTGTCTTTGCCTCGTCTCCTGCACCAGCAACTTCAACTCGTGCAGTCGTGCTTCTTCAATTCAAACACTAGCTTTTGTACTTAACATCGTGTTCACCCTGAGGACTATCTCCTTCAATGGCTCCAATCTTGTCTTCCTTTCTTGTTCTTGATTTGCAAGCCATTCCTCTTGGTGCATCTCCAACTCTGCCTCGAATTCGGCTTTCACTGTCTCCTTCTCCTTCTCTTTCTGCACAACCTTCTCTTCCTGATTACGAAGTAACTCTCGTAATCTCTCTTCTTTTCTTTACCGTGCAGCCAGCTCTCTTTGCCAGAGTTGCTTCTTCTACTCCATACTCTCCATCACTCTATCAAACTCTTGATCCTTTGCTGCTACCCTCGCAATAGCATGGATAAGTTCTACTCTTGAATCAACAAACTACTGCTTCAAGATTTTGTGTTCAGCTACATGTCTCTCTCTTGCTATGTCACTCTTCCTCGCAAGATCCTCTCGATAGCTCACTTCCCTCTTTAGGTCTTCAATTACCTGACTTCTCTCTCCCCCTCACCTCGGGTTAGACTCTTCTTCAATTCCAAGTTTTCTTCTTCTAAGACTCTTCTTCAATTCTGAGTTTTCTTCTTCTAATCTTGATAGGACATGCAAAACAGTCTTCACCTCTGGACAAGTTGACTGCATCTCCTTCTTCTTGTGCTCCAACTTCATCAGCAATGGACGCACAATTTCCTACAGGTACTCCACTCCATTTCTCGCACCTACGTCTTCCTGCAGAGAAATCTCCTTCCTTACCTCTTCTTCACCCGATACTCGCCTTCTTCTCTGGAGTCTTTGTATTGGGATGGACGCCTCGCTTCCCGAGCTTTCTTCTGCCTCTTCCTTCACTCTACTTGGCCCCACTTCACACTTTGCCTTACGTTGCGAGCGAACCCCTTGCTGCACTGCGATCTTCTTTTCCTCTGGCACCGGGACTTTCCAACAGCGAGTTTTCTTCGGCCTCCAACTTGGCTTGCACTTCTTCTTCTTCGTTGGCTGCTGGTACTGATGTCATCTCTCCTCCTTCTTCACTGTCACTGCTTGTATCTCCACTCTGCAATGTCAGCTCCGGTTCCTCCTCATGTTCCGAGTCTTCCGTCTTCAGCTTGGCCTCGCCTTCTGAGTCTTCATCTTCTGACTCAATTACCACCATACTTCGCCTCAAGTTATTTCTCAGCATCTTTTGAGGTTTCTTGCTTTCTTCGGCTTCTCCTTGCCGACTCCTCTTCTTCGTCGGGGTACTCACTACAACCTCCAAGTTCTTCCCTGTCTTCGCGTAGTAGTCGTCCATGCTTCGGATTTGGAGAATGTTCTGTTGCTCCTTGACGTCGACCTCCTTTCGCACATCAGGATGGAAGTGCGACACCATCCGAGTCCACTCCGCCGAGTTCAGCAAATTGAGCTCGAGGTAGAAGTGTGTTGCAAATGGCACAATGTAGTGTAGAGGCGACTTATCCCGCAAATTCCACACCATCTGCCTTGCTCTCCCATGAAAACACCTTGCCCAATTGATAGGTTCTCCTGCAAACAACTTATGGAAGAACACCGCTTGGTGTTTCATCACATAAGTCATTTTCTCCGGCTTCAAGATTGCCATGAGAGCACTCACGATCCCTCTCTTCACTGGATCCTTGTAACTCTCAACTTTGTACCCATTCTTTGTTCTTTTTGACAAGAAGGCATCTCTCACCTCCTGCGTCTCCTGAGCTATCTCTCCTTTCCCCAAGAACGTGGCTCCTTGCTCCGAGCCTGCCTCCTTCTCAAGTATGAGTCTCCAATCCGACTCTGTCCAACGAGCCGGATTTCCTCTCTTCCCTTCTTCCTTGGGTCCATCAAGACACTTACTCTCAATGATTTCTGTCATGAATCCTGGAAAACTCACATTCCAGTTCCATGCCTAAAATGTGATCCGAAGTTGGCTCAAGACTTCAATCCGCGCTATCACATCTAATCTCCAAATTGCATGATTTCTCATTGCGAATTTGGAGTTCTTCTTCCCTCCTCCCATCTCTTCTACTTTCTCACTTTCTCTCGATTTCACTCTTGCAACTTCTCCTTTGCGCACTAACACGAGGCCAACTCTATTTCCCTTTCCCCGATCACCTGCAAGACGACTCCTCAACGGCAAAGGAAAATTACTCGACATTTCGTCGTTGCAGTTTCAATTTTTATAGAGTTGCACTTCTTCGTCTTCTGTCACTTCAAGTTCTTACCAAGAAATCACACCTCTAACATGCACTTGTCACTGTCAATCAACCTCTACGTGTATGAGCTGCCAGTTTTAAAACGGCCCCTTCTTGAATTTCTTGCCCCCACAAAAGGTTGTTAGACTGTCTTCACCTCGGGTTGAGCTCCTCTCGATCCGAAGACAATTTACTTCGGGTTGTATGCTGATAGGGCATTTCCGAATACTTTGCCTTATGACCCGAAGTCACTTTACTTCGGGTTTCATCCCGACGACTCTTTTCTTTGCCTTCTTTGGCCATATAGGCGCAATCCGACTTCTCTATACACTCCTTCTCCTTTATTCTGAAAAAAACAAAAAATGTGGGCACCACAATTGGTGCTCTGGTGTGCTCTTGATAGTGAGGCTGGAGTGATGACCAGTTAGACTATCTTGGTTTCTCTCTAGTGAGGTAGGAAGTGATGACCTACAGACTGTGAGAATGCATGTTGTGATGGCAGGTTACAGGTCACCTTTGCCCCTAGTGTAGTTGTCTTAGTTAGAATTACATTAGTGGATAGTGTTCCGTTACTTTTGGCACTTGGTGGGGTACTTGTGGTTGTGACTTGCGGTTGCATTTGGTGGTTTCGATTGCGGTTGCGGTTACTTTGTCACGACAAAGTTCTTTGGGGATTCTACAAGAGATAGCTCTGTAGTTTGTGAGCCGGCCTGTCTCTCACTCAGGATGAACCTCTGATGGCTATTATGGTAGCGCACCATGGACTAAGAAGGCAAGGAACCCCAACTCCATCATACTCCTCCAAGGCTAACACTCCAAGACTCAAGACATTGCTCACTAGAGAACTCAATGAGAGAGAGATAGTTGCAAATGAAAGGATGATGAGTACCTCCTCACCCCTTGTTTATATACTTGTGAAATAGTTACGTACCAAAGTTACTAATTACCGTAGTAACTCAAGTTACTAGACTAAAAGTCAAGTAAAGTCAAAAAGTAGAAAGGAATATCCATTCACATGGGCATATTCCCCTTATCTTGACCCAACCACTAAAGCAAGGATTCCTTCACATGGGCTATCCTTGGACTAAAGAAGAATCCAAAACAAAAAGGCTTGCGGGCCCAAGAGTTCTCAACTCTTTCCCCAAAGCCAAACACCTAGGAATAATACCAAGTCAACACACTAAAATCCAAACTAGTGGTGCTCATGTTTTCTACTTCCTCTAAAGTAAGGTCCCATCTATCTTAGCTATGACTAACTTTAGCTAACCATGACTAATATAGAACCATCCTTTATCTCTATATAAATAATATCTCTTAAGTACTTGTAATACCAAGCTAAATATCACAATACCACACACATGCACAAATGGGTGTTACATTTACCCCCGGACTAAGTTTTCACTTTGTCCTCAAAGTGAAGGTCTCTCTACCTTCTATGGTACATCTTCAACTTATCATGGTTAATCCTATCAAAGTATCTTCCTCCCAACTCCTTGAGATCATAGGTGTAATTGCCCCACACCTTCTCCACTATGAAAGGTCCAAAGTACTTAGGCAAAAACTTCTTTTGCACTCTCTTGAATCGAATGGAATCAAACAAAATTACCCAATCACCTTCTTCTTGTCTTGCCTCTTATCATAGCTCTCCTTTTGTTTCCTTTGGGCTTGCTCCACTCGAACCATAGCAACTGCTCTTGCCTCTTCCAACTCCATGAGTTGATCCTTCCTTGACTTCTTTGCATCACCTCCTTGTGCTTTCTTCAATCTCCTATGAATGCTTTGGAAGGTAGGAAGATCAAAGTGAATAGGTAAGGTAGACTCAATACCATACACCAATTGAAATGGAGAATATCCAGTGGAAGTTTTCATGGTTGTCCTATACTCCCACAAAACTGCATGAATCCTCTTGTCCCAATGATGTTTAGCCCCCTCCATTTCTGCATCTTTGGCCAACATCATGCACAAGGTCTGATTGGTTCTCTCTGCCAAGCCATTGGAATTTGGCTTATAGGATGTAGTTACTCTATGTGTGATAAAGAAATGTTGTAGCATGGCTGTAGTAATGCTTCTTGTAAACTCTCCTCCTCTATCAGAAACCAACTCCAAAGGTCATCCAAACCTAGTGATAATGCGTTCATAAAGAAATCTACCCACTTCATCTTCATTCTTGTCCCTCAATGGTCTAGCCTCAACCCACTTGGTAAGGTAATCAGTAACTACCACAATGTACCAATTGTTCCTTGGGTTTCTATTGAGAGGACCTACAAAATCAATTCCCCACTTCTCAAAAGGTCCTAGCAATGGAATTGATCTAAGTGGTGGAGTGGATGTAGACTTTCTAGCAAAAGCTTGACAAACATGACAAGTTTTGCAATAATCAAGACAATCCTTAAAAATCCCTCTCCAATGGTAACCTGCATCTAGAATCTTGAAAGCAGTCACCTTTCCTGCAAAGTGTCCTCCACATACTAAACCTTCATGAAACTCCTTTATGAGTAGGATAGACTCTTCCTTACCCACTGCTCTTCGAAGTAGACCATCTGCTCCTTGGTGAAAAAGAATATCCTCCACCATTGTGTAAGGTCTAGATCTTGCTGCAAGGGCCTTCCTCTCCCTAGCATGCATCCCTTCTGGATAGTTACCTTTTGTCACAAAATCCACAATCTCCTTGTACTCCATTGGAACCTCTTGAGTGACTGAGATTGTCATGAGCTCCTCATCTCCATCATGATCATAGGCTCTAGATAATAAATCAGCATTTGCATGTTTCTTTCCTGGCCTATCTTCAATGGTGTAGTCATACTCAGACAAGAGTATCATCCATCTTGCTAGTCTCCCTTCAACATTAGGCTTGTTGAAGATGTACTTCAAAGCCTTGTGATCCGTGACAATGGTGGCTTTCCCTCCAATCAAGTAGTGTCTAAACTTCTTGAGACCAAAGATCACTGCCAACCCTTCTCTCTCCGTGACAGAGTAGTTCTTCCCTGCTGAAACCATCTGCCTACTAGCATAAGCTATTGGATGATCATGCCCATCTTGGTCTAATTGACTAAGAGTGCATCCTATAGCTACATTAGAAGCATCAGTGTAGAGGATGAAAGGTTTACTCCAATCAGGTTTAGCAAGAATTGGAGCTACAACAAGGGATTGCTTGAGCTCCTCAAAAGCTTTGAGAGCCTCCTTGTCTTCCAAAATCTCCATATAATCTACACCCTTCTTCATGTAGATGGTCAATGCATAAGCCTTGTTGGAAAATGAGAAGATGAACCTCCTATAGTACCCAACCATCCCCAAGAATTGGCGTAACTTTGTCAAGCTTGAAGGGAATGGAAGGTCTGAGATTTTCCTCACCTTCTCAGGATCAACTGCTATTCCATCCTTGGAGATGATATGCCCCAAAAGTAGACCTTCTTCACATCCAAAAATGCACTTCTCTGGGTTGAGTGATGCATTTGCCTCATCCAAGCGTTGCAAGACTTTGATTAGGTGCTCAAAGTGCTCCTCCTTGCTCCCATAGACACAAAAGTCATCAATGAAATCTCTCACAAATTTCCCAATGAAAGGTTCAAATACCTTGTTCATGAACCGTTGGAATGTGGCTGGAGCATTGCAAAGCCCAAAAGGCATGACCTTGAAAGCGTAAGTTCCCCAAGGTGTGGTGAATGTGGTGAGTTGTTGATGCTCTGGTGCAATCTTGATTTGGTTATATCCACTATAACCATCTCCAAAACTGTACCTCTCATGACCTGCAACCTCCTCCAAGATCTCATCAATGAATGGCAATGGGTAGTAGTCCTTCTTGGTAACAGCATTGAGCTTCTTGTAATCCACACATACCCGAAGCTTGCCATTCTTTTTCTTCACAATGACAATTGGAGACACCCATTCTGAATTCTCCACCTCAAAGATAAATCCAGCCTCCTTGAGCTTATCAATCTCCTCCTTCACAACCAAAGATATTGGTAGGCTAATGCGACGTTGCTTTTGGCGGATTGGTCTTGCATGTGACTCCACCTCTATCTTGTGCTCCTCCAAGGTGACTTCCTTCAAATCCTTGTAACTAAAAGCAAACACATGGATGAACTTGCGGAAAATCTCCTCAAATCTCACCTTCTCCTCCTTGGTAACATTTGGGCCATACTTGAGGGTAGATAACCTTCTCTCTACCTCCTCAAGTGTCAATGGTGATTTATCTGGGTCCTTCAAAACCTCTGGCTTAGGTGCAAAATCCATAGCACACAAAGGATACACATCTGAATCAGATTCAAATTCATCCTCCTCCGTGGAAGTCTCCTCTTCCATGCTTGTGTCCACACCTGAAGCTCCTTCTTCAGAATCTGATTCCCAATAATCAGAAGATGGTGTATCTGAATGTGAAGTGTTGGTGGTGTTAGTCACAAGAACAGTGACTCTATGGTTTGATGGCCCAATCCTCAAGTACCCTTTGTGCCATCGATCAGTTATGCGTGCTGCTCTCAACCATGGCCTCCCAAGAAGTAAGTCATAGCTTGAATCCTTCAAGACTTGGAAACTCATGAGATTTTGAACTCCCATAACTGAAACTACCACCTTATCCATCACCCCTACTGGTCGAACTTGTTGCTTGTTTGCCATGCTCACCACAAATGTTGAAGCTCTTGAGGGTATCATACCCAACTTCTTCATCAACCTTTCTGACATGGCATTCACTGCTGATCCTCCATCAACCAATGCATCCTTGATGTTGTGACCATTCACTCTCACATCAATCTTGGAGGCATATTCACAAGCTTCCCATGGTGCTGGCTTGGCATCCACCACCCCCATTGATACTGGAACTTTTGCCTTCTTCTTCTTCTTGCTCCTTGTAGAACTCAAACCACCTCTAAGCTCCTTTCTCAAGGTAGGGTTCAAAGCAATTAATTGGCCCACTATGATGTTAGCCTTGTGACTACCAACATCCTCCAACACATTGTAGTTCCATTGTTGCTTTGAGATCAAGAAGTCCTCCATCCCCAACTTCTTCCTTGGAGTCTTTGTTGTTGATGGTGTTGAGGTGTGAGTGGTCCTAGTAGACATAGGAGTATCCTTGCTTGAAGTAAATCCTTGAGAAGAGTGAACATCCTCTGCAAAACAATCTCTCTTCTTCTCTTGTGCCAAAAGCTCCAAATTAAGACCCTTGGAGTTTGAGCACTCTCCCTTCTCATACTTGCTCTCAACCACATCTATGGATGCTATCCCCTTACCTTTGTTGGGATTAGGAGCCACTTGGGTTTCACTACCTCCCTCTTTCCCTCTATTGGCTCCCTCATAACCCCTTCCTCCATGGTAAGTGGAATTTGGGCAATTCCTTTGGATATGGCCTCTTCCTCCACAACCAAAACAATTTCTATCATTGAAATTGTTGGCTGGTTGGCCTCCTCTATATGGATAGTTTCCATAACTCCTAGGCCCTCTCCCTACATTCTGATCCACCTCTCTCTTCTCCCATAGTTGCACCACATTGATCTTGAGATCCGCAAGTTGTTCTGTGATGGTTTGGAGTGGATCTTTTGGTGGAGGTGCAAGAACTGGAGCAACTACTACTTGTGGTGCAACCCTTGTCACCAAAGTATCAGAAGTTCCACCATACTTGTAGCCTTGAGGAGGATGCACAACCTCTTTCACCACCAAATCACTCTCATCCCCTTCCAAACTCTCCTCCATAGGAATTGCGATCTTGATAGCTTCAACCTTGGAAGAAGGTTTCTCATATCTCACCTTGCTTCTAATTTGTGGTCTCAATCCTCCCACAAAATTCTTGGTGAGCATGGCCCCTATGCCAATCATTGTAGTCTCCACATCATCCCCACCCTTCCTCAACACTATGCGAAATCTGGACTCCAACTTTTCCACTCTTTCCACATAGACTCTCACTTTCTCTCCATCTCCTTGCTTGAGAAATGTAACCTCACTCATCAATCTCTCATAACTCTCATCAGGAAGAAAGTTCTCAATGAGTGCTGAAGTCAAAGTCTCCCAAGACTCCTCTTCCCCCTCTCTCCTCTTTCTCTTTTGGTATTCTGACTCATACCATGTAAGTGCTGCATCCTCAAAGAAATCTGGTAATAATGAGGCCCACTCATTCTTCCTCCTCTCATTGTTTCCTATGCAAGCTCTCTTGAAGTCTCTCACAAAGGCCTCCACATCTTCTCCATCTTTGCCAAAGAAAACCGGAAGTTTCCCCATCTTAACCCCTCACTATCTTTCTTTTCTCTCAAATTTTTTTTTCTCTTTTCTTTTCTCTCACTCTATTACCAATAGAGTATATACATGACTAACACCATCTGAGAATAATCCACTCTAGGGAACACAAAAGGTTCAGGTTGCTCCAAGATTTCTATAGCAACATCAAATCCTAGAGTGCATATTAATCTAACTCTCATGGATAGTTTATCCATAAGTTCAAAGATTATCACCATCACTAATCTTAAGAACTAGCTGATGAAGGTGGTAGTATTTCTGTAGCTGCACTAAGACTCTCTCCAAGATCCTTCACCAAAGTTTCCAAAAGTGCTTTTACTCCACTACACTCATGTCCTTTTGGAAGTCCTTCAACTCCACAAACCTCACACAACTCCTTGGTCTTAGATCTTCTCCCTCCCAATCTTGGTGAAGAAGGTCCAACATGCAAACCCAAGTCAAGTAAGCCTCTCCTTTCCCTCAATCTCTTGCTCTCAAAGGTCAATGGACATGAACTTGCCTTATGTCCCTTCTCTCCACATAGAAAGCACTTAGACTCACTCTTTCCTCCAAGTGGTGTAGGTTTTTGGATCCTCTCAACACTCTCTTCAAATTCTATTGTAAATTCTCTTTTCCTCAAATCCACCCCTTCAATCACCTCAAACCCTTGGGGAACCTTGCATAATCTCAATTTCCACTCTTGATGACCCTCCATGTTCCCCAAGATGATTCTAAACACTCAAACATGCTTTTTGTTGATCCCAAACTTCTCATGCAGGAGATCTCCACTCTGCAGAATTGACCCTTCCTCACAATGTCACTCAAATCTCCCAACCAATATGTCACAGTCCTCTGAAATTTCTCACACTTGATCACAACTCTAGGGCGTTCCTGCCTGCAAAATTTCAGATCTTTTCATTAAGCCATTTGGCCTAGACACCTTTCTATTCAGCACCCATATTTCAGATTTGGTCTGAAAACCACCCCCCTCATTTCAAAAACTCATAACGCCCTGCGCAAAAATGATCTCTCTCTAATTTTTGTGGCATCAGGTAGGATACAATGCACTGAATTTTCTTGGAAATTTTCAAGACAATTCACTGAAAATTGAAGAAATGGCAGACTCTGTAAAATTTTCCAAAAGAGCATGCCCTTGCGGGAGCACTTTACCCTATCAACTTTCACAAATTCTAGCCCAGTGCGCATAGAAGCTCTCTCAATAATTTCAAATGTGCTAACTGAAAAATAACCCAAGCTATCATGTGTAGAAATCTCAAGTCCAGATCTCAAACTTGAGGTTTTGCCCAACATCACCTTAATCCCCAAAATCTGCAATCCACCTCACACAATCTCTCCAATTCCTCTCATGTGTACAGGATGTACAAAATCACCTCAAAGACATCATAATGAACTACAGTGTATACAAATGGATCTTGGTTCTCTAACATAAGTTCAGCCCTCTCCTCTCCTAATGTTCTCTCCAAGTGAGCTCTCATAGCCTCCTTCTGCCTAATGTAGAATTGGACGCGAAACATTATCTTGCCTTCTAGAGAGGTCCCGGCAACGGAACCAAAAATGTGAGCCGGCCTGTCTCTCACTCAGGATGAACCTCTGATGGCTATTATGGTAGCGCACCATGGACTAAGAAGGCAAGGAACCCCAACTCCATCATACTCCTCCAAGGCTAACACTCCAAGACTCAAGACATTGCTCACTAGAGAACTCAATGAGAGAGAGATAGTTGCAAATGAAAGGATGATGAGTACCTCCTCACCCCTTGTTTATATACTTGTGAAATAGTTACGTACCAAAGTTACTAATTACCGTAGTAACTCAAGTTACTAGACTAAAAGTCAAGTAAAGTCAAAAAGTAGAAAGGAATATCCATTCACATGGGCATATTCCCCTTATCTTGACCCAACCACTAAAGCAAGGATTCCTTCACATGGGCTATCCTTGGACTAAAGAAGAATCCAAAACAAAAAGGCTTGCGGGCCCAAGAGTTCTCAACTCTTTCCCAAAGCCAAACACCTAGGAATAATACCAAGTCAACACACCAAAATCCAAAATAGTGGTGCTCATGTTTTCTACTTCCTCTAAAGTAAGGTCCCATCTATCTTAGCTATGACTAACTTTAGCTAACCAGGACTAATATAGAACCATCCTTTATCTCTATATAAATAATATCTCTTAAGTACTTGTAATACCAAGCTAAATATCACAATACCACACACATGCACAAATGGGTGTTACAATACGTAGTGGGTTTACTCGGAGTGGTACTCAGTATCAGCATGAATCTCAAGTCCCAATGAAGGATGAGATTGACTTTGAGTTGGAGTTTGACACAGGGGCTGATTCAGTTGAGAGTGCACTTGATGTGTCCGCATAGTTGTTGTGGGACATGGACAAGATTTATGGGGCCTCCAAAGGCCCTAGGCGTTACTTTGGAACAGTGGGTACCATTGAGTTGGATGACTTCATCCAAGAATTTGATAGTTGGTGTGATCTGAAGCAGATGCGGAACCCGACTTTGTTCACACCCTTCATGGCATAGAAGGGGTTGTTTCAGCATCTGGAAGGTCCGCCAATGGATGACTACCATGAGTTTAGGAGAGCTCATTTGGAGCAGATTGAGTTATGGAGATAGTATTGGTCTCTGAACTATGTCTATATCACTTAAGGCTTGGTGGCCAGGAGTAGATTGGCTGTACCTACGAGTTCTAGCTCAAGTAGTGCTGGTGGAGCTTGTGGAGGTGCACTAGCTGGAGATAGTGTTACTACGAGTGGAGGTACCGCTATAGGAGGTGGTGTGGTACCGGGGTTTAATCCCATGGTGGAATTCTTTCTGTGTTTGAGGTAGAACTACCAAGGAGTGCGGACTCACAAGCTGAGGAGCTTGCAGGAGTTCCAGCAGAAGGCCGGAGAGAGCCAACGAGAGGCATACACTCGCATGAGGGAGCTGATCAGTTTCACTCAGGGAGTTATTGAGGCCCAAGCAGTCCAATTTTGGTATGGGATACTAGACAAGGAGTTACGAGGTAGAGTTTGTGTAATACTCTGAGGACAAGAGAAGAGAGAAAATATAGATTGCACACTCAAACATTTGATGCCCCAAAGAAGCACCTTCGCTTTATTATATAGTCAAAGAGGATCTCCTCCAAGGAAGCTCCACCATAGGATTAGGGACATAGATAGGTGACATGTCAGCAAGCTCCACCCTTGGATTACTTACTTGGATGGGTGACATGTCTGGTCTAGGTCCTATCTGGTTGGTCAAACAAGCTTTGACCGGAGGGAATCCTTTTGGGAATCTTCCTAAGGAATCTCAAAATCACGTGAGTAAGGTACCATTAGAAAGCTCTCGACAAGACAAAGCAAGGGTGAGGGAAGGCCAGCCTTTTCTTTATTGGAGAGGGGGGTTTGGCACATTATCAAGGCCTAATTCATTTGTTTAGGCCTCCAAAATTGACTTCAAAGATTTCAAGCATATTTTGGTTCCTACTCTATTAGTAGAAGTCCCCTTTTGGTGATACCTTTTTCTGATCTGTTTAGTCCATCATGTGTAACATCCTTCTTGATGTTACCAAACCAATTCTCACCTTTAAGTCATATGTCTCGCTATTGGTTCTAAGGTTCTCAAGTCTATTTCGGTTTCTACCCTATTAGTAGAAGTACTCTTTTGGTGATGCTTCTATCTTATCTATTTTGACCATCATGTATAACATCATTGTAGATGTTACCAAACCAAATTTTACATCTAGATCATATGGCTAGCTCTTGGTATTACAGTTTGTGATGCTACATTGTTGCAGGCTACTTCGCCTACTTTGGCAGTGGTCTTTGGTTTGGCTGAGCGTATTGAGTTCAACATGGTGGAGGAGAGGGTGGTGATATTTGGATTTGGTAGGGAGACCTCATCCACGGCTGTGACTTCTTCTAGAGTGTAGCAGAGTGCACCACGCCCACTTGGTTTTTGAGGACTGGGTGGACAACCCTGATCCTATGGAGCGAGTGGAGGGCCTAGTGGAGTTAGACCCTTACCTTCATTTTTGGGTCAGCAGCAGCCAGTGAGTGGTGGTGTTGCTTGTTGGACTTGTGGTGGACCTCACCATAGGAGACAGTGCATTCAAGGCAGCGGACCTGATACCTCTGGTGCATCACATCCAACATAGAGACAATGTGAGCATTGCCACAGATTTGGTCACACTAGTGACTGGTGTTTTGACCTACACCCGAAGTTACGGAGTGGTAGGGCTGCTATGGCAGGTAGTAGAGGAGCTCCAGTTCATAGAGGACAAGGTGGTAGAGGTGGTGGTAGAGGATATACACTTAGTAGGGGTGCAATACCTACCCTTACTTCTGATACAACTATGGCTACTCGGATTAAGCAATTGGAGCAGAGATTGGCTAGTATGGCTATTGCTTAGAGGAGATCAGACTTGGGTGCTGAGGCTTCCACCTCATATGCTGGTGATATAGATGCTTTGGATTTCATGTGCAGAGTAGCACAGATGGATGCATTTGCAGCATTGACTAGGAGTGCAGTACGTGCTCCAGAGCCTAGAGGAGCATCAATGGAGTTGGACCCACAGAGAGGAGAAGTTGGGAGATAGGTCAGACTTCCCTAGTCTTTCATGTTATTTGAGGCATTGAAGATGACATTCATGGTTCCTGGACATCCTAGTGCAGGTGTGGTAGGTGGTGATGAAGTGCATGATGGACTACTTGCTAATCAGCCATGTGCTACTACATAGATTGAGTCTAGCATGATGTTGGAGGTGGCTCAGCTGATTATGCAGCATCCTTTGTTCTTGGCTAGTGACATGTTTACATTGAGAATTGACCCAGCCCCAGTATTCTGGTTGGCTACCATGCTTTGTGAGAGTAGGGATGATGCAATTCCTACTACTAGAGCAAAGGTGGTTGGTAGTGGAGTTGACTTGGTTGAGGAGCATGGGGTTTGTTCAGTGACCAGTGGTTTGTGGCAGGCAACAATGGCTAGATTGGAGGAGTTGTCAGCTTGACCGGCCTTTGAGAGAGCACGGTTTACACCTGATGTTGTCCTATTGGATAACTAGAGGGGGATTGTCCGTTTGGTGGGACCTTCATAGAAGGTCTATACACCATAGAGAGTCTTGTTAGACTCTGGTGCACAGCCCCTTATGTTGGTGAAGGCTGTAGTTGTCAATTTGGAGTTATGGAAGACCGATGTGGAGAGGTGTCCGTTTCAAATCCAGACATCTCTAGGTGGTGGTTTGACATAATACATCACATGTGGGGAGCTTGTTGTCCAGGTTCAGCCTGGTCATCCGACTGATAGCTTGGTGGTGAGAGCTTAGGCTATTGCAACAATAGCTGAGTCATATGATGTGCTAGTTGGGGGAGCATTGTTATACTCCATGGGTTTTAGCATTGACTATTGGGAGGAGACAACCTCCTATAGACCTGGTTGGCAGTCTAGTGAGGGACGGGTATGTTGCCTACCAGTACACTTTAGTAGTGGTAGTCTTGGCTCACTATAGTCCAGGACTAGGGCAACATTAGTTTTAGCTTTCAGTGGTGCAATTACTTGGCTTGGTGACTTGTTGGAGGGGAACGCTCATGCAGAGGATACTCTAGTACCAAAGGAGATCACTTGGATTTGAAGTACAAGTGGGATTGTTCCATCCACCTTGGATGTTCCATTGTGGAGTTCAAAGGAGGCGTTGCAGCAACATGTAGATCAATTGGTGCAACAGGCTTGGAGTGGAGCCTTCGTACCATCAGGAGATGAGTGTGAGGATGAGCCTCTAGAGGCAATTTCTTTGACACCTCTAGATACCACACTCATTGCTTGGCAGTATCTAGTAGAGGGGATATGCCTATTGGAGTTGTTTGGTGGGATCAGCAACGGTATTACAATCGGGTATACAAGTACAGAGGTACTTGTATGTAGAGAGAGATGAGATTGCTAGGGGAGTCTCTCTACATCATGTGGCACACTAGGCCTATTGGTATCCAGAGTTATTACCGATGTCAGCAGTTAGAGGTTACCAAAAGGCCCTACCTGTAGACATTTCCTTACTGGGGGTGCATGACCTAGAGAGACATAGGCCTATTCACTTGGTGATTTTTGGATGTCCATGTCAGGGACATAGACGTGCAAGCCATGGTTTGGGTCCTCATGATCCTTGTTCTGGTGTGTTTTGGGAGATGTTACGGATACTACAACATCTCCAAGTTCATTAGTCCGTGTCTCCAGCTGACCTTTTGGAGAACGTGCCTTTGATGGGTGATTCTTGCACCAAAGTGGTGGGAAGTACACATCAAGTCCATTCTTGGATGGGACAAGTTGTATTGTTAGATGCAGCCAGAGTGGTATCACAAGCTCATCGTCTTCATCTTTGGTGGACTGTGAGCCGGCCTGTCTCTCACTCAAGATGAACCTCTGATGGCTATTATGGTAGTGCACCATGGACTAAGAAGGCAAGGAACCCCAATTCCATCATACTCCTTCAAGGCTAACACTCCAAGACTCAAGACATTGCTCACTAGAGAACTCAATGAGAGAGAGATAGTTGCAAATGAAAGGATGATGAGTACCTCCTCACCCCTTGTTTATATACTTGTGAAATAGTTACGTACCAAAGTTACTAATTATTGCAATAACTCAAATTACTAGACTAAAAGTCACGTACAGTCAAAAAGTAGAAAGGAATATCCATTCACATGGACATATTCCTCTAAGCATGTGGTCTTATCTTGACCCAACCACTAAGTCAAGGATTCCTTCACATGGGCTATCCTTGGACTAAAGAAGAATCCAAAACAAAAAAGCTTGCAGGCCTAAGAGTTCTCAACTCTTTCCTCAAAGCCAAACACCTAGGAATAATACCAAGTCAACACACTAAAATCCAAAATAGTGGTGCTCATCTTTTCTACTTCCTCTAAAGTAAGGTCCCCTCTATCTTAGCTATGAATAACTTAAGCGAACCATGACTAATATAGAACCATCCTTTATCTCTATAAAAATAATATCTCTCAAGTACTTGTCATACCAAGCTAAATATCACAATACCACACACATGCACAAATGGGTGTTATATTTACCCTCGGACTAAGTTTTCACTTTGTCCTCAAAGTGAAGGTCTCTCTACCTTCTATGGTACATCTTGAACTTATCATGGTTAATCCTATCAAAATGTCTTCCTCCCAACTCCTTAAGATCATAGGTGTAATTACCCCACACCTTCTCCACTATGAAAGGTCCAAAGTACTTAGGCAAAAACTTCTTTTGCACTCTCTTGAATCAAATGGAATCAAACAACATTACCCAATCACCTACTTTGAAAGGCTCCACCTTCTTCTTGCCTTGGCTCTTGTCATAACTCTCCTTTTGTTTCCTTTGGGCTTGGTCCACTCAAACGATAGCAACTGCTCTTGCCTCTTCCAACTCCATGAGTTGATCCTTCCTTGACTTCTTTGCATCACCTCCTTGTGCTTTCTTCAATCTCCTATCAATGCTTTGGAAGGTAGGAAGATCAAAGTGAATAGGTAAGGTAGACTCAGTACCATATACCAATTGGGATGGAGAATATGCAGTGCAAGTCTTCATGGTTGTCTTATACTCCCACAAAACTGCATGAATCCTCTTATCCCAATGATGTTTAGCCCCTTCCATTTCTGCTTCTTTGGCCAACATCATGCATAAGGTCTGATTGGTTCTCTCTGCCAAGCCATTGGAATTTAGCTTATAGGATGTAGTTACTCTATGTGTGATAGAGAAATGTCGTAGCATAGTTGTAGTAATGCTTCTTGTAAACTCTCCTCCTCTATTAGAAACCAACTCCAAAGGGCATCCAAACCTAATGATAATGCGTTCATAAAGAAATCTGCCCACTTCATCTTCATTCTTGTCCCTCAATGGTCTAGCTTCAACCCACTTGGTAAGGTAATCAATAACTACCACAATGTACCAATTGTTCCTTGGGGTTCTATTGAGAGGACCTACAAAATCAATTCCACACTTCTCAAAAGGTCCTAGCAATGGAATTGATCTAAGTGGTGGAGTGGATGTAGACTTTCTAGCAAAAGATTGAAAAACATGACAAGTTTTGCAATAATCAAGACAATCCTTGAAAATCCCTCTCCAATGGTAACCTGCATCTAAAATCTTGAAAGCAATCACCTTTCTTGCAAAGTGTCCTCCACATACTAAACCTTCATTAAACTCCTTTATGAGTAGGATACACTCTTCCTTACCCACTGCTCTTAGAAGTAGACCATCTGCTCCTTGGTGAAAAAGAGTACCCTCCACCATTGTGTAAAGTCTAGATCTTGCTGCAAAGCCTTCCTCTCCCTAGCATGCATCCCTTCTGGATAGTTACCTCTTGTCACAAAATCCACAATCTCCGTGTACTCCATTAGAACCTCTTGAGTGACTAAGATTGTCATGAGCTCCTCATCCGAGAAGGAATTATCCACTGGCTCATCTCCATCATGATCATGGGCTCTAGATAACAAATCAACATTTGCATGTTTCTTTCCTAGCCTATCTTCAATGGTGTAGTCCTACTCAGACAAGAGTATCATCCACCTTGCTAGTCTCTCTTCAACATAAGGCTTGTTGAGATGTACTTCAAAGCCTTGTGATCCGTGACGATGGTGGCTTTCCCTCCAATCAAGTAGTGTCTAAACTTCTTGAGACCAAAGATCATTGCCAACCCTTCTCTCTCCGTGACAGAGTAGTTCTTCTTTGCTAAAACCATCTGCTTACTAGCATAAGCTATTGGATGATCATACCCATCTTGGTCTAATTGACTAAGAGTGCATCCTATAGCTACATTAGAAGCATCAGTGTAGAGGATGAAAGGCTTACTCCAATCAGGTTTAGAAAGAATTGGAGCTACAACAAGGGATTGTTTTAGCTCCTCAAAAGCTTTGAGAGCCTCCTTGTCTTCCAAAATTACCATGTAATCTACACCCTTCTTCATGGAGATGGTCAATGCATAAGCCTTGTTGGAAAATGAGAAGATGAACCTCCTATAGTATCCAACCATCCCCAAGAATTGGTGTAACTTTGTCAAGCTTGAAGGGAATGGAAGGTCTGAGATTTTCCTCACCTTCTCAGGATCAACTGCTATTCCATCCTTGGAGATGATGTGCCCCAAAAGTAGACCTTCTTCACATCCAAAAGTGCACTTCTCTTGGTTGAGTTATGCATTTGCCTCATCCAAGCATTGCAAGACCTTGATTAGGTGCTCAAAGTGCTCCTCCTTGCTCCCATAGACACAAAAGTCATCAATGAAGTCTCTCACAAATTTCCCAATGAAAGGTTCAAATACCTTGTTCATGAACCGTTGGAATGTGGCAGAGCATTGCAAAGCCCAAAAGGCATGACCTTGAAAGCGTAAGTTTCCCGAGGTGTGGTGAATGTGGTGAGTTGTTGATGCTCTAGTGCAATCTTGATTTGGTTATATACACTATAACCATCTCCAAAACTGTACCTCTCATGACCTGAAACCTCCTCCAAGATCTCATCAATGAATGGCAATGGGTAGTAGTCCTTCTTGGTAACAACATTGAGCTTCTTGTAATCCACACATACCCAAAGCTTGCCATTCTTTTTCTTCACAATGACAATTGGAAACACCCATTTTGAATTCTCTACCTCAAAGATAAATCAAGCCTCCTTGAGCTTATCAATCTCCTCCTTCACAACCAAAGATGTGACAACCCGGCAAATATCACTTTTGCGGTAATCAGGAAAGTAAAGTTCGTTCCCGTAGAGATACGAGTCAGAAATGTCCAAATACAAGGCAAAGTAACAATGTAGTTCTTCTTGAGTTCTTCTTTAGTCTCTCAAGTAGAAACCACACCCAAAAGAGAGTGACAAGCACTGACTTGTAGTCTTGTCACAAATTAACACTTCTTAATCACTACTCCTTCAATTCTTTCCAAACAATCTTGATTGTGATGATTCAGGCTCTCCCAAAAACGACACTTCATTGCAAAACGACTTTGCCTCAGAATTGTGTTCCACCCCTCCATTGAAGGCACAACTTCCTCGATCGAAATTGCTTCACATCAACTTCGCACTGCACTCACAATGCAGAATACTACCAACACTATAATTCCTCTCAGATCTGTCAAGGCATTGCGTCGATTGCACTTCACTCAGGATCAAACACACAGAATGAAGATCAAGGTTGTGGAATCCAACATCCAACAAGCACACTGACTTGCACTTCAAATTTCTCCAATCACTCACAAACACAATTGCAAAGTTGATACTCGGAATCAAGCTCAAGCGACGAGCAGTGCTTCACAACACTTTGCTTTATCTATTCTCAGAAATAATGAGCACTGAACAATATCTGACTACAAATTGCACTCTTAAATAGTGAAGCAATTGACAATTCTAACAACTATACCGTTCTACAACAACTCTTCTAACCTTCAGATCCAAAATGACAATGCACCTCTTCATATCTGCCTCTTCATATCTCAAAAATGTTACTACTCCGATCCAATGTCTATTTCTTCCTCGGCTTTCAAACCCAAACCCGAAGTAATCTTACTTCCTACTTCTCTATCCTCGGGTTTCACAACTTCTATTTCCTCCACTAATTCTAATATTTCTCCTTTGTGATATGAAATTCCTATCATAGTTAAGCCTTCTAAATCTCTATCTCTTGACCCACTCTTCGCTAAACTGTCAAATGTCAAATCCGAAGACACCTGCACTCCTATCTCTCTTACCTTGGGTTTAACTCTTATCAATTCCTTTACTAATTCTATTGTGTCATCATCAAGAATTGTAATTGAAAGCATGGGTATACTATCTACACCTTCAATTTGTAACCCACTTTCCCCTAATCACTCATGTTACTAACCCAAAGACACTTACTGTCTGATCTTGCACTTCGGGTTTATTCACTACTGCTACTTCTCCTTCAATTCATGTTCTATTTTCAATTAGAACTGAAATTGAAGTCATGGGTATTCTAACTATTTTCTTTCTCTACTCTAACTTTCTCTCATGCTTCTCGGAAGATTCCCAAAGTCACCTTCACTGCACTCCGAGGTCCGACTTCATTGGATTTAGTCATCTTCATCTTGAGACGAAGTCTTTAGACCCGAAGTCATGTAAACACAAAGTACGAAGTACGAAGTCCCGAAGAACCTCAACCCGAAGTACATCTACTCCTGAAACTTCAAATGCTTGTAACTTCTTCTATAGACCTTCAAACTTTGCAATTTTTGGTGGCAATGGAAAGCCCTGAACTAGACGCTTGTAACGAGATATATCACGCTTGATTTGGACTTGTAGTCACTAAGATATGGCCCCCTCAAGAATCCTAACCTGCAACTTCTATTTCTCCTTCGGGTTTGCCCTCCTTCAACATCAAATCCGAGTTTTTCCCTCCTCTAACACGAAGTAAGCTTTTTTGGGTTTGCTCCAGTCTGAGTCATTCTTCCTCTTACATGAAGTGGACTTCCTCGGGTTTGATCAAAACAAAAGTTTGCACTCATTTCTTCTCCATTTGGTTTCAACAAGGCACTTCTTCTTCAAGACTCGTCCAGAATGAAAAATGTGGGTACCACAAAAGATATTGGTGGGCTAATGCAACATTGCTTTTGGCGGATTGGTCTTGCATGTGACTACACCTCTATCTTGTGCTCCTCCAAGGTGACTTTCTTCAAATCCTTATAACTAAAAGCAAACACATGGATGAACTTGCGGAAAATCTCCTCAAATCTCACCTTCTCCTCCTTAGTAACATTTGTGCCATACTTGAGGGTAGTTAACCTTCTCTCTACCTCCTCAAGTGTCAATGGTGATTTATTTGGGTCCTTCAAAACCTCTGGCTTAGGTGTAAAATCCATAGCACACAAGGGATACACATCGAAATCAGATTCAGATTCATCCTCCTTTGTGGAAGTCTCCTCTTCCATGCTTGTGTCCACACTTGAAACTCCTTCTTCAGAATCTGATTCCCAATAATCAGAAGATGGTGTATCTGAATGTGAAGTGTTGGTGGTGTTAGTCACAAGAACTGTGACTCTATGGTTTGATGGCCCAATCCTCAAGTACGCCTTGTGCCATCGATCAATTGTGTGTGCTGCTCTCAACCATGGCCTCCCAACAAGTAAGTCATAGCTTGAATCCTTCAAGACTTGGAAAGTCATGAGATTTTGAGCTCCCATAACTGAAAACTACCACTTTATCCATCACCTCTATTGGTCAAACTTGTGGCTTGTTTGCCATGCTCACCACAAATGTTGAAGGTCTTGAGGGTATCATACCCAACTTCTTCATCAACCTTTTTGACATGGCATTCATTGTTGATCCTCCATCAACCAATGCATCCTTGATGTCGTGACCATTCACTCTCACATCAATCTTGGAGGCATATTCACAAGCCTCCCATGGTGTTGGCTTAACATCCACCACCCCCATTGATATTGGAACTTTTGCCTTCTTCTTCCTCTTGCTCCTTGTAGAACTCAAACCACCTCTAAGCTCCTTTCTCAAGGTAAGGTTCAAAGCAATCAATTGGCTCACTGGGATGTTAGCCTTGTGACTACCAACATCCTCTAACACATAGTAGTTCCATTGTTGCTTTGAAATCAAGAAATCCTCCATCCCCAACTTCTATCTTGGAGTCTTTGTCATTGATGGTGTTGAGGAGCGAATGCTCCTAGTAGACATAGGAGTATCCTTGCTTGGAGTAAATCCTTGAGAAGAGTGAACATCCTCTGCAAAACAAGCTCTCTTCTTCTTTTGTGCCAAAAGCTCCAAATTAAGACTCTCCCTTCTCATACTTGCTCTCCACCACATCTATGGATGCTATCCCCTTACATTTGTTTGGATTAGGAGCCACTTGGGATTTATTACCACCCTCTTTCCCTCTATTGGCTCCCTCATAACTCCTTCTTCCATGGTAAGTGGAATTTGGGCAATTCCTTTCGATATGGACTCTTCCTCCACAACCAAAACAATTTCTATCATTGAAATTGTTGGCTGGTTGACCTCCTCTATATGGATAGTTTCCATAACTCCTAGGTCCTCTCCCTACATTTTGATCCACCTTTCTCTTCTCCCATAGTTGCACCACATTGATCTTGAGATCCGCAAGTTGTTTTGTGATGGTTTGAAGTGGATCCTTTGGTGGAGGTGCAAGAATTAGAGCAACCACTACTTGTGGTGCAACCCTTGTCACCAAAGTATCAAAAGTTCTACCATACTTTTAGCCTTGAGGAGGGTGCACAACCTTTCTTCACTACCAAATCACTCTCATCTCCTTCCAAACTCTCCTCCATATGAATTGCAATCTTGATAGCTTCAACCTTGGAAGAAGGTTTCTCATATCTCACATTGCTTCTAATTTGTGGTCTCAACCCTCCCACAAAAATCTTGGTGAGCATGGCCCCTATGCCAATCATTGTAGTCTCCACATCATCTCCACCCTTCCTCAACACTATGCAAAATCTGGACTCTAACTTTTCCACTCTTTCCACATACACTCTCACTTTCTCTCCATCTCCTTGCTTGAGAAATGTAACCTCACTCATAAATCTCTCATAACACTCATCAGGAAGAAAGTTCTCAATGAGTGTTGAAGTCAAAGTCTCCCAAGACTCTTCTTCCCCATCTCTCCTCTCTCTCTTTTGGTATTCTGACTCATACCATGTAAGTGCTGCATCCTCAAAGAAAATCTAGTAATAATGAGGCCCACTCATTCTTCCTTCTCTCATTGTTTCCTATGCAAGCTCTCTTGAAGTCTCTCACAAAGGCCTCCACATCTTCTCCATCCTTGCCAAAGAAAACCGGAAGTTTCCTCATCTTAACCTCTCACTATCTTTCTTTTCTCTCAAATTTTTCTTTTCTTTTCTCACTCTATTACTAATAGAGTATATACATGACTAACACCATCTGAGAATAATCCACTCTAGGGAACACAAAAGGTTCAGGTTGCTCCAAGATTTCTATAGCAACATCAAATCCTAGAGTGCATATAAATCTAACTCTCATGGATAGTTTATCCATAAGTTGAAAGATTATGTCCATCACTAATCTTGAGAACTAGCTGATGAAGGTGATAGTATTTCTACAGATGTACTAAGATTCTCTCTAAGATCCTTCACCAAAGTCTCCAAAAGTGTTTTTACTCCACTACACTCATGTCCTTTTGGAAGTCCTTCCACTCCACAAACCTCACACAACTCCTTGGTCTTAGATCTTCTCCCTCCCAATCTTGGTGAAGAAGGTCCAACATGCAAACCCAAGTCAAGTAAGCCTCTCCTTTCTCTCAATCTCTTGCTCTCAAAAGTCAATGGACATGAACTTGCCTTATGTCCCTTCTCTCTACATAGAAAGCACTTAGACTCACTCTTTCCTCCAAGTGGTGTAGATTTTTGGATCCTCTCAACACTCTCTTCAAATTCTATTGTAAACTCTCTTTTCCTCAAATCCACCCCTACAATCACCTCAAACCCTTGGGGAACCTTGCATAATCTCAATTTCCACTCTTGGTGACCTTCCATGTTCCCAAAATGAATCTTATTACTCAAACATACTTTTTGTTGCTCTCAAACTCCTCATGCATGAGATCTCCACTCTGTAGAATTGACCCTTTCTCACAATTTCACTCATATCTCTCAACTTGTATGTGACAGTCCTCTGAAATTTTTCACAAGTGATCACAACTCTAGGGTGTCCCTCTTTGCAAAATTTCAAATCTTTTTATTGAGCCATTTGGCCTACACACCTTTCTATTCAGCACACATATTTCAGATTTGGTCTGAAAACCACCCCCTTCACTTCAAAAACTCATTTCTCCCTGCACAAGAAATATCTCTCTCTAATTTTTTTGGCAGTGAGTAGAATACAATGCATTGAATTTTCTTGCCAAGTTTTAAGACAATTCACTGAAAATTGAAGAAATGGTAGACTCTGTACAGTTTTCCAAAAGAGCATGCAGTTGCGGGAGCAGTTTACACTATCAACGTTCAAAAGTTCTAACCAAGTGCGCATAATAGCTCTCACAATAATTTTAAGTATGCTAACTGAAAAATAACCCAAGCTATCATGTGTAGAAATTTCAAGTCCAGATCTCAAACTTGAGATTTTGCCCAAAATCACCTTAATCTCCAAAATCTGCAATCCACCTCACACAATCTCTCCAATTCCTCTTATTTGTACAAGATGTACAAAATCACCTCAAAGACATCATAATGAACTACAGTGTATACAAATGGATCTTGGTTCTCTAACATAAGTTCAGCCCTCTCCTCTCCTAATGTTCTCTCCAAGTGAGCTCTCATAGCCTCTTTCTGCCTAATGTAGAATTGAACGCGGAACATTATCTTGCCTTCTAGAGAGATCTAGGCAACGTAACCAAAAATGTGAGCCGGCTTATCTCTCACTCAAGATGAACCTTTGATGGCTATTATGGTAGCGCACCATGGACTAAGAAAGCAAGGAACTCCAATTCCATCATACTCCTTCAAGGCTAACACTCCAAGACTCAAGACATTGCTCACTAGAGAACTCAATGAGAGAGAGAGATAGTTGCAAATGAAAGGATGCGAAGTACCTCCTCACCCCTTGTTTATATACTTGTGAAATAGTTACGTACCAAAGTTACTAATTATCGCAGTAACTCAAGTTACTAGAGTAAAAGTCAAGTAAAGTCAAAAAGTAGAAAGGAATATCCATTCACATGGGCATATTCCTCTAAGCATGTGCTCTTATCTTGACCCAACCTCTAAGTCAAGGATTCCTTCACATGGGCTATCCTTGGACTAAAGAAGAATCCAAAACAAAAAGGCTTGTTGGCCCAAGAGTTCTCAACTCTTTCCTCAAAGCCAAACACCTAGGAATAATACCAAGTCAACACACTAAAATCCAAAATAGTAGTGCTCATCTTTTTTACTTCCTCTAAAGTAAGGTCCACTCTATCTTAGCTATGACTAAATTTAGCTAACCATGACTAATATAGAACCATCCTTTATCTCTATAAAAATAATATCTCTCAAGTACTTGTAATACCAAGCTAAATATCACAATACCACACACATGCACAAATGGGTGTTACTGGACAAACCTCTTACCCAAGGAGGTTTTAAAATGTGCTTATGATAGGATTCAACAACTTGACCACATCCTTGTGGATGACATCTTGGATGTTGGGCGTCAGTCTTAGACGGTGGTAGTGGCTGATAGGTCACCTATGGCAATGGTGAACCTAGTTGGACAGCCAAGAGCCGCATTTCTCACACTCATGAGTTTCCCATGCTCTCATGCTTTTCGAGAGGCAAGACCTAGACTTGTTTGAGACTCACAATTATAGCAGTTGGTGGAGCCCAATGCTGATGAGAGAGAGCGGGTGATAGGTTTTTGCACCAATATTACCAATGTTCTAGTAGTGTAAGAGGCATCCAGGCGTCAATTGTTAGGTCAGGCTATGGACCTGAACTATTTGACCTGGATTGTGAGCCTTGGCTTGGCAGAGCAGCGTAGGATGCACTTGATAGGTATCACCACTCGGACACTTGTGAGCCTTATGCCTATCGAGACAATTTAGGCACATGCTGGGGGCAATGGACCGAGTGGACATGGTATTCTTGGAACACATCCAGTAGCTACTAGGGGGAGTGGTCTACTTGGAGTCCATCCAGGTGAGTGTGAGCTACTTGGACTACACCCTTGGTCCACATGGGATGTAGCTAGAGGACGTGTGGAGCTTGCAGCCAGAGTGGAGGGAGTTTTTCACATAGAGGTTGGGACTTCTACTGGTCAAGAGCATGACACTATTGCTCCCAAGAGCCCAGTGTAGCAGCCAATCAGTACGTCTTCCACTCCTACTACAATTACAGAGGATACTTGGGAGCCAAATCTTGGACCCAAGCTTATTGGAGAGGAAAGACGGAGGGTTTGGAGGTTCTTGAGGAGTCACATGAGTTGTTTTGCCTTCAGTATGAAGGATTTGGGTGCTCTAAAGGGACATAGTATACGGATTGAGCTGACTAGCAATACACCAATTTTCCGACGTCTTATCACTATAATGACATGGAGAGGACATTGATTCAGAGCCAGAGTAGTGACCTTTTTGAGACTGGTTTGGTGGAGATTTCACATGGAAAGTACGCATCAGCGACAATGATGCTAGCCAAAAAGGATTGCATGGCAACTGTACACATAGGCGGATGTGTGGAGATTACCGTCCTATCAACTGACAGACCAGGACTGATCGGTATGCCATGCCTACACCGGAGGAGATTTTTGATGCAATTGGGCATGCAAAGGTCTTCAGTACTTTGGATCTTTGAGCAGAATATCAATTGCTGATCAGGGAGGAGGATAAGTCCAAGATAGCATTCTGGGCTAGTGATCCTCATGGCAAGGATGTGTTATATCAGTGGAGGTTTTTACCATTTGGGTTGAAGATCGCTTCTGCTGAGTTCCAGGAGATCATGGATAGGATCCTAGTTGGATTGGATTTTGCTCAGTGCTATATTGATGATATTTTGGTCTATAGCACTACTATGGAGGAGCATGAGAGACAGTTGTTGGAGAGGTTGAGATCTCATGGACTCAAATTACATCTTGGGAAGTGTAGGTTCTTCCATGAGCAGGTTGAGTATTTGGGTCACACTATCTACCTCAAAGGACTTGGTGTTCAACAGACCATGGTGGAGGCTATTGCACATATTCCTCGGCCTACGGATGTGAGCAGGTGTGAGCATTCCTTGGGTTGGCAAACTTCTATCGTCGTTATGTTAGAGGATTTAGTGCCATTGCCAAGGCCTTGATGAGGTTGACCAAGCTTATATAGGAGTGGTGTTGGGGAGATGAGCAAGAGAGAGCTTGTGTAGAGCTCAAGGAGAGGTTGACTTCTACTCCTATTTTGAGGAGACCAATCAAAGGACGACCATTTCAAGTTCATACTGATTGGAGTATGTTGGGGCTCAGAGCGGTGCTCACTTAACATGATGATGAGGAGAAGGAGTTTGTGGTGGACTATGCTAGTTGCTTCAACAATTCAGCGGAGGTGAAGTATAGTTCATATGAGGTAGAGTGCTTGGCAATAGTGTGGGTAGTAGCACATTTTTTATGTTACCTATTTGGTAACCCTTTCACTCTCATCACTGATCATCAGCCACTGAAGTGGTTGATGGAGTCCGAAAAGCTTTCAGGGAAGGTTGCACAATGAGCTCTGATTTTACAAGAATATGATTTCATGGTTGTTTGTAGACCTTGAGTGGTGAACTGTGATGTAGATGGGTTGAGTAGAAACCCATGTCCCAGCCTGCAAGATCAAACCAGAGCATGTTGGCATGGTGAGATAGATGAGGAGATGGTGTTAGGTTGGCATGCATTGGCCTTTTTGTGTATATTTTTAGAGGCTTTGGTAATATCTCTCTCAGCGCACACAAGAGGAGTTATTGAATTCACAGATCCAGAGTGTGAACATATTGGTACAGTTCAGCAAGAAATTCATGATGGACTATCTTTGCACTAGTGTTGTGGGTGGCACAGTTGGAGCCAAGGAGAGAGATAGTGTCCTTCAGCAAGCCAGATGGTTCAGATTGGAGGGTAGACACCTTTTGCGTGTATGGGAGGATGGTAGAGTATGAGTAGTACCACTTCCATCTCAAAGATCATAGTTGGGTTGTCATGCTCATGAGGAGCTAGGACATTTTGGAGTAAAGTATACATATAGCTTACTCCAAAGCCATTATTGGTGGCGCGGTATGCAGACCAAGGTACAACAATTTATTGCCAGATGTGTGGTTTGTGACCGAGTTAGAGCATCATTCAATGCTCCTATGCCACAGTTACATCCATTACCTATCATGGGATTGGGTTATTGTTGGAGTTTGGATTTTGCTTGACCTTTGCCACTGATTGTGAGGCATCAATAGTATGTTTTGGTGATGGTGGAGCACTTCTCCAAGTGGATTGAGTTGGTGGCACTTCGTGACAAGTCTAGTGAAGGGACTGTGAGCCGGCCTGTCTCTCACTTAGGATGAACCTCTGATGGCTATTATGGTAGCGCACCATGGACTAAGAAGGCAAGGAACCCCAACTCCATCATACTCCTCCAAGGCTAACACTCCAAGACTCAAGACATTGCTCACTAGAGAACTCAATGAGAGAGAGATAGTTGCAAATGAAAGGATGATGAGTACCTCCTCACCCCTTGTTTATATACTTGTGAAATAGTTACGCACCAAAATTACTAATTACTGTAGTAACTCAAGTTACTAGACTAAAAGTCAAGTAAAGTCAAAAAGTATAAAGGAATATCCATTCACATGGGCATATTCCACTTATCTTGACCCAACCACTAAAGCAAGGATTCCTTCACATGGGCTATCCTTGGACTAAAGAAGAATGCAAAACAAAAAGGCTTGCGGGCCCAAGAGTTCTCAACTCTTTCCCCAAAGCCAAACACCTAGGAATAATACCAAGTCAACACACTAAAATCCAAAATAGTGGTGCTCATCTTTTCTACTTCCTCTAAAGTAAGGTCCCATCTATCTTAGCTATGACTAACTTTGGCTAACCATGACTAATATAGAACCATCCTTTATCTCTATAAAAATAATATCTCTTAAGTACTTGTAATACCAAGCTAAATATCACAATACCACACACATGCACAAATGGGTGTTACATTTACCCCCGGACTAAGTTTTCACTTTGTCCTCAAAGTGAAGGTCTCTCTACCTTCTATGGTACATCTTCAACTTATCATGGTTAATCCTATCAAAGTATCTTCCTCCCAACTCCTTGAGATCATAGGTGTAATTGCCCCACACCTTCTCCACTATGAAAGGTCCAAAGTACTTAGGCAAAAACTTCTTTTGCACTCTCTTGAATCGAATGGAATCAAACAAAATTACCCAATCACCTTCTTCTTGTCTTGCCTCTTATCATAGCTCTCCTTTTGTTTCCTTTGGGCTTGCTCCACTCGAACCATAGCAACTGCTCTTGCCTCTTCCAACTCCATGAGTTGATCCTTCCTTGACTTCTTTGCATCACCTCCTTGTGCTTTCTTCAATCTCCTCTGAATGCTTTGGAAGGTAGGAAGATCAAAGTGAATAGGTAAGGTAGACTCAATACCATACACCAATTGAAATGGAGAATATCCAGTGGAAGTTTTCATGGTTGTCCTATACTCCCACAAAACTGCATGAATCCTCTTGTCCCAATGATGTTTAGCCCCCTCCATTTCTGCATCTTTGGCCAACATCATGCACAAGGTCTGATTGGTTCTCTCTGCCAAGCCATTGGAATTTGGCTTATAGGATGTAGTTACTCTATGTGTGATAGAGAAATGTCATAGCATGGCTGTAGTAATGCTTCCTGTAAACTCTCCTCCTCTATCAGAAACCAACTCCAAAGGGCATCCCAAACCTAGTGATAATGCGTTCATAAAGAAATCTACCCACTTCATCTTCATTCTTGTCCCTCAATGGTCTAGCCTCAACCCACTTGGTAAGGTAATCAGTAACTACCACAATGTACCGATTGTTCCTTGGGGTTCTATTGAGAGGACCTACAAAATCAATTCCCCACTTCTCAAAAGGTCCTAGCAATGGAATTGATCTAAGTGGTGGAGTGGATGTAGACTTTCTAGCAAAAGCTTGACAAACATGACAAGTTTTGCAATAATCAAGACAATCCTTGAAAATCCCTCTCCAATGGTAACCTGCATCTAGAATCTTGAAAGCAGTCACCTTTCCTGCAAAGTGTCCTCCACATACTAAACCTTCATGAAACTCCTTTATGAGTAGGATAGACTCTTCCTTACCCACTGCTCTTCGAAGTAGACCATCTGCTCCTTGGTGAAAAAGAATATCCTCCACCATTGTGTAAGGTCTAGATCTTGCTGCAAGGGCCTTCCTCTCCCTAGCATGCATCCCTTCTGGATAGTTACCTTTTGTCATAAAATCCACAATCTCCTTGTACTCCATTGGAACCTCTTGAGTGACTGAGATTGTCATGAGCTCCTCATCCGGGAAGGAATCATCCACTGGCTCATCTCCATCATGATCATAGGCTCTAGATAATAAATCAGCATTTGCATGTTTCTTTCCTGGCCTATCTTCAATGGTGTAGTCATACTCAGACAAGAGTATCATCCACCTTGCTAGTCTCCCTTCAACATAAGGCTTGTTGAAGATGTACTTCAAAGCCTTGTGATCCGTGACAATGGTGGCTTTCCCTCCAATCAAGTAGTGTCTAAACTTCTTGAGACCAAAGATCACTGCCAACCCTTCTCTCTCCGTGACAGAGTAGTTCTTCTCTGCTGAAACCATCTGCCTACTAGCATAAGCTATTGGATGATCATGCCCATCTTGGTCTAATTGACTAAGAGTGCATCCTATAGCTACATTAGAAGCATCAGTGTAGAGGATGAAAGGTTTACTCCAATCAGGTTTAGCAAGAATTGGAGCTACAACAAGGGATTGCTTGAGCTCCTCAAAAGCTTTGAGAGCCTCCTTGTCTTCCAAAATCACCATGTAATCTACACCCTTCTTCATGTAGATGATCAATGCATAAGCCTTGTTGGAAAATGAGAAGATGAACCTCCTATAGTACCCAACCATCCCCAAGAATTGGTGTTACTTTGTCAAGCTTGAAGGGAATGGAAGGTCTGAGATTTTCCTCACCTTCTCAGGATCAACTACTATTCCATCCTTGGAGACGATATGCCCCAAAAGTAGACCTTCTTCACATCCAAAAATGCACTTCTCTGGGTTGAGTGATGCATTTGCCTCATCCAAGCATTGCAAGACTTTGATTAGGTGCTCGAAGTGCTCCTCCTTGCTCCCATAGACACAAAAGTCATCAGCCTTTCTATTCAGCACCCATATTTCAGATTTGGTCTGAAAACCACCCCTCTCACTTCAAAAACTCATAACGCCATGCTCAAAAATGATCTCTCTCTAATTTTTGTGGCGGCAGGTAGGATACAATGCACTGAATTTTCTTGGAAATTTTCAGGACAATTCACTAAAAATTGAAGAAATGGCAGACTCTGTACAATTTTCCAGAGAGCATGTAGTTGCGGGAGCACGTTACCCTATCAACTTTCAAAAATTCTAGCCCAGTGCCCATAGAAGTTCTCTCAATAATTTCAAGTGTGCTTACTGAAAGATAACCCAAGCTATAATGTGTAGAAATCTCAAGTCCAGATCTCAAACTTGAGATTTTGCCCAAAATCACCTTAATCCCCAAAATCTGCAATCCACCTCACGCAATCTCTCCAATTCCTCTCATGTGTACAAGATGTACAAAATCACCTCAAAGACATCATAATGAACTACAGGGCATACAAATGGATCTTGGTTCTCTAACATAAGTTCAGCCCTCTCCTCTCCTAATGTTCTCTCCAAGTGAGCTCTCATAGCCTCCTTCTGCCTAATGTAGAGCTAGACGCGGAACATTATCTTGCCTTCTAGAGAGGTCCCGGCAACGGAACCAAAAATGTGAGCCGGCCTGTCTCTCACTCAAGATGAACCTCTGATGGCTATTATGGTAGCGCACCATGGACTAAGAAGGCAAGGAACCCCAACTCCATCATACTCCTCCAAGGCTAACACTCCAAGACTCAAGACATTGCTCACTAGAGAACTCAATGAGAGAGAGATAGTTGCAAATGAAAGGATGATGAGTACCTCCTCACCCCTTGTTTATATACTTGTGAAATAGTTACGTACCAAAGTTACTAATTACTGTAGTAACTCAAGTTACTAGACTAAAAGTCAAGTAAAGTCAAAAAGTAGAAAGGAATATCCATTCACATGGGCATATTCCACTTATCTTGACCCAACCACTAAAGCAAGGATTCCTTCACATGGGCTATCCTTGGACTAAAGAAGAATGCAAAACAAAAAGGCTTGCGGGCCCAAGAGTTCTCAACTCTTTCTCCAAAGCCAAACACCTAGGAATAATACCAAGTCAACACACTAAAATCCAAAATAGTGGTGCTCATGTTTTCTACTTCCTCTAAAGTAAGGTCCCATCTATCTTAGCTATGACTAACTTTAGCTAACCATGACTAATATAGAACCATCCTTTATCTCTATATAAATAATATCTCTTAAGTACTTGTAATACCAAGCTAAATATCACAATACCACACACATGCACAAATGGGTGTTACAGGACATCTTACTCGTTCCTGGATCAAGTTCTTAGTCATTTTGGTGCACTAGCTGAGGTTTTGATTGATCACCATACTACCTCCCGAGATCACCCTGAGGCAGATGGCTTTGCAGAGAGAGTGGTTCAGATGGTGAAGAGAGGATTGCAAAAGTATGGTTTGCAAAGAGGCCACTTGGGAGATTGGGATCTCCAATTACCTTGGTTGGCCATGGGCTATCGGTTTAGCCGGCAAGCCTCCTTAGCATCCTTCTCTACTTACTTTCTACTCTATGGATGAGATCCAGATCTACCTACAGCCATTTGTTGAGATGCTACTATAGTTTTGGACTTGGATGACCTAGATGTATGGATGAGCGCATGTTCTCAACGGGTAGAGATCTTTCGGAGAGTGATGCCGAAGGCCTTTGAGAACTTGGCAATTGCTCAGCATAGAGATACTTTATGCTATGCTACCATTCAAGGAGGAGGTTATAGACCCTCAATCCATCAATTTCATCCAGGAGACTACGTATATCTACAACAGACAACACCAACAACACTTGATGTTTCTACAAGCCGCACTATCTTGAGAGTGCGTGAGGTTTTGCCATCTGGAGTCCTTGTGTTGGAAGGACGTGATGGTGTTGTTTGGAAGGATCATGTGTGCAATTGTGCGCCATGCCACCTCCCAAACATTGATGGTACTATGGACCCAAGCTTGGCACTTGTACATGCAGGCTTGAGGTGTGTGTTTTGTGACTCTTCTGGTGGAGTTGTTACTATGTTAGTGTGTGATAGCTGTTCGAGAGGATGGCATATGGCATGTATGACTCCTCCCCTCATGGTGGTTCCTCAAGGATAGTGGTTATGTCCTAGATGTACTTGACCTATAGCTAGTTCATTTTTTATATGGTATAGATTGCAGACAAGGGACTAACAATGGGGCTCCATAGCACCTAACTTCATGATCTTTGCCCATCATAGGGTATACCATATACTTAGAGTAGATGGCTATCTGGAGTTAGAGGGACCTAACCGCCAACTAGGGAGGCGATTGTGGCACTTTAGAGTCTATGTATGACTTATGTGTGAGTTGTGCTTCTATAGTGTATGATGTTGACAGCGATGTATGTTGTGTAGCGATGTATGTATGCACGATAGCTGTCACACCATTTGTAGTGTCGCATCGAGATGCTCAGATAGTGGAGTTCCAGTGATAGTAGTTAGAGGCATTTTGGCTATTACTCATAGACTACTTTCCGACGGTCAGATTTCAAGTTTAGGGTACTGACTTCATGGCGGGGCCCACTGTCACTTGCACCAACCGCACCATTGGGTGTGCCGTTAGCGGGACTGTTGGGAGGAGACCTAGGTCAAAATCAGGGGTATACCCTAGGAGTGCAGCTCCTAAGAGCTCACTTCTCTGATGTTGAGCCTTTGAGTTCTTGGCTAGAGTGGACAGAAAGCCAACGAGAGTCACCTAGAGTCTCTTAGCTAGAGTAGGTGTAACTTGACTGTAATCAGTTGGCAATTTGTTGAGGCAATTTGTTGTTGGCAATTTGTTGAGGATCAGATCAAGTATTGATCTGAGTTTGATTGATTTGAGTAGTAAACGATCTGATTATTATGGCACTTTAGAGTCTATGTATGACTTATGTGTGAGTTGTGCTTCTATAGTGTATGATGTTGACAGCGATATATGTTGTGTAGCAATGTATATAAACACGACAATACACATCTGAATCAGATTCAAATTCATCCTCTTCCATGGAAATCTCCTCTTCCATGCTTGTGTCCACTTGAAACTCCTTCTTCAAAATCTGATTCTCAATAATCAGAAGATGGTGTATCTGAATGTAAAGTGTTGGTGGTGTTAGTCACAAGAACTGTGACTCTATGGTTTGATGGCCCAATCGTCAAGTACCCTTTGTGCCATCGGTTGGTTGTGCATGCCGCTCTCAACCATGGCCTCTTAAGAAGTGAGTCATAGCTTGAGTCCTTCAAGACTTGGAAAGTCATGAGATTTTGAACTCCCATAACTTAAACTACCACCTTATCCATCACCCCTACTGGTTGAACTTGTTGCTTGTTTACCATGCTCATCACAAATGTTGAAGGTCTAGAGGGTATCATACCCAACTTCTTCATCAAGCTTTCAGACACAACATTCACTGCTGATCCTCCATCAACCAATGCATCCTTGATGTTGTGACCATTCACTCTCACATCAATCTTGGAGGCATATTCACAAGCCTCCCATGGTGTTGGCTTGGCATCCACCACCCCCATTGATATTGGAGCTTTTGCCTTCTTCTTCCTCTTGCTCCTTGTAGAACTCAAACCACCTCTGAGCTATTTTCTCAAGGTAGGATTGGAAGCAATCAATTGGCCCATTGTATTGTTAGCCTTGTGATTACCAACATCCTCTAACACATGGTAGCTAAAAAATCAAGAAATCCTCCATCTCCAACTTCTTCCTTGGAGTCTTTGTTGTTGATGGTATTGAGATGCAAGTGCTCCTTGTAGACATAGGAGTATCCTTCCTTGGAGTAAATCCTTGAGAAGAGTGAACATCTTCTACAAAACAAGCTCTCTTCTTCCCTTGTGCCAAAAGATCCAAATTAAGACCCTTGGAGTTTGAGCACTCTCCCTTCTCATACTTGCTCTCAACCACATCTATGGATACTATCCCCTTACCCTTGTTTGGATTAGGAGCCACTTGGGTTTCCCTACCTCCCTATTTCCCTCTATTGGATCTCTCATAATCCCTTCCTCCATGGTAAGTGGATTTTGGAAATTCCTTTGGATATGGCCTCTTCCTCCACAACCAAAACAATTTCTATCATTGAAATTGTTGGCTGGTTGGCCTCCTCTATATGGATAGTTTCTATAACTCCTAGGCGCTCTCCTTACATTCTGATCTGTAACATCCATTTGTGCATGTATGTGGTATTGTGATATTTAGCTTGGTACTACAAGTACTTGAGAGTTATTATTTATATAGAGATAAAAGATGGTTCTAAATTAGTCATGATTAGCAAGAGTTAGTCATAACTAGGATAGAGGGGACCTTACTTTATAGAAAGTGGAAAAGATGAGGACCACTATTTTGGATTCTAGTGTGTTGACTTGGTATTATTCCTATGTGTTTGGCTTTGAGGAAAGAATTGAAAACTCTTGGGCCCGTAATCCTTTGTGTCTTGGATTCTTCTATAGTCCAAGGATAGCCCATGTGAAGGGATCCTTGACTTAGTGGTTGGGTCAAGATAAGATTACATGCTAGTGGAATATGCACATGTGAATGGATATTCCTTTCTACTTGTTGACTTTACTTGACATTTAGTCTAGTAACTTGAGTTACTATGGTTATTAGTAACTTTGGTGCATAACTATTTCACAAGTATATAAAAAAGAGGTGAGGAGGTACTCATCATCCTTTCATTTGCAACTATCTCTCTCATTTAAGTTGTCAAGTGAATAATGTGTTAAGTCTTGGAGTGTTAGCCTTGGAAGAGTATGATGGAGTTGGGGTTCCTTGCCTTCTTAGTCCATGGTGCACTACCATAATAGCCATCAAAGGTTCATTGTGAGTGAGAGACAGGCCTGCTCACAGATCCACCTCTCTTGTCTCCCATAGTTGCACCATGTTGATCTTGAGATCTACAAGTTGTTCTATGATGGTTTGAAGTGGATCGTTTGGTGGATGTGCAAGAATTGGAGCAGATACTACTTGTGGTGCAACCCTTGCCACCAAAATATCAAAAGTTCTCCCATACTTGTAGCCTTGAAGAGGGTGCGCAACCTCCTTTGCCATCATTCTCATCCCCTTCCAAACTCTCTTCCATACAAATTACAATCTTGATAGCTTCAACGTTGGAAGAAGGTTTCTCATATCTCACCTTGCTTCTTATCTGTGGTCTCCACCCCTCCACAAAATTCTTGGTGAGCATAGCTCTTATGACAATCATAGTAGTCTCTACATCATCCCCACTCTTCCTCAATATTATGCAAAATTTGGACTCTAACTTCTCCACTCTTTCCACATAGACTCACTTTCTCTCCATCTCCTTGCTTAAAAAAGGTTGATTCACTCATCAATCTCTCATAACTCTCATTTGGAAGAAAGTTTTCAATGAGTGTTGAAGTCAAACTCTCCCAGGACTCTTCTTGCCAATCTCTTCTCTCTCTCTCTTTTGGTATTTTGACTCATACCATGTAAGTGCTACATCCTCAAAGAAATCTGGTAATAATGAGGCCCACTCATTCTTCCTCATCTCATTGTTTCTTATGCAAGCTCTCTTGAAGTCTCTCACAAAGGCTTCCATATCTTCTCCATCCTTGCTTAAGAAAACCTAAAGTTTCCCTATCTTAACTCCTCACTATCTTTCTTTTCTCTCAATTTTTCTTTTTCTCTTTTCTTTGTTCTCAGTCTATAACTAATAGAGTATGAATATGACTAACACCATTTGAGAGTAATTCACCCTAGGGAACACAAAATGTTTAGGTTACTCCAAGATTTCTCTAGCAACATCAAATCCTAGAGTGTATATTAATCAAACCCTCATGGATAATTTATCCATAAGTTGAAAGACTATCTCCACCACTAATCTTGAGAACTAGCTGATGAAGGTGGTAGTTTTTTTGTAGATGTCCCAAGACTCTCTCCAAGATCCTTACAAAAGTTTCCAAAAGTTCTTTTACTCCACTACACCCATGTCCCTTGGAGATCCTTCAACTCCACAAACCTCACATAACTCCTTGGTCTTAGATCTTCTCCCTCCCAATCTTGGTGAAGAAGATCCAACATGCAAACCCAAGTCAAGAAACCCTCTCCTTTCCCTCAATCTCTTGCTCCCAAAGTCAATGGACATGAACTTGCTTTATGTCCCTTCTCTCCATACAAAAAGCATTTAGACTCACTCTTTCCTCCAAGTGGTGTAGATTTTTGGATCCTCTCAACACTCTATTCAAATTCTATTCTAAACTCTCTTTTCCTCAAATCCACCCCTACAGTCATCTCAAACCTTGGGGAACCTTGCATAGTCTCAATTTTCACTCTTGATGACCCTCCATGTTCCCAAGATGAATCTAAACACTCAAACATTTTTTTTGTTGCTCTCAAACTTCTCATGCATGAGATCTCAACTCTGCAAAATTGACCCTCCTCACAATTCCTCACAATGTCACTCAAATCTCTCAACTTGTTTGTCACAATCCTCTAAAATATTTCACACTTGATCACAACTCCAAGGTATCTCCCTTGCAAAATTTCAGATCTTTTCATCAAGTCATTTGGCCTAGACACCTCTCTATTCAGCACACATATTTCAGATTTGGTCTGAAAATCATCCCTCTCACTTTAAAAACTGATAACTCTTTGTGCAAGAATGACATCTCTCTAATTTTTATGTCAGCATGTAGGATAAAATGCATTGATTTTCTTGGAAATTTTAAAACCAATCCATTGAAAACTGAAGAAATGGAAGACTATATATAATTTTCCAAAGATCATGCAATTGCGGGAGCAGTCTACCCTATCATCTTTCGAAAATTCTAGCCCAATGCACATAATAGCACTCACAATAGTTCCAAGTGTGCTAACTGAAAGATAACCCAAGCTATCATGTGTAGAAATTTCAAGTCCAGATCTCAAACTTAAGATTTTGCACAAAAATCACCTTAATCCCCAAAATCTATAATCCACCTCACACAATCTCTCCAAATCCTCTCAAGTGTACAAGACGTACAAAATCACCTCAAAGACATCATAATGAACTATATGGTACACAAATGGGTCCAAGTTCTTTAACATAAGATCAACCCTCTCTTTCACTAAAGTTCTCTCCAAGTGAACTCTCATAGCCTCCTTCTGTCTAATATAGAATTGTACGCGGACCATTATCTTGCCTTCTAGAGAGGTCCCGACAACAGAACCAAAAATGTGAGCTGAATTATCTCTCAATCAAGATGAACCTCTGATGGTTATTATGGTAGCTGTGGTACCCACATTTTTCATTTTGGACGAGTTTTGAAGAAGTGCCTTGCTGAAACCAAATTGAAACCAAATGGAGAAGAAATGAGTGCAAACCTATGATTTGATCAGACCCGAAGGAGTCTACATTGTGTGAGAGGAAGAAGGACTTGGAGTTGATCAAACCTGAAGAAGTTTACTTTGTGTCAGAGGAGGGAAAAACTCGGATCAGACGTTGAAAGAAGGCAAACCCGAAGGAGAAATAGAAGTTGCAGGTCAAGATTCTTGTGAGAGCCATATCTCAATGCACACAAGTCCAAATCAAGCGTGCTATATCTCGTTGGAAGCATCTCGTTCAGGGCTTTCCGGTGCCACCAAAATCGGAAAGTTTGGAGTTCTGTACAAGCAGTTACAAGCATTTGACATTTTGGGAGTAGATGTACTTCAGGTTGAGGTTCTTTGTGTCAATGTGACTTCAGACTTCGGACTTCGGGTTTACATGACTTTGGGTCTAAAGACTTCGCCTCAAGACTAAGATGACTGACTAAATCCAAGGAAGTCGGACCTCGGAGTGCAGTGAAGGTGACTTTGGAAATCTTGCGAGAAGCATCAGAGGAAGTTAGAGTAGGGAAAGAAGATAGTTATGATACCCATGATTTCACTTTCAATTCTAATTGAAGATGGAACAAGAATTGAAGGAGAAGTAGCAGTAGTGAATAAACGCAAAGTGTAGGATCAGACAGTAAGTGTCTTTAGGTTAGTTACATGAGTGATTAAGAGAAAGTGGGTTACAAATTGAATGTGTATGTAGTATATTCATGCTTTCAATTACAATTCTTGACGATGACACAGTAGAATTAGTAAAGGAATTGATAGTAGTTAGACCCAAAATAAGAGAGATAAGAGTGCAAGTGCCTTCAGATTTGACATTTGACACATTAGAGAAGAGTGGATTGGGAGATAAGGAGTTAGATAGATTACCCACTAGTGGAATTTCAGATCAGGAAAGAGAATTGCTGGAATTGGTAGAAGAAGTAGGAGATATGAAACCCAAGGATAGAGTAGTAGGAAGTAAGATTACTTTGGATTTGGGTTTGGAAGCCAAGGAAGAAGTAGACATCGGATCGGAGTAGTAACAGTTTTGAGATTTGAAGAGACAGATATGAAGAGGTGCATTGTCATTTCAGATCTACAGGTTAGAACAGTTGTTGTAGAACGGTATAGTTGTTAGAACTGTCAATTGATTCACTACTTAAGAGTGGCATTCGTAGTATTATGTTGTTCAGTGCTCATTATTTCTGAGAATAGATAAAGCGAAGTGTTGTGAAGTAGTGCTCGTTGCTTGAGCTTGATTCCGAGTATCAACTTTGCAATTGTGTTTGTGAGTGTGTGGAGAAATTTGAAGTGCAAGTCAGAGTGCTTGTTGGATGTTGGATTCCACAGCCTTGATCTTCATTCTGTGTGTTTGATCTTGAGTGAAGTGCAATCGGAGCAATGCCTTGATAGATCTAAGAGGCATTGTAGTGTTGGTAGTATTCTGCATTTGTGAGTAGAGTGCGAAGTTGATGTGAAGCAATTTTGATCGAGGAAGTTGTGCCTTTAGTGGAGGAGTGAAACACAATTCTGAGGCGAAGTCGTTTTGCAATGAAGTGCCATTTTCAAGAGAGCATGAATCATCATAATCAAGATTGTTTGAAAAGAATTGAAGGAGTTGTGATTAAGGAGTGTTAATTTGTGACAAGACTGCGAATCAGTGCTTGTTACTCTCTTATGGGTGTGGTTTCTACCTGAGAGATTAAAGACGCAACCAAGAAGAACTACATTGTTACTGTTTGACTTCGTATTTGGACATTTCTGACTTGTATCTCTGCGAGAACGAACTTTACTTACCCGATTACCGCAAAAGTGATATTTGCCGGGTTGTCACAGTAGCGCACCATGGACTAAGAAGGCAAGGAATCCCAACTCCATCATACTCCTCCAAGACTAACACTCCAAGACTCAAGATATTGCTCACTAGAGAACTCAATGAGAGAGATAGTTGCAAATGAATGAATGATGAGTACCTCCTCAACCCTAGTTCATATATTTGAGAAATAGTTATGCACCAAAGTTACTAACTACCGGAGTAACTCAAGTTACTAGGCTAAAAGTCAAGTTAAGTCAAAAACTATAAAGGAATATCCATTCACATGGGCATATTCCACTAAGCTTATCTTATCTTGACCCAACCAATAAGTCAGGGATTTCTTCACATGGGCTATCCTTGGACTAGCAAAGCAAGACAAAGATCAAAAGCAGTAGTTGGTGAAGACTGAGGCCTTGAGGGTAGAAGTGCATGATATGCAAGTTGAAGTTATCAACTTGAAGGCAAGGCTGCTATCATGGACAAGAGTTGGAGAGTTTGAAGGCAAGCACGGTAGAGAAAGATTGGGCTTGGCAACGGGAGTTGGCCACGCAAGATAGAGAAGAAGAGTGATTGCATGGGTTAGTCAAAGGAATGGAAGAACAGCTCCAGTAGAGTGTGAAGGAGAAAGAAGCCTTGAAGGCCAAGTTGGGAAATGAGATGAAGATGTATTGTGAGGAGTTATTAGCAGCGAGAGAGAGAAGCTACAAACGCCAAAGTGAGAAGCAATCTAAGAAGTCACTTTAAGAGTGAAGGCAATACTTGGGACGATGTCTAAAGTTTAGTTGGAGGAAACAAGACTGCATGAATTGAAGTTGCTAGTGCAAGAAACATGAAGGAAGAAAGCAAAATACATTGAATTGAACAAGTTGTTGATTTGCTTGAGAGATCAAGTAGATAGGAAGATATTAGAGGTTGTAGACAATGTGTGTCTTAGGTTGGACTTATTAAATTTGGAATTAGAGAGACTTCATAGTACTATGAAGTTAAAAACAAAGTCTAAAGTAAGAGAGTTAGGAGTACAACTGTCTTTGGAACATTTATTTGAGCCATTAGAGAAGAGTGGGTTGCATAATAAAGATATAGATAGAGTACCCATGTCTTTAATTGCAATTTAGCATGAAGAAGTAGTAGAACTGGTAGAAGATTTAGTGATAGTGGATAAACCCAAAGGTAGAGAAGTGTAGGAAGTTACTTTGGGTTTAGAAGCCAAAGTCAAGGTAGACATCAGATCAGATTAGGACCAATTTTGAAATAGGAGGAGTCAAATATGAAGAGGTCCATTGTCATTTTGGATCTGTAGGTTGGTAAAGTTGTTAGGAAGTAGTTTAGGAAGTTAGATAACTATCAAATGCTTTGCCTATTTAAAGAAGGCCTTCATAGTAAATTGTTGTTCAGTGCTCATAATCCTAAGAATAGATAAAGTGAAGTGTTGTGAAGCAGTGCTCGTTGCTTGAGCTTAATTTTGAGTATTGATTATATGTGTGTGCTTGTGAGTGTTGAGAGAATTTCAAAGTGCAAGTTAGTGTGTTTGTTGGGTGTTGGATTCCACAACCTTGATCTTCATTTGATGTGTTTGATCTTGAGTGAAGTGCAATCAAAGCAATGTCTTGATAGATCTGACAAGAATTGTACTATTGGTAGTATTTTGCATTTGTGAGTACAATGCTCAATTGATGTGAAGCGATTTTGATCAAGGAAGTTATGCCTTTAGTGGAGGGATGTAACACAATTCTGAGGTGAAGTAGTCTTACAGTGAAGTAGCCATTTTTGGGATGGACTAAATCATCACAATCAAGATTGTTTTGGACATATTTGAAGTATTGTGATTAGTGAGTGACAAATTGTGGTGATGAGATTGTGATCAGTGCGTGTTACTCTCTTTGAGCTGTGGGTTCTACTTGGGAGTTTAAAGAAAAATTCAAGACAAACCATGCTTGTTACTATTTGACTTTGTGTTTGACCAATTCTGACTTCTATCTATGCGGGAATGAACTTTACTTACCTAATTACTACAAAAGTGATATTTGTCAGGTTGTCAAAGATTCATATAGGATATGCAACCACCAAACAAGGTAAAAATTCAAAATTCTGGTGTAGGTCCGGATGTCGATGATTTTCCTAAGGAGTTCTCATGAAGGGCCATCTATTCCATTGGAGATTTGAACTTGGGATATGATCACTTTCAGATCGTAAAAGGAAGCCAAGACATAACAACCATGCAAACCCCACTAGGCTTTGATGTGCATGTGCACTCTCTTGATGGGAGCTACCAACTTGGTGGCACATATGCAAAGTCCTATGAATTTTATTTTGCAACCTTTCATTCCTAATAGAACCCGTCCGTTCCTTGATGACATACCTATAAAGGGTTGCACAATGGGTGAGAAGGACAAAACATTGATGAATGGCGGTATAAGAAAGTTTGTTTTGGATAACATTTGAGATATGGATGTTATATTGAAGCAATTGATAGAGGCGGGAGTGACTCTTTTTGGAGAGAAGTCAGCATTTGGACTTAAATAAATACTGGTTGTAGGTCATATGTGTGGTTCATATGGCCAAAAACCAAATCCAAAGAAGGTAGATATTATTGAGAAGATCAAGGATTGTTCCTTGGTTCAAGAGGTAATGTGGTTCTTAGAGGCATGTGTTTTCTATTGCATATGGATACCGCATTTTTCTCACATTGCAGAGCCTCTTTAGCAACTCTTGAGGAAAAGAATCAAGTTTGTCTAGAGACCAAAGCATTCCATTGATATGAAGAGGTTGAAGGAAGTGCTGCAAAACTTACCAGTACTTTGTCCGCTTGACTATGGTTGTGGCTGGCTGATCATAATAACAATAGACTCAAGCTCTTATGCTGCTGGATGGGCTGTGGGCCAAGAGGATGAGAATGGCAATAGATATGCAACAAGGTTTGGAGCAAGAATCTTCACAGAGCGGCAACAAAGCTACCCTCAAATCAAGCAAGAACTGTGGGGTGCCAAGATAACATTAAGGCAAGATAGGAATTGCTTGATTGGTGCTTATGTCATTCTAGAGATAGATTGCTTACCGCTGTTAGGGATGATTGCCAATTGTGATACTCAAGATATTATGATGTTATGTTGGATAGCTTTCATTCAACTATTTAATCTAGAGCTAAGACATGTAGTTGGAAAGGACAATCCAATGCCTGATATGCTATCTAGAGCATGCTATGATAACACTCAAAATGGCTGTCAAGTTGATACACATGAGATAGATCAGGACCTACCCTTTAGAGAAGAGCTGTACTTTGATGATCTTCTTATCATTGGGAAGTATCTTAGTTCCTTGGAGAAAAACTCAATGTGGACCAGAGAGGCATTTGAGAAGAATTAGAAGAAAGTCTAGCAAATTCTTGTTGAAGCAAGTGTATCTTTGGCAACGGTCCAAGAATCATGATGAAATTCTCTTGAGAGTGGTGGGAAATGAAGAGACAAAAAGGAAGATTTTGCAAGAAATGCATGATGCAGAAGTTACAGGTCATTAAGGAGTTCAAGGTAAGTATGAGCATGTTCAAGGATTGTAGTGGTGGCCTAGAATTTATATAGATGTAAGGTGCTACATGGAGACCTATGAGACTTACCAAGTCTATCCCAAGATATGGCACATGGATGGATTGAAACTTATGTACCCATTGAACCTTCATTTTCAATGGTTTCTAGACTTAGTTCACATGCCTTCAAGGGTTCAAGGAGCAAGGTATCTGGTTCTAGCCAAGGAGGATCGGTGTAACTATATGGAAGGAAGGGCATTGACGTCAACACATACCCAACAAGTATGTTGGTTCATCTTGGAAAATATTATTGCTAGGCATGGTTGCTTTTATCAGATGGGGGCATATCAAAAGGAGTTGGATGCAAAAGAAGCCATAGAGTTCTTTGCTAAGTTCAACATCAAGCTGAACTTGACAACTGCCTACAATCCAAAAGCAAATGATGTCAAGGGGATTGGATAGTCTCAAGAGTGCACCAAGCACCTGGCTGCTTGCGCTTAGGTTGCACTATTTGTTGATGAATTAGAAGGTTCCATGCAGTCTACCACATGCTCTACTCTTTCATCTGATTGCAATTTCCTTCTTTTTATGGAGCAACTTGCCCACAATTGCTCCTATTTGTAGACTTTTTGTAGGGCTGTTTGTGCTTAGTCTCTTGGGTTAATGTTGGACCTCATATACCACTAAGGTCTGTTCATGTTCTGTTAAATTTTAGGTTTGAGGTTTTTGGATCTGGTGGGGTTTGTTTGGAATTTCTCAAGCTACGGTCAAACTCATTTCAGAGCAAACAGATCAGCAACTTGATCTGTCAACACGTATTGGACCGGAAGCTCCAAGAATGGAGTTGTTCTTCCTGACATTCTTCATAATACACAATAACACATTCATTCACAAGAGCCACATAATTTGCAACATGCCCTTGTCGCATTATTTATAGGTCAAGTCATGCCCTTGTCCCATTATTTATAGGTTCAAAAGGGAAAGCCTCCAATTTCAAGTTACACATTGATTTATCCTAAGCTCTTACAACTATCAAATAATCATAGGAGAAGAACAATTACAGTCAACTTCAATCCTGGGTTTCCAGCATGTTTTCTCTAACTTTCATATCTTGTTTAGGTCAATTCAGCTACAAACCTCTCTCTCTTCATCTGTCACTGTCCAAGCAAACTCAGCTGCAAGACTTCCTCTTATCCTCTATCACATCAAGATCTAGGTCCTCTCATAGGCAAACTCAGTTCTCTCAAAGCCTTCTCTCCCACTTCTACCTTGTCACAGTCAAGATCTAAGCTCTATTACAGTCAAAATTTTAGCTCCTATCACAGTCATGACCAAATCAACTTTGAGGATTCTTCTCTTCCTCTTACCTCTCTGTCTAGGTAATTTCAACTATGAAGTGTCTTCTTTTAATCTATTGCTCTCTGGCCAGACACTTCAAACTCTCTATTGTCTTGCTTCCTCCCAAGCACTTTTCTTTCCTCTTTCAAAGTTCTCCCAGCCATAACTCTTTCTCCAAAACCCCTTGCTTAGGTCATAAGCCTCTCCCTTTGATATTTTTCCTCTTTTGTCCTTGCTCACCTTCAAAGTCTTGCACAACCAGCCTTCTCTTGTAATTTCCTTCTATTCTGTCTCAGCCAACTCACATCATAACCTCCTCTTCTCTTCTCTGCCCTTGCTCAGCCAAAGACAACCCCTCTCAAAGCATTTTCCTCTTCTTCTCTCTTTCACAGCCCAAGTCTCTCTCAAAGCATTTTTCTTCCCTTCTCTCTTTCACAACCCAAGTCTCTCTCAAATCATTTTTCTTCCCTTCTCTGCCCTAGCATTCCATGTTCTTGCACAGCCAGACTTCCCTCTCCTATTGTTCTTCACAAAGCAATTCAAAAATTCTCTTCTCTTGCACACCCACAAGTTCTTCCCTACAGAAATTCTATTGCAACCCTCTCTTTCTAAATTTTCCCTACAAAAATTCCACTCTTGCAGCCCTTCATAATCCCTCTCTCCTTCAAAATCTTCCAGTTAGAACCTTGTTCCTCTCTCTCCTTGTGGTACCCACATTTTTAGTTTTTTTTTCAAAATGGAGAAGAAGAAGTGTATAGAGAAGTTGGATTGCGCCTGTATGGCCAAAGAAGGCAAAGAAAAGAGTCTTTAGGATGAAACTTGACGTAATGTAGCTTTGGGTCATAAGGCAAAGTACTCAGAATTGCCCTGTCATCATACAACCCAAAGTAAGAAGTCTTTGTATTGGGGGTGCTCAACCCGAGGCGAGGACAATGTAACAACTTTCCTTTGGGGTGAGAAATCCAAGAAGAGACCATTCAAAAACCAGCGGTCATACGCGTGAAGGACACTTAATGGTGATAGGAGCATGCAAGAGGTGTGATTTCTTGGTAGAAACTCAAATTGAAGAGAGACAAAGAAGGCGCAACTCTATAAAAATTGGGCTAAAGACAAAGCAATGACAAGCAATTTTCCTTTGCCGTTAAGAAGTCATCCTGCAGGAGATCATGGGAAAGGAAGTAGAGTCAAAGACGCATTGGTGTGTAGAGGAAAATTTGAGAGAGCTAACCCAAGAGACAGTAGGAAGAATAGTCCCAGCCTAGTGAGGAAGAAAGGAAAATGGGAGGAGGGAAGAAGAACTCCAAATTTTCCGTGAGAAATCATGCAATTCGGAGGTTAGATGTGATCTCCAGAATTGAAGTCTTAAGCCGACTTCGGATTACATTCTTGGTGTGGAACTAGAATGTGAGCTTTCAAAGGTTCATGACTGAGATAATCAAGAGTTGATGTCTTGATGGCCCCAAGGAAGAGGGGAGGAGAGGTAATCCGGCTTGCTGGACGGAGTTGGATTGGAGATTAGTACTCGGAAGAGAAGTTGGCACGGAGTAGGGTGCCACATTCTTGGGGAACCCAAGAAGTGAGAGATGCATTTTCTTCAAAGCGCACGAAGAATGGGTACAAAGTTGAGAGTTACAAGGATCCTGTCAAGCAAGGGATCGTGAGTGCTCTCATGATGATCTTGAAGCCGGAGAGAACGACTTATGTGATGAAGCACCAAGCGGTGTTCTTCCATAAGATGTTTGCAGGAGAGCCGATTAACTCAGCAAAGTGCTTTCAAGGGCAAACACAACAGATGGTGTGGAATTTGCAGGATAAATCACCTCCACATTACATTGTGCCATTTGCAGTGCATTTTTATTTGGGGCTGAACTTGCTCAATGCGGCGGAGCACAACAGAATGGTGTCACATTTCCATCCAGACTTAAGAAAGGAGGTCGACATGGAGGAATAGCAGTACATTCTCCAAATCAGGAGCAGCGATGAGTACTACACGTAGACGGGGAAGAGTGTGCAGGTGGACGTGAGTACTCTGAAGTTGAAGAAAAGGAGTTGATAAGGAGAAGGAGAAGACGTCAAGAAAACAAGACCTCAAAAGACCAGAAGGGTAAACTCAAGGAAAGGTATGGTGGTAGTAGCATCATCGGAGGAAGAATCGGAGTGCAAACCCAAGTGCAAGTCCGAAGACTCGGAAAGAGCAGAAGAACCTGAGCTCACACTACAAAGTGGAGACACAAGTAGTGATAGCAATGATGGAGGAGAGATTACATCGGTACCCATAGAAGAAGAAGAAGCCAGGATGGAGATGGAGGAGGAAGGTAACGAGAAGTTAGAAGATGAAGTGCCAGAGCAGGAAGAGAGAAAAGTTATTATTCAAAGAGGAGTTTGTCCAAGGAGAAAAGCAAAGTGTGAAGCGGGTCCGATCAAGGTAAGAGAAGAGGAGAATGCAAGTTTGGGAAGTGAAGCATCTATTCCAATACGATGGTTGCAGCAAAGAAGGTGAGTATTGAGAGAAGAAGAGGTGAAGAAGGAGATCACTCCGTAAGTCGAAGTAGCCACAAGTGAAGGAGTGGAGTACCTATGGGAGGTTGTGTGTCCCTTATTGGTGAAGTTGGAACACTGAAAGAAGGAGATGCAGTCAAAGTGTCCAAAGGTGAAGATTGTGTTGCAGGTGTTAGCCCGATTGGAAAAAGAGAACTTGGAATTGAAGAAGAGTATAATCCAAGGAGATGAGGAAAGGGAAGTACTACGAGTAGATGGAGTAGTACAAAATCAAGTAATTGAGAACTTGAAGAGAGAAGCAAGGAGTTGAGAAGAACTCATAAAGCAGAGTGACATAGCATGGGAAAGACAAGTAGTTGAGAATGAAATCTTGAAGCAACAATTTGTTGACTCGAGATTAGAGATTATCCATGCTATAGCAAGAGTAGCCGAGAAGGAACAAGAGCTCAATAGGGTGATGGAGAGTGTAGAAGAGAAGAAGCATCTGTGGCAACGAGAGTTGACACTGCGATAATGAGAAGAAGAGAGGTTGGGAGAGTTACTTCACAATCAGGAGGAGAAGATTGTACAAAAGGAGAAGGAGAAGGAGGCAGTGAAAGCCAAGTTTGAAGCAGAATTGGCAATGTATCAAGGAGATTGGCTTGCAGATCAAGAACAGGAGAGGTAAATGAGATTGGAGCCATTCAAGGAGATCGTAATCAGGATGAATGTGATGTTGAGTACAGACGCTAGTGTGCGTATTGAAGAGACAAGGCTGCATGAGTTGAAGTTGTTGGTGTAGGAGATGAGGAGGAGACATGCAAAGGACACAGACTTGAATGCTTTGTTTATTAGTCTCAAAACTCATGTAGATAGGAAGATATTGGAAGTAGTAGACAATATCACGATTAGATTAGACTTAGTGAAATTGGAGATAGATAAACTTTGGAAGGATGTTAGACCAAAATCCGAAGTAGATGAAGTAGGAGTGCAGATGTCCTTGGAGTTACCATTGGAGACATTAGAGAAGAGTGGGTCGGGAGATAAGGAGTTAGATAGATTACCTCCTAGTGGAATTTCAGATCAGGAAAAAGAATTGTTAGATTTGGTAAAGGATGTAAGATGTGACAACCCGGCAAATATCACTTTTGCGGTAATCAGGTAAGTAAAGTTCGTTCCCGCAGAGATACGAGTCAGAAATGTCCAAATACAAAGTAAAGTAACAATTTCAGTTCTTCTTGAGTTCTTCTTTAGTCTCTCAGGTAGAAACCACACCCAGAAGAGAGTAACAAGCACTGACTCGCAGTCTTGTCACAAATTCACACTCCTTAATCACAACTCCATCAATTATTTCCAAACAATCTTGATTGTGATGATTCAGGCTCTCCCAAAAACGGCACTTCACTGCAAAACGACTTCGCCTCAGAATTGTGTTCCACCCCTCCACTGAAGGCACAACTTCCTCGATCAAAATTGCTTCACATCAACTTCGCACTGCACTCACAAATGTAGAATACTACCAACACTACAATTCCTCTCAGATCTGTCAAGGCATTGCTTCAATTGCACTTCACTCAGGATCAAACACACCGAATGAAGATCAAGGCTGTGGAATCCAACATCCAACAAGCACTCTGACTTGCACTTCGAATTTCTCCAAACATTCACAAACACAATTGCAAAGTTGATACTCGGAATCAAGCTCAAGCGACGAGCACTGCTTCACAGCACTTTGCTTTATCTATTCTTAGAAATAATGAGCACTAAACAACAATTTCTTGTGAATGCCACTCTTAAATAGTGAAGCAAACGACAGTTCTAACAACTATACCGTTTTTACATCAATTGTTCTAACCTGCAGATCCGAAATGACAATGCACCTCTTCATATCTGCCCCTTCAAATCTCAAATCGGTTACTAATCCGATCCGATGTCTACTTCTTCCTCGGCTTTCAAACCCAAACCCAAAGTAATCTTACTTCCTACTACTCTGTCCTCGGGTTTCACAACTCCTACATCTTCTACCAGATCCAGCAATTCTCTTTCCTGATCTAAAATTGCACTAGTGGGTAATCTATCTAATTCTTCATCTTTCGACCCACTCTTCTCTACTGTCGCTGAGGGCAACTCCGAAGACATTTGGATCCCGATGTTATCTACGTCAGGTTTTGCTTTAACATCTTGCCAAAGCTTTTCTAACTCTATTCTTACTAAGTGTAATCTAATCACGATATTGTCTTCTACTTCTAAGATCTTCCTATCTACACGAGTTCTCAATTTAATCAACAAGACATTCAAATCTGTATCTTTCGCTTGCCTTTGCCTCGTCTCCTACACCAACAGCTTCAACTCGTGCAGACTTGCTTCTTCAATTCGAACGCTGGCTTCTGTACTTAACATCACGTTTACCCTGAGGACTATCTCCTGCAATGGCTCTAATCTTGTCTTCCTTTCTCATTCCCGATCTGCAAGCCATTCCTCTCTGTACATTGCCAATTCTTCTTTGAATTTGGCCTTCACCGCGTCCTTCTCTTTCTCCTTCTGTGCAACCTTCTCTTCTTGATTACGAAGTAAGTCTTGTAATCTCTCTTCTTCTCCATATCTCGCAGCCAACTCTCGCTGCCAGAGTTGCTTCTTCTCCTCCATACTCTCCATCACTCGATCGAGCTCTTGATCCTTTGATGCTACTCTTGCCATAGCATGGATGAGCTCTACTCTTGAATCAGCAAACTGCTGCTTCAAGATTTCAAATTCAGCTACTTGTCTCTCCCTTACGACGTCACTCTTCCTCGCAAGATCCTCTCGATAGCTCACTTCTCTCTTCAGGTCTTTGATTACCTGACCTCTCTCCACTGCTTCCGCTTGCAGTACTTCTCTCTCCCTCTCACCTCGGGTTATACTCTTCTTCAACTCCGAGTTTTCTTCTTCTAATCTTGGTACCACCTGCAATACAGTCTTTACCTCTAGACAAGTCGACTACATCTCCTTCTTCTTCTTCTCCAACTTCACCAACAGCGGGCAGACTACCATCTGCAGGTAATCTACTCCATTACTGATACCATCGTCCTTCCGTGGAGTAGTCTCTCTTCTTTCTTTGTGTTCTCCCGATTCTCGCCTTCTTCTCTGGAGTCTTCGTATCGGAATTGATGCCTCATTGCCCGAGCTTCCTTCTACCTCTTCCTTCACTCTACTCGGTCCCGCTTCACCCTTTGCCTTACGTCTTGAGCGAATTCCTCGCTGTACTGCGATCTTCTTCTCCTTGAGCACCGGTACTTCGTCTTCCAGCGCCGCATTGTCTTTGGCTTTTACTTCGGCTTGAATTTCTTCTTCGTATTCTTCAGCCGCTGGTGCCGAGGTCATTTCTCCACCGTCTTCACTGTCACTGCTTGTATCTCCACTCTGCAGTGTCAGCTCAGGTTCCTCTTCACGTTCCGAGTCCTCCGTCTTGAGCTCGGCTTCGCCTTCTGAATCTTCATCTTCCGACTCAATCACCACCATTCCTCGCCTCGGGTTATTTTTCTGCATCTTCCGAGGTTTCTTGTTTTCTTCGGCGTCTGCTTGCCGAGTTCTCTTCTTCGTCGGGGTACTTTCAACAACCTCCACGTTCTTCCCTGTCTTCGCGTAGTAATCGTCTGCGCTCCGGATTTGGAGAATGTATTGCTGCTCCTCCACGTCGACTTCTCTTCTCAAATCAGGATGGAAATGAGACACCATTCGATTACGCTCAGCCACATTGAGCAGATTTAACCCGAGGTAAAAGTGGGCTGCAAATGGTACGATGTAGTGTGGAGGCGACTTATCTCACAGATTCCACACCATTTGCCTCGTTCTTCCGTGAAAGCACCTTGCCCAATTTATCGGTTCTCCTGCAAATAACTTGTGAAAGAACACCACTTGGTGTTTCATCACATAGGTAGTTCTCTCCGGCTTTAGGAAGGCCATTAGTGCACTCACAATTCCCCTCCTCATTGGGTCCTTATAACTCTCAACTTTATACCCATTCTTTGTCCTCTTCGACAAGAAGGCTTCTCTCACCTCCTGCGTTTCTTGAGCTATCTCTCCTTTCCCCAAGAACGTGGCCCCCTGCTCCGAGCCTGCCTCCTTCCCGAGTACGAGTCTCCAATCCGACTCTGTCCAACGAGCCGGATTTCCTCTCTTCCCTTCTTCCTCGGGACCATCGAGACATTTACTCTCGATGATTTCTGTCATGAATCCTGGAAAACTTACGTTCCAATTCCATGCCAGAAAGGTGATCCGAAGTCGGCTCAAGACTTCGATCCTCGCTACTACATCTAATCTCCGAATTGCATGATTTCTCACTGCAAATTTGGAGTTCTTCTTCCCTCCTCCCACTCTTCTGCTTTCTTTTGGTCTCTCGATTTCTCTCTCTCGACTTCTCCCTTACGCACTAACACGAGTCCAACGCTATGTCCCTTTCCCCGATCACCTGCAAGACGACTCCTCAACGGCGAAGGAAAATTGCTCGACATTTCGTCGTTGCAGTTTCGATTTTTATAGAGTTGCACTTCTTCGTCTTCCGTCACTTCGAGTTTCTACCAAGAAATCACACCTCCTGCATGCACCTGTCACTGTCGCCCCACCTTCATGCGTATGAGCCGCCAATTTTGAAACGGCCCCTTCTTGAATTTCTTGCCCCGACGAAAGGTTGTTAGACTGTCTTTGCCTCGGGTTGAGCTCCCCCCGAGCCGAAGACAATTTACTTCGTATCGTATGCTGACATGGCATTTCAGAGTACTTCGCCTTATGACCCAAGGTCACTTTACTTCGGGTTTCACCCCAAAGACAGTTTTCTTCATCTTCTTCGGCCAAACAGGCACAACCCGACTTCTCTATACACTTCTTCTGCTTTATTTTGAAAAAAGAACAAAAAATGTGGGCACCACATAAGAGTTATGAAACCCAAGGATATAGTAGTAGGGAGTAAAGTTACTGCGGGTTCGGGTTTGAAAGCCAAAGAAGAAGTAGACATCGGATCAGATTAGTAATAGAATTGAGATTTGAAGAGGCAAATATGAAGAGGGCATTGTCATTTTGGATCTGTAGGTTTGTAGAGTTGTACGGAAGAGGTACCTTAGGAAGATAACTGTCAATTGCTTCGCTATTTAAGAGTGGCATTTGTAGTATTATGTTGTTCTGTGAGCCGGCCTGTCTCTCACTCAAGATGAACCTCTGATGGCTATTATGGTAGCGCACCATGGACTAAGAAGGCAAGGAACCCCAACTCCATCTTACTCCTCCAAGGCTACCACTCCAAGACTCAAGACATTGCTCACTAGAGAACTCAATGACTGAGAGATAGTTGCAAATGAAAGGATGATGAGTACCTCATCACCCCTTGTTTATATACTTGTGAAATAGTTACGTACCAAAGTTACTAATTACCGTAGTAACTCAAGTTACTAGACTAAAAGTCAAGTAAAGTCAAAAAGTAGAAAGGAATATCCATTCACATGGGCATATTCCCCTAAGCATGTGGTCTTATCTTGATCCAACCACTAAGTCAAGGATTCCTTCACATGGGCTATCCTTGGACTAAAGAAGAATCCAAAACAAAAAGGCTTGCGGGCCCAAGAGTTCTCAACTCTTTCCTCAAAGCCAAACACCTAGGAATAATACTAAGTCAACACACTAAAGTCCAAAATAGTGGTGCTCATCTTTTCTACTTCCTCTAAAGTAAGGTCTCCTCTATCTAAGCTATGACCAACTTTAGCTTACCATGACTAATATAGAACCATCCTTTATCTCTATATAAATAATATCTCTTAAGTACTTGTAATACCAAGCTAAATATCACAATACCACACACATGCACAAATGGGTGTTACATTTACCCCCGGACTAAGTTTTCACTTTGTCCTCAAAGTGAAGGTCTCTCTACCTTCTATGGTACATCTTCAACTTATCATGGTTAATCCAATCAAAGTGTCTTCCTCCCAACTCCTTGAGATCATAGGTGTAATTGCCCCACATCTTCTCCACTATGAAAGGTCCAAAGAACTTAGGCAAAAACTTCTTTTGCACTCTCTTGAATCAAATGGAATCAAACAACATTACCCAATCACCTTCTTTTGAAAGTCTCCACCTTCTTCTTGCCCTGCCTCTTGTCATAGCTCTCCTTTTGTTTCCTTTGGGCTTGCTCCACTCAAACCATAGCAACTGCTCTTGCCCCTTCCAACTCCATGAGTTGATCCTTCCTTGACTTCTCTGCATCACCTCCTTGTGCTTTCTTCAATCTCCTATCAATGCTTTGGAAGGTAGGAAGATCAAAGTGAATAGGTAAGGTAGACTCAATACCATACACCAATTGAAATGGAGAATATCTAGTGGAAGTCTTCATGGTTGTCCTATACTCCCACAAAACTGCATGAATCCTCTTGTCCCAATGATGTTTAGCTCCCTCCATTTCTGCATCTTTGGCCAACATCATGCACAAGGTCTGATTGGTTCTCTCTGCCAAGCCATTGGAATTTGGCTTATAGGATGTAGTTACTCTATGTGTGATAGAGAAATGTTGTAGCATGGCTGTAGTAATGCTTCCTGTAAACTCTCCTCCTCTATCAAAAACCAATTCCAAAGGGCATCCAAACCTAGTGATAATGCGTTCATAAAGAAATCTACCCACTTCATCTTCATTCTTGTCCCTCAATGGTCTAGCCTCAACCCACTTGGTGAGGTAACCAGTAACTACCACAATGTACCGATTGTTCCTTGCGGTTCTATTGAGAGGACCTACAAAATCAATTCCCCACTTCTCAAAAGGTCCTAGCAATGGAATTGATCTAAGTGGTGGAGTGGATGTAGACTTTCTAGCAAAAGCTTGACAAACATGACAAGTTTTGCAATAATCAAGACAATCCTTGAAAATCCCTCTCCAATGGTAACCTGCATCTAGAATCTTGAAAGCTGTCACCTTTCCAACAAAGTGTCCTCCACATACTAAACCTTCATGAAACTCCTTTATGAGTAGGATAGACTCTTGTGGTGCCCACATTTTTTGTTTTTTTCAAAATAAAGGAGAAGAAGTGTATAGAGAAGTCAGATTGTGCCTGTATGGCCAAAGAAGGCAAAGAAAAGAGTCTTTGGGGGTGAAACCGGAAGTAAAGTGACTTTGGGTCATAAGGCAAAGTACTCAAAAATGCCTTGTCAGCATACAATCCGAAGTAAAATGTCTTCATATTGGGGGGAGCTCAACCCGAGGTGAAGACAGTCTAACAACCTTCTGTCGGGGTGAGAAATTCAAGAAGGGGCCATTTAAAAATTGGCAGCCCATACACGCAAGGGTTTATTGATAGTGATAGGTGCATGCCGGAGGTGTGATTTCTCGGTAGAAACTTGAAGTGACGGAAGACAAAGAAGCGCAATTCTATAAAAATTGAACTTGCAACGACAAAATGTCGAGTAATTTTCCTTTGCCATTGAAAAGTCGTCTTGTTGGTGAACGGGAGAAGGGAAATAGAGTTGGAATTGTGTTAGTGCACAAGGGAGAAGTCGCGAGAGTGGAATCAAGAGAGAGTGAGAAAGTAGAAGAGATGGGAGGAGGAAAGAAGAACACCAAATTCATAGTGAGAAATCATGCGATTCGGAGATTAGACGTGATAGCAAGGATCAAAGTCTTGAGCCAACTTTGGATCACATTTCTGGCATGGAACTAGAATGTAAGTTTTCTAGGATGCATGACAGAAATCATCAAGAGTAAGTGGCTCAATGGACCTGAGGAAGAAGGGAAGAGAGGAAATCCGGCTTGCTGGACAAAGTCGGATTGGAGACTCGTACTCAGGAAGGAGGCAGGCTAAGAGCCGGGAGCCACGCTCTTGGGGAAAGGAGAGATAGCTCAGGAAACTCAGGAGGTGAGAGACGCTTTCTCGTCGAAGAGAACAAAGAATGGGTATAAAGTTGAGAGTTAGAAGGATCCAATGAAGAGAGGGATCGTGAGTGCTCTCATGGCAATCTTGAAGCCGGAGAGAACAACTTATGTGATGAAACACTAAGCGGTGTTCTTCCATAAGTTGTTTGCAAGAGAACCTATAAATTGGGCGAGGTGCTTCCATGGGAGGACAAGACAGATGGTGTCGAATTTGTGGGATAAGTCGCCACCACACTACATCGTGCCGTTTGCAACACATTTTTACCTTGGGTTGAATTTGCTCAACTTGGCGGAGCGAAACAGAATGGTGTCTCACTTCCATCCTGACTTGAGAAGAGAAGTCAACGTGGAGGAACAACAATACATTCTCCAAATCCGCAGCACGGATGAATACTACATGAAGACGGGTAAGAGCATGGAGATAGAAGCGAGCACTCCAAAATCAAAGAAGAGGAGTCAGCAAGGAGAAGCTGAAGACAACAAGAAACCTCGGAAGGTGCAGAGAAGTAACCCGAGACGAAGTATGATGGTGATTGAGTCTGTAGCACCCATTTGTGCATGTGTGTGGTATTGTGATATTTAGCTTGGTATTACAAGTACTTAAGATATTATTTATATAGAGATAAAGGATGGTTCTATATTAGTCATGGTTAGCTAAAGTTAGTCATAGCTAAGATAGAGAGGACCTTACTTTAGAGGACGTAGGAAAGATGAGCACCACTATTTTGGATTTTAGTGTGTTGACTTGGTATTATTCTTAGGTGTTTGGCTTTGAGGAAAGAGTTTTCACTTTGAAGACAAAGTGAAAACTTAGTCCGGAGTTAAATCTAACACCCATTTGTGCATGTGTGTGGTATTGTGATATTTAGCTTGGTATAACAAGTACTTAAGAGATATTATTTATATAGAGATAAAGGATGGTTCTATATTAGTCATGGTTAGCTAAAGTTAGTCATAGCTAAGATAGAAGGGACCTTACTTTAGAGGAAGTAGGAAAGATGAGCACCACTATTTTGGATTTTAGTGTGTTGACTTGGTATTATTCCTAGTTGTTTGGCTTTGAGGAAAGAGTTGAGAACTCTTGGGCCCGCAAGCCTTTTTGTTTTGGATTCTTCTTTAGTCCAAGGATAGCCCATGTGAAGGAATCCTTGACTTAGTGGTTGGGTCAAGATAAGAGCACATGCTTAGGGGAATATGCCCATGTGAATGGATATTCCTTTCTACTTTTTGACTTTACTTGACTTTTACTCTAGTAACTTGAGTTACTACGGTAATTAGTAACTTTGGTACGTTACTATTTCACAAGTATATAAACAAGGGGTGAGGAGTTACTCATCATCCTTTCATTTGCAACTATCTTTCTCTCATTGAGTTCTCTAGTGAGCAATGTTTTGAGTCTTGGAGTGCTAGCCTTGGAGGAGTATGATGGAGTTTGGGTTCTTTGCCTTCTTAGTCCATAGTGCGCTACCATAATAGCCATCAGAGGTTCATCCTGAGTGAGAGACAAGCCGGCTCACATTTTTGGTTCCGTTGCCGGGACCTCTCTAGAAGGCAAGATAATATTCCGTGTTCAATTCAATATTAGGCAGAAGGAGGCTATGAGAGCTCACTTGGAGAGAACATTAGGAGAGGAGAGGGCTGAGCGTATGTTAGAGAACCAAGATCCATTTGTTTACCCTGTACTTCATTATGATGTCTTTGAGTTGATTTTGTACATCTTGTACACATGAGAGGAATTGGAGAGATTGTGTGAGGTGGATTGCAGATTTTGGAGATTAAGGTGATTTTGGGCAAAATCTCAAGTTTGAGATCTGGACTTGAAATTTCCACACATGATAGCTTGGGTTATTTTTCAGTTAGCACACTTGAAATTATTGTGAGAGCTACTATGCGCACTGGGCTAGAATTTTTGAAAGTTGACAGGGTAAAGTGCTCCCGCAACTGCATGCTCTCTAGAAAATTGTACAGAGTCTGCCATTTCTTCAATTTTTAGTGAATTGTCCTAAAACTTTCCAAGAGAATTTAATGAATTGTATTCTACCTGCTGTCACAAAAATGAGAGAGAGATCGGTTTTGTGCAGGCCGGGATGAGTTTTTGAAGTAAGGGGGGTGGTTTTCAGACCAAATCTGAAAATTGTGTGCTGAATAGAAAGGTATCTAGGCCAAATGGCTTGATGAAAAGATCTAAAATTTTGCAGGGAGAAAAATCCTAGAGTTGTGATCAAGTGTGAAAAATTTCAGAGGACTGTGACATACTGGTTGGGCGATTTGAGTGACATTGTGAGGAAGGGTCAATTCTGCAGAGTGGAGATCTCATGCATGAGGAGTTTGAGATCAGCAAAAAGCATGTTTGAGTGTTTAGATTCATCTTGGGAACATGGAGGGTCATCAAGAGTGGAAATTGAGATTATGCAAGGTTCCTCAAGGGTTTGAGGTGATTGTAGGGGTAGATTTGAGGAAAAGAGAGTTTACAATAGAATTTGAAGAGAGTGTTGAGAGGATCCAGAAACCTACACCACTTGGAGGAAAGAGTGAGTCTAAGTGCTTTCTGTGTGGAGAGAAGGGACATAAGGCAAGTTCATGTCCATTGACCTTTGAGAGCAAGAGATTGAGGGAAAGGAGAGGCTTACTTGACTTGGGTTTGCATGTTGGACCTTCTTCACCAAGATTAGGAGGGAGAAGATCTAAGACCAAGGAGTTGTGTGAGGTTTGTGGAGTGGAAGGACTTCCAAAAGGACATGAGTGTAGTGGAGTAAAAGCACTTTTGGAAACTTTGGTGAAGGATATTGGAGAGAGTCTTAGTACAGCTACAAAAATACTACCACCTTCATCAGCTAGTTCTCAAGATTAGTGATGGAGATAATCTTTCAACTCATGGATAAACTATCCATGAGAGTTAGATTAATATACACTCTTGGATTTGATGTTGCTATAGAAATCTTGGAGCAACCTGAACCTTTTGTGTTCCCTAGAGTGGATTATTCTCAGATGGTGTTAGTCATGTATATACTCTATTAGTAATATAGTGAGAGAAAAGAAAAAAAAAATTTGAGAGAAAAGAAAGATAGTGAGGGGTTAAGATGGGAAAACTTCCGGTTTTCTTTGGCAAGGATGGAGAAGATGTGGAGGCCTTTGTGAGAGACTTCAAGAGAGTTTGCATAGGAAAAAATGAGAGGAGGAAGAATGAGTGGGCCTCATTATTACCAGATTTTTTTGAGGATGCAACACTTACATGGTATGAGTGAGAATACCAAAAGAGAGAGAGGAGAGATGGGGAAGAGGAATCTTGGGAGACTTTGACTTCAGCACTCATTGAGAACTTTCTTCCTGATGAGAGTTATGAGAGATTGATGAGTGAGGTTACATATCTCAAGCAAGGAGAAGGAGAGAAAGTGAGAGTCTATGTGGAAAGAGTGGAAAAGTTAGAGTCCAGATTTTGCATAGTGTTGAGGAAGGGTGGGGATGATGTGGAGACTACAATGATTGGCATAGGGGCCATGCTCACCAAGAATTTTGTGGGAGGGTTGAGACCACAAATTAGAAGCAAGGTGAGATATGAGAAACCTTCTTCCAAGGTTGAAGCTATCAAGATTGCAATTCGTATGGAGGAGAGTTTGGAAGGGGATGAGAGTGATTTGGTGGTGAAGGAGGTTGTGCATCCTCCTCAAGAATACAAGTATGGTGGAACTTCTGATACTTTGGTGGCAAGGGTTGCACCACAAGTAGTGGTTGCTCCAGTTCTTGCACCTCCACCAAAAGATCCACTTCAAACCATCACAGAACAACTTGCAGATCTCAAGATCAATGTGGTGCAACCATGGGAGAAGAGAGAGGTGGATCAGAATGTAGGGAGAGGGCCTAGGAGTTATGGAAACTATCCATATAGAGGAGGCCAACCAGCCAACAATTTCAATGATAGAAATTGTTTTGGTTGTGGAGGAAGAAGCCATATCCAAAGGAATTGCCCAAATTCCACTTACCATGGAGGAAGGGGTTATGAGG